>OV277712.1:10007500-11280357 GCA_922987775.1 Agonopterix subpropinquella
CGAAAACCAAGAGCGAGCGATGCGAGCTCGAGATTTCACTGAATTCTGGAGCGAGCGAAGCTATGTGAGTTCGAGATTTTACTGCAATATAATGAGATCAGTGGATTAAGATTAAAATCCTGGAGCGAGCGAAGCGAGCTCGGGATTTTTTACGACCTAAAATCTGGAACGAACAAAGTAAGCTCAAGATACTACGAAAGATCGATAGATACTATGAAAAGACATACCATCCAAAACCTAGAGCGAGCAAAGCGAGCTCGAAATTTCACTGAATTCTGGAGCAAGCGAAGTGAGCTGAAGATCGTAGTGCAATGTGTCTAGCCACGAGCGAGCGAAGCGAGCTCGAAATTTTGCTTCATTATACCTCCATTTTTTTCAGCTCATGCCGAAATCGAGGCGATTGATGTATTAAATAAATAGCTGAAATGAGCTTATGCTTATAATAACTCGATTGTAGAGCTCATCTTGAAATAGAGTAGTTAGGTGAGTATATTGGTGTATGAAATAAAACCGGAGCGAATGAATATAGTTCTATAATTATAATTGGGTTGTAGCAAGAACTCAGTCTCAAAGCCCAGAAAGCTATCAAAAAAGTCAAGCGAGCGAAGTAAGCTCAAATTTTTGAAATACATTCTAATTCCAACCACATTGACTTTTCAAGAAGCGAGCTCATAATTATACTAACTGCATAACTACTTGAAAAAGATTGAGCGAGCGAAGCGAGCTCGCAAATTCGCAATATTTTTTACTCTATTTCTTTCTTTGACTTTCAATGTCTAACGTACCCGGGCCTCCAGATTTAAACTGCAGTCCCAGTACCGGAAGCCCGGGCCTGAGAGCGAGCGAAGCAAACTGATAATTATGCTTACTGCATAACAAAATTGAAAAATATTGAGCGAGCTCGCAAATTCGCAATATTGTTGACTCTATTTCTTTCTTTGACTTTCAATGAGTAACGTACGGGGCCTTCAACTTCAAACTGCAGTCCCAGAACCTGTTCTGGCCTCCTGAGGCCCGGGCCTCCAACTCCAAACTGTGTCTTTACTTACTATATAAACGTCATAATTTGGGATTCTCTTCTCGAGATTCGGAGGCCCCCCAGGACTGGGGGCCCGGGGCGGACCGCCCCTCCGCCCCCCCCCCCCCCCCTTAGTCCGCCAGTGCTTTCTACTGCCAACTCACTCGTATGATTTTCAAAAATCGCACTTCTGAAGTGCGATTTTTGAAAATCATACGAGTGAGTTGGCAGTAGAAAGATGCATAATCTCCATAGTAATTTTGACATTTTCTACTGCCAAGTCGCTCGTATGATTTTCAAAAATCGCACTTCTGATCTTTATGAAATGAAAGAAACTTCTCATTTAGTGTCGAAAAAAGCGCAACGAAAGACTACCTATACGCGAAGAAGTGCAAACAAAACGCACCGCGAAGTTAGAAACAGTGTGACCACTTTTAGATTTCTACTTTTTTGGTAGATTTAGGGTAAAGAGAACGATAATTTAGTAGTGGGAAATTGTTAAGTAGATTTTGGTAGAAATTCGGTATTCGAAAATTTGATCAAAAATGCAAGGATTCAGGCAAAACTTAGACTAATTATATCGGGACGCGTAACCACGTGTCATTCTACTAACAAACTTTCTGCCATTTTTTGCGGGGGGGCGAGGTAACATGTTATCCGCAACTTTGGATTTTATTCCCTATGACTTTAGATTCTAATTTTGAATGTTCAAAATCATGAAAAGTAGTCTCGTGTAAACCCCAAACGTTCTAAGTTCAAAATTATTGTTTCGCTATTATAGGCTGTCTCGTTTAGTGATAAGGTATAAAATTGGGTGTAAATGCGCAAGATTAATTGATCTAATACCGTGGCAGAGGGGAAATGCTACCACAAGGCCGGTCCGGATATAATTAGTCTAGGACTAAATATTATTGGTCGTCCATATGCAGGTTTAAAGTTGGTACAGTTTTCTGTGTCTTATAAGCCCTCATTTGTTGTAAAAAACAACATTAAGGCACAGATAAGAAAGAGTATCATTACTAGATAATTAAGGCGATAAGATTAATTTTGTTGTACACCATTAAAGCTTTACTACAAGTTCCAGAAAACCCCCGCAATCGTTTTCTCAGCTATTTGTATTGCCAGTTTTGGTTTTTTTGCCTGAATCCTTGCATTTTTGATATTTAGTAGGTATATGGATTTATTTGAAAATTGAAGCATCGATGTTACAAAGTGATGAGTGATGACACCGATATTTTTTTTTTCAAAAATGTGAAAATAGCATGAGTGATTATGAGCGTTTAGATAAAAATGATAATATTTTGATCAAAAACGTGTTTTATATAGAATTTTAACCATCTGCACTGGTAGCATGCCAACCCGCGATAGCCGTGATACGGCTTTATCACGTCTTTTATCTCGTTCGTTCGCGCGCAAAAGAACGAGATAAATGACGTGATAAAACCGTATCACGGCTATCGCGGGTTGGCATGCTACCAGTGCTGGAACGCATCATATTAGTTAGTAGATTTTAAGTAGAATTAGTAACAGGATTTGGTAGATTTTGGTAGATTTTAGCAGTCATTTTGGTAGATTCTCTGAAAAAAAAGTGGTTAGAAAAAAAAAGTTGTTTTGTGAACTTTTCTGTCATGTAGAAACCGTGTGAAAATTGTTTTAATGAATTATAAACGTGAAATAAACCCTCAATATTGACACAGTTTCATTATTAAAGTGCTAATTTATGTGTAAGACAGTATGGCGTTCCTGTGTCCTGTTAGAATTAGAAGGGGGAAGAAGAAGAAATGTGAGTAACTTTGAGCTTTCGTGGGAACTTTTATGTCAATGACCCCACTTTCTACATAATTTCATATAAATATACAACTAGTATTGCCTTGTTTTACTTGATGAGAACCCGGTCATATGACCACGCACCTATTACTGCATGATTTACGATTCGCCTTTCATTCAAAGCAATCCATAAAAGTTCGTTGTTTCTAAGTAATTCATTCTACAACTGTCATGGAACTCATGGTTTTTCAATTTTGTATTGTAAAGTTTAGTATCTCGTTTTTGTTACTCTAATTTTCAATACGTAACATTTATTAGCACCTACTACCCGTTCACGACCAGTTGGCCGTCGATGACCGTTACAAAATTTCCTCACAGGCACATTAATTGGTCCCATCGACAAAAAATAATATAAAAGGCAAATAAAAATTTAAAATTAAAAGCGATATTAGTGACCGGGACGGATGTGCCGTACGTGGTTGCGTTGCTAAAGGTTATAAAATTGCGTTTATTAGGGTCTCTTAGGGGTGCGGTGCGGGGAAGCGGGAAGGGAGGTAACGGCCAACTCGAAGTGAATGACTAGTACATTGTTCTAATCCTAAACAAAAAACATAAGTAACTCTTAAACACTAGCCACATAATAGTATAAGAGATAAGTGTACTTTTTGCAACCATCAGCAGCAAGGCTGATTCAGTGTTTATGGGGTGTAGAGCATCTCTGTGATGGGGATGGACCAGGTCTGCCTGCATAACTCCAGTCGGTTTAGGAGTTACTGATGATTAAAGGTCTGTAAAAAATTAACAATCAGCTGCACGGCTGATCGTATGATATTGTTGTAGTATGCACTGTAGCTATGTGAACAGCACAAAAACTGTCAAGTTCTGTCAGTTGGTT
Source organism: Agonopterix subpropinquella (assembly GCA_922987775.1). Lineage (NCBI taxonomy): Eukaryota > Metazoa > Arthropoda > Insecta > Lepidoptera > Depressariidae > Agonopterix > Agonopterix subpropinquella. The sequence goes on from OV277712.1 coordinate 10,011,181, forward strand.
TAGGAGATACAGCCAGTCAAAGTTCCGACCTTTGAACGGCAGTATCTCCTAAACCGACTGATGCACGATCAGCCTTGCAGCTGATCGTAAATTTTTTACAGACCTTTAATCATCAGTAACTCCTAAACCGACTGGAGCTATGCAGACAGACCTGGTCTATCCCCATCACAGAGAAGCTCTACACCCCATAAACACTGAATCAGCCTTGCTGCTGATGGTTGCAAAAAGTACACTTATCTCTCGGAATATAAGCCATTCCTTTAAAGCAATAGCATAGAAATAGAATCATCATCAGCCTATAAACGTTCCACTGCAGGGCACAGGTCTACCCTCAGGGTGGGTGTAGGTGCGTTAGTACAAATACAAATACAATACAAATACAAATACAAAATACAAATACAAATACAAAAATACAAATACAAAATACTCTCGGGAATGCAGGTTTCCTCACGATGTTTTCCTTCACCGCCGAGCTAGTAAATGATAAATACAACCGTACATAATTTCCGAAGAACTTAGTGGTACGGGCCTGGAATCGAACAGTGTAACCGAACCGTGGAACCGTGAAATATCTGGTAGACTTCACATACACATCAGAATTTCTTCTTCAGTGTATGCAGAAATAGAATAAACATAGAAATAGAAGCATAGAAAGTTCTCAGTAATTAGCAACATGCTTTGTTAACTCCTTAAATAAATAGTTAATAGAACTGCAACATGCTTCGTCAACTTACTAAACTAAAATCCACCACATGCTTCGTAGATACTTAATAAAAATTAAATCTATTATAAAAGCCCTCTGCATCACAGTAAAGTACCCGGCTCAAAGAAACCCATTACACTAGCAGCATTCCCACATTGAATATCTAGAGAAATCCTTTAGACCAGATATAATCCTGATCGAAGCATTGGCCTATGCCCAAGCATCAAACGTTTCCACTGCCAACAGAACGAAGATGTTTTAGGTGTATTGGCTGAAGAATTAGTTCAACAATCTACCTACACTATTATAACACTGTAACAGAAGTGTACATTGAACATATTTACAAAAAAAATTAGGTGTTTCACACTCCAAATCACAAACTATTTATCGTTTGTTTTTTCAAGCATCATGCAAATATTACTGGACCGATTTTGAAGAAACTTTTGGTATTTAGACTTAGATTAAAAACTCGTATGACCGGCATGGTTTATCTCACAACGATAACGGGAAGTGTAGTGTAACATGAATATTGGTATCATACAAGTATTTTATCGAATTTCTTAGATTACATCTTCTGTAGTCAATCTTCATATAAGACCTAAGTAATGCATTTCAAACAGAATATTAATTTGTCAAGTATATTCAATTTACAGCGAGCAGTGGTGACTCTGACAAAGACCTGTCTCGCCCTGGCTCAGGTTTGAGTCCCGGCATGGGTCGTATAACGGGGTCAGCGAGTATAGAGACTCTAGTGCGAGTCGGCATTGAAAAGGAGCACGGCCTTAGCCCTGACTCCAAGATGGTGGTGCTCCATGACTTTGCACCGTGTGTTGATGATGAACTTGAGGTAATTTATTACATAGTTAATACATACATGTAATGATACCTATATCCCACTAGGTAAGGCAGATATAATAGATTGCCACATGCTATGATTCAGACACGCATCTCTCACCTTTTCAAAATCCATAAGTTAGTTCATACAAATATTTGTATGATGAATATGAATATTTGTACCTGAGTCATGGATGTTTGTATCCATACAACATGTATTCTATATCGTTGTCTAGTCATCATAATACAAGTCCAGGCTAGATTCTGGTACTTTAAATGTGACTAGATAATTTGTGTGACATTGTCCAAGACATTTATTATTTATTTGTTTGTTGGTAAAACAAGACTGTTAATACGACACAACAACACCACACACAACCACCATACCCCACACTCACCCTCCATATACAACTTTTGGGGTTCAGTGGAAAACTCAAACATGCAGATATACCGAAACAGTGTCTTGAAATCTTGGTTCTCGAAAATGAAAGAAATCAATCAGTATCTTAATTTCCCCATTGTGACGAAGTGCACTGCTATACCAAGGTCTAACTAAAGAAATAGGATCACTCATATAAATAAGCTTGCTTTGCCTTTAAGTGAACCTCTTAAACTCTAAAACAATGGCACATTTGAGTGACCAAATGAAGGCAGCTTGATAATGGGAACTGATAGTGGCTGGTGACCATCTATGTGAACTGCTTATGGTCTGTAGACCGATAGCATGTCATAATATGAGGGAAATAAAAAACATTTTGAAATAACAAGTCATAAACTTCATGCTGTTAAAAAATAGCATACCTAAGTTATGTAGTACTCATATTGATATCAAATTCTAAGTTATTTTAACACATTTCATGTTCCATTATATACTTAATTATACTTTCACCATTTTACTATGCAAATAATTTACAAGCTAAATTGAATGTTCCAGGTAAAGCGTGGTCAAATAGTAAATGTACTGTATAGAGAAAACGACTGGGTGTACGTAATAGTGGCGGAGTCACGGCGGGAAGGGTTCATCCCGCACTCTTACTGCGCGCCCTGCGAGCACCACGACCTGAAGAAGAAACTGCCGAGAAGTCGCTCCCCGGCCGACCTGGCACACAGAGATGTTTCACAGTTAGTACTCCTAGTTGTTCTTTTCTTGCTTGGAATTTTCTGAAATCTCAAATGGGAAGAGGTTATGAAATGTCTTTACAATTTCACTGCTGAAAAACACGCCTAGTGTATAATTTCCCATTGAGAAACGAGCCATTTTCAAACTCGGCAGTGAAAGTGTTAAATAGTTCTGCAGTTGGAAGTTTAGGTATATAAAAACTTCGAATTTTAGATAAACTGTCTAATTTCTTCTCTCACAAACGCTATTGACACGATGGTTGGCTAGTTTATTCTCGTACTGTCTCGAGTTCTCGAAACATTTGATACTAACCCCGTATTTTTTGGTATATTAAGCAGCATCATCAATTCAACGCAGACGAAGTCGCGGGGAAAAGGCTGTTTGCCAATTCGCGAAGGTCTCCTCCATTCTTTTCTGTCGGCAGCCACTCTGTGCATTATGTTTCCGGCAACCTGACTTATGTCGTCTCAGCTACACACCATCACACATAATTCAACTTCTGATCATCAACTTGCAGGCTGTCAGTATCGGATGGAGCTACAAACGATGGACACTCGGAGCTGGGCAGCGAGGGTGAGGCGTGCCCGTTCAGCAAGGACCCCTCAGGACGCTATGTTGTTCTGTACACTTTCACTGCGAGAGACGAGAACGATGTTGATGTGGAACGCGGGGAGTTTGTTACAGGTTTGTTTAAAGACCCTATGGTATGACAAAACACCTTGGACGCATCTTTTATTTTTCATGTTTCAACTTGATTTATACAATTTACCGAAACCAAAGTCATACCTCAGTATTCTTGGACAGTTTAATCTAGTAAAATCATCACTTGAATACACGATGCTTTCCGCCCTGGGGTGAAAATTTTATTTTTGACTTTCTGCCTCATTCACCTTTCGGAAACGTCAATTTGAAATTTCACTTTAGTATAAAATACAAGCTTTTTAATCTGTGTATTTGCTTTCACTGTGTGTAGGTTCCTATAAATTTTGTCTTAGTAAAGTAAATAAAAAAATATTGTTTACTCATCATCATCTAAAAAAATCATCATCATCGTCATCTTCTTGGTTATATTTTTGTAGTTAATAAAGAGTTATTGTATGTTGTAGTGTTAAACAGAGAAGATCCAGACTGGTACTGGATAGTAAGGAGTGATGGCCAGGAGGGGTTCATTCCTTCTGGTTTCGTATATCCCGCCGTTGTACAAGGTAATTATCATTGTTTTGTTGTACTTCATTGATTGAGCTATTTTAGTTTTTGAGTGACAAACTTGAAGTCAAAACCTACAAAAAACCATATCCAATGTATATTTAGAACCAAAAGTTTGACTATAATTTTTTGTAATTCATAACGGTAAATAAACACTCGTTGCTAACAACTAAAATAGAAAAACAACTTGTTTCTGGCTATAACATTTTAAAGTAAAATACCATGGTATAATGTAATATACTGCGCCTGGTATTCTCTTCCGATCACGTGACTGACACAAGCCTACGTCATCATACCCTTTTACCATGTTTAGCGGCCATTTTTTGTGACGTAGGCTTGTGTCACTCTGGGAATAGAAGACCTTGTTTTTTTAGGCTATGTAAAATACTTAATTTTATTTTTATTTGGATAAGTATACATAGCAATAGATATCATTTTTGCCACGCCAGCTGACCAGGGCCAGTATACTATTACCCTATTACCTATTGCGTGCCAGGGCATAAAATTGTAGATTATTCAACCAAGTACTGTACAACATTTGATCCTTAGAGCAGGCAGAAGCGACTTGAGGCGAAAGTTGTAATAATTGATTTTCGATGTTATTTGAACGCTAGCGAAGTTGATAATGGTTTGGCGATGAAAATGCTCTGCGCTGCACTTTGCCAGGTGTGCGCGTGCGCCGGACCACGCTTTTAAAAAAATAACTATAGTAATACTTGCGTTAATATTTGCAGCGAACCAAGCCGACAAGCCCGGTGCAGTAATATCACCACCGCCGACAAACGCTCACAACACCCTGCTGACTGCCAACAACACCAGCCTGACGGCACAAACGGACACCGACGGACGATACCACGGCACTGAGCTAGTCATGCTTTACGATTATAAGGTTAGTTGAATAAATAGTCGCCGATAGGCCGGTGCAGTAATATCACCGCCGCCTACATACGCCTACAACACCCTGCGACTGCCAACAACACCAGCTTGACGGAGTAGACGGACGGCACCACGGCACTGAGCTAGTGATGTTTTACGTTTCTTTTATGCTTTTTAGGGTTCCGTACCCAAAAGGTGAAAACGGGACCCTATTACTAAGCCTACGATGTCCGTCCGTCCGTCCGTCCGTCTGTCCTACCTATTTAGGGTTGTAACTTTTGAACCGTAATAGCTAGATAGTTGAAATTTTCTCAGATTATGCGTTATTGCGGCAGAAAGTTAAAAATTAAGGGGGGTTTTCAACAAGAAACTAGTTTTTATCAACGTTTTTTCTTCACGCTCTATAGTAAAAACGGTAATACATACAAGCGTCAAACTTAGTGTGATTGATTATAGAGCAAACTCTACAGAATAACAACAAATACTAAAAACCGGCCAAGTGTGAGTCGGTCTCGCGCTAAAGGTCCCGGACAAAAAAAGTTTTTTTCTATATTAATAATGTTGTGTTCTGTGGTGGTGTGGTACGGAACCCTCGGTGCGCGAGTAGCCCGACTCGCACTTGACCGGTTTTTAAACATATAGCCAATTTGATCAGTGCACGTACGTAATATCTGGAGAATTAATACACGTAGGAGTGACTTGTTATGGAAGGACACAAATGTAAGAAGCTTAGAAAATATTATGTGTGCGGTGCGCAAAACGCCATCCTATTAATCACGCATTTATCTTATACGAGCTTTTACCCGCGACTTCGTCCGCATAAATTATATACCAGATTTTAAGTCAGATGATAAGCTATCAAACAAAAAAAGTTTCATCAAAATTGGTTCAGTAGTTTTTGCGTGATACTCGAACAAATAAACACCCAAACAAACAAATAAACAAACAAACAGACAGACAAAAATCCAAAAATTTGTGATTTGGAATCAGGGACAGGTAAAAACCATGTGTTATTTTTTTTTTGTAAATATCTTCAATGTACAGACACATTTCTGTTACAGTTTTATAATAGTTTATACTACATCGTTGCAGGCGCAAGCTCCGGACGACCTGTCGGTGAAGCGAGGCGAGTGGGTGTACGCGGACCTGGGCCAGCAGACGGTCGAGGGCTGGCTGTGGGCCCACGCGCCCAAGTCGCGCCGCTCCGGCTTCATCCCCACCGCGTATGCGCGCGCTCCTCACACCACCTCCCTCTGACGACGACGACCGCCGATATAGACACGTGTGTAACAAAACAACCTAGTAATATTTAAGGCTGCCTGTCCACTGATGCGAGCTGGCTGTGCGAGCTGTGTAGCTGTGTAAATATTAACCAATCAGGAGCTCGGCCGATCTCGGACGGATCTCTGATTGGTTAATATTTACACAGCTACACAGCTCGCACAGCCAGCTCGCGTCAATGGACAGGCAGCCTAAAGGGGTGGCTTAGACCATCAAACTGAACAACTTTTACTATGGATACAACGTCCAAAAAAATCGAAAAAATCTGCTGTCTGATATGTTTGAGTAGAGTAGGCTTTTGTATGAAACAGCAGATTATTTTTCTCAATTTTGGATCGATAGTGAAAGTTAGTTAATACTAAATAACACTATTACAAGGGTGTTTAGTTACACCGTGTACATCTACAGTACTTAGCGATTTACTCATATTCTTACATGCTTCCAAGAGATTTCCTCTACTCGAGTCGACCTCAAATTGTGTATTGTATGTCAAAAACTTTATTGACTTGACAGAGAAAATCTCGAGAAATCAACTAAGACTATGAGTGTAAGGAATCCACCAAAGTGGACATGTGCAAAATAAACCAATAATTCTATTATATCTAAAAATTGTGATTCCATCATGGTGTCGATGATTTAGCCAATGTCTAGTTTAAATAGCAAATGTGCTTGACGATGTTCAGTAAGAGATAGCGCGCACGAGCAACTTTAGTCTCCGCAACTAATTTGTCTCTCACATCAAGTCTACAGGTTTGTATGAAATGTCTCCCGTCTGTCGCGTCGTTACATGCGCGCACTTTCATGCAAACCCGTAGACTTGATGTGAGAGACAAATTGCGGAGACAAAATTTGCTCGTGCTCGTATCTCTAATAGATATTTAAATGATCTCAAGGATAGTTTTGGAACAAAAACATACTTGAACCACCACAAGTAAAATGGTGGAACCACTTGGCCACGTTACCCGCGTGCAAAACACGTCCTGTGAATGTGTAAAATAGCTTGATTCTGAAAAGCAATGACAATTGAGCAATTCATTTGCTTGATTTACACCGCTCTGATTTGGTGGATTCCAGGCTATTCTGTTCTATCCAATAAATCGCTAAGTACTATAAACCTGTTAGAGGAAGATTGAAGAATATTATTAATCTTTCATCTTTCTTTATTCCTAGGTCACCGACAAATTGTTATTTTCACATAGTGAACTCAGTTCATTGATCAAGTTAACAGCATATCTTGTGGTTCACCACAATCTCTTCCCAATGTACTGTTTCAGACTGGTAATACTGCTTAGTATAATTTCCCATTGGTGCCAAGACGTGTAAATGTTAAAATTAACTCATTAATTTTGTGAATGGCTTTCCGGTAGCTAATTAACTATGTAATAGATGATTTAATGCAGTCATTATACTTATTTTAGACTCAAAGCAGTTGTCTTCCGTATTGTTAGTAGTAAGATTCTGACATTCCATACTATTTAATTCTTAATTTTCTTAGTTTTAATTTGAAATTAACGCTAAGGTCACAAAATAAATATGTACAGAATAACATCTTCATACAACGAGCAAATCAGATGCAGACATCTCTATTCAAGTCGGGCGAATGCCACAATAAACTTCATTGGAATGCCAGTACCAAAACAGTATAAGAAAGTGTTTTGTACTATGTACAGTAAAAACACGGCTTGCCCCCCACCAATTTATACCTCACCCCTCTTAAACCCTCCCTCCCCCTCTTGGTCCCTCTTGGTAGGAAGCGTGGCAGAAAATGTAGGCTGTGTATTCCTGTCTCACTCAGTATCGCACATACTTATATCGTTTCAGTCTTTCTCCTTTGTATGAAGTAAGAGCCAAGTATCCAAAGTGTGCCAGTACTATTTATTCATTTTGTGGCCGTGCGTTCGCGTTTGTGTGTCTGTGCCAGTTTCGCTTTTTGCATGGATCTGTTCTTCTTTACGTATTTATTTTGCGCTAACGTATTGTTAAAAAGAAAACTTTTTTTATTGTAAAATAATATCCGTCCAAATTTGACTGATTTCGATATTACGCTTTGTATTTTATCATTTAATTCTAGTGGTTAAGATTTATTATGTATTTTTAAAATAAATAATTTGAAAACTGTCTAATTACATTTATTTACTTTTTTAGAATACAGGCAATAGTAAAGTTAATCTATGTCAATAACAATGTTTTTCTTCTTTTTCTTAGCTTGTTGTTTGATTTCGTCCTTAATCTGCCAATCGGCTAACTGTTGTTCAACTTTTTTGATATCCTGCTCTGTAATGGTGATCGGCAGTTGTAAATCTATTTGTTCGCTCCTTATGAAGTTCAGAGCTTGTAACTTTTCCGTTAGGAACGGTCCTTGCTGGCTCTCCAATAGGTTTCTGTAGTCGTTCAATTTCTTGTTTTTAATTTCTCCACAGTGCTGCTCTGTTAGTTGACGGAGAGACTCTTTACGAGTCAACTTGTGGTAGGTCCTGTAAACATAATTTTTTTCATTGATTTTTGAATTTACTTTTCATTGATTTGATCTCAAAGCAAAAAGACTGGTAAATGGGGTCGGAAAAAATATTTTTATGTGTGAATTTTAGTTTTAACAGTGATTGTTTAACACTGCACTTAGAAGACAAAGACGCCGAGTAAAGCTCAATCGCCTGGTTAATATTATTGATTTGTCATCAACCTGTTTTTCTAACTTATGTACGTAATAAATACTGACTGCTCTCAAACAGTGAAGGAAAATATCGTAAGGAAACCTGCATACGCTGAAGAAATGCTGAATTGAAGTTACCAATCCACATTGGTCACGCGTAGTTAGGGTTGCCAACCTTAGTGCACGGATTAGCTGGAAATTTGCAATCATGGAGCGGGATCTGGCTCATAAAAGCGGGACCCAGCTGGTGTAAGGCGAAAAACAATGAGGCAAAGCAACTAGAACAAAAATAAAAATTTGTTGCGTTTACATTGTATGATTTTACAAACATAAAAGTTACTACCAAGGGGTGCAAGGAAAGAGCAGTTTGAAGAAATCTGAGTTCGTCAGGCGCACCCAGGACAGTCAGCTTCGATACTACCATTGCTGACTGGCGAACCTTTCCAAACAGCATGTGTAATTGTCATGCGATATGGCTCATGCTGACTTGAAATTAGAATTAAAATAAAAGAAGAATACATGAACCTACCATGTACCTACATACCTATGAACTTTGGCATGCAAAAAAGAATGCATAAATTAGAAAAGACACTTAATAAAGTTTTAAATCACTTCTGAGTTAACTGAGCTCACAAATACTTCTGCTGGAAAGGTTAGCCAGAAAACGGGACAATAGGCGTCCCGCACACATATTATGGGACGCATCCTCTAAGGGTCTAGAAACGGGACGTCCCCGCCTCTCGCGGGACGGTTGGCAACCCTACGCGTAGTGGACCAACGCCCATACACCCTATCTTAGGGTAGGCCTGCGCCCTGCAGTGGGATGGGTTTAGGCCGTGGTGATGATGATTAACATGTCACTTATAGTTTGGAAACACAATTCTTCACTTAGCTGTAGTACTTACTCGGGGTGGCCCTTATATTCAATGTTGAGTTTCTCCAGTAGCCACTCAAACTTCTTGTAATCATATTGACGTAAATACTTCAGCAATTTCTTCCTTTTGTCAATAAGCTCCTGAACTGTTTTCTGAAATTACAGTTTTTTGTAATTTATTGTGAACAGGAGTTACGGTGCCCACACATAACTGCGTCGTCGCATCGCATCGCAAAAATCTGTGATGCGCTGCGTTCAATAATCATACATATGTCATGGTAATAAGTCATCAAGCGCTGGCAGATATTTGACATTGCGATGCGACGTCGCAGTTTTGTGTGGGAGCCCTTAGACCACTAAAAAAACCTATTAAAAAACTTGAATAATTACTTATATTTTTTTGTCTCTGCCTCTAGCCAGGTAATAATAACCGAATGAAGAACAAATTATCCATTATTTAATTGAGTGCATCTATTTACGTAACATACCTTTGCCTTAGCATTCCTAGGGAACTTCTCCATGGCATCTTGGAGACATCTTATACGTCCAGTTAGTCTTGCAACTGGAAAAAGTTTCGGTACTTTATTTATTTATTTATTTATTTATTTTTATTAATATATATTACAGGCACAATTCATGTTATCATGACAGGTATACACCCAATGCGACGACATTTTGGTTGCACATTTAACTTTATAAGTACTATAATTTAAAAGTATTATAATAACATTACGATTTACACATGGTGACAGATCAACCTAGTCCATCAGAGATTCCAAAGAATTTCTCAGATTTTCGGGGAATTGACTATTAATACAGTTTTTGAGAGTTATGTGGTTATTATTTAATCTAGAATTAAACATTTTAACGGGTTCTTAAAAAACCCGGGATCGGGAATTCACAAATACCAAAACTTATTTGTGAGTTCCCGATCCCGTTAAAATGTTTAATTCTAGATTAAATTGACTATTAGTTATCAATACCAAACAAAGGATATCTAAAGAAGAGTAATTGTTAAATTTCAAACCAAATAGGACAATCCTTGGATCGAAAGTGTGGGAGAAAAATGAAGATTCTAGGAGTAGTATGATCTGTCGCGGTGTGTTCCTATGTGCTGCTTGAATAGGTTCTTTATATAATACAAGCATTTACCTGTGACTTTGCCCGCATAAATTATATACCAGATTTTAAGTCAGATCATAAGCTATCAAACAAAAAACGTTTCATCAAAATCGGTTCAGTAGTTTTTGTGTGATGCTCGGTCAAACAAACAAACAAACAGACAGACAAAAAATCCAAAAATTGGTGATTTGGAATCCGGAACACCTAAAAACCATATTGTAATCTTTTTTTGTAAATATCTCCAATGTACAGACACACTTCTGTTACAGTTTTATAATAGTTTAGATTATCTGTTATACTAAGGCTTAGGACGTACGGCCACCAGCAGCTGAGAAATGTATATAAATAATGATGATTCTTACTTCTAGTTTCAGCAGTATTCTCATCATACTGGTGTCGTTTCACTCTGTCCATCAACTCTTGCCTGATCAAAACATTGTGCTCTTTCTGCCCTAAATGAGCTACTGAAAAAATTTGCTTCACTGTCTCTGGTGCACTGCAAATTAAATTTACCCAACTGAGTTAACCTATGGAAGATTTTCTGTAAATAACTGACTATACATTAAGCCTGGAATCTGTAATTTTAATCTACAACATTTCTAGTTTACTGGCTAGGCTCGAGCAACTCTTACAAAAAAAAATTATATGAAACGTGCACTGACGCCATTAAATTCCTTTGAATGGTACGTTTCAAACATTCTGGATATCGGTCACAACCAGTTTTTAGTATGGAAGTCCCGACTCTTATAACATAGTGAGTTACCAAGCATGTATCCAAGGGGGGGGGATAGGTGGGGTTTATCCCTCCCCCCCCCTGAAATCTAAATATTTGTATGGAACAATGTATACAGCTATCATTTTTTCATAGTTTTTCAATGAAAATCCCCCCGAAACCAAAGTCTGGATACATGCTTGTGAGTTACATAAGTTACATTCTCCATCACTGACAACAATGAACTAAAAGGGTTGAGCCTCATCTCAAAGACAATGGAATCGCTAATCTGGCAGTACGGAATCGCATTTTTTTACGCTCTATCCTTTTCCGTCGCTCAGGAACGTCATTGGCTAGAACGAGAAAGGTCGCAATTCTGCCGGTGCTGTCGCGTTCCTGCTATCTTTCTCGCTCCAGCTAATGACATTCTTGAGCGACAGAAAAGGATGGAGCGTGAAAAAATGCGATTCCGTGCTGCCTGGTGATGTTCAACCTAATTTTGAGGTTATGTTTATAGTACAACAAAAATATTCAATTTACGAACACCCTGAACTAAATTCAAAAACGTTAGGTACTTACTCCTTGATCTCCTCACTCATAGCATAGTCGAGACCCAAAGCGGACGAGGGAATGGGAGGCAGTGCTTCCAAATCTCCAGACCTTTCTGCTTTATACGCCGGCACGTATGGGGGCCTTTCCCATTTTATATTCACTTGGTGTTTAATGCCGCGAGATTGTATGATGGTAGAGGCTAGACGCCGTAACATTTTGTTGTGTTTTCTTGTAATGAAAGGAAAGAAAATTACTAAAATCGCAATTTACGACATTCGTCTCTTCTCTAAGTTATGTCATGTTGACATTGACCAGTCGCTCGACAGAAGGAACAACGACTTGGTTTGTACTAAGCTTGTGAAGACTATGCTGCCAACACGTAACAAAATATAAGCTAGCCAAAAAATAATGTTAACCAAGTTCAATCTATGTCTCCGAAACAGTAGATTTTTAAAGGAGTCGAATCAATTCGAATTAAAAAAAAAGAAATTTGAATTTAGGTATTGGTAGCCTTGCGCGCCTGCGTGCCAAGTGCTCGCCAATGTATTTGTGAAAACAAAATGGCGCGGCGTTTTTAAAAACATTTTGCTAAAATTTTCTGTGCATTTTATCAAATTCATTATAAAATGGGTAAATCCATAAATCCACACAAAAATGTGAAGTGTGCGGGTTAAGGAGAAAGTCCAATGACATTTTATTCGCAAGATTTCCATCCGACCTCGACCGGTAAGTAAACTTTTATAGTAACTCAATTATCCAATTATTATCTAGTTATATGTTCAAATATTGGAAATAAGATACAATAATGCGATTAGACATCTATGATGCCGTGGTGGTCCAGTGGTGAGTAACCATTCCTGCCGTCCAGGAGGTAATGGTTCGATCTCCGTCCAGGCCGACTCGTACGAATAAGTGTTTTGAAATTTATGTACAATTTGTACCACTGGCTATTCGGTGAAGGAAAACATCTTGAGGAAACTTGCATGTTTCAATTTCGAGGTATGTATTGTACCTTCTGTCCATTATAAGTGGCGACGCGACGGGCTCATTTCCCGTCCCAATGAACCGAGTACTAGTGAAACGAGGATGTTTTGATGTTTCAGAGTAAGTATATCTTACTATCCCCTCGCGGAATATAATTGTGAGCATATGCTTATGCTGCTACATCTACATGGTAGTATTAAAGCAAGAATAAATTGTTTCGCTTATCATAAATCAAATAGGTACTTAATCCAAGCATTTTTTTCTTTTTAGATGTAGAAAATGGGTAAAGGCGACTGGTAACGAGGATTTGGTATACTTACCCCTGAGTAAATAAACCTACAACAAAGTAAATTTATTTGTGCCAATCATTTCTCGCGGAAATCTTTTACCAAGGAATGCTGTACCTAACATAGGAATAAAAGATTTTCCTGACGAATGGCTGCTCAATTTGGGCCCCAAAAACACAATCATTCAAGCAACAGGTAATTTCATAAGTTTAACCTACCTAACCACCTACCTACCTGGTTTTGTACCTAAATAAGATAGATGTGTAAAGCCTGGCCAGAAAAATCAAATACCTCGCCCTATTGCGGAAAATCATTGGACCTAATTTTTGTACAGACTTGAAACATTGAGATTATTAGTTAATAGTAGCAGGTTGTTTATTTTTCTGGTCAGGCTTGATTTATATCTATTATTTATTTTACCACACGTCCACATTGCTGATTAGTAGACCATCTTATCTTATCTTATCTTGTTGTGGGTGCTGGCAAGCCAGCAACACTTCGACGCAGTGGGATCTTTTATGTTAGCCCCGATACTTTTCGCTTTCTTCACCCTTCAAATACATGGTCAATGAAGGAGGCAATACCATTGAGGGGAAGAAACCTAAGATCTCCCGGCTTTGGGTATCCATCCCCGAGGAGGCACATGCGTCTAGCCGCCAAGACATCACAGTCACAGAGGATAGTTAGTAGACCATGCAAGTTAGTGATCAGTTTGCCGTCAGAAATTTTTTAAAGGTCTATTAAATATTAAAATAGAGATTAAAATATATATTAAAATAGAGCCCATTTTACAGCGAAAGCAATGTAAAATGGGCTCTATTTTATAGAATAAAATACGTTGGTACATACATACATCTGTGCAATTAAATTAAAATAGGTACTATTTTGCACTTTTGTTGCTACGCCCGTCTGTGCCACAGCCAGCCCGCGCCCTTCGCACAGGATTAGCACAGGACCGTGAGGAGTGCCGCAATAAAAGGGAGGGAGGCCTATGCCCAGCAGTGGGTTGATGTGGGCTGATTTGATTGATTGATCGATATAATAAGGTTCTTTATAAACTTTACATAGATTTTATAAATTGAATGAACCTTTAAGATGATTTTAGTACTTATTAGAACTTTTTAGAACAACCTACGTGGTCTAATGGTTAAGAACATTGGACTATTGTCCTCACATGGAGGTCGTGGGTTCGATTCCCACGGGGAACACCTAGTGCATATGTCACTTTGTGCGTTTTTATTCCTCAGTTGGTTAGGACATTGCAGGCTGAACCACCTGATTGTCTGAAAACAAATGATTCCGTGCTTCGGATGGTACCTACATTAAGCCGTTGGTACAGGCCGTCGATTCTGGTGGTAGGTAGGTAGTAGTCGTTATATTAAAACCAGAGAGCGTTAGGCGGTTTGAATAAACTCTGACACCAGGGCTTGCTGCCCACACGATAAGAAGAAGTACTTATTAGGTAGGTAAATTACGAGTAGGTAGGTTTATGTTTCTAGAAAGGTTTTGGTCGACTTAGAAAGGGAGATTGAAACGCGTGAGTTTAAATAGGTAGGTATAGGGCAGGTATGTATGAATATTTATGTGTTAGAACAAGCTCATAATACCTATATAATGATTATGGTACCTACATTATTGCAGAACGTACACTTGTAAGAGCCGAATGCTTCTTGCCTTCTACAACGAAACGACAGTTTAAAGCAACAGGTGAATATTCCGATTGACACTTAATTCTAAATCGAATGTATGTAGGTATATTCTATTCTATTTTTGTTTAATGGCGTTTCCTTGGTGGATTTTGCCAGTATCTAGTTTAAAAAGAGCAATTAGTGCTTGACGTTGTACGGTAATTGGATATGGCGATCTCAAAGCCCTGTTTTTATACAAAAACACACACTCGAAACAGCCATAAAATGGCGGAGCCGCGTGGCTACTTAAATCGCGAGCCAACGACAGACGTCAACTCGAAAGCCCTCTAGCCACGCGACTCTATGTAGAGGTATAAGTACTTAAGATTTTTGACATCGAACAATAGGCAACAAGCATAGTATGGTAGGTTACCTTTAACTGAGATAGAAAAGAACGCACCTTACAAACGTCAAGTTTTGGGTTCGATCTCTTGCTCGGTGTGCCCTTGTGCCGTTAAATTCTTCCAAGACGATATACAGGGTCTAGGCAGGCGTTCCCGAAAACTCAAAAGGGGTGAAAGTACCTATCAATATGAACTACTTTTGTTATGGTTTTGTGTATTATCCAATGTAAAGTGCCTAGTCTTCCAAATTCGTTTTTTAAAAAAGATGCCAAAACTACTGATGAACCAAATTTCAATTTCATTCTATGTTTTTCTAGTTAAGATAGACATGCATTTAGGTCAGAATTAATTACATACAGTGCGACATAAAAGAGTAGGCAAAAATTCAGGGCGCCACTTCTTTATAGTAAGAACGTCAAAATCACGTAGGTATAAACAGGCAAGACCAACTTACAATTTGTACTAAAATATTTAGTTCCTCTTGCTACCATTTTCTGCTCTTTTTTGTTCCACTGTAGGTAGGTACCTGCCTAGTATGCATTCCATATTTTTTTTTCCAGAAACTTCTGTTGCTTCTGCATTGGAATGCGCCTTTGGTCCTAAGACCAAAATCAAAACAGCAACGTCTTGAACCAGGTAGGTGATTCTAAGTCTAATAGTAGCTTTTATTTGGGACATCATCAATCAATTTCATCATAATGTTACCTACTTAGGCTGTATTCACAATGAGTATGGGTAGGTACCTATGCCAGTCATTTAATACAGCGTAGGGAGCAATGAATTGCACGGAAAAGTTTTCTTGGGATGTTGTTAGGATATACAACGTGTTAATGAATCAACGCAAAACTAGAAAGTAGTTTGTTTAGAATCGAGAGCAGAGTCGAATTATCATGGTTTCAACATAGGTAATTTTTTTCAAAATATTAAATAATTTGTTTGCAAAATTTAAAATTTTCTGAACCCAATGTCAACCCACCGCACGGGCACACTCACCCTACTTACTACCAAAACAAGATTATAAAAATGTATCCATGAGTACGTTAGCGCTTTCTTTCAGTGCTGAAATGATAACAATTCATTTTTGCCTCAAAACTTTAAATGCGAATAACTTTATATTTTAAATATAAAAATAATAAAATTATTGTTTCAATCTAATTATTTTGTTATAAATCAGTTGGGGTGTATGAGGTTTTGCGTTCATTTATTAACACGTTGTATATACCAGTAGTTAAAACCAAGTTTGCAGCTTCGAAAGACCTGTGCTAACCGAACCGAACCGGTGTGCTAAAACTGTAAATTTTTGTTTGTTTGTTCGCGCATCACGCAATCAGTCTTGTAGTTGTCGCGTAATGCGCGAACTAACAAACATTTAAAGTTTTATAATGGTAAGTAAATATTATTTTGGTATTTTGGGGGACCTGGTACGTGAAATGATGAACGTGAAGTGATGACGGGACTACAGCTGACTCCTGCCGAAAAAATTAACAACACGATAAAAATTTGTATTTATTGTAATACATTAAATACCAAGGGATAGGTTTGTAATATTTGGCTTATCTTTTCGCACTTTGCGCGAGACAGTCGTGTTCTTTTGGAAGGCCCAGGTTCATCATACGGCTGTTTTTGGAGCTCCGGAGACTCTTCTGTGGTCGTCTCTTTCATCCGAGTCGGCCAGGGCTAAGGGAGTAGTATTCAGGCAGGTCTTCCCCTGACAAACATTGCAGAGAGCAGAGCATTTCCTTCCTCGGCAGTCCGCACCCTTTCTGGTACTTGCATGATAGGAATTGAACCCCCAGTTGGTGGGCTCTTTCTCTACCCCCAACCACTTCTGCTTTCGTTGATAGGTTTTGTAGGAATGTGGGACCTCTTCGGTTGGGGGCAGAACAGCGAGATGAGCTTTCTAAATTTACTTCAGCATGGCTAGCATGTTGCACGTGAATCGGCTATATCACGCCTTTTATCGCGTTCGTTCGCGCGCATTTGCGCGCGCGCGCGTTCGCTCTCTTTCTATTTAGAAAGAGAGCGAACGCGCGGAAGCGCTATATCACGCTGGCATAATACTACAACGGCACTTGGTACATAATATATGATAATATGAGTAGAGTACCTACGTGCAATTTATTGCGACCTAACGCGATTTGTATGTCTACGGTGACTGGTGAACATAATGGTGTGAAATGGTGAAGTAGGCTTAATAAATTCAAATGTTAATTAACTATTATAAAACTGTAACAGAAATGTGTCTGTACATTGAAGATATTTACAAAAAAATACGACATGGTTTTTACCTGAAGTGCGATTTTTGAAAATCATACGAGTGACTTGGCAGTAGAAAATGTCAAAATTACTGATTTAGAGATTATGCATCTTTCTACTGCAAAGTCGCTCGTATGATTTTCAAAAATCGCACTTCTGTCCCTGATTCCAAATCAACAATTTTTGGATTTTTTGTCTGTTTGTTTGTTTGTTTGTTCGTTTATGCGGACGAAGTCGCGGGTAAAAGCTCGTGTTAATTAAAATCATAATCATTTCATCCTTTCACTGTTTCAGATGTCACTGCCCCTGGTTTCGAATGTTTGCCATCTACTTCGGGACATAGTGTTGAAGAAACAGGTGACCATTCATAGTGTACTTTATTGTAGTTGTTTGTATTCACTCGAATTTAAATTTAACTCGACTAGAAGGTCTATAAATTGAAAATAATAACCATTTCATCCTCATATTCATATTCATTTATTGGTTGCTTTCATGGTGCATAGGTTCTTAATACAGAAAACAGTTCCAGACATGAATCTCGATTGGGCACTACAACATTTTACCTACCATTTTTTTACAAATTATAAATTATCTGAATACTTAATGTAATATTATAAATAAATGTTAATTAACACAAAAAAGTTTCAAAGCTATTAGTTAATAACTCACTCTTTCAGATGTCACTGCCCCTGGATTCGAATGGTTGCCATCTACTTCGGGACATAGTATTGAAGAAACAGGTGACTATTCATGTAGTTGTACAATGTATTCACTCGAATTAAATTTGACTCAACTAAAAGGTCTACTGTGTGTTCTGTCTATACCATAAAGTTATTATACCTTACTACGCCAGTAATTTTAAACATCTTAGGTCGCAATAAATTGCACGGATCTGCTTTTTTGGGATGTTGTAAGGATAGATACCAGTAATATAAAACCAAGTTTGCAGCTTCGAAAGACCTGTGCTAACCAAGTGGTGCTTGAAAAACCTCAAAATTTTCGGACTTTTTTCAGGTTTTGACTTATAACTTCTAAATGGTGCATTTCATATAAAAATAATTCAAGACGTTCTTAAAGTAGACAACATTTTCTATAAATTGAGTAGGTCTTGAGATAAAACACGTTAAACATAGGCAATTTTTTCCAAAAAGTTCAAAATTGTAGTTTTAGCTGTCTTCCGAACAGGATATCGGCTAAAATACTTATTCTACGAGATAAATTATAAGAAATGAATTTGTAAAGCAGTTATATAACTTTAATTTAAGCATAAATTGAACCCTGTACAGTGATTCGTTCCTTTATTATCAGGAAAAAAACTAAATATTAGGGGAATCGGTTTTAAAAAAAATGGAGCCTGAGGCATTGCAAGAATTTTTTGAAGGACAAAAAACGACATAACTCAGTAGGAAATGGTTTATATTATCATCCAAAATGACATTAAGAATAATTAATAATCTATCTATACTATGATAAAACTGTAAATGATTGTTTGTTTGTTTGTTTGTTCGCGCATCACGCGAAAACTACTAGTCCGATTTTAATTTAACTTTTTGTATTTGAAACCTTATGACTAGACGTATAAACTGATATATTTGATCTCGCTACCATGACGAGTGCCGGTGCGGACGAAGTCGTGGGCAAATCTAGTGCTATTATTAAACTGAAAATGTTTGTTTGTTTGTTCGCTCATCACGCGAAAACTAATAGACCGATTTTGATGAAACTTTTGTTGTCTACAAGCATACGGTCAGACTAAAAATATTGTATACCATTTATTTTGCTACAATGATTGGAACTTGGAAACCCGTGCGGATGAAGTCGCGGGGAAACTAGTACTTAATTAAAAAATTATATAAAAACGAGAGTTTTCTCACAACTTCGTCCGCACGGGTAATAAATTATGTACCAGAGATCAGTCTAATCATAACCTTTCAAATCCAATAAGTTTCATCAAAATCGGTTTAGTAGTTTTCGCGTAATGCGCGGACAAACAAACATTTACAGTTTTATAATTCTTCTTATCGAGTGGGCAGAGCCCTGTTACAAAGTTTTTTCAGACCACCTTACGGCCTCTGACGTGGTTTTTATGTAACGACTATTACCAGAGATAGTAGCCGGGACCAACGGCTTAAAGTGCCATCCGAAGCACGGAATCATCTTTCTTTTCAGACAATAAAATGATTCAGCCTGCAATATCTTAATCAACTGGGGAAAAACGGACAAAGTGACATTTTACTAGGTGTCCCGTGGGAATCGAACCTACGACCTCCGTGTCGAGAGCCCAATGCTCTTAACCATTAGACCACGGAGGCAGTTTTATAATAGTATAGATTATTTTGGTAGTTTACCTGAACGTGATGTGATGGTGGAAGAAATACACAATACAATGAAAATTATGATAATTTTATTTTATTGTAGTAAATTACAAACTAAGGGGCTGTTTTTGGGGCTCTGGAGATTCTCCTGTGGTCAGATCTAGTAGTAAAGATTCGTCGAATTCATCTCCTTCATGCGTCTCATCCATGGCTAAGGGAGTAGTATTCAGGCAGGTCTGCCCCTGACAAACATTGCAGAGAGCAGAGCATTTCAGCACTGCTCTCTAGCAGGAGCTTACCTTCCTCCGCAGTCCGCACCCTGTCTGGCACTTGTATGATAGGAATTTCAGAAGGGTTAGCGGTGGATTGAGGTCACTGGTGTCAGCCTCTGGCACCTCCTTGGTCACCCCAAGTTAGTGGGCTCTTTCTCTACCCCCAACCACTTCTGCACTTGGTGGTAGATTCTTTAGGAATGTGAGGCCTCTTCGGTGGGGGGCAGAAGGGCGGGGGGGGGGGGGGGTTACTAAATGACTCCGGAACGGTGTTGGTACATAATTATGAGTACCTACGTACTTAATAAATGATAAAATTCTGTTCACTCATGGGCCGCATCAGGAAGCTGTTCTTAAAATTTGATAGAGCCGTAAGAAAATATAGTGAGAAGTTTCATGCATGTTTGACATTCCTGCTTTAAAAATATCTAATTTATAAATGTAATGTCATTTTATAACATTAATCACGGGATGACCCATCTCACAGAGTCATCCCGTGATCATGGTAGTTGTAACACTGCCGAAATATCGGGAACTCACAAACACCAAAACGCGGTAAGAACCCGTTAAAATGTTTAATTCTAGATTAAATAATAACCGCGTAACTCTAAAAAACTGTATTAAATAGATAACTGCGCAGTATTAATAAGAATTGACAATAGGAGCCCCATTTAAATAAAAATGAATTTCCTTAATTTTTCGTTAATGTTGGCTCTACAAGATTCTAAATACACTTAAATTAAAGCTAAATAGCTGCTTTACAATTTCATTTCTTATAATTTTCGTCGTAGAATAAGTATTTTAGCCGGTATCCTTTTCGAAAGACGCAAAAAACTACAATTTTAAACTTTTTGGGAAAAATGCCTAATATTTGAAGTATTGTATCTCAAGACTTACTAAACTTACAGAGCTGAAAATAAATTCAAATTACAGATAATTTTATCTTACTTAAAAACGTAATGAATAATTTTTATGTAAGATGCACCGTTTAGAAGTTATAAGTCAACCCCTGAAAAAAGTCAGACAATTTTGAGGTTCTTCGAACACCGCTCGGTTAGCACAAGTCTTTCGAAGCTGCAAAATTGGTGTTATACTACTGCCTCCGTGGTCTAATGGTTAAGAGCTTTGGCTCTCGACACGGAGGTCGTGGGTTCGATTCCCACGGGGGACACCTAGTGATATGTCACTTTGTGCATGTTTCCCCAGTTGGTTAGGACATTGCAGGCTGAATCACCTGATTGTCTGAAAAGAAAAATGATTCCGTGCTTCGGATGGCACGTTAAGCCGTTGGTCCCGGCTACTTCTCTGGTGGTAGTAGTCGTTACATAAAAACCACGTCAGAGGCCGTAAGGCGGTCTGAAAAAACTCTGACACCAGGGCTCTGCCCACACGATAAGAAGAAGACTACTGGTATGTACCCTAACAACATCCCAAAAAATCAGCTCCGTGCAATTTAGTGCGACCTAAGGGTCAGCGCACACCCAGCGTAAAACTGTTCGAGCATGCGCGAGCAGTTTTCATTGATTCAATTGATAATGAACTCTATTCCCATTGAAATAAAGTTGAAAATAGCTTGCAAGTGATTAAATCTCTTCAGAGTCTGTTCGAGTATGCTCGCGTATGGCGACGGGAGCAGTCGCGAGCATGCGCGCGGATGCTCGCGCATGCTCGAGCATACGCGCGTGTTGATGCTTGCGATCCGTCGTCAGTGTTGCCACCCCGTCATTTTTCGGGCTAGCTCTAAAATCTTTTTTATCAGCTAGCCAACCCAATAATTACCAAATCCCAGTCCACCATACTTTAAAATTGCTCTTATCGCACGTCTTTACTTTAAAATATTGTAAACACAACTGCAAAATTCACTGTCAACTGTAGCAACACGGCTCGAGCATCCGCCGCTGCCGCCGGCGGATTTCGCCGCTGGGTGTGCGCGACTGCAAAGAACATGCTCGAGCATGCGCGAGCAGTTCTACGCTGGGTGTGCGCTGACCCTAACGCGATTATGTCTACGGTTACTGGCGTATACGGAATAGAGGAACTTTCTGACAGAAAGAGATACCTACGTGACGCGAGGCAATAGAACCGTTTTTTTAAGATCATATCGTTGGGTAAAAATTCGGTTTCTGTGAATATGTGACGAATCGAAAGTAAAATCGCAGATAATTTTGTGAAATATACTAACACTATTTCATTAAATTATCCACGATTTTACGTTAGGCTCAGAATTATAGACAGTGCTCGATTTTTTTCCTGCAAATAGTCTCCTGAAAACGGTTTCATTTCACAACTAAAGTCAGTTCCTCTATTACTGTAAGGATAATAACTTTATGCTCTATACCTAAAGACCTTTGATTCAATTAAAATAGCTAAATTTTGGAATAAAATGAAAAAATCATTAAATTCCAAATTTTTCAAAAACGGTTAACATTCTGAATCTTCAGTACACCCAAGTTCGTACCGACTCTACTAAAATGTATGGGCCAACAGATTTTATTTATTTATTCTCGACGTTGGCTCAATAGTGAAAGTTGTTCAGTTTGATGGTCTGAAGCACCCCCTTAAGTATTACTAGGGTTAAACTAACAAATTAGAACCAAACTAGAACTAACAACAAATTAGAAGCAAACTAAAGTGACAAATTAGAACCAAATTATATTTACAACTGCTAAAAAGCTTAGATCGACTAACTAGTTTTATGAAATATAATAGTTTTATTTTTGTTTTCAGAAATATCTTCAACCGTCCATCCGGTGTGGATGGACCTTACCTTACCTATTACCTATGCTAATATCAAAGCGAGAAAAAGCGTTGTTGGCAAGGTTGCGCAAAGCACGTTGTGCGTTAAAAACGTTGGCAACCACCAGTATTCAACTTGATGACGTAAAATCAGAGCTCCTAAGGGAAATTGTCACTCAGGCCATAAAAAATCAATCAAAGAAACCTTGCCTGCCGTGCAGGAGTTGATGGTTCGATCCCCGTCCAGGCCGACTCGTACCAATGAGTTTTTCGAAATTTATGTACTATTTATAACACCACTGGCTTTTCGGTGAATGAAAACATCGTGAGGAAACCTGCATGCTTCAATTCGAGGCATGCATCGTACCTACTGTCCATTACAAGTGGCGACGGGCTCACTCCCCGTCACACTGGACAGAGTTTCGGTATTAGTGAAACGTGGATGTTCTGAAGTTTAAGAATATCTCTGACTACCCCCTCGGGGAAAATTGTCGTGAGCATATGCTATGCTACAAATGTTATTTTTCATCATCATTATCATAATCACGATATACAACACTAGTTTTAATTAGGTACGAACAAAATTGTATGAATGTTTTGTAAAATGTTGTTAGTATAATTAAAAATTAGTGGTCCATTTACGATATAATATTTATTTGTTACCATAATAACCTAATGGTAATATGTAATACCAAACCGATTTAAAAACAAAGAAAAGTGTTCCTAATGACCGTTGATTCGTTTATATTACTATGTTTAAGTATGTACATACAGTAGGTACTACAAATAGCATATTATGACTTCACAATATGTCACGAATTTTATGTTTTAGTTACCTACCACAATAACTAATTATTAATTACTCTAATACTCAGTTGATCTTTTATTCCCGGCTCACATATTTTTATAAGGGGCCTCGGAGTCACGTAGGGCTGCCAACCCTACTATATAATATAGTATCCTACTATATTAGGGGCTCTACTACTATAATTCTGAGAAAAATATATAGTAGGCAAAACTACTATATTTTGATGAGCAAATAATTTATAGAGAATTTAAATATATTGCTACTTAGGTCCAATAAAAATTACCAATAACTTAACATTATTTTAACAATTTTCTTTCTATTTGTTCCATAAACAATTTTCTATTAAATCTACTACTGGAAAGTGGCAACAAGTTTTCCTAAAGCCAGATTTATCTATTTTTTTAGAAATTATATTATTTCTGTATCGAATCCAGCGACTTCTGCGTTTACAGGATGCATTATTTTCTATACGAATACGAAATAAAGAAATGATTGTTCCTTAAAAATAAGAATTTGGGATTCAAACCAAACGATTAGCAAAAAAATATCTTTTTGAAAAAAATTGAATTAACAAATTCGAAAACTACTATATTTTTTCTTATTTTTCCCCGATCTACTATATTTTTTCGGACACTAAGGCTCGAAATACTATATTTGGTCTTAAAAAAGTTGGCAACCCTAGAGTCACGGTAGGGATTCATATTTAAAATGCTTCTTAGTGCATTGTAAACCCTCCCACGGCTCAGATCTTAAATCCGGGTAGCATTTAAACTTCTAAATAGTGAAATTGACCATTGTAAATACTCCCAGACCCCAGCACTATGGGAGTTCTAAGTACTGGAAGGGTTTCCATATACGCTCCGACGATATCGTGTTGGTATCGTTATCGTCTTAATGTGAAAATGCCCTACCAGTTTCTACACTACTACCTTTATAATAATGTAGATATGTAACATTAGCTCAGAGCTACCAAAAGTACTTAGTTGCAAAAAGCTATGATAACTGTTTTCAACTTGGAGTGCTATATTTTTTTTAATTCACACATCTTGATTCGTACACGAATAAAGCGTAAATTCCATAGAGTTTGGCATCTCTTCCGTATACGAATTAGGATGTGTGACTTTCAAAAATCGCACTCTTGGAGTCGCGTGGCTAGAGGATTCAGGGGTAGACGTGTTTTCGGCTCACACGGGTTAAGTAGCCAGCCCACACTTGATTCAAAATGTATCATAAGGTTAGGCGCCTTTCCTCTAACTTCTACAGCTTAAAAAAATTTTACTCAACCTACATGTATTGCTAAGTTTTATTTATGTACGGACCCGTCACGGCAGGTGCGTTGCCGAACTACAGTAGAGCCGAATCCTAAAGTTACGTATGACAGCTCAACCACACCTTTTTAAGTAGGTTTACATTTAAATACTTAGTATCTTACCTACGAAAATGTACAATTTTATAATAAAATGTTTTATCTTTCTTTATCTACTGTTTTTATTAGTAACTTAATAGTTATTAAATACGTCGCCTCGCCGCAACTCGCCAAGTTAAGATCACTTTAGTATCTAAATTGAGCTCTTAAGGCTACGTCCATCGCAACAAACCCTCAACGTAGTCAGGTAAGTATTAACACAGCACAGCGCAACGTGACGTGAGCTAGCTAGGAGTCTTCAGCTTCACACGTTTATTTCAGTCCGACAGAATATCATTAATCAGGACCTAATCAATTATATATTTAATGTCGTCAAAGTGGTTTCATTTGTTGTTAAAATTGTGCCAATCTTTCTAGTCTATCTTATAAAGGAGAAAATAAAAAAATCGATATCGATAAATAACGCACATCACTTGGATCGGATATCGATAATGTGACATGACGAAGGTGTCTCCGCACTAGTTATGTCAACTTGACGTTGTCAAGCTTTTCAATTTTCATATTCTTAGGGTGGTAGTAAATTGTTATTGTTATGCCAGAATACACTCCACAAGCTCAATACTATTTCGAATTTCGAAGCTAGTTAGACAGTGCCGTCTCTTAAAACGGTAGTGATTCCATTCTCTTTGGACATTGACATTTTACTTTTTTATTTCGTTTTTTTTTTTTTTTTTTTTTATACAATTTATCCTTTCGGAAATGCAATGGGAACTAGCCCTCACAGCATGGTCATAAGTAACATTTTTCTTTGTACTTAAAACTAACTTAACTAATCTTACACCTAAATATTGAAATGTGTGGGTGATACACACATTCCAAGTTCAAGATAAGTTTTACGCGAGGATCAATCCGAATCAAACGGGAGCGCCTTCTTTATTTCTCACTTTTACTATATTGTTCTTCATTGATGACACATTGTTGTAGATTTAGATTTAAATGCTTCGACCTTTCAGATTTTCTTTGTATTTTCAAAAAGAGTTCGATTATTATATAATATTATCTGTAGTAAATTGCCCTTTTCGGGCTAAAGTAGTTAAAAAATATGCTAGATTTAGTCCGAAACCGGCCGAGGCGGCAACACTTACGACGGATCGCAAGCATCGACACGGGCGTATGCTCGAACATGCTCGAGCATCCGCGCGCATGCTCGCGACTGCTCCCGTCGCCGCGAGGAGCATACGCGAGCATACTCGAACAGACGCTGAAGGGATTTAATCACTTGCAAGCTATTTTCAACTTTATTTCAATGGAAATAGAGTTCATTATCAATTGAATCAATGAAACCTGCTCGCGCATGCTCGAACAGTTTTACGCTGGGTGTGCGCTGACCCTTACGTTAACACATTCCGGGGCAGTGAATGAGACACAATAGAACTTTTATTGTAATCACGGCTATGGGCGGTCACTGTCCCGGAACGTGTTAAGAACGAATTTCGCTTGAATTTGCTTAAAAAGTGGTGACATTTGTTTAACAGACGTAACAGATTAACGTCTAATCTATCTCTGTCACTCTTATGGCAATCGGTATGCGACTGTAAGGAATACTATACATGTTTTTGTACAGTTTGATATTGGGTAGACCTCATGTAAACCACAGATTAATACTACGTAACGGATACCTAAAGAAACTAGAAAATGATAAATGCTCATGCTTTAATTTCCTACTGTAGCCTACTGCCATGCCAGAAGGTAAGTACGCGCCTTGTACGCGCAAATTAACTTGCCTCTGCCTTATTATTTCGTTCAGCGCGTGACGAATGCGATGTTGTCTTCTGGAGCGAGTGGCAGAAATCAAGCAAGCGGATCGCTTGGGTAGGTACCTACCTATATCTCGGTTCCTACGGCGGAGTTAGTGACGGAGGCCTGACTAAACTTAGTTCATAGAACACTAATTTAAGTTCCTGTGACTAAACTTGTACACAATTTATTTATTTATTTACAAATTAAATATTTGTTGTTTGGCAAGCCCTTCTTTCAGCTCGTGTTGAGGCCGATACTGCTTTCCTTTACCATCAAAATGTATTGTGTTCTTGGAATGGTGTGAGAATTTTTTACCAAGAACTATTGGGAAGTGTTTAGAACATGGAATCCCACATAGGCTATACTAAAGCCAGGAGTGCGATTTCTAAACTCATTTTTTGAACTCAGCAGTTGAAAATGTCAATATTACTATGGACACATGCATCTTTCTACTGTTGATTTGACGTTAAAAAAACATACTCCTGGAGTGCGATTTTTTGAAATCAGCAGTAGAAAGATGTATATCTCTATAGTTATTTTCACATTTACAACTGCTGAGCTCAGCGAATGAGTTTCAAAAATCGCACTCCTGACCAGAAATATAATAATCCTGGTTTGGGGGGCGTTAAATAAATGTTATAGTAAATTGATAAATAACAACAGCACAGCTTATGACCAATTTATATTTATTGCTCTCAGACTATGAAACCTCAAACTTGCTTCAAACTTACAAAATAAGCAATATTTTGTACTAAATGTACCACTCCACGTGACTGTACTGTACATACTATAATACAAATTTTTAAATAATTTCAACTAAACAAAGTTTGAAATAACATCAAATAATTCAAAATAAACATTCCCAGGCTTTATACACTAGCCTCAATAAATTAAAAAATCACATAATTTTAACATAATATACTTTAAAAACAAATCTTAATTTAGAACAGCAAATTATATCTGCTGAAAAAAAATATAATTAAATTAAATAGTCTCTACATGCTTCTTAAAAAGAATCAGTAGAGGATATTTTGGCCTTCTTTACTTGCTTTCACTAAACTGGAAGTACCACTAAAACTCGCAAAACTATCATTTTGGAATGTTACTTCAAAATAATAATATTTTATGAAAATATAGACATTATAAATACGACATATCACTGCATCGAAATAAATACAAGCACAATCTATATCTATTTTGAGAGAAAACTATAAGGACTTTAACAAAATAATGCAAGTGTTATTTCTAACGCCTGTTTCTATTGATCGTAACGCATAAAATAGTCAATGACCATTTCATCTGATCGTATTATAAATCCGCGCAAAAGAAACATGTTTTGTAATTATAAATTAGTAGAGAAATATCATTCAAATTCGGTGGAATTCTAACGAAACCAGGAGCATCGGCAACTCGGAACGTTCATTTACCAAGGTTTACATTTATACCTAGGTACCATTGAATCAAGATATTTTCCCGTATATTCTGTAAGAGTGACATGGTAAATTGTAAAATGAATCTACAGTTTAAGTTCTACAGTTTAATCTAAAGTTTACTCCATTGAATTAAAAATCGTATTACAGTTCTGGCATTGAGTAACTTTTTTATGGTATAGCCATAGGTTTAGGATGATGTGTGTTGTAAAGTTTCTGGCCGCAACTTCTCTCAACTGAACACTTTCCGACGCGGTGGTAGAGTCAAAAAGCTATCTATATGATATTATTTTGAATGAAAAATTTAGAATTTTGATGTTAGCGTAAATAAACAATTTTCCACCGAATTAGAAGATAAATAATTTTTTTTACAACTATTGTATCTATTGTCGTAACAAGGAATGCTAAGATTTACTCTAGAATTCCTATACAAAACCTTATAATACTGGACTTTATTTAGCTACTTATAAAAAATCTTTACTTTTCCTATTCAAATTCTACACACGAGTTACAAAAATGTCTTTCTTTCATAAGATCTTAATTGTTCTATAACTTCACGCTACGTCCCACAAAGGACCGGTAGTAACTAGGTCTACTTGTACAAACGGCATGTTAGCACAAATCTGAACTATATTTTGTATTGTTTTAAATATAGAATATAAATCCTCTAGGTTTCTGAAACGGGTGACTATTATTTACCATTTTACTTTCAAATGGTGGATTACTTTATTTATATATTCCTTTTTTTACAGCTGACCAAGGCCTTTCCTTCTTTGTCGAAACAAACGTCTTCTTGTTGATTTGTTAAAAGATTTATATTCTATTATTTTTTATTTATAACTGTTTATTTATAACCGGTTAGAATTTTGAAGTATAACCTTAGACAAAAATTCATAATTATCATTGTATGAAATAGAGTTACAAAATATAATAAAAATTAAATGGTTCTCACAAATAACTCTAATAAACAGTAAAATCCAGGAGTATAATGATATTTTTTCACATAAGGTACTTTATGTATAGAAGAAGACATTATTCATATAAATATTGCTAATGATATAATAAATTAATTATCATTGGACTGACTGGGGATTATTTATACAAATAATAAATTAGGAACAGCACCAAATAATATTTTGGGACTAACGCACACAAATTGATAATAATTCTATGTTACATATTTTTGCACCACATTTTGTATTACATTTTTCGAGAGTTACGCGTTTTAAACATTGTAATTTGTTCTTACCGTGCTTGTAATTATTCGGTTTCGAACTCTAATAATTGTAAACACAGTTTGGTATACTATACAATACAGAACCTAAGTGTAGATGGTTTCATTACTGTAATGGGTTAATGTACACATGATACTGTACTGTGGGTACACATGAACAACTTTGTTTGCGAATTTCACTTAGGTTCTTTGGAGGAAAGATGTTTCAGTATCATGAGTACAACCGAACCTTTAAAGCAGGGTTTCCCAACCTTTTTTGAGTCACGCCCTCCTGTTATCATAAGTAATGTTTTCGTGCCCCCCTTATCGAAATTTTTATGACAAGCGCGGGTGGAACGGTGCTATCTGAGACCTGCTGAACCTGAACATGTCAGTAACAACGAACGCATGGGTGAATTAGTAACTGAATGAATTAATAATATCTAATGAGTAGAATTTACGTTATTAACTGGATTTTTCATTTCAAAATGCAAACGCGTTGTGCCCCCCGACGATATCACTACGCTCCCCAAGGGTAGCGCGCCCCACTGGTTGGGAAGTCCTGCTTTAAAGTAATGAAACTATCGACGCCACTCTATAAAATATAGAAAATTAAAGAACAATGTATAATCGAACAGTAATTGGAGACGATCAATAAACTCGGGTCATCCAGCATTGCCACTTAGTGCCATGGAAAGAATGTTTTATTGTATGGTGTTAACGTATGACAACAATTTGTATCGCAATTCTTTGTATTATCTCGAGTATTATCCTTGATGTCGCAGCAAGAAGTACTAAAATTTTTTACTCAAATCAGTGACCTGTGTTTAGGGCCAACGTAGACGGCTGATTATTGGCAGCGGAGCACAAAAAAAGTATGGAATAATAAGCAATTGTTCTTGCTCGCGTTCCATAGTCCCTTTTTGTTGTTGGGCCTTGAAATGCAATAGAAAAGTTCATAGTTATTTATGGTCTAACTTTCAGATGTTATGTCAGATATACTAAATTAACTGAAAAACGTTTCTTTGAATGTGATGAATGTTAACATTGATAAGTAGACCCCGCTATTTTGTAGCATATTCTAAATCACCAAATATTCCAAGGCGTTTCATTCTGCCCCCTACCTATTATCGTGTCTTCAATACGACAGGATAACGGGGTCTATCGTTATTCATTCTGCCCCCTACCTATTATCGTGACTTTAATACGACAAGATAACGGGGTCAATCGTTATTTTTTCGCATATCCTAAATCACCACAAATTCCAAGGTGTGTCATTTTCCTTCAACCATATCGTGACGTCAATGCGACAAGATAACGGGGTCTATAGATGAGTGGGGGGCGATTGGTAAAATAAGTACACACTGGCTGTTAATAAAGGTCTACATTACCTATTTTAACCCTGGTTAGCGACTTAGTTTCATTTATTTTAAATACATATATTCAGATAGGTTATTTCCACAATTATCGTAACCTAAATATTTGACACAGTTTTTTTAAAGCTCCTAACAGTCCTGGAGCGTATTTGTGTGTATTTGACTTGTAAAAAGCACCCTATCCTATTATTTTTATCTTAGAATATTCACTCTATACCCATATAACTCCTAAATCATATTATCTACGATAAAAGTTAACCCTACCCTCTATTTAGACATTAAATAATACTTTTTATTTAATTAAACCTTGTTTTACATAAGAAGTGTCCTGAATCAAGCCATTTGCGTATTTATCACGAGGGCATAAGGGTTTTTGCAGGTAACTTCTTGCGTAGAACAGACATTAAAGGCAAGACATCACTCTGGTCGGGCGATAGCTGTTTTTATTATTATACCTTATTTAAGATCGTTATTCTACCACTTAATTAATTTATAAATGTGAATGACTGAGTGTACTTTCGGCAAAAAAAATGCATGAACATTTCCTCTGCTTTCATTTCAAGTAATAACGCTTCTATACTTTAATATTACAAGTTTTAGATATCTTTATATTTTATTTTAAAAAACACTGTTTATACGAATATAGCTAATAAAAGTTTCCAAAATGGAGTCTCATTCTTTTTACATAAACCGTGAGGAAACCTACATGAAACGTGCACTAAGGCCATTAAATTCTTTTGAATGTTAGCTCACGTTTCAAACATTCTGGATATATTCGGTCACGACCAGTTTTTAGTATGGAAGTCCCGACTCTTATAGCGTAGTGTATTACATTCTCTTTGACATTGTACCCACTTTCCATTATAACTGGCGACAGACGGGCTCACTCCCCGTCACACTGGATAGTTTTGGTACTACTTGTGAAACTTGGATGTTCTGAGAATATAATCTAAGCATATCGACCATCAAAATCCAGATACAATATAAGTTATTTCAAGCATTATTACACAAAAGTGGACTTTATTTCAAGCATTTTACTAGATAGCTTTCAAAATAGAAAAGAAATATCGGTTAAATAAATATTTATATCTTTTCTTGCTAGTCCTGAAAACCTGTACTTTATACCTTACGCCAATTGAGTTTAAGCGCTCTTGCAGACGAGCGACACTTCGCGGTCGCGCGCCCCACGGCGACCGTAAAGTCTACGACCGCGACTCTCTGCGACCCACGGCGATCGCAAAGTGTCGCTCGTCTGTAAGAGCGCTAACACCGTGGATATATTGGTAAAGTTAACTGACCCATTTTATTATTATGAAATAAAAATTAGCATCTGATTTCGAGCATAATATATCAAGCATTGCAAAACCGTCAGAAAATTAAACCAAGCAACAATGAAGTCGAGAGTACACTCGTTCACATAATAACATGACATGTGTCTAAGAGCGTGGATAGGATCAACTTTTACCGCGAGTTGCCGCGTCGCGTCGGGTGCGGCCGCGCGGTCTGTTCTGTGTTATGTACTACCGACGCCGACGCGCTTTGTCCGTTACTGGTCGTCGCCGCGCTGCAACAAACCACTCCGTTATTCAATGTGTTAGCGCTCTTACAGACGAGCGACACTTTGCGGTCGCAGAGGGTTGCGCGACTCACGGCGACCGTAAAGTGTATGAGCGCGACTCTCCGCGACCCACGGCGAACACAAAGTGTCGCTCTTCTGTAAGCGTTCTTAATGAATTAACGCAAAACTGGAAAATTGTATGTTTAGAATCGAGAGCAGAATCTCATTATCACGGTTAATCAATGACCTGAGTTTAGGGCCAACGTAGACGGGCTGATTATTGGCAGTGGTGCACAAAATAAAAAGTATGGAATAATAAACAATTGTTCTTACTCGCGTTCCATTCCACGTTTGATAAGGCTGTATGGACTTGGTCCCATTGCGTTTTCTTAAAGAATAAAAATCATAGCCTTCATTGGCATTCCCTTCTAAACGATTTTTTTTCTAAGGTGGGTTATATTTCTGTTGGGCTATATTCGAAAAGTGAATTTAAAAAAGAAAAAATAACGCTCATTTGTATACGATCGAATGACATCTAAATCCAATCTAAATCAACTGCCTCCGTGGTCTAATGGTTAAGAGCATTGGCTCTCGACACGGAGGTCGTGGGTTCAATTCCCCACGGGGGAAACCTAGTGATATGTCACTTTGTGCGTTTTTCCCCAGTTTGTTAGGACATTGCAGGCTGAATCACCTGATTGTCTGAAAAGAAAGATGATTCCGTGCTTCGGATGGCACGTTAAGCCGTTGGTCCCGGCTACTATCTCTGGTTGTAGTAGTCGTTACATAAAAACCATGTCAGAGGCCGTAAGGCGGTCTGAAAAAACTCTGACACCAGGGCTCTGCCCACACGATAAGAAGAAGAACATCTAAATCGATATACATTTCAAAAGCATCCACTCACCGAGTCCACCAATCGCATCGCCCGGCGTCCGCAAACCCTATTCCCTTTTCTTTCCCTTCTTCTTGCCGACTCTCTTGCTGTAATTCTGCGCGAGCGCATTCACTATCGAGACCACAAAGTACACTACCATGGCTAGAACGAATTTCTCTAATAGACTAGATAGTACGGAACCCTGGTTTTCAGGTAGGGTCCCGGTTTCGTTCTTGTGTAACCGAGCCTTTTGATTACGAAGGAATTGTAGTAGAGGTGCTTCTAGCTTGGGTCCGATGTACGGTATTCTTTCTACCCATTGTAGGACTTGGCTGTGGAAAGAAAACAATATTATATTTATAATCGCGGACAAACATCCATACATATGGGTCAAACTGAGAACCTCCTTTTGTTTGAAGTCGGTTAAAATACTAAAACCTTCTCCTAAACGTAACAAATACATTTCAAAAACCGCATTAAAATCGGTACTGCCAAACACGAGATAATCGCGGACAAACATACAGGTCAAACTGAGAAACTCCTTTTTTTAAGTCGGCTAAAACTAGTTTTTAAGAGTAATCATAAGCTTTTAAACACAAGAAGATTCATCAAGATCGGTCCAGTAGTTTTTGCGTGATGCTCACACATTTATACCAGGATCGTTAGCGCGAGACCGACTCATATTCCGAGAGGTAAGTGTACTTTTTGCAAGCATCAGCAGCAAGGCTGATTCAGTGTTTATGGGGTGTAGAGCTTCTCTGTGATGGGGATGGACCAGGTCTGCCTGCATAACTCCAGTCGGTTTAGGAGTTACTGATGATTAAAGGTCTGTACAAAACTAACGATCATCTGCAAGGTTGATCGTATGATATTGTTGTAGTATGCACTGTAGCTATGTGAACAGTACAAAAACTGACATGGTTCATCAGTCGGTTTAGGAGATACAGCCGTTCAAAGGTCGGAACTTTGACTGGCTGTATCTCCTAAACCGACTGACAGAACTTGACAGTTTTTATACTGTTCAGTGCATACTACATTAATATCATACGATCAGCCGTGCAGCTGATCGTTAATTGTTTACAGAACTTTAATCATCAGTAACTCCTAAACCGATTGGAGTTATAGAGGCAGACCTGGTCCCTCCCCATCACCGAGCTCTTTTTCACCAGATTTTAAGTCAGATCATAAGCTATTAAACAAAAAAAGTTTCATCAATATCAATTCAGTAGTGTTTGCGTGACGCTCGAACAAACACACAAGGGCAAAAAAAATTTTTTTTTTTTAATTTGCAGTTTTATAATAGTGTAGATGGCATAGATATATAGGGTCCTTCTTAATATGCTGACACTTTTTTAAGGGGATAATCAGACCATCAAACTGAACAACTTTCTCTATGGGACCAACATTGAAATCGAGAAAAAAAAATCTGCTGCCCCATACAAAACTGCAAACTGACTCGAGCCAAATATATGAGACAGCTGATTTTTATTTCGCGATTTCGATGTTGGTTCCATAGAGAAAGTTGTTCAGTTTGATGGTCTGACCATCCCCTTAAAAAACTGTCAGCATATTAAGAAGGACCCTGTATTATACAGGGTGAAATTGATATCATTAGCATCCTTTTAAACGAAGAGTCTACCCATCAAACTGAACAACTTTTTCTATGGGAGCAAACCGATCGGAGCAAAAAAAAACAGCTGTTTCATACTAAACTGCACCCGCCGCCGTTGACTATTCGACTGAAATGTATGCAACAGCTGATTTCTTTTTTGCTCCGATCGTTTTTTTGCGTTGCTACCACTATTAGGCGCTGTCCTATTACCATCGCTCGCGCGATCACTCGTGCGTCCGACGAAAATGATTGTGCGACCGTGCGTTTAAACATACTCATATCTGCAGAATGTCCTATTGAAGGTCGTGCGATCATGTGATGCAATCGAATTGTTCTATTCAATTCAATTAGACTTTATTGCACACCAAAACAGAATATACATTTGAATAAAGATAAAGAATTACATTGTTCTATTTCTATTCAGATATAAGTATGTTGAAACGCACGGTCGCACAATCATTTTCGTCGGACGCACGAGTGATAGCGCGAGCGATGGCAATAGGACAGCGCCTTAGTAATAGGGTTGTCACCCTTAAAAAACAAAAAAGTTACTCACCCAACTAAAACTTCATTGAAAGCGATGATAACAAACATCTTCTGTATGTGCATCTTGATGACAGCCTTGCCGATGAGGGTGGCTCCGAAGAACGTCCAGAAGGGCACGAGGAAGTGTCCGCACGTGAGCCCGGCGAGGTCGAACAGCGGGTTGGGCACCGACGCGCACGCCAGGATACCAGCGAAGCCGACGCGC
Source organism: Agonopterix subpropinquella (assembly GCA_922987775.1). Taxonomy (NCBI): domain Eukaryota; kingdom Metazoa; phylum Arthropoda; class Insecta; order Lepidoptera; family Depressariidae; genus Agonopterix; species Agonopterix subpropinquella. The sequence goes on from OV277712.1 coordinate 10,046,781, forward strand.
TGCACCAACTTCTGCACCATTTGTTTTGCTCTGCAATATGGAAACAGCTTTGATAAGTTTTATGTCAATATTGGCTATGTGCGAAGTGGGGGTTGGGAACTGTCAAGTCGCAGCGCACGCTGTGGCAGAAATATGTACTTTTGCGGGACAAGCTGTGAAAATATGCTTGAATCTATTTAAAACCACACACTAACTAAACTCGAAATCTCGAAAAATGTCAAGACTACAAACTTATTTGGCATGGAAGTTTCTATTGGCATCTAGATGCTCCCTTAAAAAAGGTTTGTCGTATTTCAACCCCCAAAGAACTGAGGTAAAAGTTTGTATGGGAATTCCAATACAATATAGATTTTGCCCGTGGCTTCGTCCGCATCCGCTCCCGTCATCGTACCGGGATAAAATACAAGCTAGCTTTTATGAGTTTTTAAAGCTTTTATGAGCTTTTAAATATACAAAGTTTTATCAAAATCGGTCCAGTAGTTTTGGCAGAATCCTCGAACAAACACAGAGTCTTTGCAGTACTACAATAGTGTAGATAATTCACGGCTGTCCGACATAGTTCGTGCGATACGCCGCGTTAGTGTGGCGCTAGTGTCGTGCACATAGCCAATAGACGAAGCTACAAACGCGTCTTTTAAACCCTATCGCTATGCACGCACACAGATATAATTTGTATGACGCCTCACGCACAAAAACCTAAGAAAGTTGGCCCGTTTTGTTTTATACGGTAGAAGCGTGCGGCTCAATCTACAATAGACATACTTTATCTAAGGTAAACGAGTGCATAACTGTTTTACGAAAACCCGTTCGTCAAAATCACGGTTCATAACTGTTTCGTTCGAGGAAAGAACTGTTCAACGAAAGCACGGTTCGTCGAAGTATGTAAGTTTTCATACTTCGGCGAACAGTTCTTTCGTCGAACGAAATAGTTGTGAACCGTGATTTCGACGAACGGGTTTTCGTAAAACTACTAGAATCTACTACTAGATTTTTCTCGCGACTTGGTCTGCACGGTTTTCCGTCATTCATTGTATACACATTTTATAAAGGGTAAAAATTGATTGGGAGTCCGTGACTTGAGAATGATAGCGCTCAGCATACTAGTAAGTACAATTAATAAGTAAGTAAAGCAAATTTAACTTTATTACGTAACAATGTCACAAATTACAATAAACAAATTACAAAATAATACCAAACAATCTATTTTAAATTCGGCAACATGCCTCGTCCAAAGGATCTACAGTCAAAAAAAATCCATGTCAAGCTTCGTCACAAGAAAGTAAGTAAGTACAATTTTTGCAGTGTACCAACAGGATAGTAGCATTACTTCTAAACGTTCGATCAGCTGATTGCATTTAGTATGGAAAGTCCAAAATATTTTAATACGTTTCTTACGGAATTTATGCGACTGTTCACCCTAACAACCTGTATAAGCGAATTATACATAGATAATTTACACGCTACCCCTAAGGAATTATACGACTAATGAAAAGGCTGGCTGGACAACCGTCGTATATTGATAATTTGTATCGCTTCTTCATACTACACGTGTTTTCAGAGCATAATACGCCGCTGGCGGCGCACGCCACGAAGTAAGGCGGGAGCTCCCCGAGCGCGAGCGCCGTGCCTATGCCTCACGCCTACTATACAACATGTTAATGAATTAACGCAAAACTAGAAAGTAGTTTGTTTAGAATCGAGAGCAGAATCGAATTATCATGATTTCAACATAGGTAATTTTTTTCAAAATATTAATTAATTTGTTTCTAAAATTATAAATTTACTGAACCAGATGTCAACCCACCGCACAGGCACACTCACCCAACTTACTACCAAAACAAGATTATTAAAATGTATCCATGAGTACGTTAGCGCTTTCATTCATTGCTGAAATGATAACAAATCATTTTTGGCACAAAACTAAAAATGCAAATAACTTAAAATTTTAACTATAAAAATAATGAAATTATTGTTTCAATCTAATTATTTCGTTATAAATCAGTTGGGGTGTATGAGGTTTTGCGTTAATTCATTAACACGTTGTATACTGTGCCTACACCTTACCTGCCGGTCCTAGAGTCGTCAGGAGTGGACAGCTCTGCGACCCCGCCGCCGGAGAGCCTGGCGGCGCGCGCCATGAAGTAAGGCGGGAGTTCCCCGAGCGCCGTGCCTATGCCCCACATCATCGACTCCACTCTGACCTTCGCCATTATGTTCCATATCGATACAACGTTCTGCGGGTCTATCTCCGATGGACAGATTATGCTGGAATGGTGAGAAAATGGAAGGTTAGTTAGGAATTTCGAATATTGAAAAATAAGATCACAATAGGGTATTTACCTTCATAAACTATATTTTATTTATGTACTAGCGGCCCGTCCCGGCTTCGCACGGGTGGACGTCTAATCTTTTCTAGCAATAAATATAGCCTATGTTACTCAGGGTGAATGCAGCTTTCTAATGGTGAAAGAATTTTTTAAATCGGCCCAGTACTTTTTGAGCCTATTCATTACAAACATACAAACATACAAAAATAGGTACAAATCTTTCCTCTTTATAATATTAGTGTAGATATTCTCATTAAAAAAATGATTTGAAAGTAAAGCTAAATTCTCATTTAAGTAATTGTTTGCTTGAATACATTTTTTTTATATTTTTTAATAATAATATAAACCATAAAAATTTATGATGAGAAATATAAAAAAAAACCGGCCAAGTACGAGTCGGGACTCGGGCAATTAGTGTTCCGTACTACCAGTTGTTTAACATGGGTCATTGAGGAAACCACTATAAATTGACACTTACTTAGTATGTGGTCACATAGTAACTGAAGATCATTTTACACTGGTCGTACTGGTGTTAGTTTTTTGGGTATAGAAAAAAAACTATCCAAGTTAGAGCCACCCTGATAATTTTCCCGCCATCTACACGTTATTTCTGATGTTCATGATTTTTTTCAGATCTTATACGGCTATATTTTTTGAAATAGAGGTGGGGACAGCAATTTCTCGGATTGAATTGAAAATTTCGTTAAACAAAGTTTTTATTAAAAATTTGAAAAGTATATTTTTAGACTCGTATTTTTATAAGCTTTCAATTGATACCCCACACCACAGGGCAGAAAAAAATTTCTTACTACCGAAACCCTTTCTTACTACCGAAATTGACCCCCAATATAAAAATTTAGCTTTTTTTACTTCATTTATGACATTGGACCACCAATTGCTATATCTGTACCGAGTTTCAACTTCCTATGTCTTAAGGTCTCTGAGAAAAATGCCTGTGACAGACGGACGGACAGACACCGAGCTGATTCCATAAGTGTTCCGTTTTTCCAATTTTGGTACGGAACACTAAAAAACAGTAACAGTCGAAAAAAGACTGACGACTGACTGTCGTTGGTAACAGTCGATGTAAAAGGTTTTTAACTGTTCTTGAAATGTTCTAATGAGAACGCATAATAAATAACAAACTCACTCATTAGGATATGGCGGTTCAGGGAAGTTGAGACCGCCGCACTCGTAGGCGGCGAGGGTGACGCGGGCGATATGCGGCCCCAGGTAGAGCAGGAACGTGTGTAGCCCCGTGCCCAGCCCCACCGAGCTGCACACACCCAGCACCACCCACCAGCCCCACCACGCCAACGTGGCCACTACTACCTACAAACATTTGCGACACACATCAATTATTAAACACTAGACATTGTACGAATATGATATTCAGCGATCTTTCGCTGGCGTTGGCGCGTTTTGAAGAGGTATCTTACACTTATTATGTATTTTTTTTTATTTGAATCAGACAACAGTACACACGGCGACACATCAAGCTATACAAAACCAACATAAGCTGGCCGCGCGACGTTATACGTTACGCGACCTACGCGCGGCCAGCTTATGTTGGTTTTGTATAGCTTGATGTGTCGCCGTGCGTACAATATAACATCATCATGGGTCCATATTGTAAATACCTTAACCTAAATCACATAAAAATATACCTTAATTATCTCAATGAAGTGAGACAGGAATGTAGGTCGAATGAGGTGTTGAATAAAACCACACATTGTAGGATACGTGTTGTATTGTCAACGATCCGTACAAGAGAGAGAATCAATCGATTAATATTATAACTAACTTAAGTATAGCTTAGTCAGCTACGTTTGTCACAGTGTTGCAGCGCGTAACGTTAAGTCGCGGTAAAAGGGTAAACTTAGGCATATACTACACCTTCCCCCAAAAGATATCCCTTCACCCCCAAAGGCAAAGAGAAAAAAAAAATGTGACGAACGCAGTTGAGTAAAATTTTTTTTTTTTTTTTTAAACTTATTATGTAAATATAACATTTTAGTTATAGTCATATTAAATCATAAAAATATAAAATAAACATTTCAATTTGTATAAATAATTTGGTTCTTTACATAGCTAATTTTAAGTACCTAGTAAAAGAATTTTATAAAATAATAAATGAACATCTTTTGTATAAAAAATTTGGTTTCTTACATAACTTATATTAGTGCTTACTTATAAGTATTACATAAAAATATAAAATAAAAATCTTAATTTGTATTGAACAATTTAGTATTGTTCTTGTGCGTTATGTACATCTTATTATTTTTGTCAATTTTTACATTAGGTGAAATGTCGTCAATAACTTTATAAGGACCTGTATAAATTGGTTCTAACTTATTTCCTACTTGATTTTTCATAAGTACATAATCACCTGGTTTGTACGTTATTACATTAGATTTCTTATCATATGCTATTTTCCTATTAGCCTTACTAATTAATAAATTGTTCTTAGCATCCAATTGGGCTTTCTGCAATCTAAATTTAAACTCTTTTGGATAACTATCATAGTTATAGAGAGGATCGACGGAATTTAATAAATTATTGGGAATATTGCATAATTTTCCAAAAACTAATTCATGAGGAGTATATTGTGTCTCTGTATGTACTGTGGTATTCATTGAAAAACACCAATAACTTAACCAACTGCTCCAGTCTGTTTTATTATTACTGCACTGAATCCTTAGGTAAGCACCTAGACTTTTGTGTGTGTTTTCTAAACCACCTATGGTTTCGTGATGGTACGCAGTTGAATGAAGTTTCTTAATATTTAACATGCTACAAACCTCTGAAAATATGCTCGATATAAACTCGGTTCCTTGGTCCGTAATTACCTCCTTGGGAACTCCGTATCTTAATATAAAATTATTTACAAAGGCTCTACTTACCGATTCGGTGTCTTTCCTTTTTAAGGGATACGCCTCTACGTACTTTGTCAGGTTACACTGGAGCGTTAGAATATATTTATAATTTAAATTATCGACATCCAGGGGGCCGACCAAATCTAAGCTAATTCGTTCCATCGACGTGCTTGGAGTCGAAGTTATCACCATTGGCTCTCTGGTGTGTTTATTTACATGTTTCTGGAATTGGCAATCTTTGCACTTCTTCACATAGTCACTGACATCGCGGCTTATACCGGGCCAAAAATAATATTTTTTAATGTTATTCAACATCCTGTTTACCCCCGCATGACCGCTGGTTGGTAACAGATGGAAGTCATTTAAGATTACTGTTTTTTCGTCTCTATCAGTAATCCTTGTAACACTTTTTGTTACTAAAAACCTAGGAATATTACATTTAAACTTTTCTAAAAATTCCTTTACAAGCGCTTCATTTTGTTTATCTTTAACAACAACTACTTCTTCAATCTTTAACTCTCTGCAAAATGACTCTAATTCCCTCGCCAACACGCTTACGGTAGATGACGATCGGGATAATAGGTGAATGCAAGACTCTGAAGGTACAAAAACATAATTACGATTTTCACTAGTGATTTCCTCTACATTATTTCCCTTTAATTTATACGTAGTATTGAGAACTAATTCTATACAATCTTTAGGCTTTTTGAGGATTTCCACGACTTTAGGTTGAGCTGACCTGGTAGTGATGGGTACCTCTGATGTCATGTCAGTTCGGTCATTGCCATTAAGTGACTGATTTCGCAATTTTTCTGCCATAAATCTCGTAGTGACTGATACAACGTTTTCTCTAATTTCTTTTAAATCACTACTACTTAACGGAAGGCGGCTCAATGCATCTGCAGCTGCATTTTGTTGTCCCGGAATATATTCAATATCAAAATCGTATTCTTCTAAATATAGCCTAAATTTCGTTAATCTACTCGAAGGATCAGTCATTCCGAATAGATAAATTAGTGGCTTATGGTCAGTTATGATTTTAAATTTTTTGCCATATAAATACGGTCTAAAATGCTTTGTAGCCCAAACAATAGCTAACAACTCTAGCTCAATTATAGGGTATCGTGTTTCGGCTGGCTTCAGATTACGGCTAGCGTATGCGACTACCTTTCCGTTACTATTAGACAGTACGGCGCCTAACCCTATCTTTGATGCGTCTGTATGTAAGACAAAAGTATTTTTATCTGAAAAATCTGGGTAGTCTAAAACTTGGGGGCTTATTAAAGCTTGTTTTAACGTTAAAAATGCAGACTCGCATTCTGGAGACCAATTAAAAGTTTCATTTTTCTTTGATAGTTTGTTAAGAGGATATGCAATATTTGCGAAGTTTGGGATGAAACGCCTATAGTAATTGGCAAACGCGACGAATCTTTTAACATCGTCGGAGGTGTTTGGTCTTGGATAATTATGTAATGCTTTAATTTTTTGGTCATCGGGAAAAACACCCTGAGAAGTGATTTTGTGGCCTAAGTACATGATCTCTTTGCGTAGAAACTCGCATTTCAAAGGATTTAATTTAAGATTAGTACTTCTGAACCGTTCTAACACATTGATTAAATGTTTATTATGTGAACCGATAGAGTTTCCGATTACTATGCAATCGTCTAAATAAATAAAGCATTGATTGTAATTAAGGCCTGACATGGCAATAGTCATAAGCCTGGAGAAGACACTAGGACTTGTCTTAAGTCCCATAGGACATCGCTTCATCTGATACATCCTGTCTGTTGTGAAAGCAGTATATTTACGGGATGTTTTATTTAATGAGAGTTGGTAATAACTTTGGGAAAGGTCCAGTTTGGAAAAATATATGCTACCTGACAAGGAGTCTAAAATTTCAGTGATATTAGGCAACGGGAACTTATCGTCCTGAATCCTGTTATTGAGCTGTCTATAGTCGATCACTAATCTCCATTTCTTCTCTCCGTACTTATCACTCTTTTTAGGTACTAGCAAAACTGGACTGGACCACTCGGATGTAGTCTCTTCGATAATGTCATTATCTAACATATCCTGGATTTGATTCTGCATTTCCTTGCGTAACGCGTTTGGTATCCTATACGGTTTAATATATGCTGGATTTGCATTTTCTTTTAATCTTATAGAATGTTCTAATAAGTTCGTAGTACTGAGCTTATCACCTGGCAAATGAAATACATCGGCGTATTTAGCACATATTCTCTCAATACTTAACTGTTCCTCTTTATTAAGGTACGCACTCAAGTTAAGAAGGTTAAGCAAAGTTTTAACTCTGTCAGCACTTATTTTTTGATTGTCAAAACTACAAATATCAAAACTACTCAAACTGAATAAGTCTAAATTTGACAAATCTAATTCTACCTCTTGATCTGTTGTATTTAAAATTCTAACGGGAATTCGACCTTTCTCTGGTTTAGAAATCAAACCGGCAACAAACACTCCTTCTCTTAGTTCTTTCGCTAAAACGACAGAGTCTTCGCATAGACTGGCGGGAATGTATTTGATTACTTCGCAACGTGGCGGAATTGTATGTTCAAAATTAGAATTATTACCTTTTATAGGTATCGTAACGGAGTTACCACTATTCCCTAGGGTCAGTGTGCTATTTTTATAACTTATCATAGCGTCATAGCGCTGGAAAAAATTATGTCCTAGAATTCCATTGGCTGCACACGCCAAAGTCTGAAATACGTAAAATTTCTGTTCGTATTTTACTCCGTTAAAATCTAAAGTTAAATAGATATATCCTTCTGATACTAAATTTCCGCTAATGCCCTTGATAGTGATTTTTTCGGGATGTATTTGACGTAGTAAACTACGGTTATTTTGTAACCACTCATACTTAATGACGCACAAACTAGCGCCACTGTCAACTAATAAATCAATACTCCTATTATCTACATTGCACCCAACAATACTAGTATTATTATAACTAAATATTCCGATATTTAAGTGCGACTCGATAAACTGCATTTCGTCATTTTCGGTGTCGTCATGTACGTGCGGGGGCGCGGTGCGGGGCGCGGGCGTCGGCGTCGGCCGGCGCGGGGTTTGCGCTGACGGAATCAAATTCTGTATAAGTCGTCTACCTCTTTGACCTATATTCGCAAGTTCATTTTGATGCGAAAAACCTAAGTTACTGTTATAATAATATCTTGAAAAATTATGAGTCGGTTTGCCCCTAGAAAACTTACCTCTTGAAGTACTTGGGTACTGATGCTGGTGCCCACGATAAGATTGCCCACGCGAATAGTGCGTGACGTGGTCATCTCGTGGTGAGGATGACTGTTCGTCGAGGGCCGCCCTTATAGCTTCTGGTAGAGACGTGAATTGCCTTGAAGCTATAATTGTGCTCAGCCTCGCGTCCGACAAACCATCCGCGAAGCGCTTTATTGCCGACTTTTCATTCAAAGGCCGTAGGACTTTGAACTTACCTTCATCGTCATCGGCCTGGGCGAAGGTCAGGTTGACGAAAAGATCTTCAATCTCCGACCCGAACGTTTCGATTGATCTGCGCCCCTGTGTCGCTCTATAAAGCTGTGCTTGAATCGCTTCGGCAGACTTTTTGGGCAGCAAAAACTTACGCATATCGCTTACCATATCTTTCACGTCAGTGTACGTTGATTTGAGACGCAACTTAGCACTAGACGACAATCTCGTTTTTAATACGAAATTGATCAGTAGATTTTGTGATTCGTTGTTAATAATTGAGCTGTACATAAGAATACAATCTATCAGCTGTTTGGTCGTACTCTCCTGTCCCGTCATACCGGGCAATAAGGCGATGGCCGTTTTAATATCAAAACTAGCCTTGGCCATTATGTTTTCTGTTTGACTACAGTAATCGAAAAATAAACTTGTTAACCAATTTTACATCCAATGTATTTTGGTTCTCCCCTTCCACTTTTTCATTTAACTGGGACACAATATTTTTTACTTTGCATAAGTAATTGATTTTATAAGCTTTTTAATTCCAATTCCCTTCTGTCGTCTCTCTGGACCTAATTTAACTAAATATTCTCTATCGCGCAATATAATGATTCTATATTATACTATAATTATTTAAAAGTTTATGTGTTTAACTTGAAAATTAATAGAAATAAAAACAAATTACTACAATTAAAATATTTGCTTAAAACTTACATCAAACTCGCTCATATACCTTATGTAGGTCACGCTTATGCATGACGTTGCTGATGACTCGGCGCGGCGCGGCGCGGACGCGACGCTCGACGCTGCACGCCGCCGCTCGGTGTGCTGTGTGCTGCATGTTGGTTGGGCCGGGATAACCCTGGACACCGCAGGAACATGGGCCGGGATAACCCTGGACACCGCTGGAACTTGGGCCGGGCTATACCCTGGACACCATCCTGGATCCCCTACGCTTCTCTCTTCTTTCTTCACCCACTGTCTTGATTTCATGCATTTTGATTATCTTCTCTAAAGGCGGTGTATTTCGGATATAAAGTTCTTGCTCCCGTCTTCAAATTTTATCGATGTTTTCTTCTTTAAATTGGCGTTAGAAAATACGCCATTCTTCATTCTTACTGTCTTATTTTTTTTCAATCTTCTATATGTTGTTCTTCTTTCTTAATTTTCGTGTTCATGCTGCTCGTCGGAAGATTCTTAGCTCTGCTGCAAGGTCGCCATGAAGTGAGACAGGAATGTAGGTCGAATGAGGTGTTGAATAAAACCACACATTGTAGGATACGTGTTGTATTGTCAACGATCCGTACAAGAGAGAGAATCAATCGATTAATATTATAACTAACTTAAGTATAGCTTAGTCAGCTACGTTTGTCACAGTGTTGCAGCGCGTAACGTTAAGTCGCGGTAAAAGGGTAAACTTAGGCATATACTACATCAACACTTAGCATTTTTACTCTCCTTATGGTTTATTGTCCTCGCTTCCCCCTATAGCGTAACTTATTAGGGAGCGGTTTTGCGCGATTTCAGTTTTGGGTCCAATGTACCTATAAGCTGTTCAGTTCGATGGTCTGGAGTACAGTCTAAAATATGTAACGCATTTAAGTTTAAACCTCGTATAGATACCAACACAACGATGCTTCGGTGACTACCCCTTGGTAAGTCGGCCAGCCTTCCAGAAACCCTAAGAAACAGTAGTAAAAAAGTGTATGTATAAACGTACCTGTACATAAACTTGATGTGGACCGCTAGCGTAGTATGACACCACTGTTCCGACAGTTAGTAGAACTACGGACAGCGCTAGTAATTTGTACGTTAATAACCTGGAAAAAAAATAAAAATTGCATAATTACTGTTTAGAGTACATCCTCGCAGTGAAGGCGGGACACATTATCATTTGGCTAATAGTACCAATTACACTGGCGTCCGTGGCATGTGCTATTTGGATTTGGTAGTTGTCGTTTGCGGTTCGTAGTATTTTTTTATACGTTTTGGTAGATTATAACAGCTCATTTCTTTTTCGCGATTTCAATGTAGGTCCCATAGAGAAAGTTATTTAGTTTGATGGTCTGACGCTAAACAAATTATGATCGATTCATAGGCGGTGTCCTATTGCCATCGCACGCGCGATGGTGCGATGCGATGTGATCGTACTGATGGGTAATTCTCCGAAATTTTACAAATCGTTGAAATTTTTCCATAGAAAAATTTGAAAATTTGAAAAATTTCGGAGAATTACCCATCAGTACGGTCACATCGCATCGCACCATCGCGCGTGCGATGGCAATAGGACACCGCCATACACATTCTTAACCTACATTCATCACGACCCAAATTATATTTTATTGCTTTATATTCTCACAAGCGCCCGTCACGCTTGCGAGCTGGTTGGTATCAATTTTGACACTAGCGCCTGCCTAGCCACAATATAGGTCACAGAAGCACGACTCCATGCAACGAGCGATGCAGGCGGACCGCACACAGACGCGCACCGATAGATTACTAGCTTTTCAACCACTATAACACTGCTAAAAATCGTATTATTTAAGTTGTTTAAAAATGTAAATACAAAACGGCCGAATTAAATTGACACCTGGCTCGAACGACGTTGGTGTAAACAATAACAAATAACAGCAAAAGAATTTAACTCGAAAATTCTAAAGCGAGGCCAGTAACGATGCATCTTAGTTACCGTTGCACGTGTCCCTGCGCTTTAGAATTTTCGAGTTATTCTTTTGCTGTTATTTGTAACCACACCACACCAACGTCGTTCGAGCCAGGTGTCAAGTTAATTCGCCTAGGTTGTACATACATATACTCAAGCCAATATCCCACAGGGGTAGGTAGAGACTACGGCTCGCCACACACTACGATTCTGACATACTTCTCTCGCCTCATCCACTTTCATACATCTCTTCATACACTTCCGTCGGTTGAGGGTACTGCGCACTTGTCCTTTCCGGGGAAGACCATTTATTTGGCCATGATAAGTTCGCCTCGGACGCCCCTCTCCCGAAAATGTTTGGAACATAAAACGACTACCATAAATAAAGAGAAGCAATTACCTCTGGAAACCAGTGGAGATCAGAATGAAGAGTTCTCTGAAGAAGTATTCAAGTGTTGTGAACGGCCGCCTCCATAGCACCAGGCTGTCCGCGTCAACTGGGACCATCTTGCTTCTACTGTAAATTATAATAATAATACTATTAGAGAATCTAGAACCCATAATTATTATTATTACAACAAAACAGAATCTTCAGCATGTTAGCAAAAATAAACCCGAGTTCAAGTCTTGTCCAAGAGAACATTTTTTGTTCTTTAATTTAATTTGAAATAGCACTATCAGTTACTATCAGTTCAAAATAAAAATGTGCAGGACCTTCAAAATTGTTTGACTAACTTATTTGATTTCAGTTAGTTGAGTAATGAGTAGTCTGCATTAAAAATACTGAACCAATTTATCGTTGGCATTTCTTACGAAAAAGTCTAGTAACAAATGTTTGGTGCAGATCAAAGAAATTAAATTTGCCAGCGTTTTCTCTAGGTCATGCACACACTTATTATAAACAGATAGTAACATTTACGGTAGTAATTATAGTACTCTGTGGTGACATATTAATAATCAAAAATATTTGAAAAATAAACCCGTTACGAAATTAATCGAAATAATAAAAACCATCTTTAGGGTTATCATGATTTCATGACTGTATATTACAAGTTGGATGAGGGCAGCAGGCCCGGTCGTTGTGATGATCCTTGAGGAGGCCTATGCCCAGCAATGCACGTCTATCGGCTGATATGATTATGATACTATACGATATATCATTATAGTGCTAATTTCTAACAAATGCGCATGATATTATCTTTTTATCACCCGCAATGGGAGTTGCTCGTAGTAACACACGATAACTGAGCATTCCATAATTTCCATTTAACATAGCGTGACGAAATGTTAAAACAATTATTAATCAAGTGCCCTTCATTATCCTCAAAGTTCAGTCGAATGTAAACTCTATCACAAACGAGTAAGTTACACTGTACAGATAACTATAAACATGAGTTATATTGGTTATATGAGAAAGTTTGTTCAGTCACGATTAAACAGCTGAATCAATTTCGATTAAACTTAGCAAGCAAGCAAGAGTTGAAGAGCTGCATATAGAATGCATCGAAATATCACAAGACCCAAAATAACTTAATTCTATTCCTACTGAAAAGTGGTAAGAGCGCCAAAAATTTTGACAGGAAAAATAATGTTGTTTGTAATGTTTTTTGTCTTTTATCCAGGATGGGAGAAAACTTCATAATTCTAATGGAGGAAATTATAAGTCAAGCCACAGAATTTTTTTTTTGACCACGCACCCAACCTCTGATTTTATATGCTGGTTCGTATTTACTCACATTACATCGAAGATACATGTGGCAAACTTAGATCAAAGTAAAATTAATGGATAGGCCCAAAGCGCTTCAAGTTGAAGCACGCAAAACTAGGGCACTTCAATACAAATTAGGGCACTTGGTCTGTCATCTCGGTACAAATTCGAAGTAAAACTGTCAATTGTTTTGCCTAATTTTTCTGGTTTGAAATGTTCGCGTAAGGCCTGCCCATTCTTGTTTACTAATGTCATTGGAGGAGAATAGTGCTATTAAATAAAAGTCATCTTAATTAGCACCCATTCTAATGGAGGTAAGAATGTTTATTTATTTCATTACTACTTTCAGAACTCACTATCAGAAAGTGGTATGAAATAGGGAATTAACACAATTACAAAATAGACAAATTATATCAAATCCACAGCCGCATCTATTCATGCATTTGTTTCAGAGTTGCGCTTACCGCGCGTCAAATATCACTCGTATATCAGACCATATGCGTAACAATGAAGCGGTACGTGGCAATACCACGTAACCCGTACATTTGCCACGTCATCACCAAAGGCGTAGCATGATGCGCGCGACTTTTACGCTATTACCGCCTTTTACGCGACAATTCTTCTTATCGTGTACCTAGGCAGCAATTAGCAAGCCCTGGTGTCAAGAGTTTTTTCAAACCGCCTTACGGCCTCTGACGTGGTTTTTATGTAACGACTACTACATACAATACTCTTTATTTGCACACCAAAAACATAAAATAACAATAACCAGAGATATTAGCCGGGACCAACGGCTTAACGTGCGATCCGAAGCACGGAATCATCTTAATTTTCAGACAATCAGGTGACAGGTTTTACCTGCCTTTCATGACGTCAGCTATCAATATAAATTATCAGTACGTATAGCCTAAAACAATGCTTAAATGTTATTCATAGTACCTTATGTAAACATTATGTACTATTAGTTTAAAATAACAATGTGCATGACCTTGAAGGGCCGTTCGATAACTTCACTCAGTTGCAAAGGAATATAGACTCAATGTAAAGGAAATAATCATTTGAATGACTCGAGTGAAGTTCGTGTGATTGAGTGACGTCACATTTGCAGGCGAGGTCATGCACATTGTTATTTTAAACTGATAGTAAATGGCTTTTTGTGAAATTCAATAAATTTTATTATTATTGTATCTCATGTTGGTATTTCTCGGGCCGAAGCCCGGACCTTTGGAAGGCTTGCGTGGGGACACAGGTCCAACACGTAGAGGCCCCTTTGAGACACTTTTATCTAAATGTGATGGGATGCACCAACCGTGGTCTATTTCTGAATGCATTATGCAAATGCACCAGAAGACATATCACGTTCGGTGCAGAGACTATTGTAGGAAGGACAAAATAAAACTACTCGGGTTATGGGGGTGAACTTGGTGGGCCGGGAAATCTGGGTTATTGCGGAGAGACTCGGGACGCCTGCCGTAACAAATGTCTCTAAGTTTGTCAAAAGTGGCAGACGGTGACTTGCCAACTCATTTGATGGGCCCCCCGAAATGGCCGCTCGCAAGGAGCGACAAGGCGGCAACATCTAGTGAGCGGCTAAGGTTGTAGAGAGGTGAGTCTGCGGGCGCCAGTTTCCGGTGCTAAGCGCACCAGTCAGCAGGCCCCCGGCGTTATGACATTTTACACTTCCAACCTGGAGCATAGGTTCCGCTCTTGCGACTCCACTCCTGGCCGGCCGGTTAAGGCAAGACAGGAGGTGAGGGCCAAATCAATCCGGGCCCTCTGGAGAATCGGGTCCGTGGTGTCGCCAATCACCAACAGCTCGCCACAAGCTGCCCTGCGGGCTTATTATTATTATTATTGTATGTCTTACGTTCCGTAATCACGGGCAATTAAGTCCCGGACCTTTGGAAGGCGTGCATGGGGCCGAAGCCAACATGTAGAGGCCCGTTCAAAAGACAAGTTAATCTAAATGTAAGGGATACACAAATGGCGGATACCATCTCCGAGCGTACAACATGATACCCACGGGGATGGTCCCCGCCATCTGTGTAAAGACTATTGGAGTACGGCGCTATGGCCGCGATGGAAAAATAAGGTCTTGGGCTATGGAGGTGAAAGTTGGATGGATGGATACTGGGCTATGGGAGGAGACTAAAGGACGCCTGCCATGACAACTAGTCTCAAAATTGTAAATAAGGCAGGCGGTGACTCGCCGACTCGTCGAGTGGGCCCCATAAAACGGCCGCACGCACAAAGTGCGACAATGGGGCAACATCTCATTGAGCGGCTGAAGGTTGTCGAGAGGTGCGGCTCCGGTTTCACCATCGCGGGGTTAACCCCCGTGAGCGGGTTTCCCCGTTATTACGCCATTACGTGCAATACACTTCCAACCTGGAGCATAGGTTCTGCTCTTGCGATTCCACTCTGGACGGCCAATTAAGGCAAGCCAGAGGTAGGGGGGTGTGTTACTGTGTGTGTGGGTGTGGGGGTGTGTGTGTGTGGGTGTGTGTGTGTGTGAGCGCATGTCTGTATGGTCCCCCTGGATAGGGGTACGCGGTGTCGCCACTCACCGTCAGCTCGCCACAAGCTGCCCCCGCGGGGTTATTATTATTATTATTGTATGTCTTACGTTTCGTAATCACGGGCAATTAAGTCCCGGACCTTTGGAAGGCGTGCATGGGGCCGAAGCCAACATGTAGAGGCCCGTTCAAAAGACAAGTTAATCTAAATGTAAGGGATACACAAATGGCGGATACCATCTCCGAGCGTACAACATGATACACACGGGGATGGTCCCCGCCATGTGTAAAGACTATTATTGGAGTACGGCGCTATGGCCGCGATGGAAAAATAAGGTCTTGGGCTATGGAGGTGAAAGTTGGATGGATGGATACTGGGCTATGGGAGGAGACTAACGGACGCCTGCCATGACAACTAGTCTCAAAATTGTAAATAGGGCAGGCGGTGACTCGCCGACTCGTCGAGTGGGCCCCATAAAACGGCCGCACGCACAGAGTGCGACAATGGGGCAACATCTCATTGAGCGGCTGAAGGTTGTCGAGAGGTGCGGCTCCGGTTTCACCATCGCGGGGTTTACCCCCGTGAGCGGGTTTCCCCGTTATTACGCCATTACGTGCAATACACTTCCAACCTGGAGCATAGGTTCTGCTCTTGCGATTCCACTCTGGACGGCCAATTAAGGCAAGCCAGAGGTAGGGGGGTGTGTTACTGTGTGTGTGGGTGTGGGGGTGTGTGTGTGTGGGTGTGTGTGTGTGTGAGCGCATGTCTGTATGGTCCCCCTGGATAGGGGTACGCGGTGTCGCCACTCACCGTCAGCTCGCCACAAGCTGCCCCCGCGGGGTTATTATTATTATTATTATTCAACCTGCAATGTCCTAACCGACTAGGGAAAAACGCATAAAGTGATATATCACTAGGTGTCCCCCGTGGGAATCGCTCTTAACCATTAGACCACGGAGGCAGTTATTCCGCGACAATTGAAAGATAGATAAAGCGCGTATTAGCTGTCGTGCTGTCATGCTACCTCCACAGCAAACGTAAACAGCTCAGATTTAGATTCATTTATTTGCCAAAATGTACCGCATTACAGTCGGTGTCAATAAAATTAAAATGTTAATTGTTTGCCCATAAGGCGTAAATTTTTTTGCAGTCTAGCTAAACGATTAGACAACATCATCTGAGCGGACAGACGTCCACTATTGGACATAGGCCTCTCCCAAGGATTGCCACAACGACCGCTCCTGCCCTGCCCTCATCCAAAGGGTTCCCGCCGCCTTCACCAGGTCGTCGGTCCACCTTGTGGGGCCTACCCACGCTCCGCTTTCCGGTACACGGTCCCCACTCGAAAACTCTTCGGCACCATCGGTTCTGCGAGCTACGTGCTCCGCCCATTGCCACTTTAGCAACTCTTTGGGATTTGTCATCTACTCTGGTTGCGTGTCCGTGGATCTTTTCAGTTCTGATTCGATCTCGCATGGAAACCCAGAGCATAGCCCTCTCCATTGCCCTTCGGGTGACTTTCAGCCTTTTTATGAGGCTTTGAATTTTTTTTAAAGGATCATTACCTGATCTCCTTGGGATGTGGGTGGTGGAGACCGTTGCGCGAGCGCTGCTCGGTGTCTGCCTGCACAGCCGCCGCCAGCTTGTAGTACCCGAGCCGGGCGAGCTGCAACCCAAATTAATGTATCGCTTAGTCTTGGCAGGTCTCCGTCACTCTGCCGCAGGTACCGAGATAAGTACCTACACTTTAGCGCATCGTTTACGATGCGTTCGCTTGATTTCTGCCATTCCAGATGGCAAATTCGCGCGCTGTACGAAGTAATAACAAGTCGCTGTGGCAAGCTTCACTACGTACATTATTGCGCGTACTGTCTGGCATTGTTGGTCAACTCACTCTGGCAGTGTTGTGAATTATAATTACTGTGATCATGTCCGATTCGTCCTACCTAGGCAATCAGCAATATGAACCGCTGATTGACAAATTTCTTCACCACAGGTGACAAGTCAAATTTAGAGCCATATCACACGAGCTATTTTTGAACGCAGGCGGAACGATATCGTCGCGATATCGCTGCGATTCCACCATTATATCGCAGCGTTAACGCCGCGATATTTTTGAGTTCAATCAATGACAAGACGGAATCGCAGCGATGTCGCAGCGATAACGTTCAGTAAAAAGTGCGAGATGGTGCAGTTCCGAGATAGTCGTTGCGGTGCAGTTGGGAAATCGCCTAGCTCAAAATACGCTTGTGTGATATGGCTCTTAAAGATATGCTATCGACTCAATAGAAGAAGTGATTTTGTTGGCCCTGATTCTCAGAGAGAGAGAGGGAAACAGTGTGATATTATTCTGTTACATGAAATAAGAGCAATTAAAAAAAAATTCTACATCGTCCGTTATTCATTATTTCACTTCTTGTTCAATGTATATTAATTTCAACCTTCAGTTAGCGACACCACGAGAATAATTTTGCTCAAATATTTATAAAAACAAGTGGCAAGTTGCTAGGTTAAAAATAAAATCGTATTCCTACAATATCTTACGATAACGCACGGGAATCTAGACATTTTAGTCTATTTTTATTACGTACTTTCAAGAAGAGGAAGTAAATAAATAATAGTAATTGAAATTGGTTTACTGATGGGGTGCTGATTGACCCTATTAATTGATTTGACTATTGGTAGATCTCAAGTGTACTGTCCAAAACATTTGTGGTAATTATTTTTAGTTTAGATCTTAGATTTAGTTCAGAAATTTAAGATAAAATTTAAAAACCTTTATAAGGAAGGATATCTAGTAAAATATATGACCTATGCAAACCTACAAAGTCAATAACATTAGTTAGGTATATCATATTCCTATTTATACATTGCAAAGAAATCCCCGAGTGACAAAACCTGGGTACCCTGGGCAGTCAGCCTCGATACGACTATTGCTGACTGGCTAATCTTTACACCACAGTATGAGTGCTTGTCATGCGATATAGCTCATGCTGTCACGAAAAAAAATATCTTGTAACTAACAAAGACATCTATCTAAAACAACTTGTTTAACATAACTGTAAAACCATATTAAAAACCTAAGCAATATTAGTTATATTGCATGTTGGTGACATGGTCACAGACATTTTAGTCTTTTCATTGCATTTCAATGTCACTGATATCCAACATTATCGATTGTACCTATTATTAGAGTACCTACTATAATCCGAATCATAAATAATATACCATCAAGTCGTTTCATTCATTATACAAAGTGTTAACAAATGAACTCAAGTTTAAAAAATAATCAATATCATACAAATTCGCTGCTTTTCGAGTTAAGAGGCGAAGTGGAAGTCTCCATACAAAAAGCGAAAGGAAATATCTTTTAAAAATTATTATTATTTTTTGTGTTCATTTGCTAGAATCTAAAACATGCAGAATTACATTAAAAAATACAAACAAGCGTGATATTCTACAAATGTGATAATAATGGTGATAAAATGGTAGTCCTAAAGATCTTCAAACAACGACGATACGGAGCGATTTTTGAATCTCATTCGCTGAGTTCAGCAGTTGAAAATGTCAAAATTACTATGGAGATATGCTGCTGATTTGACATTCAAAAATCGCACTCCTGGAGTATGATTATTTAATGTCAAATCAGCAGTGGAAAGATGCACGTCTCCATAGTAATATTGACATTTTCAACGGCTGAGTTCGAAGAATGAGTTTCAAAAATCGCACTCACGATCTATAACACTTCTACATTAATTAAAAACTAAAATATTAAATAAATAAAACACTCTAAACCAAAGGTAACACTGAGCTAAAAACAAAATTAGCAAATAAAAATTACAATTCACTCACAGAATCACAGCACTAACTAAAATGTTCACGGTGGGCACATCCACAAGCGTATATTACAACGAGATTGAGTTAGGTATAGGTAGAGTGACGTCAAAGCGCGCCACCACGAATTTAATTTCACTTTCAAGAGAGAGCTCTTTCATTTCACTATCGTCCGGTGCTGGGCAAAAGTGAAACTGATTACGTTTTGTCTGTCGTTTTTCGTCATTGCTATCGACTTGAAGACTTCCGTTACACCTCAAGCTATAGGACATCGGGCAAGTTTCATACATTGTTGATAAAAAAACACTACGCGTCCAGATTCAAATTATTTTGCAGTAGTACAGACTTTAAAATGCTCTTTACAGTACACAGTACAAACTTTAAAATTTGAAAACGAGAAATGCTTATACGCTAATTTGTTTGTCCCTTTCCGGGAATGCATTATTTTTTGACTTAGTTGAAATTTCTTACAAAATCTTGCAACTAAGTCAAACAAAGGCACAATTTTTCATATATTTTTGTCATAAAACTCAACTCAACATTTTTATTCAAATCATTATCACATAGATAGCTCTGTGACTTCATTTTTTTTGACTCTTTCAACGCGTCAGAAAGAAAGAAAATGTAGAGAAAATGCGGCCAGAAACTTAGGTTTCTTTTATATACAGGGTGTAACAAAACACCCTAGTAATACTTAAGGGGGTGCTTCAGACCATCAAACTGAACAACTTTCACTATGGAGCCAACATCGAGAAAAAATAAAAAAAAATCACCTGTCCCATACAAAACTGCAGTACCGATTCGACTGAAATGTATGGGCAGCAGTTTTTTTTTATTTTTTCTCGATGTTGGCTCCATAGTGAAAGTTGCTCAGTTTGATGGTCTGAAGCGCCCCCTTAAGTATTACTTGGGTGTATTGTTACACCCTGTATATCCCTTTCCATTCCAGATAAGCGCTCAGCTTGTCTTGATAATATTCAGTTTATATAATTATATACTTAAACTGTTACTTATCGCTTAATCTGCACTGCAGTTTAGTATGGAACAGCTGATTTTGTTGTTGCTCCGATAGGTTTGCTCCCGTACTAAAAGTTGTTCAGTTTGATGGGTAGACTCTTAGTTTAAAAGGATGCTAACGATATCAATTTCACCCTGTATATGTTTTCCATTTTAATTTCATTTTCATCGGCACCCAATGTAGTCATAACAACCACAAAAATGCGAATTCTTAATTGATACCTACCTACCTACTTAATATTTCTTTTTTATTATTTATAAATTAATAGCATTTTGCTTGTGACTAGCACTGCATCTCTGTCAAGTAGTTTTTAGGAGTTACAACCCAATCTCAAAGATGGTTTTGAAGTGAAAACTTCTTTAGCGGCGTTGTGCACTTTTTGGTATGGGTAAAAAAATTTAAACTCGCGTCAGGACCGTGACGTCACCCTGATCTGATCTGATCGAAAATTGGTCAGACATATCCACCTTTCTTTCTACCGCGCGGCGAAAATGTATACCTGTTCCTGCTGTTTCGTATAAGCGGCATACATTGTCATGTTTAGTTTGTGTACGATAGCGCAATAAATGAATATTGTATTTTACCTATATGTTCACGTTTTCACTTCTGCCGGCACTCCCGGAGTGCAACCCGTTTTGTTTTTTTTAGCAAAAACATATCTGAGAAGTCTTTGGTTAAAATATACCTAGATTATTACGGTTAGTGACAATAAAAAGTTATTTCATTTAAGTTAATTAAATACTGCTACTGCGTTGATAAGATTTATTTAAATAGCTAAGTAATGCTATTTTATTACCTATTCACAAAAGAATTGTGTTAGGTAAGTACTTGTGTATTTTGAAATATGTGGTTATTGTAGAGTTTTTGGACACATGTCATTCGAATATTATGGACTACTCATTTAATGCGGATTCTTTTTCCGTATTGCATAACACTTCTTCTTCTTATCGTGTGGGCAGAGCCCTGGTGTCAGAGTTTTTTCAGACCGCCTTACGGCCTGTGACGTGGTTTTTATGTAACGACTACTACCGCCAGAGATAGTAGCCGGGACCAACGGCTTAACGTGCCATCCGAAGCACGGAATCATTTTTCTTTTCAGACAATCAGGTGATTCAGCCTGCAATGTTCTAACCAACTGGAGAAAAACGCACAAAGTGACATATCACTAGGTGTCCCCCGTGGGAATCGAACCCACGACCTCCGTGTCGAGAGCCAAAGCTCTTAACCATTAGACCACGGAGGCAGTAATGCATAACACTGACTTCTTAAAACGTTTAATCACCTAAATATTGGCACAGATATTGGTATTCCCGCCGTGCAACAAACTAATATTTTAACTTTTAAAATTATTATGTAGTTTTACTATCATTTCAGCACGAACGCAAATTAAACGTAACAATGCTAAAAGAAAATTCTTACGTAAGTATAAATTATGTGCATTTGAAATGTACTTACTTTGCTATGTACACACGGCGACACATCAAGTTACCCAAAACCAAAATAAGCTGGCCGCGCGACGTTATGCATTACTATGCCGACGCGTGGCCAGCTTATTTTGGTTATGGGTAACTTGATGTGTCGCCGTGTGTACCTACTCTTTAAAAATCCACTATGCAAAACCAAACAATAGGCTAGACTAGAGGCTACTTGACTAAGGGAAGGAAAATCTAATGAGAATTCTAATTAGGAGACCAATCATCAATTAACTATTCGCCCAGGACACCTTACTCAATAGTTATAAGGTTTAATTTTGCTTGCACCCTGGGTTTTCAGGTAGGAATCAAACTACAATGTAGAATGTTTATTGCAAAAAAACCGCGTTACCAAGCTCTATGATGAAAAATTTAGGATTATTCTTGTACAATAGAATACGTTAGTTAGTCAGACATGCAACTTTTTTATATTGCGTGTTTATTGTTTTACATTCAAGTCTGTAATACCTACCTACTTATCAGGATTTAATAATCGAGTAAAAATATTATAAGTCGTAAGACTACTAAACAACATTAAGTTCGGTTCTGTACTTTAGGAAATTCGTAAAAAAATTTATGAAAGCTCGATATTATCAACTAAGATAATTATGAGATGCAGGTGAGATTCGTTAAAGTTTTCAAACGAATTTTCAAGAAAATCTCCAGCTCGAAATGTGAGGGGAAAACTACTGTATATTTTTAAAACTTTCTTGAAATTCCAAATAAAATGGTATAATTTTCTTAGAAAGTAACTGAAACACAAATTACCTACTCTCTCGTGTAAAGTTAATGAGCGATTCAATTCCGTTGTGGTATTTGGAGCATAAACTACTATTTAAAAACAAATAATAGGTAGGTACAGCATAGATAACATACGTATAATTGATTTACATTGCAAATAAATCAACGTCTTCACAAATCTCATATAAACAGCTGACGTATTTTCCCGCCAAACTTGGGTCGCTATGACATACACAATTTAATTGTTTAAGTCTGCGCTTAGAATAATTGCGACTTCAACATCGTAGTTACAAAGATAAGAATCGACTACCGTATTTTAAAGATGCCCTACATGTGCGAGTAATAAAGAATAGTATCTGTACCCTTGACATTAAAGTGTATATTTATACAGCAGCTGTATTAATTACGGAAATAGCGGAGTGGCGTGATCGTCGCGTGTCTGGGACAGCCGCGTGCGCAGGTCCACTGACCTGTATTGGTTTGATTGATGCAGGGGTTCGACGATTGCGTTGCACTATGTCAACTGCGAGGTGAACGCTCTACACCAGATGACACAGATTTTATGGACTAACATTGTATTATGCACCTATTCAATTTCATTTAGGTAGAATTATTACAGCTTTGTTTTGTGCTTTGTTTCATGGCCTGGTAACAGATTGGAACTAAACTAATCTCTAAGATAAATGTGTGATAGGAAATGGATCTACCACACTGGCTATCTGCGGGTTGGAGGCAAGTTAGTGGTCAGCTTGCTGTCTCAATAGGCCTGTGACATTGCTTTTAGATTCACGTCACCATATGCAGCAAATTCAGGACGAATTGACGTGCTTTCTAAAGCTAAAGTTGTCACCCATCCAAAAAGGCATTTCATTCCACGTTGCTTAACTTTATAATCTTCATGAGCGCCTCAAAGAAAGTACCTAATTATCATTATCTTTTAGGAAGAAACCATCAAAGTTATAATTAGTAGAACATGATATTGTAACAGTTATAATTTAATTATCTATCTGTATGGATGGGATTTCTAAACAACGTTATCTACGAAACTAAAGGTTAAAGATAAACGTACAATTTCTTGGCAACTCTTCATAATGTTTCCTATATTGTTTACGAAAAACTTAATATCTTGTATCAAAAATATGAAGAATCTAATTATAAATGATGGTTCGTCGCCCTCGAATTGAAAAACAAAGTCTTTGTTTTGATCTGTTGCACTGTTGCATCTCAGAATCAGAAATAAGAACAAACAATATCTTTCGGTTCACACAATGGTTGTTATTTTTAAATGAACTGACGTTTTTATTCATATCCTGTATTAATATCAATTATCGATATTTACTGCGAGAAATAGGACATTTATGTGTATTTTCATACAGTAGCGTAGCGAGGGGCGGGCAGAGGTAGCAAATGCCCCGGGCGGCATTTACTAGGGGCGGCAAATTCTGGAAAAATATAGATTGATTGAGCTCTGTCTATAACCAATTCGTAGAACAGAGAAAAGTCGTGCTCGCTTCGCTCGCTCAAGTTTCTGTTTTAGTTATCGTGCATTACCTACACATAATCATAAAGAGTTCTGGCTAAGATGTGGTGCTAAAAATATCGAGTTTGCATCGCTCGATTCATAGCGTTTCCTTAGGTTACTTAGCACATATTGTATACATAAAGGGTCCTTCTTAATATCCTGACACTTTTTTAAGGAGATGATCAGACCATCAAGCTGAACAACTTTCTCTATGGCATCAACATCGAAATCGCGAAAAAAAATCAACTGTCTCGTACTTGGCTCGAGTAGGTTTGCAGTTTTGTATGGAAGAGCAGATTTTATTTTTGGGATTTCCATGTTGGTGCCGCCATAGAGAAAGTTGTCCAATTTGCCGGTCTGATCATCCCCTTAAAAAAGTGTCAGCTTTTTTGAGAAGGACCCTATATATGTAAAAAAAAGCTCTGGCTTCAAGTGATTTGTATTTAAGAGAAATGTCGAGCTCGCTCCGCTTGCTCTAAAATGTAATTTTTTTTACCTTTATAAATCAAAAGATAGAGAATTAATAAGAGAGAACTCGAATAGTTGTGCTAAAAAAGATCGAGCTCGCTTCGCTCGCTCTGTTATTTTTTTGTAGGTCTTCTTATAAAGATAAGGGGGCGGTAAAATCGGTCTGTGCCCCGGGCGACAGAAACCTTAACTATCTAGCTATTGATTTGATAAAATTGATAAAAAAACTGACTAAGTAGGAGCTGTTGAACTCCTTTGACGCCGAATCGGGTTTAAGAGTTTTAGGCAAAGATAGAAAAGAAAAATACAAAACAAGTTCATAATTATATAAGTACACCAATATTATAAATGGTAATCTGTCGGTTACGTTTTCACTGCTAAACTGCTTATCGGATTTTGATGTTTGGTATAGAGAGAGATAGCTTGAATCCTAAAGGACAGGCAAAAAAATCCCAAGTAGACAAAGCTTGTAGAAAGTTTGATTTTGAAAAAGGATTGATTTTTGGATGCCATTTGGCTATGGAATCTTGCAAACCTGGTTATTATTTTATTTTTTTATTCATTTAATTCCTCTGACTATGGGCTCAGTAATGGAAATTATAAATTTTACCTACGATTCATGACAGTAAAGAAATTAAGGTGTAATGATTGTAAATACTTAGAAGCTAAGTGCTGGCTATTAAAATATTGTTACAATAGTGTTTGTATATCTTAATCACCTGAATGTAATAAGCCAAATAACAAATGTGCCAACTATCAGAGCCAGAATGGCAGCTGCTTTAATATTCTTACAATTTATTTGAACCAGATACATTTTTGGCTCCAAACAGCTATAAATAAAGGTGATCCTTTGAAGGTTTAAAATTAAATCATGAAAGTAAACTTAAGTCCAGTGGAGTACTGTTGGTTTCTTTCGCTCGGAGCACAGACCGATTTTGCCGCCCCCTTATCTTTATAAAAAGACCTACACAAAAAACGACAGAGTGAGCAAAGTGAGCTCGAAAATTTTTTAGCACTCTTTTTGATTTATCCATGCAAAAATAGAAACTTAAAACGAGCTCGACTTTTCTCCTCAATACGAATTGGTTGGAACGATTGGTAAAAAGCCCAAAAAAGCAGCTTTTTATGTAGGTATAAAACATGTGCAAAGTAACTTAAGGCTGGGTATTAGTAGAGCAAGCCTCTCTTTCTAACAAGCAAACTATTGCAATTAGCCATCCCACTTCAATTGAAAGTAAGATCGCAAAAAAACGTATTTTTCATCAATATCTCTTCTCTTGGGTGTTTGGGGAAAAATCCATCGGGTAGAAGCCCTGCTATAATTATTTACCTTTCTAATGATGGTATATTCAGAAGAAATGGTGTAGGATGATTCTTGTAAAACTGGTTATAAATCTGAAATCGAGCTTACTTTGCTCCTCTTTTCTATCGAGAAAATTTTATAGCATCGTGTTTTCAACGGTTAGATGCCCTGCAGAAAGAACGTATCTACACTGTTATGTGAACTATATATATTAAATGTAATAATTTGGTTATCAAAAATCGGTTCGAAAACAGACAAAATAGTTATGACCTTTTATCCTCTTAAGTTTTTACTTGCTATAGATCGAGCGAAGCAAGCTCGACATTTTTAGCATAAGACGTGATCAGCTGTGTTCAGAACTGTGTAGTAGTAGATGCAGTAATGAAAACAGAAATTAAGAGTGAGGAAAGGGAGCACGACTTTTCCCTCCTTTACAAATTGGTAACGGACAGAACTCAATCAATCTGTATTTTTCCCGAATTTGCCGCCCCTAGTAAAGTGCCGCCCGGGGCATTTGCCCCCCCCCCCCCCCCCTCTTGCTACGCTACTGCTAAAGTCATACCTATTTATGAAATATTTGATTCAAAGTGTACCTTCTAAGCAACTGTCCAACATCAGCAACTTGGTATAAATATATGAGAAAAATTAAAGAGCTCGAGGAGCTGGAGGTGCCCAACTGGACTGAGATGGCACAGAAAAGAGATAAATTGTGTGTTTTGTTGATGGAGGCCAAGACCCACTTCGGGTCCCTGAGCCAGCATAGTAAGTAAGGGAACGTACCCATACTACGTGACCCATTTTTCACCACTTTTTAAACCCCCCCTCCCCCCCTACGGTGACCATCCGTAGTATATGCCAAGACCCCCCTCCCCCCCTAGTTTTCACATAGTAAAAATAAAAAAAAAAATAAATAAATAAATAACGCTCACAGGCACATACATTGTAATGATCCCAAGAAAGCACTATTAATAGGCTGTATGGCTGCTGCTATTCATAAATACGGTTTTAAATCATTTTTTGCAAACAAAAAGTAAAAAAAATATATTTGGCTCATTTTTTGTCCTTATTAGCGGCGCCTTATAAAGGCGGTAGTATAGGTAGGTAGTTCGTTCAACGGTGCGAAGCCAAGAGAACAGATCAAAGGCTGGTTGACCATAAATACTCGAAAAAGTGCGAGATTTCCCTAGAGAATATTGACTTCGTGACGAAAACCTAACCCCCCCCTCCCCCCCTGTGACCAAGCGTGGTATTTTGAAGAACTCCCTCCCTCCCCTAAATGGGTCACATAGTATGGGTACGTTCCCGAAGTAGAAAATTGAAAAAGTCACATTTATAAAATACCTATTTGATTCAGGGTGTACCTGGTAGGTAAGTCTACTACACCTAAGACTAAAGGCAAGTATCAATAAGGCAAATTGGTTTAAAATTCAATACATTGAAAAACTCATAATGATGTATGTACCTACTTTATGTAGTACTGTACTGTTCCTGACTTCCTCCGAATGAAAACGATAGGTGCCATCCTGTCTAATCTATAGATAAATGTACGGAGAGTGAACACTGCAGAAAATCAAATTAAAAAAAAATTTGATTTCGAAGGCATCCTGAATTTACCCAGAATTTTTTCTGGAATGTCTTTAATATACATATTTTACTCTTATCCAATTTAATACTCAAACAAAATTTCCTCAAGATCATCAATTCCACAATAAACAAAGATTACAATGATGCAAATAAAGCAAAATAAAAAGTGAACATTTATAGCTAACAAGATTATAATTTTACCTAGAATAGCCATTCATTACTTTCTAGTTTCTAGCTGCATAATTAGAACATTTATCTACATCATTTTGCATTCTAAACAAGCAACAACGCATTCTACTAATTCTTGCGAAATGAAAGTGCAGATTCATATAAAACATTTCATAATTAAATATTTACAAAATATATTACATTAAAAAAATAAAATATTGCACTCAATTAATCACAATAAAAACCTAAGTACTACACAGATATAATGAAAATTAAAAACGAAATTATAAAGCTTCACAACACGGCCGGCGAAATAAACATATAAAAAGCACAAACGCAAACATTTGTATACCAGCTCATTTTTGTTTCCAGTAGAGCGTTGGCCCCTTTTCCTGCACTCGGCCCGGAGCTGTTCCTTATTCATTGCCGCCAAAGCTTCAGGGTTCAGATTCTGGCGTGGCCTTCCATTGTCAGACACAGAATTCTGACGTGGAATCGCCACTGATGCTTGATTACGTGCACGACGAGTTCCTGCCATTTCGGCATAGAGTTTCTTTTTTTTTCAGTCGATCTTGTTCTAAAATCTCTGGTTCAACGTTTTTTTTATCTGTAGTGCCAGTTATTTCTTCATAGTTACCGTTATTTCTTCATATTCCAAAAAATGCAGCATCTTCGTAGCCTTGTGTTGTAGGAAATTGTTGAGGTAATAAATACACATAGTTAATCATACATATTATAATACTATTGTAAATACAATTGGTTATTTATAAATAAATTTATAAAGATATACAAATTAATGTTGTAATGAATGACGAAATGGGATGTAATTCTTATGTATAATAATGGTTTTATAAATAATAATGTCTATATAACATAAAATGTTGTAACATAATTACAATAGTACTAAAATACTTAATAATAATGAAAATGCATGATAGAATGTTTTATGTAAAAAACGATAAAATGATAGCGTATTTCCTCGTATTTATTAAATAACGCATGATAGATAATGATCTTCTTGAGAAAATATCGATTTATTGTTGCTTGCTCAAGTGTAACGTTTAACAGAAAATTTCGATCGGAGACATCGAGAACAATGTTTAGCATTTCCGATACAAAAAAGCCAGTTCAGCCCCTATTAAAATAAGCTAAAATATCAAAAAATTATGAGGGACAGTCAGCGAAAATTAGTAAATGCGTTTTCTAACCTAACATAACAACTAGTACAGTGGTAATAAAAACAATACTTACATTCTTTGGAAATTCAGGAAAACTTGAGAAGTCAAACTACAATCGCAATTTGTTGAATTTCGGGTTAGATTTACAAAAAATATATTTTTCACCACAAACAGCCGTTCTCACAAAATCGAATCTTCAACTGAATTTTATTGCCAGAAGAAAAATGAAACTACCTCTTCACATTATTCTTGTAATTTTATTTTCCTCATAATTTCCGTTGCTAATTGTTAGTGCAACCTACAAATAATTTAGATTTATATTATATTTTTATACCAACCAACTTTATAGATTATCCTATTGCAGACCAAGGAATATACGTAATAATCAATGAAAAGAGCCGCTACTAACACACATACATTTTACTTTACCTTGGGGAAATGTTTTAAAACTGGCAATAGCAGGAAAAACTGACGTGTGGAAATGCCATAGACAAGACAAGTTCGGATACAATCACCCTACGCAATCACCACACCTACTTTTTCACAGTTTTTTTATTTTTAAGGTCGCTCCACATCACAGAGTACTTTGTATCGGGTGAGGTCATTGGCCGGCCAGTTTTGCCCGGCCAGTTATCCAAGTACACGTTTTTGAAGTACTGTTTGTACTCGAATGGATGGGGTGTACAAAACAGTGTGTACATATTCCTTCGCGCATAATAAGCGCGGGATGTTTATTCCCATCCAGTCATTGCCATCCCGTTTCGTCCAGAGAGTTTTCGACGGCCAGTTATCGACGTACACGTATTTAAAATATTCGGTCGCGGTTGCTCGTGCCGTGCATTCCCTGTCCAGGTCAACTATGTACGGATGTGTTATTCGCGTCCTGTTATTGGCAACCAAGCAAATGAATCCTTAATGTACATGGATAAACGGGTCGTGCATGGTCAGCCTGAACCAAGCATGCCCGTTCTGTTTTGTAAGGCAAAAGTTATGCACGACCAAGTTTTGTCCACCCCTTTCATCCGAATCCCAACTCGCCTGATTGGTGGAATTGCTGGATTCCTATTGGTAGAACGATTGCCTAATTTTGATTGGACACTGCTTACTTTTTAATTTTTTCACTTCCGCCGTGTGTCTTGGCTTTGGTCTAAAGGCTACTTTTAAACCGGAAGGGATTCCAATGAATGGGGCGGGCATAACACAACCGCGAAAAACTGTCTGGACATGAAATGTCCAGGGTGTAACGCACGTCAACGTTTTGAACGCCCCGTTCATACGAATCCGAAGGGATTCTTATGGATGATACTTCAATAACTTGGCCGTGCATAACTTGTTCGCAAAGTTTATGCACGCACAATAGTGTACAGCTGGTTTTTCGCGTCCATTAATTCGAGTACGAACATGGATTCGAATGAACGGGTCGGGCATAAATTGTTCGGACCAAGCACGTACGACCAGTTTTTCGAAATCCAGCTAAATGAGTTTGACAGTGGATTCCGTTGCACCGGTCGGACAAAACTGGTATGTACAAAATTTGGGATGCCCATGATCGGGACGGCCAATGACCTCACCCCTTTGTATCTACTGTGTGAACGATTGTTGCGATGTGGAGGAAAATGTTTTTCACGCTGACTTAAGCTGTGTTCACACGAGGGCAGGGCAGTGAGGGCAGGGCAGTGCCCTCGTGTGAACAGCTGCGCCGAGGCAGGGCAGTACTGCCATGGCAGTAAACAGCGCAGAAGTGCGATTTTTGAAAATCATACGAGCGACTTGTCAGTAGAAAGATGCATAATCTCCATAGTAATTTTGACATTTTCTACTGCCAAGTCGCTCGTATGATTTTCAAAAATCGCACTTCAGGGCAGTGAATAGACGGTGGTCTATTATTTGAGGGCAGTTCGCTTCCCCCTCCACCTATTTCGCTCGACTGCCTCGTAGCTGCGCCCGTGTGAACGCGAGGGCAGGGCAGTGCAACATGATATTTTATAATTTTTGGTCATTCTACTTAGTTTTTTTAATTAGAAATGCATCCGTTCGAATTGAGAATGCGTTACAGCTTAACATAAAACTGATAAAGGTTTAAAAGGAAAATAATTATATTATAAAAAAGTGAAATTGTTGAATATAAAAATTAACTCTCAGATTTAAAGGAAAACTAAGTAGGAATACCGAATATTACTGCGAAAGTTATCAAACCGGAACTCAAATTATATTTGCTCGTGGACTGTGCTGCCCCGTCTAGCTGCCCTCGTGTGAACGCCAACTGCTTTCCCAACTGCCCTGCCGCACTGCCCTGCCCTCACTGCCCTGCCCTCGTGTGAATGGGGCATCAGTGGGAAATGGGGTGGCTGGGTTGATCATGTAATGGCTGCCAATGTTTGTCAAAAGGAAAAGACCTTATCCCGTAGACAGAGAATACGTCTACGCCTTATCCTATTATTATTTAAAAAAAATTAAATTGTCACTGTCACTGTCACTATTACATACTGCAAAAAAAAAAAACTGGCGAACTGGTGATCAGTGTTCCCAGAAGGTTACTTTTGTAACCTTTTAGGTGGTTTTTAGCTCTGTCAGGTTACTTTTAGGTTACACAATTCAAAAGGTTACTTTTAGGTCATTTTTCGGATTTTGTATTATTAATCATATTTTTCCATGAAACGGAATGCTTTTTCATATTTTTGCACTGTTTTATAAAGCAAAACGTTCGTAACGTGAGTGCAACTCCTAAAAACAAATTGTTCTCTTTTTTCTCTGTCGCACTAATGTATAGGTACCAAACCACGAATGACTTAAAATGGTCTAAGTAGTCTCACTTACTCGCTCGATCTATCATTCGGATGAAAATGCAACTTAAAATGGAAAACGCTACTGATTTTTTTCATTTCTGTAAGTTAATAGAACCAACATCTGTCCATCAACTTTTAATACCTTATTACTGGAAAAAAATATGAAAGGTTACTTTTCACACCAAAAGGTTACTTTTTAATCTAATTCCGGTTACTTTTGAAATGATCCGGCTGGCAACACTGCTGGTGATACTTTCCTAAAGTTTCCAAAATTTTAGATTTTTTTGTGTTTTACACGATTAAAATAATGGAAGATGAATGGTGATGATATAAACGATTATCTGCCGTCTATTTTAAACCCAAGAGCAGTCAAAAAACTTAATGGTGACCTCACATTGACGCAGGTACGTTTTATTGTGATTGAAGTAATTTGAGTAACTTATTTGTTTATTTGAGTTTTGATACTCTTGTTAACTCAGAAATGTGATAAAACTAACGGACAAACCACTGTGGTGGCTCATGTACACAAGCTTGTGAAATCTTTACACTATTTTCTTTGAAATTAATACCTACCCATATTCGACTACCTAGGTAGGCTCCTTTATTTACATCTCATGACAGAAGTTAGTAAGTAGTATGTAACGATTTTAAAAATTATAATTAAATAGTTGAGAGTTGGTAGTTGTAGCAAATGTTTCTGACCATCCCGAAGGGGTTGTGAGTTCATGTATGTATGTATGTACCTAATTAGTTTGTGTGAGGGTTTTTCCACAAAGAACATTTAAAAATGGATCACAACATCTTTATTTACCACAAGTCCACATTACATGTGACAGATCATTTTTCACCTTTTTGTTTTACGAATCGAATATAATGAAACGACGTCACTGCTGTGCCAGTACCGACCGTGTTGTCAGTTTGTCATTGAATTAGGTTTTGAAATGTTTGAAAACGAGAATAAGTAGTAGAGTAGAGTAAGCAGTAGAGACTTGATAATCTGAACACAAAAATGTAGACTCTGTTCGCATGCATGATGTGTAAGGAAAACATTATTATGTACCTAGACTACCTAGGTAGAAGTAGTAAGGCATTTTCTAGCTTTAAGTCGGGTCGGGTTTACTATCCTGCGGCACGAATTTTAGGGAACAGGTAGAGGTGATCCCCCTTTTTGAGAAGGGGAGGGGAAGAGCCAGGTGGAGCACAATCGAGGTGGAGCGTGCAATATAGCCTTTGATGTACTTAAATATTTTTTTTTGTCGCAAAAACCCCATTGTTTGGTTACTCTGTCCTAGGGGCATGGGATCATCTATCCCCCTCCCAACTACTCAAAATCCCACAGTTTTGTATGAAAGCCACAGACTTTTTGACCTTGACGCCCCCCTAGATTACGGTAGCACAATTCTAAACCCAACCTATTTTCTCTTCAATTTGTTATGTTTAACAGAATTCTGTTGTCAGTCGCTGCTCATTGTCACTGAAAAGGAAAAATCTCCATAAAGTAAGTTTATATTTGTGTTTTATTCTTTAAAATAAATAAAATAAAAATCTGCAGCTCTCAGAGTACCTATTTGCAATTTTGCACACAGATACAGCACTCTTCCGATTTCGCGCGCTTTTACAGTCAACCGTGACGAGCTACGAACTAAAACGTGCCTTATGTCAATAGACAACAGCCTGTATTGTGTGCGATACGTGGCCATAGCGTAATTATGGTATAGTGGAACAGCTCTGCGGTCGCGGCAGGTCTATGCTCGCGCGGTGTGCGGCCTCCGGTAATGTCGATACCTCGCGCAGGTAAGTCGGTTCCTGGGATACCCTCCTCCCGGCCTACGATTAACCTGTCGCGACCGCGCCGGCGCCGAGCTGAGCCGCTAGTTTTATTACACTACAAGCTTTTACCCGCGACTTCGTCCGCATAAATTATATACCAGATTTTAAGTCAGATGATAAGCTGTCAAACGAAAAAGTTTCATCAAAATCGTTTCAGTAGTTTTTGCGTGATACTCGTACAAACAAACACCCAAACAAGCAAACAAACAAACAAACAAACAAACAAACAAACAGACAGACAAAAAATCCACAAATTGTTGATTTGGAATCAGGGACAGTTAAAAACCATGTCGTAATTTATTTTTGTAAATATCTTCAATGTACAGACACATTTCCGTTACAGTTTTATAATAGTTTAGACTTTAGATGAAGTGGTGCCGTAGGTACACATGGCGACACATCAAGTTACGCAAAACAAACATTTAAGCTGCCGCGCGCCGTTATACATTAGGGTTGAACCTCATCTGGCAGCACCGCATCGCCTTTTTGGAAAAAGAGCGAGCGATGGATCGCTCCATCCTTTTCTGTCACTCAGGAACGTAAACTGTCACGCCGCAGCACCGCCGCGCGCGATCGCGTTCCGTCTATCTTATTTGCTCGAGCAAATGACGTTCCTGAGTGACAGAAAGGGATGGAGCGACGAAAAAATGCGATGCCATGCTGCCAAATGAGATTCAACCCTTACTCTACCTACGCGCGCTCAGCTTATTTTGGTTTTGCGTAGCTCGATGTGTCGCCGTGTGAGTTGCGAAGCACCGGTTAATCCGGTTATACTCTGATCTTAAGGCCATTTTTAATTACAAAAACAAATATTTGAAACACTATCTATCTAGTCTCTCTTATCTATTCTTAGAGCAGCTTTATTATTTATTAATGTCCATGTGTGTTCTATAAAGAAAATATGATCTTTAACCATATCTAGACTATATTTTACCCTTCAAACTTCATCATCCCGGGACATCCTGTTCTGTACCATCTTTATCTAATTTTTCCAGACATTCCCATTGGACAAAGAAAATCTAAATAATAATTCTTTGACTCAAGAATGTTCTCAAACCAACAAAGCTCCAAAGAAAATTGTTAATAAAGAACCAAATCTAGACCTTTCAGCTGTTGAAGATTTTAGTTGGGTAAGACATGATATGACAATACCTAAGTTTACCTTTATAGTATACTTATGCATTCAAGTTTGAGTTAGAATAATTAAGAATTGCATGCTTAAACATTTTTGTTCCAAATAAAAAAAAATTGCATGAAATTATATATTTTGAAACTTTTTTATTATTATTATATAGGGTCCAAGTTAATATGCGGACGGTTTTTTAAGAGGATGATCAGACCATCAAACTGAACAACTTTCTCTATGGCACCAACATCAAAATCGTGAAAAAAAAAGAATCTGCTGTCCCATACATTTGGCTCGAATAGGTTTGCAGTTTTGTATGGAACAGCTGAATTTTTTCACCTTAAAAATGTGTCAGCATATTAAGAAGGACCATATATGTACCTACAGTATGTAACCATTTACCTACTAACTATTATACTTATTTTAATACCATTTTATTAAATTTTTTGTTCATTTACAGGGTTTAACAAAACACCCTAGTAATACTTAAGTGGGTGCTTCAGACCATCAAACTGAACAACTCTCACTATGGACTATGGAGCCAACACCGAGAAAAAAAAAAAACTGCTGTATATTTCGAGGCGGTCTGCAGTTTTGTATAAAATAAAAAATACAAAAAATTCTTTATTTGAGCACAATGTAGTGGTATACAAATGATCGAGTCCTTGACTCCCAAAACGTCGGAAAACCGTGTATTGGGAGACATACAGGGTGTAACAAAACACCCTAGTAATACTTAAGGGGGTGCTTCAGATCATCAAACTGAACAACTTTCACTATGGAGCCAACATCGAGGAAAAATAAAAAAAATCACCTGTCCCATACAAAACTGCAGTACCGATTCGACTAAAAGACTAAAACGTATGGGACAGCTGATTTTTTTATTTTTTCTCGATGTTCGCTCCATAGTGAAAGTTGCTCAGTTTGATGGTCTGAAGCACCCCCTTAAGTATTACCAGGTTGTATTGTTACATTACACCCTGTATACGCGTATGAAACATAATATGATTTTTATTTCGCGATTTCGAAGTTGGCTCCATAGTGAAAGTTGTTCCACCCCCTTATGTATTATTTGGGTGTTTTGTTACACCCTGCATAATTAATTTTTATTGTTGTTTTTAGGGCTTTCTACATAACGAAAAATTTCAAAACAATCACAAATTAATAAAAACCAAAAATGCTCACAAAGAGAAATCTATAGAAGATAGCTTAGGATTTTCTGCAATAGACGACCTTTTAACAAATAGAAGTAACATCGACTCAAGTCCTTTCAGTTTTGGTGATATAGAACTACCTAAAAGGGATGAGATTACAGTTCAAGATAAATTAACTAATGATGACAATATATCATTGATCTCCTTTTCCTCAGCTACTGATCTAGTTAATAATAAACTCGGAAGTAATATTAGCACTCTTACCTATAAATTAAAAGAGGAACAAACAATTTCTCTATCATTTGGTGTAAATAGGGATTTTTTACTAACTTTCATGCTTATTTTAATGACATTTTATTTTTATTTTTGTGTATTTATAGTTAATTCAGTTTTATTGCTTTTTTTTAGGAATTTCAACATGAAGAAAATCTCGAAAACATTAACAAATTAACAAAAATCAAAACCAAAAATGTACACAAAGAGAACACTATAGAAGATAGCTTAGCATTTTCGGCAATAGACGACCTTTTAACAGATAGAAATAACATCGACTCAAGTCCTTTCAGTTTTGGTGATATTGAACTTCCTAAAAGGGATGAGATTACAGTTCGAGATAAATTAACTAATGATGACAATATATCACTGATCTCCTTGTCTTCAGCTACTGATGTAGCTAATAATGAACTCGAATGTAGTATTTGCACTGTTTCCTATGAATCAAAAGAGGAACAAACAATTTCTCTATCATTTGGAGTAAATAACTGTGATACCGTAAATATAAGTACAAAGAATAGTAATATTAAGAATATTGTAGTATCCCATAACGACAACAAAATGAGTGTAGATTGTGAAGTAGTAGAGAGTAAGATCACGGAGGTATTCCCAAGTTCACACATTTCCATTTCGAGTAGTGACGAAGAAGATTTACCAAGCCCACCAAAGAAATCCGCCTTCAATGTCAACTTAGAAATAAAAAATAAAGCGTCAGAAGAAAACTCAAAAGTTCTAATTTTAAACACGGATGCCATCGCGAAACTATCTCATGTCATTGTTCAACCACCAAATTACAAATTAGTGAAACGAAAATTTCCGGGCAATAACAAATTGAAAAATAGTGGTACAAAGATACTTTCTGGTGTAAAGAAAGAAAAACCTACGTGTAGTGTTAATTTGAAACAGAAACGCATAGACAGTTATTTGAGCAACAGTGCAGATGTGATAAAGGTATCCGAGAAGACATTTGTTGCCGTTGAAACTGAGGATGTAGAATTTAATGATGGTCAGGACATGAGCAAGAATTTGGGTGTCGCAGACGCCGTGAAAACTGATAGAAATGGGAGAGGTGTATGTAAACTGCACCGTAAGGAGAACGAAACATCGCCTAGATCTATCAAGGTGCTTCCGAAGAGGGAGGCGTCCCCTAAACAGAGCATCAAGGTGTCGAACACGGAAGCGCTCAACCGAGGTGGTCAGCATAGCAGAAACGACAGCGCTAGCTCCGCCCGCTCCCCTAGAATAAATTTAGAATCTGTTCAGTTTAACTTGCCTAAGTCAACATCTAATAGAAATTCAATTTCGCCGAGAAGTATTCCTCACTATAAGATTGTTGCAGGTGATGTCTTTGTTTGTTATATTTTATGTAGAAAGCTTATTAAAGGTTTTGGTAGTGAAGAAGTGTATGAAACTTGAAAATTTTTACCTCTTATGCAATAACGAGGCAAGTTTTACTTGAGAAAATGTGGTTCTAGTTTGACAAGTTTACACAGACTATTAACGCTGATAGAAAGATAATCTAAGTACCTTTACATATCATAAAATTGGAAACTTGAAGTGGATGTACATTAAAGATATTTGCAAAAATATTAATAGGAGGCGATTAGGATACGTAATGGAATGTACAGATACAATTTTTTTTTGTTTGTCTGTTTGTCCACGCATTACTTAAAAACTACTTAACTGATTTGGATGCACAAAAACAGGGCTTAGATTGGATTAATATTTAGGCTTTATTTAATCGCAATCGGTTGATTCTATCAAAAGTAACGAGTATTTATAGTCTGGTCTGCGCGTACGAAGTCGCGGGCGCCGCTATTACAATATACCTAAATATACAAATATGCATTATGTTAACATCTGTAATAAACTCTCATCTGAATTTCCCTCCGGGGTAGACATGAACTTCGCTACAATCAAGATGCTAGCGAATAATAGCAAAACCAAAGAATCTGCTATTTACCAATATTTAATAATCTTTTGCTTCAAACTAAGATAACATTGTTCGCGTAAATTTTTATTGATTTCGAAAATTTCATTTAAAGTATTCTTCAATGAGGACTTGGCCCTGCAGTGGGCTCTTAAGCATAATTTACACGAGGCCATCGCTGGCTGCCAGTCTCACTGGCAGCCAGCGCTGGCTTGGTATTTGCCTTGTGTAAACAGTTTTTCAAGCCAAGCCAGCGCTGGCTGCCAACGCTGGCGAGAATAGAGCGCCGGCCTATTTTTTAAGCCAGTGACCTCCGCCCGCATACCCCTCGACCCCCGCGCCAGCGTTGCGGACACGTGTAGACGCATCACGCCAGTCACTGGCGAATGTCCGTAGGGTGTGTGCGTCTTTGTTTTTGTTTGGAATTTCTGCGACAAAATGCCGAGAAAATTCAACGAAGACGATACTTTAAAATTCGTACAACTTTATAGAGAGCACGAATGCTTGTGGGATAAGCGTTGTGATGCATACAGCAATAAAGAAATGCGCGCTTCAGCACTGGAACAACTTCGAGAAGGAATGAATATAGAAGGACTGACTATCGATGAACTGAAAGCAAAAATCAAAAGTATTCGAAATACGTACTACTTGGAAATCGACAAAATCGAAAAATCTACAAGATCTGGGGCTGGGGGGAGCGTTTATAAGCCAAAGGCAAAATGGTTTGATGAATATGATTCGTTTGTAAAGCCGGTTTCTATAAGGAGAAAAACAATAGTAAGTTTTTTACATTATTTTTTATTTATTTTTTTGATCTGCAAGTATGTATGTTTGTATGTATAAATGTCCGTTTCAATGTTGATTTTAGAAGTCGATTGTTAATGTATGCTATTTAATTGCCAAGGAACACTTCCTGCGTTCATGAACAAATTTTTCAAAACTTCTCTTTTCTCTCTTGCTATTTCTGCTGAATGATTGCTACCTTGATTGCCAATACTCTGTAGGGCATGTATTTGGCTCCTCCATGAACCGGGCAGATAATTTCCCTGTTCATCTTCCCTATCAACACAAGTAGCGGTTATGTAAGACTTTGATTTCTTTCGTAGCCAATTATGAAGGGCACAACAAGCACAAACGATTGCATCTACTGTTTCCAAGTTAGTTAGTATTGGCTTTTCTAATACCCGGAATCTACTAACTAAGATTCCAAATACATTTTCGATTATGCGTCTTGCCCGAGATAACCTATAGTTAAAAACTTTTTGTTCTGTACTGAGGTTAACACCTGGGTACGGCTTCATTAAGTAAGTCTTTAGTGGAAATGCCGCATCTCCCACAATGACTCCGTTGTCAGGTAATAAGTTATTTTCCAGGTCTTGGTAAATCGAACTATTCTTAAAAACTCCTCCATCAGATGCGCTACCACACGCGCCGACATCTATGTACGAAAAACAGTAGTCGTGATCGGCAATAGCTAACAATACGACGCTGCTTGTTTTTTTATAATTGAAGTATAAACTTCCACTTTTAGGAGGAGCTTTAATTGTCACATGTTTTCCGTCTATAGAACCATAACATAAGGGGAAATTCCATCGTGTTTTAAAACCCCTTTCGATTATTTTCCATTCTTCTGAATTTGGCACCTGTAAAAAAGGATAGTAATTAAAGTTGCACAAAAATACTATAACATTACAATTACATTATTTTATGTTGTTTAATTACAGGATAACAAGGATACCCCAAATAGCAATGTACCAGGATCATCGAATAGCAATGAACAAGGACCATCGTCGGTTCCACGCTCTGATGAAAATGGGTTAGAAAATGAGATTGCAGAAGAGACACCACGACTTACCCCGCCCACAAAACCTAAACGGAGCAAGATATCACAAATATCTAACATGATAAATGACTTAAGAAACATTAACGACAACACATGCAACGAAGAAACAGAACTAGATATATTTGGAAAAAGCGTCTCGGCACAATTAAAAAAATTGACAGAGGAACAGGCAGTCATTGCTAAGGAAAAGATTCAGAGTATATTGACTCAATCCAGGCTTAAAGATATACGAACCAAGAATTCTTATCAAATGCAACAATTTGTTCAGCAATCTCAAAATACGCTGTCTACTAATTGGAATTCTACACAAGTTCTTCCGAACTACACAGTACCCCAATACTCTCTGCCAACACCTACAATCTGTCCTACTCCGGAGCCCATTCCATCGACATGTTCTTCTTCGTCTTCCCAGTATACCACTTATAGTGTATTTTCCCCAGAAACTCTTAGTAATAACAATTACGGCGAAAGCGTAGAAAACAGTGATGTCATTCAACTAGCCTTCCATAACGCTTAATATAACATGTTTGTTGTATTTTGAAACAATGTGTGCCTAATTATTTCAACTTTAAGTAAATAAATAAACACTTACCTTAATAAACTGTTTTAATGCTTCAAAAATTGCTCGACAAACTTCTGGTATGAATTGTGATATAGATGGTTTGGAAACACGGTAAAAATGACTCAGGCTTCGATAACTCATTCCAGTTGCTAAGAACGATAATGTTACTTCTAGTTTTATTTTTGCTGGTAATGCATCTCTCATCAGAGTGTCTTGGCGCTGAATCGAGCTCTGTATAAGTGAAAGTAACTCATCAAAGTTTTCAGCAGTAACCCGCAACGCCAACCTGTACTCAGAAGGATCTTCTAATCTTAGTTGTTTCAGCAACAAAGCAGAAGCTCCAGTTATAGGTCTATCGCTTATCCATTTTCTTGTCCAAAGTCGTTTTGCTTTTTTTTTTTCTAATATATCAATTAACTCTTCTCTTAATAGTGCAGATATGTTCTTTATACATTTCCTTTTCAACAGAGTTTGCCGCGAATTCATTATTTTTTCACTTCAAACGTGTGCACACCCGAAGAAAAGTCCGTGAATGAATTGAATGCCATTGGCCTCGTCTGAACAACAGGGGCCAGGCCAACGCTGGCTTGTCTGTAGGACTGGCGCCAGCATTACTGGCTTCGTATAAACCATGCTACAGACTTTTACTTACGTATGTCACATTTTGGGATGGGAGGTTATCTAATCTACATGTGATTTCCAGGTACCCATTTCGCAGTGGACGCATTTTCTTACGGCGACATACCCAACGTGAAACATTATTTCCTCACTCACTTCCATTCAGACCATTATTCCGGGCTGAAGAAGGGATTTAGTAAATTATTGTTTTGTTCCAAAATCACTGGTGAGTTCTATTTTTTTTTAAATGCTATTCTATTTCTCTCAATCCAGGCCGCAGGCCTCATCTAACGTTTAAGCTGGAGGCAACGGGGCCCTATTCCTAAGCCTACGCTATCCGTCCGTTCGTCTGTCATACCTACAAGGGCTCTATCTCCTCTTTTGAAGTATAGAATATGCGTTATAACGGCGGATTTGCAAAAAAAAAACTAAAAAATCAACCTTTTAAAATTAAGGCTTTAAGTATTGTTTTTTCAACGATTTTTGTTGTAAAAACGGTAAAACATAAAAGCGCCATACTTAATATGACTATAGTGCACACTTTAAGGTTAAACAACAAATACAATAAAACCGTCCAAGTGTGTGTCGGGCTGGCGCTAAGGATCCCGGAAAAACTTTCTTTTTGAGTAATATTGTGTGCTGGTACGGAACCCTCCGTACGCGAGTCCGACTCGCACTTAGCTGGTTTTTTCGTTTAGATAATGTCAAGTTCCCACCATCGAGTTCTTACTGTCTAGGTTCATCAAAAGTTTATATATTTTTTTAGCCGATCTTTGCATAAGTAGACTAGGAGTCAATGCCAAAAATATTCACGTCATAAACTGCGAAGAAACGCTGACTATAGAAGGTGTTGATGTCACTGCTGTCGATGCTAATCAGTGAGTTTTTTTTATTAATTTCTTTACTTTTAATACGTATCGGAAGAAGGCCACGCAGCATAATATTAATATACAGTGTATTGTAATGTGTTCCCAGTCCAAAAGTGGCGATAGTCACGGCCTGTCGCACTAGAAAGAGTTTGGGCACTGTTTGGGAATCATGTATAATCTAAATATGCTGGATGAATGCGGAAATTAACCGTGCATTCTTCTCGTCAAACAGACCTCGGTATCGCGAAAAAAAATATGCTATTCCATATATTTGAGTCCATGAGGTATTGTAATTTTGTATGAAACCAAAGGTCAGTTTTTGGCCGAAACCGAAGTTGATTGTCCGGCTCTTGCTATTACCAGTTCAATCATAAGCAGAAATACCGGTATTCCTGACTGAAAAGTACTAAAACAACGCAAAATCTACAACACTATTTCTCCGCAAACGTGTAGGTACAAGGAATCTAGATTACCGGGTGCCATCCAAATGTATATAATATATTTAATTCACAAAAGGATTCAATTTAGCCACAAGAATCGGTAATTTCATAGGTAGGTAAATAATTATAGACGGGGAGGCGGTATTACCAGCATGTCTAGTATGATTTCTCTACACGCGCGCGACTCGCCTTCGCTGCATACAAAATAACCTGTTCCCGCGCTTTTCGGAGAGCGCAAGCCGCGCTTGCCGCGACTTGTAGTACTATCATATCAGTTTAAAATAACAATGTGCATGACCTTGAAGGGCCGTTCGATAACTTCACTCGGTTGTAAAGGAATATAGACTCTATGCAAAGAAAACAATCATTTGAATGACTCGAGTGAAGTTCGTGTGATTGAGTGACGTCACATTTGCGAGCGAGGTCATGCACATTGTTATTTTAAACTGATAGTATAGAAAAAAGCAGAGTCGCGCGCGTGTAGAGAAATCATGCTAGACATTCAGGTCGTCAACCAATCCAGCTAATGGAAAATTCAGTTTTAATGCAATAGTTTACTATTAGAACATGAGGAAAAAAAACATGGTCGGTCGGCCGACCCTTATCCTGGTATGTTTTGTGTAGGACACCCTCCTACACATAAGGAACCTTTCTGTACCCGTCGAACTAATCTGAATAAAAAATTAACATCGAAATAATAGAGTAATGATGGAATAATAGAGAATCGAAGGTAGAGGGTAAGAAGAACCGGCGTATAATGATAATCGGTAATGTTTGGAACTCTCTTTCTCAGGCAAATAAAATCAGGATATTTTTAAAAGAATCACTAGGCTTTTTCTGGGTGAGCGCGTTACATTCTCGGCTTCATCTATTCTTTCCATCAGGTGAGCTGAAGCCAAGCGCAAGTCCATTATGAATAACAAAAAAAATCTTTTTCGCAGTTGCCCAGGAGCTCTGATGCTGGCCTTCACTTTACCCAACGGGAAGACGTTGCTTCACACCGGGGACTTCAGGGCGTCGCCTCTCATGGAGTCATACCCCATCTTCTGGAATAAAGATATACACAGCATCTACTTAGATACCACGTAAGTTTATGGCATGGCAAGGGCACAGTACAAGAAAGAGTATCTATTACTAGATATAGTACGGACACTCCCTTCCTCCTACCAACTTTTTACCTCACCCCCTCTATCGCCCACTGGTTACCCGGTAGTTACCAAAGAAGACTTAAAAAAAAAAATAAAAAAAAAAAAAAAATTATTTATTTCAGATTACTCATCCATATTGTGTTAGTAACAATTGTCTTATAACTATGTTAACTAACTAACTTAAATTTCTTTGATTTCGCATGTGCTGACGTCATCTTGTCAATGTAAATATTTTGTATGCAGTGTCCGGGCTGTGGTAAGGGCCCGCCCCTAGAGTACTTTACCTTACATACCTTTGCAAAGTGTGTTTATTGTACCTAGAATTCATTCATCTATCGTCTTTCGTCCATCTGTCTTTAAAACGGTGTATTTTTTGGACCGTAATTATTATTTACTAACTTTGTGTTCTAATACACTTTTGGATTTAATAATATTTATGTGGGTTATAAAAGTAGGTTCAATATAAGGTCTAACTAAGGGGAGGATCAGACCATCAAACTGAACAACTTTCTCTAGGGGACCAATATCAAAATCACAAAAAAAAAAAAGCTGTCGCATACATTTCGGTCGAGTGATGGTTGCCCTTAATATAGTTTCAGCTAATTTTGTTAGACCTTATACAATACTAGCGACCCGCCCCGGCTTAGCACGGGTGCAATGCTGATATAAACCTTCGTCTTGAATCA
The DNA here is from genome assembly GCA_922987775.1 of Agonopterix subpropinquella. NCBI lineage: Eukaryota > Metazoa > Arthropoda > Insecta > Lepidoptera > Depressariidae > Agonopterix > Agonopterix subpropinquella. Next base: position 10,090,892 of record OV277712.1, read on the forward strand.
CTCTATCTATTAAAAAAACCGCATCAAAATCCGTTGCGTAGTTTTAAAGATCTAAGCATACATAGGGACAGACAGACAGCGGGAAGCGACTTTGTTTTATAATATGTAGTGATGAAATAAATTGTCAAATATACGAAGTAAAGCTAAATGACAACTGTCCTCTATGTTGCAGGTACTGTAACCCTCGCTACGACTTCCCCACACAAGACCAGAGCCTGGAGATGGCGCTGTACCACCTCCGACAGAAGAAACTCGAGCTGGAGAAGGCCGGCAAGAAGTTCTCATCTATACTTATAGTCTGCGGCACTTATACTATTGGTATGTACACTTTAATGAGTTACTCTTAATAGCAGTCTGTAAGATGTCTGTAGGAGCCTTGTAAATTTATTGCGCAAATAAAGGGAGCGGGGGGTTGTAGGAGCTGTCGGGCTTGCTAGTTATTTTATGAAAGCGTCTGCGGAGTTTTTCATGTATTTTTGTGTATTTTGGTGTGCATATAAACAATATTTATTGTTATTGTTATTGTCTCGATTATGTTTACCTGGGACAAACTATTCAGTTAGGTAAGTCCAACTTCGAGAAAGAGTTTAACCGTTGAATCCAACTCGGCTGGGCAGCGTTCGGGAAGCTACGTAGTATCTTCATGCCCCAAATACCGCAGTGTCTTAAAACGAAAGTCTTCGATCATTGTGTGTTGCCAGTGATGACATATGGAACAGATACGTGGTCGCTCACTCAAGGCCTCATAAAAAGGCTGAAAGTCACCCAGAGGACAATGGAGAAGGCTATGCTCGGAGTTTCCCTGCGAGATCGAATCAGAAATTAAGAGATCCGCAGAAGAACCAGAGTAGCTGACATAGCCCAAAGAATTGCTAAACTAAAGTGGCATTGGGCGGGGCACATTGGTCGCAGAACCGATGGCCGATGGGGGCCGAAAAGTTCTCGAGTGGGTAGGCCCCCCCACACGGTGGACCGACGACCTGGTGAAGACGGCGTGAACGGCGTGAACCCGTTGGATGGGGGCAGCGCAGGGCCGGTCGTTATGGCGATCCTTGGTGGAGGTCCATCGGCTGAGATGATGATAATGATTATTAGTGTATATTTTTTATTTCCATCTGTAAAATTTTTTTGAGTGTGAGCCCCATGATAAATACAGTGTTGCCACCTTAGCCCTTTTGGGGCTAGATCTAGCAATTTTTACCGTAGGTGAACTCGTTGTTTAATGATTTAGCCCGGAAAGGGCAATCTAGCCCTTTCAGACTTTTCATTTTCTTAAAAATATTGCACCAAAATCTGAAATTTGTGCCAATTTGTAACATCGCAATAACATCGAACTTTGGCGATTTGTGTCATACATTGATTTATTTATATTTTTGTGGTATTTGTTCGATTATGGCAACATAGCGCATCTCTACGCCGCGCCGATCCGGGTTTAGTTTGTTAAATAACTAAATAATATTTTTTTATTTTTGGACCTATTAAATTGGTAAAATTTTTCTTCAAATTCTGTTTAATTTTGAAAAATGTTATTGTGATTCAATAAATACATAATTGAAATCATTAGTACCTAAAGGTGTTTCAGGTGCCTCTTTTTTACACCAAGGTTTTTCTTGGTAATTTGTGCGCTCCATCTAGCCCGATCTAGCCCTTTTTAGCTTCTTCAACAGCCCCTATTACTAAAACTAAGGTGGCAACACTGGATGTTTATCTTGTTTTGTCACCTTTTCGTGTCTGGCATGCTAGCCCTTACGTGCCCTTACTGCACTGAACACTCGCCGAGAACAGACGGGATAGGATGTTCTAGCCAAAAAGTTCTCGCGAGAGTGGTGTCTGCAATATTATATCCGATTTGACATAAATATCAGTAAATGACATCCTAGTCTTTTTCACCAGGCAAAGAGAAATTCTTCCTCGGAATGGCTCGCCGTGTGGGCTGCGGCGTGTGGGCATGTCCGGAGAAGGACCAAGTCCTGCAGGCGGTGGAGGGGCGCAGCTTCAGCCACGCGCCCGCGCACTCTTGCCAGCTCCACGTCGTGCCCATGCGCGATCTAACTCACGAGGTCAGTGTGACGGCACCGTTTGTGTCCGCAGAAGGACCGAATGGAAAAATTAAAAAAATCTGTTTCTTACAAAACTGTAGCACCGACCGACTTCACTTTAATGTGTATGCAACAGCACATTATTTAAATTTTATTCCAATGTTGGGTCCATGGTGAAAGAATGTTCAGTTTTAATGATCTTAACCACCCCATTAAATATTTACTAGCCTGTATTGTGTTACATATTTATGGAGTGCTTCAGACCATCAAACTGAAAATTGTTTACCGTTGGACCAACTTTGAAATCGCGACAGTAAAAATCAGTTGTTTCACACAATTTGGCAGAGTAGCTAGTAGACATTTTCTACGAGACAGCAGATTTTTTTTTGTGATTTCGATGTTGTCTACGTAGTGAAAGATGTTCATTTTGATGGTCTGAAGCACCCTGTTCGATATGTAATGCATTTAATTTCATACCCTGGGTTGCGATTCTACTCATACAAAAGCCTTCTCATACCCATGAGTTCAATACGAGTGGGAAGGGGCACTCGTAATGAACTCATGGGTATCAGAATTCAGTCACAGGTGAGATTTAAAAATGTTAACTTTACGAAATCTGTAAATATTGGCCATTTTACTCAGCCGGTGACTAAGAATCGCACTCCTGTACAGGTTCCGAAGTCAAATCCATCAATTTAACTTTTTTTAATGCGAAAGTCCATGTAGCTGATGATGATTGTATTTTTGCAGAAACTCCGCAGCTATTTGGACAGTCTACAAGGCACGTTCAGCGAGGTAGTGGCTTTCAAGCCGAGCGGGTGGGAGAACGGCAAGAATTCCACTGTCGAGAAAAACTCGGTTACAATACATGGTTAGTAGCGTTCATTTTCTGCTTGATTTGTTTGCTTTAAACCCAGATATGTCGTCGTGTCTGATTCCAGTACGGCTAGCAATGCCACCCACGACAAAGCGTTTAAACGAGAAAATCGTCATGCGCGCTCTTTCTGGCCTACGTAAAATAATAAAGATGGGGGCACATCTCGATTTTTATCGTTTTCTCGGGACGGGCATGCGAGGCCTTCTGGGCAAAAACATGTATGTTATTTTCGATTCAACGCAAGCAAATTCGATAATGGTGTGGCAGTGAAAAATGCTCTGCGTTGCGCTTCGCCAGGTGTGCGCCGGCCCTAAGGAGGTCTTCATATGGGAATACGGACATTAAAAAGCTGCCGCCTTTTGAGCTCTTGCCCTCTCATTATTTGTTCCTAAATTAAAATTTTTGTGTGTTTGGTCACAGTATAAGAAAGAGTATCTATTACTAGATAGTTTGGTGTAGAAATAAAGTATATTTTATTAGGGTGGGATATACGTAACTATATTATAGATACATACACATAAACCCATCTCTACGTTATTGATTTCTTGAAATTCATAGAAACGAAAAACTTAAATAATAGTTCGTTATTTTCAGGTATTCCGTACAGTGAACATTCCAGTTTCTCCGAGTTAATACGATTTGTTAAATTTCTGAAGCCGAAGCAGGTTGTGCCTACCGTGGACATCTCTGGAGGCGTTAAATCTGTACAGGTAAGTTCTTCCAGGCTATTTAGAACCGGTATCCACCATAGCCACAGCCCGGACACTGCATACAATAAATTGAAATTGACAAGATGACGTCAGCACATGCGAAACGGAGTCTAGGGCTGCAATAACATGACTTTTTCGCGTCGTTTTACTTGGCACTGGTTACTCGTTACCTAAGAAGAAGACATAAGGGGTCCATTGTATATTTGTATTTGTAATTTCTTTGGTTTCGCATGTGCTGACGTCATCTTGTTAAATTCAATTTTTTGTATGCAGTGTCCGGTCTGTGCCAGTGCCCTGCAGTGGGACATGTATAGGCTGTGGTGATGATGTAAGACTATGTAATGAAGAGTAGTTTGGAGAGTAATACAGAGAGGAGTATGCAGACAGTATTATGCATCTGTTTTGAGGAATAAACACCAGTAAAACCCAGCCTTTGGATTTCCTTATCTCACTTGACTGTTTCCGAGATAGCTCTAATTGCATCAGGTGGTTTAATGAGTGTTTAATAATTTGCAGAAGTATTTCCCGTGTCCGCTGGTGTGCAAGGAGGATGTTCAGAATCAGAGCAAACTGACTGATTACTACAGCATACACAGCCGACACCCGCCGCCCCCCGGCGCCGTCACCTGAATATAAGGTTTGTATACCTTTTGGCAATATTTATAAAGGTTGAACCTCATCTGGCAGCACCGCATCGCCTTTTTCTGTCGCTAAACGATAGTTTCACACAAGCGGCCGCTATCGGCGCACTCACACATAGAAGGACGTACGAACAGGTGCACACACTCAGCCGGGGAATATGCGCACCTGAAGCCGTAGCATGCTACACGTGATAGTCCTTTATCTCGTTCGTTCGGGTGCAAATAGAAAGAGAGCGAAGGTGTGATAGCGCTGCATCACGGTGGCATGCTACCCATGCTGTTCGAATGTCCTCTATCGGGCGATGTGTGAGTGCAGTGCACCGACGGCGGCCGCTTGTGGGTGTATATTTTAAGAGCGTTTGAACGCCGAATTTATCAGACCGAATTTTTTCATCTTGTTTCTAAGAAAAGGCATATAATTTTGTAGCGCTGCGCTGTTATAAACGTCCAGGGGCTTTATAACGGCTGCATCGCTTTAAAATTGTATGCCTTTTCATATAAACAAGATGATAAAAATGTCGGCCAGATGAATTGGGCGTTAATTCATGAGTTAGAAGCTTAGTCTCAGTGGGGTATTTTATTCACTCATGTGCTTTACTGCTTACGATGAACAATTCATTTTCTATTATGGAATTGGTAGTCATTGACTATCCACAGTCGAAGTATGTTTTGTATAGTTATCGATTTTGTACAAAAATTGTAAAAAATTTCGTAAAATGTGTATGTGTATCCCACTTCTGATAAATATACCTTATTAAATTAGGAAATTAGGATCATTTTTGTATGCATAGACAATGTCTTAATGTACTTTCTCGTTGTTACAGATATGACAAGAAATTATAATAAGCTGCCATTAAATGATGTGACTGTGATGTATTTTTGATATTATTATACTTTAGCGTTATAATATTTATAAAATGTTGATTGGTTTATAATAAAAAATGTGGTAATGTCCTTGTGCATTTATTACTTTGTTTTAATTTATTTGCTATTTTACAACCTTAATTTTCTATTATATTTAGACATTGATCTCTTGTTAAATGCATTTAGCTGATAAAAAGATTGCAATTCAGTACATTTACTTCATTTTAGATATACAGGTGTAAACTTAAATGGGTTAGGTGATCATGAACCGTAGAACACGTTCATGAGATGACTCTACCCAAATGTATGGAGTAGTTTTGTTTCGCGATTTCGATTTTGTCTCTGTAGCAAAGTTCTGTTTGATAGCCTGAAGAAACCCTATTAATAACGCATTTAAATATACAGCCTGTACATTGTAATTTGAATGAAATATACTTAATTCTTAATTTAACTAATTGGAACATTATATGAAACGAAGTTGAACCTTATCTGGGAGCACGGAATCGCATTTTTTCACACCCTGTCTTTTTCTGTCGCTCAGGAACGACATTTGCTAGAGCGAGAAAGATAGAGGGAATGCTACAGCACCGGCTGTCTGACCGACAGAATAAGATAGAGCGAGAAAAAATTCGATTCCATGTTACTAGATCAGGTTCAACCCTAACACTTCACTAACACTTTGTATATAAGCATCTATAACATGTTTTTAGCATCTATGGCTACTGCCAGGCTACGGCAGAATCGTGATATTTCGATGGCATAAGCAACAAACAACAAGATCAGTAAAAATGTGGAATAGACCGCGAAATATTCGCCGATGTTCTATGGTTACCAGTCTATGTACACACGGCGACAAATAAAGTTACGCAAAACCAAAATAAGCTGGCCGCGCGACGTTATACGTTATGCAACATCGGCGCGGCCAGCATAAATGTTGGTTTTGTATAGTTCGATGTTTCGCCGTGTGTATGTGTATGTATGAGGTATGGTATGGGTTGACACATTGACCGTCGGCGAGCGACGAAAGGTACATACAAAATGCAAGTTTAGTATGGGATACCGTCCGCATCAAGGAATATAATACTCCCTAGGCGGTACGCATCCTCCGCCGTCGACGCGGCGAACGGCGCCGACCGAACGCGATCCCATACTAATCGTGGTTTTTTTATGGGCCCGCCGTCGGTCAATGTGACTCTAAACCAAGCATGCTTTATTTAAATCTTGTACTAATGAATCTGAACTTAGTTATCGGTGCCCAGCGGATCGTCGCAGTCCCGCGCGCCCTGGCAGCTCAGCATCCTAACCAACTTGAGCTGGTACCAGTGCTTGACGGCTGGCAACACTTGGTTCGCTATGTTCGTTAGCTCGTACGGGTCTTTGGCCAGGTCGTATACTTCGAGGAACGACTGTAAAGAGATTGAAATATTAAATAAAATAATAAATAAATAACGCTCACAGGCACATACATTGTAATGATCCCAAGTTAGGCACTATAGGCTTTTTAATATGGAAACCATACAACAACGGCACAAACATATAACATCCATGACCGACCCGGGATTCGAACCCAGGACCCTGGTTTGGCAGTCCGGCGTGGTAACCATTACACCAACCGGGTCGTCATTGGTTTGTATTCATATTCAGTTAAGCACGTATCCAGCTTAGCTAGGACGTTGCACGTGATACGGCTATATCCATCTGCATCACGTCTTTTATCTCGTTCGTTCGCGCGCAAATAGAAAGAAAGCGGAAGCGTGACAGCGCTATATCACGCTATCGCGGGTTTGCGTACTAGCCCCGCTGACGTGTTCAGCACGTTTTCGCCGCATACCTCGTAGAATCGTAGATCAGCCCCTCTTATTAGTATGATTTCTCTATTCGTACGCCACGCGTCTCTGCAAACAAAAGGACCTCTCCCCGCGCTTTTCAGAGAGCGAAAGGCGCGTTTGCCGCGACATGTGGAAACAAACCGAGGCGCGCCCAAGAGGAGAAATCATACTAGAGGGGCTGGTTAGCCACCTGTAAATTTTGTACTAAAACTCTATAAACATTTTATATTTTTTGGGGCTTACAGAGAGATTTGGAAGGGTTTGGCAAAGGTCTTCCCTATGCCCAGCAGTGGGACAAAACGGGTAAAAAAAAAGAACGGGGCTTACGGATTGTTCACTGAAGAAGCAGTATTTCATGTTGATCCGCTCCGCTATGTGCCGCAAGCACGAGTACGTGTTGTTCCTTGAGTCCTGACATTTGCAATCGTATTCTGGGAGGCAGAACTGTAATAAATAATAATAATAAAATATTTAATCAGAGTACAGCTTTATTTTGTCGAATTGCTGATCGAATTACAGAAGTATGAAAAGGCCTTGTCTACACGTGTACAAAGGTTACAAATTGGTGTTTAGGATTTTTCATTTTTGTTTTATGTTTAGGATCACCGATTTTTCGGACTTTTAAAAATATGTATTTAAATCCTAGGGGACCGTGTAATTTATCTATCTATGGTATAAATGCATCAAATAAGTCTTTTTGTCTTCTATTAATATATTTTTATAGTGCACCATTGTTTTAGAAAAAAGTTAAAATGGGGGCCGTACCAGCGTTCATAGTAAAATGTGCCAGCCTTTTTGTAAAGCTTCCTGTTATAAAATCATACTCACAGCTAAATTATCGCCGTCATAAGTCCACGGGCACTTCGAGTCAACGGTCGACTCACTCCCCTCCCCATGATATTCCACCAACATATTTCTTTCTGTCACATCTTTGTTTTCCAAGTCTATAGGATGTCCGTCCATGATTTTAGACGGCTGTAAGCCAGCTAAGTGAAGAATAGTTGGTGCTAAATCGATGTTGAGTACTGGCTGGTCACTCTTAACGTTTTTCTCTAGACCTGGACCTTTGATGATGAGGGGGACCTTTATGTCGGTCTCGTAGGGCTGGCGTTTGTCGTACACTTGGGAGAATTGACCTGTAATATACAAGTTTAGTTTTGTTATACGTCCGTGTGGTGTGGCGGCTAAGAATAGCACAATCCCATTTCCTCCCGTGACCCGTGGGTGTCGTAAAAGGCGAATAAGGGATCTACCGGAGGATGGGCAGCAGCATCCTCTGAGTACACACATTCAATCCAACTGGCAAGCGCAAGCGTGTCGATTATGGCAAATCCCCCCATTTTGGGGGAGGCCTATGTCCAGCAGTGGACGTTTTGATGTTGTCGGAAACTTTTGTGGTCATAAAAATTTTTTCGACGTCATAATTTTTTTGTCAAAACAAATTAATGATGATGATTTCATTTAATTTTTTCCTTCATCAGCTGATTCCAAAAATATACTACGAGTACATCATTAGTCATAACGTTTCAGCTTGTTTTCTAAAAAAACAAACATTTGTCCAGTGTCGAGTAACCATGCCTGCCGAGCAGGAGGCGATGTTTCGATTCCAAACCATCGAATTTATGTACGATTTGTAACATTACGGGCTTTTTAAAGAAGAAAAACATCATGAGGAAACCTGAATGCTTCCATTTTGAGACATATATTGTACCCACTGTTCATCTACAGCCAGCAGCATCTCCCATATAAATAGAGGAACTAACCAACATGATACCCGTTATCTGAAGTATATATCAGGTAAGTGTTGTCCAGCATGGAGTGCGTGTCCAATGCGTCCACTACATCTGTCACCATCTCATCTCACATATAAATACAGGAACTAACCAACATGATAGCCGTTATCTGAAGTGTATATCAGGTAAGTGTTGTCCAGCATGGAGTGTGTGTCCAACGCGTCCACTACATCTGCCACCATCTCATCTCACATATAAATAGAGGAACTAACCAACATGATAGCCGTTATCTGAAGTGTATATCAGGTAAGTGTTGTCCAGCATGGAGTGTGTGTCCAACGCGTCCACTACATCTGCCACCATCTCATCTCACATATAAATAGAGGAACTAACCAACATGATAGCCGTTATCTGAAGTGTATATCAGGTAAGTGTTGTCCAGCATGGAGTGTATGTCCAACGCGTCCACTACATCTGCCACCATCTCATCTCACATATAAATAGAGGAACTAACCAACATGATAGCCGTTATCTGAAGTGTATATCAGGTAAGTGTTGTCCAGCATGGAGTGCGTGTCCAATGTGTCCACTACGTCTGCCACCATCTCATCTACAGCCAGCAGCATCTCCTAGATAAAAGAGGAACTAACCAACATGATACCCGTTATCTGAAGTGTATATCAGGTAAGTGTTGTCCAGCATGGAGTGTGTGTCCAACGCGTCCACGACATCTGCCACCATCTCACCTACAAGCCAGCAGGATCTCCCAGATAAATAGAGGAACTAACCAACATGATACCCGTTATCTGAAGTGTATATCAGGTAAGTGTTGTCCAGCATGGAGTGCGTGTCCAATGCGTCCACTACTTCTGCCACCATCTCATCTACAGCCAGCAGCATCTCCTAGATAAAAGAGGAACTAACCAACATGATACCCGTTATCTGAAGTGTATATCAGATAAGTGTTGTCCAGCATGGAGTGTGTGACCAACGCGTCCACTACGTCTGCCACCATCTCATCTACAAGCCAGCAGGATCTACCACATAATAGAGGAACTAACCAACATGATAGCCGTTATCTGAAGTGTATATCAGGTAAGTGTTGTCCAGCATGGAGTGTGTGTCCAACGCGTCCACTACGTCTGCCACCATCTCATCGACAGCCAGCAGGGTCTCCCACCTGGAGCGATATGCTCGGTCCAGCTCGGGCATCATGTGTTCAGGTAGGGGGGTCGGCGGCATTGTCATTAGCCAGTGTTTGTCCTGCAATGAGAGTCTCCTGAATATCGTGTGGGCAGAGCCCTGGTGTCAGAGTTTTTTCAGACCGCCTTACGACCTCTGACGTGGTTTTTATGTAACGACTACTACCACCAGTGATAGTAGCCGGTATAAATGATACGGTAGTAGTAGTAAATGATACAGTAGCCGGGACCAACGGCTTTACGTGCCATCCGAAGCACGCAATCATCTTTCTTTTCAGACAATCAGGTGATTCAGCCTGCAATGTCCTAACCAACTGGGGAAAAACGCACAAAGTGACTTATCATTAGGTGTCTCCCGTGGGAATCGAACCCACGACCTCCGTGTCGAGAGCCAATGCTCTACACCATTAGACCACGGAGGCAGTTGCAATGAGAGTGAGGAATAAATTAACCTAGACCACAAAATATACAAGTTGAACAATGAAAACCGTACACTTTCTTGCTTCAGAGTTCAGACCATCCAACTGAACAACTTTTGCTATGGGAAAATCATGGAAATAGTGAGAAAAAATCTGCTGTCCCATACAAAACTACGATCCTGCTTGACTCAGACCCTTTCGACTTTGGCCAGTGAAAATTTTTCAGTTTTAGTCTGATCATCCCCTTATAAACCAGTCAAGTGCGTGTAGGACTCGCCCATGATAGGGTTCCGTATACATTAAGACCGCCTTATTTTGTACCTCTTGTTTTTTTTTCTCTGTATTTTACGGTTTATGTTTTGGTGTAAAATAAATTATATTTGATTGATTGATTGATTAGTATAATGATTGATGTGGATACCAGGAGTGCGATTTTTGAAACTCATTCGTTAAACACAGCAGTTGTACATGTCAAAATCACTATGGAGATACGCATCTTTCTACTGCTGATTTGACTTTAAAAAATCGCACTCCTGAAGTATGCCGGCCGGTCTTGACAGCCCGGTAGCACAGTCGGTAGTGAACCAGCCTGCTGTGCCGAGGGTCGCGGGTTCGAATCCCGTAAGGGACAAATATTTGTATGATGAATATGAATATTTGTACCCGAGTCATGGATGTTTGTATCTATATATGTATTATATATCGTTGTCTAGTCATCGTAATACAAGTCCAGGCTAGATTCTGGTACTTTAAATGTGGCTAGATAATTTGTGTGACATTGTCCAAGATATTTTTTTTATTTTTATTTATTTATGCTTTTTGAAAGTCAAATCAGCAGTAGAAAGACGCATTATCTCCACAGTAATTTTGACATTTTCAACTGCTGAACTCAGCGAATGAGATTCAAAAATCGCACTCCTGTCAAGCAGATACTCAGTAGCCTAAATTACGTGAAGATAGCTTGAATCCAAACGATAGCGAGATTTAATTTACTGAACGATGTAAACAAACCTCAACAGCGATATTAAAGTTGGGGTGTCTGACGGCGGTGACGTTGCCGTACTTGCCGGCGTGGCGCGGCGCGGGGGTGAAGGGGCTGTGCGGCGCGGGGGGCGCCAGCACCATCAGGAACGGCTGCGACTCCGTCTGGTTCTCTATGTAGCTTATACCGAGGTCGCGCTGTGGAATAGGTGATTATATTGTTAATCTAATTTAAGAGCGTTTACGCCGTCGTTCAGCGCCCTCATAAAAAATTACAAGATTTTGCACTGAAGAAAACCTAAATTAAAAATCGTTCTATCTAACTATACCCGGAACCCTAAACGTAACCGCCACCCAGAGTGCGGCTGCGAGCCGGCAGTAATGGTAAACTATGTAATTATATGCGAGATGTCACACTAGATGCAGTCCCGTGCGGCTGCGGAACAGCTGCGGAACGGTAGCCGCAGTGTGACACCTCGCATATAATTCCATAGTTTACAACTACTGCCGGCCCGCAACCGCACTCTGGGTGGCCCAGCCTTAAATCTATTTTTACTTACAATAACATCGGTGAGGTAAAGGTCGGTGGAATGTGTTGGTACTCCGTTGTTCGATAGAGTATAGTTGTAGTAGACAGAGTTGCCGACAAGTCCGTGCCACTCCGTCCAGCCCGGTGGTACCAAATCGGGTCCGCCGGCCTCTTCCTTACCATACTGAAATAGAGCAAGCAATTATTATTATTATCAGCCATTGATGTCCCACTATTGGGCAAAGGCCTCGTTTTCTCCAAGTCTCTGTTCCGCGCTTCGACAGGCCAGTTCTTAAACAAACCATCAATTTCGTCCCGCCACCTTCGTCTAGGCACAGTATAAGAAAGAGTATCTATTACTAGATACAGTACGGACAGTCCCTTCCTCCCACCAACTTTTTACCTCACCCCCTCTATCGCCCTCTAGTTACCGCGCACTGGTTACTCGTTACCTACGAAGATGACTTAAGGTTCAATTTCTTTGGTTTCGCAAGTGCTGACGTCATCTTGTCAATTTCAAATTTTTGTATGCAGTGTCCGGGCTGTGGTCTAGGTCTGCCTCGACCCCGATTTTTTTTCGTGGGGACCAGCACGTCTAGCATGATTTCTCTTCTTGCGCGCGACTTTTCTTTATTCCATAATACTTGTCGCAGCAAGCGCGGCTATCGCTCTCTGAAAAGCGCGGGAACAGATTATTTTCTATGGAGCAAAGGCGCGTCGCGCGCGTGTAGAGAAATCATACTAGACGTGCAGTTGGTGGTGGTTTTGGTCCGCAAGCCCGTTTCAGCAAGCAATACTGGGTGTACATAATGCGTTACATATCAAAGGGGGTGCTTCAGACCAACAAACTGAACAACTTTCACTATGGAGCAATTGTATCGAAATCGCGAAAAAAATCTACTGTTCCATAGATAACGTCAAAGGCTATACTTAGGTACACAACCCAAATGCAGAGAAGCTTTTCGCAATTTCGATGTTGGTCCATAGTGAAAGTTGTTTAGTTTGGTCTGAAGCAAGCACCCTGTTCAATGTTTAGTTGTTTCTTATTGTGTTCTTGTCTTTACTTTTAGGGTCAGTTCATTGATCGATTTTCATTGATAATGATCTCAGTTACAACAGTAATAGAGTTGAAAATAGCGTGCAAGAGATAACGCTAACAGAAACTACATGGATTTATTTCTTGCACTCTATTTTCAACTGTATTTTAATTGTGTTCAATGGTATCGATTCGGACTGTGCTACGACTTAACTTAACTAAATTTATTCCTGTCACTTTCTAAAATAAGATTAAGAAAAGAGACAGAAAACCAACAGCTGACTTTAGTGCTGTCAAAGTGACGTTAAATGCGCAAAATAAGATGCTATCATAATGTACGCCATCTTATTTAAGTCGTTTTTGGGCGTTTAACGTCACTTTGACAGCACTAAAGTCAGCTGTTGGTTTTCTGTCTCTTTTCTTAATCTTATTTTAGAAAGTGACAGGAATAAATTTAGTTAAGTCAAGTCGTGTCACAGTCCGAATCGAGGCCATTATCAATTTATCGACGAAAACTGCTCGAGCATTTTTCCGCCTGAAATGAACTGACCCAAAATCAAGTTATACAGGCTAAGTAGACACTATTAAGTCAGTCACCCTATTCAAATATTTCCCAGCATAAAACGTGTTGTATCCAACTTTGTTCAGGGCAGTAGCGAATGTATTCCGCTCATGTTTCTTCCACGAGGGGCTGTAGCAACCCCCTTCTATACTGTTGTTGTACGTCTGATGGTTGTGGACGTACAGGCCCGTGAGGAAGCTAGCTCGACTCGGACAGCAGACTGGAGATGTCGTGTACTGGAAAAAAAATAGTTCAATAGACACTTTTCAAACTAAACTTATGCACATTAAATCCCCTTACCTGAAACATCCAACGGAGAATACAATCACTTTGGTCGCTCATTCCCATACCTGTCTACACACTAAGCTCAGCAGTGATACACCGTGTAATTGTGACATCATAGAGGTAGTAAAGAAGCATGTGTACCTGGGCCTTGTAATCGATCACAAGTTTAATTGGGAGCCCCACATTGAACGGGTCTGCGACAAACTAAGAGCTCTCGTAGCAATATTTTATATCATTGGAAATCGGATTCCATACAAAATAAAACTAATGCTGTATAATTCCCTAGCAGAGTCTATAGTGTCATACGGCCTCTCCAGTTATGGGCGCACGTATAATTCCTACTTGGATTCCATCCTAAAACTACAAACGAAAATCTTAAAATTAATAACCCCATTTCAAACCAAGTTGAAATACACCGAAAATGATAAACTTTTATTCAAACGTTGCAATACACTACCAGTCCATACTAAAGTAAAACACAACCTACTAAAAGAACAATTTTTCAACCTCAACTTAAAAAATTTAGTAAAACACCCTATACAAACGAGACACACTGTGCAAAAAAAACTCGTCATCACCCGAGCGACCAACTGCTACGGCGAGCGGACTAGCGCGTACCTGATCCCGCGACTGATTAATTCTTTACCTACCGACGTTAGGGACGCATTATCTCAAAATAACATTAACCATAAACTAAAAACCTATTTCATATCCCAACTAAGTTAAATGGAAGGAAACTTTTACCATGTTTCTATTTATATTTATTATAACTGAGCTTTGTATCTAGTTAATGTACTGTTTATTGTTTGATTTGTAAAAACTGTGCAGAATTATTTATGTCACCTAAAAATCTCTTTTGGTTTATGTGATGTATTATTTAAGTCGTGTCAATTCATGTATCTGGTAAATAAATAAATACAATACAATACAATACCATGGAGAAAATTAAATTGTCACTGTGGGGTTAAGCACAGAACCAGTAGAAATACTACTATTTAGTCCGAGAACTAGCGAGATAAAAAAAAGCATACCTACATAAACTCACGATTTCCTAGCGGGATGCCTACTATCGTAGTTACTTAGCCTATTTATTCTGTAGCGCAAAGACTACATTTTTTAGGGGGACATTGCTACAACTACCAAATGTTATAAAAAATATTATAAATATTAGTAAATATTACTCGTAGATGGAGAAGTACCTAAATAGAGGTCCGAACGTGTTTTCTGCCCTATTCACTCATTAAGAAATGCATATCGCTACCTTATTGCTATCCTTTTCGACGTAACCACACTTTGAAGTACCTACCTAATAGTATTGTTCTACCTAAATATTATTGCTGTAACGTGTGTTCGCGTTATCTCATTCATGCAATTTTCAACTCTATTTCAATTGTCATTGAGTTCATTACCAACTTATCATTGACAAGATGACCGCGGCGAACTTCGTACCCCCTTAGAATTTTCCCGACACACACTTGGAGTTTTTTTTAGCCTTAATTAATTACGGATAATGTAGCATTCTAATGGTGAAAGAATTATTCAGATCGGTCTAGTAGTTTCGGAGCCTATTCATTACAAACAAACAAAAAATCAAATATCTTTATAATATAGTAATATGTAGCATATGCTCACGACTATATCCCCCGAGGGGGTAGTCAGAGATATCCTGAAACCTCAGAACATCCACGTGTCACTAGTAGTACCGAAACTGTGTCCAGTGTGACGGGGAGTGAGCCCGTCGCCACTTTTAATGGACAGTAGGTACAATCAATACATGCCTCGAAATTTAAGCATGCAGGTTTCCTCCTCCTCAGATGTTTTCCTTCACCGAAAACGAAAAGCCAGTGTTGTTACAAATCGTACATAAATTCTGAAAAACTCATTGGTACGAGTCGGCCTGGACGGGGATCGAACGATCGCCTCCTGCACGGCAGGCAAGGTTACTCGCCACTGGACCACCACGGCTTTCCTATAGAAAACTAGTATAGAAAACTGCCCGAACATTTTTCCGCTAGATTTGCGCTAACCCACAGCACTTTCTTTTTCATTGTTTTTCTTGGGTTACTGCCAGTTAATATTTTCATATTCTAGGTAGGTAGAAAAGATCCTGGCATGGTAAAAAGTGTGATCGAAAATTAATTTTCGCCTAGCGTACTCCATGAGTAATACCTATTTTAGTAGGTATCAAGCTGAGGTATCAAGTAATTTAACTTCATTTGTTTGTTCACTTTAATTTGTTGACAATTTTTAGATTCAAACATCATTGTTTTACAATGCTTGCTTTGGAAAAGTGTTTATCCGTTGAAACAGAAAGTACCTAAGCATTGGTTTCCATTTGAAAGACGTAGGTAATTTTATTTTTATCAATTTTATTTGTAAGATGACCTTTATGATTGATGACTGGAATACTTATGCAACACGTGATACGGCTGTATCGCGTCTTTTATCTCGTTCGTTCGCGCGCAAAAGAACGAGATAAAAGACGTGATAAAGCTGTATCACTGCTATCGCGGGTTGGCATGCTACCAGTGCGGGAATACTTACCAGCCTAGCTGGTACGCCAACCCGCGATAGCCGTGATACGGCTATATCACATCTTTTATCTCGCTCGTCTGTTCGCGAACAAACGAGATAAAAGACGTGATATAGCCGTATCACGGCTATCGCGGGTTGGCGTACTAGCCATGCTGAGCTGACCTGAAGCTGTAGCATGCTACACGTGATACGGCTGTATCACGTCTTTTATCTCGTTGGTTCGCGCGCAAATAGAAAGAGCGAAGGTGTGATAGCGCTGTATCACTGTATCAAGTTGGCATGCTACTTGATGCTACCCACTTTCGATTTATCGCGACCGTTTCGGTTCGAACTTCATTAGAGAAGACATTAACGAAAACGTTCACGCGATTGCGAAGTTTGAATGTCCGGGTAGATCCTCGTACTTTCCGCTTATGGATGAGAATGTGTGGAATTAAAAATAACACCCCAGGGTGACCGAGCTTTATTCTCTCAGGGAGTCCATACGTTAAGGCTATTCTACCGTTGGCGCGCTCCATACAAACGTAGTATGGTGATATTTTCAATACTATCTAATTAAAGCCAATGAAATTTTTCAAAAATAATCAAGTAACTAATCTCTATGTCGGTATGAAGTCAGATTTTCGTTAAAATATACAATTTCAATGCTAGGATTAATTTAAGATTTGTATGGAAATATTTGTGGCACTGTAGCTTTAAAACTATAAATTTTATCGAAAATCTGACTTCATACCGACATAGAAATTAGTTACTAGATTGTTTTTGAAAAATTTCATTGACATTAATTGGATAGTATTGAAAATATCACCATACTACGTTTGTATGGAGCGCGACAACGGTAGAATAGCCTTAAAATAAAACTAATAATCCTGAAGCCTATAAAAATCCTAAGGGGATTTTCTCTCCATAATAGGTAGGTAGGTACCTAACTTAATTTAGCACTTTCGCTGCTGATGACCTACGGCGTAGGTCGTAGGCGCGAGGATCATGGTTTTGAGCTTAGCAGCGAAAGTGTTGCAATATGACAAGGTCATTTTGCAAACTGTCAAAAATCAGAAGGGACGAGGGTCACCTGGTGGCCCAGTCCTAGCTTGCTTATACCATATACATTAATTATACATACAACTACTTATAAGGCCAGGCCCACGTTTGCTACGTTTCATGCTAAATGCCTCTAAAAAGGCTCATATTTGCCTTTGTTAGGCTCGGGGCCGTCGCAGCCCTTGGCATTTTGCCAGTCTTGCAAGGCATTTAGTTTCTCCACAGAGTTAGCGTAAGTATAACCTACGTAATACGTATCCCACAGCACAGAATATCTACTAGATATCTATAGATATTTTGTTGACACTTATATATTTTGTAGAAATCTATTAGACATGTTGTAGACATTTGTGCTGTTGGGGATGCTCGTACGTTGTAAATGCTATTTAACACTTTCGCTGCTAAGCTCAAAACAATGACACTCGCGCAATGCTAACACTGTGGAATGCTATACAATTCTGACTCAACGTTTGAGTCGTGCGCACTGAGGCCCATATGTCGCTGACCTACGACGTAGGTCGTCAGCAGTTTTAACGTAATACGTGTACTCGTACATTAACGAAGGTACATTACATTGTGCAAATGTTATGCGTAGTTCACAAAATGCAAATAATTAATTACTTACTGAATTTGTAAACGTGACGCCTTCGTTACCGATAAACCTTTGTACATTCTTCATCGGATTCTGAAATAAATAAAATAACAGAAATATTCAACAATCTATTTATTTACTTACTTAATTCATTAGATTCCATCAAATTAAACAGTTATACTAACCATACCACCCAAAACTTCATCTTGATCGTCAGTTATAATAACAACAAAATTTGGTTTCTTGTCACTCTCGCACAGAGTTGGACTCACAAATAAAAATAACAATAAAAAATTTAACATTTTGTAATGCTTATCTATGACTTAGGAAAGTAAAAGTATTATTTTAAGCGTTTTTTTACTGAGGTGTAGCTGGCATCAACTCGAGACCGGAGCATTCGCTCGCGATAACAACACCGACTGTGAAAAATCCGATGCTCTTTACGACAGACCTGAAAGATAAAACAAAATAGACATGTCAATCAAATAAAATAACACATAAATTACACAAAGAGGCTGGTATTTTTAGGGCTCCGTACCCAAAGGGTCTCAGTGGGGCCCAAGCACGTATCCAGACTTTGATTTCAGGAAAACGTTATAGTTGTAATCACTGTTATATACAAATATATTCGGATTTTAGGGGGGGAATGATGGATGAATCCCACATATCCCCCCTGGATACGTGCTTGACGGGGCCCATCTTCCGCTATTTTAATTTAATCTAAGGCTGTATCAATTGAACCGTAATAGGTAGAGAGTTGAAACACAAAATGTGTCATTATTTTGGATTTGCTAATGTAGTGTACAGCAATAAAGAGTAGTTAATGTGGAAAGCGCCGGTAGCGCCGTCTATCGGCGGACGCGGTCTGTGGTGAATATCTATCGTGCATTCGCTCGGTATTCGTGCACCGACCGCCGTGCTGCGCGGACGTGTGCTAGTCACATTCACTAGTGAAGACTATATCTGTGTTTCATTATATACATCAACCTCAACCAACCCTTAGTAGAAAGGTGTATTCTACATTGGCGACGCCGGGATTCGAAATTCACGTGAGTAAAGTGCTTATCAGTTTGTTGAGAGTTGAAAATTTAAAAATGCAAACGGTGCCTACGAAATAAAATTACACTGTTCCTTTAAGGAAGCTAAGCGATTTATTTAAACACAATCGAAGACGGTTTCTACTAGCGTTGCTTTGTTTGTTGCCTAAAAAGTTACACAGTGTTAAAATATATTTCAAAAGAAAAGTAAAAATAGTTTTGTCCCGATTTTAAATCGTTTATTGGGAATTATCTTAATTATCTGGTGTCTGCTAGCGTTGCTTTATTTTTGCCTAAAGTTCACAGTGATAAAAATATATTTCAAAAGAAAAGGAAAAATAGTTTTTTGTCCCGATTTTAAATCGTTTATTTGGAATTATCTACATACCTACTGTATTTCTTTTCCCACATGTCGACCATCGAATGCTGATGCTGGAGGAAAGAGGGTAGACCAGACAGGAGTAAGGTGTGGGACAACACGTGACGGCGCGGCGCGGCGCCTAGGATGGACAAATGTACGCCAGCTGCGGACATCAATCTTTAAGGTCACGTAATCATTCTGTATTACTTTACACGATTAAAAGAATTTATTCAAAGCATTCCGCAAATATAAAAGGGCCTCGTAGTCCGTAGCTCCAGTTTCACTGCCCGTTACACGTGACTGGACGGAGTTTCGGTGCTGGTGGGGCAAGGGTGTCCTGGGGTTTTGGAGTCTCTGACTGCTCCTCGGGGAGTGTAGTCGTGAGCATATACTAATGCATGCTTGTAGTCCGTCATTATGGCCTAATAGGTATCCAAAATACGCCCATTAACCTCTCGTATGCCGGAAAAACCAGACACAATAGAAATAAATGGTTTTCATCATGCTGATCCGCGTTCTGGCATACCAAAGGTGAAGAATAGTGTCTTGATTCGAGACGAACAGGATTAGGTAACCAAGATATGCCAAGTGTGTTTATTCCAATTGTTTTTTATACTTATATTGACGCATTGTCATTTTTAAGTAATTGTCGTACTTCGTAGTTGTAATGGTCTCTAATAAAAGTTACTTATTACCATTATGCGTACCGAACATTCTACGTATAGAACATTCGGCGTAACGGATGTTCGGCGTAACGAACATTCAGCATAACGAACATTCGGCGTAACGAACATTCGGCGTAACGAACATTCGGCGTAACGAACATTCGGCGTAACGAACATTCGACGTAACGAACGTTCGGCGTAACGAACATTCTGATGTCACAAAAAACTTTAAGTTGAAATCCAAAGTTTTACGTTTTAAACGTTTTACTTATTGGACATTCTCAGTGTAGGTATGCGAGAACAATAATAATATACAACACATTCGGAGCTTATTTGGTGGTACTAGTTCATGAAAATATTTCAATACAAACATCAATAGTACCAACATAATTGCCAATCATCATCATCATCCTATTTGTTACCGGAACTTGTTTGACGTAATCTATACTTTATAGAACTTCAATTCGGTAACATTACGTTGATCTTATCTTTGCCACATTGTTGTTAATGTCATAATTATAGATGTAATCACTCCAGGCGAAACTAATTAGTTTCTTTGGCTATTTGAGCAAGGAATTTTATATTTTAAGGATCAATGTTAATTCAGACAATTATTTACAAAAAGTATCAAAAAGGATCAGAAAATGATCAGGTGATTTCATATTAAATTTAGTATTTCTTGAAATACCTACTCACATTTTAACAAGAAACGCTCATCTCAGTTGAGAGAAGATTAATAACTATATCATATTCAAGCATCATAACATTCATAACCAAACCGATAATACTGGTTAACAATTTTGTTCGCAGATTGTATGTTCCTAGATGTCACAGAAAAACCAGCCTTCAACAGGACGACTGCTAAGGCGCCGATTCAACCATACCTCCTTGCTTTAGTGCTTAATAAAGAGAAAATGTCTCCAATTAATAGCTAAGAGGTTTGAAATGGTCAGGGTGATTACTCTCATATTGTCAGCTTGTAATGTTAATGGTTAGTGCTTTGCCATGTACAACAAACAGTTATTAGCAACGTACAGTTGGTCATTCAATTGACATTGGCAGCTTTTAGCTGGTCATTCAAATGACATTAGAAACTTGTAGCAGGTCATTCAATTGACATTAGCATCTTTCAGCTGGTCATTCAATTGACATACTCAGCTTTTAGCTGATCATTCAATTGACATTAGAAACTTTTAGCTGGTAATTCAATTGACATTAGCATCTTTCAGCTGGTCATTTAATTGACATTAGCAACTTGTAGCTGGTTATTCAGTCATTCAATTGACATAGGCCGCTTTTAGCTGGTTATTCAATTGACATTAGAAACTTGTAGTTGGTCATTCAATTGAAATTGGCAGCTTTTAGCTGGTCATTCAATTGACATTAGAAACTAGTAGCAGGTCATTCAATTGACATTAGCATCTTTCAGCTGGTCATTCAATTGACATAGGCAGCTTTTAGCTGATCATTCAATTGACATTAGAAACTTTTAGCTGGTAATTCAACATCTTTCAGCTGGTCATTTAATTGACATTAGCAACTTGTAGCTGGTTATTCAGTCATTCAATTGACATAGGCCGCTTTTAGCTGGTTATTCAATTGACATTAGAAACTTGTAGCTGGTCATTCAATTGACATTAGCATCTTTCAGCTGGTCATTCAATTGACATTGGCATCTTTCAGCTGGTCATTTAATTGACATAGTAACTTGTAGCTGGTCATTCAGTCATTCAATTGACATAGGCAGCTTTTAGCTGGTTATTGAATTGACATTAGAAACTTGTAGCTGGTCATTCAATTGACATTAGCATCTTTCAGCTGGTCATTTAATTGACATTGGCATCTTTCAGCTGGTCATTTAATTGACATTAGCAATTTGTAGCTGGTAATTCAATTGACATTAGCAACTTTCAGCTGTTCATTTAATTGACATTAGCAACTTGTAGCTGGTCATTCAATTGACATTTGCAACTTTTAGCTGGGCATCAAATGCTATCAAATTTACTATCAGCAGCTTGTAGTTGGTCATTCAGATGACAAGTCTAATAAATAAAATAATTATTAGCAACTTGCAGCTGGTCATTCAATTGAAAAAAAACTGTTATTTCATTATCAGCAGCTTGTAGTTGGTCATTCAAATGACAAGTCAAATAAATAATTATAAGCAGCTCGTAGTTGGTCATTCAGATGACAAGTCAAATAAGTAATTATTAGCAGCTTGTAGTTGGTCATTCCATTGACATTAGCATCTTTCAGCTGGTCATTCAATTGATATTAGAAACTTGTAGCTGGTAATTCAATTGACATTGGCATCTTTCAGCTGGTCATTTAATTGACATAGTAACTTGTAGCTGGTCATTCAGTCATTCAATTGACATAGGCAGCTTTTAGCTGGTTATTCAATTGACATTAGAAACTTGTAGCTGGTCATTCAATTGACATTAGCATCTTTCAACTGGTCATTTAATTGACATTGGCATCTTTCAGCTGGTCATTTAAATGACATTAGCAATTTGTAGCTGGTTATTCAATTGACATTAGCAACTTTCAGCTGTTCATTTAATTGACATTAGCAACTTGTAGCTGGTCATTCAATTGACATTTGCAACTTTTAGCTGGGCATCAAATGCTATCAAATTTACTATCAGCAGCATGTAGTTGGTCATTCAGATGACAAGTCAAATAAATAAAATAATTATTAGCAACTTGCAGCTGGTCATTCAATTGAAAAAAAACTGTTATTTCATTATCAGCAGCTTGTAGTTGGTCATTCAAATGACAAGTCAAATAAATAATTATAAGCAGCTCGTAGTTGGTCATTCAGATGACAAGGCAAATAAGTAATTATTAGCAGCTTGTAGTTGGTCATTCCATTGACATTAATTATTGTGAGTAGCTACGCTATGAATAACTCTAAAGGAATTAATGACTTACTGCACTTTCTTCTTTGTATAGATAAAATCTGTATCTTACCTAATCACTGCAGGCACTGCACTGTTAATTTAATCATTTGTATGTGTTAAAGTATACTATACTGTACTTGAACCAAATCGGTTAATCATAAATTCATAATATTTTAAATAAATAACATAATTTCAGTGCAAGCAAGTCAAAAAACAAAATGATTTGCAGTTCTGTAATAATATGACGCCAGGCAATTAAGTTTAAACAACAGTTGCACTTATTCATGTAAATTGTAATTAAAAATAGCATTATTTTTTTAAAGCCTACCAAATGATATAACTGTATGGTTCGTAAAATAGTATCTACATATTAAACGGGTCCATTAAATTGAAACTGCTGATTTCTCAAAACTAGTCCAGTCGACTAACTAAAGGTAACTACTGAACATAGCTGGTAACGAAAGCGACCTAGTGTACCTTACTTAATATTGTTGTCAGTCAGCGTTATATCAGCATTCATGAAACTGTAAAATGATATGGGTTACAGAGCCATGCAACTATCAAATTGTTAGCAAAAGCTAAAGGGTCATGCAAATAAAATAGCTGTGAGTGCTTTATTGCAATGGCTGGCACCCGCCAGAATATTTTGAATGCATAAGTGTATGTGCTTATCACAGATTCACTCTTTTGTCCTTACCTCCTTAATTTGATAAAACGGAAATGGATACGATCTTGAAGCAGTGACTTTGACTAGTAGTTAGCCAAAATAAATAAATAAGAGATAATAAAGATCTATGGAACGTTATTTTTGTAGGTTTACTTACCTACCTATCAATAGAAAAATATTTTTACAGGGAAGGGATAGTATAGAACAGAAGTAACAATAACTCAAATGTGTTAATATAATGAGATTGTAATTTCCATAAACATTGTTTATCGTTGAATTTGGTGTTTGACAATTTCAGATCAATATTTGATAAATATCTATTTTCTGTAAACAAATTAGTCTCAATAAGTAATTCGTAATTTGTTTGATGTAATAGCTTTGATAACAGTCAACACTGTATTGTAATAAGATTTAAGAGATTAGCTAAACTGTGGAGTTTCTTGCGCCGCTTCTTCTCCACGGGCTATACATTCCGAAGCGGTGGTAGATTCGAGTAAAGGTAAAAAATAAATTAAAACAAGAAAGAGATGTAGTGTACAGCAATAAAGAGTAGTTAATGTGGAAAGCGCCGGTAGCGCCGTCTATCGGCGGACGCGGTCTGTGGTGAATATCTATCGTGCATTCGCTCGGTATTCGTGCACCGACCGCCGTGCTGCGCGGACGTGTGCTAGTCACATTCACTAGTGAAGACTATATCTGTGTTTCATTATATACATCAACCTCAACCAACCCTTAGTAGAAAGGTGTATTCTACAGCTAACAAATAATAAAAAATACAAAAAGTAAAAAGGGTGTCCCCGTAGAAGAAACTGTTTTTTTTTCAAGGTTTTTTGTTTTTGCTTGATCGTAAAAACGGCTATACATACAAGCGTGAAACTTGTTGTGATTATAGTGCATCACACTCTAAGGTAAAACAACAAATAATGAAACCGGTCAAGTGTGACAAAGTCGGGCTTGCGCCAAGGGTCCCGGTTTTTTTTGTGATTTTGTATGGTGGTACGGAGCCCTCCGTGCGCGATAACGACTCGCACTTGACTGGATTTTATTTTTATTTGTTATTGTGTTAGGTTTGGTAGAGATAACTTGGGCGCACGATAGTGGCATTGACATGGCATTGAAGTGGGTGATGGTAACTGATTAAATTTACAGTGATGAGATGAACGATTACAATAGGACTACTTAAGATTAAGACGACCCTCGTTGTGGTTCGAATCCAGGTTAGGTCAAGTTTAGTCACGGATATTACATGACTGTTATAATTGTTTAACATAGGGTATAAAAGTAGTACAAGCGGGGTGCCATTTGTACTACTTTTATACCCTACTAGAGTTTACCCGCGACTTCGTCGACGGTCTGACGAGTTCCCGTCATTGTAGCAAGATAAATTATACCTATACCAGATTTTAATTCTAAACGTAAGCTTTCAACCACAAAAAGTATCATAAACTTTGCTTAACTTTCAGTTAACTTATAGTCAAAAAATTCAAAAATTTGTGATTTGGAATCAGGGACACCTAAAAACCATATTGTAACTTTTTTTTATATCTTCAATGTAGGGACAGACACACACTTCTGTTACAGTTTTATAATAGTTAAGATTACTATGTGTGTAACGCTATGGATCCCGGAGTGCGTGTCCGACTCGCACTTAGCCGAAACGTGGATGTTATGAGTTTTCAGAATATTCCAGACTACCCCCTATAGGAATATGGTCGTGAGCATATGCTATACTATGCTTATTACGGGAGCCAACAATTTATTACAGTTCAATAAACCTTATATTAAAATGGTCATTGACTTCTTTTAATTTGATTAACTTATTTCTTTATTCTTTGAGCATGGACGGGAGGTATTATAGGTAGTTACTTTCGCAACATTATTAACTATAAGCAGATAACAGGGTTAAAATAACAGAGATAAAGAATGTAAATAAACACATGTTAATGGGGGAATTTCTGACAGCCAATAAAAAAATAACAAAAGTTCAGAATAGCTCGATCGAGATCGATAGCTGTGCACCCTTGATGTTAATGAAATAGTAAAAAATTGATTTTTTTAATACGAAAAAAATTAATAGATTCGCCAATGAGCCTCAGACTTTGGTAAAATGCATGTTTTTTTATCTTTTTAGCATAAATTAGTATATTTGGAGCCATGTCACGTCAGCGCCATCTATCGAGTCATGTTGAACTACGTTTAAACTAGCTGTCAGAAAATCACCCATTACATAAATTGTAAGTAACTGTTCATACATTAAGTTCATTACTTTGTGCTTACTACAATCAAAAACTGAGTTTTATTATCATTGTTTTAATTTTGCAAGAAACTAAATAACAACTATAAAGTAGTCATGCTGCAAGTCTGTTTGCAGGCGGTCATGTATCGGTGTTTTCTGGCTTGCCTCGAGGCTCCACCATTTTGTATTACCTCAAATGTGTTTTTGTACATAAATGTTTACTTAATAAAAAGTATGAGATCAATTATGCTATAATATGGTAGGTACAGGTATGGTATGGTACTCCTACATTGACTCCGGCTATGTTTGTTAATGAGTCAGGGAGGGAATGTGAAAGAGAAAAAGCATAAAAAGATATTGTATTACTAGAGTGAGATAATATATTGCCAGAGTTATTTACACACCTTTTGAAATGAACCCTCCACATAAATAGCTAAATGGTATAATTGCTCCTATTTTGGGTTTATCCATTTTACCAATAAAAATGTGTGAAATTCAAATCTTTAGAAAAAAAAGTTGAGTTAGGAGGTTTTGGCAGTACATGTACACAGGGTGGAAAGTTCAGATGGGTCCCCAAAGCATTATAGCTACAAGAAAACTATCTTAGGAGACTAATCTAAGCTTTTGGAGTATTTTACTTCTGCATTTACAGATTTTGAAAAAATGTACAGTCGTTTAGAAAAACTGGAGTGCGATTTTTGAAAATCATACGAGCGACTTGACATTCGCATACGAATTGAGATTTTCATTCCGAGTGGTTACGTTTTTCTCTATTTTTGAAATCGTTCGGATGTGCCAAAACCGTTTCGATTCACACAGAAAACGTTTCAATTGAACGAACGAACGAATGAATGGTTTCATAGTAACATTTCAAATCGGACTTTACCGCCAAAATTATGGGTTAACGGAACGTAGAAAAAAAGTTAAATCTGTTGACGTCTGACAACATTACAAACGTCAAACATTCGAGTGGTAGAATTGGATACGAGTGGTTCGGAGCACTCGTTGCAAGTGATAGAAAGTTGAATTCAAAAATGGCAAATCATCGATTTTACGTCATTTTCTACTACTCGTTTTGAACGTCTGATTTTCAAAAATCGCACTCCTGGAAGAAAAACGCCCAATCCCTTTTCCTACAAAACTGGTAAATTTGAATTTTATAAGAAATGCTACAGTAGAAAAGGATAATTTCCATTTCCTTTCCTTGGGACTGGGAAGAACTCTCAGAAAACGCAAAATTAAATTCCCATATATTAAGTAGGGAAAATGACTAGTGATTTTTTTTAAAACACTAAATCTGTTACCGGAAACCGGGACAGACCCATTCAAATAGGGACAAATGGTCACATTATTTATTACCTGTTTTCAGCTTAGATTAAAAACTTTTCGCTTACGCTGAAAGATGGAGCCAAGAAATGAGAGAGTGAGATAGCTAATTACGAAAACTTATGTAAACAAAAAAGACAGAAATATTATTTATTGTTTCGGTCACCGTAGCCGGTTTTTTTGTTTGGCAAGATGTCAAACCACTGTCAAACCTATGGAATGTTGATGACATCTTGCCAAACAAACCATCTTTTTGTATGCAAAAGTCACACTATCGCTGTTTCATGTGCGGCCATGGTATGGTTTCATCTAGTTACTATAGCTATGATTTTCAGCAATATGAAGTTCTCATCTTGGTTGTAGACTTTAATAAAAAAAAAATAAAGAACTGTTGGTTTAAGTAAAATAGAAATCAATTAGGTAGAGGAAGTTGTTGACTTGAGATTTCGAAAAGATATTAAATATTAATGGATGTTGATCCTGATATTTTATTTGTTTACATAATTGTGTAAATAAAACTGCCACTTTTTCTGTATATGAGTTTTTGCCTGCGATTTTGTCCACATGGATTGCCCCTTTAGGGGTAAAAATCCTTAGTGCACCTCTACATCCCCTGTAGAATATTATATCCCAAAGAAGATTGGCAGATTTGGACCCAGCCATTTTTTACTAAAGCTAAAAGCCATTCAGGATGGCGGTTATAATTATTATAAACCGAAAAAATTTTTGCATTTTTTAAAAAGCTTCCATATCTCCAGAAGTCCGGATTCAAAAATTGAAATTACTAGTAAAATTTACAAATCGTCCAAAAAGCAGTAGCAAAACGCAACCACGACAGCTATTTTCATCTAATATTATCACTGAGGTATTTTTGGTCGTTATGGAACGTATTTGGCTTGGTTGAACTGATAGTGTGTGTGATTTCGTTTTCTTCCATTATCATAATATTGTACGGTTATTGTGAATTTTCAGTATAATAAACACAATGAATGTGTAGAAAATTGTGTGCATTGCCTATCTAATAAGAAGGATTGTGAGTTTCACACACTTGATACAAAAGGTATCATAATGAGAAATACCTTTTCTCCAACTTCTACAGATTACAATCAATTTACATTTTTGTTAGTTTTGTTTCACTCTACACGTATTACTAAGTTTCATTCATGTATGGGACCTCTATGTGTGGGTCTCAAATTATATGGCTCTCCGCCAAACTTCTTTTGTTTCTATCTTCAGTGGTTTAGGCTGTGCATTGTCTTCTATCCTATTCTATTTAAAAAAATGGCTGCCATCTTGGTTGTGATGATTTTGCCAATGTCTAGTTTATTTAGCAAGAGTGCTTGACGTTGTACGGTAGTTTATGTATGGGTCTGACAAACGTTTTTCACTTTACATGTCAAATAAATCTTCAAAAAATTTTAACAAAAAATTAAAACCGCCTTCAAAAAAACTAAAAAGTTAAAAAATAATATTGCAGCCTATGACTTTTTCGTTCGCATCATAAGAACATTAATTTGTTTTATTGAAGTCGCTGTCAAGCCGGTACGATTCGCGACATGGCTTGCATTTTTTGGCTTGGCTTGACACCGACTTCTATAAAACAAATTAATGTTCTTATGATGCGAACGAAAAAGTCATAGGCTGCAATATTATTTTTTAACTTTTTAGTTTTTTTGAAGGCGGTTTTAATTTTTTGTTAAAATTTTGTTTATTTCACAATTTTCAGTGGTGAATTCATTATTTCGATTTAATAGGAGTGCTTTAAATTAAAAAACGCACTAGTCGGCAGTACGATTTTCGAAGGTTCCCCTCGATTTCTCTGGGATGCCATCATCAGATCCTGGTTTCCTTATCATGGTACCACCCTCGGGACATCTCCTTTCCAACAAAAAATAAATCATCAAAATCGGTTCATAAACGACGAAGTTATCCGCGAACACACATAAAAAAAGAAATATATACGGTCGAACTGAGAATCCTCCTCCTTTTTTGAAGTCGGTTAAAAATTACGAAAAAAACTGTGTTTTTACTTTTTTTATATCTTCAAAAATGGCTGAGATATTAACGATCAAATTGTGTATTTCCGGACGAAGGTTTTTAAAAACGCGGGCGGGCGCCCACTAGCCGATGACGTCACACCCCCGGTCATTCGTCAGTTGCGCTCTCGTACGCTCGCTGCTTGCAGTAGACATCGAGTTCTCTTCAGTGAAAATGGAAAAAAAGTATTGTATTGTGCCTCAGTGTTTCAATTCAACTGTGAAAACAACCGATAAACTCTTTTTTTATGTGCCTGAGGACCCAAAAATGAGAAAGAAGTGGATGACGGCCATAAAAAGAGTAGATGCAATAGGGCCTAAAACTAAAGCGCACTGCTGTGAAGACCATTTCGATGTTTTTAAACTAATAAAACCCAAATAATCATCAACAACAACAACCTCGTACGAGCAAGATGTGGATTGCGATTGCGAGTACCTACCTAGATTTTTTAAATCATTGTCCATAATGTAGGTCCTAAATAAAACACACACAGACACACTTTAAGGAAGGTTTAAGCTTGAACAAATACCTACCCGACAGTAGGTAATGCTTACATAAAACATACACACCTTTTCACCTTTATTCCGCGAATTTGACAGCCCGGTAGCACAGTCGGTAGTGAACCTGCCTGCTGTGCCGAGGGTCGCGGGTTCGAATCCCGTAAGGGACAAATATTTGTATGATGAATATGAATATTTGTACCCGAGTCATGGATGTTTGTATCTACAGGGCAGGGTGAAATTGATATCAATGGCATCCTTTTAAACTAAGAGTCTACCCATCAAACTGAACAACTTTTACTATGGGAGCAAACCGATCAAAGCAAATAAAAATCAGCTGTTGCATACATTTGAGTCGAGTAGGCATTGCAGTTTAGTATGGGACAGCAGATTTTTTAGTTGCTCCGATTGGTTTGCTCCCATAGTGAAAGTTGTTCAGTTTGATGGGTAGACTCTTAGTTTAAAAGGATGCCAATGATATCAATTTCACCCTGTATATGTATATGTATTCTATATCGTTGTCCAGTCATCATAATACAAGTCCAGGCTAGATTCTGGTACTTTAAATGTGACTAGATAATTTGTGTGACATTGTCCAAGAAATTATTATTAATTATTATTATTTCGGCAGCCGTAAAATCCTTATTCTTCATAAAATATTGTGCCACCATCAAACTATCCACTCTTGGCAGATTGTCCGACTGACCTTTTTGAAAACCTTCATCCATTCTACACACCACACGGTTTACTTTAGTGTAATCGGTTATAAAATTAATGTAAAAGTATTATTTCCTTGAAATACAAGCACACTATTAGGTATAAACAAAATTAAACGAATTTTTGACGAACAAACGAAACAAAATGCACCGGACCGGGCGCCGCGCTGTGTCGCGGTCGCGGGCTGAGCGGGGGTGTGACGTCAAAGCGTGAGCGCGCGTAAACTCGGAAATTTTAAAAAAGCG
Organism: Agonopterix subpropinquella; assembly: GCA_922987775.1. Taxonomy (NCBI): domain Eukaryota; kingdom Metazoa; phylum Arthropoda; class Insecta; order Lepidoptera; family Depressariidae; genus Agonopterix; species Agonopterix subpropinquella. Next base: position 10,121,461 of record OV277712.1, read on the forward strand.
CTTAAACTTCTCGTCGTCATAACTTTGGAAATACTGCATGTATTGAAGTGAAATAAAAACTAATGTAATGTACATGATCTACGCTAAGATTTTAAGTGTATTTTTTAGTAATATTTTGACCCTTTTGTGTTCCCCATTTTGGTGACTTCATGGAATGTTTTTTGAAAAGAACACTATCCTTGAGCCACCAATGGAGCTTCGTAGTAGGCCCAGGAGGGGGCAACCAACAATCGACGAGCAACGCGACTACCCAATAGCGGACCTACAATGCGACACAGTGCGAAGTCTTGTCTTCAGTCAGTCACAGAACTCTTTTACTACCCGGGCGAATTAACTTGACACCTGGCTCGAACGACGTTGGTGTGAACAATAACAAATAACAGCAAAAGAATAACTCTGAAATTCTAAAGTGCAGGGATACGTGCAACCGTAACTGAGATGCTATCGCTACTGGCCTTTTTGAGTTATGGAAGGACTTTACAATGCGTGCCGTCGAGTTCAGGGTTCATATTTTTTTCCAAATAGGTCTTCTTATAACTAAGCTATATACGAAATTTCAACTTGCGAAAATTTGGTTTTCGAGATATGATTTTTAAAAATTCACCAAATCTCATACAATTTTGTCTAAAAGAGCGTGTCGGGAACTAGAAGAAAAAAACAATACAGTTGAGCCCGAGCTATTCTTTTGCTGTTATTTGTTATTGTTCACACCAACGTCGTTCGAGCCAAGTGTCAAGTTAATTCGCCTGGGTTGTATAAGTTTAGATTTTCTTCTGGTGCAACCCCTTGCACCTACCTCCCGGCGCCCATAGAGTTTGTGTTCTATCATTAGAATTTATATGTTAATCACGCACGTATGATGAAATGAAATTGCGCCTAACCTTGTAGGTTATTGCTAAGGATAAAAGATACACACTAATCACAGTTCTCATGATTTCTACCTCTATTCTGGATAAAAATGTAGGTAAATAATATTGTATTGTATGTTTATTGTATAAATACGCAGATTAATTGAAGTTCAGCGCATTTCTTTCAGAGGTTATGTGTACTGTACTTACCACTTGAATGGATCGTAGTAGAAGTCCTGGATAAACGCAACGACACCCTTTTTGCCCATTATAGTAAATTAACTGAGTAGTTTTCTAATTTATAGAGCAGAGAACGTAATTAATTTCGCTGGTAAATCGATAAATCCTTGAAGAACTTTTCAAAAAAATATTTGACAATGACAATGACCAGTGTTGCCAAGTCCCAGCCAGTTTGAATCGCCAAAAATCTCGGGCCAAGTAGCCTAAAGTCGCCTAATTTTTTCCCCGTGTAATATAGCCTAAAGTCGCCTAAAAATACAGCAAATTGGCCAAAATAAATGCTATATTGGCTGCTCGTGACGGAAATAGTACATTACTGCAGCGGCCAGCAACAGAGGCATTGATGGACGAACGTGTAAATGTGGGCCAAGGCGAAGCCGAGGCACACATACGTAAGTCCATCAATGCCTAGTTGTGGCCAAGGCTTGTATAGTACTTTTCTCAAACAATGCGCGGAAATTAAAACAGTAAATTTTCTCAAATAATTCGCAGAAATTAAAACTCTTTTCAAAATCAATGACGAAGAACGAACAACAATTTGTTTTTTTTTTTCAATAAACAGCTTTCTATTTGCAAGCCAGTTCGAAATTTAAATAAAACCTTTGATGAGTTACCTCCTTGGTCGCCATGTTTCGGAGAAAAAGATCGTTCCATTTTTAAATTACACGACAGATATGAGTTTACTATGTAATTTATTTGGTCGCTAAACACGACAGATATGGATTTTCATACAAACATTGCCGGCCGCTGCGCGCATGTATTTGGCCAGTACAGCAATTTCGATTTATCTCGAAGGTTGTCAAAATAATGCTCACATTTCCAAGCATGTTTGAGAAAAATATATATTTTTTACAACTGCAATCTTTACTCACAATTCAAAAATAGCTGTACCGCATAACATACACGTACATTATGTGGTACATAGTGTGTTGTAGTGTACAGTTTATGCAGTCTGCGATAAAAAATCATATAATTTTACTTACAATAAGTCTAATATTTCAGATTTTTCTTAAAATAGCCTAAAATAACCCGAAAAGTAAGTTTTTCTTAATATAGCCCAAAATCGCCTATTTTAATTTGGGATATAGCCTAAATGGCGATCGGTCGCCAATCGTATTTTTTGGTCGCCGATAGACCTCCTGATGTAGCCTAAAAGGCGATAAATCGCCTAACTTGGCAGCACTGACAATGACAAGTATTTGACATGACAGCAGTGTTGCCAGATCCAATTTTTAGAAATCCGTAGATTACCTCTTGAAAAATCCGTAGATCTACAGACTTTTTAAAATGTTTTTTTGGACTATTAGGCTATTCGGATAATCTTCTATTTCGGACTATTTTTATCGCTCTAAATTGACGAAGAAATTAGAGAATTTGACAAGTTTAAGCGCAGACAACATGAAAATCAATAAAATTTACTCTTCCTTTTCTGTTCCAACTTAACTTTCTGTTTCATTATTTTCATAATCATCGTCTGTGTCAGCACTTTTGTCATACATGTTACAGTAAAATATTTCTGTCGTGTATGGACTGAAACTAGAAGGAAAGAGATAGATGAAAAACATTAAGGATGTGCAATATTATTGTAGCTACTTGCCAACAGATGGCGCTACCAGTACGATCGAAGAAATACGACGTAAGACAATTTGCGATGTCACATTGAAAACCCGTAAGCTGCTACACTAAGGTTCATAATCGCATGCAAGACACAAATCGCGCAAGAAGAATTATCACAGAGTCTCAGTATATACAGGGTGGCCGGGGAGTTGACGTTCAAACGTAAAATTAGGTCCGGTATGTCGTGGGGTATCCGAATCACCCCCATGTATGTTCCGCGATTTTTTATAGTTTTCGAGTTATGATGATTTTTCCGATTTTTTGAGGAAACTCGACATGACCGGCTTGAACAACTTCTAAAAAAAAAAGTGTAAGACTTTTTAGAGATTCTTTTTTTGCAACTTAATCTTCATGAATTGTGCCTTTATTCATAACATCATCAGCATCGTAACTTTGATAAAAGTTATGAAAATATTGATCTAAAGTTAAAAATTTGCGATCCATGAATTATGACTAAATTTTCAACTTTAAATTAATACTCCAAACAGGTGACCTTATGATTTTTTAGCCAATCCCAAAAATGCGACCAACTCTCAGCTTTCATAATCATAAATAAAAAGTAGTACTTAAGCGGGCTAATTTGGCTAGAATTGATCTTCAAAGACAACAAGGCGGAAAATTCTTAAATTTAAAAATATTTTTTTTTGCCATAACTACCACGCCTAAGGCTAAATAATGATTAAAGAATGCTGGAAACCGAAACGGCGACGGGTTATGCCGGACTCTTACCGGCTAAAACCCCACCGTGTTCCACCTCATCGCATATTGCCGTAGAGCCTGAGGGCCCGTGAGGAATCTTCCACACTCTACGGCGCAGCGACCGACCTTACCAGGTCTCATCTCTGTTGGCCTTGACAAGCCTACATGCCTTTAGGTGGTGCGTGGGAACACGCACACAACCACCTCGAGTCCCTATGATCGGACGCCGGACCCCCCAGCCCGTCGCCCAGAGACTCAAAAATTACGGGGGAGGCAGACCGCGAGCAAACGCAGCCCGTCTGCGCCCCGTGCTTCTTTGGCGGATCGGGAGTTCAGAAGTCGACTCCCTCTCCCTTTCCGCCGTCTCCTTCTGGAGCATTACTGCCTCACAGAAGGAGAGAACCGCGCGCCAAGATGCTTCACTGTCGACCATGGCCGGCAGCGAGAGGTCTGAAACTACCTGGGAGAGCTCACTGCGCTCTCCCGCTCACGCAGGGCACTCCTGCAGCACGTGCTGCGCCGTCTCGTCGAGACAGCCGTCGCAGTGGTGGCACCCGGCTGTCGGCTCCCTCCTCCTAGGTTAGGTTAGGTTAGTTCATGTTAGGTTAGGTTATGTTATCTACCCCCCCCCCCCCCCCCCCCGAGGGTTGCCCGCCTTGTCGTGGCGGGGGGGCTTAGTAACCGTGGACGGTGGAACCCACGGTGAAGCTAAGAGGCAACCAGGCCGGCCTATTCGGGGTGTCGGTCGGCCAGAGGAGGGCGCTCCCAGCGGGCTGAACAAGTCCGCTGCGGACGCGTTGGAGGTGGGACGCGGAAGAAGAGGAGTGCCGGTATTACGGTGCGCCGTTCTCCCTATCTTCTGCGGCCGAGGTGTGGCCGGTGGTAGAACCGGCACTGGTGGGGCCGCAGGCGAAGAGGCATGTTGGTGATAAGGTGCGCCGCTTGCCCTATCCTCTGCGGCCGAGGTGTGGTCGGTGGCAGAGCCACGGACCCGATCTGCCACCGGGTGCCAGTTATCTGGTACCCATGGCCTCCTAGTAGCAGACTCGGGGGGCGTCTGCTACGGTACGGGTGGAGGCCGAGGAGGGAGGCGCACCATACCATCTGGTGCGCACATCGCGGAGGGCCTTCGGGCTTTGGTGATAGAGCCGCTTGTGGGCGGCTGCCGCCGGCGGGGTCGCGGAAGATTGCGAAAGCGTTCCCGTTACCCCGCCACAAGGCGAAGCGGAAGAAGATGGGGGGGTTTTTAGTGGGTATACCGTGGGTCTCATTAGCCTATACGGGAGTCCCACATAACCACTCGGGTGCCCCCCTGCGCCCGGGTGGTATGCGTAATGCATTTTCCCCCCCGGAACAAAAAAAAAAAAAAAAAAAAAGGTTATGTTATCCACTTTTTACTTAAAACTTTCCTTATTCCACCAACACGATAGGTTTCCAGCATTCTTTAATCATTATTGATGAGACCTGGTAAGGTCGGTCGCTGCGCCGTAGAGTGTGGAAGATTCCTCACGGGCCCTCAGGCTCTACGGCAATATGCGATGAGGTGGAACACGGTGGGGTTTTAGCCGGTAAGAGTCCGGCATAACCCGTCGCCGTTTCGGTTTCCAGCATTCTTTAATCATTATTTAGCCTTAGGCGTGGTAGTTATGGCAAAAAAAATATTTTTAAATTTAAGAATTTTCCGCCTTGTTGTCTTTGAAGATCAATTCTAGGCAAATTAGCCCTCTTAAGTACTACTTTTTATTTATGATTATGAAAGCTGAGAGTTGGGCGCATTTTTGGGATTGGCTAAAAAATCATAAGGTCACCTGTTTGGAGTTTTAATTTAAAGTTGAAAATTTAGTCATAATTCACGGATCGCAAATTTTTAACTTTAGATCAATATTTTCATAACTTTTATCAAATTTACGATGCTGATGATGTTATGAATAAAGGCACAATTCATGAAGATTAAGTTGCAAAAAAAGAATCTCTAAAAAGTCTTACACTTTTTTTTTTAGAAGTTGTTCAAGCCGGTCATGTCGAGTTTCCTCAAAAAATCGGAAAAATCATCATAACTCGAAAACTATAAAAAATCGCGGAACATACATGGGGGTGATTCGGATACCCCACGACATACCGGACCTAAATTTTACGTTTGAACGTCAACTCCCCGGCCACCCTGTATACAAGGTTCCGACTAACATCATTAGGACCACGGCCGGTCCCCAGGCATAACACCAAGCCTGGCGGAAGTACTTCCCTTTTCAATGGAGGAACCTTCCACCTCAGTTCCTCCATAGTGGTGACCCTCGACTAAGAGCATCGGCAACCTTCAACACCGCAGCGCAGCGCAGCAACACCAGCACAACTAAGCAGCAGCAACCAGCAGCAAGCCTTCTCTCCCTCGACCAGGTCTCCAAGCCACAAGCAGCAGTCACAACGCCATCCTCGACGACAGCTCAGCGTCCGTAGAAGACTCCAGCAGCCCACGCACTGAGACACAGCCTCTACCCGTGGCGGCCCTGCTCGCCTTCCACACGCTGTCACTCGCAAGCATTACCAGGACTGGTCACCCTGCACTATGCACGCACGCACGCAGTACGCCAACGCACGGCACGGCATCTGCAACGCACTACATGGACACAGACTGCACGCTTCGAGAAACTTAACGACCTCCGGTCTGAGGGGGGAGTACTGTAGCTACTTGCCAACAGATGGCGCTACCAGTACGATCGAAGAAATACGACGTAAGACAATTTGCGATGTCACATTGAAAACCCGTAAGCTGCTACACTAAGGTTCATAATCGCATGCAAGACACAAATCGCGCAAGAAGAATTATCACAGAGTCTCAGTATATATACAAGGTTCCGACTAACATCATTAGGACCACGGCCGGTCCCCAGGCATAACACCAAGCCTGGCGGAAGTACTTCCCTTTTCAATGGAGGAACCTTCCACCTCAGTTCCTCCATATTATGGTAAGAAACAAAGTCCAATAATTGAAAAAAGTGAACTTGAATTGATTTATTTGCAACTTGGTATCATTTTATGCATTAAATTGACATTTTAGGCTAGAATTTAGAAGATTTCTAAAAATCTGTAGATTTGCCATTGAAATCTGTAGATCCGTAGGCCAGGTCAAAAATCCGTAGATCCATGGATAAATCCGTAGGCTTGGCAACACTGCATGACAGACAGTTTGGGTTTTTCTTGCCTTTCGGTAAGGATTGGGGGATTGGGACCTAGTCTTTTGAGCTCAACACTTTACAATCTTTTATTGTAAGCATTTTTTGTGTGCGTTTGTTTTTAGGGTTCTGTACCTACCTAAAGGGTGAAAACGGGACCCTATTACTAAGCATACGTTGTCCATCCGTCTGTCTGTTCTACCTATTTAGAGCTGTAACTTTTGAATCCTAATAGATAGACTGTTGTTCACAGAATGTGCGTTATCATGGGGGATTTGCTAACAAATAATCTCGAAAAGTTAAAAATTAAGGGAGGTCCTCCCTCATACAAGAAACTAGTTTTTATCAACGTTTTTTCTTCTCGCTTTATCGTAAAAACGTTAATATAATTAGGTACATAAAAGCGTCAAACTTGGTGTGATTATAGAACAAACTCTACTCTACAGTATAACAACAAATAATAAAAACCGGCCAAGTGTGAGTCGGTCTCGCACTAAAGGTCCCGGAGAAAGCAACACTTTTTTATAAGTCAATATGCTGTGTGGTGGCGTGGCAGGTAAAACAAAGGCAAATCTATAAACGAATTATTTATTATTAGAAATTGTTTTTACAATCCAATTAGTAAACGTAGATATTTTTGTGTAAACACCAGGGTAATAGCGATGACCGCAGTCAAAACCAAATGAAACTAGGCCGACAACGACTCCTTTATAAAGCAAAGGGCCACCGGAATCCCCTGAGCATCCATCAGCACCACCTACGTCGAGAACGCCTGCGCACATCATGGAGTCTACTATAGCTGCTCCTAAACTGTTGTAGCGCATACGGCAGATTGAACTGTCTATTGCGAACAGTGGCGTTTGCTGGAGCTGCTCAGCTTGCGGTCCTGAGCTCTACGGAAAAAAAGAAAATACAAAAATTAGAAGTTAGGGTACTAGGAGTTATGGAATCATGAATGTTCTGTGGAATCATGCAATCGCATTCGGATAACATTGCTATTTTTAAGTGAAAGGGGCCTATTGATCATGATTTTAAAAATGTTGTGGTTCTAATTCCACTAAGATTAAGATCAATAATCAAAGTTAAATCTCGGTATGCTTAAAATTAAAGAGGGATATAATAAACCTTCGATTTCTTTAATTATAAATAATACCTACTAAAATACACAATAGTTATGAGTTGCTATTACTTATATTAGGTATTTAAGGATAGCTTATTCTTCGTTCGCGATTTTGATGTAAGTCCCGAAGAGACAGTAGTTCAGTTTGATGGTCTGATCATCTTAAATAACTATCAGCATATTAAGTTGGAACCTGTACCGATACCTAAGCTCGCTGCGCTCGTCTGTCCGTATACAACGTAACTGGGTGGTTGTTAATGATTTCTGACACTACATTCTCGCCGAGAACAGTCGAGACCGAGAGTGTGGATGGATGTCCTTCATGACGTGACACCACGAGAACAATGAAGGGCACCGAGAAGTTCCCGCGAGAGTGAAGTGGTTAAACATTAAGGAGAGTAAAGGGTAGTAAAAATATAATTAAGTGACAAAAAGACACGTTACCTCCATAGAACCCCATCCAACAAGAGCGCAAAGAGAGCCAGGCTTAATTTCACTCTTGTACTTTGCTATGGTTCCCTGACCGATGTTACTTCCAAAGATAAACCTTCTGGAGACGACTACAACAGCTATATCGTTCATGTAGTAGTATTTGTTGAACTCCGGGTGGGGGATGATGGTCTTCAGATTATGGATGACACCTCCTCGGGATCTGTATGAAGAACCGACTCGTAGTTTCCAGTATTTTGGCAGGGTGTAACTGTGGAAAAATAATGTGAGACGTTATTGGCAATCCTTCTGATTGTTTTTAGGGTTCCGTACCCAAAGGGTGAAAACGGGACCCTATTACTAAGCCTATGTTGTCCGTCCGTCCGTCCGTCCGTCCGTCCGTCCGTCCGTCCGTCCGTCCGTCCGTCCGTCCGTCCGTCCGTCTGTCCGTCTGTCCGTCTGTCCGTCTGTCCGTCCGTCCGTCCGTCTGTCCTACCTATTTAGGGCTGTAACTTTTGAACCGTAATAGCTAGATAGTTGAAATTTTCTCATATTATGCGTTAATACGGCGGATTTGTTAAAAAATAATAAAAATGTCAAAAAGTAAAAATTAAGGGGGGTTCTCAACAAGAAACTAGTTTTTATCAACGTTTTTTCTTCACACTCTATCGTAAAAATGGTAATATATACAAGCGTCAAACTTAGTGTGATTATAAAGCAAACTCTACAAAATAACAACAAATACTAAAAACCGGCCAAGTGTGAGTCGGTCTTGCGCTAAAGGTCCCGGACAAAAAACGTTTTTTTTTCTAAGTTAATAATGTTGTGTTCTGTGGTGGTGTGGTACGGAACCCTCGGTGCGCGAGTAGTCCGACTCGCACTTGACCGGTTTTATTTATCTACAATTATAAAACTGTAACATACCTAAAACTACATACATACATACAAACATACATTCAGTGGGTTTCTGCCGTTCCGGGCACAGAACGATATTGCCGCCCCCTTATCTTTATGAGAGACTGACACAAAAATAACGGAGCGAGCGAAGCGAGCTCGAAATTTTTTTGAACAATTATTCGGATTGTGGTCAGCCATCTTTTGATTTATCTATGCAAAAATAGAAACTCAGAGCAAGCGAAGCGAATTCTACTTTTCTCACATCTTAGCTGTGGTCAGAACCTGTGGACAGAACAGAAGTTTGAAAATTTTTGCTGTCTAGTAAAATAACAGAAAGCACTACTAACTTCCTCCCAGTATTCTCATTATACTGAAAGCAATGTGCAGTGGAGATGACGTGTCGTGACGTCAAAATGACCCCAGCGCAGTGCTGCACGTAGAGCTGGTTGCCCCACGAGTCCAGCAACAACTGGGCCAGTATGGGGTACTGGTTTATTGACGTCGGCGACCCGCCCACTACACGGGTCGTGTAGAACTGGCTGTTGACTGGAAAATATTAAACAATTTTTAGTAGTAGAGTAGAGTAGCTGGTACCCTATACCCTATTATCTTACTAGTGTTTTAGGGTTGGTTTATCATGGAAGTATAATCTATACTCACAATGGGGAATAAATACCTACAGCACAGTAGAAAGAGTATCTATTACTAGATATCTACAGCGTGAGCCCGAGCGATGGAGGGTGTTTCTCCTCCGGCGTTTGAATGCTTATACAAGGCGAAAAAATTTGGTGAGGATAATGACGGCGTTCAAACACCGAGGAGAAACACCCAGGAGTGCTAGAGCAAATATTCCTAACTAACGTTACCTATTTTACTACCATACCCACTGCCTCCGTGGTCAACTACTGCTTATTTGACTTTCAAAAATCGCACTCCTGATGTATGATTTTTGAAAGTAAAATGATACAGTAGAAAGATACAAATCTCCACAGTAATTTTGACATTTTCAACTGCTGAACACAGCGAATGAGATTCAAAAATCGCACTCCTGAAAAAACCTCTTTCGCTCGCTTTTAAAGTGCTTAATAATTAAAAAAAAAGTCTACATATTTTTTTACCTTCATCAAACCAAAACACCGTTAAACTTAGAACTATCACTGGAAAGTATTTTAAACACATTATTTCTCTTAAGTCGATGCTAGAACAAAAGTCTGTCTTTGGTCAGTTATTCCCGAGAACTGACCCATCGCATAATTAAGTATGGACCTCGAAGACCAAATTACTCTAGTTAGAGCTTTTTTAATGTCAGTAGTTCGACTGCGAGGTCTTGATCTTGGGAACCGCCACCGCCCGCCCCGCTCTGCTAGCAGAAGCAAGCAATGTTACTCGCTCTTGCGTCTCGCTGTCGCTTCTGAACAATCCTGCTGAGCTAGATCACTACATAGTATAAAATAAAGTCTCTTCCCGCTGTCTGTCTGTCCCTATGTATGCTTAGATCTTTAAAACGACGCAACTGATTTTGATGCGTTTTTTTTTAAATAGATAGAGTGATTCAAGAGGAAGGTCAGCATTGCATTGATCAGCATTGCACCCGTGCGAAGCTGGGGCGGCGGGTCGCTAGTGAGCTATAAATGTTTCTGACCGAGAGAAAGATAGAAGAATTAAAGAAAAATATATAAAAATAATGCAGGTTAAAGGAAAATATAAATAAGTAAATGTAATTGAATTATCGTCGTCATCGTTCACTGCTGAACATTGGCGTTTCCTTAAGCTCTATCAAAACTCTATCCTCGGCCTTCCTCATCCAGTGCTCCTAGTCCTCGGTCCAGCGGGCCGCAGGGCGTCCCACTCGATACGCCTGTCAGTTCACGATCTCCACTCTAGAACTCCGACACCTCATCGGATGTCAGTTCTTCGGCAAATATGAACAGCCCATTGCCACTTCAGCTTGCTCTGATCTATGTCAACCACTTTAGTTCTCTGATGTATCATCTCATTCCTGATGTGATCTCTCAGAGAAACACTAGCATAGCTCTTTCCATAGCTCGCTGATCGACTTTGAATTAGGGTCGACGCTACCGCACCACAGGCCATCACTGGTAGACGTACTTACTGAATTGAACACCTTTGTTTTGAGGTAATATGGTAGAGCCAAGGAAACTATATCTTGGAGTTTCTAGAAAGCAGCCCATCTCAGTTTTATACGCCTAGCGGCCTTCTTGTCAAAGTTGTTGCTACCTAGTCTTATGGTCTGTCCAAGGTAGATATAGTCTTGCACAATTTCTAGCGCCGCCTCATCGACATACACCGTAATATGGGTCGACATGATAATTAAGCATGACTTTCGTCTCGTCTAAGTAGGTAAGGTAAGTATAGCCTGAAGGACTCCACTGCAGGGCAAAGGCCTCCTTTTGAGGAGGCCTCCTTTTGGGGGATATAGTTACGGGAAAATCCGATTTCAAGCGTAAAATTAGGTCGACCAAATTATTAGGAGGTACCTCTTAGATAGATAAGAATTTAAATTTTAACTTAGTTAAAAAATAGCTTTGCAACACTTTGAGAGCGGTTCTACAAAGTACCACAATAATCGCAGAAATATATTATTGAAGTATCTAGTAGGCTCGGTTTGCATTTGAAGTAAGCAATGGATGAAATACATCAATCATTTCAATAGCAAGTACCTCGCTTGATGAGCTTTTCCATTTTACTTACTTGAGGTATGTGTTCTTAGACGTATCTGCCTATTATAGTAATTATTTCCAACGGTATCGTTATTGTTAACTGCCCTACTCTTTTTTTTTTTACCGAAAAATATTAGGTTCATCAATCTTTCTATGAAGGAAGAACGGGCTGAAGACAACGAAGCTCGGAATGTAGCTCCATTTATAATTATTATTGAACCTTGATGAATGGATTGTAAAGTCAGCGGTCTAGTCTAACCAGGAAGCTGGCATAGGTATTGTCTATAAATCCATGAGTCTAACCAAAAAAACCATTGTCTTTTGTATTTTGAAAATACCAATATTTATGATGGGTAGCAGGCAGCAGCAGTGCTTCTCCTAGAACATTGCTTACATCAACTGTAACAGATTGATGTTGACGATGATGAGCGTAGATATACCTACCTTGCAGATCTGTGTTCCGGTAATCTGTATTACCTTCGATCTTTCAATTTGGCGACTTTGACCTTAACGGCAACAGCGGAGAAACTACCTAAGTATATCAAAATGTACCCAAAACAAAAGCTAATAAAGACTACTTTCCTTTACAAAATTATATACATTTAACTGGTAGGACGGAAACCTTCGGAAATAGCGAACTTTTACTTTTCCTTGCCCTGCATAGGTGCTAAAATATATCAACAGTTTTTGTAGAATTTTACGTCAGGTCGTACAAATATTTACACAAAACATGTAGGTACTGCCTGTGATATCTGATGAATTGATGACACTCGGAACTGAGACGTGGTCGCTCACTAATAGCCACATAAGGGCCACATAAAAAGGCTCGCTGTCACTCTAACGATAATAGAGTGGGCCTAGTAAACCTATGCTCGGAGTTTCACTGCGAGGTCGAATAAGAAATATTAAAATTCACAGAAGAACGAAAAAAGTAGCCGAAAGCCGACATAGGTAGTTCGAAGAATCACTGGTCGGTCAACCTTGACCGCACTGTCTGCACTAGGTGAACCGAAGACCAACCGACCTGGTGAAGGTGGCGGGAACCTGTGGAATATGACATATGGGTAGCGCTGGACCGGTCGTTATAGCGATCCTTTGGGGACACCTACGTCCAGTCCAGCAGTTGGATAATGAATTAATGATTCGGCTGAGATGATGATGAATTAATGACACAAAAACATTCCCGAAGTTGTCATTGCTGTTTAATATGGAACAGATTTTGTTTACAATTTTAGTTTTGCTCTAATAGTGAAACTTATTCAGTTTGATGGGTAGAGATGCAGCATTAATATCATTGCTCTAATGACTTTCAAATTTACCCTGCCCACACAGCACAGAATAAAGTCTACCTAGATATCTATTAGATATTTTGTAGACATTTGTGCTTTTGGGGTGTAGGATGCCACACGCCACACACCATGGTAGAGGTACATAAATCTACACTAATATTATAAAGAGGAAAGATTTGTACCTATTTTTGTATGTTTGTATGTTTGTAATGAATAGGCTCAAAAAGTACTGGGCCGATTTAAAAAATGATTTCACCATTAGAAATTATTGCTATTATTATTGCTAGAAAAGATTAGACGTCCACCCGTGCGAAGCCGGGACGGGCCGCTAGTAAATAATAAAGTGTTTTGTGACCTGGACAAAAACCGGCTGGAATTTTTACTCACCTTTTTGTAAAACATTATACTCTTTCACTCCACCTACAATCAAAGCAGTATTTAAATTTTTTCACAGGTTACTTACTCCAGGTAAGCGACTTGCTAAAAACTGGTTCTGCGTACAACCATTAAATACATTATACTTGTATATTTATACATGAATAATCGTAAAGCCGCTCGCTGTATGCATTTGTGTTGTTTGGTATACATTGCCTGTTGGCAATGGAAGGCGTAGAGTAAAGGGCTGTGTGAATACGCAATGGTTATGTGGTTTCGTTTAAGGGGAAGGCGGTGTTTTATCTTCGCATTATTTTGATGACCTTTTACAGGGTCGGTTGGTATAAGTAGTAATAGATACTCTTTCTTATTCTGTGGAATAAGTTAAAAAAAATATTGGTACTCTGTATTAAGCCGCGACTGCGTCCGCATAAATTATATACCCGATTTTAAGTCAGATCATAAAGCTATCAAACAAAAAAAAAGGTTTCATCAAAATCGGTTCAATTGTCTATTTCGGCCATAACTTTTTTCGTTTTTTTATTTGCTCGAATAATTCTTTTTGCACCTTACAGGTCTCGTGAATACGCGTCATTTAAGCCTTTTTAGGGTTCCGTACCCAAAGGGTGAAAACGGGACCCTATTACTAAGCCTACGTTGTCCGTTCGTCCGTCCGTCCGTCCGTCCGTCCGTCCGTCCGTCTGTCCGTCTGTCCGTCTGTCCGTCCGTCCGTCTGTCCTACCTATTTAGGGCTGTAACTTTTGAACCGTAATAGCTAGATAGTTGAGATTTTCTCAGATTATGCGTTATTGCGGCGGATTTGTTAACAAATAATAAAAATGTCAAAAAGTTAAAAATTAAGGGGGGTTCTCAACAAGAAACTAGTTTTTATAAACGTTTTTTCTTCACGCTCTATCGTAAAAACGGTAATACATACAAGCATCGAACTTAGTGTGATTATAGAGCAAACTCTACAGAATAACAAAAAATACTAAAAACCGGCCAAGTGTGAGTCGGTCTTGCGCTAAAGGTCCCGGACAAAAAGATGAAGTTAATAATGTTGTGTTCTGTGGTGGTGTGGTACGGAACCCTCGGTGCGCGAGTAGCCCGACTCGCACTTGACCGGTTTTATTTGAATATCATAATATCTTCACAACTCTCTGAGATATAAGGGGATCGCACTTTTTCGTGCAATCGGAGCTATACCTACCTACTGATGCGAACGAAAAGACATTTCCATTTGTTTCCATGTCAAAACATCATAATTATAATTTTAGCAACTCTTATTATTAGAGTAAAGTAGGTACATCGTAGAAACGAAATTTTGCCGATTAACCCAGTAAAATTAAGCAGAAAAATACCATTCAGGAGAAATAATTCCCGGAGTATTAGAACTTGGTTAAAAACATTCCTTTGGTCTTTCTTATCGTGTGGGCAGAGCCCTGGTGTCAGAGTTTTTTCAGACCGCCTTACGGCCTCTGACGTGGTTTTCATGTAACGACTACTACCACCAGAGATAGTAGCCGGGACCAACGGCTTAACGTGCCATCCGAAGCACGGAATCATTTTTCTTTTCAGATAATTAGGTGATTCAGCCTGCAATGTCCTAACCAACTGGGGAAAAACGCACAAAGTGACATATTACTAAGTGTCCCCCGTGGGAATCGAACCCACGACCTCCGTGTCGAGAGCCCAATGCTCTTAACCATTAGACCACGGAGGCAGTTCCTTTGGTAAAAAGTCACCTTAAGAACCCTTTATATGAACTGTTTTCATGTCAACCAACTTTTTTAATTCAGGATAATTCTGTACATTCGACAGTAAATTACAGAATTCATTCACAGTATTCCCCTTAACTGTATTACAACTTGTACAACGTAATAATAGGGACACCAACACAAACAAAATAAGAAGTGTGTCAATAATAAACAGTCTGCACTGAAGCAGGGTCGTGTCGTGTTGAATAAGCAAGGAAAATGTCTTCAATCGACCGGTTCCTTGGCAAGAAATACAAACTGAAATCATCTGATAATTTCGAAAATTACTTGAAATTCATTGGTAAGTTGTTTTATCGCTATGCGGATACAGTAATCAGTGTTGTTGTTTAAGAGTCCTTTTACTGTTTATACAGGGTCTTCTTCTAATCGTGTGGGCAGAGCCCTGGTGTCAGAGTTTTTTCAGACCGCCTTTCGGCCTCTGACGTGGTTTTTATGTATACAGGGTGAAATTGATATCATTAGCATCCTTTTAAACTAAGAGTCTACACATCAAACTGAACAACTTTTACTATGGGAGCAAACCAATCGGAGCAAAAACAAAATCAGCTGTTGCATACATTTGAGTCGAGTAGGCATTGCAGTTTAGTATGGAACAGCTGATTATTTTTTTGTTCCGATCGGTTTGCTCCCATAGTAAAACTTGTTCAGTTTGATGGGTAGACTCTTTAAAAGGATGCTAATGATATCAATTTCACCCTGTAGTGGCACGGCGCCCTCATCACCATTTCTCAAATAATGAAAACCTAAAATGATAAAGTGCTACTCCAACTTACTACAAAATCCTAAAACTTTAAAGAATATAAAAATAAATGTAAAAGTGGCCGTTTATTTTAATTTTTTTACGGATAAAAAACTTATAAAAGTATTGTTATTGTTACTTATAAAAAATACCTAGCTTTAAGGCGTTTGAGGTAGCTCTCTGTTAATTTAGACTTTCTTGTGTGTGCGAAATCATAAAATATTATCATGTGATTGTGAGGGCACTGAACGGTAAAAAGCGCCTTAAATGGTCGAAGTCGAAAATTGATAATAAGTGACTAATTAGCTAATTTAGTCAGCACTTATCTGAATAAAATCGTTTCGAAGAATTTGGTAATTCACAAAAATATACTTTAGTTTGATAACCAAATGATCCATTTCACCACATTATCAGTCTCATTTCCGTTTTCTATTTGTACCTATACAACGTGTTAATATATTAGCGCTAAACCTCATACACCCCAACTGATAACAAAAGAATTAGATTGAAACAATAATTTCATTATTTTGGTACTTAAAATTTAAAGTTTTTACTTTTAATAAATAACACACATATATAACATTCTAACCCTAAAAATTAAAGTTATTCACATTTTAACTTCTGAGGCAAAAATGATTTGTTATCATTTCAGCAATAAATGAAAGCGCTAATGTACCTACTCATGGATACATTTTAATAATCTTGTTTTGGTAGTAAGTAGGGTGATTGTGCTCGTCCGCTGGGTTGACATCGGGTTCAGTAAATTTTAAATTTTACGAAAAAATTATTTAAAATTTTGAAAAAATTACCTATGTTGAAACCATGATAATTCGATTCTGCTCTCGATTCTAAACAAACTACTTTCTAGTTTTGCGTTAATTCATTAACACGTTGTAGAAGTATGTTGTGGTAGAGTAAATGAAATAGCTAGATAATTAAAATTAAAGGTCATTTGGTTATTTCATTGTATCCGTTGGACAATGAATTTAAAAATGGTTAAAGGTAATTTGTTTGTATTTGTTCATTGATTTTGCTCTTTGAACTTGAGAATGGATTCAAAAATGTTTCTAATCATTTTAAAATATGGGGCATTTTCACCACAAGGCTTAAATTGTTATCCCTAATCAGTGGTATGGAAACACTAAAGGTGTGTGAAACGACTTCTGGATATGTTAGCTTATTTGATAGATCATTTGTCAATATACAGGGTCCTTAATATGCTGACACTTTTTAGGGTTCCGTACCCAAAGGGTGACAAAGGGACCCTATTACTAAGCCTACGTTGTCCGTCCGTCCGTCCGTCCGTCCGTCCGTCCGTCCGTCTGTCCGTCTGTCCGTCCGTCCGTCTGTCCTACCTATTTAGGGCTGTAACTTTAGAACCGTAATAGCTAGATAGTTGAAATTTTCTCAGATTATGCCTTATTGCGGCGGATTTGTTAACAAATAATAAAAATGGCAGAAAGTTAAAAATTAAGGGGGGTTTTCAACAAGAAACTAGTTCTTATCAACGTTTTTTCTTTACGCTCTATAGTAAAAACGGTAATACATACAAGCGTCAAACTTAGTGTGATTATAGAGCAAACTCTACAAAATAACAACAAATATTAAAAACCGGCCAAGTGTGAGTCGGTCTCGCGCTAAAGGGGTAGGACAAAAAAAGTTTTTTTCTAAGTTAGAAATGTTGTGTTCTGTGGTGGTGTGGTACGGAACCCTCGGTGCGCGAGTAGCCCGACTCGCACTTGACCGGTTTTATTTAATATGCTGACACTTTTTTAAAGGGATGATCAGACCGTCAAACTTTCTCTAAGGAACAAACATCGAAATCACGAAAAAAAAATCAGCTCTTCCATACAAAGCTGCAAACCTACTCGAGTCAATGTATGGGAGCTGATTTTTTTTTCGCGATTTTGATGTTGGTTCCATAGAGAAAGTTGTTCAGTTTGATGGTCTGATAATCCCCTTAAAAAAGTGTCAGCATATTAAGAAGGACCCTGTATTTCATAAAAAATGTGTCAAACGATCTGTCAGATAAGCTAACAAGAACTTACTAAGAAGTGGTGAAACATGCCCATTTAAAGTTGGAAAGTAGAACGACATTTTTGGCAAAAAAGATTACCTACATATTGTATTTACTTTTATTACTTACTTCGTGGATATGAAATTTTGCGAATTATGTCACGTTATCGATATCTTCCTGATATCTTCATATCTTTGGATATCTAGGTTGACTTTTGTACCGACTCAGTAGGTAGGTAAGTACTTTTTATGCTTCGACTTTTACTATAGAGTTTGCATTATACAATGGTTCTCAAACTTTTCACGATTGTTTTCACATTATACCTAACTACAACTTTTTAGATTATACCATGTTCTAAAAAAACAAGGTCTTCTATTCCCAGAGTGACACAAGCCTACGTGACAGAAAAATGGCCGCTAAACATGGTAAAAGGGTATGATGACGTAGGCTTGTGTCAGTCACGTGATCGGAAGAGAATACTGGGCGCAGTATATTATTGTACCATGGATTATACAATACACCCGAAGGGTTACCTACAAGAATGACTGTTCTTAGGAAAATTTCCTACAAGTAGGAAATTAATGGGTACTTAATGAATTATAAATGACATTACGTATTATTCTAGATTGTATCATTTAATTAATTGATTGAATGAATAAATTAAAATTCTTGTCTATTTCTTGTAGCACAATACAGTAGTTATTTTTGTAATTTATACAAATAAATATTAAGCATATTACTTATACATATTTAATTGTCAAGAGGTAATTTATGTATAAATATAACTACATCATATCACACATCTTTCACACACACACACACACACACAATCATTTAATATTAAGGAGGATAAATATAAAATACAGGTATTTTATTTATTTATGTAGTCAAATCCACCGGGTGCGCGCGCCTGATTGCATTCCCTTGCTCGGCTCCCCAGGAGTGCGATTTTTGAATCTCATTCACAGAGTTCAGCAGTTGAAAATGTCAAAATTACTGTGGAGATACGCATCTCTCTACTGCTGATTTGACTTTCAGAAATCGCACTCCTGAAGTATGATTTTTGAAAGTCAAATCAGCAGTAGAAAGATGCATATCTCCACAGTAATCTCGACATTTTCAACGGCTGAACTCAGCGAATGAGATTCAAAAATCGCACTCCAGGGCTCCCCTCAAGTTTCCCCAGAAAGTGTGAGGTGAGAGGTGGGGTATCTGAAGTCAGAGGGGGGCGGGGAGCCGTTCGGTATTTTTATTACTTAGATACTAAAACCTAAGTAATCATTATCAATGATTAAATATGGCATGATGTGACGGATGATGCAACCTTTAAGTAATTTCATTGATTTATAATTGATGATTTATGAATGATTCATATTGGCATCAGGTGCCATGCCATCTATGAATAATAATCAGTGATCGATTTGTACCTATTAGGTATAATCGTGCTATGAAGTCTATGAACGGTAAAATAATTCTAGAATAATACCGACCTACCTAAGTTTTTTTGTGGAAAGTCAACATTGAACTCTATTATATCCTACAATACAATGACTGGTACGTGTACCTATGTAATTAATGCATGCGTATGCTCACGACTATATTCCCTGAGGGGGTAGTCAGAGATATTCTGAAACTTCAGAACATCCACGTTTCACTAGTAGTGCCGAAACTCTGTCCAGTGTGACGGGGAGTAGGTACAATACATGCCTCGAAATTGAAGCATGCAGGGTTCCTCACGATGTTTTCCTTCACCGAAATGCCAGTGCCAATGTAATTAATAAAGTGACACTGTTTAATTAATGTTTATCAATAAACTTACCCAAACTAGGTAACCCATAATTTAAACGGTAGGTAAGGTAGGTAAGGTAGGTAAGATAGGTAAGGTAATTGCTTGATTTAGGCTGAGACTCCATCGTGCCAAAATCTGGCAATTTAAGTGGTTCCTACCTTGAAACTCAGATTCATAATTCGGCAACCAATTTTGAAATAACTTTTCTCAATTAGGTATGAATGGATCCATTAATAAAAACCATTACTATATGAGATCAAACGTATAGTATATAATTTTTAGCAAGATTATATAATATTCTAAAATACCGTACCTACTTAACCTCATACACTCAAGAACAGCATCATGTTGCCCCAACTTCAACTTTTTTAGTCTTTGTTCGATAACTTAATCTATCTATAATTATGCTTTCTACTGTTGCCATGCCATGTCAAAAACTAAATCGAGCATTATACAAAGCTATTAATATAACAATCTTTGCCATTGACTGCCTAGATCAAAAGTTACAGCTAAGCTTAAAATGAACCAAATAAAAGTCAAAGAGCAACCTGCCTTAGTGGCATACCTACTGTCCGCCATTTTGAAAAAATCACGATTTTGCGGCCACTGATGAAACATATGCCAATCGACAGGGAAAATGATTACAAACAGAAAATATACTTTGGTAAAATGACCTAAGTGGTATACTTTCGGAGATATGGGGGTTTGAAAATTAAAAAAAATAAAAACATTTTTTTCCACCCAAATTGACTTTTTTGATCAGGAATAGATCGGCAAAGCTCAGGATCGATCAGGACTTAATATAATTATATAATATTATTATTAAAAATAAGTTTTATTCATTAATTTACTAAGATAAATAAAATACCTACCTACAAGCAAGACAGCTACGAGCAAGACGGTTTTTGTAGCAGTGTTGCTAACCATTCCGAGAAAGATTTATTCGTATTTACCTATGTATTAAATACTTGGTCATCATCATCATCATCATCTCAGCCGATGGACGTCACACTGCTGGACATAGGCCTCCCCAAGAATCGTCCCAACGATCGGTCCTGCGGTGTCCTTATCGAACGGGTTCCCGCCGCCTTCATCAGGTCGTCGGTCCACCTTTTGGGGCCCCACCTACCCACTGTTGTTACACGGGGTGCGGGAGCTACCCACGCTGCGCTTTTCGGTATGCAATCGCCACTCAACGACTCTTCGGCCCCATCGGCCATATCGGTTCTGCGAGAAATGTGCCCCGCCCATTGCCACTTTAGTTTAGCAATTCTTCGGGCTATGTCCCAGCGGATCTCTTCATTTCCCATTCAATCTTGCCGGGAAATACCAAACATAGCCCGCCATTGCCGTTTGGGTGACTTTTAACCTTTTTATGAAGGCTTGAGAGCGCGACGACGTCTCAGTTCCGTATTTCATCATGAGACACTGCGGTATTTGGGACGTGAAGAGACTACGTAGCTTTTTGTCGGCTGCTCTGGTTCTTCTGCGGATCTCTTCATTTCTGATTCGATCTCGCAGGGAAACTCCGAACATAGCCCTCTCCATTGCGTTTTGGGGTGACTTTCAACCTTTTTATGAGGTCTTGAGTGAGCGAGACGTAGTCTCAGTTCCGTATTTCATCACTGGCGATACACACTGGTCAAAGACTTTCGTCTTGAGACACTGCGGAATCTGGGACGTGAAAAGACTACGTAGCTGCCTTGCCGAGTCGGATTCGACAGGTTGACCTCTTTCTCAAAATTGCACCCATCTAATTGGATAGTTTCGTTCCAGGTAAACATAATTCTAAACAGCTTCAAGCGCAGAGAGGGTACACCACAGACATTTTACATGTCCACCAAAAGATGGGCAGCACCATCCTCTGAGTACACACATTCAATCCAACTGCGATTGCCAACCCGTCTGCCAAGCGTGGCCAGGGTCAACGCAACCAAAACCAGGTTCCCATTCCCTGGCGGCCCTGCTATTCCTGGCTATGGTAGCGGTCAAGGTAACGGTGGGGCAGGGTGTGCGAAGAATCTCCGGCAGAGATCCGGCTACCACAACCGACAAAAGCTGCACCTGGTAATATATAACACTCGTCACAGCGGACCGTTGAGTCGCGCGCTGAAATCGAGGAAAAGCTGAGCAGGATACGTTGGAATATCGTTGGAGCATCTGAAGTCCGAAAAGAGGGAGAGACTCGAAAATCCTCAAATTCGGAAGCCTACTTTATTTCCGAGATGGCGACCTAAAGTCTCGGGCACCAGCACGGTGCCGGGTTTATGTTCCACAAATCTCGTACAGTATTAATTAAAGGTTATACAGGTATACCTGGGCCCCGACATAAGAACAGAAACATGATGACGAGGTAGGGTCTATATATGGGGAGGATGTCTCTAGAGCCATTTACAGTTCCAAAGCACACGTTGTCATGTGAGACTTCAACGCAAAACTGGGCAAATGACGGTGAAAATCTACGAGTGGGTTATTTATTTTGATGTTTGACGACGGAATTAACGGACGGACGGAATTAAATTAGGGGCCAACTAATGGACGGCTTCATGGAGAAGGAACTCTATGTAATGAAAACTCCTTCTTCATGAAGCGTGAACACAGGAAATGAACCTGGATGAGCACAAACGGTACACGAAATGAGATAGACTTCATCATGTTGACGAAGAGGTAAAAATTCGATAATGTTTCTGTGTTAAACGCATTTAAAACCGGAAGCTAAGCAGCACGATAGGCAGATTTCGAAGTCCGTAACTTATGATCACCGAGCCTACATTAGGGAGGCTATAGAGCGGAACAGAGGCTTCAAAATCTTCGCAAGGGATCTGTCTATTGGCCAAAGCCAGCTAGTCAAATTAAAGACCGAAGATGGCAGGATCATTATCGTCCAAGCGTAAGCTTCTGAGAGAGGTTGAGAAATCCTTTGGACAGATATACACGTCAACACGGAGACCCGCTAAAAATCTAGATAACAACCATAGATCTAGATTGACCCGGCACTATACCAAAGATATCCCGGACGTCAGCCAGTACGAGATAAGTATGGCTCCCAAACAGCAAATGAACAACAAGGCTGTAATACATTTGTTAAATAAATAAATACAAATAAATAAATAAGGCGCTGTGTGATGACGGGATTACGGCTGAGCTCTGGAAGGCGGGTACCGATCCTTCGGAAATATCGTTTAGGTACGTCATACTCGAGGGAGCAACGCCGCAGGCATGGAACAGAAGTCTAGAGGTGCCCTTCCTCAAAAAGAGCGACAATGTCTTGCTGAAGACCATTTCGGTTCTTAGCCTGCATGTCTACGAGTATAAACTGTTCCGAGATTCATTACAAACCATCTCGCACGCAAGTTCAATTACTTCCAGCCTCGCGAATAAGCCGGGTTCCGAAAAGGATTCAGCACCTTGGCTCACATACATAACATACGCTCCGGCGCGTTATACGGAAGATGGAAAAGAGTATAATCTGCCTCGTTGCTTGGTTTATTTACCATCTGCAAACCAGATGTGACTGATCTACTCGCCGTATATGTTGATGCCTAGCTCTTTCCAGGGCAGAACATTGAAAAAATCTTCACAGCGCAGCTGAACAGTTTAGGACATACATAATATAATGTCTCTCTGCCTTACACTTCGCTGCAGTAGGACACCAAGCAAAGAAACATATATTTTACTCTTCGATCTTTTAGATAGGGTGTAAAATTATATGGGACGCTTACTTAAAGGGGTGCTTCAGACCATCAAACTGAATAACTTTCTCTATGGGACCAATATCGAAATAGCAAAAACAAAATCTGCTGTCCCATACATTTCAATCGAGTTATGTTTGCAGTTTAAAAGAAAATGCGGGCGTCCCCGCAGTCTCCAAATGAGTTTCTCTCCAGTCGGTCGAGCCCAAGAGGTCTTCTAGGGTACCTGAGTAGCGTTTCGACTTTTTTTCCACGTCTCCATCACTCTACGAAAAATAATGAAAAACATAGTTACCAAAAAGAAAAAGATTAAACAACGGCTGCACTTCCTCCCACTCAAAGTGCACCTCAGTAATATACGAGGTCTGCACTCAAATCTCGATCCGGTCCATCACCACCTCGAGACCGAGAGGCCACACCTATTCTTTTTAACGGAGACGCAGATAGCAACCCCATCTGATACGGCGTACCTCAACTACCCAGGATACTCGTTGGAACATAAGTTCAAGAGGCGAGCTGGGGTCTGTGTGTATGTTCGCGATGACATTTGCTGTCGGCGTCTCCGTTGCTTTGAAGATTCCGGGTTCTCCGTACTATGGCTTTTGGTGGACACCGGAATGGAGAAATCTCTCTACGTCGGTGTTTATCGATCGCACGACTGTGACAAGAAGGTAACCAGGCTCATGGAGTAGCTCACTGAGACGGCAGAGACAGCCCAACGAAGCTATCCAACGGCGGTTTTTTTTTTCTGGGGGACTTCAATGCCCACCATAGCGAGCTGTTCCCGTTCCAGAAAACTGACCATGCTGGAAGAGTGGCGCGCAAGTTTGCATTATCGCTAGATCTCACCCAGCTGGTGAATCAAGCAACGCGGGTACTGGATGTTGATGGCCATACGCCCAATTGCTTGGACCTTCTACTGACATCAGATCCAGACAGGCACTCAGTATCGGTCTCTGCCCCACTGGGAACGTCCGATCACTGTCTGGTGAAATCCGTGTCGATATGCTCTCCTCCCGATAACAGCCCTAAGAGCACGAAGCGATTTTGGCGATACGGGTCGGCAGATTGGGATGAGATGCGGCACTTCTTTGCGTCTTACCCGTGGCGGCAAGTGTGTTTTCATCGAGTGACCCTGCCAGTTCTGCTGATGTGGTTGAGGACGTGATACGACAGGGAATGGAATATTATATTCCATTTTCCAACATCGCACTCAGTCACAAAGCCCAACCTTGATACAATGCGGATTGTACTCGCGCTGAGGCTATTAAGGAATCCGCCTACCAAGCATGGGTCCAAGCTCGCGACCGCAAAGTTAGAGCTCGTAAGGTTCGAAGAAGAGGGCCTTTAATTCTGTCGCTAAGTCTGCAAACGGGTGCTCCGGAAGGCTTAATTCGATCATGTCAGCCGCATTGGAGCCAGACTGGCATCCTACCCTTCTGGTAGTAAACAGTTCTGGTCCCTTTCAAAATCGGTCGAATACAATTTCTGCCGTCCCACTTTGCCTCCCATGCAGAAATCTGATGGGTCGCTGGCTCACACCGCAAATGAGAAAGCTAATTTATTTGCTTCTCATTTGCGGTGTGAGTTTGCGAGCAATTCACGTCTAGATGCTGGTGCCAAACAGCCACCAACCATCTCTCGTTGTGATTCTTCGATGCCGGAGATCACAATACATACAAAAGAGGTCTGCAGAGCATTGCGTAGTCTGGATGTGAATAAGGCCAGTGGTCCTGATGGTATACCTGCAAGAGTGCTGAGATATTGTACGCTTGAGTTGTCTCCTGTTCTAACACGCTTGTATCTCCTCTCTCTCAGACAAGGTGAAGCGGTATTTCACTCCTGGACAGCTCTTAATGTTGTATAAACCTCAGGTCCGATCATGTATGGAGTAATTTGTAAACCATAAGCCCGGCACCATGACGGGGCCCAGGACTTTAGGTCGCCCTCTCGGAAATAAAGTAGGCTTCCGGATTTGAGGATTATCGAGTCCTCCCTCTCTTCGGACTTCAGATAAACCAACGTATCCTGCTCAGCTTTTCCTCGAGTCGAGCGCGCGACTCGTCAGTCCGCTGTGAACGAGTATTACAAATTACCAGGTGCAGCTGTTGTCGGTTGTGGTCTTGTGGTAGCCGGATCTCTGCCGGAGATTCTTCGCGCACCTTGCCTCGCCTTTACCTTGGCCGCTATCGTAGCCAGGAATAGCAGGGCCGCTAGGGAATGGGAACCTGGTTTTGGTTGTGTTGGCCCTGGCCACCCTTGGTAGGCGAGTTTGGCGATCGCAGTTAGATTGAATGCGTGTACTCAGAGGATGCTGCTGCCTACCTCTTGGTGGATCCCATAGTCGCCATATACGACACTCAGAGGAAGAAATGGGATGATGCTATTCTTAGCCTACGGACAAAATGAAAATGAACATGGACGATCATGTAAAATGTCAGTGGTGTACCCACCCTCTCTGCGCTTGAGTTTACCTGGGACAAACCTATCCAATTAGATAGATACAATTTCGAGAAAGAGGTTGACCTCTTTCTCGAAATTGTATCTATAAGAGACTACGTAGCTTTCCAACGCTGCCTTGCCGAGTCGGATTCAACGGTTGACTGTTGAATCCGACTCGGCAAGGCAGCGTTGGAAAGCTACGTAGTCTCTTCACGTCCCAAATACCGCAGTGTCTCAAAATGAAATACGATTCGAAAATAAATTCTGAGACGTAGTCGCTCTCTCAAGGCTTCATAAAAAGGTTGAAAGTCACCCAAACGGCAATGGCGGGCTATGTTCGGAGTTTCCCGGCAAGATCGAATCGGAAATGAAGAGATCCGCTGAGACATAGCCCAAAAAAATTCTAAACTAAAATGGCAATGGGCGGGGCACATTTCTCGCAGAACCGATATGGCCGATGGGGCCGAAGAGCCGTTGAGTGGCGATCTCAAACCGGAAAGCGCAGCGTGGGTAGCTCCCGCACCCCGCACCCCGGGTAACAGCAGTGGGTAGGTGGGGCCCCAAAAGGTGGACTGATGAAGGCGGCGGGAACCCGTTCGATAAGGACACCGCAGGACCGATCGTTGAGACGATTCTTGGGGAGGCCTATGTCCAGCAGTGTGACGTCCATCGGCTGAGATGATGATGATGATGATGACCAAGTATTTAATACATAGGTAAATACGAATAAATCTTTCTCGGAATGGTTAGCAACACTGCTACAAAAACCGTCTTGCTCGTAGCTGTCTTGCTTGTAGGTAGGTATTTTATTTATCTTAGTAAATTAATGAATAAAACTTATTTTTAATAATAATATTATATAATTATATTAAGTCCTGATCGATCCTGAGCTTTGCCGATCTATTCCTGATCAAAAAAGTCAATTTGGGTGGAAAAAAATGTTTTTATTTTTTTTAATTTTCAAACCCCCATATCTCCGAAAGTATACCACTTAGGTCATTTTACCAAAGTATATTTTCTGTTTGTAATCATTTTCCCTGTCGATTGGCATATGTTTCATCAGTGGCCGCAAAATCGTGATTTTTTCAAAATGGCGGAAAGTAGGTATGCCAGCTTCCATACTGAAATGTTCGAAGCTCTTTCTTTTGTTTCTTTCAATTTCCATAAAAATTTTCTCGTCAGTCACATATCGCTATGACGAATTGACGGATACGAGGGGGTATTGGGGGCTACGTTTTACCAAAGAAAACAACTAGAAAGGGTAGGTATAAGTATACATAATTTCGCTGCAATTGAACGGGATCATCTTACCTCTATGATCTTGTGGAGCTTGGTGCAGTTAGTCGGAAGGTGAAGCTCGGAGGAGAGGATGAATTGATGATACTTCAGATAAATAAATGCAACAGGCTTTACACTCGAAATTATAATGTTGGAATGATGCAACATGAAATATACACAATGATTATAAATTAATTCACGTTTTTCTTGCGTAAAATAAGTCTGTTATTTTCTGACGGTTCCGTTGTCCCGGAAACCCCGGAACGCTCATAGCTAATTTTAAATAGTGTCGACCAAAGAGTCCGCCACATCACCCCCCTCGGAGAATCATGCTCCAGCATGATAATGATCTGGAAATCTAACCACGCGACCAGCTCGCGTGACTCTCGGTGGTGGGGTGGCGTTTGAAGTGTTGTCCGCTGCTGGTAGAGCGCCGACGTCGCGAGCCATGAAGGCAGGCTTCAGCCGGTCTACCGAAACTGTCGATGGCTTGCCCTTCAAATCGATCTTATAAAATTTGTCTTCTCTGGAAATGACTCTGAATGGACCAGCGTACGGTGGCTCGAGCGAAGCTCTCACTCGATCTTGCCGTAGAAATACATGAGTTGCGGTACGTAGGTCTCGAGGTACGTAGAAAGGTGAGTTAGCATGCCATGATGTAGGCTTAGGTGCGAGGTTTGCCATGTATGAACGGAGTCTTGTAGAGTATTGGCTGATATCTTCCGCAGAGTAGTCGTCCTTGGGGCAAAGAAACTGTCCAGGCAGGCGTAGTGTTTCGCCGTAAACTAGCTCGGCGGGCGAAGATTGAAGATCCTCCTTCCAGGAACTGCGCATGCCCAGAAGGACTAGTGGTAGCACCTCGACCCATCGTGAGGATGTTGCATGGCACATGATAGCCGCCTTGAGCTGGCGGTGCAGGCGTTCGATGATGCCGTTTGCCGCTGGATGATATGCCGTCGTGCGGAAGTGGTGTGCACCAACCAAGGTAGTAAGTGCCTTGAAGAGGTGACACTCGAACTGGCGACCACGGTCAGTAGTCACTCGTGCAGGACAGCCGAATCTGCTAATCCAACCGGACACAAGAGCAGTTGCACAGGTTTCAGCAGTGATGTCTTTCAGCGGGATGACCTCAGGCCACCGTGTGAAGCGATCAATGACCGTGAGGCAGTACCTGTAATCTTGAGAAGAAGGTAATGGGCCTACGATGTCAAGGTGAATATG
The DNA here is from genome assembly GCA_922987775.1 of Agonopterix subpropinquella. Lineage (NCBI taxonomy): Eukaryota > Metazoa > Arthropoda > Insecta > Lepidoptera > Depressariidae > Agonopterix > Agonopterix subpropinquella. Next base: position 10,149,782 of record OV277712.1, read on the forward strand.
AGAGAATCTAGATGAAGGGGTTAGGTATGATGAAAGGGGTGAAACGGTATGACGTGAAACTTTACTTTGTTGGCATTGCAAGCATTGCCTAGCCCACTCTCTACAATCCTTGCGAATCCCTGGCCAAACAAATCTTTGCGTGACCAGCCGCACTGTAGCTGAACCTCCGGGATGACTTAAGTTGTGCAAGGAGTTAAACACTTCACGACGGTACTCCTGTGTGACGAATGGTCTGGGAAGTTTGTGCGACGTGTCACAATATAGCTTGATCTTGCTGGCTGGGATCGGTATTTCCTCAAGTTTAAGGCTAGAATTACCATTTAGGAGTGAACTGAGCTCTTCGTCTTTCTTCTGTGATTGTGCCAAAGAAGGGAAGTCTATAGATGCGATGTTACCTTCCATGCGCGAAAGAGCGTCTGCTACTACGTTCTCCTTGCCAGAAACGTGTCGGAGGTCTGTAGAAAACTGCGATATGAAATCAAGCTGGCGCATAATGCGAGGTGAGCCTTTTTCATTTTTCTGTTGAAATGCGTAGATCAAGGGCTTGTGGTCTGTGTAGATTGTAAAATTTCGTGCTTCTAAAATGTGTCGAAAATGTTTGACGGATTCGTAGACAGCAAGGAGTTCTCTATCGTAGGCACTGTATCGAGTCTGCGTAGTGCTAAGCTTCTTCGAAAAAAAACCTAATGGTTGCCAAGAATTATCAACTCTTTGGTGAAGAACTCCGCCTAATGCCGTATCTGATGCATCGGTCATTAATGCGAGCTGTGCATCTGGTAAAGGATGCGAAATTAATGTTGCGTTCGACAAACTTTGCTTGCACTTCTCAAAAACATCCAATAATTCCTTTGTCCATGAAATCTCTTGGGTGCTCTTGATGTTAGGGCCTGATAAAATGTTGTTCAGGGGTGCGTGTAGGTTAGCGGCATTTGAAATAAACCTTCTATAAAAATTTACCATCCCTAGAAAACGGCGTAATTCTCGTACCGTTTTAGGTAGGGGGTAATTGAGAATGGTTGCTACCTTTGCTTCCAGAGGTCGTGTTCCTTTGGCAGTGATAGTGTATCCTAGGAAATTTACTTCTGCTTGTCCTAGAAAGCATTTTTTGACGTTTACTATTAAACCAACTTCGCTCAGGCGTTTGAATAGAGTACGTAAATGTTGCTTATGCTCCTCTTCGTTTGCTGAATAAACAAGAATGTCATCTATGTAAGAGAAACAAAAGTCCAGGTCCCGTAGCGTCTCATCCATAAAGCGTTGGAAGGTTTGTGCCGCGTTTCGCAAACCGAAAGACATCATAGGGAACTCGAACAAACCAAACGGTGTAGTAATTGCTGTTTTCATGATGTCCTCCGGGTGGACCGGGATGAAGTGGTACGCCTTCACCATGTCAATCGTAGAGAAGACTGTGCATCCGTATAGTTGCTGTGCGTAATCTTGTATGTGAGGCACAGGGTACCGGTCGGGGATGGTTCTCGCATTGAGCGCCCGATAGTCTCCGCATGGCCTCCAAGCATTGTCTTTTTTCGGCACCATGTGTAGCGGGGACGCCCATGGGCTATCTGACCTGCGAGCGATTCCTGCCTTAACCATTTCTTCGAATTCCGCTTTTGCGATCTTGAGGCGCTCTGGAGCCAGGCGTCGAGGACGGCAGAACACTGAAGGTCCTGGAGTTGTGCGAATGTAATGCTGCGTCGAATGTTTGACAGTCCTCGGGACTCCTGCTGGGCTGGTTAGCTCTGGGTACTCTGCAAGGATTTTATGGTATTCTGAATCGCCTGTTATGACCTTGACGCTTGGTGTGGACGCAGAAGAGCGCGCTGAAGTGCACTTGATCGACAGTGATGTAACGCCATCTATGAGACGTTGGTAGCGACAGTCGACCAGTAAATTAAAATGTGACAAGAAATCCGCTCCAATAATGGGTCGGTCCACGTCCGCCACTACAAAATTCCAAGTAAAATCACGGCGTAAGCCTAAGTCCAATGGCAGTGGAACCGTGCCATATGTGCTGATGCTAGTCCCATTAGCTGCTGCTAAGTCGTACCCGGCATTCTGTCTGCGCTGGCGTATGAGTTTGCGAGGGTATACGCATAGGTCGGAGCCTGTATCTACTAGATATTGAAGCTTGGTCTTTACATCTATTACAAATAAGCGGCTTGACGTGGTTTTACAATCAGATGCCGCCCCTACTGATTGCTGCTCCCGTTTTCCGATTTATAATCGCAGGGTTTAACGCACTTGCGGGCTTTATCCTTGTGCACCTGATGGTACCAGCAGATATTAATCTTAGGGTTATACTCGCTACGACTTCGCGATCTCCCGGAATTCTGACGCCTTCCTGACCTGCTACGTGGGCGACCTTGCCTCTCCTGCTTCGCCGCTAGTGCTGCCACCTGCTTTGTTAGGTCGTTGATGCACTGCATAAGAGAATCGTTGTTATTCGATAGGCTATTGACAGGTGGACGTGCGCCTAGGGGTTCCGGCGCGATCTCGCTTACTCTATCAGCAAGTTCGGCGACTGAATCGAGGCTAGCGCCGCGTTGCGTGGCGATGATGGCTTGAACATGTTGAGGCAATCGGTTAGACCATAATGAGCGTAAAAGTTCGTCGGGAACATTCGAACCTCCTAAATTCTGAAGGTGTCTCAGGAATTGGGACGGCGTCCTATCGCCTATCTCTTCGTGCATTAATAACTGACGCACTCGTTTTTCACTGGACATTGACAGTCGTTTAATGAGCTCTTCCTTAAGCTTATCGTATTTTCCGGCGTCAGGCGGTTTTGTTATTATGTCTTTGACTTCCTGCGCGTAACGATGATCTAGCTGAGCGATCACATGATGATATTTGGTTGCGTCCCTAGTGATACCTGAGAGTGTGAACTGCACGTCGGCCTGCGCGAACCAAAGTTCCGGTTCCTCCGGCCAGAACGGTGGTAGCTTCACCGCTACTGCGAATGCCTCCTTTGACGTAGTAGGTTGGTTCTCCCCGTCCATATTTCGGGGTGTCGCGAGTCACCACTGTGGAGCTTGGTGCAGTTAGTCGGAAGGTGAAGCTCGGAGGAGAGGATGAATTGATGATACTTCAGATAAATAAATGCAACAGGCTTTACACTCGAAATTATAATGTTGGAATGATGCAACATGAAATATACACAATGATTATAAATTAATTCACGTTTTTCTTGCGTAAAATAAGTCTGTTATTTTCTGACGGTTCCGTTGTCCCGGAAACCCCGGAACGCTCATAGCTAATTTTAAATAGTGTCGACCAAAGAGTCCGCCTCAATCTTAGGGATCAACTTGTACACCTTTCCCCTACCTACCCCTTGTTATAACAATGACAACTAGGTATAATAGGTATGGGAAATGAAGGTAGGGATAGGTATGGTATCTTGATTTGAATGAATTATTAAAATTTAAATACCAATTAATTTTTAATATTAATATTATAAATAAAATAAGAAAGAAAATATTAAATATTTAATAATTTATATTATTTATATTAATATTAATTATTTAAATATTTAATTAATAATAAATAATAAACTGAATGATAGTAATTTGTATACCTACCTACATTCATGTATTTCATTCATGCATAGGATTCCGAGAAGTAACATACCTATATAATTATCAGTAGGTAGGTAGGTCGGTAGGTAGGTAGGTAGGTAGGTAGGTAGGAGGTAGGTAGGGATTCATCGATAGATGTGTGATAATTATTAGATAATTTTCCATTGCTTTTTTTCCAGAAGTGGGACTATTTTATCGCAAGACAGCTTTGTCAGTGTCACCAACGTGCTTTCTGACTCGCAAGGAAGATGGAAGTTACGACCTGACCCTCAGTTCAACCTTCAGGACTGTTTCGATATCTTTTAGAATTGGCGAGGAATTTGTTGAAGAGAGAGCTGATGGGACTAAAGTAAGCTGATTTCTATTGAATACCTAAACCTCTAATGGAATGAGTGGATAGTGCTGGCTTGGTCATACCTTGAGGGAGGATGAAGGGGCAGTGGGATGAAATAGGATAAGAAAAAAATGCTGATGCCTTTTCTAGAGGTTATGGTTAGTGGATCTTTCGTCAACAAAAACACTGCAATTAAAACCGTATTCATTGGGCCGAGATTTCCAAAGTCTTAGTTTAAACTCCAGTTTGTAAAAATCCATAGGTACTTTTAGACCCTAAAAAGAAAATGCTCAAAGACCGACTCCCAATACATTGTAGTAAGACACCATGCTGGCTGTGCTAATTAATTGGCTTATACGCTCAAGCGCGTGCTCTCTAACAATGAAGGAGAACATCGTGAGGAAACCTGCATACACTGAAGAAGAAATTCTTATGCGTAATGGGAAGTCTACCAATACTCATCGGGTATGCGTGGTGGACTACACCTCCCTGAGCTGAGGCCTGCAATTCGCTGTATTAGTTAATAAATAAATAAATAAATATCTTGGAAAATGCCACACAAATTATCTAGTTACATTTAAAGTACCAGAATCTAGCCTAGACTTGTATTATGATGACTAGACAACGATAGATACAAACATCCATGACTCGGGTACAAATATTCATATTCATCATACAAATATTTGTTCCTTACGGGATTCGAACCGGCGGCCCTCGGCACAGCGGGCAGGTTCACTACCGACTGAGCCATCGGGCCGTCAAACTGCCAACCATCATGAGGTAACCTACTAACTAATTCAAACGAACGGTGCTCTGCAGTGGGACTAATACAGGCTAACGTAATAATTAACATTTATAGTATAATTGTTTTTTTTTTGTGATTTCAGGTAAAATCACTATTCACGATAGACGGCGACGATCTAGTGCAAACGCAAATAGAGAACAACGGTAGAAAATCGACACATGTGAGATCATTTACTGAAGAATCATTGACTGTGGTAAGCACGTACTTTAATGATTAAAGCCTCAACCTATTAATTTTCTACCTATTTAACATCCTTTTACCCAATAGTTCGAATACTCGTAGGTATCTGCGTGATCAATGATGATGATGATAATACTAAATTCACTGCATAAAGGCAGTACCTAATGGATTTCATACGCGATCGATCCTATCAGTAATTAATTACCCTCGATAAGCCACAAATTTTTGATGTTATTTAATTGTTTTTAGGTAACAACAGCTGAAGGCTGGGATGGAAAATGCATAAGAGTTTACAATGCTGTGAATTAAATTAATATTTAATTAAATAAATGAACGCAGAAAACAGTTTCTTCAGAATCGATTACTGGCCAAAGTTTTATAAACAGGATAAATATTTAGTCAGTGCGGATTCTACTCGACAAACTGAAGAATTATAATTATACCAACGGTTTTTATTGGGTACTTATACAACGTGTTAATGAATTAGCGCAAAACCTCATACACCCCAATTGATTTCCCCCTCTGATTGACCCCAACAAAATAATTCGATTGAAACAATAATTTAATTATTTTGATAGTTAATATTTAAAGTTATTCACATTTTAAGTTTTGAGGCAAAAATGAATTGTTATCATTTCGGCAATGAATGAAAGCGCTAAGGTACTCATGGATACATTTTAATAATCTTGTTTTGGTAGTAAGTAGAGTGAGTGTGTCCGTGGTGGGGTGAGTTGACATCGGGTTCAGTGAATTTAAAATTTTATGAAAAAATTATTTAATATTTTGAAAAAAGAAATCCTATGTTGAAACCATGATAATTCGATTCTGCTCTCGCTTCTAAACAAACTACTTTCTAGTTTTGCGTTAATTCATTAACAAGTTTTAAGGTACCTGAAAACCATAACCTGGTTAGATACTGCAGTTTTGTATTGTATGGAACACACGATTTTTTTTTGCGATTTGGACATATCTACGTAGTTATTATTTTATTTGTGATATATTTTTGATTAAAGTATAATTTTAATATTATGAACTGTTTGTCTTATTTCGTCATGATGTCATGATAGAATTACTACAAAACCACTACTATCTAAATTATTATAAAACTGTAACAGAAGTGTGTCTGTACATTGAAGATATTTACAAAAAAAGATTACAGTATGGTTTTTAGTTGTCCCTGATTCCAAATCACCAATTTTTGGTTTCTTTTTCTGTCAGTCTGTTTGTTTGTGTGTTTGTTTGTTCGAGCATCACGCAAAAACTACTGAACCGATTTTGATGAAACTTTTTTTGTTTGATAGCTTATGATCTGACTTAAAAATCTGGTATATAATTTATGCGGACGAAGTCGCGGGTAAATGCTCGTAAGATAATAATATTGTTGAATGAAGGAGGGTGAACGTGTAGAAGGTACTACTCGTAGAAGAGTTTGACGTGATGACAGTAGGAGCACAGAGTTACTACCGCAATAGGAGTGCCTAATTATTTTGGTAGGTACGGTACGGTAGTGCATGATTGCAAAGAAAGCAGCCAGCGCCCTCATTTTTGCGATGCTGTATGACTATGTAGGTAGATTGTAGATGTAGAGCATGCAATCGAAGAAAAAAAGATCGCCAGACAAATTCTACGGGGTAGAGACTAGAGACTCTGAGACCCTTTTTTTGGCGTGAGTTTTGGTGAGTCTGAGATAGGGTCGAAACATACCTATGGATTTGACATACTCATATAGGTCATAGGTTTCCTAATTAAGCTTTACATTTATTGATTATCATACGATATAGCTCATAGTGACAAGAAAAAACGCTTGGCCTAAACAATGGCAAGAGCACCCACAAGGTGATTGTCAAAAGACGATAACCCTAATAAGTTTATTGCCCTTTATCTAAGATACGTAATTATTATCGCACGTACTGAAGGTAAGTAGGTAAGTCAAACAAGTGTCATAGAGGACAATAGGTATTATAATTATTATAAATGTTTAACCCTGCATGCGTGCCGGAGTCGCGGACACCCTCACAAACTTAGTAGGATAAGGGACACAGAACGAGATAGTGACTCTATCATGATTCATGATGATTACTATCAATAAGAAGAACCTAAATATTGCTTGCTCATCATTCCAAAGTCCCAATTTGATTAAAAACATCAACGTAATTAATAGCAGTTTTGTAATGGTCGGACTTTGTCAAACGATAAGATTTAATTCCCTGATCGTTGTCATGCTATTGCTGGGCAGGTTTAGGTAGAGTACAAAGTTATAATAAAATAGGTCAAGTGCGAGTCGGGCTACTCACGCACCGAGGGTTCCGCTACCACACAACATAATTATTGACTTACGTTTCTCCGGGATCTTTAGCGCGACTCACACTTGGCCGATTTTTATTATTTACAGTTAAACTGTAAAGTTTACTCTATAATCAATTAATCACACTAAGTTTGACGCTTGTATGTACCTATTACCGTGTTTACGATAAAGCGAGAAAAAAAACATCGATTAATCGATGTTTTTTTTCTCGTGTAACGTAGATATAACTCGTATAACTTAGTTTCTTGTATTAGGAACCCCCTTCTTAATTTTTAACAGTTTGCCTCTTTTTTGTTCATTTGTTGGTTTGTTATCAAATCCACCATAATAATGTCAACTGTCTAGCTATAATGGTTTAGTTACAGCCCTAAATAGGTAGGACAGGCAGACGGACGGGAGAACACTCGTAGGCTTATGAATATATAGGGTCCCGGTTTCACCCTTTGGGTACGGAACCCTAAAAAAGGTACGTCGACGGCGTCTTTAATATCGCAAAACTAATAAAATTCTGCAACTGATAGACGAATTGCAGCACAAACATTTTTATCGGCATTATCTCTGGAAGCTATCCCATAAAAGGGGTTGATTCGACCGATAAATTAAAATTAACTTTAGCTTTTCAAACGTAAGGTTACATACATTTGAATTTTAAAATGTCTTTCTTCGGCAAGGAATATATATTGGATCGGCAGGAGAACTTTGACGGCTTCCTGGATTCTTTGGGAGCAGGTATGTTACATTTCATACATGATGTGAACAAAAATAATTTAAATAAGTAATTATAATACTAAATATATAAATAATTTTAATAATTTAAAGAACAATACCTACAAGTGGGTTAAAACAACTTTTAAATTAAAAACCGGCCAAGCGCGAGTAGAACTACTCGCTAACCGAGGGTTCCGTACCACACCACCACACAACATACCTACATGTATCAACTGTCAAAAAAGTTTTGTTTCCTCCGTGACAGACTCACACTTGCCGGTTTTTAATATTTGTTGTTATAATTACTGTAGAGTTTGTTCTATAAACACACCAAAATTTGACGCTGGACTACCTACATAAGGTACCTCTATTATCGTTTTTACTATAGACCGAGAAAGAAGAAAAAAGCTTTGATAAAATTTAGTTTTTATCAACGTTTTTTCTTCTCGGTCTATCCTTACAACCCTAAATAGGAAGGGGTACCGTAGGACAGACAGACAGACGGACGGATGGACACTGTAGGCTTATGAATGGGGTCCCGTTTTCAACCTTTGGATACGGAACCCTAAAAACGTCTTCGGTCCCTTCAAGACATATGGTCCTAAGCATGCTGGCAGCGTTCCCCCTTTGAATAGTCAAACTAATTCGTTGGCCAAGAAAGCTGTTGGCAGCCCTAACAATCACCGGTGAATTAAATAACTTAATAATAGTCCGAGATCCGACCGTAAAATTATGCACCTATTTCATAGGCGAAAAAATGTGATTCTAGTGTATGTTTACACAGGGGTTAATTCAACGCCGCCAAATTGCCTAGAAAAATCTTGCCACAAGTAGGTACTTTTTCCAATATGATTTTTGGCTTAACTTTTTCCACCTGTCTGTTAAGGAAGTAAATGAGGTGCCATCGGAAGGAGACTGATCTAAAGTACTGGAAAAACTACCGCAATTATAGGGTCGCCAGGTTAAAAAATGACATCTTTGAAAGGAGTGCAAAATTTTGCAGTCGGATCTCGGTCTATAACGGTAGCTGTCGTTCTTGTTGATTTCTAAATTCATATAATAACCAACAGATATCCTTCGATAAGTCAAGATTGACAGTCGAAGCTACGAAACGAACGCGTCGCAAAAAAACATCAAAGTTGTATGGCGCCTCACGCCGCAGACCAACCTATTGTTTTAATACCGTAGATAGGGATCCGCAAAAATTCAAAAGTATCGATACCTACTCGATACTGGTATCGCAGAAGAAAGTATCGATACCGATAAAAGTATCGAACAAAAAGAATCGGAAAAGTATAATTGAATTGAATTGAAGAATCGATACTACTCAGTATCGAGTACTTTTTTGATCACCTTAGAAACTGTAAATAATCGCAAAAAACAGTAATAAACAAGCACATACTCAAGTTATTATTATTTGTTTTAAAAACATACAAAATTGTCATTATAATTATCATTAAAGTATCATTACATCGATCAAATCAAATTGACTTTTTATGTCGGAGAGCAGATAGCAGGGAAAAATATTTGTGTTTTACTGTAAATACTGATTTAGAGTGCATATAAGTACTCTTTTGCAAAGTAAAAACACAAATTAATTTTTAAATTCCCAATCTTCTTCGATGCAATCAGACATAAAAAGTTATTTGTCGATACGCGACCCGGTGCCGGATCTGAGTCGCTGTTACCGTAGCTTCAGCTTTCGAAAAAAGCCTTTCAGATGGGACTGAAGTGCCTGGTATTAACAAATACTGATTTGCCAAACCATATAATTTTGGAAAAACTGCTTTCATCTCACTCTAATGATTAAATGTGTCAGACTTTATAGAGGACACTGTTACACGTCAGAAGTGCGATTTTTGAAAATCATACGAGCGACTTGGCAGTAGAAAGATGCATAATCTCCATAGTAATTATGACATTTTCTACTGCCAAGTCGCTCGTATGATTTTCAAAAATCGCACTTCAGAAAGAGAATTGGTGAAAACTACGCTAGTGAGGTGAGGAGACAAAAGTATCGAGTATGTGAAAAAGTATCGATACCTAGTAAAGTATCGGAATCAAAGTATCGAGTACAAAAATACTAGGTATCGAAGAGAAAGTATCGATACTACTCAGGTATCGATACTTTTTGCGGATCCCTAACCGTAGAAGCGTGAGGCTCCATCTAGACATATGCTTTATCTATGAAAAAATCTTTCCTTCTCAGAAATTCCTGCTGACTTTAAGACAGCAATACTTAACTCAAAGCCTACCATAAAATTGGCGAAGAATGGAGACACCTACGTATTTTATCCTCCTAGGGCAAACAAAGACAAAACCGAGATCACCTTCAAGAATGGACAAGAAGTAGAAGAGACCGTCGGTGGTCGAGCTGTTAGTATATATTTAACTAATTAATCTAGAAAATAATTAAAAGTAATATGATTATAAATTAAGCTTCGCAATAAATCCATGTAGTAACAAAAAAGCAAATCAATCAATCAGGGTTACTATTGCGAAGCTTAATTTATAATCATATTACTTTTAATATGATATGATAGATATGTATAGGATTGGGTAGAACAGGAATTTTCGGGCAGACTTTTTTTTTATTCGTTTTTTAAATGATAGATAATTTTATAGATAATATATAAATCGTATTTAAATCATTGAGTTCAACGGAAAGAACCGTTTTACATGCAGATACTAGATTTGAAGAAATAATATTTGATCTATTTTCTTAACTACGTAGGTTTACTTTCATCTCAGCTCGTAGGAACCTTAAATAAGTCTCCTACTGTGATTTTTTTTCTTGGTCATAATAATAAGGTTAAAACTTAGACTATGTAATACACTTCTACGGATGCTGCAGACAACACGTTTACTATGCGTTGTTTTAAACAGAAAAATCAAAGAGAATGGAATCACTACGTTTAGAAAAATGTTCTTTTTCGGATTTATCAAACTTTTTCCTTTTCTAGGCCAAGAGTGTCTTCACCGTTGAAGGAAACACTGTCACCCAAGTGCAGAAATTTGACACTGGTGACTTTTTAACCTTCAAGAGAGAATTCTCCGATAGCGAAGCTATTACGGTAAGTTAATTTGTACACAATTTGTGTACAATATGGAATTCTGAATGGTTGTATGAAGAGAGGAAGACTAGAGAAAAGTTGCATGGATTGTGTAGGACATGCTTGAAAAAGAAAAGTATAATTTATGTAGGTACGTAAGAAAGGAGTATGAGCAGGAGTATGAGAAAGGAGTATGTTTGTAGTTATTATCTTTAAACCCGCCAAATTGGCCACTTTAATCCGTAATGTTTCGATAAATTGAAAGCCAATCAGGAGTGCGATTTTTGAATCTCATTCGCTGAGTTCAGCAGTTGAAAATGTCAAAATTACTGTGGAGATATGCATCTTTCTACGGCTGATTTGACTTTCAAAAATCATAATTCAGGAGTGCGATTTTTGAAAGTCAAATCAGCAGTAGAAAGATGCGTATCTCCGTAGCAATTTTGACATTTTCAACTGCTGAACTCAGCGAATGAGATTAAAAAATCGCACTCCTGGAAAAGAAGTTTGGGGAAAAACGCGACTGGAATTTTTTCTGCTAGGAAAAAACAATTTTGGGTAATTTATCTATACAGTCACTACAATTCTTGTTTATAGGAAATTTTGTTTGATTGTTTAGAAATCAAAATAAAAAATACGATTAAGGGCAGCAAAATAGGCTCAGTACCCTCTTAAAACTCGTTGCACTGCTGATTGTTAGAACTTGTACTTACTCTTATTATATTCTGTGATAGAACTTAGTTTATTTCACCCTATATTTTTTTTATTACAGACGATCACAAGCAGCAAATGGGATGGCGTAGCCCGCAGATATTACAAGGCTGTTTAAATAATTATATTTAGTTTTTTATGTACTATTAAAGAGTTTTTTATAATTACAGTTTTTGAAACCAATCTTTTTTTACTTTCCTGGGGTTCTAGAATCTTTAAAAAAAAACGTGTAAAGTTATACTTAATTCCTAGATTCTGACTAGACAAACGTACGATTTGATTTTGATTTCGTCACTCACACATAGGTTCGTATTATACAGGGTGCTATGGTAAACAGTTGCATTACTTTAAGGGGTGATTGTACCCATTATTCTGAACAACTTTAGTCGATTTTCTCTTAAAATATCCAGTATTTTTCTTAACTGACTAAATTGTTGATACGGATACCATCAATAGATCCTATTTCAAACAATATTGATTTTTAAACATGTTACAGCTATGTTGTGCTATTTCGAATTAAATTAAAGTTTGAAAAATTCAGTCTGAATTTTTCAGTCTTTAATTTTAATAGATCCTATGTTTTAAATGCTGCCAAATACCCTAATGTACTCGCCCACATTTTTTACACATACCTCTGAACTTAGGTATGGTATTTTCTTTTCGTTTCGAGTATGCAAGTTTCCTCACGATGTCATTCTTTTACCGCCGAGCTAGTTATAGTGACAGATAAAAGCATACATAAATTCCGTAGAAAATAGAAGGCAAGAGTACTTTAGATCAGTCTCCCTCCGATGGCACCTCATTTACTTCCCAAAGAGATAGGTGGAAAAAGTTGCACTAGAATCATATTTCGTTCAAAAAAGAAATAGGTGCATAATTTTACGGTCGGATCTCGGACTATAAAGTGTCCCCAGAAAGTGTGAGGTGAGGTGAGGTATCATATCTGAAGTCAGAGGGAGGGGGGGGGGGGGGGGTCTGGGGAGTGGCCGTTCTGTATTTAGAACAATATGCTTATTGCTTACTATTAGTATTACCTACCTATTCTGCGCCTGTACCTATTCGTGATGGAGTCGCAAACGTGTTCATAAGGGACACAGAACGAGAGAGTGACTCTCACAGTGAACGGAAAGTTCACTGCTCTATCATGAATTTCATGATTCTTTCAATAAGAAGGACCTTCTGCTTGCTCATCATGCCAAAGTTCCAATTTAGCAGTTTTGTCATGTTCGGAGTTCGGACTTTGTCAAACGATAAGATTTAATTCTCTGACTGTTGTCACGCTTTACTGGGCAGGTTTTGGTAGACTACAACGTTGTAATAAAACCGGTCAAGTGCGAGTCGAGCTACTCACGCACCACGGGTTCCGTACCATACAACATATTAACTTACAAAAAAGTTTAGTTTTCTCCGTGACTTTTAGCGCGAGACCGATTCACTCTTGACCGGTTTTTATTATTTGTTATACTGTAGAGTTTGCTCTATAAATTACACGTGAATCACACTAAGTTTGACGCTTGTATGTATTACTGTTTTTACGATATGAGCGAGAAGAAAAAACCTCTATAAAAACTAGTTTTTTGTATGTGTCCCTTATTTCTAACTTTTTGTCATTTTTATTATTTGTTAGCAAATCCATTATAGTAACGAAAATTAGGTGCAAATTTCAACCGTCTAGTTATTGCCGTTTAAAAGGTAAAGCCAAGTTTTAGATAGTACAGTACAGTCAGCAGCAATAAGTTGTATACAATTTTCTTCTACGTCGTAGTACTAAAGTGTATAATTATAACTTATTGCTGCTGACTGTACAGACAGACCGACAGATGGACGAACGGACGGACGGACGGACAGCCTAGGCTTATGAAAAGGGTCCCGTTTTCACCCTTTGGGTACGGAACCCTGAAAATGGTACGTCGGCGTCTTTAATATCGCAAAAGTAATAAAAATCTGCAACTGATAGACGAATTGCAGCACAAACATTTTTATCGGCATTATCTCTGGAAGCTATCCCATAAAAGGGATTGATTCGACCGATAATTTTTATTAACTTTAGCTTTTCAGACGTAAGGTTACTTACATTTGAATTTTAAAATGTCTTTCTTCGGCAAGGAATATATATTGGATCGGCAGGAGAACTTTGACGGCTTCCTGGATTCATTGGGAGCAGGTATGTTACATTTCATACATGATGTGAACAAAAATAATTTTAATTAAGTAGTGTAAGTTCTAGAATAAATATGTAATTACTGTACCTATTTCTTCTTAATATGTTAAGCAAAATTCCGAGGGTTCCGTACCCACACCACCACACATCATACATGTATTAACTTACAAAAAAGTGTTGTTTGTTTCCTCTGTGACCTTTAGCGCGAGACCGACTCACACTTGCCGGTTTTTAATATTTGTTGTTATACTTACTGTAGAGGTTGCATGCTCTATAATCAGAATCACACCAACGTTTGACGTTTGACTACCTACATAAGGTACCTCTATTATCGTTTTTACAATAGACCGAGAAAGAAGAAAAAAGCTTTGACAAACTCTAGTTTTAATCAACGTTTTTTCTTCTCGGTCTATCTTTACAGGCCTAAATAGGAAGGGGTACCGTAGAACACACAGCAGACAGACAGACAGACGGACAGATGGACACCGTAGGGTTATGAATGGAGTCCCGTTTTCAACATTTGTATGCGGAACCCTAAAATGGTCTTCGGGTGTATCCCTACAAGACATATGGTCTTAAATAGTCAAACTAATTCTTTGGCCAAGAAAGCTGCTGGCAGGCCCTAACAATCACCGGTGAATTAAATAACTTAATAATAGTCCGAGATCCGACCGTAAAATTATGCACCTATTTCATAGGTGAAAAAATGTGATTCTAGTGTATGTTTACACAGGGGTTAATTCAACGCCGCCAAATTGCCTAGAAAAATCTTGCCGCATGTAGGTACTTTTTCCATTATGATTTTTGGCTTAACTTTTTCCACCTGTCTATTAAGTAAGTAAATGAGGTGCCATCGGAAGGAGACTGATCTAAAGTACTGAAAAAACTGCCGCAATCATAGGGTTGCCAGGTTAAAAAATTACTTCTTTGAAATGGGTGCAAAAAGCCTATGCCTAAAAATGGCGGCTTTTTATTTTTTTAGCGTGGCCATCAATCAAACTTGAATATTATAGTGTAGAATAAAGTAAAAAACAATACTTGTTATTACAAATATCTCGGAACTCGGTCCGAACTGAGATATAAAGGCTTGAAGTACACGTTATGGTAATATTTTCAACTTCAAGCCTTTATTTCTCCGTCCGGACTAAGTTTAGGGATATACATGTTAATAAGTTTTGTTTGTTACCGCATTCTGAAATACAATATTCAAGTTTGGTTGCTAGCCGCGCCAAAAACAACGGCGAAAAATAAGGCGCCAACCTTACATACAAAACCCGCATTGTCTTTTTACGGTCGGATCTCGGTCTATAACGGTAGCTGTCGTTCTTGTTGATTTCTAAATTCATATAATAACCAACATATATCCTTCAATAAGTCAAGATTGACAGTCGAAGCTACGAAACGAACGCGTCGAAAAAAAACATCAAAGTTGTATGGCGCCTCACGCAGACCTGGCCACTTTTGTTTTAATACCGTAGAAGCGGGAGGCTCCATCTAGACATATGCTTTATCTATGAAAAAATCTTTCCTTCTCAGAAATTCCTGCTGACTTTAAGACAGCAATACTTAACTCAAAGCCTACCATAAAATTGGCGAAGAATGGAGACACCTACGTATTTTATCCTCCTAGGGCAAACAAAGACAAAACTGAGATCACCTTCAAGAATGGACAAGAAGTAGAAGAGACCGTCGGTGGTCGAGCTGTTAGTATATTTAACTAATTGGTCTAGAAAATAATTAAAAGTAATCTAAACTATTATAAAACTGTAACAGAAGTGTGTCTTACATTGAAGAAATTTACAAAAAAAAAAATTACGACATGGTTTTTACCTGTCCCGTAGCCTGTCCCTGATTCCAAATCACCAATTTTTGGATTTTTTGTCTGTCTGTTTGTTTGTTTTTTTGTTTGTTTGTTTGGGTGTTTGTTTGTTCGAGTATCACGCAAAAACTACTAAACCGATTTTGATGAACCTTTTTTTGTTTGATAGCTTATCATCTGACTTAAAATCTGGTATATAATTTAAGCGGACGACGTCGCGGGTTAAAGCTCGTATGATTATAAATTAAGCTTTGCAATAAATCCATGTACTCAGTGACAAAAATAAAACCGGTCAAGTGCGAGTCGGGCTACTCGCGCACCGAGGGTTCTGTACCACAACACTCCAGAACACAACATTATTAAATTAGAAAAAAACTTTTTTTGTCCGGGACCTTTAGCGCGAGACCGACTCACACTTGGCCGGTTTTTAGTGTTTTTTTTTATTCTGTAGAGTTTGCTCCATAATCACACTAAGTTGGACGCTTGTATGTATTAGCGTTTTTACGATAGAGCGTGAAGAAAAAACGTTGATAAAAACTAGTTTCTTGTTGATTGTTCATTTTTATTATTTGTAACGCATAATCTGAGAAAATTTCAACTATCTAGCTATTACGGTTCAAAAGTTACAGCCCTAAACAGGTAGGACTGATGGACGGACGGACAACGTAGGCTTAGTAATAGGGGTTCCGTTTTCACCCTTTGGGTACGGAACTCTAAAAAGCAAATCAATTATAAAGGATTGGGAAGAATAGGAATTTTCGGGCAAACTTTTTTATTGATACGTTTTTTAAATGATTGATAATTTTACAAGAACCGTTTTACATGCAGATACTAGATTTGAAGAAATAATCCCTATTTTCTTAACTACGTAGGTTTACTTTCATCTCAGCTCATAGGAACCTTAAATAAGTCTCCTACTGTGATTTTTTTTCTTGGTCATAATAATAAGGTTAAAAGCTCCCAAAAAAAAAAAATGGTCTATTAATTTTAATCAGATGCTGCAGACAACACGTCTACTATGCGTTGTTTCCAACAGAAAAATTTTCTTTTTCGTTTTTATCAAACTTTTTCCTTTTCTAGGCCAAGAGTGTCTTCACCGTCGAAGGAAACACTGTCACCCAAGTGCAGAAATTTGACACTGGTGACTTTTTAACCTTCAAGAGAGAATTCTCTGATAGCGAAGCTGTTACGGTAAGTTAATTTCTACACAATTTGTGTACAATATGGAATTCTGAATGGTTGTATGAAGAGAGGAAGACTAGAAAACAGTTGCATGGATTGTGTAGAACATGCTTGAAAAAGAAAAGTATAATGTATGTAAGAAAGGATTAAAATTATGAGTAGGAGTATGAAAAAGGAGTATGTTTGTACCTAGTTATTATCTTTAAACCCGCCAAAAGTGGCCACTTTAATCCGTAATGTTTCGATAAATTGAAAGCCAATCAGGACTACAATGTGACATTCTTGTTTATAGGAAATTTTGTTTTATTGTTTAGAAATTTAAAAAAAATACGATTAAGGGCAGCAAAATAGGCTCAGTACTCAGTAACCTCTTAAAACTCGATGCACTGCTGATTGTTAGAACTTGTACTTACTCTTATTATATTCTGTAATAGAACTTAGTTTATTTCACCCTATATTTTTTTTATTACAGACTATCACAAGCAGCAAATGGGATGGCGTAGCCCGCAGATTTTACAAGGCTGTTTAAATAATTATTTAAATAAGTTTTTATGTTATATTAAAGAGTTTTTTATAATTACAGTTTTTTAAACCAATCTTTTTTTACTTTCCTGGGGTTCTAGAGGCTTTAAAAAAATAAAAGGGTTCGTATTATATTGGGTGCTATCTTTAAGGGGTGATTGTAGGTACCCATTATACTGAACAACTTTCGTCGATTTTCTCTTAAAATATCCAGTATTTTTCTTGACTGAAAAAATTTTTGATTTCCAAAATTCATATTCAATACGGATACCATTAATAGATCCTATATTTTAAAAGCTCTCAAATTAAAATTAAATTAAATTAATTAAATATCTTGGACAATGTCACACAAATTATCTAGTCACATTTAAAGTACCAGAATCTAGCCTGGACTTGTATTATGATGACTAGACAACGATATAGAATACATATATAAATACAAACATCCATGACTCGGGTACAAATATTCATATTCATCATACAAATATTTGTCCCTTACGGGATTCGAACCCGCGACCCTCGGCACAGCAGGCAGGTTCACTACCGACTGTGCTACCGGGCCGTCACTCTCTCAATCTCCCCGATCTCGTCTCTCGTCAATACTCTATTGTACTCGACCACATTTTTTACACATTACCTCTGAACTTAGGTATGGTATTTTCTTTTCGTTTCGAGTACCTATGCAAGTGTCGATGTCTTTGACTTTCTTTTATCTACCACCGAGCTAGTATATAGTGACAGATAAAAGCGTACATAAATTCCGTAGAAAATAGAAGAAAAGAGTACTTTAGATCAGTCTCCTTCCGATGGCACTTGGATGGCACCTATCCCAAACAGATAGGTGGAAAAAGTTACACTAGAATCACATTTCGTTCAAAAAAGAAATAGGTGCATAATTTTATGGTCTGATCTCGGTCTATAAAGTGTCCCCAGAAAGTGTGAGGTGAGGCGGGGTATCATATCTGAAGTCAGAGGGGGGGGGGAGGGGAGGGGGGAGTGGCCGTTCTGTATGTAGAACTATATCTGTGACTATATACTTACTATTACCTAATTCTGTGCCTGTATCTATGCGTGATGGAGTCGCAAACGTGTTCATAAGGGACACAGAACGAGAGAGTGCCTCTATCATGAATTTCATGATTCTTTCAATAAGAAGGACCTTCTGCCTACTCATCATGCCAAAGTTACAATGGCCCCGATTCGGACTGTGCCACGACTTAACTTAACTAAATTTATTCCTGTCACTTTCTAAAATAAGATTAAGAAAAGAGACAGAAAACCAACAGCTGACTTTAGTGCTGTCAAAGTGACGTTACACGCCCAAAAACGTCTTAAATAAGATGGCGTACATTATGATGGCATCTTATTTTGGACGTGTAACGTCACTTTGACAGCACTAAAGTCAGCTGTTGGTTTTCTGTCTCTTTTCTTAATCTTATTTTAGAAAGTGACAGGAATAAATTTAGTTAGTTAAGTCGTAGCACAGTCCGAATCGGGTCCAATTTGATTAACACTTCAAAGTACCAGTTTTGTCATGTTCGGAGTTCGGACTTTGTCAAACGATAAGATTTAATTCTCTGACTGTTGTCACGCTTTACTGGGCAGGTTTTGGTAGACTACAACGTTGTAATAAAACCGGTCAAGTGCGAGTCGAGCTACTCACGCACCACAGGTTCCGTACCATACAACATATTAACTTACAAAAAAGTTTAGTTTTCTCCGTGACTTTTAGCGCGAGACCGATTCACTCTTGACCGGTTTTTATTATTTGTTATACTGTAGAGTTTGCTCTATAATTGAATACGAACACGTGAATCACACTAAGTTTGACGCTTGTATGTATTACTGTTTTTACGATATGAGCGAGAAGAAAAAACCTCTATAAAAACTAGTTTTTTGTATGTGTCCCTTATTTCTCACTTTTTGTCATTTCTATTATTTGTTAGCAAATCCATTATAGTAACGAAAATTATGTGCAAATTTCAACCGTCTAGCTATTGCCGTTTAAAAGGTAAAGTCAAGTTTTAGATAATACAGTACAGTCAGCAGCAATAAGTTGTATACACTTTTCTTCTGCGTCGTAGCACTAAAGTGTATAATTATAACTTACTAGCTTT
Organism: Agonopterix subpropinquella; assembly: GCA_922987775.1. Taxonomy (NCBI): domain Eukaryota; kingdom Metazoa; phylum Arthropoda; class Insecta; order Lepidoptera; family Depressariidae; genus Agonopterix; species Agonopterix subpropinquella. The sequence goes on from OV277712.1 coordinate 10,169,251, forward strand.
TGCCCGCGACTTTGTCCGCGTGGAGTTTGGAAACCCCAAGTATCCTATGTTACTTCTAATACCTCCAAGAATATGTGTACAAAGTTTCATGATGACGGTTAAGTAGTTTTCGCGTGAAAGCTTAACAAACAAACTTACATTCACATTTATAATATTAGGGATTGCTGCTGACTGTACAGACAGACGGACGGATGGACGAACGGACGGACGGACGGACAGCCTAGGCTTATGAATAGGGTCCCGTTTTCACCCTTTGTGAACGGAACCCTGAAAATGGTACGTCGGCGCGGCGTCTTTAATATCGCAAAAGTAATAAAATTCTGCAACTGATAGACGAATTGCAGCACAAACATTTTTATCGGCATTATCTCTGGAAGCTATCCCATAAAAGGGATTGATTCAACCGATAAATTTTATTTAACTTTAGCTTTTCAGACGTAAGGTTACTTACATTTGAATTTTAAAATGTCTTTCTTCGGCAAGGAATACATATTGGATCGACAGGAGAACTTTGATGGCTTCCGATTCTTTGGGAGCAGGTATGTACTAGATTTTATACATGATGTAAACAAAAATAATTTAAAGTTCTCGAATTAAAAATATTTATTTAACACTTAATATGTTGTATAATAGATATTTAAGATAAAAGTGAAAAGAAACATTATGAATTATGTTGCATGTAATAATTGATAGTCATCTAAAATAGTTTTAAATGTACTTATCACAAACAAAATTAATAAATTATTTAAATTGTTTAATGATAATTATAATTATGTGAAATATTGTAATATGCATGTAATTTGTTTAAATAAATAATTTTGTAATAATAGTTATTAAGGAAATAAACGGGCTTAAATAATAATAAATAAATAATGTTGAGCAAAGTTGTAGACATCAGAACAATACCTACCAGGTGGGTATAATTTTTTTTTTAAATAAAACAGGTCAAGTGCGTTTCGGTCTACTCGCGCACCGAGGGTTCCGTACCACACCACCACAGAACACAACATTATTAACTATGAAAAAAATCTTTTTTTGTCCGGGACCTTTAGCGCAAGACCGACTCACACTTGGCCGGTTTTTAGTATTTGTTGTTATTCTGTAGAGTTTGCTCTATAATCACACTAACTTTGATGCTTGTATGTATTACCGTTTTTACGATAGAGCGTGAAGAAAAAACGTTGATAAAAACTAGTTTCTTGTTGAAAACCCCCCTTAATTATTAACTTTTTCGCATTTTTATTATTTGTTAACAAATCCGCCGTAACAACGCATAATCTGAGAACGGACGACGGACAGACGGACAGACGGACGGACGGACAACGTAGGCTTAGTAATAGGGTCCCGTTTTCACCCTTAGGGTACGAAACCCTAAAAAGGTCCTCGGGTGCATGACTCGAGACATCGATCTGTAGCAGCTTGTTGACTGCCTCCGTGGTCTAATGGTTAAGAGCATTGGCTCTCGATGCGGAGGTCGTGGGTTCGATTCCCACGGGGGGGGGACAACCTAGTGATATGTCACTTTGTGCGTTTTTCCCCAGTTGGTTAGGACATTGCAGGTTGAATCACCTGATTGTCTGAAAAGAAAGATGATTATGTGTTATTATGTGTTTCGGATGGCACGTTAAGCTGTTGGTCCCGGCTACTATCTCTAGTGGTAATAGTCGTTACATAAAAACCACGTCAGAGGCCGTAAGGCGGTTTGAAAAAACTCTGACACCAGGGCTCTGCCCACACGATAAGAAGAAGAAGCAGCTTGTCAACAGTATCTATCGCAGAAATACGACATAAGACAATTTGCGATGTCCCATAGGCTGCTACACTATCTAGCTATTACGGTTCAAAAGTTACAGCCCTAAATAGGTAGGACAGACGGACGGACGGACAGACGGACAGACGGACGGACGGACGGACGGACGGACGGACAACGTAGGCTTAGTAATAGGGTCCCGTTTTCACCCGTTCGGTACGGAACCCTAAAAAATAAAAGCAAGGAAAATTATAATTCCTAGATTCTGACGAGACAAACGCAAGATTTGATTATGATTTCGCACGTCCCAGATAGGTATGTATACAGGTTGGTCCAAAAAGTGACGTCAACAATTTTTTTTTAGATTCCTCACACCTAGGCCACCTAGGGGGTATCCAAAAATCAATGTATGTTCCGCGTTTTTTTTTAGTTTAGAAGTTATGAATTTTTAAAGGTATTTTTGAGAATTTTCTACCAGAGCGGCTTAAACTGTCATAACTTTTTTTTTCATAGCATGAATTTTTTTAATTTTATTTTTGTAACACGATTGTCTGAAAACACTCTTTTACACGTAAAATAATCAGCAACAGAACATCCACACAAGCTACCGAAAAAAGGGTCCAAACTGAAAACTTTAGGTTTGAGTTGCACATAGCAAAATTTTCAAAGTTTTCTTAAAAATACAAAATGGAAGTTCCATAGGTTAAAACTAATTTTAAAAACTTCGGTGATTATTCAACTTACCATACAAGAAATAATAAGTGGTTCTTAATAGGCCATTTTACGCTGGAATCGGCATCCAAAGTTAATTAGGTAGAAAATCCGCTAAGAAAAAAAGTTGTTCCAAAAAATAGTTTTACCAATATTTTTTATTCTTATGGCTAACATTAGTCGAATATTGTCAAAAACATTTAAATAAACTAAAATTCAACGACCAGTGAAACATTTTAAGAACCTGAAAGAATTTGAATAACCACCGAAGTTTTTAAAATTAGTTTTAACCTATGTAACTTCCATTTTGTATTTTTAAGAGAACTTTGAAAATTTTGCTCCGTGCAACTCAAACCTAAAGTTTTTACTTTGGCCCCTTTTTTCGGTAACTTGTGTGGATGTTGTGTTGCTGATTATTTTACGTATAAAAGAGTGTTTTCAGACAATCATGTTACAAAAATAAAATTTAAAAAATTCATGATATGAAAAAAGTTATGACAGTTTTAAGCCGCTCCGGTAGAAAATTCTCAAAAATACCTTTAAAAAATCATAACTTCTAAACTACAAAAAATCGCGGAACATACATGGGGTATTTTTGGATAGATAGATAGAGAGGTGTGAGAAATCTAAAAAAAAATGTGTTGACGTCACTATTTGGACCACCCTGTATATGACTACGTACCTTGGTACATACAAAGCGAACACCGAAATGGGCTGGCTAGATGTCATATTAGATCAGGGGCAAAGAAAATATACACTACGCGAAAAGAAGCGACACTCATGCATGTGTGCTCGTAAAAGCGCTCACGGCTATGTGTGCGGGTCGGGGGCGAGCGCGGGTAGGAACGCGGGTTGCGAGCGGGTGGGACGTCATGTCAATGACGGCCGAATCCCAAGGATGTTCTCGCTTGCTCGACTCAGTGGACGGCGCGAGTAGGTACGTACGCGACTTTATTGTCACGTGCGGAAACATGTCATGTCGAGTTGATTGTTGTGTTTCCTACCTGCCTATTCATACTTAACGTCCTTTAAAACAGTTAATTCAAAATGTAGGTATTTTAATTTTGATGATTGAACACGCCCCCTAGGTACTTTTTTCCCGATAATACCCACCTACCATCTACAACCTCGATTTAAAAAAATACACGACCGAGGTACCTGATTTGGATTATAATAATTGATTGTTACATTTGCTACCTACCTACATATATTATGGGTATCGAGCATGACGTGAAATTGACACTACTATACTAACTGCAATGATAATACATATAATTTACTTTACTTGAATAAAATATCACCTAGGTAGGTAGATACATATGTATTTTTCGTTGTCGGAAGGTATCGACCCTATCGCATACTCGCGGCGGCCCAAGGTCACCGGAGCGGGATCTTTCGCGTACACGCAGTGTCATAGCTGTGTCAGGGGTCTCCAAACTACAGCCTACGGGCCAGCCAACTGTGGCCCGCGAGGACCACCAGGAGAGCGATTTTTGATTCTCATACATTGAACTCAGCAGTTGAAAATTTATGGAGATGCGCATCTTTCTACTGCTGATTTGACTTTCAAAAATCGCACTCCTGGAGTATGATTTTTTAATGTCAAATCAAATAATGATAATATTGTCATTTTCAACTGCTGAGTTCAAAGAATGAGTTTCAAAAATCGCACTTCAGATCCGGCCTGCGGATACAAAATAATATCCAACGTTTTTATTAAATGATCAAATTAAAAAACATACCTACATATACGAAATTCAACATTTGTTACTGACTGCAATACCGGTATAAAAAAGTACACTTTGCTGCAATACTTACCTAAGCAATCAAATTTTGTTATGTCGGTACTATGGTCTGGTTGGTATACGATGAGCCCAGGGCCGATAGGCTAGGTATTGGCCCTTGAGACCTAGTGGAGAAGTCAGTGTTGGTGTGGCCCTTACGCCAAAATGTTTGGAGACCAATGGGCCTCAATCGGCCTAGGTTTGAACGATACTACCAAAACAAAACCACAACCAAAAACGTTACGTTATGCACAATTCGTATCGCGCAAATTATATTAACGGTAACGATTTAGCTTTATTTCGGAAGATACGTTGGCGTAACGTTTGATGTCCGTTCGATCGAATTTTCTGTATTGTGCAATTTAACCGTTCAGAAAAAAATATAGCGATAGCTTTTTACTTCAGCTAAACCAAATCTAAACCAAAACCAAAACCGTATAAAATTGCGTAATTGAGGCCCAGGTTTAGATCGTATCCAAGAGTTAGGAATTTATCCGATGTGGAGATTAACAAAGTAAACTCAATACTCAATACTTAAAGCTATTTATATTTATCGGTTAACCACAAAATCTGAAATTTAATACGATATACTGCATTATAACTCGATTGTAACATGATTCAGGCCTAGCAGACAATGAAAACATAATTAATATATTTTTAACTTCGTACCGCCTTAGAATCTTCCCGACACACACTTGGCCGTTTTTTTAGCCTTTGTTCATCACGGATAATGTAGCATTTTAATGGTGAAAGAATTATTCAGATCGGACCAGTTGGAGCTTATTCATTACATACAAACAATCAAACAAACAAAAAATCTAATCTTTCCTCTTTATAATATTAGTATAGATAGTAGGTATATATTTGTATTCCATAGACAGAGTTTCCTTTACTATAGTGAAACGTGGATGTTCTGTGGTTTCAGAATATCTCTGACTACCTTGGGGTGTATAGTCGTGAGCATATGCATGTTATACAGGGTGAAATTGATATCATTAGCATCCTTTTAAACTAAGAGTCTACCCATCAAACTGAACAACTTTTACTATGGGAGCAAACCGATCGGAGCAGCTAAAAAATCAGCTGTCCCATACTAAACTGCAATGCCTACTTGTAAAATAAATGCAACAGCAGATTTTTTTTTGCTCCGTTCGGTTTGCTCCCATAGTAAAAGTTGTTCAGTTTGATGGGTAGACTCTTAGTTTAAAAGGATGCCAATGATATCAATTTCACCCTGTATGCTTTAAGTGTGTTGCTATTAAAGTATTTTTTTTTACCGTGGACAAATCAGCAGCAGTAGAAAATGTCAAAATTACTATGGAGATTATAAATACGTCATTCAATCAAGATTTTGAATCTAACGATTCAGCAATAGCACTTCAGGGTGTAATCAAAAATGCGTTACATACACAATACAAGGGGGTGCTTCAGACTATCAAACTACGGGACTTATATTAAGAGGGCTATCACAGTCCAGTTGCGCCCTCATCACATTTAAAAAGATTTCTCAATAAAGAAAGCCTAAATTAAAAAAGTGCTCAACATCAAAACTACAAAAGCCTTCAAGCTATTTTCATAGAATACTTTTATAGGTTTTTTAAAGGACTAAACATACAAAACAGTCTAAACCGAACTTTCAAGGAAAATTACTACGGCTTACGACGACGCCACGAGAACAATGAAGGGCATCCACACTCTCGTTCTCGGCCTGTCTCGCCCGCTCTCGGCGAGAATGAAGAGCCGGCATAATACTAGCCACTATGCTATATTGAATTTGAACACATAGCCTTAAAAGAATTAAAGAATTAAAGCGATAGGATTTTATTCCATCCCTAGAACAAACGAGGGATTGACGTATTGTTTATAAAAAAATAAAAAGAAAAACAAAATTCTACATTGTAGTACTAAAGTGTATATAACTTATAGCCGGCATAATACTAGCCACTATGCTATATTGAATTTGAACACATAGCCTTAAAAGAATTAAAGAATTAAAGCGATAGGATTTTATTCCATCCCTGGAACAAACGAGGGATTGACGTATTGTTTATAAAAAAATAAAAAGAAAAACAAAATTCTACATTGTAGTACTAAAGTGTATATAACTTATTGCTGCTGACTGTACCTACTAAAAAAATTTCATGTCATTTGAAAATGTGAATTCAGGCTATCTAATTTTATTCGCGGGTGTGTTAGTTTATCATAAACATAACAGTTTAAGTACTTATACTTATTTATACTTATTACCCCCTATAAATTAACCTGTGATATCATCGATAATCTTTATAAATAAGTAGGTATACCTTACCTAGTAGCGATATAGATATCTAGACATTATTTATTGCACTGAAGTGACTGGGCGTATTAGTTCTTTGATAAAAATGTTGAAATGAACTATTCTATCTGCCTAGGTACTTATGGATATTATACCAGTATAATATTATGTAAGTTTTACGCTCTGATTATACGGTATACAGGGTGTTACAAAAATACAAATAAACATTTTAGGGACCATCAAACTGAACAACTTTCACTATGGGACCAATATCGAAATCGCGAAAAAAAATCTGATGTTCCATCATCATCATCATCATATCAGCCGATAGACGTCCACTGCCGAACATAGACCTCACCCAAAATGGGGAGATTTGCCATAATCGCCAAGACGCGATGCGTTTGCGATGTTTCATACTAAACTACAGATCTACTCGAGCTAAATGTATGGGACAAAAATAATTATATTTTTTCGCGGTTTCGATGTTGGTCCCATAGTGAAAGTTTTTCAGTTTGATGGTCTCAACAACCCCCATAAAAGATTGAATTGTTTATTTTTACTTTTGTAACACCCGTATAGGTTAGTATTGGTAGGGTACCTACTTTTCCTAGACCATAAAACTATGGACCCAGCCATGCGTTTTTGGCAAATTTTGGCCAGCACTTTTTTGACTGAAGGTGACCGAAATCGAAGCCGAAGCCGAAACTTCAGTCGGACACTTATATGGTGTTGACTATTGACTGAATTAATTGCACATGATAAAATTGATAAATTCTTATAACAAATCTATTTTACTGCAAATAAAAAAAGGCCAAGTTCTTGACAACATTTATACTCTCCGGGTATGATATCATTATTCATTAATCATTAGCTTTTTATTTTTACATAAAAAAAATATTAATTCTTTTCATATTATATCGCGTTCCATATTTTGTTTATTTTTCAATGTTGGACCAACATTGACACATAGAGAAAGTTTTTCAGTTTTATGGTCTGAGCTTCCTTTTAATAAAAAAAACATCAGACACCTGTATCTGAATATATAAACGGCGATTTCTTTTACATTGTTTTTACAATGAACATTTTAACTTAACATGAATGAAATATTTTAAGTCTAGACTGTGATTCAATTAAATGAGTACACAACATGAGTATAAAAAGTGAGACATGCTTAAAATTACAATTACAATTTTTTACGTATCTGAACTATTATAAAACTGTAACAGAAGTGTGTCTGTACATTGAAGATATTTACGAAAAAAATAACGACATGGTTTTTACCTGTCCCTGATTCCAAATCACCAATGTTTGGATTTTTTGTCTGTCTGTTTGTTTGTTTTTTTGTTTGTTTGTTTTTTTGTTTGAGTGTTTGTTTGTTCGAGTATCACGCAAAAACTACTGAACCGATTTTGATGAAACTTTTTTGTTTGATAGCTTATCATCTGACTTAAGATCTGGTATATAATTTATGCGGACGAAGTCGCGGGTAAAAGCTCGTACATAATACATTGGTATTTTTTTCCTATAAAACCCGGCTTTGATAAAAAAAACTTGGCGGCTCCACTATTGTGCGAATGAATGGTTGGTTATTGGTATCTCTTATCATTATTTACCGAATATTACCTAGATTTCATGGAAAGTTAAAAAGACCGAAAAAACGTTACCTGTTTCATTAAATTTTGAACCTTCCAACATTGTGTGTGTTCTTACTCTCATACAAAATGTCTTTCTTCGGCAAAGAGTTCAAGTTATATAAACAGGAGAACTTCGATCAATTTGTTAACTCTCTCCCAGGTATGTGGTTTTGAAAAACATTACTTATTTCAAGTTTCGAATCTCTCTTCACTAAAGTTAAGTTTATCGTAACTTTTCTTCCAGTAAGTGAAGATTTCAAAAAGGTCTTAGCGGCATCCAAATCAACTCTGAAAGTTGTGAAAAATGGTGACGGCAGTTACACTTTGTACATTTCTAAACCAGACAACAGCATCAAAGAGGTTACTTTTAAGGATGGAGTGGAGTTTGACGAACAAATCAAAGATGCTCCTAATGTAAGTCTGTTTTATTTGCTTTTACTTATGAGAATGCGCCCAAGCGAGCTGCATATAGGCAAAGAAAATATATATAGGTAAGAAGTACATTTCGTTACATTTTAAAAGTAAATAGTACATTACTGCAGTGGCCAGCAACAGAGGCATTGATGGACGAACGTGTAAATGTGGGCCGAGGCGAAGCCGAGGCACACATACGTAAGTCCATCAATGCCTAGTTGTGGCCAAGGCTTGTATAGTACTTTTCTCAAATAATGCGCGGAAATGAAAACAGTAAATTTTCTCAAATAATTCGCGGAAATTAAAACTCTTTTCAAAATCAATGACGAACAACAATTTGTTTTTTTTTTTTCAATAAACAGCTTTCTATTTGCAAGTTAGTTCGAAATTGAAATAAAACCTTTTTTGAGTTACCTCCTTGGTCGCCATGTTTAGGAGAAAAAGATCGTTCCATTTTTAAATTACACGACAGATATGAGTTTACTATGTAATTTATTTGGCCGCAAAACACGACAGATATGGATTTTCATACAAACATTGCCGGCCGCTGCGCGCATGTATTTGGCCAGTACAGCAATTTCGATTTATCTCGAAGAAGGTTGTCAAAATAATGCTCACATTTCCAAGCATGTTTGAGAAAACAAAATTTTGTTAACACAATCTAGAAACAAATGTCTTTGTCGGTACCTTCTCAGATTTTCGTTTAAATATATAATGTGTTAACAACATTTTGTTATGCAACGTGTAAATGAATAAGCGCAAAACCTCATACACCCCAACTGATTTATAACGTAGTTTATAACTAAAGAATTAGATTGAAACAATAATTTCATTATTTTGATCATTAAATATTAAAGTGGATGGCTGTGGTAGAAGATGGATATTTGTTTAACACTTGTCACGAAACATAATTATGTTTTTAAAATAAACTTGTAATTTCATTGGGAAAAAAATACATTTCGCATTTTAAGTTTTGAGGCAAAAATTATTTGTTATCATTTCAGCCATACTCATGCATACATTTTAATAATCTTGTTTTGGTAGTAAGTAGGGTGAATGTGCTCGTGCGGTGGGATGACATCGGCTTCAGAAAATTTAAAATTTTACAAACAAATTATTTAATTTCAAATATTATTGATTTTGAACATGTTACAGCCATGTTGTGCTATTTCGAATCAAATTAAAGATTGAAAAATTCAGTCTCGGGCGGGACTTGAACCCGCACCCTTCCAAACCGGGGAAGTGCGTTATCCAATTTCGCTACCGAGCCCACTAGCTTTAAATTATTTAATATTTTGAAAAAAAATTACCTATATTGAAACCATGATAATTCGATTCTGCTCACGATTCTAAACAAACTACTTTCTAGTTTTGCTTTAATGCATTAACACGCTGTTTAAGTACTTTAATTATTAAAATGTGCAAACTAGGACGTAACTTTGTTTTGTATGGAGCGGTTCACTCTGACGATAGGACTGGTTCATCAATAGGTGCTCAAGTATAACTAATCCCTATATAAGTATAGTCTTTGACTATGTTACGCGTGTCATTCTACTAACAAACATTTCTGCCACTTTATTGCGGGGGGCGAGGTAACATGAAATCCGCAACTTTGTATTTTATTCCCCATAACTTAAGATTCTAATTTTGAATGTTAAAAATCATGAAAAGTACAAAATTATTGTTTCGCAATTATAGGCTGTCTCGTTTAGTGATAAGGTATAAAATTGAGGGTAGTGTAAATGCACATGATCAATTTGCCTTATACCGTGGCAGAAGGGAAATGCTACTGTAAGGTGTCCGTATAGTTAGCAGCCTCACCAGCTCATTCGAAGGTTTTGACTAAGCCACGATTTAGTGCCCAATTAGTGCAATTTGGTGCCCAAAGCACAGATTTGGTGCTCATGTAGTTTAAAAGATATTTGGGTACCTTACTGAGGCTGCTAAATAGACGTCAAGCTAGCAGTCGCATTTTGAAATACTGTTTGTATCGATGTGATTTATATGTCACGATTTAGTGCTCATTTTAGTGATTCCTATATCCAAAATTTCATTAATATTAATCCAATACAAGCCGAGATATGATAGTACATTGTTGAGGCTGCTAACTAGACGTTTATTCCAACGATGATTCCAATGAAACGGATGCACATTTGAAACAGATAAATACATAGCGATTTAGTGCTCGATTTGGTGACTCTTATGATATTTATGAAAAGTAGAATTTTCTTTCCTATTTCCCAAAATAATTACGTAAACTTCTACATACAACGATTTTCGGTACAACCGTGCACAAAAATTTTCATTTCTCGGAACTACTACCATGAGCTAGCGCTTGCGCTCGCGCAAGTAGTTCATAGTTATACCGAGAGATGGCGGGGCTGGGGAATTGTTTACGTGAGTTACGGAGATGCGAAAACGTGTCTTTTTATTACATACAATGAAGAACTAATTGCTTGATACAAATTAGTGCATTATAAGTAATAACTTCTTCCTCGTCTACAGTTCCACATTGTATTATTTATACTATAAATTAACTAATTGCCTCCGTGGTCTAATGGTTAAGAATATTGGGCTTTCGACACGGAGGTCGTGGGTTCGATTACCACAGGGGACACCTAGTGATATGTCACTTTGTGCATTTTTCCCCAGTTGATTAGGAAATTGCAGGCTGAGTCACTTGATTGTCTGAAAAGAAAAATTTTTGTAGATTTTGGAAATTTTTGTTTCTTCTGGTACCTAGTTTTTGGTAATTTCTGGTAGATTTTGGTAGCAAAAACAAAAAAAACTATGTAACGGCTACTACCACAAGAGATAGTAGCAGGGACCAACGGCTTAACGTGCCATCCGAAGCACGGAATCATCTTTCTTTTCAGACAATCTGGTGATTTAGCCTGTAATATCCTTACCAACTGGGGAAAAACGCACACAGTGACATATCAGGAGGTGTCCCCCGTGGGAATCGAACCCACGACCTCCGTGTTGAGAGCCCGGTGTTCTTAACCATTAGACCACAGAGAGGCAGTTATTGGCAGGGCATTTCAATAAGAAAAGTCAAAAATCTGTGTGTGATTTATTCACTTATAATAAATCTGTTCATTATTCTCCTAGTTTCATTTAGTTTTTCTAATAAACATTCAGTTTTTACCCGACTGCGCTAGAAGGAGGGTAATAGTAATCGTAAAGTAAAATAAGGACGTAGTTTGCAAAAATTACCTTATCTGTCGGCAAAAATCCTCATTACTTGACACAAGCTTGACACAAATGATTTGGGGCTAGTCAATTAATACAGTAATAGTCAAATAGTAGAGAAGAATAATAGACTCCTGGAGTGCGATTTTTGAATCTCATTCGCTGAGTTCAGCAGTTGAAAATGTCAAAATTACTATGGAGATAAGCATCTTTCTACTGCTGATTTGACTTTCAAAAATCGCACTCCTGAAGTATGATTTTTGAAAGTCAAATCAGCAGTAGAAAAATGCATATCTCCACAGTAATTTTGACATTTTCAACTGCTAAACTCAGCGAATGAGATTCAAAAATCGCACTCCTGGACTCAAATTGAGTCACTCAATACATACATAAGAGAGTGAGTATTGTCACTGTTATAAAAATTTAATGTCATTTAACTTTTTTGCTTGGCAGTACTAACCATAAAATTAAAAACAATTTTAAACCCTATCACAGTTGAATAAAGTCTAAATTTGATCAACGGTTTCGTCAGACCTAAATTACGATTAGTATGTAGAAGTTTACGTATTTTTTTTGGGAAATAGGAAAGAAAATTCTACTTTTCATAAATATCATAAGAGTCACCAAATCGAGCACTAAATCGCTATGTATTTATCTGTTTCAAATGTGCATCCGTTTCATTGGAATCATCGTTGGAAGAAACGTCTAGTTAGCAGCCTCAACAATGTACTATCATATCTCGGCTTGTATTGGATCAATATTAATGAAATTTTGGATATAGGAATCACTAAATGAGCACTAAATCGTGACATATAAATCACATCGATACAAACAGTATTTCAAAATGCGATTGCTAGCTTGACGTCTATCTAGCAGCCTCAGTAAGGTACCCAAATATCTTTTAAACTACATGAGCACCAAATCTGTGCTTTGGGCACCAAATTGCACTAATTGGGCACTAAATCGTGGCTTAGTCAAAACCTTCGAATGAGCTGGTGAGGCTGCTAACTATACGGACACACTGTAAGCCCAGTCCTTACAGGGTGAAATTGATATCATTGGCATCCTTTTAAACTAAGAGTCTACCCATCAAACTGAACAACTTTTACTATGGGAGCAAACCGATCGGAGCAACTAAAAAATCTGCTGTCCCATACTGAACTGCAGTGCCTACTCGATTAAAATGTATGCAACAGCTGATTTTTTTTTGCTCCGATCGGTTTGCTCCCATAGTAAAAGTTGGTCAGTTTGATGGGTAGACTCTTAGTTTAAAAGGATGCCAATGATATCAATTTCACCCTGTATAAGGTGTTAAATAATTACCTGGGGCTAGCATGATCTGCTTATTTTAAAATGTATATCTAATCCTTAACACTAATTTATGAATAATTTTGTCCATTGCAGTCTAAATCTACGATCACAGTTGACGGTAACGTCTTCAACCAGGTGCAGGTCTTTGACAACGGCGGTAAAATAGTCACCAAAAGGGAATTCTCCGACAATGAAGTTATTGTGGTAAGAATTTCTTTTCCATGTTAGGGGGCGTTGGAAGTCTGTTACTGAGCGGTCGCCTGCTCTCTGGCTTGCCATGAGGCTCCATCAATAATGTGGTGGCTCAAGTAGGTATGGTGTTCTTGTGCATAAAACAATCCTTAAGGTTACCTTATCAAGTATATATTACCAAACAACGTCAAGCACATTTTCTGTTTAAGACTGGAGACTAGCTTTTGCCCGCGACTTCGTCCGCCAGGCACGTATCCAGGGGGCACGGGTGGGATTTATCCCCCCCCCCCCCCCCCTCCCATCCCGAAATCCGGTACGGCACTAGAAATTGAAGCATGCAGGTTTCCTTACTATGTTCTCCTTCACCGAAATGCCAGTGGTGGTGTTACAAATCGTAAATAAATTCTGAAAACTCATTGGTTTATTGTAGATTGTTATTTCACTAGGTACCTAAATGTGAAAATAATCCAAGTTTAATTTTCAGAGTATCAGTACTTCCGAGTGGGATGGAGTCGCACGCAGATATTACAAGCCTGAATAATTAGAATTATTCAACTTTATTTATTATATTTATTTAGGTACTTAATATTGTTTTAATAAAAATTATTTTTTATTTTGAATTGTTTGTTGCCCTTACATTCCTATAAATTGGCCGTAACCATAAGAATAGTTGATAATAATTATAATTACTTACTACACACACACACACACACACACATTATCAAATTAATATTCTTATGCTGTAACTTCGACATTTCAACTGTTTTGGATGATTCTATTTCTATTCCGAAAAGGTTTAACAATAAAAGACTTCATTTCTCTATGAATGCGATGGATAGATGAATAATATTTAGGGTCAATTCACACGTACCACAACCATACCACGTCGCAGCGACAAAATGTGGTCAAACTGTGGTTACGTGTGAATAGTGTCGCAGCGACTTTTTGCAGTTGCGTTGTGGTACCGACAAAATGTCGATGTGGTTGCGTTGTCGCTGCCGTTGCGATGTGGTAACCCCGTGGTCATGTGCAGCTCCGGCTTTCGTAGAGGAAACACGGCTTGACGGCATGTCGTGGCGATGTGGCCGCGGTGCCGCTGCCGGTGGTGGCGTTGCCGTCGCGATGTGGTTGCGATGTGGTCGTATTACACAGGTGGTCGATAACAACGGCAAAATGTGGTAAGTACGTGTAAATTGTAATATTCATTTTCAATACAAAATATACGCCCGACCACATGGCGTCTTTGTGGTGTGGTTGTGGCTATGGTGTGGTTGTGGTACGTGTAAATTTACACTTAGTAATAGCCAGACAGCTGATGGCCTCACGAAGTTATCCGCGAACAAACATAAAAAAAATATACGGTCGAATTGAGAAACCTCCTCCTTTTTTGAAGTCGGTTAAAAACCTCCTCCTTTTTTGAAGTCGGTTAAAAACAGAATTATGAAAAAATTACAGTAAGTCGTGATGTATACAACGGCGAGCTTAACTCTAAAAGAGTTTTCTTCCAGCAAACCGTTGAGTGAGAGGAAAACTAATATGTTTGGGTTAAAATTAATCCTAATAAAATAAGAAACAATATAAGATACACGTATACAAACAAATAAATAGGTATATGAATTAATGTACCCGCAGGGGGGCAGCTTGTAACGAGCTGACGGTGAGTGGCGACACCGCGGACCCCTATCCAGGGGGACTATATAGACATGCGCTCACACACACACACGCACACAGACAGTAACACACCCCCTTACCTCTGGCTTGCCTTCATTGGCCGTCCAGAGTGGAATCGGAAGAGCGGAACCCATGCTCCAGGTTGGAAGTGCATTCCACGTAATAGCGTAATAACGGAGAAACCCGCTCACGGGGTAAACCCCGCGATGGTGAAACCAGAGCCGCACCTCTCGACAACCGTTCAATGGGATGTTGCCCCATTGTCGCACTTTGTGCGTGTGGCCGTTTTATGGGGCCCACTAAACGAGTCGGCGAGTTACCGCCTGCCCTGTTTAAAATTTTGAGACTAGTTGTCATGGCAGGCGTCCGTTAGTCTCCTCCCATAGCCCAGTATCCATCCATCCAACTTTCACCTCCATAGCCCAAGACCTTATTTTTCCATCGCGGCCATAGCGCCGGACTCCAATAGTCTTTGCACATGGCGGGGACCATCCCCGTGTGTATCATGTTGTGCGCTCGGAGATGGTAACTTGTCTTTTGAACGGGCCTCTACATGTTGGCTTCGGCTCCATGCACGCCTTCCAAAGGTCCGGGACTTAATTGCCCGTGATTACGGAACGTAAGACATACAATAATATGACATATATTATATACATACATATAACTACTACGACTTTATTTAGATAGGTAAACCTCCTTAACTCTCCTCTTGAAGATGTCCAGCGAAGGGCTAGCACAGATAGTATGCTGCAATGAATTCCATAACCTGGCCGCATGAACTGTGAATGAATTCCCATACAGACTAGAAGTGTGTAGTGTAAGGGATACGCTAGAAGCAGCGATGTGATTGATCTGCAAGGCTTACCGCGTGGTACTAGCTAGTATTAGATTATAATCGTTGTTTTTGACTTGGTTCTTAAATCTTAAATCTTGTTTATTTATTAACATTTCAGTATACATTGTCTTATATTGACATTATTGTGATGATACCAAAAAACCCTATTTGGGTTTGTGTATTATCTACCAAAAAGTACTAAAAGTGGTCGCACTGTAGTATCGGGCCGAAATGGAGAGGATGTCGTATCGTTATCGTATCGTGTAATGTGAAAACGCCGAATATGCGGTATGCCTACTAATCCAATGGTACCTACAGTACAGAGAAATACAAGCAAGGCAAGAAATAAGAGATATACAATATAAAGAAAAGTATAATTTATTAAAAATAACAAAAGTAGCGACCAGACTCTTCAAGCTTTGTAAAATCTTTTGGCGACACCATCGTAACCACTGCGCGAGATTGTCTGAAAAAAAAAATAAAAAACTGATATCATAATCCTTTTAAATTAGGAACTATTTAATGTTACTAAACTAGCACTAAAGCTTTTGTGTTCCTAGCACTAAATATTGATACCCGTCATCGCTACATACGCTAGGTCGCAAACTAAAGTATTACTTGCGCTAGGCAATACGGACACTACAGGGTGACATTGTCTACCCATCAAACTGAACAACTTTTACTATGGGAGCGAACCAGTCGGAGCAAAAAATAAATCAGCTGTTCCATACTAAACTGCAACGCCTACTTGACTCAAATGTATGCAACACCCAATTTATTTTTTGCTCCGATCGGTTTGCTCCCATAGTAAAAGTTGTTCAGTTTGAGGGTAGACTCTTAGTTAAAAAGGATGCTAATGATATCAATTTCACCCTGTATAGGGTCTTTCTTAATATGCTGACACTATTTAAGGGGATGATCAGACCGTCAAACTGAACAATTTTCTCTATGGCACCAATATCGAAATCGAGAAAAAAAAATCTGCTGTTTCATACAAAACTGCAAACCTACTCGAGCCTAATGTATGGGACAGATATTCTTTTTTTCGCTATTTCGATGTTGGTCCCATAGAGAAAGTTGTTCAGTTTGATGGCGTGATCATCTCCTTAAAAAAGTGTCAGCATAATATGCTATGCTGCTATGCTATAGAATATGCTGAGCATATTAAAAAGGACCCTGTACTGTACCTATACAGGGTGAAATTGATATCATTAGCATCCTTTTAAACTAAGAGTCTTCCCATCAAACTGAACAACTTTTACTATGGGAGCAAACCGATCGGAGCAAAAAAATAATCAGCTGTTCCATACTAATCTACAATGCTTATTTGACTCAAATGTATGCGACAGCAGTTTTTTTTTTTGCACTGATTGATTTGTTGTTGTTCAAGTTGTTCAGTTTGATGGGTACTTTCAAAGGATGCTAATGATATCTATTTCACCCTGTATAAATTGTGTGTCTCGTAATCAAACTTCTGCAGATGAAGATGCTCGCATTTAGCGGGCATGTCACCATACCATGATTATTGGACAATAGCCAGGTACATACCGTAATGAGTTCGTTGTCTGAAAATTCCCTCTTGATTGTCAGTGATCCGATAGGGAAGACCTGCACCTGGGTGAATGTGTTTCCAGATACCGTCACGGTGGTCTTAGCCTGGGAAAACAGGAAAAGCACCTATTTAAAATCATCTTTTACTCACACCCAGTAGCGTAGCGAGGGGGGGGGGGGCAGGGGAGGCAAATGCCCCGGGCGGCACTTTTCTAGGGGCGGCAAATTCGGGAAAAATATAGATTGATTGAGCTCTGTCTATAACCAATTCGTGGAACAGAGAAAAGTCGAGCTCGCTTCGCTCGCTCAAGTTTCTGTTTTAATTACTGTTGTACCTACCTTACCTACAAATAATCCTATAGAATTCTGACTAAGACTTGGTACTAAAAATTTCGAGGTCGCTTCGCTCGGTTCATAGCGTTTACTTAGGTTACTATGCAGATATTATATGTAAAAAGCTCTGGCTCCAACTGATTCGTATCTAGGAGAAAAATCGAGCTCGCTTCGTTCGCTCTATATTTTTACACTAGCGGCCCGTCCCGGCTTCGCACGGGTGGACGTCTAATCTTTTCTAGCAATAAATATAGCCTATGTTACTCAGGGTGAATGCAGCTTTCTAATGGTGAAAGAATTTTTTAAATCGGCCCAGTACTTTTTGAGCCTATTCATTACAAACATACAAACATACAAAAATAGGTACAAATCTTTCCTCTTTATAATATTAGTGTAGATTTATAAATCAAAAGATGTCTGACCGCACCTCGAATGCAAAAAAATTTCGAGCTCGCTACGCTCACTCCGATATTTTTCGTTAGGTCTTATAATGATATATATATTGGGGGCGGCAAAATCGATTTGTGCTCCGGGCGGCGGAAACCCACGCTACGCCACTGCTCACACCTATCTATGTGGAATAAGGACCCAGTTTTGTCGATACAATGTTACTAGGAATGTGTGTTTACGAAGGGTAAATTTGATGGAATTTAAAAAACCAAGAGCGTGTCGTGTCCATAATAGGGTTCCGAAGCCATAAAAAATAATCGCTTGATTGAGTAGGTAAAAAAAATATGTTTTTTTCTTTATTCCCCAACAGCACAAAATGTCTACAAGATGTCTAATATATATCTACAAAATATCTAAGTGTCTACAAAATATCTAATAGATATCTAGTAGATATTCTGTGTAGTGTGGGTTTTGTATTATCACCTAGTTTCTTTCTGTTAAATAATTATATAGGTAGGTACAGTCAGCAGCAATAAGTTATATACACTTTAGTACTACGACGTATAACAAAAGTGTATACAACTTTTTGCTGCTGACTGTACCTAAAAATGTGTTACGGCTCTTACAGACTAGCGACAGTACTCTGCGATAGCTCGCGACAGGGTCGCGCGACCCTCTGAGACCGTCGCGCGACTGTCGCGCGACCGTGACGTAGGCATAGTCTGAGAGCACAAGTCTTGTTCTTGAGAGATTACAGTTTGAAGAAAACGGAGGCTAAAAAATAACATGGTTGATATTTCTGGTAGTTTTTATAAGTTTTTCGTAGATTTTGGTTTCTTTAGAGAATAGATAATCCAGAATTGATTATCTTCATCACCAAGTCTATAAAATATTACAGACTGGTGAAAATAGGGCAATTATAATATACATTATATACTATTACTGTCACAACAATACACACCAAGACAAAAAAAGAAAGTAACAAAAGTCATACAACCACCAACAAAAGAGATACACCAAAAAAGCCACAGTGGGAAATAAGGATAGAAAAGAAGATAACACCACTCAGAAAGGAAATAGGTCAGCTTACTCAATACCTCAACGGAAACTTAACATATAATAAGAAACAAAAACTAAACCCAAACAATAAAAACAAAGATGAAATAGCTGATCAGTTAGATAACAATAAACAAAAACTACAAGCTTACTCAAAACGATTGCGCCGCTATAAAAAAAGTCATCAGAGAAAATCTGATAATATGTTGTTTTACACAAACCAAAAACTATTTTATCAAAAATTTAATACAGATCACGTCAAAATTATAGAGCCTCCAGACATAAAAGACATTCAAAACTACTGGGAAAGTTTATGGTCAAAACCGGTACAACACAATACACACACAAACTGGTCTAAAATTGAAGAACAGGAGATGGAAAACATAGTTTCAATGCCAGAAATAACCATTAATAAAGACGATGTCACACTTGCAATAAAAAAATCTTTGAACTGGAAAGCACCAAGGCCAGACAAAATACAAAATTATTGGATAAAATACTTCACTTCAACACACGAACACATTGCAAATTCATTTAACCACCTTACCACAAGACATACCCCCTTTCTTGACACAAGGCATCACATATCTAAAACCCAAAGATCAGGACACAACCAACCCATCGAAATACAGACCAATTACCTGCCTCCCCACTATTTACAAATTACTAACATCCATCATCACACAAAAACTCAACAAACACATCTCACAAAACAAAATCATACCGGAAGAACAGAAAGGCTGCTCGAAGGGATCCAGAGGCTGTAAAGAACAATTAGTAATAGACACAGAAATTCATAACCAAGTAAAACACAAACACAGAAACTTGAATTACTCATATATAGACTATCAAAAAGCGTTTGATAGCGTACCCCACTCATGGCTCATACATGTACTTAAAATGTATAAAGTTGACAACACATTAATAGAGTTTCTACACCACACTATGACTAGATGGACCACCAAACTGAACCTACGAACCAACACAACAACTCTATCAACACCACCGATAAACATAGCACGTGGGATTTTCCAAGGTGATTCCCTTAGCCCACTATGGTTTTGTCTAGCCCTCAACCCCCTTTCTAGAATCTTGAATAAAACAAATTACGGATATATGATCGACAGAGATAATAATATAAAACTTTCCCACCTACTCTACATGGATGACATCAAACTCTACGCAGCCAACAGACAAGAACTAGATCATCTTCTAAAACTAACCGAAAAATTCAGTGCAGATATTAAAATGACCTTTGGAACCAATAAATGTAAAATAAACAGCATTATCAAAGGCCAACACAAACAGACAGATTCTTTTGAACTAGAACTACAGGAAGGAACAATAAATAGTATGGAACCCAAAGAGACATATAAATATCTTGGATATCAGCAAAGCATATCAATAAACCACACAGACATAAAAGCAACACTCAAAAGTAAATATAAACAAAGACTCAACAAAATACTAAACACCCAACTATCTGCAAGAAATAAAATTAAAGCTATTAACACATACGCTATCCCGATATTAACATATTCTTTTGGAGTAATTAAGTGGTCAGACACAGAACTAGAGGCTCTTAACACGACAACTAGGACAACGAGCTACAGACACAACATTCATTACATACATTCAGCAGTGCAAAGATTCACACTCAAAAGAAAACTAGGAGGCCGTGGATTTATAGATATTAAAAACTTACACTATAGTCAAATAGAAAACCTACGTACATACTTTCACACAAAAGCCAACACTAGTATACTACATAAAGCAATAGTAAACCTACCCCACTCCGGAACACCCCTACAACTTAGCAACAAACAATTTAATCCTAAACTTAAAATCCTCAACGATGATCAGAAAATAGAAAACTGGAAGAAAAAAGCATTAGATGGAAAGTACCCCCACCAGTTAGAACAGGACCATATAGACCGAACTGCATCATGTACCTGGCTCACAAAAGGCAACATATTCGGTGAAACAGAAGGCTTCCTCGTAGCAATACAGGACCAAGTAATTAAAACCCGTAATTACTCCAAATACATTCTGAAAGAAACAATAGAAACAGATAAATGCAGATTATGCCATCAAACTACAGAAACCATAGACCATATCACAGGAGGTTGCAGTGTACTCGCTAATAAAGAATACACACACCGCCATGACAATGTTGCCAAGCATATACATCAACAACTCGCCCTTAAATATAAACTACTAGATACTTACAGCCCCTACTATAAGTACAAACCGAAAAATGTGATAGAAAATAGTTCAGCAAAACTATACTGGAATCGAGACATAATCACTGACCGCACCGTACTTAGCAATAGACCCGATATCACACTGACCATTAAATCCACAAAGACCACATACTTGATTGACATCTCCGTTCCCAATACCCATAACCTAAAGCAGAAACACACCGACAAAATACAAAAATACATCAATTTGGCAGATGAAATCAAACAAATGTGGCACCAAAACACCGTCAGAATCATTCCAATCATTATCTCATCAACAGGCGTCATACCTAAAACTTTGAAAGCAGCCCTCAAGCAATTAGACCTTCACGAAAAGACATACATACCTCTACAAAAGTCAATAGTTATTGACACTTGCTCTATAGTTCGCCGTTTCCTAAATCCAACTTCTCTTACACTCGAAAATAGTCGCGATCGCAATCTACAAACTATCACACAAAACCTACCCATACATGCTTCCACAAGTAACACACAACACACGACCACGATCCACAACACACAAAGAGACACACACGATCCTCATTCACTTCCAGAGCAAGGATACTTGGCGTAAGTCCGTACCTCGTTCAAAACAACCGACCTCGAGTCGAGCTTAAAAATCTTTGGATTAAAAGTTATAATAATAATACTTAATACAACACTAATAATTATAACACATAATATTATACACATAAATATTTATAAATACGTATACAGGGTGTAACAAAACACCCTAGTAATACTTAAGGGGGTGCTTCAGACCATCAAATTTAAACAAATTTCACTATGGAGCCAACATCGAAATCGCGAAAAAAAATCAGCTCTTTCATACAAAACTGCAGTACCGTCTCGACTCAAATGTATGGGATGGCAAATTTTTTTTATTTTTTCTCGACATTGGTTCCATAGTGAAAGTTGTTCAGATTGATGGTCTGAAGCACCCCCTTAAGTATTACTAGGGTGTTTTGTTACATCCTGTATAGGGTCCTTCTTAATATGCTGACACTTTTTTAAGGGGATGATCAGACCGTCAAACTGAACAACTTCCTCTATGGAACCAACATCGAAATCGCGAAAAAAAAATCATCACTTCCATACAAAACTGCAAACCTACTCGGAGCCAAACGTATGGGAAACTGTTATTTTTTTCGCGATTTCGATGTTGATTCCATAGAGAAAGTTGTTCAGTTTCATAGTCTGGTCATCGCCTTAAAAAAGTGTCAGCATATTAAGAAGGACCCTGTATATAGGATGTTACAAACTATTGGATATGGAGGTCTCTCTCTCAGACTATACAACACTACGTCACGGTCTTCAACTGTCGCGCAACGGTCGCGCGACAGTCGCGAGCTGTCGCAGAGTACTGTCGCTGGTCTGTAAGAGCCCTTATTGTTAAAATATTTAAATGTCAAATAGTATTTTATAAACTGTGTTTATTAGTTAAGGCTGCTGCACCGAGCCTATTGTGCTGCCCCCAATCGTATTTCTTTGTATCAATTAAACAATATTTCTAAAAAAACAAGAGTGTCACATTGTGGGCTGATTTTCACTACGGATTTGTTTTTAAATGTTAATTAATAAGTTTGTAAAAATTAAAATTTACTGAACCCGATGTCAACCCACCGCGCACACTCACCGTTCTTACTACTAAAACAAGATTATTAAAATCTATCCATGAGTAGGTACGTTAACGCTTTCATGTATTGCTGAAATGATAACAATTCTTTTTTGCCTCAAAACTTAAAATACTCAATACTCAATACTCAATGTGAATAGCTTTAAATTTTAACAATCTAAATAATGAAATTATTGTTTCAATCTATGTATAGTTGGGGTGTATGAGGTTTTGCGCTAATTTATTAACACGTTGTATATCTACCTCAAAGGTCTTATATTCAAAGGTAAGGTAAGGTAAGGTACAGGTACGTACGGTAAGATCCTCCCTCACTTTCTCGTCGAATTCGACTCCGCTCTTGAAGGTTAGTTCGGTAGTTTTGCTCGGATGGATGGTGTAGATGGTGTAGGTGTCGCCGTTCAACACCACTTTCTGGGTAGGTCTGCTTGCCAGTGCCTTCTGTTTGTATTCCGCAGGCACAGATTCTGTGGGATGAGGAAGATTGTATGAGGTATACGTAGATTGCAAATAAAACCGGTCAAGTACGAGTCGGGCTACTCGTGCACCGAGGATTCCGTAGCACATCACCAGACAAAAAAATCTAAACTATTATAAAACTGTAACAGAAGTGTGTCTGTACATTGAATCACATCATAATTTATGCGGACGAAGTCGCGGGTAAAAGCTCGTAACTTATAAAAAAGTTTTGTTTTCTCCGGGAGTAGTAGTGCGAGACCGATTCACACTTAGCGGATTTTTATTATTAGTTGTTATGCTAGAGACTTTGCTCTATATTCACAAAAAGTTTGACGATAGAGCGAAAAGAAGAAAACTAGATTCTTGTATGAGGACTATTGAGGACCCCCCTAATTATTCACTTTTTGACATTGTTATTATGTCTTGTAAAATCCGCCATAATAATGCACATTCTTTGAAAATGTCAACTGGGTTCAAAAGTTACAGCCCTAAACTTAAATAGGTAGGACAGACGGACGGACGGACGCAACGGACGGACGAACGAACGGACGGACGAACGGACAGATGTCTCATTTTCACCGTTTAGGTACGGAACCCTAAAAATTAAGCGAATTTGGATTGGATTAATCTTCTTCTATATCGTATGGTATCTAAATAAATATCGCCCTCCCTTGAACCCAAAAGTCTGGATACGTGCTTGATCGCGTGCACAGGAAGGGCAGGATACAAATTGGGCCATATAGCCCAGTCAATTTACGGAGTTTTGTTAGAAGGGGTGGGAAGTAATTAGGTAAGGATGTATTATGTAAACCGCTACGGAACATAGAAATCAAAATTTTATGTCCGGAAGGCTTTTAACATTCGATTACGACACCCGGTTGGTGTAATGGTTACCACGCCGGACTGCCAAACCAGGGTCCTGGGTTCGAATCCCGGTTCGGTCATGGATGTTTACATGTTTGTGCCGTTGTTGTATGGTTTCCATAATAAACAGCCTATTAATAGTGCTTTCTTGGGATCATTACAATGTATGTGCCTGTGAGCGTTATTTATTTATTTATTTATTTATTTAACAATCCTTGTTGAATTCTAATTCATCGGATTTAATTCAAAATTTTGTTAAACAAAGTTTAATTAAAAAAAAATTTTAGTATATTTTTAGACTTGTATTTTCATAAGCTTTCAATTGATACCCCTCACCATAGGGTAGAAATTTTTTTCATTTACCCTTTCCACCTCCCCAAATTGCCCCCAATATAAAAATTAAGCTTTTTTTTACTTCATTTATGATATTGGACCAGCAATTGCTATATCTGTACCGAGTTTTAACTTCCTGTCTTACGGTCTCTGAGAAAAATGCCTGTGACAGACGAACAGACGAACGGATGGACCGACAGACACCGAGCTGATTCCATAAGTCTTTCATTTTGCCAATTTTAGTACGGAACACTAAAAAAAATACTGATGAATTTTGATAAAAATATTTACTCCGTGTTTGAAGTGTGTACACTGTACACTGGTAAAGCCTTAAAAATGTGAATAAAAACTTCATGTTTTATAGAACGAGATAAATGCTAATTTTAAATTTGGACCTGTTGCTAACGTGATTTTATTTAAATTATGGTACATTTCTGGGCTCAAATAGGCTCTCAAATGATTTATACGAAAATAAAAGCATTTTTTAAATTAATCCCGGGTCAAACGGACTTTTCATACAAACGTTTGAACAGCTGATTGCATTTACTATGGAAAGAGCTAAATTTTTATGAGAATTTCCTATAGGTTTCTTAGGGTAAATTGATCAGTATCATGGGTACAATCACCCCTTAAAATAATGCAACTGTTTACCCTAACACCCTGTATACACGTAAAAAAGTTATGTCTGGCTAAGATACCTATCTCCTTTGAATCAAAACAGCTCAGAAAATACACAAAAAGATAAAGACAGAGAAATCTGTTCTCTGATCGATCATAGAGATCGGATATTCGCGGATGCATATTTACCTAAACTTCATTTTTGGCTATAAAATTATGGAAGAGGCTTCTTAAAATCATCTTTTTTAAATATTATCCGGGAGTGCAGGAAAATGCAGGAATGCATAACTAATCGGATGCGTAGTATGGAAGCAAGTTCTTAAAACTATTTAATTTAAAAAGAAAAATATTTTTTTCGGTAAAATAAATCTCGGGATGTCAGGAAGTCCGGGAATGCATAACTAATCGGATGCATAGTATGAAAGAGCCTTTATTAAAATTATAAAATGAAACAAAAACCATTTTTTTTCTTTACAAAAGTGCACCCCATAATAGCCAACACCTCAACTTTAGGTAAATATGCATCCGATTACCTATCCGATCTCTACCTGATCACATATACCTGGTAAATCATTGATGAAGGTTTCGAAGTTCTCCTGCTTCTCGAATTTGAATTCCTTTCCCAAGTAAGCCATTTTGTTCGTTGCTAAGGTATTCGGTATTCGGTTTCGGTTCGGTTGAAACGTAGGGCACCAATCAACTGATGTGTCGGATTGAAATTCAGTACTTATATACTTAATTACTTATTAAATGTTAACTGATTTGATTGTCTTATCCATATTTTTTGATAAGCGTAGTAACATAAAATTCTTGATTGTGGTAGAATTGGCTTAGCAGATTGTTACATTCCTATAAATTAGCCGTATTGTTTTTAATGATGAAAAAAATTATTAAAAAAAAAAAAACAAAAGAATAGTTGATAATAGCACTAATATAATACTAATAAGTGATAATAATTATAATTACAATTACTACACATTATCAAATTAATATTCTTATATTTCTTATGCTGTGACTTCGACATTTCTAAACTGTTTTGGTTGATTCTATTTCTTAATTTCTCTATGAATAAGATAGATGAAGAAAAAGAAAAAACTTTCTAAAATAAGATTAAGAAAAGAGACAGAAAACCAACACCTGACTTTAGTGCTGTCAAAGTGACATTACACGCCCAAAAACGCCTTATATAAGATGGCGTACATTATGATGGCATCTTATTTTGGGCGTGTAACGTCACTTTGACAGCACTAAAGTCAGCTGTTGGTTTTCTGTCTCTTTTCTTAATCTTATTTTAGAAAGTGAAAGGAATAAATTTAGTTAAGTTAAGTCGTGGCACAGTCCGAATCGGTCCAATATTTAGTAACAGCCTGACAGAAGACAGCCTCCCGATCCCCGATATAATTATAGAGAATATTCTTTGCTCTGAAAATAATCATTTAAGAAAGGCTTATCTTTCTTTAGTGTCAATCGGTAGAAAGTATTATCATAGATTCATAGATTCTTTATTGAACAAAAAAACATAATTATGATAAAATTACAGTAAGTCGTGATGTACAAAGGCAAGCTTAACTCTAAAAGAGTTTTCTTCCAGCAAACCGTTGTTGAATGAGAGGAAAACTACAAATAATATGTTTGGGCAAAATCAGTGTGCACACAATTAAAAATTTACTTAATTACTTATGAGATAGTATGTTCTGTAGGTTTAATATATCTATGGATAGTAAAATGAATCCTATAAAATAAGAAACAATATAAGATAGGTACGTACACCTTTACAAACAAATAAATATATAGGGTCCTTCTTAATATGCTGACACTTTTTTAAGGGGATGATCAGACCGTCAAACTGAACAACTTCCTCTATGGGACCAACATCGAAATCGCGAAAAAAAAATCATCACTTCCATACAAAACTGCAAACCTACTCGGAGCCAAACGTATGGGACAACAGTTTTTTTTTTTCGCGATTTCGATGTTGATTCCATAGAGAAAGTTGTTCAGTTTCATAGTCTAGTCATCGCCTTAATAAAGTGTCAGCATATTAAGAAGGACCCTGTATGAATATACCTACATAAATAATAATATTAAATATAATAATGGTAATATAGTAATGGTATAATCTCTGGTGGTAGTAGTCGTTACATAAAAACCACGTCAGAGGCCGTAAGGCGGTCTGAAAAAACTCTGACACCAGGGCTCTGCCCACACGATAAGAAAGAAGAATTGTACTTATATTATATACAAATACATACATATAACTACGACTTTATTTAGATATAGGTAATGCACCTTAAAAACTCCTCTTTGTCTAGCGAAGGACTAGCTCAGATATTATGCGGCAATTAATTCCATAACCTGGCCGCATGAACTGTGAATGAATTCCCATACAGACTAGAAGTGTGCAAGGGACACGCTAGAAGCAGCGATGTGATTGATCTGCAAGGCTTACCGCGTGGTACTAGCATAGTACTATATTATCGTTGTTTTTGACATGGTTCTTAAAAAAAAAATCGCGTACAGAATTTTTAACAAATAAAACGATGATTTAGTTACTTACTACTACTCAAATCATCATTTTATATTATCTACCAAAAAGTAGAAATCTACTAAAAGTGATCGCACTCGCACTGTAGTATATCGGGCCGATATGGAGACGATATCGTATCGTGTAGTGTGAAAACGCCCAATATGTGGTATGACTACTAATCCAATGGCACAGAGAATTTAATTTAATTTATTTAATAGGTACACCAACAGCTTAAAGTATTTCGCATTACAAACAAAATTTCCATATAAATCTAGTCGCTAATACATAGGCCAATTAAAGGTATACACAACATTCAAAATCACATGGTATTACAATCATGATTAAATCTAGAAGCAGTAGAAATTACAACATAACAATTTAGAAGAGGACGATATTTATGGATACTAAGCAAGCAATAATAATAATAATAACCCCGCGGGGGCAGCTTGTGCGAGCTGACGGTGAGTGGCGACACCGCGGACCCCTATCCAGGGGCTCCATACAGACATGCAATCAGACACACACACACACACACCCACACACACACCCCACACCCACACACACAGTAACACACCCCCCTACCTCTGGCTTGCCTTCATTGGCCGTCCAGAGTGGAATCGCAAGAGCAGAACCTATGCTCCAGGTTGGAAGTGTATTGCACGTAATGGCGTATAACGGGGAAACCCGCTCACGGGGGTAAACCCCGCGATGGTGAAACCGGAGCCGCACCTCTCGACAACCTTCAGCCGCTCAATGAGATGTTGCCCCATTGTCGCACTTTGTGCGTGCGGCCGTTTTATGGGGCCCACTCGACGAGTCGGCGAGTCACCGCCTGCCCTATTTACAATTTTGAGACTAGTTGTCATGGCAGGCGTCCGTTAGTCTCCTCCCGTAGCCCAGTATCCATCCATCCAACTTTCACCTCCATAGCCCAAGACCTTATTTTTCCATCGCGGCCATAGCGCCGTACTCCAATAGTCTTTACACATGGCGGGAACCATCCCCGTGTGTATCATGTTGTGCGCTCGGGGATGGTATCCGCCATTTGTGTATCTCTTACATTTAGATTAACTTGTCTTTTGAACGGGCCTCACTACATGTTGGCTTCGGCCCTATGCACGCCTTCCAAAGGTCCGGGACTTAATTGCCCGTGATTACGGAACGTAAGACATACAATAATAATAATAATTTAGAATCTTGGAACTGGAGTTAGTGGGTGAGATACTTTCGTATTGTATTTTTGAATTTATTGGTCGAGTCAAAAAAGATATCCAGATCTGGCAGTCCCGCACTAACCCTGTTGAACTCTGTACAAAGTCTAGCAAAAGGTGAGTGACTGCCAATGTTAGTTCTGCTAGGGGGCGGATGAAAGGTCTTTGTGATTGGCTTTCTTGGAAGTTGGTATGGAACCGAGAGCTGTATGCTGCCGAGAACCTGCTCACATTTGCTTTGTCCATTGACACTTTTATGAAGAAATGCTAAGTCGTGCAGAGTTCTACGCGCCCTCAGCGGTTCCATCCCAAAGAAGGCCAGACGTTGGTCGTAAGAAATACAGGGTTACTTTTTATTCAGTACACAAACTTTGCGAGCGTGATGGTTATCGAAATTAAGAATACCCGTGTTTTTTTGTTTAACCCGGTTTAGAAAAAAAATAAAAAAATAACTGCATCTGAACTTATTCATTAAAAATGTTTGTTTTGTTGCGCTAGTTGATGTTTGCGCGAAAATGTTTGCGCTAGAGCTGGTTGACAAGTTTAAATACTTGGGCCACCTAGTGACGAGTGACCTCAGGGACGACCAAGATATAGAGCGGGAGCGCAGGGCATTGGCGGTAAGAAGCAATATGCTCGCCCGCAGATTCACTCGATGTACGACGCCAGTAAAGGTGACGCTCTTTAGGGCTTTTTGTCAATCCTTTTACTCGAGTGGTCTGTGGGTGTCATATACGCGACGAGCCTACAATGTGCTGCGCGTCCAGTATAACAATGCTTTCAGGATGCTGCTGGGACTGCCGAGGCGCTGCAGTGCGTCCGGCATGTTCGCGGAGGCGCGAACGGACGGGTTCCACGCGATCATTCGCAAAAAAGTGGCCTCGCTACTGCAGCGCCTGCGTACCAGTAACAACAGCATCCTGAAATGCATTGCTGCCAGATTTGACTGTCCCATACAAAAGCACTGGGTGGAGCTGGTGATTGGGACAGTCAAATAAAAGACATAATGCCTACCTACCTTGTCGATATTTAATTAACATACACTAACATAATTTTAAGTAAACATTGTTACTAATCATCCTACTAACAAAATTATGGATTGTCTTTTTTGGTCCGAAATAAATGAGTATTTAATTTAATTTAATTTGTACTGACCATACTGTCACCTGTCACTCGCTTCCACGATCGGCGCGGTTGTTATCAGCAGTACGATCAGCACAGCAATTTTTATTCAAGTTTACGGGATGGCAAAAATAAGAGATAAAATTTGCAAAAAAAAATTTTTCTTTTATTTTTTTTCGGGGTTTATTGACGATACCTAATACGTTGCGAAAGTTTGTGCACTGAATAAAAAGTAACCCTGTATACAAGCATGGCAAGAAATAAGAGATATATGTAAAGAAAAGTATAATTTATTAAAAACAACAAAAGTAGCGACCAGAAGTGCGATTTTTGAAAATCATACGAGCGACTTGGCAGTAGAAAGATGCATAATCTCCATAGTAATTTTGACATTTTCAACTGCCAAGTCGCTCGTATGATTTTCAAAAATCGCACTTCTGACTCAAGCTTTGTAAAATCTTTTGGCGACACCATCGTAACCGCTGCGCGAGATTGTCTGAAAAAAAATAAAAAACTGATGTCATAATCCTTTTAAATTAGGAACTATTTAATGTCACTAAACTAGCACTAAAGCTTTTGTGTTCCTAGCACTAAATATTGATACCCGTCATGTATATACGCTACATACGCTAGGTCGCAAACTAAAGTATTACTTGCGCTAGGCAATACGGACACTACAGGGTGACATTGTCTACCCATCAAACTGAACAACTTTTACTATGGGAGCGAACCAGTCGGAGCAAAAAATTAATCAGCTGTTCCATACTAAACTGCAACTTGACTCAAATGTATGCAACACCCAATTTTTTTTTTTGCTCCGATCGGTTTGCTCCCATAGTAAAAGTTGTTCAGTTTGAGGGTAGACTCTTAGTTAAAAAGGATGCTAATGATAGTGTTACGGCCGCTGTCAAGCGTCAAACGTAAAGAAGGCATTCGAAAATTCGGCCGGCTCATTAACAATCGCCGTGGTCCTACGGTCTAAGGTTCCGCCTCCCATGCTAGGGGGTGACGGTTCGAATCCGATCCGCGCCAAAAATATTTCTAGATTTTTGTGTTTGTGTTTTAAGAAATGTTCTAGAAGGTAGAGAGAGAAGGAATATTTAAAAAGGGACCAAAAGGTCTAGGGGTGTCTAGGAACTTCGAGAAAGGAGGCGAAATTACGAATATTTGAAAAGAACCAGAAAAGTGGGCGTGTCTTCGATCGGTTTCGAAAAAGGAACGCGGGGTTAGAACTATCTGGAGGAAAACAATGGAGTAAAGAAAAGAAGATCGAAAAAAGGGTATTCCGGAATGTTCTGCGGGATATAAAAAGGCGGCGAATTTCGACTGGCGGCAGTCCTTGGTTAAACAGTGAACAGTGCGAAACTAAAGGAAGAAAAGTAAAAGTGGAAAAGTACTAGTGAAGGGAAAAGTGCTAAGAGTGGAACAGTGAGTAGACTGGTGTCAGTGTAGTGCGTGACGTCATAGTGTCGGTGTAGTACGTGACGTCATAGTGTCAGTGTAGTGTGTGACGTCATAGTGTCGTACGTCTTGACGTCATAGTGTCGTACGTCGTGACGTCATAGCCGTAACGTGTGTCGTGTCGTCACAGTAGTGACGTAGTGGACTGTGAACAGTGACAGTAAGTGGTGCACGGGAAATCCCTGCGAGGAGGACCCGGTGAAGTGAACCGTTTAGGGGAACCTCTGCGAGGTGGACCGTTTGTAAGTGAATCCCAAATAAACTCTGTAAAATTGGACTTAGCGTTTCACTCCAATCCCGGAACCCGTAGCTCGTAACATTTGGTGTCAGAAGTGGGATTGGAGTAAGATGCCGCTAGTGCCAAAGGAGTTAAAGGGTGTCACCACCCGGGCCATGTCGGAAGCGCGGCAGGAAGGTGCGGCCCCTGTAACTGAGGTGCAGCGAACCCCAGAGCGAAGACCAGAGAGGGGTGAAGTGCAGCGCACTCCAGAGCAGAACCCAGGAAACTTCCTCTATCAAATCCAGTGCATGATGGAAGAACAAGCTCGTCGTCAGGAGGAACAGGCGGCTCGCCGGCAGGAGGAACAGGCTCGCCGGCAGGAGGAACAGGCTCGCCGGCAGGAGGAACAGGCTCGCCGCCAGGAGGAACAGGCTCGCCGCCAGGAGGAACAGCTGCGCGCACTGAAAGAGGAGCAGGCTCGCTGTCGGGAGGAACAGGTTCACGAACTGCGCACGATGCAGGAGGCGCTTCATAAAGATATTACGAAAGGCTTGCAGCAGGCAGTGGAGAGAGTCGAAGCCGTAGAAGGGAGGCTGGATCGTGTGAAGAGTGAGTTCGAAGGGAGGTTTGATCGCGTGGAGGGTGAGTTCGCCAAGATCCGGCGAGAAGTTGAACAGAGCAAATCTCATAGCCGTGTCGCTGCTGTTTTAGACTCACCCATGCAACCAAAAGGCGTCAAGACTCCGGTTTACGATGGACTGACGTCATGGCCCGCCTTCAAGCTACAATTTGAGACGGCGATGAAAGTTAATGGCTGGGGCAAGGAAGAGGCGGAGCCTGCGTCTATATTAGCACTCCAGGGACAGGCTCTCACAGTACTAGAAGCCGTGGGTGCTGGAGGAAACCTGTCGTTTGACAATCTTTTTGGAGCTCTGGAGGCTAGATTCGGCGATGGGCATATGGAACACGTGTATCGGGCGCGGTTGAAGGAACGTAACCAACATGCTAACGAGAGTCTGCAGCAATGGTCCGTGGAAGTGGAGAAGCTTGTGCGGAAGGCTTTTCGGTCATCACCGGCAGTCATTGATGACATGCTCCTGCAGACCTTTACGGATGGGATACGGGACCCGGAGGTGCGAGCTGCAGTGCGACTTGGGCACCATGTTACACTCAGGGACGCTGTTGCTCATGCATTGGAAGTGGAAGCTGTACGTCAGGATCCTCGTTCCGGTCGACGCAGGGAGATTGTGGTGACTGGAGCGTCAGCGCCGAGAAATCGGAGTGACAATTATTTATGCTACAAGTGTGGTGAACAAGGGCATATTCGTAGCTCCTGTCCGAACCGATCAGGCCGCCGTTATGTGTGCTACAAGTGTGGTGAACGAGGGCATATTCGCAGCTCCTGCCCGGGGCGCACAGGCCGTCGTTATGTGTGCTACGAGTGTGGTGAACGGGGGCATATTCGCAGTTCCTGCCCGAAGCGTACAGGTCGTCGGGACATAGGGGTCTCGACTGATGAGCAGCAGGAGAACTGGAGGACGTTGGCCGGCTATGTTGCAAACCCAATCATTAGAGTCAGGCAAATATCGGACGGAGATAGTCTGCTAGTTGAAGGAGAGGTCAATGGTAGAATCTGTCAACTAGCTGTGGATACCGGAGCTTCGAGGACGGTGGTCAATGCTCGACTGATAAGCGAAATGGAAAGTTATCAGGAGAAACGACTTCTGCAGCGAACCAAACTACAGTTAACGACTGCGACCGGCCAGCGCATACCAGTTAAGGGGGAGTTGGGAGTTTCGATTACGATCGGTGAGACTCTTTTCAAACATGAGGTAATTGTAGCTGAGATAGTGGACGATTGCATCATTGGCTTGGATTTCTTACAAAATCACCAGTGCAACATAGACATGAAGAACGGAGTGCTACGATGTAATACAGAGGAGGTTCCGATGAAAGGTGGATCATCGGAAAAGGTCTACCATGTGAGAAGAATGGTTCTCGAGCCTGGATCACAGAACTTGGTACCTGTTGTTTTGCCCAAGAGTAACGATGGGAGCTGTGCTGTGATGGAAAAGGTTGAAGCTGGGACTTGTTGGATTCCGGTGAGGAAAGTTGTTGGACCAGTTTCTTCTGCCCCGATCCTGATACCTAACGTTGGAGATATGGACCTGACGATTGGGAAGGGGGAGGTTGTTGATCACTGTGGAGATAATCCTCCTAGGAAGCAGAAGGCTGAGGGGGATGTCGTATCGAAAGTTGTAGAAGACTCCAGCAAGGACCTGGCAAAGCCACAGGCTGTGATAGCGAAGAACTCGCTCTCTAAGAACGGCGCACATATTGGTAAAATAGACCTGGTGAAGCATGCGAACAATACAGGAGACGTAGCGCCAGTCAATCAGCAGCTTAGGCGCATTCCGTTTGCTCGTAAGAAGGAGAAGCGTCCGAAGTTACAATCAAGTTGGAAAAGGCCATATGAGGTAGTGACCAGGATGAACGTCGGCCAATACCGATTCCGGCGTCCGCCAGGGAGCCCGTTGAAGTTAGTGCACGTTGACCGGTTGGCTCGATATTTCAGCAGTAATGATGCTCGGGACGAGCAGAACTAAGGGAGGGGCAGTGTTACGGCCGCTGTCAAGCGTCAAACGGAAAGAAGGCATTCGAAAATTCGGCCGGCTCATTAACAATCGCCGTGGTCCTACGGTCTAAGGTTCCGCCTCCCATGCTAGGGGGTGACGGTTCGAATCCGATCCGCGCCAAAAATATTTCTAGATTTTTGTGTTTGTGTTTTTAGAAATGTTCTAGAAGGTAGAGAGAGAAGGAATATTTAAAAAGGGACCAAAAGGTCTAGGGGTGTCTAGGAACTTCGAGAAAGGAGGCGAAATTACGAATATTTGAAAAGAACCAGAAAAGTGGGCGTGTCTTCGATCGGTTTCGAAAAAGGAACGCGGGGTTAGAACTATCTGGAGGAAAACAATGGAGTAAAGAAAAGAAGATCGAAAAAAGGGTATTCCGGAATGTTCTGCGGGATATAAAAAGGCGGCGAATTTCGACTGGCGGCAGTCCTTGGTTAAACAGTGAACAGTGCGAAACTAAAGGAAGAAAAGTAAAAGTGGAAAAGTACTAGTGAAGGGAAAAGTGCTAAGAGTGGAACAGTGAGTAGACTGGTGTCAGTGTAGTGCGTGACGTCATAGTGTCGGTGTAGTACGTGACGTCATAGTGTCAGTGTAGTGTGTGACGTCATAGTGTCGTACGTCTTGACGTCATAGTGTCGTACGTCGTGACGTCATAGCCGTGACGTGTGTCGTGTCGTCACAGTAGTGACGTAGTGGACTGTGAACAGTGACAGTAAGTGGTGCACGGGAAATCCCTGCGAGGAGGACCCGGTGAAGTGAACCGTTTAGGGGAACCTCTGCGAGGTGGACCGTTTGTAAGTGAATCCCAAATAAACTCTGTTAAATTGGACTTAGCGTTTCACTCCAATCCCGGAACCCGTAGCTCGTAACAATATCAATTTCACCCTGTATAGGGTCTTTCTTAATATGCTGACACTTTTTAAGGGGATGATCAGACCGTCAAACTGAACAATTTTCTCTATGGCACCAACATCGAAATCGAGAAAAAAAAATCTGCTGTTCCATACAAAACTGCAAACCTACTCGAGCCAAATGTATGGGACAGATATTCTTTTTTTCGATATTTCGATGTTGGTCCCAGAGAGAAAGTTGTTCACATCGATGGTCTGATCATCTCCTTAAAAAATTTCAGCATAATATGGTATGCTGCTATGCTATAGAATATGCTGAGCATATTAAGAAGGACCCTGTACTGTGCCTGTACGTAGGCCTGTACCTATATAAATTGTGTGTAACATAACCAAACTTCTGCAGATGAAGATGCTCGCGCTTAGCTGGCATGTGAGCATACCATGCTGCCTGTCCATTGAAGCTGTGCGAGCTGTGCGAGTTGTGTAGCTGTGTTTTTTTAACCAATCAGGAGCTATGGCGAGATCGGCCGCGCCTCGCCTGAGCTCCTGGCACAGCTCGCACAGCTTCAAAGGACAGGCAGCCTTAATAGCCTTAACCCGTGACTTCGTCCGCATAAATTATATACCAGATTTTAAGTCAGATCATAAGATATCAAACAAAAAAGTTTCATCAAAATTGGTTCAGTAGTTTTTGCGTGAGGCTCGAACAAACAAACACACAAACAAACAAACAAACAAAAAGACAGACAAAAAATCCAAAAATTGGTGATTTGGTATCAGGGACATCTAAAAACCATATCGAAATCTTTTTTTTTGTAAATATCTTCAATGTACAGACTACAGACACACTTCTGTTACAGTTTTATAATAATTTAGTTAGATAAGGCAGGTATAGGTAGGGTTGCCAACCGTCCCGCGAGAGGCGGGACGTCCCGTTTCTGGACCCTTAGACGATGCGTCCCGCGATAGATGTATGCGGGACGCCTAATGTCCCGTTTTCAGGCTAACCTTTCTGGCAGAAAGTAGTTGTGAGCTCAGTTGACCCAGAAGAAGTGATTTAAAATTTTCTACTTTATGCAGTCTTTTTTAAATGCCAAAGTTCAAAGGTAGAGATGTATTCTTCTTCCTTTTCTTCTCTTTTTATGTCAGCATGTGTCATATCGCATGACGATTTATTTATGGTGTATTGGAAAGATTAGCCAGTCAGCAATGGACCTAAGTATCGAAGCTGACTGTTCAGGGTGACGCCTGACGAACTCAGATGTCCCACTTTTTTTAACCACGTCCCGCATTTTGATTGCAAATGTCCCGCTTATCTGTGCACTAAGGTTGGCAACCCTAGGTATAGGTACATACCGTAACGAGTTCGTTGTCTGAGAATTCCCTCTTGGTTGTCAGTGTTCCGGTAGGGAAGACCTGCACCTGGGTGAATGTGTTACCAGATACCGTCACGGTGGTCTTAGCCTGGGAAAACAGGAAAAAGCACCTTTTTAAAATCATCTTTTACTCACACCTATCTATGTGGAATAAGGACCCAGGCTCTACACCCGGACTTTCGATATTCGATATATCGCGACCGTTTCGGCCCGAACTTCTTTGTAATAGTTTGGTAATAGAGTTGATATTGAAACGAAAAAGTTCACGCAATGAGCGTTTTTCTTTTCTTTTTTAATTTTAGTTCCTATAAAACTCGACAGATGACATGCTTATCGCTCCATTGAGACGTAGGTAGTGTATATTTTCTTTGACGTAGGCGAGATCCTGTCAAAATCATGTCAAGACTGTGCCTGACTTTTTTTTAAAGGCCAAGGGATCGAGCCCATACAACTATGTCAGATGTAAACAGTTTCATATTTTCGGTTAAAATGATTCGTAAATAATGAAATATTCAATCAAAAGATGCGTTGGCATCTTTTTGATCGTCTTCTCCCTCTTTATTATTTTAAAGACAAATTTTTCGAAATTTTGTTTTTTTTTCGCACATTGACTTTTATTCGCACAGACCGTAACGCCATCTATCGATTCACTAGAAAACCAAAAGAAAAACGCTCATTGCGAAGTGCGAATGTCCGGGTCGACCCCCAGTTTTGTTGATACAAATGTTTCTTGGAATGTGTTTGCGAAGGGTAATTTAGATGGAATTTAAAAAAACCAAGAGCGTGTCAGACGCGTCCATAAGGCTGCCTGTCCATTGACGCGAGCTGGCTGCGCAAGCTGTGTAGCTGTGTAAATATTAACCATTAACCAATCAGGAGCTCGGCCGATCGGCCGAACAGCTACACAGCTCGCGCAGCCAGCTCGCGTCAATAGACAGGCAGCCTTATAGGGTTCCGAAGCCATAAAAAAACATCGCTCGAATCTCGATGGAGTAGGTAAAAAGATGTTTTATTCTTTATTTTGGATTATTAGTTTCTTACTGTTAAATAATTATATTTCTTACTGTTAAAAAATTTTTAGGTACCTATACATACATATAGGGTACCTAAAAATTTTTTATTGCTTGCTTATCGTATCGACTTCAACACAACAAAGTCGCTAAATAGTACCTTGCCAATTTTTTATTGTTAAGATATTTAAAATAATGTCATATAGTACCTATTTATAAACTGCGTGTGTTCTGAGCCTATTGTGCTGCCCCCAATCGTATTTTTTTATATCTTATAAAAAACAAGAATGTCACATTGTAGGCTGATTTTCAATTTATCGGGTCACTGCTAGGTCACTGCGGTTTTGTTTTTATAATGTTTGTAGTTATTATCTTTAAACCCGCCAAAAGTGGCCACTTTTGGCGGGGTTTTAACATTACAATACAATACAATACAAAATTCTTTATTTTTCTCACCACAAACACAAAATTAATAAAAACAATAAAAATATTAAATGAAGTACAGTTAAGTGAAGTGTTGTGGGTGGAGACTGGTGCTTGGTAAGTATGTGTACTTGCGTACACATACCTGTACTTCAAGTCACCAGGTCTTCTCCCGCCAGGAGTAAGAAGTACATTTATAAAAAAGTTTAAGCTAAAGTTAATTTACAAAACAAAGTAACAGGATATAGGAAAACCGTTGTATTGTGTAAATAAGTGTATTTATGTAACTAGTGTAGTGTATGTATGTATTTTGTATTAGCATGTACCATAAGGTGGTGATGAAGTGGTGTTAGTTGGATGAGTGTTTTTTTTAATTCACGACAGTAAGCAGAGCTTCAGTCTCATCATAATCCAGAGTTAGTAGCCATCTTGAGACTAAGGATTTACACTGGTAGAAGTTTAGTGAATATAAATTCATATGTTGTGATGCAGAATTATAGAGATAACCACCGAGAAAACACAGATGCCTTTGCGCCAGGTTTGTATTAAGACTAATCGATGGGAAAACCATATCTTTGCGTCTCTTCTTTAAGAATGGAGCATCAGCATTAAATTGGAGTCTACTATGTTGTCTCAGGATCACCTGCATTACGAAAAGCTGTCTAATTGTGAGTACTTGGCAAGTTTTGTAATACGATAATAGCTACAAGCATAAAACATAATAATCCGTAATGTTTCGATAAATTGAAAGCCAATCATGACTAAAATGAGACATTCTTTTAGAAATGTTGTTTAATTGTTTAGAAATAAAAAAAAAATAAGATTGAGGGCAGCACAATAGGCTGCCCTCTTAAGTACCATTTAAATATCATCGTGTAAAAAAAAAATTAGGTACCAATTGGAGCAAAATGAAGGAGGTACCTAATTGAGGCAGGGCATAGGTACCGACTACAGAACCTTAATAAGACCAAATTAAAGATTGAAAAAGTCGAGCGGCGAGCTGGATTCGAACCCACGAAATGCCTTTCCGGGGCATGCTCCTCTCCAACACGGCTGTCGGCTCTTAATAAGACCCTATAGAAAGAACCTTAATGAGAATCAGTTCAAAAATGTATGTGAGCATAATTCTCATAACTTAAAAACTCCGGGCTCTAGACAGACGGACTGCAATCCAACCGCAAATTGCAGTTCAAGTGTAGTTTCAATGCAGTTGACACGACCTGTAATAGGTGTCAACTGCATTGAAACTGCACTTGAACTGCAATTTGCGGTTGGATTGCAGTCCATCTGTCTAAAGCTTAGACAATTTAATAGGGACTCGCCTTGCAGTAGCATTTCCCCTCTGCCACGGTATTAGATCAATTAATCTTGCGCATTTACACCCAATTTTATACCTTATCACTAAACGAGACAGCCTTTAACAGCGAAACAATAATTTTGAACTTAGAATGTTTGGGGTTCACACGAGACTACTTTTCATGATTTTTAACATTCAAAATTAGAATCTAAACTTATGGGGAATAAAATACAATGTTGCGGATTTCATGTTACCTCGCCCCCTGCAAAAAGTGGCAGAAACGTTTCTTAGTACAATGACACGCGTAACTCGTCCCTATTAAATTGTCTAAGGTCTAGAGCAGGCGGAGGACATTTGCCTTTTGGTGGTTTTTCCGATTCAGTTTGCATAGAATGTGCTGCCATCTGTTAAATATATCTTTTACTATGAAAAAAAAAGATTATATTGTCTATGTCAATGTCAAACTTATGTCAAATTGACAAATTTGCAAAATGGCGACCGACCTTGCGTAATGTGCGTGTTGTTTGTAGTTTTTGTTCAATTTTGTGCCGATTTAGTGATGTTCTGGAGTTTCAGTTGTTTTCTTACCAATGTACAGATTACAGGAATAGTAAGGATACTGGAATTTCACTCGATCGGTGCGGGATTGAACGAAAACTAGCATTCAAACAACGGTATGAGTATATAAGTATATAGACGGAGATCCGACCGTAAAATTATGCACCTATTCCTTAGGCGAACGAAATGTAATTCTAGTGTATGTTTATACAGGGGTTAATTCAACGCCACCAAGTTGTCTAAAAAAATCTTGCCGCAAGTGCCTTTTCCATTATAATTTTTGGTATAACTTTTTCCACGTGTTTGTTAGGGAAGTGAATGAGGTGCCATCAGAAGGAGACTGGTCTAAAGTACTTTAAAAACTAGGGTTGCCACCTCTCAATCTGCCGCAAGACTAGGGTTGCCATATTTAAAAATGACATATTTGGACCTGGCAACCCTGTAGTTGCGGCAGATTGAGAGGTGGCAACCCTAGTTTTTAAAGTACTTTAGACCAGTCTCCTTCTGATGGCACCTCATTCACTTCCCTAACAAACACGTGGAAAAAGTTATACCAAAAATTATAATGGAAAAGGCACTTGCGGCAAGATTTTTTTAGACAACTTGGTGGCGTTGAATTAACCCCTGTATAAACATACACTAGAATTACATTTCGTTCGCCTAAGGAATAGGTGCATAATTTTACGGTCGGATCTCGGACTAATATAATATATAAGTAGGTATGCATAGTATAGGTAGAATTATTTTCAGAGAAACACAGATGGCGTTAGCTAGCCTTCAATTTGACATAAGGTGGATGCATAATGTTGCCACGAGTGGGTTCTCTTTTCTAATCCTACTTATATTACTCTTTGGTCTAGAGCCTTAGGTAGCTAATCTACCTAAAAGGTCGTATATTCAAAGGTAAGGTAAGGTAAGGTACGTACGGTAACACCCTCCCTCACTTTCTCGTCGAATTCGACTCCGCTCTTGAAGGTTAGTTCGGTAGTTTTGCTCGGATTGATGGTGTAGATTGTGTAGGTGTCGCCGTTCAACACCACTTTCTGGGTAGGTCTGCTTGCGACTGCACTCTGTTTGTATTCCGCAGGCACAGATGCTGTGGAATAAGGAAGATTGTATGAGGTATACGTAGATTGCAAATAAAACCGGTCAAGTACGAGTAGGGTTGCCAACCCTACTATATAACGTGTTAATGAATTAGCGCAAAACCTCATACACCCCAACTGATTTATAACAAAATAATTAGATTGCAACAATAATTTCATTATTTTGATACTTAAAATTTAAAGTTATTCGCATTTTAAGTTGTGAGGCTAAAACGATTTGTTATCATTTCAGCACTGAAAACGCTAACGTACTCATGGATACATTTTTATAATCTTGTTTTGGTAGTAAGTAGGGTGAGTGTGCCCGGGTAGGTGGGTGGGTTGTCATCGGGTTCAGTAAATTTTAAATTTTGCAAAAAAATTATTTAATATTTTGAAAAAAATTACAAACAAACAAACAAACAAACAAATATACTTTATTTTACACCAAGACACCATTTTTACCTATGTTGAAACCATGATAATTAGATTTTGCTCTCGATTCTAAACAAACTACTTTCTAGTTTTGCGTTAATTCATTAACACGTTGTATAATATAGTATCCTACTATATTCCTACTACTATAATTCTGAGAAAAATATATAGTAGGCAAAACTACTATATTTTGATGAGCAAATAATTTATTATTGGTAGTTAGGTCGAATAAAAATAACCAATAACTTAACATTAATTTTAACAATTTTCTTTCTCTTCATCACATTTGTTCCGTAAACAATTTTCTACTAAATCTACTACTGAAAAGTGACAACAAGTTTTCGTTAAGTCAGATTTATCTATTTTTTTAGAAATTATATTATTTTTAAATCAAATTAAACGTCATTTTTCACGTCCCCTCAAGACGCAACAGATTGAAAAATTCGTTCTCTGGCTAGTGGGCTCGGTAGCGAAATTGGATAACGCACTTCCCCGGTTTGGAAGGGTGCGGGTTCAAGTCCCGCCCGAGACTGAATTTTTCAATGTTTAATTTGATTCGAAATAGCACAACATGGCTGTAACATGTTTAAAATCAATAATATTTGAAATTATATTATTTTTGTATCGAATCCAGCGACTTATGCGTTATACAGGATGCATTATTTTCTCTAACGAATACGAAATAGAGAAATGATTGTTCCTTCAAATTCAAACCAAAAAGTAGTAAAA
Source organism: Agonopterix subpropinquella (assembly GCA_922987775.1). Classification (NCBI taxonomy): domain Eukaryota; kingdom Metazoa; phylum Arthropoda; class Insecta; order Lepidoptera; family Depressariidae; genus Agonopterix; species Agonopterix subpropinquella. Next base: position 10,211,438 of record OV277712.1, read on the forward strand.
AATAACTTTTTGAAAAAAAAATTAATTAACCAATTCGAAAAATACTATATTTTTTCTTATTTTTCCCAAATCTACTATACACCACTAGTTTTTAATTACTAACATAACTTTAAGGGTGTATTCAGACCATGAATCTGAACAACTTTCCCTAAGAAACATGGGTCGAAAAATGAGAAAATTTTTTGGACCTTCCATACAAAAGTGCGGATCGGCCGATCGATTTTCTATGGGAGGTCCAAAAATTTTTTACGTTTTTCGACCCATGTTTCTATGGGAAAGTTGCTTAAATTCATGGTCTGAATACACCCTTAAAGTTACGTTAGTAATTAAAAACTAGTGGTGTATTTTTTCGGGTACTAAGGCTCGAAATACTATATATTGTTTATAAAAAAAGTTGGCAACCCTGAGTACGAGTCGGGCTACTCGTGCACCGAGGATTCCGTAGCACATCACCACACAACAAAATAACTTATATAAAAGTTTTGTTTTCTCCGGGACGATTAGTGCGAGACCGACTCACACTTAGCGCATTTTTATTATTGGTTGTTATGCTAGAGACTTTGCTTTATATTCACACCAAGTTTGACGTTAGAGCGAAAAGAAGAAAACTAGATTCTTGTATGAGGACTATTGAGGACCCCCCTAATTATTCACTTTTTGACATTCTTATTATTTCTTGTAAAATCCGCCATAATAATGCACATTCCTGGCACATTCTTTGAAAATGTCAACTGTCTAGCTATTACGGTTCAAAAGTTACAGCCCTAAATAGGTAGGACAGACGGACGGACGGACGCAACGGACGGACGAACGGACGGACGAACGGACGGACGAACGGACAGATGTCTCATTTTCACCGTTTAGGTACGGAACCCTAAAAATTAAACGGATTTGGATTGGATTAATCTTCTTCTATTGAGTATCTAAATAAATATCGCTGTGGAGGATGGCAAAATTACTATGGAGATAAGCATCTTTCTACTGCTAATTTGACTTTCAAAAATCGCACTGCTGGAGAATGATTTTTGAAAGTCAAATCAGGAGTAAAAAGTAGTAATTTTGACATTTTCAACTGCTGAGCCGCTGAGCTCAGTCATGAGTTTCAAAAACCGCACTCCTGCTCAGAAAATACACAAATAGAAAAAGACAGAGAAACCTGTTCTCTGATCAGTTGATCACAATACCTGGTAAATCATTGATGAAGGTTTCGAAGTTCTCCTGCTTCTCGAATTTGAATTCCTTTCCCAAGTAAGCCATTTTGTTCGTTGCTAAGGTATTCGGTATTCGGTCTCGGTTCAGTCAGAAGGTTGAAACGTAGGGCACCAATCAACTGATGTGTCGGATTGAAATTCAGTAGGGTGACCTGTTAAACAGTTAACCACCTAAATTTCTCAGTACCATAGCGCAAAATTCTTCATCCAAAATACACTTTTATCTGCAATAATCAAGAAGTAGGTTAATCGGCTACATAATTGCATTTGAAAAATGCCTAATTTTCTAATAGTTTTCTCAGAATTTTCTTTTTTAACAAAAATGGGAAATGGCTAACTGTGTCCACACCTATGTACACTATTAACCGGTGGGGGGTGCCACAGTTAACCATTACTAATATAATTCGAAACTAGTAAGTCAAATAGTTAATAATAATTATAAGCTATTTATCTGACATTTTAGAAGTATTTTCTTCTTATTTATGACGATAAAAAGAAACAGTAACTTTATGCAAATCTTTAACGCAAGTTCAACTATGTTAAAACGTACGTCAAATGAAAAAAGGCGTGCCTTCGGCTGCTGCCAGTAATATTTTGTATGTTAGCCCGCCCCATATAAAATATGAAATAATTATAAAATGAATAGAATTGTAAGTAATAACCAGGTAAAACAAAAACACGCTTTGCTACATAATTAACCTTGGTTAACTGTTGGACATATCGTTTTGGTTAATTGTAGAACAGCCCCCCTTCGAACACGTTGGGTTTATATAACTTTTAAATTAGTAAGACTACATACACAACACATAATTGTAAAAGAAGCACATAATGTATATCGACAGAGCCAACATATTAGGATTATTGTAACAATGAACTAAAATACGTGAAACGATAAACAAACAAACTTTTTTTTTTAACTTTTGCCCCTTATTTTCATAAAATCGTTTGCCACCCTAACGTCTTGAGTGCGAGCTCGCTGCCAATTGGGGACCGGGGCGGGTACCCATTTCGGCGTCTAAATCATTAGATAGCACGGATCAGCAACGTTGGATTTGTCAAATATAGACATGGCTAACAGTGTACGAGTGGCTAACTGTTTAACAGGTGACCCTACTTATATGGAATATGGATAAGACAATCAAAATCAGTTAACATTTAATAAGTAATTAAGTAATTACTTATTTGATTAACTGATTTGATTGTCTTATCCATATTTTTTGATAAGCGTAGAAACATAAAATTCTCAGAAATATTGCTTACTAAGTAGCAGATACCAAGTGTGGGAATCCCGGCATGCAGTACATAAGAATGGCCATTAGGGAGTGGGCTGATAAAACACACAAGCTGGAGTGGTATAGCCTTACAGGTCTACAACACTCCAAGAAATTTATCAGCAATGCGACAGCTCGTCTCTCAAAGTTCATACTGAACAACAACAGGAGCAAGGCTCGTGTCATCGTCGGAGCCCTCACTGGTCACTACGCCACAGGCACGATGATGCACAAGATGAAACTCACCCTGGATCCCAGCTGCCGAGCGTGCGGAGAGGATGAGGAGACCATGGAGCATATCCTGTGTGACTGTGATGTCTTGGCGGCAAAGCGCATGTGCCTCCTCGGTGATGGATATCCAAAACCGGGAGACCTAAGGTTTCTTCCCCTCAATGGTATTGCCTCCTTCATTGACCATGTATTTGAAGGGTGAAGTAATCAAAAAGTATTGGGGCTAACACAAAAGATCCCACTGGGTCGAAGTGTTGCTGGCTTGCCAGCCCCCACAATAAGATAAGATAAGATAAGATAAGTAGCAGATAGGTATCTCGTGCATTTTTGTTTTGTCCTTTTGCAACTAAGATTAAAATTGTGCGGGTCAAGATAAAGTAAAATAAAGGGGAAAATATATTTATTGAGGAGAAAGACAGTAATGGTTAATAGTAATAATGTAGCCGAAGTAAAATAAACCTATTTCTTTAATTCTTTTTAGGGTTCCGTACCCAAAGGGTAAAAACGGGACCCTATTACTAAGCCTACGTTGGCTGTCCGTCCGTCCGTCCGTCCGTCTGTCCGTCCGTCTGTCCTACCTATTTAGGGCTGTTACTTTTGAACCGTAATAGCTAGACAGTTGAAATTTTCTCAGATTATGCGTTATTACGGTGGATTTGTTGACAAATAATAAAAATGTCAAAAAGTTAATAATTAAGGGGGGTTTTCAACAAGAAACTAGTTTTTATCAACTTTTTTCTTCACGCTCTATCGTAAAAACGGTAATACATACAAGCGTCAAACTTAAAGTGATTATAGAGCAAGTTCTACAGAATAATAAAAAAATACTAAAAACCGGTCAAGTGTGAGTCAGTCTTGCGCTAAAGGTCCCGGACAAAAAAAGTTTTTTTTTTTAAGTTAATATGTTGTGTTCTGTGGTTGTGTGGTACAGAAGCTTAGGTGCGCGAGTAGCCCGACTCGCACTTGACCGCTTTTATTTTATGTGCACGGCTACCCATCATGCCTTTGCCTAAACACACACAAAACGAATAAAAATGTTAGGTAGGTAACTCTAACTACTAAAAGGAAACTAATAAATACTCTACTGCCAATAAAAAGGTACAACACCTAACTATAATGTAGGTGTTGTACCTCTCCCGATGTACGGGAGGCTAAAATGGTGACAAATGAGTCTACATCTAAAGCAGCGATTACCCTACATCTAGGGATGATTTCGGCATAAATTGCTTGCTTTGCTCGCTACATTTTATAATAGAGAGAACAAATCAGGAAATGTATGCCGAAATTGGCCCTAAATGTAGGGAAATGTAATCGCTGCTCAAGTTTGCAATCGTGCGATCAGCCTTTAGATTTAGACAGTGCAATTTCAGCATACATTCAGTTGCCCGTCTAAAGGGTAATACCTAGTATAGTATTATTTTATCTGTGGTAATACACAATTTGTAAACAATTTGATTGTTCGACTGGTTCCAGGAGTGCGATTTTTGAAAGTCACATAGAAACTAAATCATGAACATAATCGAATGATGCACAATCTCCATAGTAATTTTGACATTTTCTACTGATGAACGTGTGACTTTCAAAAATCGCACTCCTGGCAAATGTGCTAGACTTGTGCTAGACATCCTCTACTGGACCGTAAACTTTGTTATTAGGCGAGGATGGTGACTTTTTTTTATAAAAAAAGAGCTAAGTATTCTATATTTTTATCTCAAAAATTTTTATCGTAAAATTTTGACATAGGAAGGGGCAATAAGAAGATAAATAATTTATGAAAACATAATCTTTTATTTTTTTTCTTAAGTAACAGTATGTGAACGTGTAGAGATTTCTAGGCTTTAAAATATCTGCGGGCGACGAGGTCACTGCCATCTCTAGTGAATGTCTGAAAATTTAAAAACATACACCTTGAATAGTGGTATTGTACGTAAATACGTAGTTAGTTGCTGCTTCTCAGATCTTGAAGCGAAGGAATATATTTATAAGAGTAGTCTAAAAGACAATGCGGGTTTTGTATGTAAGGTTGGCGCTGGCTTATTTTTCGCCGTTGTTTTTGGCGCGGCCAGCAACCGAACTTGAATATTCTATTTCAAAATAAAGTAACAAACAAAACTTATTAACATGTATATCCCTAAACTCAGACCGGACGGAGATATAAAGGCTTGAAGTTGAAAATATTACCATTACGTGCACTTCAAGCCTTTATATCTCAGTTCGGACTGAGTTCCGAAATATTTGTAATAACAAGTGTTGTTTTTAACTAAGTTTGATTGATGGCCGCCGCGCTAAAAAAAGAAAAAAGGCACCATTTTTAGGCATAATGTATGTAGGTTAGGTCATTCAGGTCATTGCAATACTAAGTAAAACCAGGAGCTCGATATTTTTGCCACATTTTAATTTATAGAAGCACCCTATACCTACAACGTGTTAATGAATAAGCAAAACCCCAACTGATTTATAATAAAATAATTAGATTGAAACAATAATTTCATTATTTTGATAATTAAATTTTAAAGTAATTCGCATTTTAAGTTTTGATAAAAAAAATTTTTTTTATCATTTCAGCAATAAATGAAAGCGCTAACGTACTCATGAATACAATTTTAAGAATCTTGTTTTGGTGGTAAGTAGGGTGAGTGTGCTCATGCGGTGGGTTGACATCGGGTTCAGTAAATCATTTACAAATTAAGTATTTAATATTTTGACAAAAATTACCAAATTTGAAACCATGATAATTCGATTCTGCTCTCGATTCTAAACAAACTTCTTTCTAGTTAGTAGTTACTTTCGTTAATTCATTAACACGTATTGTATTACATGCATGACGTTCTCTGACCACATTGACTTTTTAAGAAAACCGACACGAGAAACGAAATAGTTAGTTTCCAAAGACATTAAATGTTAACTAGCTACATGTTAAATAGTTTCTCATTTCAGAAAATTAATTCTTGTAATTATTTATCGATTGTTGCAGATGTCTCATGTAATTAAGGGGCTATGTAAAAAAAATAGGATTCTTCAAAGCTCCATATATCAAGAAGTACTAACAGTAGGAGTATGATTTGCGGATATGTGTAAATTGAACATATAATTGAAGTTTTGATTAGAGCCAAAACACGATTAAGACAAATTTTCTCGATAGAAAAACAAGCCAAAGTAGCCTCCGTTTTTGTCTATAAACGCTTGTAACTGCTAAACGGTGAATAATAGAAACATGAGACTTGATTTTAAAAAAAGAGATTGCTATTATCTAAGTTTTGATTAGAGCAGAATTAAACTTACATAAATAGTACAATCACAATTAAATAAAGTTTGTTTTTTCGCTTGATTCGTTCCAGGCGCGCGCGTCGCCCCATCTCTTTCTCTCGCATCTGGCAGTAATATAAGCTATCACACGCCCGTTTCGCTAAAATTATTTTTCGACATAGGCTCTTAATAAGTGATTCCTTTTAATTCTGGGGTTGGCTAGAAGGATTCTGGAGTGGGCCGAGGAAGTACTTACCGCAACACATTCTTTGTCAGAGAATTCCCTCTTGACGACCCAGGTTGCTAACTTAGTCTTTTGCATCTGGGTAAATGTGTTTCCAGACACGGTTACTGTGGTTTTGCTCTGGAATAAGTAGATTAAGATATAATATTAAAGTAACATTATACAGCCGTCGGGAACGTATAATGAGGAGTTTTCTGACAGCTAGTAATACAATAGTATTAATTCAATATTCTTATGGTAAAACGTAGTTCCAACAAACCGCGATAGATGGCGTTGACGCGAGAGAGAGGTGAGACGGAAATTAAGGCTAAAAAAAGACAATGCGGGTTTTGTATGGAAGGTTGGTGCCTTATTTTTCGACGTAGTTTTTAGCGCGGCCATCAACCAAACTTGAATATTTTAGTCCAGAATAAAGTAACAAACAAAACTTGTTATTACATGTACATAATCTCAAAACTCAGTCTGAACGGAGATATAAAGGCTTGAAGTTGAAAATATATTCATTACGGTCACTTCAAGCCTTTATATCTCCGTCCGGACTGAGATATACTTGTCATAAAGTTTTGTTTGTAACTTTATTCTGAACTATAAATATTCAAGTTTGATTGATGGCCGCCCTAAAAAAGAAGCGAAAAGAAAAAAGGCGCCATTTTTAGTCATTAGCTTTTAGCAAAAAAATTCACGTCACTAAGTCAGGCGCAACCGTGGTCGAAGTAGGTATATTCATATTTTATATTTCTCTGATTACTTAAAAACAAAATTTTTTACTATATTTTATTTGTATTTTAGTTTCTGCAAGGTCGCTCGTCCCTGTTGCGTCAACCCCATCTATCTAGGCATTTGGCACTTATTTTTCGTTTTTAATAGATTTTGGAAAATCCCTCATTAAACTACTGGGTGCGCTCGGCCAATCCCAGTATATGTTCCTTGGTATAAGTTTGGTATAAGTATCTAGTAATAGATACTCTTTCTTATACTGTGGTATAAGTGTCCGTACCAAATATCGATTGGTGGAAGGCCTAGACTACCGCGAAGTCTAGCGACTTTCAAACGATGTCATGATATCGATTCAGTTTCCTCTTGAGCTCATGACGCTAAACCAAGAAACACAAATACCTACAAAACGTGTCTCATGCTCTGGCTGTGCCCAGAGGGGAAATAAATGTACACACGGCGACACTTCAAGCTATACCACAGAATAGGTAATAGTATACAGGGTGTAAAAAGACATCTCCCGAAAACTTTAAGAACATATCACTGAACCTATATAAAAATTAATGGCGCTAACCTCTTAAATTTAAAAAAATTATTCGTGATTTTTCCATTTTCTTGCCACGCAATGTAAAGCGTACATCGCTCGGGTGAGCGGGCAGTGACCTTACAGCTGTGTGGCGCGCGACCGTAGCTTGGCGACGAGTTTGATGAGTGCGTTTTACATTGCGAATTTTTGCTATTTTCGAAATGCTTGTGTTTAACAATTAAAATTGTATTGCATTATGTCACTGGTAGGCTTTAATTTAATGGTAGGCGTAATTTAAGGCCCGAAAAAAAAAATTGTGAAAATAAAAAAAAAAAAATTCAGTGCCAAAGTGTTAGGTATCATGGTCTGAATCCATAGTTTCAGTTTTCGGGAGTAGTCTTTTTACACCCTGTATAGTTCTACATGCTATAGGTACATAAAACAAACATAAGCTGAAGTGCGATTTTTGAAAATCATACGAGCGACTTGGCAGTAGAAAATGTCAAAATTACTATGTAGATTATGCATCTTTCTACTGCCAAGTCGTTCGTATGATTTTCAAAAATCGCACTTCTGGCCGCGCGTAGCGTAGGTCGAGTAACGTAAGTATACCCACGTCGCGACGTGTGTATACTTACGTTACGCGTGGCCACTGGCCAGCTTATGTTGGTTTTGTACAGCCCCGGATTTACGATTTTTCCGACCCGGGGCAAAAACTTGACATTGGCACCCCTTCCCTCTAAGGGAGTACCCATAATTTTTCCCAGGGGTGGCCGGGTCCAGATTTGGTTGTTTCAAAAATATCTAAAAATTTACGGCGATTAGATTAGCTCGTCGTAATATGATCTAAAATCTGGATCGAATTCTGCAATAGGCATGACTGGATACTTCCAATACAATAAAAAAAATTAAGAGCGGTCTCAGCGAGCTCGAGTATGTACCGCAATATAATAAGATCATTGCAATAATATCTAATACCAGGAGCGAGCGTAGCGAGCTCGAGATTTTTTAATAATATTTTCAAGTCGTTGCAATATTTTATTTTGCAAACTCTTCATTTTGGCGCCCCCTAGACCTGCCGCCCGGAGCGTGGGCCCCCGTTTGCCCCCCCCCCCCCCTAGATCAGGGACTGGTTTTGTATACCTTGATGTGTCGCCGTGCGTACTTAGTAAGGAGTAATAATACTTAGTACAAAAACTAACGTCAATGCCTGGAGCAACGGTTTCTTCAAATTCCACACCGCTCTTGAAGTTGAAGCTGCGTACAGAGCCATCTTGACTGATTTCAGTTTGCGTGTAGGTGTCGCCGTTCTTCACTATTTTTATCGTAGGTTTATCAGCGATTGCCTTCTTTTTGATCTCATCCGGTACTGTCAAAAAGATAATTAGGTACTTACAAAAAATACAATATTAAAAATCTATAGGTAGATACAGGGTGAAATTAATTGATATCATTAGCATCCTTTTCAATTAAGATAGTCTGCCAATCAAACTGAAAAATGTTTACTACAGGAGCAAACCGATCGGAGCAAAAAGGTGTTGCAGTTTGTATGGAACAGCAGATTTTTATTTGCTCCAATCGTAATAGTTATGGGTAGTCTCTTCCCCAACAGCACAAATGTCTACAAGATGTCTAATAAATATCTACAAAATATCATATCTACTAGATATCTAGTAGATATTCTGTGCTGTGTGGGTTAGTATCTTCTCTACGTATTTTTATCAGCGACTGCTTGCTTTTTGACTTCGAAAAGGTAAGAATACTTACAAAAAATACTAAGGTAGGTGTAGGTACATTAAACTACTAAAAATCGATCAATGGTTCTTTATATTAAATTAAATTAAATTTAAATTCTTTAAATTCAATATTTATTTTGTTTGGTTGCGATAATTTGTATAGAGATCCACCCTTTGAGTATGATAAATAAATGCTTGTATTGGGAGGAACTCGCTACTTCCCACGGTTACAAACACAATAACAACACAAACAACAACAAGGTTACAAGTATAAGGGTTCCTTGTTTGACTACGGAACCCTAAAACAAGAGTGTTTAATTCAATAAGTTACAGGTACCTACCTAATAAGTAGAGATCGTATATTCGGATTTTTCGGTTGATATTTACCTAAACTTAATTTTTAGCTATAAAATTATGGAAGCGGATTCTTAAAATTATTATTTTTTAATATTTATCGGGATTCCATGAAAATGCGGGGAATGCATAACTAATCGGATGCATAGTATGGAAGCAACTTTTAGAAATGATTTAATTTAAAAGCTTTAAGAGATTTTTTTGTTTTGGTAAAATAAATCCCGGGATGTCAGGAAGTCCGGGAATGCATAACTACTCGGATACATAGTATGAAAGCGACTTTTTAAAATTATATAAAAAACTATTTTTTCTTTACAAAAGTGCACTCCATAATAGCCAACACCTCAACTTTAGGTAAATATGCATCCGATTGTCCGATCTCTACTAATAAGTCTAGGTACAACCAAGGCGAATTAACTAGGCACCAGGCGCGCACGTGGCTCGGAATTTGACACACCTCCTGTTACCCCCCCGTGGGACCCCGTCGCCGCCATGCGATGCCGAAGCATAGCATTTCAGTTACCGTTGCAGGCGTCCCTGCGCTTTAGCATTTTCGCGTTATTCTTTCCGAGTTTTCCGAGTTTTTTATTCCGAGCCACGTGCGAGCCAGGTGCCAAGTTAATTCGCCCGTGTTGTAGATAAGGTAGGTACTTCACTTACCCGTTGAAAACGAGTTAACATAATCTTCAAAGTTCTCCTGTCTGTCCAATTTGAATTCCTTTCCAAAGTAAGCCATTTTTTTTAAATACTTTAATTTAGCACTAACAAAAGAAAGCTGACTATCAATGTTGATTATAAACTGCAAAGTTCTGTCGTAATTTAAGTATTTATACAATTTCATATTTGTCTTGTCTCATGCATTTTAGATAAGGGTTGTTCGTGTCATTAAGTTTGATTAAAATCTGCTTGGAGAGAGATGACTAATCAACAATTAGTTCAGGTTAGTGTGAAGACAGATTTTCTAGTGTTTCGAAAACGGTATAGGGGAAAGGTGTACGAAATGATCCCTTAAGGTAAGATGATACTTTTTAATTGCAGCTAAACACCACCTAAGTAGTTGTTTTCTTTCTCAAAACATAGCCCTCAAGATGGGTACCTTGCATCAGACAATTTGAGATGGCGGTGTGATAGAATATTAAACAAAAATTTGGTGACTTTGACCTAAGGAATGGTCGATTTTTCAGCTTAGGTAAAGTTCAAAGTTCCATAACTGCTGTTTTTTTCATACCTTAAAATTACATAAATAAAAGCATTTTTAACTTTAAAAAGAGTTTTTTTTTTCATTAATTTAATTATATCAAACCCCAAAACTTTCCCAAAGGGGTAAAATCTTTGGTAAGGTTTTAAAAAAAAGTTAAATACATTAATGAAAAATTAATAAATTAAACATTTTGAGTATGACAACAGGATTGTATGGATATGGATTAACATGAATATCAGGGGATAATCTCGTACCACTTTCCTATAGGTGCTAATGAAATCTCTTCACATTCCGTACCTATACATTATTCGTCTGTCACACAAAACCAATTTTGCTGAACCAGAAGTACGAGTGTGTTTCGAGTGTGTGTAATGTGTATCAACCTGCTCGCTGCGCTGTGCCGAGAGTCACGGGTTCGAATCCTGCAAGGGGCAGATATTCGTATGATAAGTATGCATATTTGTACCCAAGTCATAGATTTTCTGGTACAAGAAAGGGAACCTTAGAATTACTATTTACTCGATAAATTGTATGTTTCACCTCAAAGACATTCGATTGAGGAGATTTTAGCGATTTTTCGACACCGGGGCTGGTCGAATACATCGGGGAGGGGTTCCCCCTGGTAAGATATCGTGACATTTGACTCGCTTGGCTAGTCATGTAAGTATGTATTGTGTAGGTAGGTATTATACTCAACAAAATCAAAATAGAAATACTTATAATCCATTTTATTTTACACACGAGTTTACCCGCGACTTCGTCCGCACAGACCATCAAACTGAACAACTTTGTCTATGGGACCAAAATGGAAATTGAGAAAAAAAATCTGCTGTCCCATACATTTGGCTCAAGTAGGTTTGCAGCTTGCAAGAGCTGAAAGTTGTTCAGTTTGACGGTCTGATCTGATCATCCCCTGAAAACGTCAAAGTCAGTAGTTCGAATGAACTCTGGTAGATGGCACTGCCGTCCCTTAAAGACGATAATATAGATTGAAAATTTCGTCGTGGCCTGCGGGGCGCCGACAGCTCTGTTGGAGAGGAGCATGCCCCGGAAAGGCATTTCGTGGGTTCGAATCCCGCTCGCCGCCCGACTTTTTCAATCTTTAATTTGATTAAGCTAACATGGCATACATGTAAAATCAATAAATTCGAGAAGTTTCATCAAAATCGGTTCAGTAGTTATTGCGTGATGCTGTTACAAACAAACAGACGGACGCAAATTCTAATTAAAGGTTGATTTGGAGTCAGGGATACCTATTAAAAACCATATCGTAATCTTTTTCTTGTAAATATCGTCAATGTACAGACAGACACTTCTGTTACAGTTTTATAATATGTAGTTTAGATACCAGAAAATGCTCTGCCATTGCAAATAAATAAATATATCTACTTAATGTAAAAAATATCTTTGCTGCATCATTTTCATTTGATTAAAACTTTATTTACAATCAATATTTTTATCGCTTTCTGATAGATTTGTTATCCGCACCGTGGGTTTGGCCGTCGAGAGGAGACCGGGGTTGGAAGTCACACGGGTTGGTTAATTATCACATTGGCCATAACTGAAAACTGGACACATTAGCGCCGTCGCATATAAGTCGGACATCGTCGGGCGCGGGTGCTGCTGCGGCATCGGCTGAGTTATCAAAGCGCCGGAAGTATGTTGATATAGGAGAGAGGTACATGTTTGTAGTTTTGTACCTTTGGGAGTTGAGACCCTAGGACCATGGGGACCCGATGCAAAACAGCTTGTGAGAGACATATCTGCGCGCCTTATAGAGTCCACTGGTGATAAGAGGGCTGGCAGTTACCTTCGTCAGCGTATGAGCTTGGCGATTCAAAGGGGGAATGCTGCCAGCGTTCTAGGGACCGACCCGCAGGGAGAGGCTTTGGAGGAGGTCTATAGATTGTAGGTATAGAAATTGACGAAGCTTGTTGCGGATATACCTATGGGATGTATTTATTGACGAAGCCTTTTGTAGATGTGAATGTTGTACCTATTGCCTTTGGCGAAGCCTGTTGTGGATACGCACTTTGTACTTTTCGTTTTAATAAAATAAAACGAGGTTACGTAGGTACCTACAACATTTAATCTTTGAGAAAAATATATTTTGTATGTTACTCCATTAAATTTTTGCAAAATTATCTATTTTAGTCTAATTTTGACAACCATTCCTGACCTGACACGGGGTTAAAAGTCACACTTTTCTTTTTCTCACAAAAACTTAAATATCTCCTCAATTAATTATGTTAGAGAAAAATTATTTATTTGTTTGTAAACTACAATAAATACACTATCTATTGATACTTATAACATGTTATTGCTAAACTAAGAACATTAACACAAAAATGCAAATAATAAAAAATGCGACTACCAATTTACGCTATGACCAAACAAACCCCGGTCTCCCCCACACACTTACATGCACAGGCATGATTTGACACAAAATTTTGCAATGAAAAGAACTGTTTAATTTGATAAGTAGGTAGATAATACTAGAGATGCCGCGAATACTCGCTATTATTTTGTATTCGGCATTTCTCGAAAATTCTTTTTACTTATTCGTCGAATACCGAATAATATCTAAGTATTATTCGGCATTAGGTTAATACTTAGTTATTTAAAATAAACTTTTAATGAACAAAAAACAATAGATTTAAAAACAATCATACCTACTTTGTCTTTTCTTATGAAATAAAAAACACAAGTGTAAGTATTAATTAAGTACTTACTTATTATCATTAATATAAAAATTTAGCCAAAAATCAGACGTGTTATGTTAAAGTTTATTAGTTAGGCTTTCTAGTGAATATTTAAAATCCAAAAGGGGCAGATTGTGGTGCAAAAAAACTAGTTTTTCTGCACGATTGGGATCAATTCTGTTGCGCTTTTCTTTATAAATCAAACCTGCCTCAGAAAATTGTATTTCTAAGTAAATAAACAGAGCTTGTTTGTTGGTGTGATTTAGTATCGTTTAAGCAAGCTTAGGTACTTAAAATGGGGAATCCATTCTTATTGGTACTTGGTATTTGATAACAAATACCTACATTATTTTTTATGTCGAATAAGAATGGTGATTTTGGGTATTCGACTATTCGCTATAACAACTATTGGCGGCATCTCTAGATGATACAAAGATAAACAAAGTTTATAGCAAAATGAATCAGCAGGTCTAGATTGAATGATGATTTACCTATTCATTGTAACATCATAATCATCATCAGCCTATCATCCTCCACTGCTGAACATACAACAAGGCGAAACTTTCCTCGGCCTTCGTCATCCAGTACGGCTAGCATGCCATGCCACGCACGACAAAGCGACAACCATCCTGCTTGCTAATTTTATCATGCCGTAACAAAGACAGGCGCACATCTCGTTTTTTCTCGTTTTGTCGGGTGGCAATGGTGGCATGCTAGTCCTTCTAACCTACCTATACCTAGGGTGTTAAGGTATTTACCCTAATGCAACTATTTAGTTGCATTACTTTAAGGGGTGATTGTACCCATGTGATGATACTGAACAACTTTCGCTAAGAAACCTACAGGAACATAGTAAAAAAAATTTGGACTTCCCATGCCAAATGCAATCAGCTGATCGAAATTTTTTATGAGAGGTCGAAAAAAAAAATTGCGAATTTCCTATAGGTTTCTTTGGGAAAGTTCTTCAGACATGGTCATCCCATAAAGTAATGCAACTGTTTACCCTAACACCCTGTATAATTTGGCATCCATTGCTTAATTTATTGATATAGGTAAGTACACATACATCCTACTAAAGTTAAATATTTATAAGTACATCTTACAAATAGGACCTAAATTATAAGTTGTATAAAAAGATACCTACTATTAGTAAGTCATCATCATCATCAGCCTATAAACGTCCCACTGCAGGACACAGGCCTACCCTCAGAGAGTATGGGCATTAGTCCACTACGCGTGCCCAATGCGGATTGGTAGACTTCACATACACATCAGAATTTCTTCTTCAGTGTATGCAGGTTTCCTCACGATGTTTTCCTTCACCGTTTGAGAGCAGTCGGTATTACGTACATAAGTTAGAAAAACTCATTGGTACATGGCATGTTTTCCGTGCGGATTCGAACCCGGACCTCCATAATTGGGTGTCCATATCTCTCCGCAACGCGCCACCGATGCTCTTACTATTAGTAAGTATAAAATATCATTTGTGACTAAGAATCTTGATCTTTTTTATTACGATAATACGGTATCAAAACACAAGGACGCGCTCTTGCGCAATTGTGACTAAATCACTTCAATTTACTTTTGATTCGCACTTTGTTTATCATTTTTAAAAATGGCGTATTTCGGTAAAGTGTTCAAGTTTCAAAAGCAAGAGAATTACGAGAGTTTTGTGAAGTCTTTGGGTAAGATTTAGACATGTATCTAGACCAAGTCACAGAATAGGTAATAGTATATAGTTCTACATACAGAACGGCCACTCCCCGCCCCCCTCTGACTTCAGATACCCCACCTCCCCTCACACTCTCTGTGGTAACTTGAGGGAAGCTGAGCAAGGGAATGCAGTCAGGCGCGCGCACCCGTTGAATTTGACAACATAAAATATATTGTATTTTTCTCCTCATAATAAAAATAAACGTTGGAAAATAACGCTAAATTCACATTTTCTGTGACACATCTTTAGCTTAAAAACTATTTTTAATCACAGAATGAACTATAAAAAGTAACGAAATGTATAATGTAGTTCATACAATGCGTGTTAAGTCAACCCTACACATATGTCATGCACAATTTTCGCAAAGTGCGCATGTTCGAACGTCATCATGTCAAATCTAAAATGTTCTTTGAAGTGCCGGACCTGTGACCAAGTGTAAGGTTCTACTTGACTTTACTGTGAGATTATGTAAGCACTTTGCATAGGTACCTACTACCATGGCCCTATTTAATAAACGTGATAATTGACAATGACAATTCAAAGTACATTGCTGAGAATGCTAGGAAAAATGTTAACTACTGCAAGTTTAGCGTCATTAATAACCAGCAATGTACTCTGAATTGTCATTATCAATTGTCGCGTTTATTACACAGGACCCAGTAAAGTACTTAGGTACATTATGGTTACCTGTTGTAAGCATATGCTCACGACGCTGTATTCCCCGAGGGGGTAGTCAGAGATATTCGGAAACCTAAGAACATCCATAGAGTTATGGTTATTAAGTTAATCATTATTATTAGGGAAATAAAATAGGTGCTTCTTATTAAATTAAATTGAATATATATTTCGCATTATTCGTCTCAATTTTAAAGAGGTACATATAACGGGATGTGTTTATTATTTGAGTAATACCTAAATACGCTAAATACCTACTTAAAAGTAATCTAGTATTACAGTGAATAAGTCTTTATCATTAAGAGGGCTATCGGAGTCCAGTGGCGCCCTCATCACATTAATAAAGATTTCTCAATAAAGAAAGCCTAAATTAAAAAAGTGCTCAATTGACAAACTACAAAAGCCTTCAAGCCATTGTAATACAATACTTTTATAGGTTCTAAACATTCCACTTTTAGACAGTTTCGAGTAAAAACAAAAGCGGCCGTTTTTTTTCTTTTTCAAAATGTGGATGTTTCGACCTTTAAACAACCTATAAAAGTATTCTATGAAAATAGCTTGATGGCTTTTGTAGTTTGTCAATTGAGCACTTTCTAAATTTATGATTTCTTTATTGTGATGAGGGCACCACTGGACTCCGAGCCCTCCCTAGCTGAATATGCTGACGGTTTTTAAGAGTATGATTAGACCATAAAACTTACTGACAACAACTTTCTCTATTGGACCAAAGTTGCGATAAGAAAAAAAAAATCTGCTGTTCGATACCAAAACTGCAATCGATTTGATTGCACCTATTGACCTAAAATGTAGAGTCAGTTGGATATTTTTTCGTGATTTCGATTTTGGTTCCATAGAGAAACTTGTTCAGTTTGATGATCTGAAGTGCGATTTTTGAAAATCATACGAGTGGCTTGGCAGTAGAAAATGTCAAAATTACTATGGAGATTATGCATCTTTCTACTGCCAAGTCGCTCGTATGATTTTCAAAAATCGCACTTCAGAGCATCACCTTAAAAAATTGTCATTATAGATTTTAAGAAGGACTCTGTAACTAGTAATTAATGCTAAATGATTTTTACATTTGGGATTTTCCTTTTGAAAAAAATCTGAAAGATAGCTAACCTTGTAATAACTGAATTATAGCATGGAATCATTTAGCAATGACGAATCAAAAGATAACAGTAGCATGATAAAATTCATAATCTTTTTATGATTTTCATGACTTGACGAGGTCAACTTACTTAGCTATCTATTTCTTGTTTTCGATAAATGAGGTAGGTAGGTACATAACATGAGGGAGTGGCTAATCACCACCTAAATAGGGATTACGGTCGTGAATTTATGTACAGTCAAGAGCAAGTCAAGCTAGACACTTTGGACTTTGGACTTTGTACCATTCTTATTTAGTGCGCCATAAGTGTTACAATTGAACTGCAAGTGTAAAACTTGATGTGCTCTTGACTGTACTTACCCAAGGCAGAGCTTTTTGGATTTAAAGAACCTACCTACCTATCGAAGTGACCGCATTACTTGCACTCTTATACAGGGTGAAATTGATATCATTAGCATCCTTTTAAACTAAGAGTCTACCCATCAAACTGAACAACTTTTACTATGGGATCAAACCGATCAGAGCAAAAATAAAATCTGCTCTTCCATACTAAACTGCAACGTCTACTCGACTCAAATGTATGCAACAGCTGTTTTTTTTTGTTGCTCCGATTGAATTGCTCCGTAGTAAAAGTTGTTCAGTTTGATGGGTAGACTCTTAGTTTAAAAGGATGCTAATGATATCAATTTCACCCTGTATATTCCGTGGCATTACTGCCTTCTCCATATTTTGCACCTTTATTAAAATGAGTTAACTAATGTACTTACTAACAAGGTTTAGGGTACCTATTATTTGTTTCTTTTCTAGGTATACCAGACGACAAAGCGCATTATATCCTGAAAGCTCAACCGAGTCAGAGACTGGTGAAGAATGGTGATACGTATACTATGAGCATCATTACTGGCAATCGGACAAGAGACCTGGTATTCAAATCCGGCGTTGAATTTGATGAAAATATTACAGATGAGTTTAAAGTAAGTCGATTTCTTCGAGGAGAGAATTGACATAAGCGCCTGGAGTAATTGAATGAGCAATGTTTTCTTTTTGCATTCAAGTCTACTCTAGTCCTTTATACAGTTTAAATTAAAGTTAAACTAAGGTTAAACATTCTTAATCACGAATTTAACAAGGTTCTTAACTTAGCTTTAGTCCAAAGATTATTCTTAGTTTAAGTCTGATCGAGTATGGATATTAGGGAAGTACCGCCATATCAGGCAGAATGGACCACCCCATTTCTTCCAGATGGTGTCGTAGAAAGCGACTAATATTAAGGGTTTCTTATACAATATTTTCGTGGGCGATAGTCATCTATTGTCATTAAATAACAATCATTCACACAAGCACAGCAAAAAGCAACAAACAGCAGTAAACAGCCTATCAATAGTGCTTTCTTGCGGGATCATTACAATGTATGTGCCTGTGAGCGTTATTTATTTTATTTATTTTATTCGATCCCGAAACCTTTAATACAAACTAAAGTTCTATTCGGTTTCCGATCACCCCGAGAGGGATTACAGTCGAGTCGTGAGTATATGCTTACATATAGGTACTTATGCTTTAAAAATATTTCAGGCTAAAACTACCATCACTGTTACCGGTGATACCTTAAACCATGTTCAAAGGATTGATAGTAAAAGGACGTTCACCTTCAAAAAGGAGTTCTCTGAAAACTTGCTAAAAGAGGTAAGTAATAAAGTAACTAATAAAATAATATGATCTAGCTGCAATAATATACAGGGCGTAACACCCTAGTAATACTCAAGGGGGTGCTTCAAATTATCAAACTGAACAACTTTCACTATGGAGCAAACTTCGAAATCGCAAAAAAATATATCTGCTGTTCCATGTTCCTACTAATATTATAAACGCGAATGTTTGTTTGGATGTATGGATGTTTGTTACTCTTTCACGCTAAAATAGCTGAACCGATTTCGATGAAACTTGGCATATAGATAGTTCTTATCCCAGAATAACACATAGGCTACCTACATATTATATTATGTCCACGCACATGGAGTCGCGGGCAAAAACTTAGAGTTTACCTGCGACTTCATCCGCACTTTTATACCAGATTTTAAGTCAGATTATAAGCTATCAAACTAAAAAAAGTTTCATCGAAATCGGTTCAGTAGTTTTTGCGTGATAGTCGAACAAACAAACAGAGCCCAGTTGCGAATCGTACAGGCTTGGCACCGACTCCGACAAAACAAATTAATATTCTTATATGCGAACGTAAAAGTCATCGACTGAATATTATTTTGTACTTTTTTAGTTTTGAAGTCGGTTTTAATTTTTTGGTAAAACTTTTTTATTTTAAAATTTTCAGTGGTGTGGTGAAATCCTAGGGTGAAACCATCCACTTACCATCATCATTTTAATCATCGATACTTACTATCACAACTCGTTTATAGCGTTTTATATCACTGTGCAAGTAATCACTAGTTTTTTAACCGACTTCAAAAAAAGGAGTAGGTTCTCAGTTCGACCGTATATATATTATATATTTTTTTTAATGTGTGTTCGCGGATAACTTCGTCATTTGTGAACCGATTTTGATGATTCTTTTTTTTTTGGAAAGGAGATATCCCAAGGGTGGTCCCATGATAAGGAAACCAGGATCTGATGATGGATCCCAGAGAAATCGAGGGGAACCTTCGAAAATGGTAGTGCCGATTAGTGCGTTTGTTAATTTGAAGCACGACTGTTAAATCTAACAAATGAATTCACCACTGAAAATTGTGAAATAAACAAAATTTTAACAAAAAATGAAAACCGCCTTCAAAAAAACTAAAAAGTTAAAAAATAATATTGCAGCCGATGACTTTTTCGTTCGCATCATAAGAACATTAATTTGTTTTATAGAAGTCGGTGTCAAGCCAAGCCAAAAAACTAATGCAAGCCCTGTCGCGAATCGGCTTGACAGCGACTTTGATAAAACAAATTAATGTTCTTATGATGCGAACGAAAAAAGTCATCGGCTGCAATATTATTTTTTAACTTTTTATTTTTTTTGAAGGCGGTTTTTATTTTTTGTAAAATATCTTCAATATACAGAAACACTTCTGTTACAGTTTTGTAGTAGGGTGTAATTGATATCATTAGCATCCTTTTAAACTAAGAGTTGTAGGATTCTGCATAGAAACGGAACGCAGTTCCTGCGTTTATTGAAACAAATGTATAGAGACAAAAAAAGTGTCATAGACAAGGTAGGGTAGAAGGTTAGTCACTTTTCTCGTTGTGAATAAAGAAGCAAATTGATCTGATTAAATTCTGTTTCTGTTTTGGTTAAATCCTGGTAAAACCTCATACAAACGACACAGTAAACAACACTGGCGACGAGCAAAAGAAGATAAAATGGCGTTAGCATCGCTGGCGGACACGGGATCTGTTACCATACAGCCGTTCGACCCGCACACCGATAGTGGCACATGCGGTGAAAGATGGAAAGCCTGGCTTCGGAACTACACATATTACATTGATGGCCAAATAGGACTAAACAGCAAGCAAAAGTTGGCAAGGCTGCTGCACCTCGGGGGCACGGAAGTCCAGGAAATTTATGAGATAATAAACGAGAATGTTGACGAAAATTTGAAAGGAAAAGATGACTTCGAAACTGCTCTGAACCTTCTAAACGAATATTTTGTGCCAAAAGTTAATGTAGCATACGAGAGACAGGCATTCAGGGCACTGGAAATACAACCAAATGAATCACTTGGACAATTTGCACTCCGCTTACGGAAAAAAGGAAAATATTGTGGTTTTAAAGATATTAACGAGTCTATAAGAGACCAAGTAATAGAAAAATGTGGTAACACCGAATTAAAAAGAAAATTGCTGAGAAAAGGAGAGATAAATTTATCAGAAGTACTGGAGATAGCAAGATTATACGAACTGGATCAGCAGCTTTTTACAAATTCTAACCCCAACAGTCAAAATAACCCCGATTTGAATCAAGTCAAAACAAAATATCAATGTTATCGCTGTGGAAGAACGGGACATTTGGCGAATAGCGATGAGTGTCCTGCAAGGAGTGAGATATGCACTAAATGCAAGCTAAAGGGTCATTTTTCCAAATTTTGTAAAACAAAGAATGTTCATAGAAAAGAAGGCAAAGACAAGAAGCATAATGATCAAGAAGCAAAGAAAAAGAAGAAGCGGTATGTCAAGTATGTCATAGAGGAAGAATCGAGTAGCTCGGAACAGGACAGCGAATCTGAAGAAGAAGAGGACCCTCTGGCAATAAATTCTATATTCATGACAACATGTGAAGAAGGTAAATGTGACATTCAGGTTGGTGGAAACTCTCTAAATGAATTTATTGTAGACTCTGGTGCGTCTATCAACATAATAGATAAAAATACTTTTGAGAAACTCGTAGAATCAGGATTGCAATGTAAAACAAGTAAAGTCAGTTCACGGAAATACTATTCTTATGGTGGTAATTTAATTTCAAACCTTGGCACTTTTAAAACAACAATGTATTCACCGGACACTAAATTGAAAGTTTATGCTGATATTCTCATTTATAATGGGACAGGTCCATCCCTATTGGGTAGGCAAACATCTATTGATCTGGGATTATTGAGACTTGGGCCAGACATTAATCATTTTGTCAATTCTGTAAAGCCTGTAGTGCTACTTACCAAAGATACTATTGTAAGAGATTACCCTGGTTTGTTTGATGGTATAGGGAAACTGAATAACTTTAAATTAAAAATACCTATAGACTCCAATGTAAAACTTGTAGCTCAACCGGTTCGACGACAACCATTCAACCTGAGGGACGCTGAACATAGACTGATACAGGAATTAATTGACAATGACATAATTGAGCCAGTGACAGGTCCAACCCCATGTGTGTCACCTTCTCACTTAGTACCAAAACGGGAAAAGGATCAACATAGATTGGTTATAGATATGCGACTAGCTAACGAGGCAGTGTTAAGAGAGAGGGTACCGCTACCTACTTTTGAGGAGTTATTATCTGACCTTAATGGATGCAAGTACTTCTCTACTCTAGATATCAGGTGGGGCTATCACCAGATTGAGCTTGATGAAGAATCAAGAATCATCACTGTGTTTAGTTCCAGTCGTGGTTTATTTAGGTACAAGCGACTTTTCTTTGGGATAAGATGTGCTTCAGAAATGTTCCAGAGAGTAATTTCTCAACTGTTGCAAGGAATTGATGGTGTAGCCAACAGTCAAGATGACATCCGTGTTGGAGGCCGTACCCGAGAAGAGCATGATCATAGGCTGAAGCAAGTACTGGACAGATTGCATGCAAGTGGCATAACACTTAATGAGAAAAAGTGTTCGTTTGGAGGTACCGAGATAAATTTCTTAGGTCATCACTTGTCTGCTGAGGGTATAAAGCCAACGGAGACCAATCAGCGTGTTGTAGGTGAGTTCAGAGCTCCACAAACCAAAGCAGAGGTGCAAAGCTTTCTAGGACTTGTGAATTTTTCGGCGAGATTCATCCCAAATTTCAGCACTATAACAGAACCTTTGAGAAACCTAACTAAGAAGAATACACATTTCACGTGGAATACTGAGCATGAACGGGCATTCCAACAGCTGAAGCAACACATCATGAAGGCTCCTGCACTAGGATTCTATGACAAGGAAGCCGAAACTACATTGGTTACGGATGCAAGTCCTGTAGGCATAGCAGCTGTGTTAGTTCAACACCAAACGGTCGACAACCTAAAACAACCAATAATAATTAAATATGCAAGTAGAGCTTTAACACCTACGGAACAGAGATATTCTCAAACTGAGCGTGAAGCATTGGCCATTGTTTGGGCATGTGAACATCTGTACATGTACTTGATAGGTAAGCAGTTTACAATTGTATCAGACCACAAGCCACTGGAAATCATATACTCACCAAGATCCAAGCCAAGTGCCAGAATACAGAGATGGGTTCTTCGATTGCAGCCATTCACTTTTAAGGTTATTTACAAACCCGGAAAAACCAATATTGCTGACCCGCTATCAAGACTATTGGACACCCAAAACAAACCAATTACGAGTAGTGAAGATATCTTCTGGCTAGAGGACCACAGCCCGACTGCTGTACCCATAGAAACTATCAAAAAAGCTACCTTGGAGGATGACGTTTTGATCTATCTGAAGACGGCTATTGAAGAAGACAAATGGCCTAAAGAGCTAAGAAGATATGAGCTAATAAAAAATGAGCTTTGTGTAGTGGATGAGATCATCTTACGTGGTACAAGAATTATTATACCCAAAAGCCTTACAGCAAAAGTTCTTGAAATCGGTCATGAAGGACATATCGGAACGACCGGAATGAAAGCTAAATTGAGGAGTAATGTATGGTGGTTATCTATGGACAAGGACATAGAGTACTGGGTTGATACTTGCAAAGGATGTAGGCTTGTTCGAAAGGCAACCCCACCAGAGCCAGTAGTATCGTCTGAGCTACCTAGCAATGTATGGGAACTAGTAGGTATAGATTTTCTCGGACCACTACCATCTGGTCACTATTTGCTCTTGATCATTGATTACTACAGCCGTTACTATGAAGTGGATATAGTAAAGGGTCCAACAACTGAGAATACTATAAAGGCGTTAGAAAGCATCATAGCTAGAGAGGGCATAATGGACACAATTGTGTGTGATAATGGACCAGCTTTTAGGAATGAGAAATTCCAAAAGTACCTAGACAGCAACGGTATAAAGCTAAGACACACAACTCCACTGTGGCCACAAGCCAATGGAGAAGTTGAAAGACAAAACCGAAGCGTACTGAGACGTTTACGCATTGCACAAGCATCAAACCTGGATTGGAGACAAGAACTACAAACATATTTGATGGCATACCGAACAACACCTCACTCGGTAACAGGAGTTCCACCTGGAAACTTGTTTAGAGGGAGAGTTATAAAGACAAAGCTGCCTCAAATAGAGAAGCTGAAAATGGAAGGGAAAGATGAAGAAGTAAGAGATGAAGACCGATACAAGAAGTGGTTATCCAAGAACTATGCTGATAACAAACGTCACTCTAAAGTCAGTGATATTGAACTTGGAGACAGAGTGTTGGTACAGCAACGAAAGGAAAATAAGTTGACCACTCCGTTTTCACCCCAAGAACATACTGTAGTTTGGAAAAGGGGAAATTCTGTAGTAGCACAGTCACCTGACGGTAGAGTTGTAAGAAGAAACACTTCTTTTTTCCAGCGTGTAAAGGATAGAGATCTTTCAGTGATTGGAAGGCAACCGCAGGACATGGACAGAAAAACCAGGAACAATACAAAGGAAAACAAGAAGGATGGCACTCACAGAGTAAAGGAAGGAGATGGGAGTAGAAGTAATGGAGAGGACTTTGACCTTTTGGATCTGACAAATACTCAGGACTTGACTTGTACACAGGACTTGACGAACAATAACTCTAACATGACAACAAACAATGAAACTGGACTTAACAAATCTAACAAGAGGACAATTAGGCAACCAGTAAAGTATAAAGACTATGTGTTGAGCTTAATTTTGGATTGTATGTTATAACTTAAGTTTGTCCTTGTAAAATTATTTAGCATTGATTTTCAGTTATTGATTTGATATATAAGCCTTCTCTGTTAACTAGGCAAGTAAAGCAAATGTTTCCTTTATTTGTGTAAGTGTTGTTATATCAGAGACTATGTATGTTAATACGACAACAACTAGTTATAAAAGGTAATTGCTTTGTGTGACAGTTTGTGTTACTTTCCTAATGCTATATTATGTAACAGTTTTCAAAAAACATTCTAAGGAAGAAAGAGATTGTAGGATTCTGCATAGAAACGGAACGCAGTTCCTGCGTTTATTGAAACAAATGTATAGAGACAAAAAAAGTGTCATAGACAAGGTAGAAGGTTAGTCACTTTTCTCGTTGTGAATAAAGAAGCAAATTGATCTGATTAAATTCTGTTTCTGTTTTGGTTAAATCCTGGTAAAACCTCATACAAACGACACAGTAAACAACAAGAGTCTACCCATAAAACTGAACAAGTTTTACTATGGGAGCAAACCGATCGGAGCAACTAAAAAACCTGCTGTTGCATACATTTTAGTCGAGTAGGCATTGCAGTTTAGTATGGAACAGCAGATTTTTTAGTTGCTCCGATCGGTTTGCTCCCATAGTAAAAGTTGTTCAGTTTGATGGTTAGACTCTTAGTTTAAAAGAATGCCAATGATATCAATTTCACCCTGTAGAATAGATATGAAGGTAGGTATGGAGGATTTAGGTAGAATGTGCTTTCAAGTAGGTAGGTAAACGGTCCAAAATGTAGACACAATTTTAGGAATATGTGTGCTAGCTGAAGAGGTCAAGCACATTTGAAGGTTACGATAACTTTTACAGTTCAGTGGCGCCCTCATCACAATATTAAAGATTTCTCAATAAGGACAGCCTACATTTAAAAGGTGCTAAAGTAGTTACTCCAATACACTACCTACAAAAGCCTTAAAGCTATTTTTATACAAATACCTACAGAAAATGAAAAAAAAAGCGGCCGCTTTTACATTTATTTTGATTTACAATCTATAAAAGTATTGTATACAAATAGCTTTAATGCTTTTGTAGTTTATATGAGTAGTTAGCGCTTTTTAATGTAGACTTTCTTTATTGAGAAAGCTTTTATACAGGGTGTAAGGAAAAGTATAATTAATCTTCAAACCACATACACTACCCATCAAACTGAACAACAAATCGATCGGAGCCAAAAAAAATCAGCAATAGGTACCTAATCGACTGAAATGTATTGAGACAGCAGATTTTTTTTCTTTTGCTCCTATCAGTTTGTAAAAGTTGTTCAGTTTGATGGGTAGAGAATGTGGTTTAAAGGTTAATGATACTTTTCCTTACACCCTGCATAAAAGATTTCTCAATAAAGAAAGTCTACATTAAAAAGACGGACGGAATCTCGTCTAATCAAATGTGAAGCACCCATTTATATGAGTGTGCGTGCTGTCGCCCTGTTGCGCGGGACAAAATGGCGGCGGGTTGTCGCACCTGCGCCTAGAACTGGTGCGTCTGTGTGTGAGTGTAGGTGCTTTGTAGAACAAACGAAATTGTAGCACCTTGCATGCTTCACCTCTTTTTAATGTGACATTACGTCCGTCTTTTTTTCAGGTCCGTGATTAAAAAGTGCTAACTACTCAACTACCCCCAGGGGTATGGCCAGGGGCTATAGTGGGTCCGTCACGAAATAAACTACAAAAGCATTAAAGCTATTTGTATATAATACTTTCGCAGGATACTTCTCCCTACACCCTATACTGTGATGAAGTTGCGTCTGAACGGTAAAAGGGGCCTTAAAGGTCCCATTAAGGCTCCTTTTTAACCGACTTCAAAAAAGGAGGAGGTTTCTCAATTCGACCGTATTTATATATATATATTTTTTTTTTATGTGTGTTCGCGGATAACTTCGTCGTTTATGAACCGATTTTGATGATTCTTTTTTTGTTGGAAAGGAGATATCCCAAGTGAGGTCCCATGATAAGGAAACCAGGATCTGATGATGGATCCCAGAGATATCGAGGGGAACCTTCGAAAATCGTAGTGCCGACTAGTGCGTTTGTTAATTTAAAGCACGACTATTAAATCGAACTAATGAATTTGCCACTGAAAATTGTGAAATAAACAAAATTGTAACAAAAAAATTAAAACCGCCTTCAAAAAACTAAAAAGTTAATAAATAATATTGCAGCCGATGACTTTCCCGTTCGCATCATAAGAACATTAATTTGTTTTATAGAAGTCGGTGTCAAGCCAAGCCAAAAAATGCAAGCCCTGTCGCGAATCATACCGGCTTGACAGCGACTTCAATAAAACAAATTAATGTTCTTATGATGCGAACGGGAAAGTCATCGGCTGCAATATTATTTTTTAACTTTTTAGTTTTTTGAAGGCGGTTTTAATTTTTTTGTTATGAGCGTTAGAATGGGAGAGAGCGCTCTCCCTAAATCTCCTTCTCCTTGAATTTTAGAAATCTTTTGTTTCAAAATAAGGTGTTCTAAAATTCATGTTTCTTTTCCAGACAATCACCAGCAACTTTTGGGATGGTACTGCATGCAGATATTATTCTGCCTAAATTATAAAAATAATTTTCCTATGTTTAGAATTTATAATCGAAATTTACTAGGAACCTATAAATATTATAGTATTAATTTTATTTGTATTTATTAGCCACATCAAGCTACATAAACATAAGATTGCCGCGCGACATTTATGACATTACTCTTCCTATGCGCTATCAAATTTTGTTTTTATAGGTTAGATGTGTTTCCGTGTTTAGCACCCATGCTTAACTTATTTAAAATAAATAAATACTAGATTGGAAAGTGTTGTTACTATTTTGCATAGACCAGACCCTCTAGCATGATTTTTCTACTTGGGCGCGACTCGGTTTTTTCCCATACTTACTACAAGTCGCGGCAAGCGCGGTTTTCATTCTCCGAAAAAGGTTATTTTGTATGCAGCGAAGGCACGTCGCGCGCGTGTAGAGAAATCATACTAGACGTGCAGCATACGAGGCACTTGCATACACAAAAGATCGAAAAATTAAGCGTCTGTCGCTAATGCCGTGTGCAACGAGCCTTATTGGAAATTAAATTGGAATAAAATCTCAAATTATAAACCAGACAACACATTTATATTTCATAAATCATCATGGTAACGACATAAATAAAGATCACAAAATAAACATGTTGGCCTAGTATTATGCAACTCGATCCTGGCAGTAGAATTACAACTTTTACACGCAATGTAGTCATTATCTATAGGTGTAAATGTTAACGAACAAAACATGTTGTAATGTTTATTTTTACACTTAAATCCGTCGATTATCTCTTCGCATCCTTGGCAAGTGTAAAGCGGAACCATATTAGTTAAACTCAAAAGACTTGGTTCTATAAATTCATTTGAATTCTTATTGTATTTTCGGCAGTAATACTCAATATAGTGTTTGCCACCGGTATAGCATTCTAATTCAAAACCGTCTATAGTCTCATTTCTATTTTGAGCAGAGCATATGCTCATATTCCCCGAGGGGGTAGTCAGAGACGGGTCCGGTTGTCTATTTTGATGTACTAGATTAATAAGTGTCAACGCTTGTGCTAAACATATCTTCTCTCTAACAACTTCTATTGATGTTTCAGGAAGTAAACCTCTAGAAGAATTCTTCATGATTTTGTTTAATGTGTTATACAAAATAACAAAGATGTGGTATAGTTTCAATTTATACAGATCACTGTGTGTATCATTGTACAGTTCCAAATAATCAATTGATGGCAAAGCTTTTGATTTCATAGTTTTGCATCTGAGCAGCTCAATGCAATCCCAATAATTTGTTAATTTCTTGGTTGGGTTTTCTAAAAGTATTGTCGTTTCCAAATGGTTCTGAGGATCCGTGCAAAAGAATATTATATCTATTTTCTCTGGATATTTTCTACATTGAATTGTTCTGTCCGCCATCGCTGCCGCCCAAATCACGCTGTTAGTTGAAGTTTTAAGACTGTGTAGTTCATACGTTCCATATTCATCTTTAGTTTTAATCTGAGAAAGGCTAACATCAAAATTGCCATCGAAATTGTTTAAATATACTTTGTATATTTTACAATTTGCAGTTGCTAAATAGATTCCGTCTTCGGAGTTGGTTATATCAGTTATTCTGTAATCGTTAACATTCTTTATACTTTGTGATAATACTTCACATTTGTAATTTAGCTGTTGGACCAATAAATGTCTATGTTTCGTACAGAGTAATATTATTTTATTGTTATTGACGGTATGCACCAGATGTTTCGCTACCATTCTGTCTTTTTGCTCCCATATACAAGTTGTATTAACAAGTTCAATGTGGTCTTTAATCATTTCACAATCCAGAGCAAAAACTTGGCCAAAAACGTTTGGGCAAATCAGCAAAAATGTTTTATCAGACTTAGGTATCCACATTACGGAAAATATTTCTCCAAAGTCAGTTTTGATTTCGGCTTTAAGTTGTGGTGTTATCTCGGATTCAAGTGATTGTAGCAACCAAATTAAAATTTTGCCGCTTTTTTGAGCGGTGACAAAGAAACAGGAGTTCTCTTCAAATATTGGTCCCCAGCAACAAGCACAGGTTTCCACCACATTCACTACGTTTCTGAGGTCGTCTAAGCATTTTATAATTGTGGATTGAAGCGAAGGCAAGCAATGCGCTTTTATAACCTCAGAAAGATCGAGAATAGTTGACCATTTGTGGTTTTCTTGACCAAAAAGTTCGACATGACCGACATTGTTCAATACAGCTAGTATACTTTCTGTCCCATGTACCATGCCTATGGGAGACCAGTCGTAGGCTATAATAGTCGCCATTTCAATCGTCAGTTGAATATTATGAGGCCATAAACCTGGTTCGAGTACCATTTGTGTGACATCTTCGTTGGATAGACCATATTGTAAAAACTGATCAGGAAATAAACCCGCAGCTGGACTTAACTTCGTATTATGTATAATCGACACTTCCAAGTCAAGTTTCTTTTCGAAACTTTCCAAATTGTAAGCGAAATCGAAGAGTTGTATTCCCTTTTCGGTCTTAACACTGAGGATGGAGTTGTGCCACCATAATGAGGGTTCGTCATTTCTGTTGGCGCTGACAGCCCGTCTTGATATTTCGTGCCACATCTTTTTGTTTTAAATTGCAACAGATTTTTGTAAACGATATAGTAGTAAGACCTAAATAAATTATTTTAACAATAACCAGAATAACAGCACACCGCAAAATTCTTGAACTTTTGACATTGATTGATTGACAAATGAAATGAATGAATGACAGAGTTTTTGGCGGGATTTGAACAGATACGTTTGGAGTCCTCATATTTCATCGAATTTTTATTGTTTATAGTGAGTTTTGGTTCGTAAAATCGGTGTTGTTTTGCGTAACAAAGTGTCGTGCAAGTGAACAATATACAGTTCAGTGAAATATGTTGGTGTGGGTCGTGAACAGGAAAAGTGTTCCGTTCTTTTGTAGCGCGGCAAGCGGTCGGTTCACCTCTTTCCTGTGGACTTCTCTGCGTTTCCTGCGTTTCTCGATTGCCTCCAAAAACTCCAAAGAAGCGTTGAAACGTCGAACACCAACGTTTTATTTGCTATAAATGAGAGTATTTATTCCTGACATCGGTTGTATGCGATACTGTAATCGCTTTACCTTGAATTGAACCCAAAAAAAAAAAAAAAATGAATGAATGACAATATTTTATTGCGATTTTTGAAAATCATACGAGCGACTTGGTAGTAGAAAGATGCATAATCTCCATAGTAATTTTGACATTTTCTACTGCCAAATCGATCGTATGATTTTCAAAAATCGCACTTCAGAAGTGCGATTTTTGAAAATCATAGGAGCAAATCGGCAGTAGAAAGATCGTAGCATAATCTCCATAGTAATTTTGACATTTTCTACTGCCGAGTCGCTCGTATGATTTTCAAAAATAGCATTTCAGGGCCGGGCTGCCATCTCAAAAAATCGATTGGGCGCTAAAACTATGAAAAAAAGCGCTAGATACCATTTTGCAGGGTTAAAAAAAGAGTTAGGTTCGGCGCTAAATTCTTATCACATAAACAGCCCTTTAAAGTTCTCTAAATAGTCTTTGCACAGTCTTTCCAAAACCCATTTAGTCAATGAGGGATTTTCTAGAGAAAAAAAAGCTAGTTCATAATTTCTCGATAGATGGCGTTGAACAGAGAGGGGTCGATTAGGTATGAGCAAATATATTTATGAATATTATTAATAAAAAGACGCAGTATAAACCCTTTGATATTATTGTCGGTTTATTATTAAGAATCTCAGTGTTATTGTCTTTTAACAACGAATCAAGTACCGGACGTGGCTGTATGGGCTTTGTATCCATTTTGAATATACGAACAATAAAAGAGAAACAATAACAAACTACAAAAACTAAAGTTTCGTGTTTGCTAACATCGTTTTCTAACTTCAACTCCCCCCCCCCCCCCCCCCTCCCACCGCAGGCGAATGCGGGTGATGTTATCCGATGCAAATGGATAACATTACCCGCGTTCGCCTGCGGGGGAGGGAAAAGTTAGAAAAAGATGTAACAAACACGAAAACCCGGCTTAACAGAAACTGAGACTTTCAACAAAAATAAACCGGGAAACTTGTAATCGCTACTTCATCAACAGTGGCTAGTACGCACACCAATCCGTGATTGCGACATTCAACACATCCATCTGTCAAATCTTTTATCTTGTTCGTTCGCGCGAAAATAGAAAGAGAGCGGAAGCGTGATAGACTGATAGCGATATATCACGCTATCGTGGGTTGGCATACTAGCCCCGCAGATAGTTAATAATCAACCAACAAAAATAAGAAAGGTTTGTACACACGGCGACACATCAAGCTAAGCAAAACCAAAATAAGGTGGTCGCGTGACGTTATACGTTATTCACCCTGCGCACGGTCAGCTTATATTGGTCATACCTAATCGACCCCTCTCTTGTCAACGCCATCTATCGAGAAATTTGGAACTAACTTTTTGATTTTTTGCTTTTGGAAAATCCCTCATTTAAGTCAGCCAATGAAGGTGACGGGACGAAATCGATGGCTTCTTGAAGAACTGGCTAAACGAAGCGCAAGACCAGGACGCATGGAGAGAACGGAGGTAGGCCTTTGCCCAACAATGGACAATAATAATAATTGGTACTTCAACTAAGCATTCGTATTTGAATGTCCCAAACACTGTACACTCTATGGACATGTTTTGACCACAATATGCTATCAATTTTTATCATATTCCAATAAAAAACACAAAATATAGCATAATTAATATATTCAAACACAAGTAATGTTTTTATTCAAAGTTTAAAAAGCGCTAGATTTTCCGAGATACGGCGCTAAACATACCAAAAACGCGCTAGGTCCCGAAAGCGCTAAAGTGGCAGCACTGCTTTTTTTTTTTTTTTTGGTTCAATTCAAGGTAAAGCGAATATAATATCGCATACAACCGATGTCATTATAGCAAATAAAACGTTGGTGTTCGACGTTTCAACGCTTCTTTGGAGTTTTTGGAGGCAATCGAGAAACGCAGGAAACGCAGAGAAGTCCACAGGAAAGAGGTGAACCGACCGCTTGCCGCGCTACAAAAGAACGGAACACTTTTCCTGTTCACGACCCACACCATCATATTTCACTGAACTGTATATTGTTCACTTCTTTGTTACGCAAAACAACACCGATTTTACGAACCAAAACTCACTATAAACAATAAAAATTCGATGAAATATGAGGACTCCAAACGTATCTGTTCAAATCCCGCCAAAAACTCCAATTGGCAGCACTGCATTTGTTGATGTTCAATTTTTCTTTACGGAAAAGCAAAGGCTACATAGGTAGGTATCTAGCCCATGCAGCCCCCATGCAGCCAAAATCCAGATTGAATGATTGACAGTGGATTGACACTTCAAAAAAAAAAAAAGCTTTCAATAATGAAGGTTAAAATGAGGTAGGTCTGCTAATACACCGCCGCCGCCGTACCACCCCGTCTTTCGTCCCCGCCCGCACGCACATCCCATAGCACATCCCTAATGTATTTCACTCTATTGTTTTTGGTTGAGTGAATGAAAAGAATGATTAATAGGAAATTAAAAAATAAAGTGTCATAACAAAAGCACGTTGTTTTGTGGTGCGTGGATTATTTCTCTTTGAAGACTGTTTGAAGATGTATCTTTTTTCAATAAATCTACTGTAAATACGTGTAACGATGGGCAAGCGACGCTACAATGCGAAGGCGCGACAAGTTATTAAAACCAACATCGATGACTCCCAAACTAAGGAGGTGAGAATCAAAATAGTGCTGTGTTTGTAAAATCTTGCATTTTTGTTTCAAGAATTCACCTATACCTGCATACAACCCAGGCGAATTAACTTGGCACCTGGCTCGCACGTGGCTCGGAATTTGACACCCCTCCTGCTACCCCCCGCGGGACCCCGCCGTCGCCGTGCGTCTTAATGCTGCTGACTGTAGCTGCCCAGGGACCCTAGACAAGTTGAAATTCTATTGGCGTCGACGCTAATAGAAACGGAAAAAATGTATGGAATGAAATGTCAAAATGTTTCGATCGCCAATGTCAAATCCATACATTCTGCCATTTCTACCAATTTCTACTAGCATCTACGCCAATAGAAATGTTACTTTGTCTATAGGCCCAGTAGAGAAATTTTAATCTGGCATCAAATTATATTACCAATACCATACCAATCAGGATGTCACCTTGAATCCCTTGGTGCTATTGGCTAAT
Organism: Agonopterix subpropinquella; assembly: GCA_922987775.1. Classification (NCBI taxonomy): domain Eukaryota; kingdom Metazoa; phylum Arthropoda; class Insecta; order Lepidoptera; family Depressariidae; genus Agonopterix; species Agonopterix subpropinquella. Next base: position 10,244,671 of record OV277712.1, read on the forward strand.
TTGTTTTCGTGGCTTTTTCGTTGCTATCCGATTTTGCACCCTTTGATTACCAAATGACTTTGGGTTTTGCCGGGGACTGCTCTGTGCAAATGAAGATCGAGGAGCAGAATTATTTTCCTGATTGTACTTCTTCTTATCGTGTGGGCAGAGCCCTAGTGTCAGAGTTCTTTCAGACCGCCTTACGGCCTCTGACGTGGTTTTTATGTAACAACACAGATTACCCCCAATAGATACCGCATGATGAAAATTTTGTACACGCCCGAAGTCACCATTTTTGGCGGTAGGTGCGGGTAGCGGGGCACGAAACAAATGCAACATGATTGGCCATTTCAAGGTCGCACTACTCCCAGCACTCTCCGAGCGTGTACACTAGTGATGCGACAGTGTAATAAAAAGTATCGATAAATGTTGTCATGATTAATGATTATTCAGCCTAAGACAGGTGATTAAATTATTGTTATTACACAACAATTAACTTATTCGATTATTGAAAAAATGATTATTATTTCACTTTAATTCAGAAAGGCACTACGTGCGCCGATGTTCCGATATCATAGAAGTGTATTATACAACGTGTTAATGAATAAGCGCAAGCCCTCATACCTACACCACAACTGATTTATAACAAAATAATTAGATTGAAACAATAATTTCACTATTTTGATAGTTAACATTTAAAGTTATTAAGTATTGAGGCAAAAATGATTTGTTATCATTTCAGAAATGAATGAAAGCGATAACGTGCTAATGGATACATTTTAAGAATCTTGTTTTGGTACGGTAAGTGTGCCTGTGCGGTGGGTTGAGATTGGGTTCAGTAAATTTAAAATTTTACAAACAAATTATTTAATATTTTGAAAAAAAAATATAATTATGTTAAAACTATGATAATTCGATTCTGCTCTCGATTCTAAACAAACTACTTTCTAGTTTTGCGTTAATTTATTAAGACGTTGTATAATAACAAACTAGCTTCCGCCTTGCAGTTCCATCTGCGGCTAAAACGCTTTTCCCTCGGAAATTTCAAATCATAAAATTTAGTCTATATTACTCGCTGACATATGCAGCTTGCCAGTAGCGAAACAATTTTTGAAATAGGTCCAGTAGTTTTTGAGTTTATTTGTCACAAACATACAAAAAATCTGATATTTTCTCTTTATAGTATTATAGTAAGTACCTACATACAACGTGTTAATGAATTAACGCAAAACCTCATACACCCCAACTGATTTACTTATAACAAAAGAATTAGATTGAAACAATAATTTCATTATTTTGATAGTTAAAATTTAAAGTTATTCGCATTTTAAGATCAGAGGCAAAAATGATTTGTTATCATTTCAGCAATGAATGAAAGCGCTAACGTACTTATGGATAAATTTTAATAATCTTGTTTTGGTAGTAAGTAGGGTGAGGGGCCCATGGGGAGGGTTGACATCGGGTTTAGTAAATTTAAAATTTTACGAAAAAATTATTAAAAATTTTGAAAAAAATTACCTATGTTGAAACCATGTTAATTCGATTCTGCTATTGATTATAAACAAACTACTTTCTAGTTTTAGTTCAATCATCGAGGAGATTTCTTGTATGGACACCCTAACAATAAATCATCTCTTGCTGAAACTTTGCAGTGTGATAAAGTGAAGTTTAAAAATAACGGTTGACAAGTATCTAGGTTTTTTTAAATTTGGAAGTTAGGTATTTATACCTAAACATAAAAATCACTTATAGTTCTCGGTGGAAAAAGTTTCTCTCCAAAATTCCTTTGGTATATGTTAGTATAAACTAATTACCATAGAGGTGATCGGTATCTAGGAATTTATCGATTTCACGAAGGGAGAAACCTAAAAATACCGTTTTTAATCCATAACTACTGCAGGAATAATAGTCTCACAATTGTTGTCTTTTTGTGTGTATTAATTTCATTACATGTATCGTCTTGCACAAGAAGCTAGAATATTTTCGTTTCAATTATAGTTTTATGATTTTTGGGCAATAACTTACTTCGGAAAAGTATTCTCTTCCTCTTTACCCATTTACAAGTTACAATACACTTTAATACAACAGGATTACTAAGAATCTATTAAAATTTCGCCCTCATTAGTATATTAACATTTTTTCAATAATATTCATCCCGCGCTAGGCCCCGATCTACGAGCGCGGGGTAAGGAAGGGTTGAGGGGAGTGGGCGGCGGCGGGCAGCGCAACAACGCACGCGCTCACTGCTCAGTGCTACCCGCGCCGCGCCAATGATTTATAATAGTACCTACTGTAGCCCCGGGACTATTTAATTACAAAAAATATTACCGATTGCCGTTTTGATATTGTTGTAGGGTACGAAATTACTAATATAAAAACCCTATTCCTGCGAAATTACTAATATAAAAAAAACTTTTTGTATACTGTCATGTTCTTTGCCTTAGTTCAATACTGTAATAGTAAGACTGTCTAAAGTTGTCATACAAAGCTATGGGACTAGATTAAAACGTCTATTTTGATAGGTCTTGTAGCTTTGTATGGCAACTTTAGACAGTCTTACTATTACGTATGGGTAGGTGTTGATATTGAACTAATAATTACTATAATTTACAGTGCATAATCACTTAATCACTGAGATAGAGACTCTTTACTAAAATGTGCCATATTTAACCTCAAATTTTACGTAATTATTTTTGAAAATCCACTTTTTTGTCTGTAAGTTCTTAACATTTTTAGCCATTCTATTCTTTAGTCACTAGTCTAAAAATAGTTTCTGCGAAAGATTTGTGTACCTGCATCTGTAGTTTAGCTTTTATTGATTATTCTCTGTTCTCCTGTTTTTTGATCATAACTTCGGACATAAGTGTAAGAAATAGCTGAAAATCAGAATTTACATGTTTCAATTTATGCTCTATTTTAAAAGACGATAAAATTTTTTGGTGTAAAAAGAACAAAATAATCGGTCAGGGTTGCCTCTTGCCTCTCATGTTATTCAAAATTATTCGATTTTTTTTCTTTTTTTCAGTTTCTTTTAGTTCACTATACTATTACGTACATTCATTCAGCCTCTCGACCGAATTCATATTTTAGCTTCATTTTTACGTAAATAATTTTCGAAAACCTACTTTTTTATTTATAGTTTTTAAATTTTTCCATCAATTTTATCGTGTTGCTGGGTACACAAAAATAGGCTCAGAGTCAAAATTTCTCTCACAGACCGTCACAGTTTTGGTTCTATAAGGGTTTTTATTTTCCACTTTTCAAATTCAAATTGTTTTATTCTCGCTGTACAACTTTGTAGGTTATCTATATGACCATAGATCCTTTAAAGGACATCTGTCACATAATACCCAAAAATGTATAACCGTCCTTCTATTTTTATTATGGACTATGGAACGCTAGAAACTAGCTGCAGGCATTAGTTTATTTTATAATGATTTTTTAGTTTTTATAATTTTTATATTAAAAAAAACATTGTGCTTGCAACACCTCCTACCTCCTCCTACTAAACAACATTGACAGTCATGTTGGGGTTGCTGCTTTTTTATAATTTATTAATAATAAATGATTAAATAACTCGTTAAATAAAAATAAATGATACTATCTGAGTAGTTTTTAAACCCTCATTATTTGTTACACATTTGACTTCAGTCAAAACTTCTATACATTTTAAGGTATTTTTTCAAGGGAGAGCGGCGGTTGTCCTTTCAGAACGGTTGAGCATACTGAAAAAATATTCTAAATTATTCTTGTACTTTTATTCACTTTTATTATCATTTTAACGATCTTGTCTGTCTTGGCGTCAACCATAGCTTCATATCTCTTAGTTTAACAACTCACAAATTTTACTGAGCATCGAGAGTGCATAACTTTATCCTACCACTATCCATCATCTCCATTCATCATCAGATCAGCTCTTGGCCACCCTAATATTACATTGTCATTAGGTTTATCTATGTGTACCACATTGCAGTGAATTCTTATAACGGGAACTGGTTTTTAAAACACAACAAATATTATCAAAATCGGTCAAGTGATTTTAGGTGATGCTATAACGAAAACAGGCATTTTCACTATTTTAATTAGTATTTGTATGACTGTCACGTAAAAACTACTGAACCGATTTTGATGAAATTTATTGTAAAATTTGACTTAAAACATGTTATATTTTTTATCTTGCTACAATAACGGGAACCGGTGCTGACGAAGTAGCAGGCAAAATCTAGTTTTCTACACTATTATAAAAACTAGATATCTGTGTTTGTTCGAGCATCGCGTAAAAACTACTATTTGGAATCTCTAGACCCAGTGGTTTGGGCTGTGCGTTGATATGTCAGTGAGTCAGTCGGTCATTTTCTTCTTTTATATATTTAGATTAAGATATATAAAATTTAATCTATTTAGACAGATTTTCATGTCCACTTTGTAAAATTTCAAAATCGATGCTATTTTCGTAATTGACGTCCCAAAAAACCATAAAAACGACACCCATAATGATATTTAGACATTTCAACCCCATCGCACCCCCACAGGGGATGATGGTATTTCACGTCCGCCACGTTGGATTTTAAAATCATTGTTTTTTTCGTAATCAGCCGATAAACCATACAAACAATAGCCATCTCGATTTTCAGACTTTGTCATCCCATTTCCCCCTTTCAGGGGTTGAATTCTGAAAAAACCTGAAACACGTATTTACTCATTTATTAATAGGAGTACTCCTGTGAAGTTTCGAATTAAATAGTCTAACTAATCTTGTTTCCCCATACAAACTTTGGACCCCCGTTTCCCCCTTGGGGGATGAATTTTGAAAAATCCTTTCTTAGTGCACCCCTAGACCTCATAAGGAACCTATGTGCCAAATTTGAAATCTCTAGACCCAGCGGTTTGGGCTGTGCGTTGATATGTCAGTCAGTCATTCAGTCAGTTTCTTCTTTTAATTATATTTAGATATAAGTGAATTTATGGATTGTTTTCATTCTTGTAAAGACCATATAAGTTGCTGTTATTAGTTTGCTTGATAGATATCTTATAAAATGCTTCTGTAAGTTCAAAAGCATCGTAGTGACCTTGTGCACTACTTTTAAAAGAATAATTGGCCTTATGAAAAGCCTTTATATGGCATTGAATATTATATGGCTAAAAAGCAATGTAACTAGCTTCTTAAAGAAGACAAAATTTTGAACCATTATTGTAGCCATATTAATCGGATTTATTAGCGTTTAACCAGCCAAATTACAAGAACAAAGGTAATATTCGCTAAATCTTCTTATAATGTGCCTTCATAAGGTACATTGGCATAATAAATGCTCTTTTAAAACTACTAATAGAGTTTAGACCTTATAGATTCAATTTTATAAGGTTAACTTGTTAGTTGGGAAATTCCTATTATGTAAAGTATGTATTATCAATATCAATATTGTAAAATTACCACACCCAAAATGGGTAAAATTACGTTGAGACTGAATTATCAATGACATCTACCTATTATAAACATGTATTTTATCGGAATAAATATAAATGAAATGAACTAACGTAATAATATAAACTTAGGTACTAATAACTAACAAGACGTTAAATGAAAGCTTGTAAAAAAATGCACATGAACTGGAGATGGATTACGGGATATTAACGTATTTGGTGGAACTTGACTTGCTCAGTTCAACTTTGCCACAATTTCACTTGCGCCGGCGCGCCGGCCTCAGTGGTCGGCGCACCGGCGCAATAGACATCGTGGTGACGGTGGTGCGCTAGCGTGGCAAAAAATCCTGGAAGTAGGTAAGAATCGTAGCGTGTGGCAAGCGGTAGTCTCTATCTACCCATTTTGTATGAGTTTTAGTGGCAGGGTACAGTTTTTAAACAACAAATTTAGAACACGGTACAGTTTTTTTGGTGCTACTTTTTGAGCTTGATTAACATTTCTATACATTCTTATTCGTAGATTATTATTAGCGCTATTGCGCCAGTGCACCGACCACTGAGGCCGGCGTGCCGGCGCAAGTGAAATTGCGGCCGAATTGAACTGAGCAAGTCAAGTTAAACATGTACATAAAAATGCACACGCACACGGAATATTAACATATCGCACTCTTAATCGAATACTGACCTAATTCAAATTTCCATTTTTTTGGGAATCGACAAAAACGTATTTTCGTCAGTCAATTTTTTTTTTCAAACGGCTGTTCAATCTTAAGTAAGTGTCATAGCTAAAAAGTAAAACCTACTGCAGAATCCTGGGAATGTGTACTTTAAATATATACTATTACAAGTTTGATATATGTTTATATCTCCCTAAATAATACACATAAATAACACCCTTCAGAGATAGGTCTATGTTTGACAAAAAAGTAAAAAAAAAGTTGACTTAACTAAAAATAAGTCTTTATTTGACTAAATAAAAGTTAACAATCACTGACTTATTAAGAGTTACGTCTGTTTACGATCAAATTCTCGTATAAAATGAGTGACTTAATACGCAAGTCTTGGCTATAAAAATATTTAAAAATGCAAAAAAGCCTATTAAAGTAAAAGAAAAGTACTTTTATTTATAAAAATTAAATTTTTTTATGCAATAAGTTTTAAAAATCTTAAAAATAATCAATCGAATACTAACTAACTTAATCTAATGTATTGAGACTTACATACTTTTATTGTATAGCATTTTGATAAGAGTCAAAATCTAGTTAAATTAAAGGAATTATCATGTTATTAATGTTTGTGGATTTTTTCCGAAAGGAAAAAAAGCTGCCGTAAATATATTTAGTATTTTTAAGTTTTTTGTAATTCCTAACATTACTCTAGTACTCGTTATTCCATGTCGCAATTTAGACCCTCCAATAGGAGAGTAAGTATACACTTCAAATAAATTATAAGTGTAAGCAATACCTACTTTGTCAACTACATGATTTATTCACTATCAAACATAGAAAACATAGTTTTTGTCATAATTATCTCAGCCGATAGACGTCCTCTGCTGGATATAGACCTTACCAAAGCATCGCCAAATCGACCGGCTCTGCGCTGCCCTAATCCAACGGGTACCTTCGCGCGGCCTTCACCAGGTCGTCGATCCGCCTTGTGGGGAGCCTACCCATGCTGCGCTTTCGGGTACAAGATCGCTACTCGAGCCCCATAAGCCATCCGTTCCGCAAGCAATGTGCCCAGCCCTTTGCTACTTTCGTATAGCAATTGTACAGGCTACAACTCTTCAATTCTGATTTCATCCTGCAAGGAGCCTTCCAGCCCTATAAGTTGCACTTTGGGTGACTTTTGGCCTTTTTATTAGGCCTTTCTTTCAATGAGCGAACATCTCTCAGTTCAATAATGCCAATCACTGGCAGTACGTACTGGTCAGAAACTTGTGTCTTAACACACTGCGGTATTTTGAACGAGAAGAAATTTCGTAAGTTCACAAACTTAGAACTGATGCAAAGCTTGGTTCATTAAATGTATTTACTGTTAAGAAATTAGCCGGGGAAGATGACAACACAATATTATGTTTAACTACCTTGATGGGATAGGTACAGCAACAATTTTATGTGTTCTTTGTTGGAGACTGAGTACAGAATACAGAAAATTGTTGTTGTACCCATGTTGAGCTCAATGCTTTTTTGAAGCATTTAAAATCTCTATTTAGTAGATTTTACATAATGCAATGAAAATGCATGCGAGTGTACACGTTCAAACATGTTGACCGAACGACTTTGGCAAACAACGCTAGTGGATAGAAGTAGCACGGGTAGTGGGAGCTATATACTGCCAGCGAGCACAACAACTCACCGAGCATGTTAGGCATTACCTGACATGCTCGGTTTTCAATTACTCTTTATTCTCGGTAACTATTTTTCAACAAGAACTATAAATAGGATCGCAGTAATATCGATAGCTTGGATATTTATAAGCTTCAGCATCATTTATCTCCATGTTGTTTGCATTCGTTAGCCAAAGACGACATCTTATGTGTTAGTTACTTATAGTGTCAATCATGTTGTCATAATTACAACATTTACAAAAAGAATGTAGTCGTGGGCCCATCAGCCTATAAACGTGCCATTGCAGGTCACAGGCCTATCCTCAGGGTGGGTGGTATGAGCATCAATCCACCACGCGTGCCCAATGCGGATTGGTGGACTTCACATACACATCCGAATTTCTTCTTCTGCGTATACAGGTTTCCTCACGATGTTTTCGTTCACCGTTTGAGAGCAATCGGTTTACGTACATAAGTTAGAAAAACTCATTGATACATGGCATGTTGTCCGTGCGGATTCGAACCCGGGCCCCCTTAATTGGGTGTCCATACCTCTCCGCAACGCGCTACCGACGCTCTCGCTCGCTCACCGAGGCTCTTGGGCCCGTACTAGTAAAAATAGCTGAATGAGTTATTTAAAAACTAGTGAGATTAATTTGTATGATAAGCTAAAGCCTTAATTGGGAATTAAGCAAAGTGAACTATCAGACATGGATCAGCCACACAAAATTTGATAACTTTCTATTCTCAATCTTTTAGATAAATGCAAGGCACTTCGTAAAAATACACACACATACGAATATAGAACCTCCTTTTTTGAAGTCGGTTAAAAATCATGTAGGTAGTTTCATATTACGTTTTTATAACCTGCTCAAGAAATATGTGTAATTGATTTACTCAATTAAATCACAGTAACCTGCACAGCATTGTTGCTAGCGTTCATGTGCTCTTGTGTAGATAACGTAGTCAATCTTTACTTCAGTTACTTAATGCAAGCACATCATTGTCATTGTGGTATTTTAAAGCGCTGTTGGTAAGGCTTTTAATTTCTTAATGACAAAAGATTAGCTTGCAGTTTTTCCCATAACGTGTTCCCTTTTCATGTGGCGCTTCTGAAATTTCTTTTTCCTGATGAGCAGTCTACTTTGCTTACGCTTTATATCAATATGTACGATTTGTCACTATTATTAGTATTTAAGTAGAATTTTTTTGGGTAAGATTTTACCACAAGTTCATTTACTGTGAATAAGTTTGTACTAATGTATCTTTTATGCAGTAACATTTTTTGAAACAATGTTTTACGATGATTCTCTATCATTAACTGGAGGTTATAATATGGTAATTTAAAGCAAGAAGAGTAAATTTTTCGTTTTATATTTCTGTTTTAAGCCAACTGCACTTTGTATGTTTTTAGTAGTAGAGAGACCTATTTTTAGATGGTACGCGTAATTTAAATTTATTTTTGCAAAACAAAGGCTTAATTCAAAATCAGTCACAAAAATTTAAGAAAATTTTACACAATAATGACCGATTTGTAAATGAAACAACAAAATTTTGAATTCTTTAGAACAATAAAGACTCATTTCGAAATCGGTCACGTGAACTGATAATTTTTTTAGTAGTAAACCGACCTAATTCTTAATAAGTCAATCAAACAGTTCGAACTTTTAGTCAAATAATGACCTAATTCGAATTCGGTCGTTATTGCTTAAATTTTTTATAAGTTTTCTTAATTTTTTTGTAAAATATAGACTTATCTCCAAATCAGTCGTTATTCGATACAGCCACAATCGGTTATAGTTGACGCAATACTAAATCGGTCATTATTCGGCTAAGAAAAGGCGCAATTAGCTCTGGAAGAATAAAGACCCAACTTATTTTTGACCCCATTTATTATATGAAATAGGTGTTTTTTTGGGGTCTAGGTTGTAAAGCATGCTCTTTTAGGTCGTTCTGCTATCATAACTCAAAACACCTAAATTTTGAGTTGAGTCAGTATTCTATTAAGAGTGCGATATCCCGTAATCCATCTCCAGTTCATGTGCATTTTTTTACAAGCTTTCATTTAACGTCTTGTTAGTTATTAGTAAGTTTATATTATGTTAGTTCATTTCATTTATATTTATTGCGACAAAATACATGTTTAAAATAGGTAGATGTCAGTGATAATACAGTCTCAATGTAATTTTACCCATTTTGGGTGTGGCAATTTTACAATAGTGATATTGATAATACATACTTTACATTATAGGAATTTACCAAGTACAAAATAATTAATACAATGTCCATTGAAATTTTTACATTAAAACACACGAAGAAAGAAAGAATAATAATTAAATGGATTTCATTTGGTACATTATAAAAATAGAAAAATGTCATTTTATAATATACATTGAATTTATTAGTCAAACACATTTAAGCGAGATTTGAAAACTGTCTCCTTGCAGGCCACAATTTGTTTACTCTAAAATCATCTAAATGCTCGTTTAGGTCATTAGGGAAATTTTGATACTAAAAAGGTTTATAGGTCCTTGAGAAACTTCTCATTCGTAAGAGTCTTCATTTCGTATGGCAATTTATTATATACTTTGACCGCATTTATTTTTGTGCTTCGCTTGAAGCGTTACTAGTTAGAATGTTTTGTACAAATCGTGTTGCATGTTAGCTACATGCAAGATTAAAAACCAGTTCCCGTTATCAGAATTGACTGCAATCTGGTACACAAAGATAAACCTAATGACAATGTAATATTGGGGTGGCCAAGGGCTTATCTGATGATGAATGTAGATGATGGATAGTGGTAGGATAAACTTATGCACTCTCGATGCTCAATAAAAAAATCTGCTATTCCATACATTTTAGTCGAGTCGGTACTGCAGTTTTGTATGGGACAGCAGATTTTTTAATTTTTTCTCGATGTTGGCCCCATAGTGAAAGTTGTTCAGTTTGATGGTCTGAAGCACCCCCTTAAGTATTACTAGGGTGTTTTGTTACACCCTTGACCCTGTAGATAACCTACAAAGTTGTACAGCGAGAATAAAACAATTAGAATTTGAAAAGTGGAAAATAAAAACCCTTATAGAACCAAAACTGTGACGGTCTGTGATATAAATTTTGACTCTGAGCCTATTTTTGTGTACCCAGCAACACGATAAAATTGATGGAAAAATTTAAAAACTATAAATAAAAAAGTAGGTTTTCGAAAATTATTTACGTAAAAATGAAGCTAAAATATGAATTCGGCCGAGAGGCTGAATGAATGTACGTAATAGTATAGTGAACTAAAAGAAACTGAAAAAAAGAAAAAAAAATCGAGTAATTTTGAATAAAATGAGAGGCAATAGGCAACCCTGACCGATTATTCTGTTTTTTTTTCACCAAAAATTTTTATCGTCTTATAAAATAGAGCATAAATTGAAACATGTAAATTCTGATTTTCAGCTATTTCTTACACTTATGTCCGAAGTTATAATCAAAAAACAGGAGAACAGAGAATAATCAATAAAAGCTAAACTACAGATGCAGGTACACAAATCTTTCGCAGAAACTATTTTTAGACTAGTGACTAAAGAATAGAATGGCTAAAAATGTTAAGAACTTACAGACAAAAAAGTGGATTTTCAAAAATAATTACGTAAAATTTGAGGTTAAATATGGCACATTTTAGTAAAGAGTCTCTATCTCAGTGATTAAGTGATTATGCACTGTAAATTATAGTAATTATTAGTTCAATATCAACACCTACCCATACGTAATAGTAAGACTGTCTAAAGTTGCCATACAAAGCTATAAGACCTATCAAAATAGACGTTTTCATCTAGTCCCATAGCTTTGTATGACAACTTTAGACAGTCTTACTATTACAGTATTGAACTAAGGCAAAGAACATGACAGTATACAAAAAGCTTTTTTTTTATATTAGTAATTTCGTACCCTACAACAATATCAAAACGGCAATCGGTAATATTTTTTGTAATTAAATAGTCCCGGGGCTACAGTAGGTACTATTATAAATCATTGGCGCGGCGCGGGTAGCACTGAGCAGTGAGCACGTGCGTTGTTGCGCTGCCCGCCGCCGCCCACTCCCCTCAACCCTTCCTTACCCCGCGCTCGTAGATCGGGGCCTAGCGCGGGAAGAATATTATTGAAAAAATGTTAATATACTAATGAGGGCGAAATTTTAATAGATTCTTAGTAATCCTGTTGTATTAAAGTGTATTGTAACTTGTAAATGGGTAAAGAGGAAGAGAATACTTTTCCGAAGTAAGTTATTGCCCAAAAATCATAAAACTATAATTGAAACGAAAATATTCTAGCTTCTTGTGCAAGACGATACATGTAATGAAATTAATACACACAAAAAGACAACAATTGTGAGACTATTATTCCTGCAGTAGTTATGGATTAAAAACGGTATTTTTAGATTTCTCCCTTCGTGAAATCGATAAATTCCTAGATACCGATCACCTCTATGGTAATTAGTTTATACTAACATATACCAAAGGAATTTTGGAGAGAAACTTTTTCCGCCGAGAACTATAAGTGATTTTTATGTTTAGGTATAAATACCTAACTTCCAAATAAAAAAAAACCTAGATACTTGTCAACCGTTATCTTTATACTTCACTTTATCACACTACAAAGTTTCAGCGAGAGACAATTTACTGTTAGGGTCAAACCCCTCCGGTGATCGGACTATTTTGCGTTAATTCATTAACACGTTGTATAAAGATAGATCTTGATTTCGATTCGGGTATATTATCATTAATAAGTAATTATAATTAATGAATGGTAGTTCTGTGAATCAAAATTACAATTTAATATAAAATTTCGAAAATGGCACATGTCTGAAAAATTTAACTTTATAGGTAGTGAAAAACAATAATTTGATAAAGAAAATATAATATAGAAAGTACTTGAATGTTATTACTTACTTATTTTATAGACATAATTTTTGATTAGGTACGTTTCAATTTCAATCAAGTAGATTGTATTCAATATAATACACGTCACTATTTTATCCCGGTATAAAAATATCCTTTCTTGTTTTCCTATGCGATAAATGGTTTTTCCGTGAGAATTAGATAATGTCCCACAATTTAAAAGTAGCCTATGTGCTATTTCATACTATATTACTGTACCGGGTATCATCTGAATCCATTCAATTGCTTTACCGAGATTGAGTGATAAACATACATCCATCCATCCATACTTTTTTATTTATAATATTAGTAAAATTTATAAGACTGATAATAATAAAATAAGAGAAAAAATTGTAAGAATATAATAAACCTATCGATAGCGGTCGTACCGCATAGAAGAAACACACTATTGTTGCACGTGTCAATGTGCCCAACATGTAACACCGTTTTAAAATCCTCGCCTAAAAATGCTTTGTAATAATATGGCATATTATAAAAACATCGATACCGGCCCGAATGCAGAGACGAACAACACTAGCATTGCACGTGACAAATTCGTGTCAATGTACGAAAGTGATAGATTTACCAAAATTAACTAATGAGAGAAAGGGACCATTTCAAAAAGACATCAACGTGAGCTGCAATTTTTTAGAAGCAACCATTGTACCGCCCACTATAACTTGAACTCCGCAAAACAAAAAATAATGAAAATGTTACTTACCGATGGAAAGTAATGCCATCTTTCTCGTAGCTGGATGTCCGAGAGTTTTCCCCACACCACTTTATGGCACAAACTGACATTTTTCAGAAAGTTTGTGCTCAGAAAATCGTAAAAAGATAGCCAATTTTTTAATTTAAATTGAGTGCACGCGGATCCAATACTTGGTCGGTACTGAAGGGGCGTGATCAGTTATTTGCTTATATCAGTGAAAAAACATACATGTGTGGCGCGCATCGGCGGCCTTGTATGCGGTATCTATTGGGGGTAATCTGTGTGTAACAACTACTACCATCAGAGATAGTAGCCGGGACCAACGGCTTAACGTGCCATCCGAAGCACGAAGTCATTTTTCTTTTCAGACAATCAGGTGATTCAGCCTGCTGCAATGTCCTAACCAACTGGGGAAAAACGCACAAAGTGACATATCACTAGGTGTCCCCCGTGGGAATCGAACCCACGACCTCCGTGTCGAGAGCCAATGCTCGGAACCATTAGACCATGGAGGCAGTTTGATTACTGTACCTACAGTACACAGACCTGACACTTTCTATTTGACCAATTTTGACCTCTACTACACTAACACTTTGAATTTATTTATTTTTCTATTTTAAAAAGAAAACGGTACAGTATAGTTAGTTGGTAGTTGTAACAAGGCTTCTGACTACCCCGAAAGCGATTGCGATTTCAGTTTATGTATGTATGTTTAAAAATTTAAAATGATGGCCTGTTGCAAGAACTTTGCACCAGTGCACTAATATCGAGACCGCTAAATTGTGCTTAATTGTTTTACATTTGGGTTGCTATACACATAATCGGGTCGGCACTGTCGGTTCGGCAGTATTTGTCGATCAAGAAAGCCAACCTGAAACAATCACTGCAATTGTTCGGCTTCATTCGGCTTGAGCATCTGCATACAATTGTTGCCATAAGCTGACCGGCATAAGTTGGACGGCTTTTTTCCTGAACATTAATAGACATTTATATTTGATTTTACAGCCCGGCTGTGCCGATTAATGCCGGCCCCCTTATGTGTATAGTAAACCTTACTGTTTTGTGACCGAATACATTCGAAAAGACTGGAATATCATTTATGAATTTCGGCTGCTGGTGACATTAGAGACATGTGCCTTTTTTGGTTTTGTTATTGTTTGATGTGGTGTATCCATGTGTATAGAATGTCATTGCCATTGCTTATGCTTTGCACTGTAATCTACCAATGTTAACCTAGTTAAAATATTTATTCATTTCAGATAAAATTAGACTTTGCTACAAATGAATATGGTGCGTCAGATGTCAGCAATGTCTTGGCTTTGCCGTCTCAAAAGAGACAAACTAAACTTGTCTTGGAGAAGAAGGAGAAAACAAGATTCTTGTCAAAACAACAGAGAAAGAGGCTAGAGAAGATTGTTGATAAGAAGAAGAAAAAAGAAAATGTAAGTTGAAGCATAGAGTAAATAAATTATACACAACAGAGGGCCATACTATGCAACAATGCCCATACTAAGAAAGTTGCCACCTTCTTATATGAAAACTCGCGCAAGTACAGCGCCGGTGGTGAGAAACCGGTACTACAGCAATGTTTAATTACGTTAAAATAAGTGTTAAACACGTATGTTATTAAAATATTTTAGAAAATTAATCTATATAATTTATTTCCGTGGAACAAAACTCAAATAATAGTGATCTAATAATGTTTAATTAAGATTTATTTCTCGTTCAGGCCAGTAGCGACATCTGTTTGCGCCAAGACTATACTAAATCTAAAATGTATGGAATTGTCCAGACATGGTCGGTGTAGCTTTGTTCAAAATAATCATCAGCATAATCTATCTCTTGTATAGAATTATTAGGGTACCTAATAAATAATTTATTTAATAAAACGTAATCTGCGAGAGGAATGAAGACATTCTTAATATGGTATATTTGGAAAATCTCTGATTTCCCCTTTGGGTAATATACTCATGAGTATAAGCTAGGATATGGTATATGCATTAACACATTCATGCCCCCGGCACATTTTGTGGACTTGTATGGCGGTGCTCAGATTGATTCGTGAACAATCAAATGAAAATATCAAAGGTTGAGTGATAATTTCAAAGAGACTGGATTCCCAAATATGTTCAAAACAATATAATTAGCTCCTCAGATCAATTAAATTTGAGAAACTAAAACTTAAGACCGTGGTAATTTTTGAGCAGCTAATGTGAGTTTCAGTTTGAATCGATTTTAAGCTTCGTGCCCACCGACGCGACCAAAGCGACTGCGTAGTGGGAGCGTCTACTGCGCGGCAGTCGCTGCCCATGTAATCTTATGTCGTACCGCTAAGTCGCCCACACCGACGCGACCACGACGCGGGAAGGCAGCGTCAGCGGAGCGGACACACGCGTCAAGTGATCAGACGTGTACGATGTTACGCTCTCGTAACAAAATAAAATACAAATTTTAAATTTCAGTACATTTTGGTTCTTTGTGTGTAGATTTTGGTTCTTTTTGATAGATTTGGATCGTTTCTGGTAGGTTTTTCCAAGATTTCGGTTGTTTTCGGTTCTTTTTAGTTGATTTTGGAAATTTTTGTTTCTTTTGTTAGTGTTTGGTAATTTCTGGTAGATTTTGGTAGAAAAAACAACAAAAACTTAAAAACTAAAAAAAACTAACAAAAACAACAGAACTGTTTCTAAAACCTACCTAGGTTTTAGAAACTTCTAAAAGGTAATAAAATCTACCGAACAGTACCAAAGTACTCTAGATGTTCAATTAAGTTAGACTCTGATGTTTAAACGAAAATAACATTACGAAAACAATAGTTAGAGAGGTGTTGCTTCAACGACTATTCATCAACAAATGATGTTCGCTTCCCGCGTCGCAGTCGCGCCGGTGTGGAGGCCAAGTTTCGCGTCGTAGACGCTCCCGCTTCGCTTCCCACTTCCCGCGTCGCAGACGCGTCGGTGTGAATCTAGCTTTAGTTTGCACCAAAGAGTAATATAAGTATATTAGAAAAGAGAACCCACTCGTGGCAACATTATGCATCCACATTATGTCAAATTGAAGGCTAGCTAGCGCCATCTGTGTTTCTCTGAAAATAATTCTACCTATACTATACATACCTACTTATATATATACTTATATAATCATACCGTTGTTTGAATGCTAGTTTTCGTTCAATCCCGCACCGATCGAGTGAAATTCCAGTATCCTTACTATTCCTGTAATCTGTACATTGGTAAGAGAACAACTGAAACTCCAGAACATCACTAAATCGGCACAAAATTGAACAAAAACTACAAACAACACGCACATTACACAAGGTAGGTGGCCATTTTGTAAATTTGTCAATTTGACATTGACATAGACAATATAATCTTTTTTTTTTCATAGTAAAAGATATATTTAACAGATGGCAGCACATTCTATGCAAACTGAATCGGAAAACCCACCAAAAGGCAAATGTCCTCCGCCTGGTTTGCACTGAAACTTTTGCAAAATAACATCCTTATGAAATATATCAACTTCCAGAGAGCAGCTCTCCTGGAATCCCTGTCACAAGTGCAAGCCACACCTGACGAGGCAAGACACATGACAGCCATATCGGCTGTGCAAACGATAGGCCTACGGAAACTCAATGAGTTTGGCATAGAAGCGCCTGTGAAGGATGCCGTTGAAGCCGATGATAGCAAGAAGTTTAGTAGTATTGCTGGTAAGTATGTTCTGATGATTATGCAAAAGGTTTAAAAAGTTATTTGTGAAACTTGCATCAAGTATATGGGAATGTTTTTATAACTTTGATTTATATCATTAATTTAAAAGACATATCCATGTTATGTAACAGGCATACTACAATAGCATTGTGGGTATTGAAGCTTGCTTTAGTCTCACAATCTCCCTCTCTGCAAGTTCCAAAAGTACAGACTTGTCCATTTTAAAGTAAAGGGTAACAAAACAACAAGGAAAAGACAACAAAACAATGCCCAAAACCAGGCTAAAGATGTGTCATCATCATTCATTTAAAAATAATATTTGGTCTGAATTATGAATCCCTTCATATGTATTTTTAGCCCTGTGGGAATGGGGGTTTAAAAATAAAATGCAATTGTACAGTAATTTTTTGTAAGGAATTAATGCTTTTGTTTTTATATCTTATCAATTTTTTACGGTACTAGTGAAACACGGCATGGATGTTCTGAGGTTTCAGAATATCTCTGACTACCACATGCTCAATTTTTTAAATTAGCATTTTTTAAATATTTCCCATCAAATATTTAATGATTTTCTTGTTGTAATAATGCTTAGTAAATTTTCTATCTTTCCTTTCAAGGGTTCTGCCACTGATTCAATCTCGTTTTATTTACAGGAGCAAAGAAGCACTTACGTCTACTCAAATTGGACAATGCTGAAAAAATAAAAAAGGCTAAATATGATCCTAACGTGGTAGGCTTAGAGGAATCATCCGAAGAGGACACCGAATCGGATGAGGATGAACCAGAAATTATTGAAAATGGTCACGATAAAGAAACTACTGAACAAATAGATAATATTGATTCAACTAAAGTTGAAGAATTTATTAAAGAAAGTTCTACAGAGCCAATCATAAAGCAAGATGAAGAAGTAACAAAAGCTGTAGAAAATGATGTGAAAGAAAAAGAAGTAAAGAAGCCATTGTTAGAACATCCAACGATTTGCGTGGAAGTGAAAAGAGATCCTAAGATCCAGGTGGCAAGGTTAAAATTGCCGATTCTTGGTGAAGAACAGAGGGTTATGGAACTGGTGAATGAGAATGAGTTTTTAATTGTTGCTGGTGAAACTGGTAAGATTTTTTATATTTTAAAAGACTAAGGGCCTGTTTCAAAACTGCTGGATAAGTTCTTATTAGCTTATCAGACAGATTGTTTGAAATTTTTAGTACGAAAGATATGTTGAATGATCTGTCAGATAAACTATCAAGAACTTATTCAAATATGGTAAACGAAATAAGCTGTACAAAATCCACTAATAAAAAAATCGAGAGGTCTACGTCAGTAATAAAAGTTATTCTAAGAAGTAAATGCTGATGTGGATTAAAAAAAAAATTACCATCCTTCTGGTGCAGTCAGGTGATAATAATAAAATAAACATAAAATTCATGGCAATAACAGCAATAAATGAAGCAATTTTACAAGCAGAAACTAGTGAAGTTGACATACATACAGTCATGACTACAATATCCTTTGGGGTAGTCCAATACCAAAAGATGGTTGGCAAGGCTCACCTTCAACAGAAGGTGTCAAGCTACGGTGTCAAGTGATGATATTCTCTGGCTAGCCTTTCCTATCAAAACACTACATAAGAAACCTTATCCCATAGTCGCCTCATACTGTCCACCCATGGGAAGAAATGGGATGGTCTCAGATGGAACTGCACAGCAGAGCAAAATTGAATGTCTGTAAATTTTTTTCAGGTAGCGGAAAAACAACACAAATACCCCAGTTTCTATATGAAGCCGGGTACGCTCAGCACAAGATGATAGCCGTGACGGAGCCGAGGCGTGTTGCCACGGTGGCCATGTCAGCCAGGGTGGGCCACGAGCTGGGCCTGACGAGCAAAGAGGTGTCCTACTTGATGCGGTTTGAAGGAAATGTTACTAAGGACACCAAGATCAAGTTTATGACTGACGGTTCGTCTTGTCCATGTTTTACTTCATATAGCCATAGCCACTGCATATGAATTGTTGATGATTGTTTTGTGGAATCCTACCTGCATAATTTTAAAAGTTAGCGAATCAAGTTTACTATTGGTATGTACAGGGTGTTACAGAAGTAAAAATAAACTTTCAATCTTTCATGGGGGTTGTTGAGACCATCAAACTGAACAACTTTCACTATGGGACCAGCATCAAAATCTCGAACAAAATATATTTTTGTCCCATACATTTAGCTTGAGTAGATCTGTAGTAAACTACAAATACTAAAGTATGGAACATCGCAAACGCATTGGATCTTGGCGATTATGGCAAATCTCCCCATTTTGGAGGAGGCCAATGTCCAGCAGTGGACGTCTATTGGCTTATACAGGGTGAAATTGATATCATTAGCATCCTTAAACTAAGAGTCTACCCATTAAACTGAACAACTTTTACTATTGGTCACATAGTCAAAGTTGTTCAGTTTGATGGTCTTAACCACCCCCTAAAATGTTGTATTTTTGTAACAGCCTGTATTTTTAGCCTTGCTCTACTTCACACGTGATTGACGCCGGCTATTACAATTTATCATCATCTCAGCCGATAGAAGTCTAATGAGCCCTCCTGCAAGGATCACCATAAGGCCCGGTCATCCAACGGGTTCCCGCCACCTTTACTAGGTCGTCGGTCCATCTTGTGGGGGCCTCCCCATGCTGCGCCTTCCGGTACGCGGTCGTCACTCGAGAACTCTTTGGTCCCATGAACCATTTGTTCTGCAAGCAATATGCCCCGCCCATTAAATTAAATTAAATATCTTGGACAATGTCACACAAATTATCTAGTCACATTTAAAGTACCAGAATCTAGCCTGGACTTGTATTATGATGACTAGACAACGATATAGAATACATATATAAATACAAACATCCATGACTCGGGTACAAATATTCATATTCATCATACAAATATTTGTCCCTTACGGGATTCGAACCCGCGACCCTCGGCACAGCAGGCAGGTTCACTACCGACTGTGCTACCGGTCCGTCAAATTGTCACTTTAGATTTGCAATTTTTTTGACTATATCGGCTACGCTTCTTCTGTTAATCTTTTCATTTATGATTCGATTCAATTCAATTTTCAATTTAATTTATCATAAATTTTTCCAGGTGTCCTCCTAAAAGAGATCCAGACGGACTTCCTCTTAAGCAAATACTCCGTGGTCATCATAGATGAAGCCCACGAGCGTAGCGTGTACACCGACATACTACTGGGTCTTCTGTCCCGCATCGTGCCTTTGCGGAGGAAACGTGGGAATCCGTTGAGGCTCATCATAATGTCAGCCACGCTGAGGATTGAGGACTTTACTGAAAACACTAGGCTGTTTAAAGAACCTCCTCCGGTTATAAAGGTGATTATTAAAATCTTTTTGTAACTTGTAAAGTTGGGTACCCGTTTTGAGAGAAGGCTAGGGTTTGCATTGGTACCGATTCGGACTGTGCCACGACTTAACTTAACTAAATTTATTCCTGTCACTTTCTAAAATAAGATTAAGAAAAGAGACAGAAAACCAACAGCTGACTTAAGTGCTGTCAAGTGACGTTACACGCCCAAAATAATATGCCATCATAATGTACGCTGTCTTATTTAAAGCGTTTTTGGGCGTGTAACGTCACTTTGACAGCACTAAAGTCAGCTGTTGGTTTTCTGTCTCTTTTCTTAATCTTATTTTAGAAAGTGACAGGAATAAATTTAGCTAAGTTAAGTCGTGGCACAGTCCGAATCGAGGCCATTGTCAACTATTGATAAAACTATTGCGTGTTTTGAAAGAGGAAAATAATCGCATGGGAGAGAAAAAAAGTGTTTTCTGATTGCTGATCAAATTTGATACGTAATCAAGAAAGGCCAAATAAACCGACGAGCCTGTATGGACGGACTTAATGTAGAAGAAGCCAGTAATGTTGAATCGTAATATGTTGTGATAAGGGCCTCTACCCGCACATTCGAACTTCGCAATTGTGTGAACGTTTTCGTTCCAATGTCAACTCTATTACAATGATGCGCGGACCGAAACAGTGGCGATATATCTAACATCGAAAGTCCGGGTACAGGGGCAGTGGTTTCTGCGATTGGAGTATATGTGTTTACCGATTTATTTGGGCATTTACCCCTTGCTTTAATACAAAACGGAGGTTCACTATTCGTCGTTGAACCGCTGAGAAAAATGTGGGTTTTCCAACAGTATGTATCGAGTGCTACGGTTCGAAATATGCCAATAGTGCAAACGCTATGCACACGCTTTACCGGTCGGTCCAAATTAGTTAGTACGAATACACTGCTAAACAATTTGTACAATTTGAACCAGCTGTCAATTTGACATGCATATGCTGCACTACCTATTTTTCGTGTGCGGCGTAAGCGCAAGTTGATGACGTCACTGATGACGTCAGATAGCAAACGTATCCGCACATTCGCGCATTATGAACCGATTGTGTGCATGCTATCTCTACCGATAGCGCATATTTGCGCATTTTGGACCGTAGCATAGGTGAACTGTTACCGTGAAGGTGTTGTAAGAAAAGCGACTAAGAACAAAACTAAATTTTTTACTAAACTAAACTTTCTCTTACAGATAGAATCGAGACAGTTCCCAGTGACGATCCATTTCAACAAGAACACGTACAGTGATTATTTGAAGGAGGCGTACAAGAAATGCGTCAAGATACACACGAGACTGCCTGAGGGTGGCGTACTCATCTTTGTGACAGGACAGCAGGAGGTAAGTTAATTCATCCAATAAAATTTCTTTGCTGCATTAGAGTCCATCATTCAGGCGCGGATCTAGCCCTCAGAAAAGGGATTCATGTATGATGTTTGATGTACAATATCGGGAGACAGGGACTTAACAGTAAATGCAAAATGGTTATAGCATATTACCTATGTCGTATATTATATTACTGTTGAGGAAATAAATAAAAAAAATAAATGTATTATTATTATTAAAAAATATTATATGTATCTCACAACCGTTAATCTATAGATCAGAGCAAGTGAATAGCAATTTAATTTATCTTTATTGGATATCAAACAGCAAATTACTTAATTTCTAATACAACAACATTTAAATTATACAGCGCCAATTACATGATAACACGTTTTAAAAACTGTTTAAGGTACAGGGGACATAACTAAAAAATATATAGCAATACCGGTTGCTTTAAAAATAATAATTATATACTAAAAACCATGCGAATAATTTTTACCTTGTTAAAGATAAGCACAGTGAAGAGCATATTATTCTGAACAAAAGTTATTGTCAATCGTATTTTTAGACTTATAGTGACCGATCAATCTCAGTAGATCGATTGGCCAGATCTATGAAGGATCTGGTAAGATTTTTAAGTTATTAGTATTGATTTTTTGTTTTAGACAACGTACCTACTTGTCATTTCTAGTACTGCTAGATATTCATGCATATACAGGGTGAAATTGATATCATTAGCATCCTTTTAAACTAAGAGTCTAACCATCAAACTGAACAACTTTTACTAAGGGAGCAAACCGATCGGAGCAAAAAAAAACAGCTGTTGCATACATTTGTGTCGCATAGGCATTGCAGTTTAGTATGGAACAGCTGATTTTTTTGTTGCTCTGATCAGTTTGCTCCCATAGTGAAAGTTGTTCAGTTTGATGGGTAGACTCTTAGTTTAAAAGGATGCCAATGATATCAATTTCACCCTTTATTATATCTATGTGGCTGTGTCCTCTCGTTACCTCGTCACCTAATAAACCAGTGAGCTACCGGCCATTTCACTAGTATCCCTATCGCCTATCGACAAGTACTACGTACCCTAAAGTAAAGCAAATGAAGATTAAATATTGAATGTTCATACGCTTCAATTAAAATTGTATTACCTTTTCTAATTGGCAGGTAAATTACCTGGTAAAGAAGCTACGAGCCACGTTTCCGTACCGCAAGGACGTCGACTACTCCAAGCTAATAACTAAGACTAAGCCAGTGAGCGAAGCTGACGTGGCCCTGGACTCCGAGCCTGACGATATCGAGTCTGATGATGACGAGGTTTGTATCGTGTTGTTTCCGTACCGCAAGGACGTTGACTACTCCAAGCTCATAACTAAGACTAAACCAGTGAGCGAAGCTGACGCGGCCCTGGACTCGGAGCCTGACGATATCGAGTCTGACGACGACGAGGTTTGTAGCGTATTGTAGTTGGCAGTTTGTTTGTTGGTGGTGTCGGGCAGGCAGGTCGAGTGTGAGGTAGTACCAAGTTTATAATGCTTACTGATGTACACGAAGTCAACTATTTTTAAAACCGCGCGACCCAATCACGATTCTCTACGGGCTACGGCTGCGCGCCAAAAATGATCTGCTTTTATTGGTTGATTGATTTCACGCCTGACGCATGACCTACGCGATTTACATTCGATCAATTGACTACACGATAGTCAATTTCCCTCTTTAACAGCATATGAGTGTGAGTACGTGCGTGCGCGAATCCACGCTTGCATACGAGAATGTGTGCGTAATAGTTCGCGCGTGTGTTTGTGTGTGTGTACCTGTGTTTTGCGCGCGTGTATTCTTACTAGCATTTCTGCGTACGGACGGGCGTCTTCGACCATTTAACTAAGGACCAGCCTCGCGTTAGCATTCCCCTCACTGCCAAGTTACAAGATCAATTGATTATGTACATTTACATACAATTTTATACCTTATTACTAAACGAGACAGCCTATAATTGCGGAACAATAACTTTAAACTAGACTCGTTTGGGGTTTACACGAGACTAGTTGTAACAATCATAATAAAGTAATGGAATAAAATCCAAAGTTGATGCCACCTCGTCCCCCGCAAAAAGTGACGGAAAAGTTTGTTAGTAGAATTACACGCGTAACTCGTCCATAGTTAAATG
Source organism: Agonopterix subpropinquella (assembly GCA_922987775.1). Lineage (NCBI taxonomy): Eukaryota > Metazoa > Arthropoda > Insecta > Lepidoptera > Depressariidae > Agonopterix > Agonopterix subpropinquella. The sequence continues at coordinate 10,268,625 of OV277712.1, forward strand.
GTCTATGGCGTGCCGGCATTCGTGATATAGTGTGCGTACATTCTTGTTAGGTACGCTGCGTGAAGACGACTATGAACGTTCGTGCGGTCATTTAATCATGTCAGACCAAAACAACATTATACATAATCCAGTTTTGACATTAGGTAGAGAAAGAAATGAAACGAGCCCGCAAAGCTAGAAGAAAAGCAAGGAAAAAAGCTAAAGCCCTGCCGAAGATAAATTTGGATGACTACGACATGCCTGAGGATGACGGGCAAGCCGACTTGGTTGGCAATGACGATGACAGCGAGGGACATTTGAGTGATTCTGGTAATTGATTCTCTTATAACAGGTGTTAGGGTAAACAGTTGCATTAGTTATGGGGTGAATGTACCCATGATACTGAACTACTTCCCTAAAGAAATCTACAAGGTCGACTGGCATCCTTTTAAACTAAGAGTCTACCTATCAAACTGAACAACTTTTAATATGGGAGTAAACCGATCGCAGCAGAATAAAAATCTGCTGTTCAATTCCAAACTTCAATGACTACTCGACTCAACTGTATGAAACCTTTTTTGTTTTGTGCTGCGATCGGTTTGCTCCAAGTTTGCTCCCATAGTAAAAGTGGATCAGTTTCATAGGTAGACTCTTATTTTAAAAGGATGCCAATGTATAATATACTCCGTTCAGGAATTCGAGCGACAAAATGTAAACAAAGAAACGTCACTGTCAGAGTGACATTACGTGGTCAGAAACCTTTGGTGCATTTTTAAAGTATAAAATTATGTCGGCACGGCATATAATAAATTGCGTTGACATTAATAAAAACAATCGTGACAATTTGAATGAAATTTTTTAAATTATGCTATGTATGCTAGCCCACTACTCTGTCTGTGTAGGCTTTTTGTGCTATGCGTAGCATTCGCGGATATCGTTCGGACTCGGACGAAGGTATTAAATAATCAAGAGACGCGTTTACGTTATTGTGTACAGTAAAAAATCTTTTTCATTTAAGAACTTTGTTAAAACGAACCAAAGGTCTAAAATATCTGATTGTTGCCAGACCACGAAATAAAATAGTTACAGTCACGCTTTCTTTAAATCTAAAATAAATTATCACTTGCTTTTTTTTTAAATTATTTTCCATACAAAATTAACATATCATTTGTATTATTATCCTTTGCGAGTAGAATAGATAATTTATTGTAATTCATTCCGGAGATAAGTTTTCTTCCATCTTGAGATGGTATTTTCTACACCAAACATTTACATGTACATTTTGTCGCTCGAATTCCTGAATGGAGATTAGTAAAATAAAAAATGTGGACATTCCAAGCTAAATGCAATCGAAATTTGTATGAAAAGTTAAATATTTTTTTGCAAATTTCCCTTTTGTTCTTTTGGAAAAGTTATTTAGTATCATTAGTACAATCACCCGTTAAAGTAATTCAACTGTACCTGTACCTTAACACCCTGTATTTCGAAACATTGTCGTTCGATCTCTCTGTAAAAACTCTTATTCCTTCCCCAGACGCGGAAGAAGACACATTAACACCAGAAATAAAATCATGCCGTCAACCTCTATGGGTGTTACCTCTATTCTCTATGTTGGGTACAAGCAAGCAAGCGAGAGTGTTCTCTTCACCCCCGGTGGGTGCTCGTCTCTGTGTGGTTAGCACCGACGTTGCGGAAACCTCGCTCACTATACCCTCTATCAAGTACATCGTTGATACCGGCAAGAAGAAGATGCGGTAAGTTAAATAATAAATAATAAATAAATATCTTGGAAAATGTCACACAAATTATCTAGTCACATTTAAAGTACCAGAATCTAGCCTGGACTTGTATTATGATGACTAGACAACGATATAGAATACATATATAGAATACATATATAGATACAAACATCCATGACTCGGGTACAAATATTCAATTTCATCATACAAAAATTTGTCCCTTACGGGATTCGAACCCGCGACCCTCGGCACAGCAGGCAGGTTCACTACCGACTGTGCTACCGGGCCGTCTAGTTTCAATAGCAAATCTGTAAGTATATGATCACATAAAAAATGTTTTTTTTTCTTTAAATTGCGACTCATTTGAAGTGCTTCGAAAATACACATAAACGGAATAAAAGCCTATCCAAAAGTCGAAATGAAGTGTTATATTCTGAGCAGTGACTTGACACATAAAATATATGAGTAAAAACTCTGTGTTGCAAGCGAATGAAGTTATTTTTTTATTTCATTATTTATTATTTTATTTTATTTTATTTCAGGCAACACTACAAACTTAATCATAACATGCCCATATTATAAATACCTTAATCTAGAATACATATCTAAACTATTATAAAACTGTAACAGAAGTGTGTCTGTACATTGAAGATAATTACAAAAAAAAAATTACGACATGGTTTTTACGTGTCCCTGATTCCAAATCACCAATTTTTGGATTTTTTGTCTGTCTGTTTGTTTGTTTGTTTGTTTGTTTGTTTGGGTGTTTGTTTGTTCGAGTATCACGCAAAAACTACTGAACCGATTTTGATGAAACTTTTTTTGTTTGATAGCTTATCATCTGACTTAAAATCTGGTATATAATTTATGCGGACGAAGTCGCGGGTAAAAGCTCGTAACAATATAAAAACAAAACAAACTTAACACTATCACACACACTCCCTAGGGTTTTTAGTCCTCGCTTCCCTAAAGCGTCGAACCCAGCTGGGTTCGACCCCAGCTGACCATGTTGTCCTTAGACAACATGGTCAGCTGGGGATTCTTAGATGCGCAAAATGTGACTTGCTTGTGCGGAGCTCCACAAACGATGGCCCATCTCACATCGTGCCCTGCGTGCCCTAACACCTGCACGCAGGAGGAGCTCATGTCCGCTAGCGACGGTGCAGTATCGGTTGCCCAATTCTGGCAAGGTATTATTTAGCGACTTTGTTGTGTTGAAGTCGACACGATAAGAAGGAGCCAGGAACCTCTTCAGGTGAGCTGCGGGAACTTCGAGCTTGAAGGCCTTGAAATACGAAGACCTGCTTTCCAGTTCCCGCACCTTCATCTTCAGAGGCCCGTTGTACTTAATTGAATTTTATAGTACATTACTGCAGCGGCCAGCAACAGAGGCATTGATGGACGAACGTGTAAATGTGGGCCGAGGCGAAGCCGAGGCACACATACGTAAGTCCATCAATGCCTAGTTGTGGCCAAGGCTTGTATAGTACTTTTCTCAAATAATGCGCGGAAATTAAAACAGTAAATTTTCTCAAATAATTCGCAGAAATTAAAACTCTTTTCAAAATCAATGACGAACAACGAACAACAATTTGTTTTTTTTTTCAATAAACAGCTTTCTATTTGCAAGCCAGTTCGAAATTTAAATAAAACCTTTGATGAGTTACCTCCTTGGTCGCCATGTTTCGGAGAAAAAGATCGTTCCATTTTTAAATTACACTACAGATATAATTCATAATTCATAATTCATAATCGTTTATTGCTCACACAGAGTACATGATAGGTGGTAACAATAGGTTAATAAGTTACATCTGTGAACCTTATAAGTTAAAGGCATTGCAATTTGAGAGTACAGTCCAATTTCTCGAATATAGATATACAATTATATAGCATGCAGTACAAATTTTAAATTTTATGCATTCACCATTTGTTAACAGTTTATAATTAAGTAGTTGCGAATTAATAATAAAATAAGTTTACAATTAATAATAAGTTATGAAGTCAATAAAAATTATAGCTATGTATTAATTAATCACACAATTTTACAATGTCAATTTATAATTAGTAGGTTAGTATAAGTCCATGTCAAATCAGTTTTAAATTATAAATAGTCATCAGATTTTGTCAGTTAGGAATTCGTCAAAGTCATAGTAAGCCTTTTCGATAAGTAATTGTTGTAAACGTTTTGCAAATATATGGTCTTTGGTCTCCGCCTTTATTAAGTCAGGTACTTTGTTAAAGATTTTTATTGCTGTATTATATGGGCTAGTTCTCATCATTTCCATGGTTGTGGCTACTATGTTTAATTCGTTTTTGGATCTTAAATTTGTATGAATAAGGTGATCTTTTTTTTGTTTTCTAAACAAGTTGAAGTTTTTTCTGACAAGTAACGCCATTTGAAGTACATATAGTGAGGGGAGTGTGAGAACTTTATATTTCACGAAATGAGGTTTGCAACTTTCTCGACAATTTAGGCCCAATAGTATTCGAGTGAGTATATGAGTTTACTATGTAATTTATTTGGCCGCGAAACACGACAGATATGGATTTTCATACAACATTGCCGGCCGCTGCGCGCATGTATTTGGCCAGTACAGCAATTTCGATTTATCTCGAAGAAGGTTGTCAAAATAATGCTCACATTTCCAAGCATGTTTGAGAAAAATTAATTTTAACATGTAAAATTCCAGCGTGTATGATCACGTAACGGGCGCTAGCGCATGGCGCGTAGTGTGGACGTCGCAGGCGAGCGCGGGGCAGCGGGCGGGCCGCGCGGGGAGAACAGGCCCGGGCCACGCCTACAGACTATACAGCAGCGCCGTGTTCCAACACGACTGTCTGCCCCACTACGAGCCGGACCTGTGCCGCCGGCCCGTGGACGAGCTGCTGCTGCAGATGAAGTGCATGGGCATAGACAAGGTATGTGATACTCTAGACAGAATATAGGCTCTACCTCAGTCTACTCTATTCTAGTCCAACTTGTCCAAATGATTCGGAACGCCTGGAAGAAGTTTGAGGAGCAAAATCCATACTACCTCTAGATTCTAGAAGTTCGACGCTCTAAGACACCTTTGTGTATTGGTCCCTTAAAGAGAACTCGGAGTATGATACTATCCTCTATAGCAAGAACTAAGATCTACATCTAAAATTTACATCGAACTAACATTTATCTTCGAAGTAACACCTCAAGTAACACTGATGTAAATTGAAACCAATTATTTTTATAGGTGGTGAACTTTCCTTTCCCTACCGCTCCGGATCGAATGAACTTACGCTTGGCGGAGAAGAGGCTTGAAGTATTAGGCATTTTGGAGAAGCCCGAAGTAACCAAGAGGAATGATGATGAAGAAGTAAGTTCTGTTTACCAACTCATGAATGAATAGCTTTTGCCAGCGACTTCGTTCGCATGGAGTTTGTGTAAACTTTATTTAAGTTTACCATGGAGTTTGCAAGCCTACAAGTGACATAATAAAAATAAAATGAAGACAATATTGATCCATTAAAATATCTGTAATCTTTTCGTAAAATCTATAACAGAAAATAACTATTTCACCTCACATGCTCGGAAAGATTCTGTTTGTCATTCAAAATCAGAGTGCAAAAGTGCATTTTATCCGCTAGCGTGGAAAGAGTTTTTGAATTTCGAATCACTCTATTCAATGAAGAAAAACAGCCTAAACATGTTTTTTTTCATGCTATTTTCGTGCTGGCCAGTGCGATTATTCTAAAAATGAGGTTGGCGCATTGAAGTTTTCCTCGCTGTAGTGAGGTGAAAAGTTGTATGTTTCGCTCGGCAGCAAAGTTATTCTGCGTCTCGTACCTTTGAAAACCTCGCGACGCTCAGGATTCAATACAAGTACTCGCGCCAAAAAGCAACTTTGCAGCCTTGTATAACAAATAACTATTGTTATTGAAGCATTTATCTCGAAAGGGTTTTCGATACAGAACTCCAAAAAAAACTTGACATACAAAAATATAATAATATGCGATCCACGCTAATTGAGTATCAATCTGAAAATGTCTATGTCAATCTGGATTTAGGTCTTGACGTTTAACCTGAATTGATTTAACTGTAAGGCCTCTTTTCACTGAGAATGTTAAGTAGGAGGTAGGTATTTGTACATACTTAATAATTGTAATATCCCCTTAAAATGTAATAAAATTGTCAGGCCCTCTGCAATAATGTTGCCATGCCCTAACAGGGAGTCAAACAAGATCTTGTGTTACTCGTAAGTTAGTACTTTATTATTAAAAATACTGAATACATCAATGATTTACCCCGTGCAGGTACTAAAAGTGACGGCGCTCGGGAAGGCAGTGTCCGCGTTTCCCCTGCTGCCCCGCTACGGCAAGATGCTCGCCTTGAGTCATCAGCAGAATCTACTGCCTTATGCCATTGCCTTGGTGTCCGCTCTCACCGTTTCTGAGGTATGTGAACTTTATTCTTGCTTCGGCAATTCATATAAAAAAATATTTTCGATTATAATAGAAACTATGTCATAGGCTAGCTGGTATTGACATTTAGGGTGCCTGTCCATTGAAGCTGTGCGAGCTGTGTAGCTGTGTTTTTTTAACCAATCAGGAGCTTGGGCGAGGCGCGGCCGATCTCGCCCGAGCTCCTGATTGGTTAAAAAACACAGCTACACAGCTCGCACAGCTTCAATGGACAGGCAGCCTTATTCATCATATTCCATGGACTAAATGGCTTTTGGATCTATTTTGCCACAAATTAATTTTTCGTTTTAAATGAATACGATGTGGGACGATCCGACTAGCTGCTAGATCACCAGCAGATCGTTTTAATTATTCTTAAAAAAAAACACATAATCGGTATGTCGATCAATGTCTGAACTCTGAAAATGTTTATGTATTATCCACATAGTACCCGATTCTTACAGTTTTCTAATAACAAAACGCGGCAACTTCAAAATTCAAGAATTACTAAAATAGGTCTTTTAAAGCCTTCGGCATATCTTAGGCAAATTGAGAGTCCCCCAGCTGATTTATTTGAAAGTTGATATATTGTTTTTTTTTTTTTTTTTTATGTTCGATAGGTAAACATTTGACCCCAATCTCACCTGAAATGTCACCTCACCTCAATTGTTTGTTTGATTTTGGTTACACGATAGCATAGATCTGGATTAGTGGGCTAATATAACAGGTTTTACTGCAAAACGCTGTGATACGTGTTGTTTAGTAATCCTAGGGCAGAATTCGAAATCAAAATTCGAGCCTACAATGTTCTTTTGGTTAGGTGATGACAAGCAAACCTGATAGTTGGCCGGCGGCCGGCAACCTGCTGCTTCTGGGCGACCCGGGCGTGCTGCTGCGTGCTGTCGGCGCTGCTGAGGTCGCGCACGTGAAGGGGGAGGGGGAACTGTTCTGCGCCAAGTACGGCTTGCGGGAGAAGGTAAGGGAACAAAATACACACCAAAATACATACACACAAAATACTCAGAGACATAGAAGCTATTTGAGCTTATTTGAGCGTAGTAGGCGATGTCGCTACTGCGCCGCTGCGATGTAATGGATTCACCGCGATTTTTACTGGACGTTTTCGTCGCGATACTAACGCGACACTGATTGATCTCATCTCAGAAATATCGTGGCGATGGCGCGGCAATATCTGGTACTTGTGTGGTCTTTACACAGTATTGACCTAGTTTTTCTTAAATGTCTCATCAATTTGAGTTTGAGCTTCCTCATTCAAAATATACATAAGTGAATACTTTTGAGACCTTACTCACGAGAAAGTGAAAGTGTCTTTAGTAAGAAGACGAACACATAAGTAAACAAACTTCAGATTTGTTAGCTAAGTGTCTGATCAGTGATCACCCCGCAAGAGATTACACCTTACGGGCCATAATTTCAAAATCCCCTCCCTCCCTACACCCCCACCCCCCGTTTTACTCCCTAAAACGATTATGTCAAAATTGGTGCCGCATATAAACAAAAGTTCGTGTTGCTCTTAGACCACTCCTGCCCACAGTCCTTTTATAACTACTAAAATTCACAAGCAATCTTAAAACATGAAGCTATATTTTAAACTATTATAAAATTGAATAAAAAACTAGGTTACATGGGGCCTTTTAAAACAAGTTTTCTACAAAGGTACGTCCTACTGGACTCCATAAAATCTTACAGGCCATAAAAGAGATCCGCAAACTCCGCAAGCAACTGTCTTCCGAGATAAACCTGAGCGTGGCGGGTGTGGACGCGACGATAGACCCAGAGATGAAACCTCCCGATGACAACCAAGCCAGGCTGTTGCGACAACTGCTGCTTAGCGGCCTTGGCGACCAGGTCGGCAGGAAGATAGGCCTGGATGAGGTCAAGCAAGGTAAGAATATCCCTCAATCATGACAGTCCAAGTTTGAATCCGTACGGACGACATGCCATATACCAATGAGTTTTTCCACTTATCTACATAATACAAACTGCTCTCACACGGTGAAGGAAAATATCGTGAGAAAATCTGCATACGCTGAAGAAAAAATATTGCTTTTGCGTATGTGAAGTCTGCCAATCCGCATTGGGCACGCGTGGTGGACTAACGCCCATATCTCAAATATTATTGATTTTAAACATGTTACAGCCATGTTGTGCTATTTCGAATCAAATTAAAGATTGAAAAATTCAGTCTCGGGCGAGACTTGAACTCGCACCCTTCCAAACCGGGGAAGTGCGTTATCCAATTTCGCTACCGAGTCCACTAGCCAGAGAACGAAATTTTCAATCTGTTACGTCTTGAGGGGACGTGAAATATGTCAATTACGTAATAAATATATTTCTTCTATATCTTTGTGTAACACAAGACCAGGCTAGATTCTGGTAATTTAAATGTGACTAATAATTTGTGTGACGATGTCTAAGTTACATAACATATGCTCACGCCTATGTCCCACATGGGTAGGCAGACACAATAGACAATACGATACAATAGATAAAATCCAAGATATTTATTTAATTTATAGTTTGTACCTATAGCAAAGTCTCTGGACACGCCAAAATCCAATAATACGGTCGTGAGTTTATGTTTCCACTAATACGTTTTTATCTATAGGCGAAGACAAACGCAAATTCAAATACGCGTACCACTGCGGCGAACTAGACGAGCCAGTCCACCTACACTCAGAGTCTATACTCCGCAAGAGCATCCCTGAATGGGTGGTCTACCAGGAACTGTACGAGACCGGGGCAGACGAGCGGCGCAAGATGGTGATGCGCAACGTGGCCGCCATCGAGCCCGAGTGGCTGCCCGTCTATGTGCCGCATCTGTGTAGCCTGGGTGAGTGATAGTTGTGTAGTATCACTGTATGGGTGGTGTACCAGGAACTGTATGAGACCGGTGTAAGATGGTGATGCGTAACGTGGTCGCCATCGAGCCCGAGTGGCTGCCCGTCTATGTGCCGCATCTGTGTAACCTGGGTGAGTGACATCTGTGTAGCGTGGCCGTGGGAGAGTGACATATGTGTAACTTGGGTGAGATGCCTTCCGTGCAGGAGCCGACTCGTACCGCTGAGTTTTTCGGAATTTATCCACGATTTGTAACGCCAATAAACTTTTCAGTGAAGGAAAACATCGTGAGGAAACCTGCATGCTTAAATTTCGAAGCATGTATTATACCCACTGTGGGCACCCTACTCCACATTCATTCGTGCATTCATACATCTATACAGATACATTCATACTCACATTCATACATCTATTCATATAATAATACTTACAGACAGACAAACATACATACATACATACATACATACAATAGTGATACATACATCACATTCATTCATCACCTCATAATAATTGTAAATAAATATTGTATTAATATAAATATACTTACCTGATAGCCGAAGTCGTGAGGCGGTCGCATCAAAGTCGCATAGCATAACTGTCTTCCTTTCACCTAGCAAACAAAGGATGCGCTCGCGGCTGCCGCCTCCCGCCAGTCGGACGGTAGACGCTGGACTATTCGCATGTCGCTTGGTATACCTACCAACCTACGCTTACGATTCTGCTTGTTCTCATCTCATATTTCTCTTTAACTTCATTCTTCCGCTTACTCTTAAATCCTTCTGTGCTTGTGAACTTTACTGCTTACGTGTGCTATATAAAACTATAAATTGTGTCTTCCACAATAAACTGTTGGTGTATCATAGTGCTTGGTTTATTATTTCAACCACCGCTAATACCTACACCACACTGGTGACCTTCCTTGAACAATCTGAGAAGAGCGGGAAACCTGGGAAGCTGGAACCGTGAGCTAAAAAACATTTTCTATAATAATTATTAGCGAGAAACAGAACTAAAGATGGCGTCCGACGCACCTCCCGTCACCACCGCCTCGACGAGCGCGAGTACTTTTACACCATCCGATGTTTGTCGTGTCGCAGTCCGACCACCTCCGTTTTGGCCCGACGAACCGGCTGTCTGGTTCGCCCAGCTAGAGGGGAATTTTAACCTGTCCGGAATCAAAGACGACGATACGAAGTATTATTACGTCACCTCAACTCTGGAGCATAAATATGCTGCGGAAGTGAAAGACATAATTGTCAACCCACCAGCTAAGGGGAAATACGAAAAGCTTAAAAGTGAACTTATAAAACGTCTATCCGCTTCCAGAGAAAAGCACGTGAAGCAACTGCTTATGCATGAGGAGTTAGGAGACAGGCGTCCTTCACAATTCCTCCGCCACCTACAGCATCTGGCCGGACCCGACATACCAGACGACTTTCTCAAAACGATCTGGACCAGCCGTCTGCCAAGCAGTATACAGACGGTTATAGCTTCCCAGTCGCTCTCGGACCTGCAAGCGTTAGCGGACCTCGCAGACAAAGTCCACGACATCGTACCACCTGTACCGCAAGTAGCTGCAGCTCAAGCCATGCCTGCCTACGAAGCTCTGGTCAAGCAAATTAGTGAACTGACCAAGCAGGTGCAAGCCCTAGCCACAGATCGCCGGCAGTCAAGATCCAGGACCAGGGATAACAGCCAAGGTCGCAGCCGTAGCCGCGATGGCAGATCGCAGTCTAATTTTAAGAAGTATCCAACATGCTGGTACCACTACAAATTCGGGGACCAAGCAAAAAGCTGCGTAAAACCCTGCAACTTTAAATCGGAAAACTCCAGCGGCGGTCGGTAAGGGCGACTCACGACCGTCAATGCATACCTGGTCGCCTGTTTATTACGGACCGCACGTCAAAAATGCAATTTCTGGTGGACACTGGGAGCGATCTTTGTGTCTTCCCTCGCACCGTGCTCTCGGAACGACGACTGAGGACCAACTACCAATTGTATGCTGCAAATGGGACACCAATCGCTACCTACGGCTACGCGAATCTGATCCTAAACTTAGGCCTGCGACGGGACTTTTCTTGGCGTTTCATCGTGGCCGACGTAACGAAGGCCATAATCGGCGTAGATTTCCTCTCCCACTATGGTCTTATAGTCGACTGTCGGAACCAACGACTCCTGGACAGCGCCACCACCCTAACAGCAGCAGCGGCACCCGCAACGTCGTCCAAAAACATTACGTCAGTCAAAGTGTTAATCGGTGAATTCGGTGAAACTAGTCGCTATCGTAAAATCTTAGAATTGTATCCTATGATAACACGACCAGCAGGAACACACCGCACACACGATGACACACCTCACAACACGGTACACCATATCCGCACCACCCCAGGACCTCCAGTGTCTTGCACGCCTAGGCGTTTAGCTCCTGACAAACTTAAAATAGCTAAACAGGAGTTCCAAGCCATGATCGCCAACGGTACAGCTAGGCCGTCGGAAAGCCCGTGGTCATCGCCGCTCCACTTAGCGCCGAAAAAAGATAACACATGGCGTCCATGTGGGGATTATAGGAGATTGAACGCCCGTACCGTACCTGACAGGTATCCGATTCGGCATATTCACGACTTTGCTCAAAGTATAAGTGGTTGCAAGGTATTCAGCACCTTAGATCTTGTCAAGGCATATAATCAGATACCTGTCAGCATCGAAGACATCCCGAAAACAGCCATCAGCACCCCGTTTGGCCTGTACGAATTTCCGTTCATGACGTTCGGACTTCGTAACGCAGGTCAAACTTTTCAGCGCTTTGTGGACGAAATGACCCGTGGTTTGGACTTCTGTTTTTGCTACTTAGACGATTTTTTAATCTTTTCTAAGGATGAGGTACAACACGAGGACCACTTACGTCAAATCTTTGAAAGGATGAAGCTGTACGGCATGCTCATCAACACATCCAAGTGCATCTTTGGCGCTTCCGAAGTCACCTTTCTCGGGTATAGCGTTTCAGAACATGGCACCAAACCACTTGATGCGAAAGTTCAAGCCATTCGTGACTATCCTCAGCCCAAGGACGTTCGTCAGTTACGAAGGTTTTTGGGTATGCTGAACTTTTATCGGCGATTTATACCCAAAGCCGCCGAGATCCAAGCACCACTCAATGGGTTGCTTACTGGGGCAGTGAAAGGCTCGCACCCTGTGAACCTTACAGGCGATACGCTCACTGCCTTCCAGAACTGTAAGACCAGCCTATCCAATGCTGCCTTACTATCACATCCTGATTGCGAGGCGCGACTGGCCCTAGTCACGGACGCTTCAGATAAGGCCATAGGGGCAGTGTTGCAACAAAAAATTAAAGAAGCGTGGCAACCTCTTGCGTTTTTCTCACGCAAACTAAGCCCTTCTCAAAAAAACTACTCGCCGTATGACAGGGAACTCCTCGCAATCTACGAGGCAGTGAAACATTTTAGGCACATGCTGGAGGCGAGGCATTTCATTATCTTTACCGACCATAAGCCCATCAGTTTTGCTTTTCACGAACGTAAAACCAATTGCTCGCCTAGGCAGTACAGGTACCTCGACTTCGTCTCGCAGTTCACCACCGACATAAGGCACATTTCCGGCAAGGACAATGTCGTAGCCGATGCCTTATCTCGGATTGAGGAACTAGAACTACCGATCAGCCTTCAAGACTTAGCCGAATCGCAAACCACAGATACGGAACTGGAACAACTTTTAAAAGAAAGCACGAGTACCTCTCTACGTCTGGAAAAACGGCAACTACCTGGGAGTCGCACGTACTTGTACTGCGATGTCAGTACACCGACTCCAAGGCCACTAGTCACTAAGCGATTTCGCAGACAGATATTTCTCAGTTTGCACTCTCTAAGTCACCCCGGTCCAAATGTATCTGCCAAACTTGTTGCAGAGCGTTTTGTCTGGCCGGGCATTAGGAAAGACTGTAGGGAATGGGCACAGTCATGTCTGTTCTGCCAACGGTCTAAAGTGAGCCGCCACGTATCAGCTCCGATAGGTACTTTCGGTGTACCACGCGGACGCTTTGAGACAATTCACATAGATCTCGTGGGCCCACTCCCCTTATCGCAGGGCTTTCGTTACTGTTTAACGGCCGTAGATAGATTTACGCGATGGCCAGAGGTTATGCCCATATCAGACATGACCGCGGAAACAGTAGCCCAAGCCTTGCTGTCTGGTTGGATATCCAGGTTCGGCTGCCCCACAGACATAGTAACTGACCGCGGCCGGCAATTCGAATCGGCTTTATTCAACCATTTGTCTAAAATAGCCGGATTCCAACACAAACGCACAACCGCATACCATCCTAGTTGCAACGGCTTAGTCGAGCGATTCCATCGACAGCTCAAAGCGTCGATAATGTGCCACGCCGACAACAGTTGGACCGAATCATTGCCTTGGGTATTGCTTGGGATTCGGAGCGCCTTCAAAAAAGATCTCCAAGCAACATCAGCTGAGCTCGTCTACGGTGTACCGTTGCGACTGCCAGGTGAATTTTTTGAACCCAGCACGCCAAGTACAACAGACACCACCGACTTCACTTGTCGCCTGCGACATTTTGTTGAAAGGCTGAAACCCGTACCGGCATCTCATCACAACAAACAAAAAACGTTCGTTTTCAAGGATTTAGCCAACAGTGAACACGTCTTCCTTCGTGAAGACGCTTTACGTGGCTCCTTACAACCCGCTTATACCGGCCCACACAAAGTGTTGTCCCGTGGAGACAAAGTATTTAAAATCCTTAAAAATAACAAAGAAACCACAGTATCGATAGACCGATTAAAGCCAGCCTACATACTGTGTGACTCTAAAAATATGAACAGCGATGATCAAGAAACGGAAGCCCAACCAAAAGCCAGAACAACTCGTTCCGGCCGGCAAGTTAGGTTTCCAGATTTTTATCGCCCCTAACCAGGTCTCTGGGGGGGAGTGATGTGGGCACCCTACTCCACATTCATTCGTGCATTCATACATCTATACAGATACATTCATACTCACATTCATACATCTATTCATATAATAATACTTACAGACAGACAAACATACATACATACATACATACATACAATAGTGATACATACATCACATTCATTCATCACCTCATAATAATTGTAAATAAATATTGTATTAATATAAATATACTTACCTGATAGCCGAAGTCGTGAGGCGGTCGCATCAATGTCGCATAGCATAACTGTCTTCCTTTCACCTAGCAAACAAAGGATGCGCTCGCGGCTGCCGCCTCCCGCCAGTCGGACGGTAGACGCTGGACTATTCGCATGTCGCTTGGTATACCTACCAACCTACGCTTACGATTCTGCTTGTTCTCATCTCATATTTCTCTTTAACTTCATTCTTCCGCTTACTCTTAAATCCTTCTGTGCTTGTGAACTTTACTGCTTACGTGTGCTATATAAAACTATAAATTGTGTCTTCCACAATAAACTGTTGGTGTATCATAGTGCTTGGTTTATTATTTCAACCACCGCTAATACCTACACCACACCACTGTCCATTATAAATGGCGACGGGTTCATGAACCGTCACACTGGACAAAGTTTCGGTACTACTGGTGAAACGTGGTTGTTCTGATTTTTCAGAATATCTCTGACACTCGGGGAATACAGTCGTATAAAAGACAGACGAAGATAAAATAAAAAACCGGTCAAGTGCGAGTCGGGCTACTCGCGCACCGAGGGTTCCGTACCACACCACCACAGAACACAACATCATTAACTTAAAAAAAAACTTTTTGCCCGGGACCTTTAGCGCAAGACCGACTCATACTTAGCCGGTTTTTTGTATTTGTTGTTATTTTGTAGAGTTTGCTCTATAATCACACTAAGTTTGACGCTTATGTGTATTACCGTTTTTACGATTGAGCGTGATGATAAAATGTTGATAAAAACTAGTTTCTTGTTGAGAACCCCCCCTTAATTTTAATCTTTTTGACATTTTTATTATTTGTTAACAAATCCGCCGTAATAACGCATAATCTGAGAAAATTTCAACGTTCAGTTTATAGTTCATAGACACTTTGAAGAAAGTATCATCATTTATTATAGAGCGCTGAATATCTACCTTAACAAAACCACTGGTATTAATTATTATTGTTACTTCCAATATTTCCATATTCTTTTATTATTAACATTTGCGTTATCAGCTGCATCAACAATAAAGTTTCAATTCAATAACATTGAAATGTTTTTGTCGTTTTTGAAACAATGCGTGAAAATGGTAATTAAGCTGCTCATTAATTTGTCTATTTATTTAGTGATTAAGATATGACAAATGTGTTTTGTCATATAGTTAAAATTCGTAATGTAGAATATTGAGATGGGAGCTTGCAATCGTTTTCTAAATGAACCTTTTTTATTTTTGCCCACCTATGCCACGGGACCCCTTGACTAAGCCCATTCTTGCGCTGCATTATAAGCTGCTGATTCATTCTAGGATTTTCTTTTACCTCCAGATTAGCGTGGAAGATGTGTATATGCTTCTTTCATCTATACCAGGGGTGGCCAAACATTTCAGGTACGCGGTCTACATTGAATCTCAGATATAATTGGCGGTCTACTTTCAAAAATTATAGTTCTGACATATTTATTCAATCAAAAATGTGTGTTTATTTTGGTGGTGGATGTTTTTTCATAACTTACATCATAGAAAACGCTGATTTATAATCTACTTTTAATGTTTCCAAAAACATGCCATTACAAAAAAATATGTCTTAGGTATCAATCAGAGTTTGAATATTTTTTCCTCCTCGCACCACAACAGATTTAGCTTCGACTTCTACAGTTTCATTCGAAAACAGTCTTTCGAATTCCACATGTTACACAGCTGAACAGTTTTTCAGCGATATTCCTGAATTTTAGGAATTTAAATTAGATTTATAGAAAATTGCGCCGCATAATTTAAAAATTGATTTTTTCTTTCATTTAATTTTTTTGAACTCTTCACGGTCTGCCATATACCGACCGCGTTCGACGTCTTGGCCACCCCTGATCTCTATACTAATAAGATAGATGAGAGAGCGTCGGTGGTTCGTTGCGAAGTGGTATGGAACCGACTGCTCCCAAACGGTCAAGGAAAACATTGCGAGGAAACCTGCACGTACGCTGAAGAAGAAATTCAGTATGTCAAGTTTTTGTTTTGGGAGGGCTGAATCGGAAACCGTTTCGAGATAATTGTTTCAATAACAATATTTTCTATGTTAGAGATTTTAAAGTAAAATTAAAGGGTTAGAGTCGCGCTATAGCAGGCCTGTCTCACTCCTCAGCTCAGGTACGTTTGACAGCCGGACACCTCCGAGGTGTGCATCGTCCCTCATTGACATAAGGCGCATTTTATTTTTCGTTCCTGAAGTGCGCGTTCGAAATTCGAAAAATTGGGTTGAGTGAACTATCTGTTACGGTAGTAACTATTAAATAATCTGTGGCTATAGGTACGTTATTGGATGGTCGCGGTTTCTTACGACCTTTGAATTTGAAGATCTCAGTTCAACATATTTAAGAAAATACATTTATAGTACAAAAAAAATTCTAGTTGAACTCGATCAACCGCAAAAAAAATTTTTCTTAAAATGTTTTCCTACTATCCGTATACCGGGTGTTAGGGTAAGCAGTTGCACTATTTTAAGGGGTGATTGTACCCATGATACTGAACAACTTTCCCTAAGAAACTTATAGCAAACGAGCTTTTACCCGCGACTTCGTCCGCATAAATTATATACCAGATTTTAAGTCAGATGATAAGCTATCAAACAAAAAAAGTTTCATCAAAATCGATTCAGTAGTTTTTGCGTGATACTCGAACAAACAAACACCCAAACAAACAAACAAACGAACAAACAAACAAACAAACAAACAAACAGACAGACAAAAAATCCAAAAATTGGTGATTTGGAATCAGGGACATCTAAAAATCATATCGTAATCTTTTTTTTTGTAAATATCTTCAATGTACAGACACACTTTTGTTACAGTTTTATAATAGTTTAGATTAGCAAAAACAATTTTCTACTTCCCTTCCCATACTAAATGCAATCAGCTGATCGAATGTTTATATGAAAAGTATATATTTTTTTGCGATTTATTATGTTGCTTAGGAAAAGTTGTTTAGTATCATGGGTACAATCACTTCTAAAAGTAATGCAACTGTTTACCCTAACACCCTGTAAAATAAATACAAAATAAACTTGACAAACCGAATTCTGAAGAGTATGTAAAGTCTACGAATCGGCATTGGGCACGCGTGGTCGACCCACCCAACAACAACAACACCGGACCAACATTCTCCGGATCGGCGTATGCCTTGTAGTGGGATGACCAGTGGTGACCAAGACGTCGACCGCTGTCTACTTTTATGGTAGTCTCACAAACAGATTAATAACAAAATTAAAGACGAAAAAAAGAAAACAGTAAAAAAAAAATCTATCAAAAGTAAGCTATTCATATACATTCATTTCTAAACCTGTTGCGATTGAAGATAGACTGCCAGGTATATTTAAAATTTTAATGTAGACCGTGCAATGTATGAAGTTTGGCCATCCCTGGTATAGGCTGATGGTGATACTAATTAGACAATGATCTTCACCAGGTGATCCCCTATCGGACCCAGAGCCAAGGTTCGACGACACGTCAGGCCGGGTGAAGTGCCACTTTAAAGGCACCTTCGGGAAAGCCGGTTGGGAACTACCTACTGTGGAGGTGGACTACCCCGACAAGGTCGAACGGTACAAGTAAGTATTTATAGCTTTGACTACTTATATAGGGACTAGTTACGCGTGTCATTCTACTAACAAATATTTCTGCCACTATATTACGGGGCTAGGTAACATGAAATCCGCAACTTTGGATTTTATTCCCCATAACTTTAGATTCTAACGAGCTTTTACCCGCGACTTCGTCCGCATAAATTATATACCAGATTTTAAGTCAGATGATAAGCTATCAAACAAAAAAAGTTTCATCCAAATCGGTTCAGTAGTTTTTGCGTGATACTCGAACAAACAAACACCCAAACAAACAAACAAACAAACAAACATACAAACAAACAAACAGACAGACAAAAAATCCAAAAATTGATGATTTGGAATCAGGGACAGGTCAAAACCATGTCGTAATTTTTTTTTGTAAATTTCTTCAATGTACAGACACATTTCTGTTACAGTTTTATAATTGTTTAGATTTAGATTTTGAATGTCAAAAATCATAAAAAATTAGTCTCGTGGGAACCCCAAACGTTCCAAGTTCGAAATTATTGTATCACAATTATAGGCTGTCTCGTTTAGTGATACGGTATAAAATTGAGTGCAAATGCAAATGATTAATTGCTCTTACACCGTGGCAGAGGGAAAATGCTACCGCAAAGCCAGTCCTTATAATAAATAGTCAAAGATTTATAGGAGTCGTTGATTGCCTAGCTACAACCATCATAGTGTAATAAAAACCGGTCAAGTGCGAGTCGGTCTACTCGCGCACCGAGGGTTCCGTGCCACACCACCACAGAACACAACTTTATCAACATAGAAAAAAAAACTTTTTTTATCCGGGACCTTTAGTGCAGACCGACTCACACTTGGCCGGTTTTTAGTATTTGTTGTTATTCCGTAGAGTTTGCTCTATAATCACACTAAGTTTGACGCTTGTATGTATTACCGTTTTTACGATAGAGCGTGAAGAAAAAACGTTGATAAAAATTAGTTTCTTGTTGAGAACCCCCCTTAATTTTTAACTTTTTGATATTTTTATTATTTGTTAACAAATCCGCCGTAATAACGCATAATCTGAGAAAATTTCAACTATCTAGCTATTACGGTTCAAAAGTTATAGCCCTAAATAGGTAGGACAGACGGACAGACGGACAGACGGACAGACGGACGGACGGACGGACGGACGGATGGACAACGTAGGCTTAGTAATAGGGTCCCGGTTTCACCCTTTGGGTACGGAACCCTAAAAACCTTTCATAAACGCACACCGCGCGAGCTTAGACCCGCCGCGACCAACCGTCAAAACCCGAAGTCATTTAGTAATCAAAGGGTGCTAATTCGGATAGCAGCGAAAAGGGCGCGTAAACATTTAGCCAATCGCGGCAAGGGATTTCCAGCCTGTGAAGGTGGCACATCCTGATTGGTTAATATAATAACGCGGTGAGACTTATAAACCTGGTAATAGTCATTATAGTACTCTGTCTTTGACTACTTATTATAAGGACTGGCTTCTACCGTCTTATACCGTGGCAGAGGGCAAAATGCTACCGTAAGTAGCATTTTGCCCTCTGCCACGGTATAAGACAAATTGATCATGTGCATTTACACTCAATTTTATACCTTATCACTAAACGAGACAGCCTATAATTGCGAAACAATAATTTTGAACTTAGAACGTTTTGGGTTCACACGAGACTACTTTTAATGATTTTTAACATTCAAAATTAGAATCTAAAGTTATGGGGAATAAAATCCAAAGTTGCGGATTTCATGTTACCTCGCCCCCCGCAAAAAGTGGCAGAAATGTTTGTTAGTAAAATGACACGCGTAACAAGTCCCTATATAAGTAGTTAAAGTACTCTGCGCATGGTACTACTGTACCTTTAGTGCTCAGTTACAACGCCAAAATATAACTTAAATTATTCCCACAGATATTTCGCCAAATTCCTCCTAGAGGGAGCTGTGTGTCCCAAGCTGCGTAAATACACCGGTTCCCTTTTATCACCTCCCTCCACCATGGTTAAGAGCTGGGCGAAGTTGCAGCCAAGAACCGAGATCCTTCTGAAGGCCCTCATCATGAAGAGAGTTGGCACCAGAGAAACGCTGAGGAATATGTGGCAGGAGCAACCTAATTGTATGTAGAAAATGTTTTTGATTGATAAGCAGCCCACATTAATCCACTGCCGGAAAGTCCTTTTCTTTTTTTTTTATCTACACTAATATTATAAAGAGGAAAGATTTGTACCTATTTTTGTATGTTTGTATGTTTGTAATGAATAGGCTCAAAAAGTACTGGGCCGATTTAAAAAATTCTTTCACCATTAGAAAGCTGCATTCACCCTGAGTAACATAGGCTATATTTATTGCTAGAAAAGATTAGACGTCCACCCGTGCGAAGCCGGGACGGGCCGCTAGTTTATTAATAAAATTCACAAACGAACACACGAAACAGTTCATAAGGACTAAAAGCATTGATAAACCTGATATTAGGGGTCTTATTGTGTTACTACCCGATTCAGTCGGTATTTAATCAAAGGTCATAGCTTATTTACACGACACCGCTTCCGCACGGTAAAAGAATGAACATTCAAATATAGGCTTAAGAGGGGGTGATACCTATTTTGTCTGTTTTTGAACCGATTTTTGATAACCAAATTATTACATTTAATATATATAGTTCACATAACAGTGTAGATACGTTCTTTCTGCAGTGAATCTAACCGTTGAAAACACTATTATATTAAATTTTCTCGATAGAAAAGAGGAGCAAAGTAAGTTCGATTTCAGATTTATAACCAGTTTTACAAGAATACCCTACACCATTTCTACTGAATATACCATCATTTGAAAGGTAATTAATTTTAGCAGTGATTTTACCCGCTGGATTTTTCCCCAAAAATCCAAGAAAAAGATATTAATGAAAAATCTGTTTTTTTGCGATCTTGCTTTCAATTATAGCGGGATGGCTAATTGCAAATGTTTGTTGGTTAGAAAGAGACGCTTGCAGTAGGGATACCTGCCCTTAAGGTCTTGTTCTTTAGATACACTTTACATTCATAATTTATATACCTTAGTCGCAAGCAGCGCACGGCAAGCTGTTTGCAATTGTATGTTGTCATTGTAAAGTGTATCTACATTGCACGACTTTAAGCCTATATTTGAATGCTCATTCTTTTTTTTTACCGTGTGGAAGCGGTGTCGTGTAAATGAACTATGACCTTTATACTTCGCACCGGACAACCACGAGTTCTTATCGAGTACTTGTATAAAAAAAAAATTGCATAGGCAGTTCTCTGTCAGTCAGTCGGCGCATAATCAAATGATCTAACGGGATGTTTTACATCTATGGTAAGTCTTGGTCTATGATAATAGATATTTTTTTTAATAGCCGTATACTTTGTACCTAGTTGAAGCAAAACGATTACGATCGCATAACATCATTCATTCATACATTCATAAAGCGGATAAAAGACTTCATTCGCGTTTTATAAATTTTTGGTCCAAATGTGGAAGTGCCAGCCAACAAAAACGAATGCTTTAGGCTTTAGCTTAGCTTTAGCTGTGTAAATATTAACCAATCAGGAGCTCGGCCGAACCGAGTTCGGCCGAGATCGGCCGAGCTCCTGGTTAATATTTACACAGCTACACAGCTCGCACAGCCAGCTCGCATCACTGGACAGGCAGCCTTATTCTGTTCGAAAATGTCCTTGTAAGTGTTTATTATTATCGCATGATTTTTATTACATCAGAAATGTATGAAATTAAAGACAGATTTTTCAAACATTTTAAAACCAAGGAAAATGGCCCTAGCGTTGGCGCTATACTAAAAAATGCTGAGACGGACAAGTTCTAACAGAAGATGGCCTTAGCTAATTTTATCGAAAATGTATGAAAAGGCAGATTTTTCGAATCCAAATAAAACCAAGGACAATGGACCTACAACTTTGGTGCTATAATAATAAATGTTTAGACGGATAAGTCCTAACAGAATATGGCTTTTTTTTGACCGGCACATTCACATTTTTGACCAAATCAGATTATAATAATTATGTCTTTTTATAAAGATGTTTGATAAGTAATTACTATAAATTTCCTAACGACTGCATTTATTAAGTGCCGTACAACGATTTGTTTTATAGAATTCGAAGGACCTGTTTCACAACTTCTGAATAAGTTCTTTATAGCTTATCTGTTAGATCTTAGATCGTTTGACATAATTATTTCGTATGAAAGCTATGTCAAACGATCTGTCAGATAAGCTATTAATAACTTATCTAGAATTGGTCAAACAGGCCCTAAATTTAATATCGTCTGTACTTATACAGGGTGAAATTGATATCATTGGCATCCTTTTAAACTAAGAGTCTACACATCAAACTGAACAACTTTTAGTATGGGAGCAAACCGATCGGAGCAACTAAAAAATTAGCTGTTCCATACTAAACTGCAGTGCCTACTCGACTCAAATGTATGCAACAGCTGATTTTCTTTTTGCTCCGATCGGTTTGCTCCCATTGTAAAAGTTGTTCAGTTTGATGGGTAGACTCTTAGTTTAAAAGGATGCCAATGATATCAATTGCACCCTGTATATCATGTTTTCATTTGTTCTAGATTTATTGGACGAGTATTTGAAATGGCTTCCTGAATCAGCGCACAACGAAGCCACGCTTTATTGGCCTCCTTTATAAAGTAAAAAGTACTTTGTAAATAGTGTAAATAAAGTTTATTTTGCTAAGCAATTCGAATTTTTACTTCTATTTGATATCCAAACACATAGCATTATCAGAATTTGAAAGAGATGTATAGGTATTTATTTGGAAACTCAGGACCGTTTTTACAAGATGGTCAGAAACTTACTATCTGTTTAAGGGGCCATAGGTTCAGACGAATATTTTCTATGAGAAACGCGATTGCCCAGCCCTCCAAAAAGTGCGTGCGCGTGCGCGTTTTCGATTAAAAAGAGTTAACAAAAGTACTTTTTATAGATTTTTTGTAATGATTTCACTAGATAAACTAATAGTGAATATGTGAGTATAAATACCAAAAATCTGAAAGTATTTTAAGTTCTTCGCAGGTGAGAAGAATGGTTAAAAATACATGAAAATACGTCATATTTGTGACGATTTTCTATCGAGCAAAGTAATTCCAATCGTGTATTCAATATATGATTTCACTAGATAAACTATCCAAGAATACTGAAGTATGATTTTGGTTTCGGTAAATTGTATAAATCTAGTCGAAACATGAAAAATAAAAGATGCCTCCAATCAATGCCTCCAATGCGTTTTGTCCTACCATAGCGTCTTAAATTAAAATAAGAATGTGTATGTTCTTGAAAATGTTGTAACTAACTTATTTAATTTCACTTGGTTGAGTCATTAAAAATACTGAGTTAAATTTAGTAGGCAGTCCATTTCTTACGAAAAAGTTCACGATTTTTTTTTGGTGCAGATAATATTAAAAAAAAGAAATTAGCCAGCGTTTTTTTAAAACTGATAGTATTCAATTACCAAACATATGTAATCTAATCTACCGGTTGACATTGAAATCATTGGCATCCTGGCACCGAGCCTAAAGGCTCGGTGCAAACGTGACACTGCACCGGCCACTCCCACCGGTGTTCGATAGCCGCGACAAGTGGTCGGTGTTTGGAATTCGTATGACGCCTACTGAAATAAGAGGGTGAGAGCGGAGCGGCGCGTCCGCGGCGAGTGTCGGCGTTTTGTGTGGCGGCCACAAGTGGCGAGTCGTAGACACTGCTGTAGCGAGTGGCGGACACACGTCGCGGCGAGTCCCTGTGGCTCGTTTGCGCCGAGCCTTAGCTCTAAGCACTAAGACTCTTTCTAACTGAACAACTTATAGGTACTATGGGAGCAAACATGAAAGAAAAAAAAATCTGCAGATTTTTTTTCATGATTTCAATGTTGGAGTAATATGGTCCAAAGCACCGCCCGAAGTAGTAACGCATATGCAATGATATAATGTAATAAAAATGTACTTCGGCAATCATTGATTTAGGCCACTGAACTTTGGGGTTATCTTTGAAGTTGACTAGGTCGATGCACTGGTCGATGATTTAATGACACTTTTATGATTTTATATCAACACCATTGACCAATAACAATTTTTTGCTTTTGCTCTCTCTACGATCAACACCCAAAGAAGAACTCCATAGGATTATATTGAGTTCTTTGAACTCCATATCAAAACCAAAAACCAAACCAAAACAAGTCAAAACATAACTGTTAATTTAGGCGGTAGGCTTGTCTCTCCATTGTAAGTTAGGTTCTAATAGACTGAGATCCGACCGTAAAATTATGCACCTATTTCATAGGAGAACGAAATGTGATTCTAGTGTATGTTGACACTGGGGCTAATTCAACGCCGCCACGTTGCCTAGAAAAATCTTGCCGCAAGTACCTTTTCCATTATGATTTATGATTTTTGGTATAACTTTTTCCACCTGTCTGTTAGGGAAGTAAATGAGGCGCCATCGGAAGGAGACTGATCTAAAGTACTGGAAAAACTAGGATTGCCACCTCTAAATCTGCCGCAACTATAGGGTTGTCAGGTTAAAAAATGACTTCTTTCAACCTGGCTACCCTATAGTTGCGGCAGATTGCGGTTGATTGTTGTGGCAGTCGTTCGACTATGAAATAGGTGCATAATTTTACGGTCGGATCTCGGACTATAAAGAGAATATTGGAAAAGAAGGTTTTAAGATATTGGAGATAGGAAAGGTAATATAAAAAATCATGTCAAAAACTAATATCGTTGTCAAAAACTAAAAAAAAACGAGATATGATTGAGTGTCTGCTAATCTGCTAATTGGGTATTTGACTACATTCAATATATTTTATTTTTATCTATTCAATAAAAAAAGGGTTAGAAAATAAAGCTAAACTCTATTTTCATTGAGTTTTTAGCTTGAATACTATTTTTAATAACAAGGTAAACTATAAAAAGTAATGAAAATGTTGATGACGTCACAACTCAATATTTAGTACAAATCTTCATACAAAGCGCATGTTTTGACGTCCGATAAAGAGTAGCTGATTTGACTAGTTGCCAAGTAGCCAATTGTATTGATATGTAAGTCTAGTCTCCACACAAATTACATCAATCTAAACTATTATAAAACTGTAACAGAAGTGTGTCTGTACATTGAAGATATTTACAAAAAAGAGATTACGATATGATTTTTAGATGTCCCTGATTCCAAATCACCAATTTTTGGATTTTTTGTCTGTCTGTTTGTTTGTTTGTTTGTTTGTTTGGGTGTATGTTTGTTCGAGTATCACGCAAAAACTACTGAACCGATTTTGATGAAACTTTTTTTGTTTGATAGCTTATCATCTGACTTAAAATCTGGTATATAATTTATGCGGACGAAGTCGCGGGAAAAAGCTCGTGAGACATAAGAGTAATTGTAACAATTACATAATTGTCAAATTCAAGGATTTTATAATTTATGTAAAAAAAAAACCAAAACCAAACTAAAACAGGTCAACTAAAAACAAGCGATAATAAACATAATACCTACTATGGTGATAATTTCAATCAATTACCTATACCTACCTACATTATTGCACATTAAAACAAAACATTCATTTGAATAAAGATAAAGCAATATAATTTACCTACCTTACATAAGTAAATGATATTATTATAAGAAAAATGAAAGAAAGCGTACAAGAAAAAAATATTATACAAAAATAATAAAATCGGTCAAGTGCGAGTCGAGCTACTCGCGCACCGAGGCTGAGGGTTCCGTACCACACCTCCACAACATATTAAAGTAAAAAAAATTTTTTTTTACTCTGGTAAAAGGTACCAGAGTAAACGTGAGTAAGTGTGAGTCGGTCTCGTGATAAAGGATCATGAGACCGACTCACACTTGGCCGGTTTTTAGGGTTCCGTACCCAAAGGGTGAAAACGGGACCCTATTACTAAGCCTACGTTGTCCGTCCGTCCGTCCGTCCGTCTGTCCTACCTATTCAGGGCTTTAACTTTTGAACCGTAATAGCTAGATAGTTGAAATTCTCAGATTATGCGTTATTACGGCGGATTTGTTAACAAATAATAAAAATGTCAAAAATTTAAAAATTAAGGGGGGTTCTCAACAAGAAACTAGTTTTTATCAATGTTTTTTCTTCACGCTCTTTCGTAAAAACGGTAATACATACAAGCGTCAAACTTAGTGTGATTATAGAGCAAACTCTATAGAATAACAACAAATATTAAAAACCGGCCAAGTGTGAGTCGGTCTCGCGCTAAAGGTCCCGGACAAAAAAGTTCTTTTTCTAAGTTAATAATGTTTTGTTCTGGTGGTGGTGTGGTACGGAACCCTCGGTGCGCTAGTAGCCCGACTCGCACTTGACCGGTTTTATTATTATTTGTTGTTATACTGTAGAGTTTGCTCTATAATCACACCAAGTTTGAAGCTTGTATGTGTTACCGTTTTTACTATAGAGCGAGAAGAAAAAACGTTGATAAAAAATAGTTCCTTGTATGAGGACCCCCCTTAATTTTTAACTTTTTGTCATTTTTATTATTTGTTAACAAATCCGCCGTAATAATGCACATTCTGTGACATTTCAACTATCTAGCTCTTACGGTTCAAAAGTTACAGCCCTAAATAGGTAGGACAGATGGACGGACGTACGGACAACGTAGGCTTAGTAATAGGGTCCCGTTTTCACCCTTTGGTTTGGGTACGGAACCCTAAAAACAGTTCCTGTCTGATTCGTTGAAATCTTGTCAAACTTGTTCAGAAGTCACGTTGATAACTAGATGTTCGCGTGGTTTCGCGTTTTTGAATGCCACGAGGCTCCGCAATCTCTTCTCAGCTGTGAACTGAAACAACTTTCCCCAGCTGTGTTTTTTTGCTAATAAAATTCTTGAGATTGGGATAGATTCTCCCACAAATTACTTGTGGCCGAAATGCAGTGCACAACACAAGCAAGAGTCCATTGCGTAAATTAAAAAAAGTTTGTTTTTTTATTAGTTTGCATGTTTAGTTAGTTATAAAGCTCACCAGCAGCGGCCACAAGTGGTCTAGCATTTTTACCACTTGTGGTTACCGTCGCGTCGGTGGTCCGTTTGCGTCAAATTTAAGCTACACACATTCGTAGCACAAGATACAATGATTTTATGTAACTTTTATCCGTTGCTATGACTAGACACCTGTACATTGAATCATTCAGGTCTTATCGTACGAAATGAAAACATTTAGCCAGTCGCTCCTCTAGCGTTGACTTAACAACACGTTAGGTATTGTTGAAACTAACCGGCCTTGATATCGTATTTATTTAACATTAAAAATGTTTACAGTGAACATGTTTTGGGCTTGTCTTGTGTTTGGAATAGTGAACGGATTCTCTCTACCTTTCGAAGGATTGTATAAGTTGGATTTAATACACTATAATGATTTTCACGCGAGGTAAGTGTATTTGTTATTTTTTTGATGTCCAGTGGAACGTAAGGAATATAAAATGAAACAAATGTTAACAGTAAAAACATACACGGAGGAAAAAAGGATGTAGTCACAAAGATAGAGAAAGGTATTGAGATGGTTTGGTCATATGGAGAGAATGGATGAGAGCCGATTGACGAGTGCAATTTATAAGGCAAGTGTAAGTGGAAATGTTGGAAGGGGACGGCCTAGACGTGCATACACTGATCAATTTGGTAACGTACTTGAAAAGGGCCAGGTCAGATGCACCCGAATCTGGAGCAATTCTCTAGAATTCTATCAGAATCGTAGCAGACGGCGCTCCGTTGTCTCTACCTACCCCAGTGGGAGACAGGCGTGAGTATTACATTTGTATGTAACAATCAGAAATGTATGATTGTTAAGAAATAAAAAAAGTACGATTGAGGGCAGCACTGTAGGCTCTGTGCCTCCTTAACGTCTAAAAAACAAAACTGTTAATTTGCAGTGACATGGTTCTAAAGTAGCTTTATAGGTTCCTGTCTGTATTTACACTGCGCTATGTTTTTGGTGTGAAATAAAGGTATAATTGATTGACCTCTGACTGAACTCACCGAAGTTTTGAGATGCTTCTGCTATGTTTATGCTTTATGCTAATGAAACTACTAATTAGCGACACATTTTACGATTTAATCGTGTCTTACCTGTTATGTCGTGTGCTTCATTTTTTTATTACTTACGTAGTTTAGCAAATTGTAACATTTTATGCTAGGTATCTATTGTTTTTGCATCTTTTAGTGTTAGTTCCTTAATCTATTCCTTGTGAAAAGAAATTTAGAAACCCAGGGATTTAATGCTCAAGGAAATGACGTCTGGTTACTAAAAACTACGTCCTTTTTATTAGTTAGGTATTATTGAAAATGATAAAGATTTGTAATTACTGTCATTTTCAATTTGTCTGAAAGCTCATCTACTATTGCCGAGTTAGCGTAGCTGTAGCGTAACTATGCGTTACAGATGCAGTTTCATATAACTGTGTCGACACTTAGCGTACAGCTATGTTGCTACTTTATTTACTACTGTAGACACAGTCAGGAATTTCCTATAGGTATAGATTATAAAGGACCTAAGTGTACGAGAGGCAGGGTGCTACAGCAGTATGCCATGCACGACTAATTGATAAAACGATAAATGCACGCTCGAGTTTGCATAAGCAAAGTAACAAAGACAGGCCCATCTTGATTACTGCCGTTTTCTCGGGGGTGGCATGCTACGCCTACAGGTAGGGGAAGGCCATACCCGGTGTGGGCATCTGTCCGTAACGTCCTCGGAGACCTCGGTAAATGTTAAGCTATTTTTAAACAGACAAAACCAGTTTTTTAATGGAATGCTCTATACTAAAATGTATAATGTTCTTGAAAACACTCTTAAACGTCCGCAGTTTTCGCTAAGAACAGGAGTGCGATTTTTGAAACTCATTCTTTGAACTCAGCAGTTGTAAAGGTTTAAATTACTATGGAGATATGTATCTTTATACTGCTGATTTGATTTTAAAAAATCGCACTCCTGAAGTATTATTTTTGAAAGTCAAATCAGCAGTAGAAAGATGCATATCTCCATAGTAATTTTTGACATTTTCAACTGCTGAACTCGGCGAATGAGATTCAAAAATCGCACTCCAGATCATTGGCTTGATAGTCAAAGCAAAGTGTCTATGCCCTATTTGCATAATTTTCAAACAATTGAAACGGTGAAGGAAAACATCGTGAGGAAACCTTATTATCTAATTACATACGGAAGATCTGTACATTAGATACCTAGCTAGATGTTAGTAGGAAGTTGCTAAGTTATGGTAAACGTACATTAAGCGTGAAACACACTGAAGAGGCTCGGGGCAAGGGCTTATTTTATAACTTTTAGACAAATTGAAAATGACAATAATGATGTACAAATCTTTATCATTTTCAATACCAAACTAATGACACGGATGTTGTGTTTAGTAAACCTGACGTCATTTCCTTTAGCATTAAATCCCTGGATTTCTAAATTTCTTTTCCCCTATTTCGTCCCTTAGGACGGGCACGGCGCGGACATCGTGCCGCTTCAAAGCTTTTTCATATGAAATGTATGCAAGCGATGCGTCGTGAATTATACTCACGCGGCAAACAGGCATGCCGCTTCGATGCCCGCGCCTTGCCCGCCCCGTACCCTTACCTACCCTTACCGTCTCGCCTCCAGTCGTGACCGGAATCTGCCTGTATTATGACGCACCTTACCGTATCAGTTGCCTCTTCTGTGTCACGTCGGTGCCTTATCCGTTCCACGCCCGTCCCATACCCTTGCCCCGTAATTTTTGTGTATGTTTCACGCCTTAGGGTTGAGACACATTTGCCGACGGCGAACGACGGCCGGCCCATACAAAACTGTCATTTAGTATGGGAAGCTGTCCGCCATTTTCGCCGCGTCGATGGCGGACGGCTTCCCATACTAAATGACAGTTTTGTATGGGCCGGCCGCCGATCGCCGTCGGTAAATGTGTCTCAACCCTTAGGACACTTATTCAAAGCAGAATGCTAAGAAACGATGAATGGATTGTGTGAAAGATGAAGAAAGGAGCGAGAACTGAAATGACAGATGACACATTCGGAAGCATAGCATGAATAAAGGCAGGAAAATTATATTAAAACTGTTTCTAGGTTCGAAGAGACATCAGTACAAACGCCGACCTGCCGCTTCAACAACAACTCTTGCCTCGGTGGATTCCCTCGCCTCTATCACGAGATCCAGGTGTTACTGAAAGAGAAGCCCAATGCCATACTGTTGAACGCCGGCGACAGTTTCCAGGGTACTTATTGGTTCACGCTGCTCAAGTGGAATGTTACTCAGCAGTTTATGAATTTGTTGCCACACGATGCTCATGTAAGTTGACCTAGAGCCATAGACATAGACTCTAGCAGTACATTAATATCGTTGCCTAGAGCAATTAATGCTACTCATGGTGTGTTGCGACGGCAATGATTTCCGCAGAGGATGTCCTCTTTCCTTCATTTCTTTTGTAATACCGTAAAAGATGGCTAAGTTGCAAGTGCATTGTAATATAATTCGACTCAGCTTGGCTATTCAAAGGGGGAACGCTGCCAGCATGCTTGGCACCATATCTTGCGGGGATGTACCCGACGACCTTTTATATATCTTAAGATCTATAAATAATACAAATACATACTACAATAATACACAGACAATATACAAATACAAATTATTATTAGTATTCTGTTTTAATTGTTAAAAGGAGTCGATCCTGCAGAAAGCTGTTTAGTTTCATAGTCTGATCGCATTTACAGCATATTACGAAATGCACTACCTATATGGGGAGCATCCCGACTTTTCGTCTGAATTTAAATGTTGCACCCATAGTAAAAATTTACCCTAAAATTACCCTTCCTTACTTGTCCATAAAAAGAATTCTCTGTTACTAAAGAAAACGTTGTTTCCAGTTTTTTTAAGTGTTCGTTTACTCAACAACACCAATTGTTTTCACAACACTTGTTATCTGCATTACAATACTTTATGCTTGAATAGCCTAAGAGTGGGGAAATTAAAGGCTTAACTATAATATCTATCTATTCGAAGAACCTAGCAAAACTCTTTAAATGTTTATGCTGTAAAGGCGAAAATTGTTTGATTCGCGATACTTACTTGAAGAAACGAAAGTTAATTTATGCTTGTAATAAAATATGTGGAAACAGTCTGTGTTGATTCATATGCTATTTTGTATGTAATTAAAATAAATTCTTTGATAACATAAGCAGTGTAAAATGTCGATAAAGTAACAAAAAGTTTTAGGTGTAATACATTTTCTGTATTACAGAATTTATTTAAAAATTACTGACAAAATTACATTTAAAGCAAGTAGGTATTCAAGGAAAGCTGTTGCTACCTACTCTTTTAGAGATAAGCTCGTCGTTTGCAGAAAAAAAGTATTAAAAGTACAAAATTGTCACAAAAAATTTTCGCATGTGCAGACGCCATTTCGAAATTAAAAAACGTTCTATAGTTAAGTTTGAAGATCTAAAAATTACCCATAAAACATTGTGCAATATTTCAGAACTAGATGTACTACACCTTTATGTTATATAACTTCTTAATATGCTGACACTTTTTTAAGGGGATGATCAGACCGTCAAACTGAACAACTTTCTCTATGACACCAACATCGAAATCGCGAAAAAAAAAAACAGCTCGTCCATACGAAACTGCAAACTTACTCGAGCCAAATGTATGGGACAGCTGATTTTGTTTTCGCGATTTCCATGTTGGTCCCATAGAGAAAGTTGTTCAGTTTGATGGTCTGATCATCCCCTTAAAAAAGTGTCAGCAGGGCAGTGTTTAGGGTCGTAACCCTAACGATCCTATATTGTAATGGTCTAAAAATCCCAACCAAACTGTGCCCCCAGGCGCTCGGTAACCACGAGTTCGACGACGGCCCAGAAGGTCTAGCTCCATACCTCAAGCACCTGATTGCGCCGGTCGTGGCTGCCAACATGAACACCTCGATGGAGACCTCACTCGAGGGGCTGTACAAGTCTCACGTCATCGTGGAGAGGCTGGGGAGGAAGATCGGCATTATTGGACTCATTACACCTGACACTCAGGTAATTTACCAATGTTTAAAAAAAAACGTGTTACAAGTTACATTTTTTTGGCGTAAGTGGTATAACCAATGATGATTAGTAAAAGTATTTGAATAAAAAAATATAATAAGTAGGTATAATTATTTAATTACCTAGAATGTATTTAACACTGGCGGCCCGTCCCGGCTTCACACGGGTGGACATCTAATCTTTTCTAGCAATAAATATAGCCTATGTTACTCAGGGTGAATGTAGCTTTCTAATGGTGGAAGAATTTTTGAAATCGGCACAGTAGTTTTTGAGTTTATTCATTACAAACGTACTACTACACAGTACTTTTTATAGTAGTACTTATTACTACACAGTAGTACACAGTAGTAGTACACAGTAGTAGTAGTACTTATTACTACACAGTAGTTTTTGAGTTTATTCATTACACGCACAAAAATACAAATCTTTCCTCTTTATATAGATTTGGTAACTTCAATTATTAGTCAAGTTACACATGATTTTTAAACATTTTTAAAAATGCGTTTTGAAAAAAGAAAACCCTAAAATAAACAAAAGTATTTCGTCTTACATACCTAGGTACGTTAGCTAAGCTAATTATGCATTACTTAATTGTTCTTATCATTTGGTATAATTACCTAATTGTCATTTATACAAAGAAATAATTCCATCCATCAAACAATTTAGCAAACTAATTGTCTCTAAATACAAAGCGAAATAAATTTTTAGAATAGTTATGAGTTTAGATATCAGCTAACTCACTTCCTTCTTTAAGTATCTTGTTCAACCTGTCAATTCATCTTATATTTATCTCACCCATATCTCATCACCTCATCAGAAAAGAGTAACTCATTTTGGTAATGTTTTTTGATATGTAGGTAGGTATCTAGGTTCAAGTTTAGATAAATTCTTCAATTCCGTATAAATTGATAACGTGTTCAGTGATAAGTATAATTTTAATGTCTTTATCGAGGCAAACCTTGGTGCAGCGCTGGACCTGCTCAGTGTTTACTATGATAGCAATGCCTTAAAGCCCAACCCTACCAAAACACAATCATGCGTATTCCATCTTTGCAATCGACAGGCTGATCGTCAACTTACCATCTCGTGGCGAGGCGTGCCTATTACTCACTGCAGCCACCCCATGTATCTCGGTGTTGTATTGGACAGAGCGCTGACGTTCAAAAAGAACTGCGAGAGCGTCAAACAGAAGGTGTTTGCGCGTAACAACCTTCTACAAAAACTAACGACCACCAAATGGGGAGCGTCGCCTCAAGTCCTGCGAACTACTGGACTAGCTCTATTTTCTGCAGGTGAATACGCGTGTCCCTTATGGAATCGTTCCGCCCATTCAAAGCTTGTGGACACAGCTTTAAATGAAACATGTCAGATCATCACTGGCTGTATCAAACCGACTCCAGTGCAGATGCTGTACCCACTGGCTGGAATTGCGTCACCAAACGTTCGCAGGGCCGTTGCAAGCTCAATAGAGAGAGCCAAAATGGAAGTCGACACATGGCACCCGATGTACAAATATCCTACAGTGCCCCGAAGGCTCAAGAGCCGTAAGGACTTCTTGAAGTGTGTCGACCCAATTCAAAGTGAGGCTCCTCAAGCTAGACGCGGTCTTTAGCGGGAAAACACCACTCTCCCTGACCCATTCGTCCCTCTTATGGAGAGCCTCCCTCCAGGACATGAGCTGCCCAGGCCGATTTGGAGGTGCTTAAATAGACTCCGAACTCAGGTCGGACGGAGTAAAGATAACATGTTCAAGTGGGGCTACATAGACGGATCTAGCCTCCACTATGAGTGCGGTGTTGCCCCACAGACTATGGCCCATCTCATATCCTGCCCTTCCTGCCCTGACACATGCAAGCGAACGGAGTTTATGAACGCTGCCGGCAGTGCTATCCGTGTGGCGAAATACTGGGCTGGAAAAATTTAAAATGACTTGCCATCGACTCGATAGAAGAATGTCTTTATCACGTGTTTGATAATATAGAATAAAAATTATTTCTTGTCACACGATAATATTAGACTCTGAAACCTACATCTTAAGTTATAAGCTGACTGTATATTACACAGTAGCTAATTATGTACGTACCGACCTAATAAGGATCAGTTTGAATATTTACTAAGTTCATGTGTTCAGAAAATAACAACTTTCAATAACGCTTTCTATTGTGTATGAAGAGATTAGGCCACGCGTTTTATAAATAACTCATTCGATTATAAAAGCTCTAAAATAAAAGTGTACTTAACGATTTTATAAGTAGTAATTATCCATCTGCATGAATGTATGGATGGATGGGTATTCGTTAAGAAAATAGTTTCTTTTCAAAATGTAGAGCACTGTATAAAAATATTTTCAACACACTTGCTCGGGAAGAAGCTCTTATCGCACCGCTTTTAGGTTCATAATGCAGTTTATGAAACACGCGTGCTCAAAGGCCAACATCGCAGAAAAAAACGAAATCTGGGCCCCATTTTAAAAAAATATTTGCCTAAACTTTTTCTTCAAATGTTATTTATTTTTTCCTCGGCAGTGTGTTGAAAAGCTTCGTATGGAACGTGTGTGCGTTGGTCATTATACAGTCTCGGCTCGTTTACAGCACTCGCCTACAGCTCGTGCTGCAATCCTGTCTCAACTGTGGTGGCCAACTTAGGTCACTTTTATCACAATACATTATGATACTATTTTGTAACATTTCAGAAACTGTCTTCCTCTCGCAACGTTATTTTCACGGACCCCGGTGAAGCTACAAAACGCGAGGCTGAATGTCTGAAAGAGCAGGGAGTCGACATCATCATCCTGCTCTCACATTGCGGCCTTGACGTGGATAAGTAAGTGATAGAAATAGTGTAGGTATACCTAAGATAATAGATGCGGTAAAGGAAAACATCTTGAGGAAACCTGCAATCGATAAGGTAAAACAACAATTGATGGGGATAGGTTATAAATATCTAAACTATTATAAAACTGTAACAGAAGTGTGTCTGTACATTGAAGATATTTACCAAAAAAAAATTACGATATGATTTTTAGATGTCCCTGATTCCAAATCAATTTTTTTGGATTTTTTGTCTGTCTGTTTGTTTGTTTGTTTGTATGTTTGTTTGTTTGTTTGTTTGTTTGGGTGTTTGTTTGTTCGAGTATCACGCAAAAACTACTGAACCGATTTTGATGAAACTTTTTTGTTTGATAGCTTATCATCTGACTTAAAATCTGGTATATAATTTATGCGGACGAAGTCGCGGGTAAAAGCTCGTAAAATAGTAAAACTGTTTTACTAGGTAAAGTACCTATCCAAAACCTAAGTTACATAATTATAGTCAGGTGTAGGTAATAGCTTTGTTGTCACTATACATGGTGTAAGCCTAAATGCGTTACATACTTTATGGTGTGCTAAAGACCATCAAACTGAACAGCGTTTAACATGGGACCAACTTTGAAATCGCGAAAAGAATTAAACTGTTTCACATATTTTGGTCCAGTAGCTTATTTTTTGTGTACCAATTGATTTTTTTCGTGATTTCGATGTTAGCTCTATATTGAAACTTGTTGTTTGATGGTCTGAATCACCCTGTTTTATATGTAAAGCATTTGTTTCTACACCCTGTTAGTTCGGCGCATCACAACATTTTTTTTCAGTTAAGGTCTGAGAAATGTTCTGACAGTTACTTGTTTAAATATAATTTTGTACGCAGGATAAGTATAGAAAACCATAATAATAATTATGCCCACGAATATAAGCAGATATTTTCTAAATATAGCATAAATATCATTATTAATAATAATAACATATTATCAAAGAAGGATAATTAGTATCTTACTCAAGGATACGTAAGTGGATCTACGTGCTGAATTTATACCTATACAACAACCATATAGAAAGTAGAAAAAAGTACTACTTCTCAGAAAATTATCTTGTCTAAGACTTTTCACGTCGCCAATGGCGGTGTTCGTAAAGCCAGATCAAAGGTATAAAGGTCACCTAATATCTTAGCCACTACCAAGGTCATCAAATTCTACTCTACTCAAATTTTGGTTTTGTATGGAACAGTAGGTGATTTTTACCACGATTTCGACTTTGGTCCCATTAACACGTTGTATAGGGTCCTTCTTAATATGCTGACACTTTTTTAAGGGTATGATCAGACCGTGGATGTTCTGAAGTTTCAGAATATCTCTGACTACCCCCTCGCGGAATATAGTCGTGAGCATATGCTATGCTATGATCAGACCGTCAAACTGAACAACTTTCCCTATGGCACGAAGATCGAAATATCGAAAAAAAAAACTACTCTTCCATACAAAACTGCCATCCTACTCAAGCCAAATGTATGGGACAGCTGTTTTTTTCGCGATTTCGTTGTTGGTCCCTTAGAGAAAGTGGTTTAGTTTGATGATGAAGGACCCTGTAGTAAGTTGTCCAGTATGATTGTCCGATCATCCTTTTAAAAAACCGTCAGCATATTAAGAAAGACCATAATAAAACGCAAAGACGCATAATTTATCGATGAGATATAAATATATTTTTCTCAAACATGCTTGGAAATGTGAGCATTATTTTGAAAACCTTCTTCGAGATAAATCGAAATTGCGGTACTGGCCAAATACATGCGCGCAGCGGCCGGCAATGTTGTATGAAAATCCATATCTGTCGTGTTTAGCGACCAAATAAATTACATACTAAACTCATATCTGTCGTGTAATTTAAAAATGGAACGATCTTTTACTCCGAAACATGGCGACCAAGGAGGTAACTTATCAAAGGTTTTATTTAAATTTCGAACTGGTTTGCAAATAGAAAGCTGTTTATTGAGAAAAAAAAACAAATTGTTGTTCGTTGTTCGTCATTGATTTTGAAAAAAGTTTTAATTTCCGCGAATTATTTGAGAAAATTTAATGTTTTCATTTCCGCGCATTATTTGAGAAAAGTACTATACAAGCCTTGGCCACAACTAGGCATTGATGGACTTACGTATGTGTGCCTCGGCTTCGCCTCGGCCCACATTTACACGTTCGTCCATCAATGCCTCTGTTGCTGGCCTCTGCAGTAATGTACTATTTCTCAAACATGCTTGGAAATGTGAGCATTATTTTGACAACCTTCTTCGAGATAAATCGAAATTGCTGTACTGGCCAAATACATGCGCGCAGCGGCCGGCAATGTTTGTATGAAAATCCATATCTGTCGTGTTTAGCGGCCAAATAAATTACATACTAAACTCATATCTGTCGTGTAATTTAAAAATGGAACGATCTTTTTCTCCGAAACATGGCAACCAAGGAGGTAACTCATCAAAGGTTTTATTTAAATTTCGAACTGACTTGCAAATAGAAAGCTGTTTATTGAAAAAAAAATGTTGTTCGTTGTTCGTCATTGATTTTGAAGAGTTTTAATTTCCGCGAATTTTTTGAGAAAATTTAGTGTTTTAATTTCCGCGCATTGTTTGAGAAAAGTACTATACAAGCCTTGGCCACAACAAGGCATTGATGGACTTACGTATGTGTGCCTCGGCTTCGCCTCGGCCCACATTTACACGTTCGTCCATCAATGCCTCTGTTGCTGGCCGCTGCAGTAATGTACTATTTATCAAGTTAGCTACGAATGATAACAATCATCTCAATATAGAAGCAATTCCTGGACATTATGATAGATAACACTGTCATTGTCAATTGTTTAAAGGGGTTAAATGGATAATGATCACTATCCTGTCATAATGTGGTTCACGCATGGATGATGTAATTTAGTCTCTATTGTTAGACTCACATAACATTATGAGAGGGGTTAGAAGTGCAAAGTAGGCGTGGAACGTGTCGCCACAGACACCATAAGGTGCGCGGCGTGGTGCAAGCGTGAGGGCATGAGTAATTGTAGCAGCGTGAGCGGGAAGACAAGTGGCGACAGCCGTCTCCGAAGCAAAAGCGCTACTTTGCATTTCTAAACCCTCTTATAATGTTCTGTGATAAGACTTAAACACGTGCTTATAACAACGTCTTCCCTTGTGTTATATCCATGCACAGTCAACAGCAAATGTCTGTGAACTTTACCCAAATTAAAAATGAAATTAATCTTAAACAAATCGTATTTTACATAGAGCTATAGATGTAACGTAAAAGAGTACACTGAATTGTCATTTTAAATTACAATTGTCATTTTTAGGGTTCCGTACCCAAAGGATGAAAACGGGACCCTATTACTAAGCCTACGTTGTCCGTCCGTCCGTCCGTCCGTCCGTCCGTCCGTCCGTCCGTCCATCCGTCCGTCTGTCCTACCTATTTAGGGCTGTAATTTTTGAACCGTAATAGCTAGATAGTTAACATTTTCTCAGATTATGCGTTATTACGGCGGATTTGATAACAAATAATATAAAAAATTTCAAAAAGTTAAATATTAAGGGAACTCAACAAGAAACTAGTTTTAATCAACGTTTTTTCTTCACGCTCTATCGTAAAAACGGTAATACATACAAGCGTCAAACTTAGTATGATTATAGAGCAAACTTTACAGAATAACAACAAATACTAAAAACCGGCCAAGTGTGAGTCGGTCTCGCGCTAAAGGTCCCGTACAAAAAGTTTTTTTAAGTTAATAATGTTGTGTTCTGTGGTGGTGTGGTATGGACCCCTCGGTGCGCGAGTAGCCCGACTCGCACTTGACCGGTTTTATTATTAATGAAATAGGTCCCTGATCGTCCTCTTTATTTTTATTTTCAGAGAGCTTGCCAAAAACCACGGAGAGAACATCGACATAATAATCGGAGGTCATACACACTCGCTTCTGTGGAACGGACCGACGCCGAGTGGGGAGAAGGCAGAGGGCCCTTACCCTATCATAGTAGAGAGCGCTGAAAAAAAGAACCATCAGGTATGGCTTATCACACGGACCTAATTTTGTTGTTCAAACTACAGGGTGAAATTGGTATCATTAGCATCCTTTTAAACTAAGAGTCTACCCATCAAACTGGACAACTTTTACTGCAAACCGATCGGAGAAAAAATAAAATCAGCTGTTGCATACATTTGAGTCGAGTAGGCATTGCAGTTTAGTATGGAACAGCTGATTATTTTTTTGCTCCGATTGGTTTGCTCCCCTTTGGGAGAAAAAGTTGTTCAGTTTGATAGGTAGACTCTTAGTTTAAAAGGATGCTAATGATATCGATTTCACATTTTACTGAGTGATTTTTTAATCACTTTCAAAATTTTCTGGGGTGGTTCAGACCATCAAACTTTTACGCAAAAAAAAAAACCTGCTGTTCCATACCTGCAATGTAATCTAAACTGCAATGTAGTTGCCCACTCGAATATTTTAATAAAATATGTATGAAACATACATTTTTTGCGGTTTCAGGTTTGCTCCCATAATATAAGTTCAGTTTGATGATCTGAACCACCCCTGAAAATTTGAAAAAAATTGTAAAAAAATCACATAGATACATATAATTCAGTAGTATAATTCAGTCACCTATGTCAAGTTTTTTTTTTGTATTTATTTTATATTTTTTACGGTTAATAGACATCACTTTATTTTCTTTCTTATGCATTTAATTAAATAAAGCAGTTTACTTTTTAAAAATCAATTTCATATTTTTTTGCGTTTCATCGAGTTTATCAATATAAATGCAATTATTAACAAAAATAAAAAAAAAATTAAGAAAAAAAAATTCAAACTCCATGGTGAAAACCTTTGCCTGGACGAAAAAAAAACCACTGATCTTCTGGGAAACTCTTTGCCCCCCACCAATTTTAACCTCACCTCGACTGGCAGGAGCGTTGCGTAAAATGTAGGCAATGGCGTATTCCTGTCTCGCTTGCACTCACTCGTGCTTACCTCTTCTTTTAAATTTGTTTCCAATGGTT
Source organism: Agonopterix subpropinquella (assembly GCA_922987775.1). Classification (NCBI taxonomy): domain Eukaryota; kingdom Metazoa; phylum Arthropoda; class Insecta; order Lepidoptera; family Depressariidae; genus Agonopterix; species Agonopterix subpropinquella. Next base: position 10,308,325 of record OV277712.1, read on the forward strand.
TGAAATGACAGCTAAGTCTCCAAAGTGGGGCTGCGTGCTAATAAACTGCGGTGTGTGCATGCATTACCGTTGAACATCATCTGCCAGCACCGCATCTCATTTTTCCGTCGCTCCATCCTTTTCTGTCACTCAGGAACGTCATTTGCTAGAGCAAATAAGATAGCGGGAACGCGACCGCACGCTCTAGCAAATGACGTTCCTGAGCGACAAAAAAGGATAGAGCGTGAAGAAATGCGATGAGGTTCTGCCAGAAATGAGGCTCAACCCTTACGCTTCTCCACTTTCACGTGCATTCTCACTCCGTTAAGTGGAACGCTAGTTTCTCTTCTTATGACATCACTACAGGGTGAAATTGATATCATTAGCATCCTTTTAAACTAAGAGTCTAACCATCAAACTGAACAACTTTTACTATGGGAGCAAACCGATAGGAGCAACAAAAAAAATCTGCAGTTGCATACATTTGAGTCGAGTAGGCATTGCGGTTTAGTATGGAACAGCGGATTTATTTTTGCTCCGATCGGTTTGCTCCCATAGTAAAAGTTGTTCAGTTTGATGGGTAGACTCTTAGTTTAATACATTCGCGGACAGTGAACGAGACACAATCGAACTTTAATTGTTATCACTGCTATAGCCGGTCAGTGTCCGCGAATGTGTTAAAAGGATGCTAATGATATCAATTTCACCTTGTATATTGGATAATACATTTTTCTCTGTATGGTTTTTCAGGTGTTGATTGTGCAGGCGTCTGCCTTCACAAAGTACATGGGCAACCTGTCGGTTTACTTCGATTTTCGCGGCGACTACGTTTCCTGGGAAGGCGGACCATTATTCCTAAACCGATCCATAGAAGAAGGTAAAACATTGGTGTTCAAATATTTAGTTTCTGTTCTTTTTTGCAGCAAGTTTTATTTGAGTTTGATCGTAGGAACAACCCCTGCAAATGTAACGGTGATCCTGATATTTGTGAAATATTTAGCCAGTGGTCCAAAAACTACCCACTTCCTTAAATTACTAGTGAGTAATTTTTTAAACATAATTATAGTCTTGCTAGTTATCGTTTGTAGACTTCATTCATATACCTAAATCTTATACTAATTTCAATTAAATATTTATAAGAAAGAACAAGCTTCAAATCTGCAATACGCTTCGTCGAAATGGCAACATGTCCGTATCTGCAACATGCTTCGTCAAAACTGTGGTCAAAAGTTAAACAAAAAATAAATGAACAGGATACCAATCAGCAACATGCCTGGTCAAAATGTTAAATAGATACATATACAAACTCACGACCTTATTCCCTGTTGGGGTGGTCAGGTTAACGACAATTGTTTGAGGTCTTAGTCCTTTCAGATTTTACCGAAGTTCCACTGTAGTTAGTTCAAAGAATTGACAACAAAGTTTGACACATTGCAGATCAAGAAATCAAAGCAAAACTAGCGCCCTACGCTAAGATGGTTCATGAAGCCGAGAACGTGCCAGTAGGGAAAACGTTGACTACTCTTGATTATGAAGCCTGTGTGTTTGGAGAGTGCGCCCTCGGCGATCTGCTTTGCGACTCTTTGAACGATTTTGTGAGTAAAAACATAATATACAACGTGTTAATGAATTAACGCAAAACTAGAAAGTAGTTTGTTTAGAATCGAGAACAGAATCCAACTATCATAGTTTCAACATAGGTAATTTTTTTTAAAATTTTAAGTAATTTTTTCGTAATAGGGTAAACTATAGTATTGTTCGCACCCCACTAGTCATTGGCACTTTGCATTTTGAACACAAATATTAAGAATTGTTCTATCAGAAAATACAGTTTGGTATTTTTTTTGGTTTCTTGTAAATGTCTACATTCATAAACTTCAATGGTAATATTTATAACATATAACCTGACAACACTGTAAAATAAACAAAGTCGTTGACAGGAGGAATATCACTTTGACGCCATTTTATTGCAAATTTAACAAGCTTTGGATAAGTTTGAACTTTTATAATTTACGTATAAATATATAAATATGAGATATGATGTGTGCTATTTTGCTTTGTTTTACAATAAATAATAGATTTTAAGGGATTTCCGTTGATTTTTCTAACGTAACCTTTAATTTATAGAGTGCCAATCAATAGTTATAATTTTGTACTGAAGTATAATTCATTAGCACCTATGCCAATCACTAAAAATCAATTCTAATATTTTCCCTTCAATATTAGACCACGAGATGAATTGGTTGTTAACAATGTTAGAATTTTGTTTCACTACCTTGTTATCAATTTCTGGCACTGCCAATCATTATACTCAGGTATAGTGCCAATCACTGTAGTGAGTGCCAATCGTTGCAATTGAAGGCATAGTCATATGAATAAATAGTAATAGTACACTATAGTAGAAGCGAAACTCTCGCGACAGACGCGTTCAAGGTTTACTCAACCCGATGTCAACCCACCGCACGGGCACACTACTTACTACCAAAACAAGATTATAAAAATGTATCTATGAGTACGTTAGCGCTTTCTTTCAGTGCTGAAATGTTAACAAATCATTTTTGCCTCAAAAGTTAAAATGTGAATAACTTTAAATTTTAAGTATCAAAATAATGAAATTATTGTTTCAATCTAATTATTTTGTTATAAATCAGTTGGGGTGTATGAGGTTTTGCGCTAATTCATTAACACGTTGTATAGGCTGTATTTAAATTGCCTTTTTAATTGCAGGCTAAATTGAAAGTGAGGACAGAGCACGACTTCATTTCGTTCATTCAACGCGGAAATATTAAGTCTTCTATACCAGAAGGAAGTAAGTGACCTTCTACATATGTCTACCTGTTGATATTTAAAAATTTCATACTACTTACCTATCTTAAGTAGGTACGTAAGTATACATTATTCAATGGTGACTGTTGCTGGAACTGGAACCATGCACCTGTGTGTGCATTAGAGATATAGAGATAAGAAAAGGTTACGTGTGGTGTTCAGGTCAATTAGGTGTCTCCAAATCACAGATTGTTGTCTGTCTGTTTGTTTGTTCATTCGAGCATTGAGCCAAAACTACAGGAGTGCGATTTTTGAATCTCATTCGCTGAGTTCAGCAGTTGTAAATGTCAAAACTACTATGGAGATACGCAACTTTCTACAGCTGATTTGACTTTAAAAAATAGCACTTCTGTATTATGATTTTTGAAAGTCAAATAAATCATTAGTAGAAAGATGCATATCTCCATAGTAATTTTGACATTTACAAGTGCTGAACTCCGCAAATGAGATTCAAAAATCGCACTCCGGGACCGATTTTGATGAAACTTTTTGTGTTATAAAGCTTTCGATTAGAGTTAAAACCTGGTATTACATTTCAAATTATCTAAATATGAATAATTAAGTCTCAGACGGGATTTGAACGGCAACCTGCAAATTGCAAAACCGGGACTGTACTTTTGTCCAAATAAGCTACCGAGCCTACTACATCAAAAACGAAAAATTCTAGCTGTAACAAGTTAATAATTAATAATATTCCGCCTGTTCGGACAAAGTCGCGGGTGAAATCTAGTATCTAAATCTAAACTATTATAAAACTGTAACAGAAATGTGTCTGTACATAGAAGATATTAACAAAAAAAAAGTTACGATATGGTTTTTAGGTGTCCCTGATTCCATATCACCAATTTTTGGATTTTTTGTCTGTCTGTTTGTTTGTGTGTTTGTTTGAACGAGCATCACGCAAAAACTACTGAACTGATTTTGATGAAACTTTTTTTGTTTAATAGCTTATGATCTGACTTAAAATCTGGTATATAATTTGTGCGGACGAAGTCGCGGGTTAACACTGGTACCGATTCGGACTGTACCACGACTTAACTAAATGTATTCCTGTCACTTTCTAAAATAAGATTAAGAAAAGAGACAGAAAACCAACAGCTGACTTTAGTGCTGTCAAAGTGACGTTACACGCCCAAAATAAGATGCCATCATAATGTACGCCATCTTATTTATAGCGTTTTTGGGCGTGTAACGTCACTTTGACAGCACGTCAGCTGATGGTTTTCTGTCTCTTTTCTTAATCTTATTTTATAAAGTGACAGGAATACATTTAGTTAAGTTAAGTCGTGGCACAGTCCGAATCGAGGCCACTAGTTTATTATAAAATAGGTGTGAGCAGATTTATTTAATTTTGAAACTTGTATTTTTTACAGCTATAACTCAAGGCATAATATTTGAGTTGCTACCATTCAAGGATCGTATCCAGTCGTTTGAAATGCAAGGCAAATATGTTGTGGAGGCGTTGGAGAGAAGCGTGCGGGACGCTTGGGACTACAACCCGTTTAAAGGACCCTGGGTTCTGCAGGTTTCAGGTAATAATACTTACGTACACTCACGACCATAGTCCCAATGGGTAGATGCCCTTAAGATAAGATAAATATTCTTTATTTGCACACCAAGCATAAGCATAAGCATAAGCATAAGCATATGCTCACGACTATATTCCCCGAGGGGGTAGTCAGAGATATTCTGAAACTTCAGAACCTCCACGTTTCACTAGTAGTACCGAAACTCTGTCCAGTGTGACGGGGAGTGAGCCCGTCGCCACTTGTAATGGACAGTAGGTACAATACATGCTTCGAAATTGAAGCATGCAGACGATGATGATTCCTCACGATGTTTTCCTTCACCGAAAAACCAGTGGTGTTACAAATCGTACATAAATTCCGAAAAACTCATTGGTACGAGTCGGCCTGGACGGGGATCGAACCATCGCCTCCTGCACGGCAGGCAAGGTTACTCGTCACTGGACCACCACGGCTTCACACCTAAATACACATAAAAATAACAACAATATACACGAACAGGAAGGGTACAAAAGGCGGCCTTATCACTAAAAGTGATTTCTTCCAGACAACCAGCCTTTATTTATCATCATCACCTTCAGCGTTTCTTTAGAATGATGATTAGTGAGACGCAGGGCTTCCCCAAATGATAATGCAACTTTTCTTTGACCATATGGTCCAAAAAAATTTTTGGTATGTACTGCCCAAAGTTGAAACTTATGCTAATTGATAGACTTTATCACCAATAGTAACTTTTACTATGGCACTCGAAAATCGATCTCGGTGAAATATGGTTTTTAGGTGTCCCTGATTCCAAATCAGCAATTTTTTATATTTTTGTCTGCATTTTTTTTGGGAATCACGCAAAAACTACTGAACCGATTTGATGAAACTTTTTACTTAATTGAAAGTTTATAATCCTACTCTTTCACGCTAAAATGGCTGAACCGATTTCGATCAAACTTTCCATATAGACAGTGGCGGATTAAACATCGGCAGCGCCCTAGGCAAGTGCCACATCGGCGCCTCTCCGGCAGCCACCACAATTGTGTGATTTTTTGTAGCTTAATTGAGAATTTGGAGCGACCTAAGCAAGTTAAATATTTCTTAAAGAAAAATTTTGAAAAAATGTAATTTAATTATTTTGCTTTTTTTATAAGCTGCACCGCTAAATGTTTTCTTTAATTCACTCCAGTTTTGCACGTATTTATGGGTAAAGAATAGAGGAGCGCGTGACGGACGATCGGATCTGAAATGGCATGTTACGCCAAAAAGGTTACTGAACAACGGGGCGCCAACCGCTCAAGTGCAAGTGACCCAGCACCCCGTCCTTTGTTTTCTTTTTCTCTAATAATGAACGAAGATATTTATTGTGCATCTGTAAAACAGATGGTGTTGGTGTTAGATAATATTGGTAACTAAGATTTTTTACTAATTTGAAGGGATCATTCAGTTGCCATATCCATGCATACAGAGAGTTGTGAACATTTAATATTTTTTCTTTTGTCTAAAAATTCGGCTCGCGCCCCAGGTAACCTCGCGCCCCTAGGCACGTGCCTAGTATGCCTAAAGGATAATACGCCACTGCATATAGATAGTTCTTATCTCAGAATAACACATAGGCTACATATTATGTGTCCACGCAGACGGAGTCGCGGGCAAAAGCTAGTTTTATATAAAATCAAGTATATAATTTCTGCGGACAAAGTCACTGGTAAAAGCTCGTTAAGTCATAAAGCTACTGTTCTTTGTCCGCAGGTCTACGAGTAACCTACGACTTGGCAAAACCGGAAGGTTCCCGGATAACATCGGTGACGGTGGGCGGTGAGAACTCAACGAAACAGCTGAACAGCGATACCTACTATCAAGTCACCGCGCCTGCCTACTTGGCTAACGGAGGCGATGGATTTACGGTAATATTTTATGTCATTTTATCTCGAAAAATTACTTGAATGAAGGAGATGATTGAGGAAGAGAGGAGACAGGCGTATGTCTACTAGGTATACAGGGTGTAACAAAACACCGTAGTAACATTTAAGGGGGTTCTTCAGACCATCAATCTGAACAACTTTCACTATGGAGCCAACGTCGAGAAAAAATAAAAAAAATCTGCCGTCCTATACATTTGAGTCGAGACGGTGCTGCAGTTTTGTATGAAAGACCGGTTTTTTTTTCTCGATTTCGATGTTGGCTCCATAGTGAAAGTTGTTCAGTTTGATGGTCTGCAGCACCACCTTAAGTATTACTAGGGTGTTTTGTTACACCCTGTATAGCTAGCATGCCATGGACGATAGAGCGACAAAACCACCATATTTTGTGCGCTCGTTTTCGCATACGCAAAGTAACAAGGATAGAGGCACGTCTCGATTTTTGTGTTTGTTTACCCGACCGCGCCAGAAGGAGGGTTATTTAAAGAGAAAACTTCTTTAGCGGCGTTGTGCACTTTTTGGGATGGGTAAAAAATTTTAAATTCGCGTCAGGACCGTGACATCACGTGACGTAAGACGTAAGATCTCTTAGTTTTCACTTCTGCCGGCACTCCCGGAGTGCAACCCGTTGTTTTTTTTCGGGGCTGAGATGCTAGACCCACTGCAGTGGGATTCTTCTTCTGTAGAGTCGATGGTTTGCCAATGAGTTTAATTTGCTTCAGTTGGATATTGAACAGATTATATACAGGGTGTACAATAAAATAGGACAGCTACTTAAAGGGGTGCTTCAGACCATCAAACTGAACAACTTTCTCTATGGGACCAATATCGAAATCGCGAAAAAAAAATCTGCTGTCCCATACATTTCAGTCGAGTTATGTTTGCAGTTTTGTATGGGAGAGCGGATTTTTTTTTCGCGATTTCGATATTGGTCCCATAGAGAAAGTTGTTCAGTTTGATGGTCTGAAGCACCCCTTTGAGTAGCTGTTCCATTTTATTGTACACCCTGTAGAATACTTTCACGAGCACCGAGCAAAAATTACTTAATTGGTAGGTTGATAAAATGCCTAGCTACAATACAGAAAAGTTTAGTAGTGTATTGTCCATACAGATATCGTTGTCAGAAACAAACTGGTAGTTTAGTAAAAATAAAGAAAATTAGTGAGAAATTGACATAATTGCTCACTATACAGGAGCACATAATTTTAGGGTAACTACTCGATAATTAGTTTTCTTTCGAAGATTTCCATCTTTTCTTCTTCTTCGGGTTCCTCTCCATTACTGGAGGTTGGCAGTCAACTTGGCAAGTCAATCTTTAAAAAAATAAATTCTGTTTTGCTTATCCCCCTTGGTTGGATACAACCCCTCGAAACAGACCTTCAAAAACATAATTTTATTTACTTTCTTTACAGATGTTTAAAACGGGCAAGACTAATGTTCAATTTATTGGAAGAGACTCAAGTGTTCTTGAAGATTACATCAAGGCGCATTCACCTCTCAATATAACTGCTGACGAAAGAATTAGGATAATACAAAAAAGCTAATTGTTACGTAATATGTAATTTGAATAATCTAGTCCTGATGAAAATAACGTTGTTTTATTAAGAGCCTTCCGAGCCTATTGTGCTGCCATCAATCGATTTTATTTAATTTCTATACAATCAAACAACATTTCCAAATAAAATCGGTCAAGTGCGAGTTGGGCTACTCGCGTACAGAGGGTTCCGTACCACCACAGAACACAACATTATTAGAAAAAAAAAAACTTTTTTTGTCCGGGACCTTTAGCGCAAGACCGACTCACACTTGGCCGGTTTTTAGTATTTGTTGTTATTTTGTAGAGTTTGCTCTATAATCACACTAAGTTCGACGCTTGTATGTATTACCGTTTTTACGATAGATCGTGAAGAAAAAACGTTGATAATAAATAGTTTCTTGTAGAGTACCCCCTTAATTTTTAACTTTTAGTAATTTTTATTATTTGTTAACAAATCCGCCGTAATAACGCTAGCTATTACGGTTCAAAAGTTACAGCCTTAAATAGGTAGGACAGACGGACGGACGGACAGACGGACAGACGGACGGACAACGTAGGCTTAGTAATAGGGTCCCGTTTTCACCCTTTGGGTACGGAACCAATTCAAAATTAGCAATGACTACAATGTGACATTCTTGTTTTTTAGGGTCCCGTTTTCACCCTTTGGGTACGGAACCCTAAAAAACAAGAATGTCACATTGTAGTCATTGCTAATTTTGAGTTGATGTCACTGCGGATTTGTTTTTTATAATGTTTATAGTTATTATCTTTAAAACCGCATATAAAAACGTGTCTCCCACCTACTAAAAGCAATCACCTGATCGTCCATTAATTGGGTGAGGTAATTTTGGCTATTTTGTTTTTTTTTGTTTCTATCACGAAATCAAAGACCGGTAGACTTTTTAAGCACTCTGTTTTATTTTTACTTCTACAGTCTAGTTATTATAATTTTATCAAACTATTTTAATTTGAAATATATCATAATCACTTCACAAATACTAGTTATCACTTCGAGTGCCGGCCGAGAACTGGTGAAACAAGTATTTGGCTCGACGACCCCCAAATCTCACATTTTATTTGCAAGAGTCCCCCTATCCCCCACGTGAGATTGACCCCTAAATGTCTCACGTATTAAATGGACGCCCCCGTACTTATGCAAAGTCCAAAAAATTGTTTGCTAGTTTCCTATAGGTTTCTTAAAGAAATTTGTTCAGTATTATGGGTAGGTACAGTTCCTACATTCAACTTTAAGGCGGTTGCAGAGGGTCAATTTTATACAAAACTTTGACGCACAATACGCGTAGACGGTATTAATATAAGTAACTTTGTATATATGGAAAAATAGTTAAGAAAATCTAGTTGTCGCGTATCAAATAACATTTGCAATTTATAATATAACTAGCGGCCCGTCTCGGCTTCGCACGGGTGGACGTCTAATCTTTTCTAGCAATAAATATAGCCTATGTTACTCAGGGTGAATGCAGCTTTCTAATGGTGAAAGAATTTTTTAAATCGGCCCAGTACTTTTTGAGCCTATTCATTACAAACATACAAACATACAAAAATAGGTACAAATCTTTCCTCTTTATAATATTAGTGTAGATTACGAAGATATATAGCTTTGAAATTTTTCATACAAAATTTTCAAAGCTTTATATCTTCGTAATTATATTATAAATTACATCTAGATTTTCTAAACTATTTTTCCATATATAAAATGTTACTTTTATTAATTCCGTCTACGCGTATTGTGCGTCAAACGTTTGTATGGACTGAAAACACCTTAAGTAACATTATGTATAATTTGAATCCTTAGTGTATAATTTAAGTATATCTTACTGGTTCTGTAACAATACATCTAAACTTTAGCATTTATAATTTTTTTTACTGCGATGTATTGAGATGAGACATAATAAAAATTATTACAAGGCAGGTAGTTGTAGAAAAGTTGTTGTCTACCTCGAAATGGGAGTAAGGTCGTGAGTTTATGTAAGTATATAATTATCTATATATTTATTATGTAATTTGTTGTTATTTTGTAGGTATTAGGTACCTATACATATAAAACTAAAAAGTATTTGTTATTGGTTTTAAAGGCTATTATTGTGAATAAAAAAAATAAAAAAACGTTTTTTTTTTTAATTTGCGCTTTTATTTATTATTCTATATTTCGCTAACGATCCTTTCGGACCAAAAGCATAGCGATCACCTCCCGTGATGACCATCTCCCAAAACAACTCCTTTCCAAGAGCGATGATAGCCCGCCCATACGGAAGAGAGCTAGCGCCTCAATCCTGAGGCCGCGGTTCGATTCCTGGCCTGTACCACTAAGTTCTTCGGAATTTATGTACGGTTGTATTTATCATTTACTAGCTCGGCGGTGAAGGATAACATCGTGAGGAAACCTGCATTCCCGAGAATGAAAAGAAAATACCATAAGTTCGGAGGTTTGCGTAAATATGGGTGAGCTTGGGGCGAACACAAAAGGACCAGCGCTGGTCTCCGTGTTACAACGACTCTTGCTTGCAATAGCCCAACTACAAATAATAATAAAAATAACAACTCCTTACCAAAATGGCCACGTCTGTTACATGTCTACTTACTTATTAAATTAATTCCCAAAATGATCCCTCCCTAATACAACCACTTTTCAAATAGATAACTTTTTAACTGCAAATTATTGTCTAACTAGCGACTAGGTATTTCAAATAACACAAACCTTCGTCGTGAATCAGTAGTTTTTTTTGACATTAGCCTACAGACATGACAGCAGAAAAACCCGGCGGGGTACTTATTTTACTTACTTATACTAACTTTGTTCATCGATATCAGCATGTCTAGTATGGTTTCTCTACACGCGCGCGACTTGCCTCCGCTGCATACAAAATAATCGATTCCCGCGCTTTTCGGAGAGTGCAAGCCGCGCTTGCCGCGACTTGTAGTATGGAAAAAAGCCGAGTCGCGCCCAAGTAGAGAAATCATGCTAGAGGGTCAGAAATGCACAAGGCTTCGAAATATACAGGGTGTAACAAAACATCCTAGTAATACTTAAGGGGGTGCTTCAGACCATCAATCTGAACAACTTTCACTATGGAGCCAAAGTCGAGGATAAATAAAAAAAATCTGCCGTCCCGTACATTTGATTTGAGTCGAGACGGTACTACAGTTTTGCATGAAAAAGCGGATTTTTCTTTCGCGATATCGATGTCGGCTCCATAGTGAAAGTTGTTCAGTTTGATGGTCTGAACCCCCTTAAGTATTACTAGGGTGTTTTGTTACACCCTGTATGTGACCTATCTATACGGTTAAGAGTCCTTTTACCGTTCAATAGTGGCACCAAAATCACCTCACGCAATTAATGGACGCCCTACATACTAAAAGCAATCAGCTGGTCGAACATTTCTAAGATTTTTTTTTTTTGTTTCTTTGGGAAAGTTGTTCAGTATAACAATATTAAAGATTAATCAATATTGAAACCTCAATGAAAGAATAAAAGTGCTGCCTACTTACTTTAGGACTTTTCTAATTTAGTTTTTCATTATTGAGAAATCTTTAATATTGCGACGAGGGTGCAACTGAACGGTAAAATGACTCTTAACAGTTGCGCTGAAGTGCGACCTTACTCGCAGATGATGAGAGGGTTCAATTGAGCTATAACTTGCAACGCTGTTCTAAGACCGGGTAGAAATGTAGCTCGGATGGAGTCTAGAAATCATAAATTGCATATCTCTACTAGAGAGTAGGTAGGGAAGTTCTCGTAAGTATATTATACCATGTTAAGGGGATATAATTCAGAGCGCGCTCCATACAAACGAAGTCTGGTTTTATTTTCAATAACAACCGATTAAAGCCCACGATTTTTTTTTTAAACTATCTAGAAACTAATCTGTATTGTAATGAGTCAGATTTTCGTTAAAAGGACATCCGTCACATAATACCAAAAAATGTATAACCGAACTTCTATTTTTATTATGGACTATGAAACACTAGAAACTAATTGTAGGCATCAGTTTATTTTATAATGCTTTATTAGTTTTTATCATTTTTATTATATAAAAAAAAGCATTGTGCTTGCATCACCTCCTATCAAACAACAATGACATCCATTTTGGGGTCGCTGCTTTTTTATAATTTGCAGTTTTGTATACGGCAGCGGATTTTTTTTTCGCGATTTCAATGTTGGTCCCGTAGTAAAAGTTGTTCAGTTTGATAACCTGAAGCACTCCTTTAAGTAAGTGTCCCATTTAATTTTACACCCCGTATATTAAACTGTAGTCTTTGGAAATTATATACTGACCGTGACCTGGGCCTCAATTGTGCAGTTTTATACGGTTTTGGTTTGGTTTTGGTTTGGTTTTGGTTTTGGTTTAGTTTTGGTTTAGATTTGGTTTAGCTGAAGTAAAAAAGCTATAACGATATTTTTTTCTGAACGGTTAAATCGCACAATACGGAAAATTCGATCGAACGGACATCAAACGTAACGCCAACGTATCTTACGAAATAAAGCTAAATCGTTACCGTTAATATAATTTGCGCGATACGAATTGTGCATAACGTAAAGTTTTTGGTTGTGGTTTTGTTTTGGTAGTATCGTTCAAACTTAGGCCGATCGAGACCCTGCTAATATCGTCTTACCAACACGTGTCGGTAGTCTGTCCTCTGACCTCCATCTTTCCCCTAAAAAAATAAAAACAAAAACTCCCTAAAGAAAAACAAGACCATTGCGCCGAGGAACCTCTAACCAAACCAAACACCATCAAAAATATTACGTTATCTATTACCACCATTGTGCCTCCCCTCAAAATTCTCTCAAGAAGGTTTTCTCGCTAAAATTCAAAACAGGAAAATGTCCCCGCCGCATCTCACTTTGCAACCATAGCACGGAGGAATACTTGGCTGTTGTAATACAGTCGCGTGATAAGTTTACAAGTGGCAGTATTTTATATTATAATAGGGGGAAACCGGGATGCTTGAACAGGTGGGATAGATGAGCCACCTCAATTTTTTGATTGAAAATTTCGTGCTATCGATTCGGTTGACAGGTCATTGCATGCCCGCAAACCACATCTACCACTACAAGTGCCATCTAGGTTGCCGGCAGAGTAGTTTGACTTCGAGCTGAGTTTATGTGTTTTTCATAGTAAAAAGTGAAAAAAATGTGTTTGGTTTATTTGTTTGTTCTTGCGTTATATTAAAAGGAATGTAGTATATTGATGTATGGTTATATTGTCAAACTAGTGTAGTTTGTTGAATGCAAAGCCTATTTGACCTGTGATTAAGAGTTTTTCGGAAATCTAAACAAAAGTAGGAACGGGTCGATAAGGGATGGTTGAGCCACCCCACAGAGGGATGGTTGACCATAGTCAATAATAATATTTTTCCTCGATTTTATTTATGTTGGAGATTCAAATGCCGTTTCAATCCAAAACTAAGTAGAATATAGGCTTGAAGCCCCAAAAAACGAAGTCAAAAAGCAGAAATTTGTAGATTCGGACTTCCGAAGTTTCTAAGGGCCATATACCAGCTTTTTGTTTTTTTGCCATGTTTTGGTTTAAAAATTTGTTTCTCTTATTAACGTTTTCTTAGTGGGTTCATTTTATTAAATAATAGTGTTTATAATACTAAATTAGACATTAAAATGTTTTCTTATGTAGTAATTTTCTTCATACTAGTCAAGAAAACCGTAGTCAAAGTGTGCAATGTTGACATGCCGTTATTTTTTGTTCCATTTTCAATCCTAACAATTTTAGATTGTTCCCATACATTTAATATGATATTTTATTATAATTGCAATGAATTTTGAACGCTATCTTGTTGTATTTCTTTAAATATAAGGGTATGTTCAACCATCCCTACCCCCCTGTTCAACCATCCCACCCATTGGGGATGGTTGAGCCAAATCTCATTTTTTGTAAAAAGCTGTCTAGCCCAATAAATATTATACTCACAAACATCTTAGTACATACTATTTGTAGCCAAATAGCTGTACTATCTAATGCCACTAAAGTAACATCACTGCATCTATGCAATAAAAAGTGGTGCGCGTTTAAGCAAAAGGTGGTTCAACCATCCCGCACTCCCCCTACAACATGGAGAAAAACCGTGCAGCCGGAACTTAGTATCGAAAAGTCATTATAGCTAGCCAACAAATCTAACATTTACCTAACCCTTTTGAGCGAAGTACCTAAAATGCACCATGCCTATGAAGCAAAATGCCTACAGTCAATGTCTAAAACTCAGGATGCCTATGAAGTTTTAATGTCTATAAAGTTTTAAAGTCTACGAAGCAAAATGCCTATGTTGTTTAATGTCTACAAAGTACAATTCACTAGAATTGCCTACAAAGCAGCATCTTTTAAAACTAAGAGTCTACCCATCAAATTGAACAACTCACTAAGGAAGCAAACCCTCAGAGCAAAAAAAATCAGCTGTTGCATTCATTTTATTCGAGTAGGCATTGCAGTTTAGTATGGAGCAGCAGATTTTTTTGTTGCTCCGATCGGTTTGCTCCCATAGTAAAAGTTGTTCAGTTTGATGGGTAGACTCTTAGGATGCTAATGATATCAATTTCACCCTGTAGAAATAGAAATATCGAAAACTTTTCTATGATTGACGACTTAGACATTTTTCTTGGAATAAATTATACTTACCGGAAAGTGCAAAGTTACCGTGTGAACTCTCTACCTACATAAGTACGTAGGTATGTATATGATGTACACCTTAGCTTAGGTATTCATGCAAAAAACAAGAGAGCCATCAGGTAAATGGGGCGCGGGAACAAAGGACCCAAGGTTGTAATGGGAGTGTACTTTTGAAGGTATGTGTCGTTACACATCTTGCATTTTGACGCACCGGTTTTTTGTGGCGAGATTGAAAAGAGCAAGGCCTTACCATGAGTTTTCACTGTAGTACACTACAGTATAGTTTTACTCTAATATAGGTAGGTAGTTATACAACGAAACTAGAAAGTAGTTTGTTCAGAATCGAGAGCAGAATCGGATTATCATGGTTTTAACATAGGTAATTTTTTTCAAAATATTAAATAATTTGTTTGTAAAAGAAGTTTGGCGGAATCAGAATCAGAATCAGAATCAGAATAACTTTATAATTAATAAGGCCATATAATTTGAGACCCAGACATAGAGGTCCCATACATGAATAAAACTTAGTAATACGTGTAGAATGAAACAAAACTAACACAAATATAAATCGGTTGTAATCTGTAGAAGTTGGGGGAAAGGTATTTCTCCTTAATATGATACCTTTTGTATCAAGTGTGTGAAACTCATAATCTTTCTTATTAGATAGTCCACTCAATCTTCTACGCATTCATTGTGTTTCTTATTAATGAAAATTCACGATAACCGTACCATATTATGATAACGGAAGAAAACGAAATCACACACACTATCAGTTCAACCAAGCCAAATACGTTCCGTAACGACCAAAAATACCTCAGTGAAAATATTAGATGAAAATAGCTGTCGTGGTTACGTTTTGCTTCTGCTTTTTGGAAAATTTGTCTATTTTACTAGCATATTCTTCTTTTGAATCCGGACTTCTCGAGATGTGGAAGTTTTTTTATAAAATGCCTTAATTTTTTCTGTTTAATAATTATGACCCCGTCCTGAATGGTTTTTAGTTTTCGTGAAAAATGGCTGGGTCCAAATCTGCCAATCTTCTTTATAATTTACTGAACCCGATGTCACCCAACGCACGGGCGCACTCACCCTAACTGAAAATGGGACCAACATCGATATCGCGAAAAAAGTTTGTATACGGAACAACCGACTTTTTTCGCGATATCGATGTTGGTCCCATTTTCAGTTAGGGTGAGTGCGACCAAAATGTATGGGTCAGCTTAATTTTTTTGTAATCTGAAAGAAAGTCTTTTGAAACATTTAGGTAGGTTAGGTACATTCTCATCTAGGTATTCTTGGGCTTATGTAATGTCCAAGAACAATTAAATTTTAGTTAGGTTAGGTTAGGTTAGTACCTACCTAAATTGTTAATGAGGATTGAACCGAATCTAACGGGGAATCGGAATATATTTCTATTTTTATATAGATAGAATTCTGAACGTAAAGTGGCAAAAATAGAGTCTTCCGGGACTCCAGTATACTTCTCTTCATTATTATATACTTACGAGCTTTTACCCGCGACTTCGTCCGGATAAATTATATACCAGATTTTAAGTCAGATGATAAGCTATCAAACAAAAAAAGTTTCGTCAAAATCGGTTCAGTAGTTTTTGCGTGATACTCGAACAAACAAACACCCAAACAAACAAATAAACAAACAAACAAACAAAAAATCCAAAAATTGGTGATTTGGAATCAGGGACAGGTAAAAACCATGTCGTAATTTTTTTTTGTTAATATCTTCAATGTACAGACACATTTCTGTTACAGTTTTATAATAGTTTAGATTAACTATGGATCCACATTAGGTAATTTAATTTTATAAACTTTGATTTTCTTAATAAGAGATCTTAATTTTCAAACTTCCCAAAATTTTATATAAGGATTGAAGAAGTTATTACAATTTAGTTACATTTTATTAAGATTTCGCTCAGGGCCACTTCACTTTGCAAGCGGTTTTATTCAATCAAAATGTAAATTTAATGAAAATGACACCCAAAGTTTTCTACGCTTCGGGAGGATAATATTAAATTGAATCAAATAGTCAGCAGTTTTAGGTAAGTGAAGAAAAAAACGTTGAATCTCTACTTTGTACCTAAATAAATTCCAAAAATAATATGTTCAAAGTGATAGTCAAAGTGAAGTCAGTATGTGTGGTGTAAATGTGATGGATAAATTGAAAAATAGTTTTATTAGAGAACGCTGTGGTCTGAAAGAGGATGTAAACTATTTTTGTATGAGAAAGGTATGTTGAGATGGTTTGGTCATGTGGAAAGAATGGATGAGAGCAGATTGACGAGGGCAATTTATAAGGCAAGCGTTAGTGGAAATGTTGGAAGAGGACGGCCTAGACGTACATATACGGACCAAATTGGCGACGTGCTTAAGAAGGGCCAGGTCAGATCTACCCGAAACCGACGAGCATGCATGAAAGGTCTTATGAATGTGGAGGAAGCTAGAGAGGTATGTCAGGATCGTAGCAGGTGGCGTTCCGTTGTCTCTGCCTACCCTAGTGGGAGACAGGCATGAGAATATGTATGTATGTATGTCAAAGTTATAATAAAATTATAAAAATTAACTTAAAATCTGACGACCGTTTCTCTCGACTCTAATCACGAAACGAGACACGTATCGGTTATTTGTAGAATCAGTAATTTACAGAATTAGTAATTTGTAGAAACGGTCATTTGCAGAATCGGTGATAGAATCAATAATTCACCGATTCGAGAGACCAACCCGAACGTACATTTCACGAATTTGTCATTTATACGGGGTGAAATTGATATCATTGGCATCCTTTTAAACTAAGAGTCTACCCATCAAACTGAACAAGTTTTACTATGGGCGCAAAGCGATCGGAGCTACAAAAAAATCTGCTGTTGCATACATTTGAGTCGAGTAGGCAGCGGCGGCGGGTGCAATTTAGTACGGAACAGCTGATTTTTTTTTGCTCCGATCGGTTTGCTCCCGTAGTAAAAGTTGTTCAGTTTGATGAGTAGACTCTTAGTTTAAAAGGATGCAGCCCAAGGAACACGCAAGCTATATAGCAGCTGTACAGTAGCCGCATAAAGGAAATATCCTTTATGCAGCTACTGTGCAGCTGCGATATAGCTTGCGTGTTCCTGGGGAAATGATAATATCAATTTCACCCTGTAGAGTATCTAGGTACATACATAAGCTCACGCCACTGTCCGATGGGGGTAGGCAGAGACCACGGACCGCCTCACTATACAACTCTGAAACACCTCTCTTTAGCCTCATTGACATTCATACATCTTTTCATGCATTTCCGTCGATTGAGGGTGCTACGAACTTGTCCTTTTCGGAAAATACCATGGAGTAGGTATTTTACGTATACTATTAATATTTATAGAATCGGCGTCCTTTTACTAAACATTTCTTATTGAAAAAAAAAAAAAGTTTTTTTTTATAACAGTGATTTGAACAATGGACAGCATCAATAAATTTTACTTAGGTAGTCGTCCAAGTCTATTATCAATCATAGATTCTCTCTACCTAGTTAAAGTACTAACTAACAAGACAGGCCCTGTACTCGGACTTTCGATGTTCGATATATCGCCACTGTTTCGGTCGGTTGAGGCCCTGGGCCTCTACAAGCACATTCGAACTTCGCAATTGCGTGAACGTTTTCGTTCCAATGTCAACTTTATTACAATGAAGTGCGGACCGAAACAGTGGCGATATATCGAACATCGAAAGTCCGGGTACAGGCCCTGATCTCTTTGAAAACTGCAGCTTATCGTCGTCGTATCGAATATGCGTTGGCGAGAAAAGTGTCTTTAGTAGAAATAAGTAGTTTCTAAATCGAATGCACACAAAATAAAAGGATTGTTCCGAGAATATGTAAAAACTAAAAAGGTACGACGAAGTAGTTCTTGTAAAATTTACTTTTATCTCAGAGAACCCACGGGGATAAACGGTGGTCTCTAAGCCGTGAACCAGACGGAATTACGATTATAAACTCAGTTAGAAAAGCCTCTATTGAAAATACTAGGCATCCATCCTTAAACCCTAGGTCTAAAACACTCACAGTATCACGTTAAAAGCATTATACCGACTATAAAGCTATAAGCTAACTGTATTAGCGCTTCCTTTTGTCGTGCAAGCGCTTATAAAAAGTGTCGCTGTGGTGTGACGCTTTTAGTTTTTTATTCGCGCTTTGAGTGGCTGTCGTCATGGGTTTATTATGCGTTTTATGACGCTATTATAAAACCATAATAAAATCAGAACAAGATATCTATAGCATGGTGGTCCTATATCACAGACAACTAACATAATATACAAATTTTGTCGAAACATTTGGTCTGTACTTCTGTGTATAGTTTCGTAATTTTATTTTTATTTTTGGGTACGCTAGAGCGCCTAAATTTTTTAATACTAAGTATCATATTCCTTGACGTTTAAGGCCAGGCCACACAGAGGCGGTTTTGCGGGAAAGCGGGCCGAAGGCGGACCTGCGGGAACCTAATATCTCCCGACCCGCTCGGTTTTCTGTGTGTTCTGTTGTATACGGTGTGGTGTGGTGGTAATGTTCGAGTTTGTATATACCCTACCACACAGAAATACGCGCGGGTCCGGAGATATTCGCTTCCCGCAGGACCGCCTCCGGTGCGGCCCGCTTTCCCGCAAAACCGCCTCGCTGTGTGGCCTAGCCTTTATACCTACTTAGTAACAATGATTACGTACGCTAAGAGCGTACGATTTGGCCTTTACAAAAAATGATTCTGGAGATTCTATACTAAGCTCCAATTCTCTATGGTACTAAGCATTGGGAGCGTGTGAATTCTCTATGGTACTAAGTATATATTATTTTAATTTCCTTCCTTTTTATGTTCATTTGAAGACACCTTGTTTATGTATATCTGATCATCAATACTGCCCCGCAATTTATAAACGCAGTGGGTGCATTTTTTTCAAAATTGAGTTTATTACATATTTGGCATCCTTGCGATGAGATCTTTCGGAAAAAAAGACCCGTTTTTCGATAAGTACCTTAGAAGGAGGTAAAGCAAAAACCATAAATGCAGTAAAGGCACCCTCGACATTGCGAACCCTATAAATGTGTGCAGTAAGTAATCTTACTGCTTATAAATAATGACAAATAATATTTTTTTCCAAACATACCATAGCATAAATGCAGTAGTTACGGTAAGGATTCTTCATACGTAACTATATTCATAAATGACTAGAGCACATCCTTAGTATAAATGCAGTGCGAACTCTTGCCGCGTTAATTTTTTATATGTTTTATACATTTTGTATTGCTTTCAGGATGTTAAAGGGCAGCCGAAATGCAATTATGTAAACCCCCATATGTGGGGTCGGAAATTAATAGTTTTCGAGATATTTGGAATTTAAGGTTTTTTACCAAAAACCAAATTTTTTCACACTTTTTCTTAAATAAAAAAAAAAAATGCTTATTCTATGGCGTCGATTTGAATTTGAATTCATAGCTAACACTTTTTCCGAGTTTTTTTCATAAATAAATGTCTGATCATACTGAGCAATTCAAAATAAATCGATAACAATGACGGTTAATTTTTGAAAAAAAAAATACAAAATCTTGAAATCATGCGGTTTTTCTTTTGTATGAAAAGAAGTGTGCGTTTTACTGAAATAACTTCTTCGTTTTGTTAGCGTTCTAAAAAGGTATATTGTTTTAGAAAAAAATGGAATTACTATGTCAAAAAAGGTTTTTTACTTAGTACGTGATACTTAGAGGCAACATTCTCTTGGAGCAAATTTTACGATTTATTTTTAGATAACATTATTTATTAATTTAAGTCTACACATCTTACTCAGAGTGAGCCCCTCGGTTCCTTGAATCATGTCAATCGTCGAAATCTTGAAATCATGCGTTTTTCTCAAAAAATTGTATGAATAAAAGTGTGCGTTTTACTGAAATAACTTCTTCGTTTAGTTAGCTTTCTAAAAAGGTATAAAATGTTTTAGAAAATGTCAAAAAGCTTTTTTACTTAGTACGTGATACGTAGAGGCAACATTCTCCTGGAGAAAAAAATTTTTTTTTTTTAGATAACATAATTTATTAATTTAAATCTACACATCTTACTCAGAGTGAGCCCCTCTGTTCCGAACACATACACGCAAGCACTTTCTTAGTTCATTTTTAGTTACTCTTGAAGTAAAAGTAAAATCTCATTACCTCCGCTGCATTTATTATGCGCAGTCTTCTACGTCGTTTACTGAGGTTTGATAAACAAGGTCTTTCATGTTACCCCAGACACGAAAATTACATGGAGTCAAGTCGGGGCTTATTGCAGACCATAAATTGGCCGTCCTCTACCAATCCATCTATTCGAATAAGTTGCAAGTCGGGCCAGCAACGTACCATAACCATTTTAGGGATTGGTAGAGGAAGGCCACTCCTTGGCTTGCAAGAAGTCCGGACTTGATCTCATGTAATTTTTATGTCTGGGGACACAATAAAAGAACTTGTTTATCAAACCCCAGTAAGCGACGTAGAAGACTTAAGGCAGCGCATAATAAACGCAGCGGAGGTAATGAGATTTTACCTTTATTTATTTATTTACTTCAAGAGTAACCGAAAATGAACTAAGAAAGTGTTTGCGTGTATGTGTATGGAACCGAGGGGCTCACTCTGAGTAAGATGTGTAGATTTAAATTAATAGATAATGTTATCTAAAAAAAAATCGTAAAATTTTTCTCCAGGAGAATGTTGCCTCTACGTGTCACGTACTAAGTAAAAAACCTTTTTTGACATTGTAATTACATTTTTTTCTAAAACATTTATACCTTTGTAGAAAGCTAACAAAACGAGGAAGTTATTTCAGTAAAACGCACACTTATTTTCATACAAAAGAAAAACCGCATGATTTCAAAACTTTGTAATTTTTTTTTCAAAAATTAACCGTCATTGTTATCGATTTATTTAAATTGCTCAGTATGATCAGACATTTATTTATGAAAAAATCTCGGAAAAAGTGTTAGCTATGAATTAAAATTCAAATCGACGCCATAGAATAAGCATATTTTTTTTTTTATTTAAGAAAAAATAGTGGTGCAGAATTTTTTTATTTCACTTTAATTTCACTTTAATAGTACATTACTGCAGAGGCCAGCAACAGAGGCATTGATGGACGAACGTGTAAATGTGGGCCGAGGCGAAGCCGAGGCACACATACGTAAGTCCATCAATGCCTAGTTGTGGCCAAGGCTTGTATAGTACTTTTCTCAAATAATGCGCGGAAATTAAAACAGTAAATTTTCTCAAATAATTCGCAGAAATTAAAACTCTTTTCAAAATCAATGACGAACAACGAACAACAATTTGTTTTTTTTTTTCAATAAACAGCTTTCAGCAATAAATAGATTTGCAAGCCAGTTCGAAATTTAAATAAAACCTTTGATGAGTTACCTCCTTGGTCGCCATGTTTCGGAGAAAAAGATCGTTCCATTTTTAAATTACACGACAGATATGAGTTTACTATGTAATTTATTTGGCCGCTAAACACGACAGATATGGATTTTCATACAAACATTGCCGGCCGCTGCGCGCATGTATTTGGCCAGTACAGCAATTTCGATTTATCTCGAAGAAGGTTGTCAAAATAATGCTCACATTTCCAAGCATGTTTGAGAAAAAAATTATACTATCGACTTGCTTGATATAGTTTTGACACTTCCTTCTTATGAACGCAGTACAATACTTTACTGCATAGCTCAAAGGCATTTTATGTGAAATTGCTACGCATAAGCGCAGTAAGCAACAAATTCACTGCATTCATGCGTTGTTTAATCTTGCTTTTAAACTAATGTGATTCTAGGTATAAAGTAATTTTGGATTACTTTAATGCTTAATTACTACAATTAAGTACATTTAAAGTAATTTAAAATCTACACTGTTTTTTCTATATAAAAAGTGACTTCAAATAGACTAAAGGTTACTGTAGAATTCGTGGCACCACAAAACACGGTCGAATCTTTGAGCGCGTTTTACTCGAAACTATCAAACTGTTGGTTACTGCGTTTATAAATTGCACGGCAGAATAGATCTGTTAGAGCTATTGGTCATTGACCAAGCCCTTACCTACAACCAAGTATGAGTATCGTAAGTATGTTATAAACTAAAATAAAATCACGTCGAGCAATCAAAATACATGTTTTGTTTAAAATTGTAAATAACAGTAGAACGTAAGGTCAATTTGTGTTTAAAACTTTTCTACTCTGCCAAGGTTAAAATATAAATGGTTGGTCTATTTTCAACCAAACTACATCAGATTTTTCGCGAAAAAATCGGAAATCATGGGGGGGTGATAAATCCTACTTATCTAGCCCTTGAATATCTACGTGCTTAGTCATCAAACTGATCACTATGGGCACAGTATAAGACAGTAACCTGTCTTCATCATAAAGTTATTACACCTGTCGGAATAGAGTAACTGACATGAGTTGTCAAATTTAACCGTTTTTTGTGCATTTACCGGCACTTATCGGCACCCTAAAACTTCGAGTTCTGTGTAAAATTGTGAATCTAACGAGAAATCGTAGGTAATTTAATGAAATAGTGTTAGTATATTTCACAAAATAATCTACGACTTCACTTTAGATTCACTAATTATTCACAGAGCACGAATATTTACCCAGTCGATTGTGCTGACAAGTTCCTAAAACGGTTCTATTGCCTCGCGTCACGTATCTCTTTCTATTATACAGTGGCACCGCTAGGTACATCTCGCTCTCTCAGCTGTCAGTTCCTCTCTATGATACCTTTATGGTATTCATACAATGGTACCAAACGCGGCTTGTATGTGTGCTCGCCAGTACGTACGCTTCGTAGCACGCACACAATAAATAAATAAATAAATAACGCTCACAGGCACATACATTGTAATGATCCCAAGAAATTTATAACATAAACATAAACATGCAGCTGAATAAACTTTTTACTTCTTGATAATTGAGGTATTGTTTCGCAAACATAATAATATAATCATTTTTTTGCGTACCTACCTACCTATTTTCTTTATTTAAGTTTACCTACCTACTGTCTGAACAACAAGTTTAAAAATTATCTTAAGGCTATGTATTAGTAGAGCAAGCCTCTCTTTCCAACAAGCAAACTTTTGCAATTAGCCATCCCGTTTCAATTGAAAGTAAGATCGCAAAAAAACGTATTTTTCATCAATATCTTTTCTCTTGGGTGTTTGGGGAAAAATCCATCGGGTAGAAGCCCTGCTATATTTATTTACCTTTCAAATGATGGTATATTCAGAAGAAATGGTGTAGGGTGATTCTTGTAAAACTGGTTATAAATCTGAAATCGAGCTTACTTTGCTCCTCTTTTCTATCGAGAAAATTTAATAGAATCGTGTTTTCAACGGTTAGATGCCCTGCAAAAAGAACGTATCTACACTGTTATGTGAACTATATAAATTAAATGTTATAATTTGGTTCTCAAAAATCGCTTCGAAAACAGACAATCAAACTGAAACACTTTTTCTATGGGACCAATGTCGAAATCTCAGAAAAAAAAAATCTGTTGGTCCATAAAAAACTCGAAACATGTATGGGACAGCGGATATTTTTTTCGTGATTTCCACATCGGCCCCATAGAAATAGTTGTTCAGTTTGATGGTCTGATCTCCTATTAAAAAACCGTCAACATATTAAGTTAGACCTTGTATAAAATTATACCTAGCCATATTTAATTCAGATGAGGAAACGTTAAGGAAACTATTGGGTACTCGAGGTATACAGGGTGAAATTGATATCATTAGCATCCTTTTAAACTAAGAGTCTACCCATCAAACGGAACAACTTTTACTATGGGAGCAAACCGATCGGAGCAACTAAAAAATCAGCTGTCCCATACTAAACTGCAATGCCTACTCGACTCAAATGTATGCAAAAGCATATTTTTTTGCTCCGATCGGTTTGCTCCCATAGTAAAATTTGTTCAGTTTGATGTGTAGACTCTTAGTTTAATAGGATGACAATAATATCTATTTCACCCTGTATAAATTATTAATTACCTATGATGTTTTCGATCTACTGGGTTCGTTCGACCTTCACTTCGGTTCAACTTGGAAGCTAGCACAAGATTAAGATTAGGTACATTTATAAATAAAATACAATACCAATTTAAAACCTGTTTTTAGAGTTACAGGTTAAGAGAGAACATTAACCTCTAAATCAGGCTTCGACTAGTTATTCTTAATTAGTTCTTATCAACAAATCAAATCAAATTTTCAAAGACAACTTTCTGAAGTTAATTTTTTGTGTTCACCACGGCTACAGGTCAACTACAGATAGAAGATGCGTCTAAAAACTCTACAGCATCACATCTTTTAATAACTGGCCGAGTGCGTGTCGGACCACGCGCAGGGTAGGGTTCCGTAGTTGCCCGTTACAATATAATATGGTCTTTTGGACTTAGAAGGAGGCTCTTTGTTTTATACCACGGTTTAACGGCTAATATAGTCTAAAAAGTACATTTTATTATTTGGTCGACTATTAGGGTCAGCGCACACCCAGCGTAAAACTGTTCGAGCATGCGCGAGCAGGTTTCATTGATTCAATTGATAATGAACTCTATTTCCATTGAAATAAAGTTGAAAATAGCTTGCAAGTGATTAAATCCCTTCAGCGTCTGTTCGATTATGTAATACACATCTTATTTACGTAATCGTGATATGGTAGAATTACTTTTGTAGAACACACGATTTTGTTTGCGTGGAATTTTTGTGTCTCCTTTATCCTTCTTCATGATACAGAGGGTCTACTCCGGGATTCGAAGTTCGCAATTACGTGAACATTTTCGTTCCATTGTCAACTCTATTCCAATGAAGTGCGGACCGAAACAGTGGCGATATAGCGAACATCGAAAGTGCGGGTATATGGCCAGGTTGGTCGCCGTCGCGAGGTAGACCCAGAAAAAGATGCCCACTATGTAAACTCTGGCCGGGCCATATATAAGTATAATGAGTATGTTCGCGTATGCTCCTCGCGGCGACGCGAGCAGTCGCGAGCATGCGCGCGGATGCTCGCGCATGCTCGAGCATGTTCGAGCATACGCCCGTGTCGATGCTTGCGATCCGTCGTAAGTGTTGCCGCCTCGGCCGGTTTCGGACTAAATCTAGCATATTTTTTAACTACTTTAGCCCGAAAAGGACAATTTACTACAGATAATATTATATAATAATCGAACTCTTTTTGAAAATACAAAGAAAATCTGAACGGTCGAAGCAGATTTAGTAGGTTTTCAAATTGTTCATATTCCATTTTATAGTTCCTAGCCATAAAATAACTGTCCCTAGAACTTTAAACCGTAACACAGCACAGGGCGTAGTATTTCCCAAATATAAGTACATCTTTCTTGCCTCTTTTCATCTTATTGATGTGCTCTTCTTGCTCCTCTTCCTTTGCTAGTAACCCAATAATTACCAAATCCCAGTCTACCATACTTTAAAATTGTTGTTATCGCACGTCTTTACTATAAAATATTGTAAACACAACACAAAATTCACTACGTCAACTGTAGCAACACGGGAGCATCCGCGAGACTGTTCGAACACGCGCGAGCATGCTCCGCCGCTGCCGCCGGCGGATTTTGCCGCTAGGTGTGCGCGACTGCAAAGAACATGCTCGAGCATGCGCGAGCAGTTCTACGCTGGGTGTGCGCTGACCCTTACTCGTAAACTTGTAAAGCCTACTTAGCGGTGATAGTTTTCCTTTTAAATTCGTTATATATGCTATTGCCGTGAATTTTTTCACATCTCCAACTACAACCGTTTAGCTGGGAGAGGGGGGGACACTTGACTCTAACCAAAATTTTCGCTTTAAAGCTTAATATTTCGCTAACGGATCCCTAAATCGAAAAATGGTTTTCCCAAACCCACAATATTTTTAAAACCACAACATAGGATAAAGAAGAAAAAAAATCATCCCCACTTCACGTCTAGGGGAGGTACGCTAAAAAAAATATATTTCAAGATTTTATTTTACCACTTTGTCGGCATGATGAACATGTATACATATTATGCCAAATTACACCTTTCTAAGTATTAAGCGTCTCTGAGCTAAGCCGCGGACAGACGGACAGACATACGGACGAACAGACGGACGGACAGACGGACGGACAGACGGACGGACATGGCGAAACTATAACTATCCTTTTTTATTATTATTGTAAAATATAAATAAATATCTTGGACAATGTCAAAAAAACATCCATGACTCAGTTACAAATATTCATACTCATCCATCATACTAATATTTGCCCCTTACGGGATTCGAACCCGCGATCCTCGGCACAGCAGACAGGTTCACTACCGACTGTGCGTGTTATGGGGCCGTCAAAATCGTTAATCTTGTGTGCAAAATTAAATTGACTAAAATTCACGTATTCATTCACGATTTCAACATTTTTGTGATTTTTTTACGTTTTTTATGACGTTTTCTACATGAAAAACATAATTATAACACAATATACTGGAACAATATAATATTTTACAATTTGTAATTTATTAAATCAATGAAGAAGTTAATAATTTTCAGTAACATGTATAACGAAGTTATTAAAACTAAATTAAATGTATGGGTATTGTTATAACTGCACGTTTGTCGTAACATAAATAACTAAACAAATAACAATAAAAATACACGCGCTGTTCACCAAACTAATTTTATACTTATTATTCTGTTAACGAATGATTATCACGAAATGGGTTTGACCTTGACCAATTTGTGTTCGATTGTTATTTTAATGCAGCACGTCAATTGTCTTTTTTTTCGTGATAGATTTTGTGGTGGTAGAAGGTAGAGTCACAAAAATTACGTCACAAAGCTATGTATTTGAGTCCTTTCTTCTCTGCCTTTCTTAATATTATGTTGACACTTTTTTAAGGAGATGATCAAAACGTCAAACGGAAAAACTTTCTTTACGGCACTAACATCGAAATCGCTATGTAAAAATCAGCTGTTTCATACAAAACTATATACTGGAGCCAAATGTATATGGGACAACTGATATTTTTTTCGCGATTTCGATTGGTCCCATAAAGAAAGTTGTTCAGTTTGACGGTCTGATCATCCCCTTAAGAGGGCTATCGCAGTCCAGTGGCTTTAGTAGCGTTCGTGTTAATTACTTTTTTAATTTAGGCTTTCTTTATTGAGAAATCTTTTTTAATGTGATGAGGGCGCCACTGGACTGCGGTAGCCCTCTTAAAAAGTGTCAAAATCTTAAAAAGGACCCTGCTATATGTGATATTATTTTTAAAGAAATATTTAAGTTTGAGTTCATATTATTTATGAACATTTTATGGCCTTCCTAAACCAGCTTTCATAATTATGCTGTTGACTCTTTAACATAAGAAACTACAGTCGAATTTATCGTTTTATTATTTTGATGATGTTTTCAGAAAGAAAGATTTTTTTTTTATGAGGAAACAAATCTGAAAAAGTAAAGTACAATAAAGTATATTTGATTGGTTGATTGAAATCTGCTGTTCCATACGAAACTGCAATCCTACTCGACCGTAATGTGTTTTCATTTAACTTTCATGATTTAGATGTTGGTCACATAGAGAAAGTTGGTCAGTTTGATGGTCTGATCATCCTGTTAAAAAACCGTCAGCATATAAAGTTGGACCCTGTGTGCTGCATTGATTCTCAAGATATTCTCAAGATACAGACTGTGAAGAAATTGTTATCAATGCAGTTTTACTTAACAAGGACGAAGCTAATTGAAAGTTAGTATACAAAATGAACAGCTCAGACGAATTACAAACTTGATTCTACCGTTATCAAAGTCGTAGTTAGTCAAAAATTATACTTATGTGTGTGTAGATAGCTAATCATTTACAACTGTGTAGTCTCTACACCGCATCTTGTTCTTTGGACTTTAGTCGTAGAATCGAATGTCGTATGAAGTAATTTAGTCTTACTTTAACTACCAACTTGAACTCACGACGCGCTAGTTTTTTTTATCTTGACCATGTGCTACAAGTTTAAGTTTACAATGAGATAATAATAGAAACTAGTTTAAATTAATTGAAAGTTAATTTAAAAATACATTTAACGGTTTAAAATGAAGGTGTTCGGTTGTGTTTTTTTACTGTGTTATTTGAATTTTTTAATTGTTTTTACGAATTGTGGAGTGTTGCATAATAATACAAATGACGATTTGTTTCGTCTAGACATTGTACATTATAATGATTTTCATGATAGGTGAGATTTTTTGAAACCTGTAACTACAAACATATAGGGTCCTTCTTAATATGCTGACGGTTAAAAACATGATCAGGAGTGCGATTTTTGAATCTCATTCGGTGAGTTCAGCAGTTGAAAATGACAAAATTACTATGGAGATGCGCATCTTTCTACGGCTGATTTGACTTTCAAAAATCGCACTCCTGAAGTATGATTTTTGAAAGTCAAATCAGCAGTAGAAAGATGCATATCTCTACAGTAATTTTGACATTTTTAACTGCTGAACTCAGCGAATGAGATTCAAAAATCGCACTCCTGAGCATTTAACTGAGCAACTTTCACTATGTGACCAAAATCGACTTGCAAAAAAGAAATCAGTTGATCTTTACAAAACTGCGATCCTACTTGAAGCAAATGTATGCAACAGCTAATTATTTTTTTGTGATTTCGATGTCGCCATAGAGTAAGTCCCATCCCTTTACCTGTCAGCATATTATGTTGGACCCTGTATACAGGGTTTATGGAAAAGTCGCTGCCCTATTATTGCTCTGTACCAACTCCACTCACCTTAGTTTCGAGCTATTGACATCCAAAGTTTTGAAAAATCATACATCCTATATGTAATACTAATCTGAAGTTTAATGTGCTACATTGGCTAGACAGGTTTTTGAAGAGTTATTCCATGTAAATTACACTTGTTTTTGAACATATTTTATAATAGTAATGAAATATAATTAAAATTACTATTGTACTATGTAGTCCAAAATTAACAAACTTATGACATTATTGTTTTGTACTTATACGTTTTTACTATTGTTCTGTTCTATATCCTTACTTAAAACAAATCAATATTAAACATATAAATTAAAGGACTGATTGGAAAAAAATCAATTAAACACGTTATAAATGAAATGAGACATGTTTTTATTAAAAAAAAGAGAAAATAATGTGGTTGTTATTAATAAACTTAATAAATAACAAACAAATTATTTTCTCTTTTTTAGAGAATTAGAATTATACATTCTGTCAAAGAATTACCAAAAAAAATTACAAAACATGATAGTTATAAAAATTAACAGGGTACAAGATCAAAAATCGACCATTAAAATTTTTAAAATAAACAAAAAATAAAATTAAACACAAAATCAAAATATAAAATATTCTGTCAAAAAATTAGCATACATAATCATAAAAAGTAACCCAAACATGACCCAAAAGTTGACCATTAAAATTAACAAAATATTTCTGAATAAGATTAAGTCTGTTATTTTAAATCACGACGAAACCACAGTATAAGAAAGAATATATATTACTAGATAACGAAACCGGATCAGCTATGCTGACTTAAAACATGTCTATCGAAATTATAAAATAATAGCTGTTATTGGCTCAATTCATTCAGGTTGTCTGGACCAAGTCGGCGGCGATTCGATTTAAAAGCTATGCACGATTTAGTACCTGTTTAGTACTATTTGGTACTTATAATAAAATGTTTAGTTCCTCACTACAAATACAAACGGAGAAAATTTTAAAAACAGTCTGTCATCCAGTCATCCTTACGGTCAGGTTGTCTTGACCTTTTTTTTACCTTGTTGTATTCTTCCTGCGTTTTTTTACATGATGATGATGATCTAGTACCTAATTAGTACAGGTACATATATATTTTTTCCAGATTTTGATTTTGATTTTGCACAAAAAAAAGTTGCATCTTAAAATCAAGGTCATGAGAGATACTTATCTTTAAACAATACTAAGTTTTAGTTCGTATTAGGTCCTAAATCGTACTTACCTTCAAATATTTAGTATCTCGCTGTAATCCGAGGAAAACCATAAAAACAGTGGTCCAGTCATTCTGGCGATCAGGTTGTCTGGACCATTTCGTTTGACCAAGTTTTAGTTTTCCTAGTCTGCCTACCCTTTTTATCTTTCCATTACGATTTAGTACCTAATTTGTACAGGTACAATTATATTTTTTCCAGATTCATTAGAAGCACTAAAAAAAGGGTAGCATCTGAAAATCAAGGTCATGAGAGATATTTAACTTTAAACAATACTAAGTTTTAATACGTATCCCTAATACGTACTAAATAGTACTTACCTTCAGATATTTAGTACCTCGCTGTAATCAGAGAAAAAGAATAAGTAAATACAGTTTTATTTTTGTAACACCTTGTAAAAGGTTATTTAAAAATAGTTGGTGAAACTGAACCACCTTACCTTGTTAACGATAAGTGATATCAGATTGCATTATAAATGTTTATAATTGGTATTGATGATTAACAGAATTATTATTCTTAAATAAAATATTACTAACTCACACACGCACACACTTTATCGTAGGTACGTAAGGAAGGTTGAAATACGCAGGGCGCGAGCGGATCAAGCAGAGGTCAAAACCCTAGGCCTTTGAGGCACGTCGCCGCCACCGGCGCCCCCCCAGTCGTTTCGTGCTTATGTGTTTGTAATGATTGTTATTACAAGTAATAAATATTATCACGATATTGTACTTAGTAACAGATACCAAATGCGTTTGTTAAGTTTCGCCAGCAAATTAGATTTAAAAGAAAGGCTAGATCACTGTTTTTATTATTTTTCTCGGATTCCAGTGAGGTACTAAACTTTTGAAGGTAAGAACGATTTAGTATCTAATATGTATTAAAGCGTAGTACCTATTGTTTACAGTTCAAATATCTCGCATGGACTAGATTTTCAGATGCTACCCTTTTTTTGGTGCTTCTAATGAATTTGAAAAAATATATTTACAAATAAGGTACTCATCATGGAAAAATAAATAAGGTAGAAAGACTACAACTTGGTCAAACAAATGATCCAGACAACCTGACTGTCACGATGACTGACCACTCTCGGATTACAGCGAGATACTAACTATCTGAAGGTATGTACGATTTAGTACATAATATGTATTAATACTTAGTATTACTTAAAGTTAAATATCTCTCATGACTTTGATCTTCAGGAGCTACCCTTTTTTTGGAGCTTCTAATGAATCTGGAAAAAAATATATGTATATACCTGTACAGTGTACAAATTAGGTACTAAATCGTAATGGAAAAATAAAAAAGGTAGGAAGACTAGAACTTGGTTAAACGAAATGGTCCAGGCAACCGATCGTCAGGATGACTAGACCACTGTTTTTATTCTTTTTCTCGGATAACAGCGAGGTAGTAAATAATGGAAGGTAAGCACGATTTAGTACCTAATACGTACTATAACTTAGTATTGTTTAAAGTTAAATATCTCTCATAACCTTGATTTTCAGATGCTAGGTACTTGTTTTTGGTACTTCTAAGAAATCTGGAAAAAATATATTACTTATGTACTTACCTTTCTGTCTGTACTAATTAGGTACTAAATAATCACATAAAAATAAAAAAAGGTAGGAGGACTACAACTAGGTAAAAAAAAAATTCCAGACAACCTGACCGTCAGCGTCAGGAAGACTGGACCACTGTTTTTCTATTTTTCTCCGTTTGTAGCGAGGTATTAAATATTTGATGATAAGTACCAAATAGAACTAAATATTTACTAAATCGTGCATAGCTTAAAAATCGAATCGCCGTCTTGGTCCAGACAACCTCACACCATCCATCACCCTCACCCCTATGCTACCACGCATGTTACTTCGTCCATTCTACTAAAAAGTATGAGGAGTAGTTTAAGACGTAAAAAATTATAATATAATTACAATAATTATAATCTACGTATCAATCAGTCAGTCAGTCATCTTTAATTGGCATGTAGGTACCTTCGTCATAAAATTTACATGGGATATAGAACAAAGCAAGGTGCAAAGTTTCTTAATATAGCTTTGTACCATCAGATTCAAAATAAACTGTTTATGGATATGGTACATTTCAATAATTTGTATTTCGTTCATATCATCACTGATAAATTGTACTTTAAAATGTGTTTCGGATATAGAACAAAACAATACTTATCACATCTCGTCAATACCTGGATATAGTACAATCTTATATTGCATATCTCAGTGATTATACAAATATTAGACTATCCGATCGGTGGAGATAGTACAGAAAAATTACTACATTAACATGGTACAAAAAATACAAAATACCTAAAAAGTGGAGTTAGTACAAAGCAATAATAGGGCAGCGAAGTATCATTAACCTTTACACCACATACTCTACCCATCAAACTGAACAACTTTTACTATGGGAGCAAACCTGTCAGAACAAAAAATAAAATAAAATATTCCACTTTGCCTTACCTGTATAGTGTATTGTGTACCCATTTAAATTTAAGGAATTTTTTGTCCCACTGCTGGTCAAAGCTATCCTTCAAACTCCAACATCTCAGTCATCATGTGAACAGAGTCTGACCCCGTACGTCTCCATTACCTTATAAGGAAAATACACTTTTTTAATAGAAATCACATGATTAATACTGACACGCACGAGTGAAAAGCACGAGTTTATTAGCTATTGTATCATGTACACACGGCGACACATCAAGCTACGCAAAACCGAAATAAGCAGGCCGCGCGTAGGTAGAGTAAAGTATAACGTCGCGCGGCCAGCTTATTTTGGTTTTGGGTAACTTGATGTGTCGCCGTGTGTACCTAATGTTAAAAAGACATTGCCCACGTGACAAAGAGTATTTGTTTCGGGTCGTTTCGCAGCTGGCGAATGTGTATGATCAAAGAAAAAATACAAATCGTATACTAGCTGAAATTATATACAGGATAGGATGAATATCGTGCTTCCCAAGGATATGAAAATTATAGTTTTCTACAGTGGCATTTCTTATACAATTCAAATTCAAATTTACCAGTTTTGAAGGCGAAACGGGGTTGGGCAATGTGTTTTTGATATGACCGACATTCTGAGCAGTGTCTCTTATGGCCATGCTATACGACTGCCACTTTTATGACTTTAGAAGATATTTTTTGCTGCGTGCTCCATACAAACGAAGTCTGGTTATATTTTTAGTAACCAATTACAGGCAAAAACAATTTTTAGACACGATCTAGAAACCAACATCTGTGCTTTACATTTTGTCAGCTTTTCTTTCAAATATATAGTTTCAAAGTTATCTTGGCACAAAGTTTTCCATACAATCCTACCATTGAAACTACAGGGTGAAATTGATATCATTAGCATCCTTTTAAACTAAGAGTCTACCCATCAAACTGAACAACTTTTACTATGGGAGCAAACCGATCAGAGCAAATAAAAAATCTGCTGTTCCATACTAAACTGCAATGTCGACGCGCGAGTTCGCGACTCAAGTGTATGCAAAAGCTGATTTTTTTTTGCTCCGATCTGTTTGCTGCCGTAGTAAAAGTTGTTCAGTTTGATGGGTAGACTCTTAGTTTAAAAGGATGCTAATGATATCAATTTCACCCTGTGTATAATTGTAACGGAAATCTGTCAAATAATGTAAAGCACAGATATTGGTTTCTAGTAAGTACGTCTAAAAATTGTCATTGCCTTTAATTGGTCAGTATTGAAAATATAACTTGACTTCGTTTCTTTGTATGGAATGCGCAGCCAAAACTATCCTCATAAGAGGAGGGTAGTCCTTGCATACCCGAACTCGCTGCATGCAAAGTAGAAAAAGCCTACTAAGTTTGGAATTATTACAATGTAAGTGCCTGAGTGCGTTATTTATTAAATATTCATTTCTTTGCCTGTGGTATGTCAAGAAGATGTCCACTTTTTACCTGTCAAATAATTTAACAGCAATTAACGTGTATAACTTTTATTCCTCATTATCAAATTAAAATAAATTAGTACCGATGTAAATGGAATCAACTTATAGTTTTCCTATATCAATATTAACTGTATTCTTCAACCTTTAAGTATTATACAACTTCAACTAAATAAAAAATAATTTGACAGGTAAACGAATGTATGGGAAGTGGTCGTTCTTCTTTCGGCCGATATATTCGCTATCGCTAAAGGGCAATGGAGAGGGCTATGCTCGAAGTTTCCCTACGAGATCGAATCGGAAATGAAGAGATCCGCAGAAGAACCAGAGTAGCTGACATAGCCCAAAGAATTGCTAAACTAAAGTAGCAGTTGGGCCATTTCTCGCAGAACCGATGGTCGATGGGACCGAAAAGCTCTCGAGTGGCGACCGCGTACCGGAAAGCGCAGCATGGGTAGGCCCTCCACAAGGTGGACCGACCACCTGGTGAAGGCGGTGGAACCCGTTGGATGAGGGCAGCGCAGGACCGGTCGTTATGGCGATCCTTGGGGGAGGCCTATGTCCAGCAGTGGACGTCCATCAGCTGAGATGATGATGATTCGCTATCAATAACAAAAAATTGTCTACTCGGCTTAAGAGGAGATTTTTTTGCAGATTGTCGCTTTAGCCATTTTCACACAAACGGTAATGATAATTATGATGTATATTATTCGACATAATGACGATTATTATGATAAGCTAGTAAGCTTAAAGGTACATGTAATCGAGTAGATAATAGGTCAAATATTGTTTATGCTATCTTTATTTTTAAACAATATTATTATTGTGATAGTCTTGGTAGATTACCTAAATACGTAGATTGAATACTTACTTATTTTTTACTTAGATAAAAATGAAATCATTTACTAAGAGTGTAAGAGTAAAACAGACTTAGCTAAAACAGTTATTATATAATAATCATTTTATTGTAGATTTAGACGATTTAGCCAATGCTTCGGACGAAACTGTGAGCTTCTACCCGGACATTCGAACTTCGCAATTGCGTGAACGTTCTCGTTCTAATGTCAATTCTATTACAATGAAGTTCGGACCGAAACGGTCGCGATGTATCGAAGATCGAAAGTCCGGGTACAGGGCCTGGTACTTTCGAAATCATACAAATGCTTTTGAAGATAAAATTAGGTGTTGGTTTCTTGAAACAAATTACACATCACAAATTAAGAGAAGATTAGAGGAGATGGAGATTATTATTAATTAGAAGTTTGTTTCTCTTTAGTTTTTTGTTTTTCTTTATTGTAAGTATTTTTTTTGTTTTTTATAAATCCATAATGAGGAGATTATATTAGGTATATAATTGCTTATTTTATTTCTGAACATTGACGTAGAATACTATGGACGCAATCTAGTGAAAAATTCTCGAAAAAAGTGTCCGAGACTAAACTACATAAACCTACGTATAGTAATATATATAAACTAACGAAAAACAGTGCAAAATTCTGAAATTATTTTCCATCCCACTATTTCCACTCCCCCATCGGGACACGGCGGGCGCTCCGCGCCCGTAGTCGGCCGATCAAACGAAGACTGTCGCGTAATAGGTTCTCTTTATACGTTTCGGTACTCTTTTGATTCAGACACTTTTAAGCGCAGACCCTACGTCCTGTAGTTGGTAAGTCAATGGTACCGATTCGGACTGTGCCACGACTTAACTTAACTAAATTTATTCCTGTCACTTTCTAAAATAAGATTAAGAAAAGCATAGATTTATATATTACTAGCGTAAGGATAGGCCCGTCAGAATATTTTACAAAAACCTTCTTCATAGAAACAAAAATTTGCGCCATCTGTCATAACTCGTATAGGAACTATATCGTGTCATATATTTTCGAGTGCTCTAAACTGTCATTTTTCCTTGCATTTTAGAACCAACGAACTGGGGA
Source organism: Agonopterix subpropinquella (assembly GCA_922987775.1). Taxonomy (NCBI): domain Eukaryota; kingdom Metazoa; phylum Arthropoda; class Insecta; order Lepidoptera; family Depressariidae; genus Agonopterix; species Agonopterix subpropinquella. Next base: position 10,344,583 of record OV277712.1, read on the forward strand.
CAATAGTCAAGCTCATAGGCCATGTCCTTACGCTAGTAATATATATGTCTTTGAAGAAAAGAGACAGAAAACCAATAGCTGACTTTAGTGCTGTCAGAGTGACGTTACACGCCCAAAATAAGATGCCATTATCTGGCCATCATAATGTACGCCATCTTATTTAAAGCATTTTTGGGCGAGTAACGTCACTTTGACAGCACTAAAGTCAGCTGTTGGTTTTCTGTCTCTTTTCTTAATCTTATTTTAGAAAGTGACAGGAATAAATTTAGTTAAGTTAAGTCGTGGCACAGTCCGAATCGAGGCCAAAGTTTCTAAAGGACAAAGACTTAATAGAGAATTTAAATTAATAGGTATCTTATCTGTAAGGGCTCATTCGCACGGGCCGCCCGATGAATCGATTCTCTATGAATCAAAAAAGATAAATAACATCGTGTGAATGGGCGTCTAATGTTTTACGTCACGTGCGGTACACGTTACTTTAAATAGGTACTTACGTAAGAAATTATTAACATACGTAAATAATTGTTTTCACTTTAAGTAGGCAATTAGTATGATTACTTTTATCTATTGGAGTTCCTCTTCAGATAAAGAGATAGCTTGTGACTGTTCAGTCTTTACTTCGTCAATAATCAATAGACCGTACTGGGACGATAAACTCAATTTATACAAGGTGTAAACTTAATTAACTGCGTCACATAATTTAGAAGGTGCTTCAAACCATCAGACTGAACCAATTTTTCTATGGGAAAAAAAATAAATTTGCTGTTCCATAGAAAATGTCATTGAGCGACCTACCATTGAGTGACTTTGAGCGTAGAAAACGTCATCTATCCAAAATACCCAAATGTATGAAACAATTGTTTTTTGTACTGCAATTTCAATGTTGATCCCATATTGAAAGGCTTCATAAAGTACCCATGTAACGCATTTAAGTTTACACCCTGTATAATTTTGACACCTTTATCTATTAACTAGCGTTAACCCTGCGACTTCGTCCGCACAAATTATATACCAGATTTTAAGTCAGATCATAAGCTATAAAACAAAAAAAGTTTCATCAAAATTGGTATAGTAGCTTTCGCGTGATGCTCGTTCAAACATACAAAGCAAAAAAAATCTTTTTTTAAATTACAGTTTTATAATAGTAGAGATATCAAAGGTTGTGATTTTAAACTTAAATGTTGCGTAGGAAATGCTTCACTGCATAATACAGGGTGTAAAGAAAAGTATCATTAACCTTTAAACCACATACTCTACCCATAAAACTGATTGTTCAGTTTCATGGGTAGAGTATGTGATTTAAAGATTCATTATACTTTTCCTTACACCCTGTATAGGTAGTACAAACTGTCTTCATTGAAGCATTAAATTGAACTTTTAGCCTTGTTATTATTTTGTGACCTTGGCAAAGTAAAAAAGATTAATCATAAAAAAAGGTAGAGATTGGAATTAATGCTCCAACCATTAAGCATAGCATAGCATATGCTCACGACTATATTCCCCAAGGGGGTAGTCAGAGATATTCTGAAACCTCAGAACATCCACGTTTCACTAGTAGTGCCGAAACTCTGTCCAGAAGTGCGATTTTTGAATATCATACGAGCGACTTGGCAGTAGAAAATGTCAAAATTACTATGGAGATTATGCATCTTTCTACTGTCAATTCGCTCGTATGATTTTCAAAAATCGCACTTCAGTGTGACGGGGAGTGAGCCCGTCGCCACTTGTAATGGACAGTGAGCACAATACATGCCTCGAAATTGAAGCATGCAGGTTAATCTAATACGCAAACTCTTGGGTATTTAAAGTAAACAGAAGTAGGTAGAAGTTTGGTTGCAGTGTTGAAGAGACAATCACAATACACCAAAATGCACAATCGCATAGAATGTAAGACGTGTCTTTTTGTTTAGAAAACAATGCCAACGTTTCCATTCTTATGTTGCTATTATGCCAATTCTAGTGAATGCCAAAAGTAAGGTAGCAAGATAAATTTAATACAATACAACAGACTTAACTCCAAACACCGCATAATTTTAACCTTTTTTCATCATCATCAGCCTATATACGAATACGTCCCACTCCAGGGCGCAGGAAGGTCTGTATAGGCATGTCTACCACCCACGCGTGCTCAATGCTGATTACATACACATCAGAATTTTCTCTTCAGCGTATGTTGGTTTCCTTACGACGTTTTTGTTTACTTACGTTGTTTTTCACCGTTTGTGAGCATTTGGTATTACATACATAAGTTAGAAAAACTCATTGGTACATGGCATGTAGTTCGTTTCGTGCAGATTCGAAACCGAATACTTGATTGAGTGTCCATAACCATACACCTCTCCACAATTTGCCAGGAATAGTTTTCATAAAGTCAAAGCCAAAAATAATTTATTCAATATAGGAGCTTGAACCACACTTATTAAACGTCAAATCTTTTTTTGAAGCTACCACCGCGTCGGAACGTGTTGTCGCTCCGTAGAGAAGATGCGGCCAGAAACTCTACAACATAACACGACTTAATAACTAAACAATATAAATTCTTATGCTAAGGTTATGTATACAATAATACATAGTCTATTTAATCAAATAATTGATACTATACAGTACTATAAGTTAGTGTCACTCAGACCCAAGCATTTCGATCATTGAAATAATCATCCAGTTTATAATATGCTTTTTTACAGAGGACTTTTTTGATCTGAGTTTTAAACATGTTTTCAGAAAGATTCAAAATGGTCTCGGGGATTTTATTATAACAACGTATATAGAGACCCACGTTTATTTTTATTTCGAGTGTTGTAATTATGGACATCATAATTTTTTGGAAACAACGACAGATTTTTTCTTACATATAAAATGTTTTCATAAATAAACTGCCCATAAACAGTTAAAATGTTAATTTCCTTAAAATGGTCGCGAAGCGAATCACGACACCGTAGACTATATATAGCTTGAATTGCCCGTTTCTGTAGGATAAAGAACGTCTCAATGTCTGCAGCACGACCCCACAATAAAATACCATAGGACATGACTTCGTGCTCCTAGTGCCCCTGGATTATCTAGGTGCACTGCAGAGTTGAAGAATTGTACCTACTTTAATCACCCAAGTGATATATCCAAGGTGAAAGTTCCCAAACTATCCTATCTCATATCCTGCCCCGCTTAATCACTTACTCGTAAAATAACCAAGTTAAGGTAAACCAGAAAAACGACTGACATGACGTTGCTACTTATCAATGACCTTTTCCGAAAAGGACAATTGAGTAGCACCCTCAATCGACGGAAGTGCTTGAAAAGATGTATGAATGTGAATGAGGCTAAAGAGGCGTGTCAGAATCGTAACGTGTGGCGGTCCGTGTGGTCTCTGCCTACCCCCATGGGAAAATAGCGTGAGCTTATGTATGTAATGTATGTGATATGCAAATTAACTGTACTTAACTAGATATTTAGACACATACATATACATACATATTACATATATAGACACCCCTCGCACACCCCTCACACACACACCCCCACACACTCACACACACACATGCATGCTTACCTGTTTCTCTTTCTATTTTTACTGAACTATGTTATTTTCTTTTCCTCTTACATATTGTGAAAACATGTTCGTGTAGCCAGCACAGGTCTGGAATGCTGGGTGCTGTCAAACAGGTCTTCCTTTTGGATGTACCTAACATAGCCACCAGTCTCTCACAAATTAATTAAGTACCTACCTACCAATGTCATTATAATGCTGTCCCTTAAAGACGATAATATACATTGAAAATTTCGTCGTGGCCTGCGGGGCGCCGACAGCTCTGTTGGAGAGGAGCATGCCTCGGAAAGGCAGGTCGTGGGTTCGAATTCCGCTCGCTGCCCGAATTTTTCAATCTCTAAATTAATTTCATTATAATGTATTATTTTGGAAAGAGAAATAAAGTCTTATTATTTTTGTAAATCTTTCAAGATTTGAAGAAACGTCAGTATCGTACCCAGTATGCCAAACAAACGACTCGAGTTGCATTGGAGGATTTTCAAGACTGTACCAGGAGATCAAAAGCTTGTTGAAGGAGAAACCAGAGGCATTGCTTCTAAATGCTGGTGACACTTTCCAGGGAACTTATTGGTACACTTTGCTGAAATGGAATATTACACAAAAGTTTATAAACATGCTACCAAATGACGTTCATGTGAGTACGTTATGGATAATTTTTACGTCATGATTCGAGAAAGAATTTTTACTAGCAGTGTTCTTGTATCCATAATAATTACAAGTGTTAAAGTTACTATGCAAATCCTGCCATTTATTTACTCCAGAGCCGGGGTTACTAAGGGCAGTTTCCTTAAAGTCTCTTTTGCTGTAATTTTGTGGTCGAAAAGAGCTGATACTTGTCAACACTTGCGATGTAATTCCACCATGAAGCCCTGAAGATGTTCTAAGGTCTTGGCTAAAGCCACCATTGTGGTTTGGCTTGGCGGAGTTATAACAAATGTTCTGACCACAATAATTGTGAGTTTATGTATCTACAGAAGGTGGACTTTTTTTTAATTTTTTCAAGATTTCAAGAGACAAATTGCCATTGGCCTGCATAAAGTTCAAACCAATTTTGCATTGAGTATTTTACTGGTGACATGTGACAATGACATGTGTGTTTGTGTGTGTGTGGTGTGTAACTCAGTTAAATAATTTGAGAACACAATTTCCAGGCAATAGGAAATCACGAATTCGACGATGGAGTAGCGGGCCTAGCACCGTACCTTGCGGCACTGCAAGCGCCAGTCGTCGTTGCCAATATAGACACCAGCAAAGAACCTTCACTTAATGGCTTGTACGTTCCGCATGTCATTCTAGAGAGGAATGAAAGGAAAATTGGGATAATAGGTCTTATTACACCTGAGACTGGGGTGAGTGATATTGTCAAAGGCTAAACAAAGATTTATTAAATTTAATACTACTTTTTTGAAGGAATTTATGTTTTCTTGTAGAAATTGTAATGAGTTTGTAAATAATGTTTGCAAAGGATATCGATTAGTAAACTATCTGCATTGTACCTACACGTCATTCCATTATTTGCTGCTGAAAATTTGTTGATATAAATAAAAAGCTTTTGTTTTTCCAGGTATCCTCGAACGCTGGAAACGTCGTGTTTTTAGATCCGATTGAGATTGTCAAAAAAGAAGCCGAGGTGTTGACAAAGGATGGAATAGATATAATAATAGTACTATCACATTGTGGTCTTGAAATTGATAAGTGAGTATTTTTTGTTATTTTAATCATTATCATTGAAAATTTCACTTATAGACATGATATAATTAAATGTATTTTGTGTGTTGTAGTCAATGACATTATAGAATGTCTATGGTTGTAGTAGATCATCATCATCATCATTTTCAGTCCGTATCCACCCACTGCAGGGCATAAGCCTCCTCCCTATTTTGCCATTCTTCTCGGACCTGTGCCAGTCGCATCCAGGTCTTGCCTATACTTTTCCAGATGTTGTCAACCCACCTGGCTGCCGGACGACTCCCTCCTCTCTTGCCTAATCTCGGCCACCACTCTTGTAGTAGATATCTAGCTGAAAATACTGTCTCCAAAATCGACAAAGTATTAAATGATCTGCTTTTAAAAATATATTTAGCTCCAAATGATATTTATAACTAGAATATAATAAATCTCATTTAGTTTTATGAACGCTTATAGACGATTTAAATGCAATGAGAAGCCGTCTCTTATATTTTCCAATAAACTGGTCGAGCTATAAACTAAAGTGCGAAAGCCAAGCGAGAGAATGAAAACTAATTCATAAGAAAGATGAGATTGAACTAAGATGAAACTAAGAAAGGAAGGTGCGAAGATCATTTACCGTATACGTACGCACTGAAACCTTCAGCCACAGAACGACAAGCCTCAATTCCATATTTCAGCACGCAATAAAACGATATCCTGTTTTATATAGACATGGAGGAGTCGCCCATAATTATTCCCTCAGAGCAACGCTTGTTGCATTATCCGGTTCGTTTGTACGAAAAGCTATACGCGTCGTAATGATAACATTGGAATGACAGTGTTATGACGTATTCATTTAACCACAGCGCTGACCCGTGCTCGTAATGTTGTAAACGTTTTAATGAATAATATTAATCATGCAAAGAATATCCGTTTGCTTACACGTGCTAATATCGCTGGCTAGCATAGATGAGACTCGAAGCAAAGTCTGTCTAATCTAATCAAACTACAATGAAACTTTTGTATTGAGTTTTATACATTGAATGAAGTCCGGCAATAGACACGACTTTTCGCATTTAAAAGGTTTGGTAACAATTTTACAATAGTATAGGCACAGCATAAGAAAGAGTATCTAGTACTACATACAGAGATACATACATATATACATGGATTCTCCTAGCCTTTCCTAAATTTTTTTACCTCACCCCCTCTAGTTCCTTCATGGTTACCTCTTAAGGAAATGCGTATTCCTGTCTCGCTCGTATCTTCCCATTTGTATGAAGTTATAGCACAGATTATTTAATAGTTATAGCTATTAGCTGACAGTGTCCAAGGTGTGGTAATAAGTATTGTTTAACGATAAATTATGACTGCTTCTTCATATTTTTTATCTAAGGGTTTGAAGCATTCTTCGAAACATGGTAAAGAGTATTGAGAAAAATGAAAACAGTTATTGGAAAAGTTTTAAGTGTTTTGGAATATGCATCAGTCTACAAGATTCAGAGTTTCTAAGAGTTTCACTATTTTATTATTATATTTAGAGATTACTATAGATTTCTATTCTTATAAAATGTTGTCTTATCTATGTTTATGTTCCGGTTATGCTTCTTAATTTTTTTAATTTTTTAGTTAAAGCTTTTGAAGGAAATTAAGAAAAGAAATAAGGACAAAATTTTTTTAAAGTTTATTATTACGTTCATAGTATGTTTGTCTTATTACGTAAAAAAAAATATTTTAGTTTTTCTCACGAAGCTATATTTTCTTTGCTCAGTCTTCTGTCAGAATATGAAATAAGTGCTAGGTATACAGAGGTACTCTACGGTGAAAAACCTGACTGACTTGTGAGCAATGCCGCAGACGAATAATTTTAACATTATTATACTTGGACTTTATTTTTGTTTCAGGGCAATGGCAAAGCGAGTTGGTGACAACATAGATATAATAGTGGGTGGTCACTCGCACAGTTTACTGTGGAATGGAGACTCTCCTAGCGGGGAAAAAGTTAACGGACCGTACCCTGTTTTTGTTGAGACTAAATCTAAGCCTGGGCATAAGGTAGGTTTACTAAACTACGAACTATGAGACTTGCAAAACAAAGTGGCATTTCGTTTGTTCGCTCTATGATAGAGAAATCATACTAGTGCTTGATCAACGCAGCGGAAAAATATAGTACAGTAGCCCTTTTCTTGTATTTTCTATTTTATAAAAGTTTCAAGCAACATTTCGTCATTTTCAAACTATACAGATGAATAAAAAGAATGCTGAGATGGTTTGGTCATGTGGAAAGAATGAGTGATAGCAGAATGACGAATGAAATATATAAAGCAAGTGTGAATGGGACAGTCGAAAGGGGTCGCCCTAGACGTACGTATGCGGACCAAATTGGCAGCGTACTTAAGAAGGGTCAGATCAAATGTACCCGAAACCGACGAGCGTGTATGAAACGACTTATGACTGTGGAAGAGGCGAAAGAGGTGTGTCAAGATCGTAGCCGATGGCGATCTATTGTCTCTGCCTACCCCAATGGGACACAGACGTGAGTATATGTATGTATGTATGTACAGATTTAGCAATTTTCAAACTATACTTATTATGAAGTTTTTAGGGAACTGGACTGATAAATTATTTCGAAACATTCGATTATTCGAATGTTGTTTCATCGATTATGTTTTGTTCAAATTATTATTACGAGTAGTACTCTAAACTCTCGAAAGATTTATTCCTTAAGGGTATATTTTCGTTTGTGACGTCATCACTTGCTGTCAATTTGCCATAAAAAATGTGGATAATGTGTTGTAAGTTTTCCGCGACCTTTTGTTTGAGCTCCACCATCGATAAGAAAAGTGTTAAGTATGTTTGATATTTTGTTGAATGAAGAATACTAGAACGATTTAAGAATAGTACCTAATAATTTTTTTTACACAATCTGTAATTCATTACATAAATAAAAACTTTTTAAAGTAGGAAATTTCGGTAAATTTATAGTGTAACCTACATGCATACCACTTTTTTCAAATTAAATACGATCATCACAGTGGGCTAAGAAAATTACCAAAGAGATAATGATACAAAAAATATGCCTTCACATGTAGAGTAACGTAATATGACTACATAACTAATTCAATTTATTTCATACCGTTTTTTTTTTTCAAATCTTTTATAGTTTCGAAATTCTGCGTGTTATTTTTTACTAACCGACTTCAAAAAAGGAGGCGATTCTATGGTCAGAGCGATGATAGCCCATTCGGAAGAGACCTATTCCTCAATCAAGGGGCCGCGGTTCGATTCCTGGCCTGTACCACTAAGTTCTTTGGAATTTATGTACAGTTGTATTTATCATTTACTAGCTCGCCGGTGGTGAAGGAAAACATCGTGCGGAAACCTGCATTCCCGAGAATGAAAAGAAAATACCATAAGTTTGGAGGTATGCGTAAAATATGGGTGAGCTTGGGGCGAACACAAAGGACCAGCGCTGGTCTCAGTGTTACAACGACCCTTGCTAGCAATAGCCCAACCACAAATAATCAATCAATAATGGTCGGCTGTGTTCAAATTTTTTTTTTCAGTTTTCCGATATTTTCCTCAATTCGTCAAGTCAAGTGTCAAGTTTTTTGGAGGGCTGAATCGAAAACCATTTCGAAATACCTAACTAATTAATTGTCTGAATAACAATATTTTCTATGTTAGAGAGTTTAAAATTAAAGGATTACGGATATTTTTTTAATAAAGTAAGGTCGTTTTTCGTTCAAGCGAGAAGTCAAGGGACGTCACACAACAACCAGGAGTGCGATTTTTTAACATCACACATTCAAACGAGTAGTAGAAAGATGCATAATCTCCATAGTAATTTTGACATTTTCTACTGGTCGTTTAAACGTGTGATGTTCAAAAATCGCACTCCAGGGCCAGGAGTGCGATTTTTGAAAGTCAAATCAGCAGTAGAAAGATGCGTATCTCCATACATTTTCAACTGCTGAGTTCAAAGTATGAGATTCAAAAAACCGCACTCCTGAGCTGAAGATGTACTTAAGTCTAAAGACAGCTATTTAGTGGAAAGATCGTTTTTTATATTGCTTACTGCGCTACTTGTAATTACTTCGAGTATATTACTTTGAATATTTTGTAACGCAATACTACTTTATAAGATAAGATAAAGATAAATATTCTTTATTTTACTTTATTTATGGCAATTTTTGCAATTCGGTATGTAAAGTTTTTTTATGGTATTTTTTTACAGTTAAGTCTCGTAGATTCGGCTATTTTGAACAACTAATTTCATTATTTTCGATATCCAATCTATAGTTAATTTTCTATAATTTATGCAAAATTTTTCTAGTGATGACGTCATATCAGAGGCTGAATATTTTTGAAACTCTGTGCTTTACCTAAAATAATAAAAAAAAAAGTTACTCCATTGACATAGACATTTGAAACCAGGGACTCAATTGCGCTATTTTATACGGTTTTACCGTTCGGACGGAAGGTTTTTGGTTTTGGTTTAGATTTGGTTTAGCTGATGTAATAATGCTATCGCGCTATTTTTTTGTTGAACGGTTTAATCATTGACGTTACCAAAGCAAAACCAAACTCGAAACGTTTAAGCCGTAAACGTTTCAAGTTTGGTTACCCACCATACACCTACCATACACCTACCATGCACCTACTACGCCAGGAAATTCGATCGAAAGGACATCGAACGTTACGCCAACGTATCTTCCGAAAAAAGCTAAATCGTTACCGTTAATATAATTAGCGCGATACGAATTGTGCATAACGTCATGTTTTTGGTTGTGGTTTTGTTTTGGTAGCAGGTATCGTTCAAAATTAGCGCGATTGATTTTTTTCCCCATGATTTCATTTCCCCAGAGACCAAATTTTTCCCCATAATCGCGGAAAAATTTCAAATCTGTCAACCCTTTCGTTGACATTGACGTTTATATGACGTTTGTCTTTTTTACCAAAGGCCGCTGCCTTTGACGTCATATCAGAGGCTGAACGGGCTTTAATCTCTGATATGACGTCATTTAGAGGTCATCTTAATGAGAAAATAAGGTTTCTAAATATAAAATCTCGAAATGTGTAATTGGATTGTATTTCTATCACATTCATCTATTATATTATAATGCGTAAGTATATATTGTAAATTTTCCATCATGACAATTTTGTTAATGAAAATTTTTATTAAACAGAAAATTGACGGATTTTCACCTGTAATTGTCACGTTTATTAAACAGGGCCCTGTAAACTCCTCCTCGATAAACTTGAAATCGACTTAAAATTACTGGCCATTAAAAAAATATATAAATTTACAATGTCAGAATTTGACACTTGACGTTGCCGTTTCTGTTTCCAGCATAGTGTTAGAAAAAGAAGAAAACTGATTTTTTTAAATAAGCCAAGGTTTTTCTACATGGAGTTCAAATGATTTTTTTTGTGACCACTTTTGCATTTAGAGATTACAGATCAAATTCATTTAAAAATTTAATTTGCTTTGATAAACTAGCTAACTTTAACGGTTCAAAAGATACAGCTTTCATTGCAACAAATTATCTTACATACAAGATGTTTATAACTATCTCCCATTATATGTACCTATCCGATATTCTTCTGTCTAGCCTAGCCTACCACGGAATGAGGATTGGGAAAAAAAACGCTTTTTTTTTAACCAAACCCAATCGTGTGAGGTGTCATTGGGTTGGATACTGGATGGATAGCTCTTGTAACGGGGAGTGGAACACAACACTCATTACAAACTAAATCGTTACAATGCTTGTGTCTCAATCGTGCATCGTGTCGATGTATAACATAATCTATAATAATAACCCTCCTCCTGGCGCAGTCGGGTAAAAACCGAACGTACGACTTTGCAGGCGCCGCTAGTATGTAATAAAATCTTTTCTATTCAATTATTCATTGAAATTGGTAGGAAGTAAATTTTTTGTTGTTTTGATATTATTTGCCGCGATTTAATTTCAGAAGTAAATAAAAACTATGATTTTCTTATCAAGAATTTTATACTATCTATGTAGCCCGATTCGCACCTTTTTTAATTAATTAATCTACTTAAACTTCCTCCACTTTGAGGAGGGCCGTGCATTATTTTGACTCGTGAGTCTGAGTGATCGTGGATCTAAAATTTTTACACTCCATCCTCAATGGTGGATTGGATTGCCCGGAACTTTTGGCTATTTGAAAAATACTGAAAAATTTAATAGAGGTTGAATGATATTTTATTCTTTTGCCTGCTTGGCTTTTCTATTGTATTTGACAGTTTTTATTTTTAATTTTATTGCAGCCAAGGTACCAATTATAACCATAAATCCTACGTTTTTCAAAAAATTCTAAAGTAAATTAAAAACAGAAATATCGGTCAAAAATTTAATCGGAAAAATACGTAGGTAGGTATCTCTTATATTTTTTTTTAAAAAGATGAAAAGTTGTAAATTGGAAAAAATTTGAACATCTACCGTGATAATGGTATGGGAGAAAATTTAATGCATGGGAGAAATTTTGTCTTTCCTAATTAAGTTTATACGGAACCCTGAGGGATGAGTCCGAGTCGCACAACATAAAAAAAGATTGATACAAAATGGCACAGCTTAGTGGCGCCATCCAGATGACGCTATGGATCCCCGGAAAATTGCTGGAAAAACGCTCATTATGAATGCAAGGCAATCGAGGATAAAAATTTAAAAATAAGTATATTATTTTTTTCTATACAAATATTCTGTAATATGAAATTGGTTGTAAATTTTTGGTTGCATTGATCTGCCGTTATTTAATTTCAGAAGTAAATAAAAGCTATGATTTACTTATTTTATTACCAATGATATTGTAAGCTCACTGCTTATTAGTATCCAAAATTTTATATTATGTTGGTAGGTATTTAATCTTCTTACTTCGATTTTATTTGAATCTGTGCGCGACTGTATTGGTAACTGTATATTGAAAAGCCAACCAAAGAGAATGGTAATAGATTTCTATATGATACTGACATAATCGAAGTCATTTCAATTTGATTGAACAATATGTCGAAAATTATCCAAAATCACGTATAAAAATTTGAAATAAAACATCATTTTAGCTTTAGGAAAACACAAATAATGAATTATTCCGTTAAATTTCCTTTGTGTTTTAGTCATCATCAGATAGATCGAGGATAAAATTGTCGCAAATAATTTTCAAAAAATGTAACGCGGACGTGCGCTGATTACGGCAGTTCGCCGTACAATGGAAAAAATCAGAAACAAGGTTAGTTATGCAGTTGTCAGAGGATGTCAAGAGATTGCATTTGTTCGCCATTTTGTATGGTAAACAGATTTTTTGATTTTTACAATTTTATTTTAGGAAAACTGTACGATTCCGACTCATATTTCAAAAAAATCGATTCATTGTTTTTTTAACATTTATATAAACTATATTTCTACGTAAGCTGTATTTTCAACCGTGTAACGTAACCCTTCTAAAAATGTTCCTAAAGTAGCCCCATTTTTAGCTATATTTCGACAAACAGTGTCCAAATTTTACGCGATTACTAAAATAAATTATATGAAACGTACTAAAAACCGATTCATTACATTTTTAAGGAAAGGCAGGACTTTCATATTAAATATAATACACTGGATATGCAATAGGATATCACTGAAAACAATGTTCCTAAAGTAAGGCGTTTTAGAGAATATACCTTGATTAATCGATAGTAGGTACGTACTCATCTGAAACTGATAAATCGAAGGTCAAGGACTTGAACCGACCGACGGAAGTGAAGGGATGAAAAAATGTGAATGAGGCGAAAGAAATGCCAGAAATGGCCAGAATGGAACCGAGACTTTAGATAATGGCCAGCTTAAGTATGTTATGTTTGTAATGATTTTTTTTTTTTTTTTTTTTTGGACAATGTTCAAACACAAATTATCTAGCCACATTTAAAGTACCAGAATCTAGCCTGGACTTGAATTACGATGACTAGACAACGATATAGTAGAATACATATATAGATACAAACATCCATGACTCGGGTACAAATATTAATATTCATCATACAAATATTTGTCCCTTACGGGATTCGAACCCGCGACCCTCGGCACAGCAGGTAGGTTCACTACCGACTGTGCTACCGGGCTGTAAGAAATTATTTTCTTCTGTTACAGGTATTGATAGTACAAGCATCTGCATTTACCAAATATCTTGGAAACTTGACGACATATTTCGATAATAATGGTGATCTACGGTCCTTCGAGGCGGGACCAGTGTTTCTAAATCGATCAATACCTGAAGGTACGTAAATAATAACTTTACATCGAGAAAACAAAATCATAAAGAATCAATAGCACAGTCGACGGCCCGGTAGCACAGTCGGTGGTAGTGAACCTGCCTGCTGTGCCGAGGGTCGCGGGTTCGAATCCCGTAAGGGACAAATATTTGTATGATGAATATTTGTACCCGAGTCATGGATGATTGTATCTATGTATGTATTCTATATCGATATCGATATCGTTGCCTAGTCATCATAATACAAGCTCAGGCTAGATTCTGGTACTTTAAATGTGACTAGATAATTTGTGTGACATTGTCCAAGATATAAAGAATTATTCTTGCAATATCCTTTTTCTTTCTTCTCTTTTTCCTCTTATCTACAAAGTTTCGGGTAAAATCTTAGCAATCAAAATGATCGCCACCTACTACGATCAACTTCAACACTGTCAATTCGAAAATAGGTTACAATCATATCAGAAAGCCAAAAATTCATTGATCATAAAAGAACTACGAACAAAATGCCAAAATTATGAAAGGTCAAAAGTTGATACAACAAAATTTAAAAGGTCAAAAAGATAATTGGCTGAATCGTTTATAGGTGAAATGGACGAAAGATCAAACGAAAATATGCGTTAGTCACTTATACAAACGATGATTTTGCCAAACGAAGTATACCTACAATGCATATGAAATCGGTGCGAACTGCGAGAACAAGCGTGATATATCTTGCAGTCATGCGTGTCAATACCTACTAGACAGGCTGTTGTGGTAGAATTCTTTGACGAAACGGTTTTGTTTAGCTGATATCTCTATATGGTTCTATGTAATACCTGAGTCTAAACGTGATAAAAGGCGTGTCAAGTTATTGGTATGCATGGCAGTGCTTTGTAAAATACTTTTATCTTCTGTACTATGATTTAATAGGTACTTATAATTATTGTCTACTCACAGTAGGTACACTTGTTAATATTTTGGGTTTCTTTTCGAAAGACAAGTTCCCCATCAGAATGACTGATGTTGTTGTTTGATGTTGTTGTTAAGAATATTTATGTTATGTTATGTTATGTTATTGTGTCTATCTTTATAACGATAGTTATAGTCCAGAACATACATAGTGCGCCCAGAAACTCACAGCATAGAATGCATTTAGTTTTGCCTGAAGTATGCTCAACTTGGGCACGCGTGCAGTTTTTGAAAACTGCGTAATAATTTTGGAACATTTGCACTTGTCTCTACCTACTTATGTGATCTATCATAGATATATTAATATTTCTATGTATGATCTGTGCTGATACATATTTTAAATTACCTTGGTGCTGGACAATCCAGTGATAAAAAGTAATATAGTAATAGTAATAGTAGTAATATTTATTAGCCAGCCAAAGATACATTGCATATTATTACTACGACCACTGCACTAGGCAACGCATATATCGCGGGAATCAAACAAAATAGTACAGTACGACCAGGAACTCATACCTACTATGTGTCTTTCGTCTAAAATTATCTCTATTATCTATCTCATTTTGAAAAATATTGAAATTTCCTCAGATCCAGAGATGACTGCCCTGTTAGAACCATACAAGAACCGTTTACATTCGTTGGTCAATGAAGTGGTGGGGTACGCCGATGATGACATGCTGGCAACAGACTGTGGTATTCGCGAGTGTGCCATTGGAGATTTCATAGCTGATGCGTTTGCTTACAGTGTGAGTGAAATACCTAAGTTAGAAAGAGAAGTTTATTCCGAAAGCGCTAATGCGCGCTGCATACAAACGAAGTTCCGTCCTAGTTTTAATGTTAACCAATAAAATTCAATGGAATTTTTAGGCACGATCTATAAACCAATATCTGTGCTTTACATTAATTTGACGGGTTTCCGTTAAAATACAGGGTCCTTCTTAATATGCTGACACTTTTTTAAGGGGATGATAAGACCGTCAAACTGAACAACTTTCTCTACGGGACCAACGTCGATATCGCGGAAAAAAAAATCTGCTGTACCTACATTTGGGTCGAGTAGGTTTGCAATTTTGTATGGGACAGCAGATTTTTTTTCGCGATATTTATATCTATACTTACAGCGTGTTAGGGTAAACATTTGCATTACTTTAAGGGGTGATTGTACCCATGATACTGATCTGATACAGAACAACTTTCCCTAAGAAACCCATAGGAAATTTGTAAAAAAAATGTTTGGACTTCCCATACTAAATGCAATCAGCCGATCGAAGTTTTGTATGAAAAGTCGTTGTTTTGCGATTATTCTATAGTTTTCTTAGGGAAAGTTGTTCACCCCTTAAAGTACCTAATGCAATTGTTTACCCTAACATCTTGCATACTTTATTTTTTTCTGCAGGCTAAGGAATTGAATGTTTCGTCGCAGCCGCATGTAGGCTTCATGACAAGAAACATGATCAGAGGGTCGATAGCGAAAGGAAGTAAGTTTATACCATTTAAATCATACGATATTGTAGACAAAATCAAACCCCTAAAATTTGATTTTCTTCACAAATCAAATAATTATTATTACGTAGATTCATACATAGATAAATGGGTACGTCCATGAAATGTCACAGTGGAAAATGTAAAAACCGACAGGTTAAAAAAAAAGAAAAAATTACTTCTTTGAACCTGGAAACCCCTTTCCAGTACTTTAGGCCAGTCTCCTTCCGATGGCACCTCATTTAGGTACTTACTTCCCTAACAGACAGGTGGAAAAGTTATATCAAAAATCATAATGGAAAAGGTACTTGCAGCAAGATTTTTCTAGGCCACCTGGCAGCGTTGAACTCCTGTAAACATTCACTAGAAACACATTTCGTTCAAAAAAGAAATAGGTGCATTTTACAGTCGGATCTTGGTCCATTTTGCCTCTTCCACAGTCCCTAACAGCACAAATGTCTACAAGATGTCTAATAGATAACTACAAAATATCTAATAGATGTCTAGTAGATATTCTGTGCTGTGTGGGGTCATAATTCGTTTTATACATAAATAACTGATTTACGAAGGCATTTTACGTTTCGAGATCAGTTTTTTGTTGGGTTTCTTAAGAAATAATTCAAATCGTTTGATTGCAGATATAAACCGAGGAGCAATTATCAATGCGCTGCCATTTACAAACAAAGTTGTGACATTCTTGCTGCCAGGGCAGTATCTAGTAGAGGCGTTAGAGAGGTGCCTGACCACGCATTGGGAAGCTAAGCCTTTTAATAGCCCCTGGATGCCGCAGGTTTCTGGTAAATATTTTTAACACATACAGTGCCAGACAAGACAACGGTTATAATAGCTGGGAGGGAATAACTGAGTCTTCCAGCTGGAGGTCTGGTGACAAAATGGTTCAAGACGGTATCTGTTTACTATTGACATTTCACTTATTCTAATGGGCGGTTGTCATAAGTGTGAATAGATGGCAAGTAGTGTTGTTATGTCTTGCTTCATAATATTTATCTACCCTATAATACAGGGTGTACAATAAAATGGGACAGCTACTTAAAGGGGTGCTTCAGACCATCAAACTGAACAACTTTCTCTATGGGACCAATATCGAAATCGCGAAAAAAAAATCTGCTGTCCCATACATTTCAGTCGAGTTATGTTTGCAGTTTTGTATGGAAGAGCGGATTTTTTTTTCACGATTTCGATATTGGTCCCATAGAGAAAGTTGTTCAGTTTGATGGTCTGAAGCACCCCTTTGAGTAGCTGTCCCATTTTATTGTACTCCCTGTATATCTATGCTGGGAACCAAAACTTTTTAAAGCGAATTTTTAAGGCGAAGTGGCCGCGCAAAGCAACATTGTCTCGCCTCAAACGCCGGCGGTTTCCTGACTACTACAAAATGAAAGGGACGCTCGCTCGGATCCGAGTAGGAAGCACGCTACTATAGCCCCGCCCGTCTCGGATCCGAGTGGTGAGCAAGGAATGTGTTAACATAATTATAGGTACAGAGTGTAAAATTTAATGCGTTACACATCGAACAAGGTGCTTTAGAACTACAAACTGAATCATACTATGGACTTAACATCGAAATCGTGATAAAAAACCAAAATTTATTTATTTATTTATTGAGATTTGAAAATGTATGAAACAGATGATTTTTTCTCGATTTCATAGTTGATCCTCATTCAGTTTCATGGTCTGATACACCCTCTAACCTAAGGTATGTAACGCATTTATTTTTACACCCTTTATTAGTGTATAGCAAAGATTTTTTTTGGTCTATACGACAGACCAAAAAAAATCTTTGGTGTATAGCCTGTTCCATGTTGCTCTCAGCATGGCAAGCACGACAAAAACATTATTTTTATTTCATACTAGCTTTTTCCCGCTACTCCGTCTGCGTGGACATATAATATGTAGCCTATGTGTTATTCTGGGATAAGAACTATCTATATGCCAAGTTTCATCGAAATCGGTTCAGCCATTTTAGCGTGAAAGAGTAACAAACATCCATACATCCAAACAAACATTCGCGTTTATAATGTTACTAGCTGTTGCCCGCGACTTCGTCTGCGTTACCCGAATAAAAAGTACCCTATGTGTTAATCCAGGCCATGGTATCTATCTGTATGCCAAATTTCATCAAAATCCGTCCAGCAGTTTTTGCGTGAAAGCGGAACAAACATCCATCCATCCATCCATCCATACTTCCGCGTTTATAATAACTAGCTGTTGCCCGCGATTCTGTCTGCTTAGAACTTAAAAAAGTATCCTATGTGTTAATCCTGAACATATTCTGTGTGCCAAATATCATCAAAATCCGTTCAGCAGTTTTTGCGTGAAAGCGGAACAAACATCCATCCATCCATCCATCCATACTTACAAACTTTCGCGTTTATAATATTAGTAGGAAGTAGGATAATATAGTAGGAAGTAGGAAGTAGGATCCTAGTCCTACTATATCCTACTATATAGTAGGACTAGATAATTACCTAACTACCAGTGTATTTAAATTAATGTCGTAAGTATTTTTTCCCAGGCCTTCGAGTGACTCTAAACACAACATCAGGCCGAGTAGAATCAGTATTAGTGAATGAAGGAGAGGACTACCTTCCTATAGATCACACCAAGGAATACCAAGTTACAACGATTAAGTTCCTCTTTGAAGGCGGAAACGGTTTTAAAGTAAGTGTATACGCAGCATCAGTTTAGTATCTCATCAGTCATCAACAAATTAGAATGCATTAAGATCGTTTTTGGAATTTTCGTCTGTTTGCGCGCCACTGACGGTCTACTTAGGTGCTTATGATACCTACTGAACATACCTCAAAGGAAATTTAATTCATAAAAAAAAACTGTTCATACGGTTTGTATGACAAGATTTTTTCTCGATCGCGCTTTTAGTAAGTTCAACATTTTTCTTAGCTTCCTTTGTATAGAATACGAGCTTTTACCCGCGACTTCGTCCGCATAAATTATATACCAGATTTTAAGTCAGATAATAAGCTATCAAACAAAAAAGTTTCATCAAAATTGGTTCAGTAGTTTTTGCGTGATACTCGAACAAACAAACACCCAAACAAACAAACATACGAACAAACAAATGAACAAACAAACAAACAGAAAAACAGACGGACAAAAAATCCAAAAATTGTTGATTTGGAATCAGGGACAGGTAAAAACCATGTCGTAATTTTTTTTTGTAAATATCTTCAATGTACAGACACATTTCTGTTACAGTTTTATAATAGTTTAGATATTAAAGTCAAAGTCAAACTGTCTATATTGCAAAACAATAGGTGCAAGTGTATAGGTGTATATTTGCAAAAATTATAATTATCAACATTTTTATTTTTAGAAAGCATAAAGCCAAAATACAGAAAATTTAAATATACAAGCTTCAAAAAAAAAAAAAGGATAATTGTCAGTTTAGAATCATTAAACTTCTTTGGGGAAAGTTGTTCAGTGTTATGAGTACAACTACCCTTATAACTGTCTACACTTAGGTACATCCTGTAGTGTCATGAGCCTATGCTTGTCTCTCAGTACACTTACAAACCATTATTCTTACTATATATTTATTTTCCCTTCTTTACTAAAATATATCTAAATAAGATGCAAAGTATCCACAAAGCTCCGAAGCACGATAAAAACGGTCACATTGATTTTTTTACACCATAAAAGGTTCAACTTTACTTTTTCTGGAGGAGACAGAAAGCTGGGAACATTGAAGAGTTCCAAGTTTAATTTATTTTCCGTGTAATCTCACGAACTTGGCAACTTTTTTTTCGATGTATGATAATTCTTTAACATTTTCTGATTTAGATCGGTGGTTCAGTAGAATTTATAAGCGTCTTTGTAAGATGCAGTGACAACTTTTTCAAATTAATGTTTCTTTAGATAAGTATAAGAAAACTAACTTTTGTTAGAAACTGCGTCCGTACATAGTAATTTAATCGATAGGAGTGTGCTAGAGTAGGTTTAGGCCTATTTCGGTGTCATGTCATGTCATTGAAATCGCGATTCAAATTTTCTGTTTGATTCTGCTGTATTCAGCAACAAACTTATAAATCCACAATCCCAAATCATAATATCTATAGTCTACCTACCCATCATATCTAAGGCATAAGCCTCTCCCTAATGGTATAGGCACAGTATAAGAAAAAGTATCTATAACTAGATACAGTACGGACACTCCCTTCCTCCCACCAGCTTTTTACCTCACCCCCTCTATCGCCCTCTGGTTACCTCACACTGGTTACTCGTTACCTACGAAGAAGACTTAAGGTTCAATTTCTTTGGTTTCGCACGTGCTGACGTCATCTTGTCAATTTCAAATTTTTGTATGGAGTCGCCGGGCTGTGTTATAGGCGTCAGTCCACCACGCGTGTCCAATGTGGATTTTTATGGTCTTCACGAGCTTTTACCCGTGACTTCGTCCGCATAAATTATATACCAGATTTTAAGTCAGATCATAAGCTATCAAACAAAAAAAGTTTCATCAAAATCGGTTCAGTAGTTTTTGCGTGATACTTGAACAAACAAACACCCAAACAAACAAACAAATAAACAAACAAACAGACACGTAGGTACGCAGCGGAATTCATTATTCATGCAAGTTTCCTCACGATATTTTCCTTCACCAATCCAATAGGAAAAATAGTAAAAAATATATGTAAAAACATAACAAAACTTGTTTCATTTGAGCATGGCTCGAATTTATAATATCAAAATTACTCATTCGATACGCTATGTTAGGATAATAAACTCGAGTTCCCTGGTCTCAGAGGAAGGATCTCTTTATTCCTTAGACAATTTATATAGGGACGAGTTACGCGTGTCATTCTACTAAGAAACATTTCTGCCACTTTTTGCGGGGGGCGAGGTAACATGAAATCCGCAACTTTGGATTTTATTCCCCATAAGTTTAGATTCTAATTTTGAATGATAAAAATAATGAAAAGTAGTCTCGTGTGAACCCCAAACGTTCCAAGTTCAAAATTATTGTTTCGCTATTATAGGCTTCCTCGTTTAGTGATAAGGTATAAAATTGGGTGTAAATGCACAAGATCAATTGTTCTTATACCATGGCAGAGGGGAAATACTACCACAAGGCGAGTCCCTATATAAATTGTCTAAGCTTTATTCTAAAGCATAGAGTCCGCATCAATTTACGATTGTAGTTAGTCTCTTTTACCTTATGACGTTCCTTTAATAGTAGAAGGAGACGGAACTACAAATGTTTGTTTATGTGGCTGTCCACTTTTTTTGGACACTCAGGACAGCCTTGCATTGGTATGTCTCTCTCTATGCTTTTAGGTATAATCTCTTTGTCCCTAGTAATTCTCTACAGGCAATGAAACGTTAATACAAGGCAGTTTGACCCACTTTGACAATTGAACCCTAATAAATCCATTCAACTTATTTCCTTTTGTTTCAATCAACACGGTCGGAATCCATTTTAAAAGCAATCTTTAGGTAAGTGATCCGACTGTGGAAGTTAAGAAAACGTTGTTTTTTTTCTTTTTGTTAAAACAATGTCAAGGTTTTTTTTTAGATGTCTAACGAAATGGTCACTGAAATAAAAACGACCGGAATGTCATGAAAATATTGCAAACTAAATTATTATTTTATTATTTACCAACGGATTATAAACCATTATGCACATGGATAAATAGATTAATATACTATCAGTTTAAAATAACAATGTGCATGACCTCGCTCGCAAACGTGACATCACTCAATCACACGAACTTCACTCGAGTCATTCAAATGATTATTTCCTTTACATAGAGTCTACTTTCCTTTGTCAACCGAGTGAAGTTATCGAACGGCCCTTCAAGGTCATGCACATTGTTATTTTAAACTGATAGTAGCTGAATAGACAGGTACCTACAAAAGGCGAGCTTATCTCTGAAGAGATTTTTTCTAGCAGACTCCATGTCAGTTCTAAATGATACTGAACATTAACCTAAATAAATATACCTATTAAACACTTATTATTTTTATCTTAATACCTATTCAAAAGAAAATCAAATTTTCCTGAAGATGAGAATAAAGTAGCTATACAAAGTGTTAATGAATTAACGCAAAACTAGAAAGTAGTTTGTTTAGAATCGAGAGCTAAATCGAATTAGGTATCATGGTTTCAACATAGGTAATTTTTTTTCAAAATATTTAATAATTTCTTTGCAAAATTTAAAATTTTCTGAACCCGATGTCAACCCACCGCACGGGCACACTCACCCTACTTACTACCAAAACAAGATTATAAAAATGTATCCATGAGAAGAAGATACTCAGTAGAGTATCTTCTTTTCAATGCTGAAATGATAACAAATCAATTTTGCCTCAAAACTTAAAATGCGAATAACTTTAAATTTTAACTATAAAAATAATGAAATTATTGTTGCAATCTAATTATTTTGTTATAAATCAGTAGGGGTGTATGAGGTTTTGCGCTAATTCATTAACACGTTGTATATTTTTTGACCCAAAAAAATAGAATGTAAACGTTCCATTGAAATCGTTACAACAATTCTTGATTTCTCGAAAAGAGCTGTACGAAACGATTTCAATAATAACGCGAAATAAATTATATGCTTTTGCATATTATGGATTTAATTCGAATTAATTATCTATCATTGAAAACTAAATTATAATTTCATTATCAACTAAATGAAAATTTTTACATTTTTCCACAGATGTTCAAAGAGCATGGATGTAACGTCACTTTAGTGGGGAAAGATGCAGACATCCTGGAGAAATATGTTCATCACATGTCACCCATCACGCCTTCAATCGACAACAGACTAACTGTGTTGAATTAATTAGTTATTTACATTGACTTACCAACTACTGGACGTCGGGTTCGCGCTCAAGTGTCCGAACCAAAAGAGTAACAAACGCATAAAAGAGTCGCGCCAGTCTACATTTGATCGATCGACTAGGCGCACGTCTATGATGCCGTCATGCCGTGCTGCCGTGGTGTTATAAGAATTGGTAGAATACGCAAGCAAAACGAAAAAAAAAATTCAACAGTTTCAATGATTTAGTTGGTTTATATTACTAACACAACTTACTTTTGTGTTGGTTAATCTGGGACACTTTTTTTTCGAGAAATTTGTATTAGGCCCAGCGTCCATTATTTGGTATGTCGATGGTTGTTTATGAGATCTTATCCTACCTAACGAGATATATTGCTGCACTCATATGAAAGTTTAAATGAAGGTGTAAGCTAAATACAGCAATGTAGCGTAAGATGGATGAATAGGGTCGGAAGGCCCTGGACCACAGATTACCCTAGATACCGCATAATGAACATTTTGTTCACGCCTGAAGTCACCATTTTTGGCGGTAGGTGCGGTTAGCGGGGCACGAAACGGTGCAACGTGATTGGCCATTTCAAGGTCGCACTACTTCTAGCTCGCTCACTCGCGTTGCTTATATCAGTGAAAAATCATAGATGCGTGGCGAGCATCGGCGGCCCTGTATGCGGTATTTATTGGGGGTAATCTGTGCCCTGGACTATAGTTTACTAAAGGCAGGATTAAATGCAGTATAAAAGATAATGCAAGTTGAGTACAAATTGTGTTACTTATACAATATACATAATATATCTGTTAGTAAAATTTACTTAAACCTTTTTCTTTGTTTTATAATCCTGTTTGGAAAAATAAAGTTTGAACTGGGGGAAAAAAGATCTTCCCTTTGTGTAAATGTTACGTTTTCTTTGGCTTCGTACAGTCAGCTTGAGAGAAACCTGACTCCTCTATCTTAATCTTTAATTATAGTACTCTGTGATCTTTATAAGTGCAAAGGGGTTTAGATTTCTCTGATGCTGACCGTACTTCACCAGAATGCGTCAAAATTAAAATTTTCAGTGCCTTCAATATTAAATATTGCACGTTGTATAAATTTTATACAACGTGTTAATGAAAAAGCGCAAAATCTCATCAACTGATTTATAACAAAATAATAGTTAAAATTTTAAGTTATACGCATTTTAAGTTTTGAGGCAAAAATTATTTGTTATCATTTCAGTAATTAATGAAAGCTCTAACGTGCTCATGGATACATTTTAATAATCTGCCTTAGCGCGCCTGTGCGGTTGGTTGACATAGGGTTCAGTAAATTAAAAATTTTAGAAACAAATTATTTAATATTTTCAAAAAAATTCTGCTCTCGATTCTAAACAAACTATTTTCTAGTTTTGCGTTAATTCATTAACACGTTGTATACCATGCGGGCCCAGTACAGCACCGCTATTATAGTATGCCACCCACGACAAAGTGACAAAACAAGAAAATCCTCATGCTCGCTCTTTTTGGCATACGTAAAATAACAAAGAAGGAGGCACATCTCTATTTTCATCGTTTTCTCGGGGGTGGCATGCGAGGCATGCAGGGCAGGCGCTTGGTCGCCGTCGGAGTATTTTTAGGGTTCCGAAGTCAACAAGGAACTCTTATAGTTTCGCCATGTCCGTCCGTCCGTCTGTCCGTCCGTCCGCGGCCTGTAATTTGCCATATGTATACATATTCATTACGCCGACAAATTGGTAAAATAAAATCTTCAAAAAAAAAATTTTATGGTACTTACTACACGTGAACTGGGGATGAAATTTTTTTTTCTCGTCTATCCCATGTTGTATCGTTGGATAGGTCTTTTAAAAATATTATGGGTTAGCGAAAACCATTTTTCGATTTAGGGATCCGTTAGCGAAATATTAAGCTTTAAAGCGAAAATTTTCGGTAGAGTCAAGTGTCCCCCCCCCTCTCCCAGCTAAACGGTTGTAGTTGGAGATGTTAAAAAATTCACGGTAATAGCATATACTTAGAACGAATTCAAAAGGAAAACTATCACCGCTAAATAGGCTTTACAAGTTTCCGAGTAATAGTCGACTAACTTATAAAATGTACTTTTTAGACTTTATTAGCCGTTAAACCGTAGTATAAAACAAAAAGTCTTCTTCTAAGTCCATATTATATTGTGACGGGAACTACGGAACCCTACCCTGCGCGTGGTTCGACACGCACTTGGCCAGTTTTTTTCTATTAATTTACTTATAGTCCAAGCTACAGTCCAAGCCTTTAACTAAATTCCTTATTTTTCTTTTAATTTAACGAGTTTTCGAATTCGATTTGAAAGCTCTCCAATGATTGAGCTTTTTGACTCGACATTTCAGAGCGTCGTAAAATGTTTATTATCTTTAACTGGATTCAGATTCTGGTGTTCGCAGCGAATTTTGATTAAATATAAACTTTAGATATTCTATAAAGCTCGAGTCGTATGTCGTATGTAATGCTAATTTATTTTGTAGATGAAATTAGATGTTATAACACAGTAGCTTTTGTTAGGAACTTCGCGCCGAGTAGTTCTTAGATTAGTTCTGTTTTAGGTTTTTTTATCCTTCGTATTGCATCATGTTTGTAATTCGGAACGCCATACAAACGGAGTCTGGTTATATTTTCAATACTAATAGTCCGAGATCCGACCGTAAAATTATGCACCTATTTCATAGGCGAACGAAATGTGATTCTAGTGTATGTTTACACAGGGGTTAATTCAACGCCGTAGAGTTGCCTAGAAAAATCTTGCTGCAAGTATCTTTGCCATAAAAAAATTTTATATAACTTTTTCCACGTTTCTGTTAGACTGATCTAATAGTACCTACTGAAAATACTAAGGTTGTCACCTCTCAGTCTGCCGCAACTCTAGGGTTGCCAGGTTCAAAAATGACTTCTTTGAACCTGGCAACCCTATAGTTGCGGCAGATTGAGAGGTGGCAACTCTAGTTTTTCTAATACTTTAGATCAGTCTCCTTCCGATGGCACCTCATTCACTTCCCTAACAGACACGAGGAAGAAGTTATAAAAAAACGGCGTTGAATTAACCCCTGTGTAAACATACACTAGAATCACATTTCGTTCGCCTATGAAATAGGTGCATAATTTTACGGTCGGATCTCGGACTGTAACCAATCTTTCAGGATCGTTTTCAGGAACAAACTAGAAATTAATCTCTTTGCTTGTATGTTGTCAGATTTTCGTTAAAATATAGTTTCAGTGTAGGTTTCAATGCTATGGACATCTTTGAGCTTTGAGCAAGAAGCTTCAAATTTGCTTGGCTTTGAGGCACAGTAACTTTAAAATCTGACAACATACAAGCAAAGAGATTAGTTTCTAGATTGTTTCTTGAAAATATTGACTTTATTGGTTAGTATTGAAAACATAACCAAACTTCGTTTGTATGGAGCGCGCTACGAATTATAATTATCCAATATGTTTATAATTGTCCTCCGCAGGGTGATGCCTCCAATCGTATTTTTTATTTCTTAGCCTATACATTGTAAAATGTAGTCATTTCCGGTTCCCAATTTATAGAAACATTACGGTTATTATGTTTTTAGTTACCTACTGTACAGGGTGTAAAACTAAATGCGTTACATACTTAAGTGGGTGCTTCAGAACATCAAACTAAACATAATGGAACCAACATTGAAATCGCGAAAAAAAAAAAACTGTTCCATTGACAATGTCAATAGCTTCTCGACCAACTCGATAATATTTACTGAAAGTACCTACCTATCTAGTTAGTTTGCTAATTAATACGAATATTCTTAAAATACATTAATATCTATCCAGTGAGCGTGGAGCTCTATTTGATATTTACAAAATGAATTATTTTAGTGACACGTTAAAATGGTAGGTAGTCGTTTCCAAATGTCCGATCCACAGTGCGGTTCAGTGTTTAAGGTCTGATTGGGTTCCTGTCTCCGATTTAATATAATTATTGAAAATATTTGTTCAATGATTTCTGTGAAGAGATTGAAGAAGAAGAATGAACGAACGAAACGTACGACGAACGAATGAACGAAGAACGTGATGTTGAAGAAGCGAGACAGATTATGTCAGGATCGTACATGATCTTTTTCTCGTTTTTTTTGGTTTTTTAACCACTAGTCGTGCAGGTGGCGTTCTTTCGCCCCTGCCTATCCCAATGGGAAATAGGCGTGAGAATATGTATGTATGTATGTATGTTGTGTGTGTGTTCACATACAAATTATGATCTTGAATATAAACCGATATAAGATCTATGGTACCTATTTATTTCGTGTTTCTGTTACTTTTAGAGGTGGATACAAACATACATTGGGCTATGATCATATTTATGTGGCTTGAACTAGCTTTGCTTTATTATTTCGGTGGATGATTTTCATTCCGGTGGCTTTCAGAAAAAACAAAATCATTTTTCTCAGTAACTATTTATGATCTTTTGTGCCCGCTAACACACACACAATTAAAGATTATAAAGTTAATGTTAAAGTTAAAAAAGTAAATAAAAAACATAAAATAAAAAATCTCACTGTAATGAGAAAAAAAATCACGAATGTTGAAATTCACCCATATCTCTGTTCTAAAACGTAAAAAAAAACGGATTTGGCTGAATAGCATTTATGAGTACCTTTTTTAAGACGAGATCGATTCTGTGGAACGGCTGCCCTGATATGGTCATTTCTGAAGAATCTCCGTATTTTTAATACATTATATTGATTTAGTACTAACGAAAACTACAGAAACTACAGAATAGTGTAGTGATTGAACCCCTTGGGGTTCAGGGCATCATTATCACTTTCTTTGCCCATGCCCATGATGTGCTACATACATACATAAGCTCACGCCATTGTCCCGAGGGGTAGGCAGAGACCACGGATCGCCACACGCTACGACTCTCGACGCTGACGCACTTCTCTAGCCCAGTCATTTTACTGACTTTTGTTAGGAGAGGTAGGAAGTAATTACTAATTGGGCTTTTAATCTGCAACCGTACTATTAAGTGACAAAAAGACTATCTGAAATTTTTTTTTAAAAATCGCTACGCAACATAGAAATCAAAATTGTGAGTCCCAGAAGGCTTTTAAATTAATAATATTAATACCATGCACTCATTTGAATAAAATTTTACAATGTAAATTATTTTTAGCAATAAAATAGGCATTGAAATTTAAAAAAAAGAGGTTTTTATTAGAAAATACGAATGTATTTTTCAAAACCTTCTAAGTAGACAAAAATATTTAGACCATGTTTGAAGTATGTATAATAATAATGCCTTAAATATGTGCAAAAAAAATTACCATCAGGTATTTTCATAACGAGATACTACCAACATTTTAAATTTGGAACTGTTGCTGACGAGATTCTTTTTTAATTTTGGTACATTTTTAAGCTCAAATTGGCTCTTGAATACTGTACCGAAAAAAAATACCAATTAGTAATTAGTCCCGGCTCAAACCGTAAAATGACTGGGCTATTGATCATAATACAAGTCCAGACTAGATTCTGGTACTTTACATGTGGCTAGATAATTTGTGTGACATTGTCCAAGATATTTATTGATACATCTTTTCATGCACTTCCATCGATTGAGGGTGCTACGCACTTGGCCTTTTCGGAAAAGATCATTGATTTGATCGTGGTATGTTTTCCTCGGACGGACGGCCTCTCCCAACACTTCCGCTCACCTTTGCTTGATAAATTTCATTCGTAAGTCTTCTTTCATTCATTCTCTCTACGTGACCGAACCATCTAAGCATACCCCTCTCAATCCTTGTTACTATAATTATCATCCTTCAACTTACACCAATCCCTTATCACACTGTTCTTGATTTATGGTACTTTGTGGAAAAAAAAATTATCAAACGAAGACAAAAACCTATGAATCCATTCAGGACAGCTGATGGAGGGCGGCGCTGGTGAGTCCGACGTAAATAAATATCTGGCGAAGGTAAAAAATGGGAGTTCGTAATTCGGCGGCCGAATCGACCGTTTTAGGAACGTACCGCATTAGCTGCGATTCCCGCTCTTTTTGCACGAGAATTTGTACCTGTGGTTGAAAAATGTGGAGATCAAGGGCGAGTTTGTTTGGAGTTTGTTATTGAGAGGTAGTGAACTGGTGGTATATACCTACAGGGCGTTGGGGTAAACAGTTGCATTACTTTAAGGGGTGATTGTACCCATGATACTGAACAACTTTCCCTAAGAAACCCATAGGAAATTTGCAAAAAAAATTGTGGACTTTCCATACTAAATGCAATCTGCTGATTGAAAGTTTGTATGAAAAGCCTTAATTTTCTTTTTGCTAATTTCCTATAGGGAAAGGGGGTTTCTTAGGGAAAGTTGTTCAGTATCATGGCAATCACTCCTTAAAGTAGTGCAAGTGCAACTGTTTACCCTAACACCCTGTATATATTTTTTGATACTTATTTATTAATGAAACTGAAATGTCACAGACTTAGTTACTTTGTAACAGATACATCACTTCTTTAGAAACCGATAAATTCTTACGCTTTAATTACCTACTCATATGATTGTCGTACGATAAGGCTCTTGCTGACACGGAATAAGAGATTAACTACCTAGTGCGAGACTGTACGCGCAAAGTATACGCAAAGACTTCTATTAAAACTGAAGTCTTTGAGTATACGTTGCCGTCTGGAGCGAATGGCAGAAATAAAGCAAGCATATCACTTACTATGCGCTAAAGTATCGGTAGGTACTTATCTAGGCACTTACGTTGTCTAATAAATAAAATATATTAAATTGAATTAAAAGTCAAAGTCGCACAAAGAGCAACGGAGTGAGCTATGCTAGGAATCACATGGTTCCAAATGTCGAGATCAGACCCCGAACAAAGGTGGTTGATTTCGGCAAGCGGATTTAGGTGGGCAGGAGGGACACTTGGCCAGGCGGAATGATGGCAGATGGACGAGGGCAGTGACGGAGTGGCGGCCGTGGGAGGGCGAACGGTCAGTGGGCAGACCAGCAGCCAGGTGGTCGCATGACATTTGTAGAGTAGCCGGCAAAAAGTGGATGAGACTAGCGTGGGACCGTTCTAGTTGGCGAGAAAATGAAGAGGCCTATACCCGGCAGTGAGGTTTACCAGGCTGATGATGATTATGAAATTGAATAAATCAAGCAACGCGTCCTGAATTGCAATGTGCTATTCTTCGGTGCTATTGAAGAACGCATATTTCTATTGTCTATTGTCTAGTGTTGTGAATGGTCGCTGCTGTTGATCCTGGTTTACAGGAGTTACAGCAGTGGGAAAGACGGGTGGGCCTATGCCCTTTAAAAAAAGAAGAAAAAAAAGAACGCACATTTCACTTCTGTTCTTATATGATAATAATAATGGTTTGGACAAAGAGATTTAATACCTATAATATAGCTTCTTCTTGTCGTGTGGGCAGAGCCCTGGTGTCAGAGTTTTTTCAGACCGCCTTTCGGCCTCTGACGTGGTTTTTATGTAACGACTACTACCACTAGAGATAGTAGCCGGGACCAACGGCTTAACGTGCCATACGAAGCACGGAATCACTTTTCTTTTCAGACAATCAGGTGATTCAGCCTGCAATGTCCTAACCAACTGGGGAAAAATGCACAAAGTGACATATCACTAGGTGTCCCCCGTGGGAATCGAACCCACGACCTCCGTATCGAGAGCCAATGCTCTTAACCATTAGACCACGGAGGCAGTTATAATATATAGTTATAATATAGCTAGTAGGTATATTGAAAGTCTTTGGGTTTGGAATACAAAACAATTTTTTTGCTTCTAAGGGGCTGTTTAAACTGAAGTGACGTGGCGCGGACATTTCGCGGGCGGGGTGCGGCAATATAAACCTTATAGTTCGTAGCATAGAGTCGTTTGGAGAATTACGCCCGCGCCTCCAGACGACGGTGGCGGGGGGGGCGCGATTTTTCTTTACGTCAAAAAACGACGCTATGCTATGTTAATATAAGGTTTATATTGGAGTTCCTTTGACTACCCACCACCGCCACGCGTCTCTTCTGTATAAACCCTACCTTAAGCGACAATTCTTGCCAGATTTTGATGAAACCAACTTCACAATTATTTCTAACAAAATTACCATATTGAGGAGCAAATTTTCTTCTAGTTAAAACAGTTAATTTTAATATATGATAATGAGATCGGACAATTTTCTGGGATAATTAGAGAAGCGGTCTGTCGTTCAGGGTCCAGCTGGCTTCAATTTCTAAACCAAGTCAAGTATGACAGTTTCCGTTTTTGAAACAAAGATAAACTTTTTTGAAGCTGGAAGCGACTGCTTTCGACTGCTGTGGCTGATAAAGTGAAAAATAATTCAACATTTACTTATAATAATGATCTAAAATTTCTGTAATTAGGTGTGACACATCGACTAATTTTCTAAAATTTTTATAAATATAATTAATAAAGGGCTCCCAATTAAACCACCATTCTGATAGATCAGAATGACCTTTTCGCTGAAAGACAATTTCACGTTGGATGACATGAAAGCAAGTTACCTAGATAGCCGAAAGACAATAAAATTCAGCTACATGACATAAAAGTAGAGTACTCAGTCAGCAGAGAGTCAATTCAGCCGAACGACATTAATAGACCGAGATCCGACCGTAAAATTATGCACCTATTTCATAGGCGAACGAAATGTGATTCTGGTGTATGTTTACACAGGGGTTAATTCAACGCCGCCAACTCGCCTAGAAAAATCTTGCCGCAAGTACCTTTTCCATCATGATTTTCGGAATAACTTTTTCCACCTGTCTGTTAGGGAAGTAAATGAGGCGCCATCGGAAGGAGACTGATCTAAAGTACTGGAAAAAATGGGGTTGCCACCTATCAATCTGCCGAAACTATAAGGTTGCCAGCCTCAAAGAAGTCATTTTTGAACATAGCAACCCTAGAGTTGCGGCAGACGGAGAGGTGGCAACTTGGCGGCGTTGAATTAACCCCTGTGTTATCATACACTAGAGTCATATTTTGTTCGCCTATGAAATAGGTGCATAATTTTACGGTCGGATCTCGGACTATAAGGGTGGATGCATATCTGCGGCGAAGGAGCCGAAGGAGGCGAACGAAATGAATTTCCTTTTATTTCTTCTGACGATTCGTCCGATTCGCCGCGGATAAGTGTGCGATATTTCATAGAATTTCATACAAAGAATTCTAAAATTCGATTCATTCGCCTCCTTCGGCTCGTTCGCCGCGGATAAATGTGCGTCCACCTTAAAGCAGAATTTCATAGCTATTTAATATGCAAACATTTTAAAACGTTACAGATTTCAATACATTCCATTATTAGTGTTCGTATAAGTACACATACTACTAGTACATTTAAATATTAAATATCTTAGACATTGTCACACCAATTAATTACCTTGTCACATTTAAAGTACCAGAATATAGCCTGGAGCTGTATTATGATGACTAGACAACGATATACAGGGTGTAACAAAAAACCCTAGTAATACTTAATGGGGTGCTTCAGACCATCAACCTGAATAACTTTCACTATGGAGCCAACTTCGAAATCTCGAAATAAAAATCAGCTGTCCCATACAAAACTGCAATACCGGCTCGACTCAAATGTATGTGACAGCAGATTTTTTTATTTTTTCTCTATGTTGGCTCCATAGTGAAAGTTGTTCAGTTTGTTGGTCTGAAGCACCTCTTTAAGTATTACTAGGGTGTTTTGTTACACCCTGTATAATACGTTATGTTTGTTACAAAAGGAAAGATTTCTTCAGTCTTTTAGATATTGTAATTTCTTTTTATTACATAGGGTTTTAGCACTGGTTAAAGTTAAAAAGAGGTATGCGTTGCGGTGCGCGGGAGCGAGTCGAATGGGTAGGTGATCTGTCACAGCTGTCCGTCCGGGGGGAGTCATTGTGACAGTTCCGTTTCCGTTTAGATAAAGTGTTTTGTGTTTGGATACAAGTCGCGTCGTAGACATACTCCCGGCCGTTGAAAGCTTCATGGAGTTTTCAACCTTCAATGGCATTTGATGAGGGCAGTAAACATAGTCGGTTGATGGCTCTTCGTATTGTTCCCTTGGCTGTAGCGATATCGGCAACGCGAGGTGTACCGTCTGGACCGGGGAACATCTTGCAGACTCTTCCGAGGCGCCAGCAGAGCGGAGGAGAGTCTTCCTTGATAAGGACTAAGACATCTAACCGTAAGTTTTCCTTTGTGGTGCGCCACTTCGTGCGTTGCTGAAGTTCGGCCACATATTCAGTGCTCCATCGCTTCCAAAAGTGCTGGCGATACTGCTCTAGGCGTTGGTAGCGCTGGAGCCGATTGGTATTGCAGTCGAGTAGACACGGCGAATGTAGAGCCGTGAGCGGTCTGCCAATTATAAAGTGTCCCGGGGTGAGCGGAGTGAAATCGTTAGGAGAGGGACTGAGAGGACATAGGGGGCGGCTATTTAGGATTGCTTCAATTTGCGCAAATAATGAAGATAGTTCCTCGAAAGTAAGGTGAACATTTTTAAGAACCCTATACAAGTGAAACTTGGCCGATTTGACCCCAGCCTCCCATAGACCACCAAAGTGAGGAGCGTATGCGGGACTGAAGCGGAATTCAATGCCACGCTGAGAGGCAAAATTAATTATAGAGTCGTTTTCAGACTTTAAAAACTTATTCACTTCCTTAGAAGCGGCAACAAAATTTCTACCATTGTCACAATAAATTATAGAAGGCCTCTTCGCGCTATAAATCTTTTTAACGTTAGAATAAATGCATCTTTAGTGAGGTCACTTACTGCCTCCAAATACACTTGTAACGAAAGCATATGAAAATACACAAATAGCATTTAGTAATTTTGGCTCCCCGCCCTTTCCTGTCCGTTATTAAAAACGGCCCATTTTCATATTGAACATCCAAATACTGAAGTCTTAACAAAGCGTTCAATTCTATCCTCTACATTCAAAATTTTTGATCCACTGGGTCTACTTTCCTTATGTACAATTAAACCTAAAATCATTTTACAAGAGCTATGGGCTCAAAAACTTGACTGGGACGAACCAGTCCCCAAAGAAATTAAGTCAGCTTGGCTTAAGTTTACAGAGCATTTAAATGTTCTTTCGTGTCTTAAAAAACCCAGACGTGTTTTAATAGATGAGTCAGTCTCTACAGAGCTGCATTGTTTTTGCGATGCATCGCAACGAGCCTACGGCGCCTGTATTTATTTAAGGTCAGTAGACAAAAATGATAAAGTGCAGGTTAGCTTGTTGTGTGCTAAGTCTCGTGTCGCTCCCCTAAAGGCTACCACTATTCCACGCTTAGAGCTGGCTTCGGCTTTGAGAGCCTTGCCTTGGTTAAGCAGAGTTAATTGTTTAGAGAATGAGTGTTTTTGTGACATTTTAATGAAATATTGAAATATTGAAGAGCGTTATCTAGCTCATTAGCTTGCAGTGGACCGTCAGATTTATTCTCAGGCTTGCGACAATTATGAATGAACCGTAAAACTGTAGCGAATACTCTCTTAGCTTTTTCTAGCTTGGAGTATTTAGATAAGTTGAAAATTTGATCATCTTCTACCGAAGGTGGAGCTCCCACCACCAGAAGAGAACTAGACTTTAACTCTGGTAAGACTGCTACCTCTACCGGGTCAGACGATGGCCAACAGGACTCCGGTTGTGATAGGAATGGGGGTCCTAACCACCACAAAGACGACTCTCCTACATGTTGAGGATCCACTCCACGGGAGACGAGATCTGCAGGATTAGTCGAGGTAGGTACATGGCGCCATGAGCTAGTGTCAGTGAGTTCACTTATTGCTGCTACTCTATTGGCAACAAATGTTTTAGTTTTGTTTAGTGTTCGTAGCCAGCCCAGAACAACGGTAGAGTC
Organism: Agonopterix subpropinquella; assembly: GCA_922987775.1. NCBI lineage: Eukaryota > Metazoa > Arthropoda > Insecta > Lepidoptera > Depressariidae > Agonopterix > Agonopterix subpropinquella. The sequence goes on from OV277712.1 coordinate 10,379,186, forward strand.
TGTCCAAAAGATACGACGTGTTATAGGTGTACGAAGAGCCTCAGTGACAGTAGCACTTAGTTCTGCTCCTAGTAGCGACGCACACAGCTCTAAGCGTGGAATAGTGGTAGCCTTTAGGGGAGCGACACGAGACTTAGCACACAACAAGCTAACCTGCACTTTATCATTTTTGTCTACTGACCTTAAATAAATACAGGCGCCGTAGGCTCGTTGCGATGCATCGCAAAAACAATGCAGCTCTGTAGAGACTGACTCATCTATTAAAACACGTCTGGGTTTTTTAAGACACGAAAGAACATTTAAATGCTCTGTAAACTTAAGCCAAGCTGACTTAATTTCTTTGGGGACTGGTTCGTCCCAGTCAAGTTTTTGAGCCCATAGCTCTTGTAAAATGATTTTAGGTTTAATTGTACATAAGGAAAGTAGACCCAGTGGATCAAAAATTTTGAATGTAGAGGATAGAATTGAACGCTTTGTTAAGACTTCAGTATTTGGATGTTCAATATGAAAATGAAGTTCGTCTGATGATGGGAACCAGCCAATGCCCAGCGTACTGGTAGCATTGCTGATCATAAGGTTGTCGTCCTCAAGACTGATCGTTCCCTCAAATAGTTCTGGTAAATTAGACCTATACTTTCTTAAATTGAAACCCCCCCCGGCAAGCACTCTCGACACACTTTGCTGAATATGCTGTAGTTCGGGTCCTGAATCAGATCCTGTAAGCAGATCATCACAGTAGAAATCTCTTTTAATGATTTCTTTTACAGTAGTATCATCATGTTCATCGCCCAGCTGAAAAATGCATCGTGTGCTGAGAAAGCTTGCACTAGAGAACCCGTAGGTAACGGTATTAAGACGTAGAGTTCGTAGAGGTTCATATTCGTGGTCCCTCCAGAGGATTAGCTGCAGGTCACGATCAGAGTCTCGGACTACCACCTGGCGGAATAACTTCTCTATATCACCAGATAGCACGTATTTGTATTGACGAAAACGAATTAGTATATTGAACAAGGGGTCCTGAATAGTGGGCCCGACAAATTGTAAATCATTTATAGACATACCCGATGTTGTCCGAGCCGAAGCATCGAAAACAACACGGAGTTTGGTCGACTCACTTTGTTCCCTTATGACGGGATGGTGAGGAAGAAAATATGAATTGGTAGGTTTCCTTGTGGGACTCTCAGACAGATGACCGAGTGACTCATACTCATGAATAAATTCACTGTAGGCGGCCTTTAGTTCAGGCTGCTTTCTGAAACGAGATTCTAAATTTAGAAATCGCTTTTTGGCCAGATTGTACGAATCACCTAAACATTCCCTGTCGTCACGTAGAGGAATGCCGACACAAAAACGACCATCATCCGAGCGAGTAGTGTTAGTAAGGAAATGTTGTTCACATAATTTCTCTTCCCTAGTCAGAGGTTGTTTTTGAGGAAAACTTTCAAGTTCCCAGAATTTAGTTAGGTTGTTATTTAGGTTGGATAGGTGGTCTTCATTTAGAATGAAATTACATACTGTAGAAGAACCTTGAGGCTTGCTTTTGTGTTGTGGTATAGTAAGCATAGGACCTGCGATAAGCCACCCTAACTTAGAGCTTCTTAGGATAGGATTTTTCTTACCTAGCGAGTGCTGCTGAGAACCGATCAGGTCCCAGAATAGGTCAGCACCTATAAGCATGTCGACGGGAGATGGCTTATTAAAGCTGGGGTCTGCTAGTTTGAAACCGTTCAAATTTAGATGCCTAATATCAAAGGCAACCTTTGGAATGTCACTCGAGATTGTAGGAAGAATTAGACATGACATTATAACGTTGAATTCACCGTCCTTAGATTGAAGTTTAAGTGTGCTTCGTTCAGTATTGACCTTTAGTGAATTTCCACCGATGCCTACTACATTGATGTCTGACGGCTGAGGAGACAAGTTCAATTCTTGTTTGACCCTTTCCGTTATAAAGGACGATTGACTTCCACTGTCAAGTATAGCTCGTACCGATATAGACTTGTTGGTAGCAGGGTTTGATACCTGTACGATAGCACTACAGAGTAGAATTTCTTGAGAAGAGATCACTGACATCGAAAGAGCTTCAGGAGTGGGTGGAGCCTCTATCGCTTTAGGCTGGTGCAATAGGGAGTTGTGTCTGTCCTTGCATTCGCGACACGACCCCGCTAGTTTGCAGCGGTTTACGTCATGGCCTGGACGAAGACAATTAGTACACAGTTTATGCGAAGAGACAATTTCCATTCTCTCTACTGGACTCTTGGATTTAAAAACTGAACACAGATAAAGACGGTGACTATCCTTGCACACCACACACTGTGTAGGCGGCTTGGAGTGAGGTGAGGTGACAACAAGCGCTCTAGTTTGAGCTTTAGGAGCCTGAACTTGAGGAACAGGCTGTTTATTCTTGTCGCTCCTTTTGCTTACGGTTTCCAACAGGTTGGCACGATTCTTTAGAAAGCAAAAGAAGTTTTCTAGCGAGGGAATTTCGGGTAGGACACTTCGGTGTTCCTCCCATTTAAATAATGTGGTGCCGTCTAACTTGGCTGAGACTAAATAAATAATAAGAACGTCCCATTTATCTGTAGGTAGACCTAGGGAACTTAGAGCGCGCAAGTTTTTAGTGATGTGATCGATTATGAATCGTAGTGACTTGTCCGTCTCTCGAACCGACTCGAAATTTAGTAAAGACTTTAGGTGATTATTGATCAATTGCCTTTTGTTATCATATCGTTCGCATAAGAGCTGCCAAGCCTGAGAATAGTTATCGTCTGAAACTTCTAAGTTACTAGTGACGCGCGCTGCTTCGCCTTGGAGGTAGGAGTTGAGATAGCGGAACTTATGGATGTTCTTGATTTGAGGATTATCGTTTATTAAAGAATTGAACGTCTCCTTAAACTCTAACCACTTGTAATAGGTGCCATCAAAATCTGGAATTTTAATAGTAGGCAATCTAAACCCGAGCGCGTTGTAGTCATCACTATGACTATGGCAGTGAGACGAAACAGACTTAAAAGAATTAGGCCGCTCATGTGTAGGCTTGGGGCTGTTAGCCTCGATCAAGCCTTGAGCGGTTGCTATGCAATGATAGAAGTCTTGTTCGATTGAGTCTCTAGTGCTCAATTCATTGGTCAACGTACTAGGATTATTAATTTCAATTTGGCCTTGCAACTCATCGAACTCAATGAATAACGCTTCGAATTTTGACAACTTCATCGCAAGCTTGCTTATTTCGATAGACGGAACCTTGTCTAAACTGGATAAACCATCTAGAAAGTTTTTAAATTTGGTGACGCGTCCCTTAATGGAACTGCGTTTGACATATAAATCACTAATAGCTTCTTCTGAAGTCATTGTGAAGTTGCGATGAATTTGTCAACACTATGATTTTGAATAAATGAAAGTTGGCATACGATACGCTCCTCGCTTTGTTGATCAGTCCGCTGGTAGGGAGCACGGAGGCTGGACTTCGTTGCAGTTGCAGCGAAGGGTCGGCCGAAGAAGGCTCAGGCGGCTGACTGGAGCGTCGCACTGAAATTGATGCGTTCAAGCGCTAAGCAAGCAGAATTGCAATGGTTTATGATGTGGGGATCAGCAGCTCACAAGGGAATGATTAGGCGTTAACTCTGAATATAGGCCACACAAATGAAACACTAAATTGCAACAAAACTTGTAAAAAACAATCTTACGGGAATGTTTTAATTGGAATGAAGGTTATGGGCACGCGTTATGCGTGTTTGCGTTTGAATGCGTGCTAGATGCGTGCTTAAATTGGTGCAAATGGGTGCGTAACTAGACAACCTCATACATTTGTAGGTTAGGTTACGTATGCAGTAGGCAAGCACGATGGGTTCACAGTTTGTTAGTTTGAAATAGGCAACAATTAGGCGTGAACTTATGTTGGTTCGTTAGCATCGAAGACTAACGATGGCTTTCGAAACTCTTAGACTCCACTAAGTGCGCAAATTAAAGAGGAAATATGTAGGAAAGATAAGGAACGGGCTCACAATTATAATGGCAGGCAGGTAGGCAGCGACGCAGATAGGGACCGAGGCTGTAGCAGCCTTCGATCGGGTGCTTGACCGCTGTGGTAGGTGTCTCGCCACGTGGTAGTACGATGAAACCCGTAGATTATGTGTTCCCGATAGGTTTGATGCGACGTTTCTTGCGCGAATCTCGCTTTAGTCCGCTTGAATACGTTGAAATAGTGCCTTCTTCGGTAGGGCAGCGGTATTTCACGACTTTCTTTTCGGCGTGGTGGCGTGGTTTCGGCAAGATAAGATGGCGTCGTCGTCACTTGGCCGTGTTGCAGACGGGAACCAGTCTAGACCTGACAACTTCAAGCAGTCCCTGTTCGGGCGCCAGTTTTGTTTGTTACAAAAGGAAAGATTTCTTCAGTCTTTTAGATATTGTAATTTCTTTTTATTACATAGGGTTTTAGCACTGGTTAAAGTTAAAAAGAGGTATGCGTTGCGGTGCGCGGGAGCGAGTCGAATGGGTAGGTGATCTGTCACAGCTGTCCGTCCGGGGGGAGTCATTGTGACAGTTCCGTTTCCGTTTAGATAAAGTGTTTTGTGTTTGGATACAAGTCGCGTCGTAGACACGTTATAATATATAGATAAGTACAATAATCCATGGCTCGGATGCAAATATACATCATATAAATATTTGCCCTTTATGGGATTCGAACCCGCCACCCTCGCCATAGCAGGCAGGGCAGGGACACTCCGGACTGAGCTATCAGGCCGCATTTGATATTATAAACATAATAATTAGCTACCAACAAACAATATTAATTAATTGTTTCTTTTATTATTTAAAAGCTAGTTCCTTCCAGAATGACAACTCTACATTTGTGTTTTGGAGTTTTTATTGTGAAACTTTTAACATGGAAATGGTCCGCTCCTTTTGCTAAAAGGTTGGATTTGACAAAATTTGCTTTTGAAAAGCGTTCGGATTAATTTTGTTCTTGTTTTTTTTTTTGTCAATTGTTTTGACTTTTTCATTACATTTGTTTCTCTGTTGTCGATTATAATTTCGAATCCAAAAAAAAAATTGCCTTTAAATTGGAAACGGACACAATTTGGAACGAACAGAAATTCCATAATAATTAACAGACTAAGGCTATTTTTTTTCTTCGGAATCACATATGGGGGGGACCATAAAGTGCCCATAAGCTTAAGGCTCGGAACAATGACGACGATGTCGTAAACTTTTTGAACTTATCCGAAAATGTCCGACCCGTTTTTAAGGTAACTCAAAGGAAAAAAACATAACCCTCCTTCTGGCGCAGTCGGGTAAAAACGGAACCTTTATAGGATCACTTTGTTGTCCGTCTGTCTGCCGTCAAGACCTTGTTTTCTCAGGAACAGGTAGAGGTAACTCGTTAAAATTAATATCAAATTCTAAGGTATACGGTCACTTGGAGGTGTAAAAAATGCAAGCTTCTAAGTCAACACAATGTGATACTCGTACAATCTAAAGATACCTACTCCCAGTTATGTGATATATTTTAACTAGCGACCCGCCCCGGCTTCGCACGGGTGCACTGCTGATACTATGCATGTATTATATACATATAAACCTTCCTCTTGAATCACTCTATCTATTAAAAAAACCGCATCAAAATCCGTTGCGTAGTTTTAAAGATCTAAGCATACATAGGGACAGACAGACAGCGGGAAGCGACTTTGTTTTATACTATGTAGTGATGATACTCGCAAACAAATAATATATTTTAATACTCGCAAACAAATAAAAACCTATAGAGTATTTCCTGTTTACCTAAAATCGTGAAATTTGCCATGCAGCAAGGTGTTACAGCACAAGTAGGCAAATCCGAAAATTGTAGAGTAAGATCAGTCCGAAAATTGTAAAGTAAGTAGGTAATATCGCATAAAACCTTTTTTTTTCGATTACAAACTTACGTTTTCAGTCATGATGTAAACTCGGTTTGGAGAAAAAATTTTTCAAGTGCAAAATTAAGTTTGTCCTTCATGATCATGTTTGTATAAAAACCCCAAGGCGCGAGACCGACTTGCACGTGGCCGGTTTTTTCGATGAAAGCCCTTCATAATAGCAATGCTTGTCACGGCGTCTGGGATGTATAATTTCATACATGTACTAAATACCTAAATAACTTGAGGAATATGTCATCAAGGTAAACAGTAATTACACGGTTTGTAATTAACACACTCCCAGAGGGTGTCGGCCTAGGCTGTAGTTAACGAGGCTAAAACGTGCCTGTCTGATTTGTAGGTTATGTGATATCTAAGGAGGTATAATTACAAGGTGCGTTTAACTGAGTAGGCGCCTGCGGTAGTGGAGCGGTGCGGGAGGGTGTGAAATATACGTAACAGTACTTCCGCGCTTTAGAGCCCAGCCAAATCACCATGGCCACAGCGTACCGTAACAATTCCCGGGGCGGCGCGGTCGCTGTTAATAAGTGTGAAGTTTGCCCTAAAAGAACACCCTTTGCCCCTCTATAGAAGGATGAGATTAGGCCAAAAAACAAAGTCTAAACAGAACACGAAAATACCGCAACTTTTCACGGCACGGCCAATGACGTTTTACAAATAGACGCGTCATACGCTAACATCACTGCACCTGAAAATGGCGCGATAAAGTGACGTGTAGCCCGTACACTAGGCGGCGGGTAAAAGCCGGGCAATTACCTTACTTTTTTGTTGCCATTTTGGAGCGCGGGCAACGTATCTACTTATAAAAACATCTTAGGGCACGGCGCCGTGAATGAAACGCCGCATTGTATCCGCTGTCCAATAAAAGTGTCTGAGGGCCTGAAAACCTGTACAATGGGCAAACTTGAAGAACTAAGTTAAATGTGAATATTTTGAATACGGTCTATCCAAAATGTCTCCGACTATTTGCTAGTTGCTAGCTTGAAAAAGAAAGTTAAAAATTAAATATAAAATTTTATGAAGAATTCTATTTAAAAAACTATCGTACCTATATTCCCATTTCTGGCCAGTTGCAAAGAAGTTTGGCGGGCGGCCATGTAATTTGAGAACCAGACTTAAAAGTCCCGTACATGAATGAAACTTAGTAATACGTGTAGAGGTAAACAAAACTAACAAAAAGTAACCTGTAGATGTTGGGGGAAAGGTATTTCTCTTTATGATACCTTTTCTATGAAGTGTGTGAAACTCATAATCTTTCTTATTAGATAGTCCACTCAATCTTCTACGCATTCATTGTGTTTATTTCAAATTCACGATAACCGTACAATATTATGATAATGGAAGAAAACAAAATCACACACACTATCAGTATATTAGATGAAAATTGTTGTCGTGGTTGCGTTTTGCTACTGCTTTTTGGATGATTTATCTATTAATTTCTACCAATTACTAGTAATTTCTACTTTTGAATCCGGACTACTGGAAATGTGGAAGTTTTTTAAAAAATGCCTTTTTTATTTCTGTTTATAATAATTATAACCGCCGTCCTGAATGGCTTTTAGTTGTTGTAAAATATGGCTTGGCCCAAATTTGCCATTCATCTTTCAGTAAAACTGAAAAGTCAAATGGCTAACTTTAGTAAACCCGTGGTCCCGCATGTCGACTGGGTACTGAACTATTCCGACCTAATTTAACACTCGCAAAGCAAACGGGTCCTTCAGACCCTATGGGAGGTCGCGGTATGAGAGTTTGAACGATACCTACTTAATAGTTAAAGCCGAATTGAAATGCGAATCAAGTGTAAACAGATTTTAATAGTAGATCTAGTACTTATAGGTACTTCTTATTATGTATACATGGTGTAACAAAAATACTTAGGGGGTGCTACAGACCATCAAACTGAACAACTTTCACTATGGAGCCAACATCGAGAAAAAAATCTGCTGTCCCATACAAAACTGCAATACCGATCGGGTGTTTTGTACACCCTGCAGAATATAAAGCCTCAGTCTCAATGAATATTATGAACATACTGCAAAAAATTGATACAAGAGATTTCTGTTTACATTTTCAGTAGCTTAAAATAATGTTCTTTTAGAATTCAGCAAGGACGTTTTACTGAAAACCGTCTGCGGTCTCGAGTTACAAATAGTCGTGATTTTCACAGTCTAATCAAAGTGAAACAGACTATAAAGCTAGTTTTTCCCAAGCGGCTTGACATGGATGGCGAGAAATAGTTTCTCTGGCAATGTGAGCTTTTCAACTATTATAACTTTATTATTATGAAGTTAAAGCTGCGGTCCTTACTAATCAAGGTTTTGACAAGTGAATGTAAGACTAGATAATTATATTAAAGTTCTGAGCTTGTAACATTTTGAAATTCGTGAAATAAAGGCTTTTGTGTACCTACAAAGCGGCGTTGGTTTTCTTTTCATAGCAAAACAAAAAGTTTAATGTTCTTTTACCTAGAAATTACACATCGAAAACAGAATGACTATTAATTTAGTAAGTAGGTAAGTATGTATCTAATATCTATTATACTTAGATTTTGTACAAATTAATGATTTTTTTTGGCAATAAAGACAATATTTTTATTTTATTTAGTTAACACCTAGTTTTAGGGGCTTGCCCTTTCCTACCCTACCTATATACAGGGTCCTTCTTAATATGCTCACACTTTGTTAAGAGGATAACCAGATCATCAAACTGAACAACTTTCTCTATGGGACCAATAGGTAAGATTAAATCGCGAGAAAAAAATAGCTGTACCATACATTCTTGTATAGAACAGCGGATTTTTTTTCGCTATTTCGTTGTTAGTGCCATAGAGAAACTTGTCCAGTTTCATGGTCTGAAGCACCTTTTTAAGTAAGTGTCCCATCTAATTTTACACCCTGTATACAGGGTCCTTATTAATATTGTGGGGAACTACTTCAGATGTCTAGCACCCACAAGTTATAGCAAAGATGCCAACAGATGGCGATAACGTCGCTCGCGGAAATATGCTCCATACAAAGACAACGTTCAGTGTAAATACGTAACTCGTAACCTACTACAAATAAGGTTCACAATCGAATGCAAGACATAAATCGCGCAAGAGAAATAATCACAGAGATTCGATATATATACAAGGTCCAACTAAGAACTGTTGGACCACGGCCGGTCCCCAGGCATCACACCTAGCCTGGCGGAAGTACTTCCCTTTTCAATGGAGGAACATTCCCAAGTAGCACCTCCATAATATGCTGAAACTTTTTTAAGGGGATGATCAGAGTATGAAACTGAACAACTTTCTCTATGGGACCAACATAGAAATCGCGAAAAGAAAATCAGCTGTACCATACATTTGACACGAGTAGGTTTACTTGCAGTTTTGTATGGGCGAGCACTTTTTTTTTTCGCGATTTCAATGTTGGTCCCATAGAGAAAGTTGTCCAGTTTGATGGTCTGATCATCCTCTTAAAAAAGTGTCAGCATATTAAGAAGGACCCTGTATTAATGGTTTTGTGTTCATTTGTTAACACCTAGTAGAGGTAAGTTATTCTATTGTAGGATTCCACTACCATGTCAAAGGCATTCTTTAATTAATGTACCTAGTCACTAGTGTCGGACGTTTCTCCTCCTCGCCTCCTAACTTCTTTGATTCAATTTATAGCGGGTTCTATGGGTCAGCGCACACCTAGCGTAAAACTGTTCGAGCATGCGCGAGCAGTTTTCATTGATTCAATTGATAATGAACTCTATTCCCATTGAAATAAAGTTGAAAATAGCTTGCAAGTGATTAAATCCCTTCAGCGTCTGTTCGAGCATGCTCGCGTATGCTCCTCGCGGCGACGGGAGCAGTCGCGAGCATGCGCGCGGATGCTCGCGCATGCTCGAGCATACGCGCGTGTCGATGCTTGCGATCCGTCGTCAGTGTTGCCACCACGTCATTTTTCGGGCTAGCTCTAACATCTTTTTTATCAACTAAGTCCGAAAAGGGAAATTTAGTACCTAGTTGCCTACCTACAGATAATAAATAAATAATCTAGCCCTTATCGAAAATACACGGAAAATCTAAAATAACATTGATTTTTCTGCGAGTAACCCAATAATTACCAAATCCCAGTCCACCATACTTTAAAATTGCTCTTATCGCACGTCTTTACTTTAAAATATTGTAAACACAACTGCAAAATTCACTGTCAACTGTAGCAACACGGGAGCATCCGCGAGACTGTTCGAACATGCTCGCGCATGCTCGAGCATCCGCCGCTGCCGCCGGCGGATTTCGCCGCTAGGTGTGCGCGACTGCAAAGAACATGCTCGAGCATGCGCGAGCAGTTCTACGCTAGGTGTGCGCTGACCCTAAGGGTCAGCGCACACCCAGCGTAAAACTGTTCGAGCATGCGCGAGCAGATTTCATTGATTCAATTGATAATGAACTCTATTCTCATTGAAATAAAGTTGAAAATAGCTTGCAAGTGATTAAATCCCTTCAGCGTCTGTTCGAGTATGCTCGCGCATGCTCCTCGCGGCAACGGGAGCAGTCGCGAGCATGCGCGCGGATGCTCGCGCATGCTCGAGCATGTTCGAGCATACGCCCGTGTCGATGTTTGCGATCCGTCGTAAGTGTTGCCACCTCGGCCGGTTTCGTACTAAATCTAGCATATTTTTTAACTACTTTAGCCCGAAAAGGGCAATTTACTACAGATAATATTATACGTGTTAATGAATTAACGCAAAACTAGAAAGTAGTTTGTTTAGAATCGATAGCAGAATCGAATTATCATGGTTTCAACATAGGTAATTTTTTTCAAAATTTTAATTTTTTTTTTCATAAAATTTTTAATTTACTAAACCCGATGTCAACCCACCCCACGGGCACACTCACCCTACTTACTACCAAAACAAGATTATAAAAATGTATCCATGAGTACGTTAGCGCTTTCTTTCAGTGCTGAAATGATAAAGCTCTATTCATATTTGACGGGACGGGACGGGCACGGGACGGGACGGAGCCAGCGAGGGCAATGAAAAATGAACCTTATTTACATAGTAGGAGAGTATAAAATCCTTTGACGGCCAACGGCCTCCGTGCTCCGTCCGTTGCCGTCCCGTCTCCGTCCGTCGCCGTCCCGTCTCCGTCCGTCCACCGCCCGTGCTCCGTCCGTTGCCGTCCCGTCTCCGTCCGTTGCCGTCCCGTCTCCGTCCGTTGCCGTCCCGTCTCCGTCCGTCGCCGTCCCGTCTCCGTCCGTCCTCCGCCCGCGCGGTGCTGCCTATAGTTGATCTCGAAAAATCGAGGAAAATTTTATGGTGAAAAGAATTTGATATGGTGAAGGTGACAGTTCAAAATGGCTCGATAGATGGCGCTGAAGCGAGTTACATAACAGTACCCGTTTGTAGTAGTACTCAGTAACTTCTTTGTTTTTCAACCGATTGCCTCCAAAATCGATATCTGAGAGGCCGCGTGGACCCCGAACACGAATACAATGTTAGATTTGAGAAAAGTGGCCGCCATCTTGAACTTTTTTGTTTCTTAACCGATTGCTTCCAAAATCGATATCCGGGGGTCCGCGTGGACTCCGAACACGAATCTGATGTCAGATTTGAGAAAAAAGGCCGCCATCTTGAACTTTTTTGTTTCTCAACCGATTGCTTCCAAAATCGATATCTGGGGGTCTACGTGGACTCCAAACACGAATCGGATGTCAGATTTGAGAAAAGTGGCCGCCATCTTGAACTTTTTTGTTTCTTAACCGATTGCTTCCAAAATCGATATCTGGGGGTCCGCGTGGACTCCGAACACGAATCCGATGTCAGATTTGAGAAAAGTGGCCGCCATCTTGAACTTTTTTGTTTCTCAACCGATTGCTTCCAAAATCGATATCTGGGAGTCCGCGTGGACTCCGAACACGAATCCGATGTCAGATTTGAGAAAAGTGGCCGCCATTTTGAACTTTTTTGTTTCTCAACTGATTGCTTCCAAAATCGATATCTGGGGGTCCGCGTGGACTCCGAACACGAACCCGATGTCAGATTTGAGAAAAGTGGCCGCCATCTTGAACTTTTTTGTTTCTTAACCGATATTGCTTCCAAAATCGATATCTAGGGGTCCGCGTGGACTCCAAACACGAATCCGATGTCAGATTTGAGAAAAGTGGCCGCCATCTTGAACTTTTTTGTTTCTCAACTGATTGCATCCAAAATCGATATCTAGGGGTCCGCGTGGATTCCAAACACGAATCCGATGTCAGATTTGAGAAAAGTGGCCGCCATCTTGAACTTTTTTGTTTCTCAACCGATTGCTTCCAAAATCGATATCTGGGGGTCGACGTGGACTCCAAACACGAATCCGATGTCAGATTTGAGAAAAGTGGCCGCCATCTTGAAATTTTTTGTTTCTCAACCGATTGCTTCCAAAATCGATATCTGATGGTCCGCGTGGACTCCAAACACGAATCCGATGTCAGATTTGAGAAAAGTGGCCGCCATCTTGAACTTTTTTGTTTCTCAACCGATTGCTTCCAAAATCGATATCTAGGGGTCAGCGTGGACTCCGAACATGAATCCGATGACAGATTTGAGAAAAGTGGCCGCCATCTTGAACTTTTTTGTTTCTTAACCGATTGCTTCCAAAATAGATATCTGGGGGTCAGCGTGAACTCCAAACACGAATCCGATGTCAGATTTGAGAAAAGTGGCCGCCATCTTGAACTATTTTGTTTCTCAACCGATTGCTTCCAAAATCGATATCTAGGGGTCCGCGTGGACTCCAAACACGAATCCGCTGTCAGATTTGAGAAAAGTGGCCGCCATCTTGAACTTTTTTGTTTCTCAACTGATTGCTTCCAAAATCGATATCTAGGGGTCAGCGTGGACTCCGAACATGAATCCGATGTCAGATTTGAGAAAAGTGGCCGCCATCTTGAACTTTTTTGTTTCTTAACCGATTGCTTCCAAAATAGATATCTGGGGGTCAGCGTGAACTCCAAACACGAATCCGATGTCAGATTTGAGAAAAGTGGCCGCCATCTTGAACTATTTTGTTTCTCAACCGATTGCTTCCAAAATCGATATCTAGGGGTCCGCGTGGACTCCAAACACGAATCCGCTGTCAGATTTGAGAAAAGTGGCCGCCATCTTGAACTTTTTTGTTTCTCAACTGATTCCTTCCAAAATCGATATCTAGGGGTCCGCGTGGATTCCAAACACGAATCCGATGTCAGATTTGAGAAAAGTGGCCGCCATCTTGAACTTTTTTGTTTCTCAACCGATTGCTTCCAAAATCGATATCTGGGGGTCTACGTGGACTCCAAACACGAATCCGATGTCAAATTTGAGAAAAGTGGCCGCCATCTTGAACTTTTTTGTTTCTCAACCGATTGCTTCCAAAATCGATATCTGGGGGTCCACGTGGACTCCGAACATGAATCCGATGTCAGAGTTGAAAAAAGTGGCTGCCATCTTGAACTTTTTTGTTTCTTAACCGATTGCTTCCAAAATCGATAACTGACTAACTGATAACTCCTCAAATCTGACATCAGATTCGTGTTCGGATTCCACGCGGACCCTCAGATATCGATTTTGGAAGCAATCGGTTAAGAAACAAAAAAGTTCAAGATGGCGGCCACTTTTCTCAAATCTAACATCAGATTTGTGTTCGGAGTTCACGCGTACCCCCAGATATCGAATTTGGAAGCAATCGATAGAGAAACAAACTAGTTCAAGATGGCGGCCACTTTTCTCAAATCTGACATCGGATTCATGTTTAGAGTCCACGCGGACCATCAGATATCAATTTTGGAAGCAATCGGTTGAGAAACAAAAAAGTTCAAGATGGCGGCCACTTTTCTCAAACTTGACATCGGATTCGTGTTTGGAGTCCACGCGGATTATCAGATATCGATTTTGGAAGCAATCGGTTAAGAAACAAAAAAGTTCATAATGGCGGCCACTTTTCTCAAATCTGAAATCGGATTCGTATTCGAAGTCCACGCGGACCCCCAGATATCGATTTTGGAAGCAATCGGTTGAGAAACAAAAAAGTTCAAGATGGCGGCCACTTTTCTCAAATCTTACATCGGATTCGTGTTTGGAGTTCACGCAGACCCCCAGATATCGATTTTGGAAGCAATCGGTTGAGAAACCAAAAAGTTCAAGATGGCGGCCACTTTTCTCAAATCTGACATCGGATTCGTGTTCGGAGTCCACGCGGACCCCCAGATATCGATTTTGGAAGCAATCGGTTAAGAAACAAAAAAGTTCAAGATGGCGGCCACTTTTCTCAAATCTGACATCGGATTCGTGTTTGGAGTCCACGCGGACCCCTAGATATCGATTTTGGAAGCAATCGGTTAAGAAACAAAAAAGTTCAAGATGGCGGCCACTTTTCTCAAATCTGACATCAGATTCGTGTTTAGAGTCCACGCAGACCATCAGATATCGATTTTGGAAGCAATCGGTTGAGAAACAAAAAAGTTCAAGATGGCGGCCACTTTTCTCAAATCTGACATCAGATTCCTGTTTAGAGTCCACGCGGACCCTCAGATATCGATTTTGGAAGCAATCGGTTGAGAAACAAAAAAGTTCAAGATGGCGGTCACTTTTCTCAAATCTGACATCGGATTCGTGTTCGGAGTCCACGCGGTCGCGGATCCTCAGTTATCGATTTTGGAATCAATCGGTTGAAAAACAAAATCATTGTTTTTTTTTTTAACTTAGATCATAGTGAACTTTGTTCAGTTTGATTATCTGAAGCACCCCTGTAATAGCGCATTTAAATGTACACTCTGTACCTATACCTCCTGAGTCTCTATAATATAAGGTAGTTCTTGCGCGATTTGTGTCTTGTTCTTCTTCCCAGGAGTGCGATTTTTGAAACTCATAGAAACTCTTTGAAATCAGCAGTTGAAAAATTTAATATTAGGTCTTCTTCTTCTCGTGTGGGCAGGCCCTGGTGTCAGAGTTTTTTCAGACCGCCTTACGGCCTCTGACGTGGTTTTTATGTAACGACTACTACCACCAGAGATAGTAGCCGGGACCAACGGCTTAGCGTGCCATCCGAAGCACGGAATCATTTTTCTTTTCGGACAATCAGGTGATTCAGCCTGCAATGTCCTAACCAACTAGGGAAAAACGCACAAAGTGACATATCACTAGGTGTCCCCCGTGGGATCCGAACCCACGACCTCCGTATCGAGAGCCAATGCTCTTAACCACTAGACCACGGAGGCAGTTAGGTACCTACTATGGAGACGTGCATCTTTCTACTGCTGATTTAACATTAAAAAATCATACTCCAGGAGAGTGATTTTCGAAAGTCAAATCAGCAGTAGAAATATCTCCATACATTTTCAACTGCTGCCGCACTCTTCCGCATTTTTCAAGCCTGTTTGCCGGGTACTGACTGTCCTACCGTACGGGGTATGAAATTACCGTTAAAATTCGATAATTAAAGTACGTCTGGCAACACTGGGTGTCGGTTTCGCGTCGTGCCCGCCCGTCCTCCGCCCGCGCCCGTCCGTTGCCGTCCCGTCTCCGTCCGTCCTCCGTCCGTTGCCGTCCCGTGTCCGTCCGTCCTCCGTCCGTTGCCGTCCCGTCTCCGCCCGTCCTCCGTCCGCGCCCGTGCTCCGTCCGTTGCCGTCCCGTCTCCGTCCGTTGCCGTCCCGTCTCCGTCCGTCCGCCGTCCGTCTCCGCGCCGTTGTAGTATGAATAAGGCTTAAAATCATTTTTGCCTCCGAACTTAAAATGCGAATAACTTTAAATTTTAAGTATCAAAATAATGAAATTATTGTTTCAATCTAATTCTTTTGTTATAAATAAGTTGGGGTGTATGAGGTTTTGCGCTAATTTATTAACACGTTGTATAATAATCGAACTCTTTTTGAAAATACAAAGAAAATCTGAAAGGTCGAAGCAGATTTAGTAGGTTTTCAAATTGTTCATATTCCATTTTATAGTTCCTAGCCATAAAATAACTGTCCCTAGAACTTTAAACCGTAACACAGCACTTTTCCTGCTCTTGCTCCTCTTCCTCTGCTAGTAACCCAATAATTACCAAATCCCAGTCCACCATACTTTAAAATTACTCTTCGCACGTCTTTACTTTAAAATATTGTAAACACAACTGCAAAATTCACTGTCAACTGTAGCAACACGGGAGCATCCGCGAGACTGTTCGAACACGCGCGAGCATGCTCGCGCATGCTCGAGCATCCGCCGCTGCCGCCGGCGGATTTTGACGCTAGGTGTGCGCGACTGCAAAGAACATGCTCGAGCATGCGCGAGCAGATTTACGCTGGGTGTGCGCTGACCCTAAGACAGATTAGAGTCATCCACCGTGGACATAGTAGCTTATCTATGACCGTGGACTTCATATTCACAGTCAGAGACTAATACAAAATCTCTGGTCACAGTCACCATTGTTGACACACTGTTTTCAAATAGTAGCTTATCTATGACCGTGGAATTCATAGTCACCATTGTTGACACACTGTTTTCAAATGAATGTTTTTATAGGAATTTGTAATTTACAGCCACGTTTTCGGACGTCCCATAAGTCACTGGACGGAAGAGGCGTGAGCTTACAGCTGACAGGATTTAGGACGCCTACGTACGATATAGTAGATGCGATGTGGTTTAACTTTTAGAAATTAGGAACATAAAATAAATAGAAAAGTTATTTGTTATGAGAGAAAAATACACTTTCTAGTAATGTCGTTCGATGCCGATTGAGTCGGCTTTAAAATTAGTGATGAAACTATTATCTCTTAGCTATTACGATTACGATTAATTCTCCAAATAATTGGAGATGGTTTGAAATAATCGTAATCGTAATCGACGGATTACGATTACGATTGTTTCAGACCCATACCCAATACATTTGGTTCTTTAAAATAAAGCATTTATATTTTCATAGAGAGGAAAGAATCAAAATTGAAGTATTGCAGATTTTGTTTAAAAAACATAAACATTTGTAAGTTTTCCGATCTATTGCTTTTTCGATTTTTATTAAACCGGCACTACCTAGAAAACCACTTCTCTGAGGTAACGAATGATGGTTTGAGACATGAGAATTTTTTAACACATTTATGAAGTGCGTTACATTCACTTGAATTCGGATAAAATTATATTTATTTAACTAATAGTAATCGTTAAATAATCGCAAAGATAACAGTAGATTTAGATTAATCGCTAAATGCTGATAATCGCCGATTACGATAAATCAGAATCGTAATCGTTTCATCATTATTTAAAATACTTTAAGAACGTCAATTAAAGTAAGCTGAGAACGACAATTCGTTCGTTTACGTGTGCATATTTTGCAACTGCACTAAACGAGTTGTGACTATGATGATGAATTTTTAACTGAAACATTCATTTTGACTGTAATATGACAGGTCAAAAGTATAGCCAAAACAAACGAGGATGCTTGACAAGATAAACAAGATCAAACAAAATAAAAATAAAATCGACTGTTCCATACAAAACTGCAATCCTACTCGACCCAAATGTATGTGAGTTGGGAAAGATATCTTTTTCGCGATTTCGACGTTAGTCCCTTTGAGAAAGGTCTTCAGTTTCATGATCTGGATCATCCCCTTAAAAACCGTCAGAATCATTATTAATTAGGGCCCTACAAGAATCTAGAGGAAGCTCACTTACTCTGTCAAAAGACAATGCGGGTTTTGTATGTAAGATTGGCGCCTTATTTTTCGCCGTTGTTTTTGGCGCGGCCAGCAACCAAATTTGAATATTCTATTTCAGAATAAAGTAACAAACAAAACTTATTAACATGTATATCCCTAAACTCAGACCGGACGGAGATATAAAGGCTTGAAGTTGAAAATATTACCATTACGTGCACTTCAAGCCTTTATATCTCAGTTCGGACTGAGTTCCTAGATATTTGTAATAACAAGTGTTGTTTTTAATTTTATTCTGAAGTTATTCTGAAGAACTTAAAGTTTGGTGGCAAAAAAGAAAAAAGGCACCATTATTAGGCATAGGCTTCTCAAAAATGTCTAAAATGGAGATCGAAAGTCTTTGCCTATGGGGAATAGAATACCTATAATAAGGGAAATATAAAGAAAGGAAACTTTTATCTATGGAAACTTTTAGTTGGCAATGTTGTTTTATAAAAATATTGATACCCTATCTTGTAATTAAATAACTTAGTCCGTACGTTTTCCTAAAATGAATAAAAAAAAAATAGGCGATATCTGTATAATATATTGTACCTACATTTTATTCCAAACACCAAATTATAATATTATGGGTCTACGTAAGCGTACTTGGAATCGTCATCCCTTCTAAGGGTCCTAAAGGCCCTGAGGGTCTGAAGTACCCTTGGCGGTAAAGATTGCTATCCACAGCTTATTCTTGTAGTATATTATGTATAGATGTCTCCAGTTATGTGATTTAATGATGCCAAAACAAAACACGATATTTTGTGATTTATTAAAAGTTTATTAATTACGATTTTAGTATCGCAGTGTGGGTGGTCGTATCAAATGTTGTAATTATGTACAATTATGCTACGATATTTCCCCCACCCTTCCTGTAGGTCTGTGCCCTGCAGCAGGACGTTGATAGGCTGATGATGATGATGATGATACTTCGATTTACTTCGGTTACGATTGTACATGTACCTATCTATAAGTAGGTACCTAATAAAAAAATACAAAAATCCTACATCATGAGGAAATCTGCATGCGCTGAAAAAGAAATTCTGATGCCTATACAACGTGTTAATGAATTAACGCAAAACTAGAAAGTAGTTTGTTTAGAATCGAGAGCAGAATCGAATTATCATGGTTTCAACATATAACTTTTTTAAAAATTTTAATTTTTTCTTTCGTAATATTTTAAATTTACTAAACCCGATGTCAACCCACCGCACGGGCATACTCTCCCTACTTACTACTAAAACAAGATTATTAAAATGTATCTATGAGTACGTTAGCGCTTTCATTCATTGCTGAAATGATAACAAATCATTTTTGCCTCTGAACTTAAAATGCGAATAACTTTAAATTTTAACTATGAAAATAATGAAATTATTGTTTCAATCAAATTCTTTTGTTATAAATCAGTTGGGGTGTATGAGGTTTTGCGCTAATTTATTAACACGTTGTATACTTGGCTTTGCCGAAGTCGGGTAAAGTGTAAAGTACTGGAGTACAGTTGAGTTACTGTAACCTAAAGCTGAGTGCACATGGTACTTACTTTAAGGGTTGCGCCTTATCTGACAGTACGTAGGTAATCGCATTTTCTCACGCTCCATCCTTTTCTGTCGCTCCGGAACGTAATTTGCTAGAGCGAGAAAGGTCGCGGCGTGAAGAATGATGCCAGATGAGGTTCAACCCTTAGGTTCAACCCGGTGTATCAGCCTACCAGTCGACTTACTTCTGTAACATAATATTGCCTACTTACTTATAATGTTTAAAATATTCATCAATTCAGAAACATGATAAGAACGTTCTGATATCACACTAGAGATTTTCGGGAGTGGACGATGGCGCGACTAGCTTTTAAATATATTTAGAAAAAACAATAGAATATCCTTAGAAAAAGTGTAACATGACTTATAGAATAAAACTAAAAGGACCAACTTTCTTAGGTTGGTGTGCTCAAAGTCTATATGCGTGTATATGGACAGGGTTTAGAGGCTAGGTACTGGTTGCAATTTTTTCTACGCGTTCGTAGCTTCGACCGTCTATCTTTACATATAACTTATACAGGGTGTAACATAACACCCTAGTAATACTTAAGGGGGTGCTTCAGACCATCAAACTGAACATCTTTCAGAGCCAAGATCGAAATCGCAAAAAAAAAAAATCAGCTCTTTCATATGGCAGATTTTTTTATTTTTTCTCGACGTTGGCTCCATAGTGATAGTTTTCCAGATTGATGGTCTGAAGCACCACCTTAAGTATTACTAGGGTGTTTTGTTACACCCTGTATAAGAGAATATCGTAGTTGATTCGCAGCGATTTGCACACAAAAGTTGTCCTCGCTCGTAAACCGCTTGTGAGATAATAACCCTTACAAGGCGAGCAAACATTTCACGCCCTCATAAAATTTCTACACAAGAATTCTTTTACCAACTCAACTAACATTTGTGTAATTTGGAGAGCTTTTACAAAGGGACTGTACCTACTCTGTTAAAATTTTTCCCACGTTAGACAAACCAAAACTATGCTATTTTAAATTTCTAATGTACGTAAATTCACAGCGCATGTGTAAAACGTCGCATCTTAATACGCATGCGTGGACCCTCATCAAATATGGCGGAAAGTGCCCGGTCCCCAACCTATTGTAGTGAAAGATTTTCGTTGTTAAACAAAATAAATGCCATAAATTAGATGCAAAACAACAAACAAATGAAAGTTAAACATATTCCAAGCTAAGTGAAGCAAAACAATTGACTGAGGCACGTTTTTAGTGTCGAAAATGTGAGAATAGATTCAGTTTTATAAAGGCAGTGTTGACAGATCTGTAGCAATCAGTGAAGATGAGTTACAACAATATTTTATTGGGATTACCAAGACTTCGCTTATCCATTTTGTGAATTTGACACTGTTTCTATCTTCAATCAAGATCGGGGAGGAACATATTTCAAAAGGATACTTCGATATGAAATAACAGACAATTTGGAGAGAAATTATTAGAATTATGGTGAGTTACAAATACATGCCTACCTACGTATACATAAAGATTCCTAACCGCAATCGCTTTCGGGGTGATCACAAACATTGGGATCCCTTTTCAAAGGTTTACTACATTTTCTTTACTACAAGGAAAGGTAAGTTAAATGTCAAGATAGATAGTCGACACTACGAAAGCGTAGAAAAAAATTACAACCAGTACTGGCCTCTAAACCCTATCCATATACACGCACACATATATAATTTGTATGACGCCTCACGCACACCAACCTAAGAAAAAAAAGAAAGTTGGCCCCTTTTGTTTTATACGGTAGAAGCATGAGGCTCATTCTAGACATATACTTTTTCAAAGGTAGTACTACTATACTACTACGATATAGTAATACCACATGATAAGACCAGTAATCTACGCCTCGTAGCATGCACACACTGACAATATCTCCGCGTAGCCCAGTCTGGCGCATTCTTATCATATCAGTCTGACATATTTTCAGTGTGTGCGTGCTACGAGGCGTACGTACTGGCGAGCACACATACAAGCCGCGTTTGGTACCATTGTATGAAGATAGATTACTGTCTTATACTGTGGTAATACTGTGGTAGTAGGTAAGGTGACTATAGTATATATTAGGGTTTGAGAAATGACACTACGTTTCAAGTGGAGATAGATATCACACAGTACTATAATTACTTAGATACTTTGCCTTTCCCCTTACAAAAGCTTAGCCTGAGATTCAGAGACGATTTTTTAAGTTCATAGTTCGAACTAAGTAGGGTCAAAATGTATGGGTTTTGACATACGGGAGTTCGAACTAAGACTTAAAAATCATCTCTGAATCTCAGCCTCAGTCTTCATCATCCCCTCGTAATACGTCATTTACAGAATGTAGTAGATGATTTATTCCAATCTATGAACAATCAAATATAATCGGTGCAGCCTTAAATATAATTATTTAAGGCTGCACCGCGCCGCGCCTATTGTGGTGCCCCCAATCGTATTTTTTATTTCTTAACATTTAAACAATATTTAAAAAAAACAAGAATGTTACTTGCTGATTTTCAATTTATCGGGCTACTGCGGATTTGTTTTTATAATGTTTGTAGTCGTTAAGGCTATTCTACCGTTGGCGCGCTCCATACAAACGTAGTATGGTGATATTTTCAATACTATCCAATTAAAGTCTATGAAATTTTTCAAAAACAATCTATAAGTATAGTAACTAATTTCTATGTCGGTATGAATTCAGATTTTCGATAAAATTTATAGTTTTAAAGTTACAGTGCCACAAATATTTCCATACAAATCTTAAATGAATCCTAGCATTGAAACTGTATATTTTAACGAAAATCTGACTTCATACCGACATAGAGATTAGTAACTTGATTGTTTTTGAAAAATTTAATTGACTTTAATTAGATAGTATTGAAAATATCACCATACTACGTTTGTATGGAGCGCGCCAACGGTAGAATAGCCTTAAAACCGATAAAAGTGGCCACTTTTGGCGGTTTTAACGATAATAGCTAAAAGCATAAAACATAATAATCGATGTGTGCGACTTCAATTTGACATGCAGAATGTATTATATGAAGTTCTATTCTATTCTTATCTTAAAATTGTTAGTCTACCTTAGTTTTGATGATTTTGCCAATGTATAGTCTAAATAGCCAAAGCGCTTGACGTTGTACGGTTGTCAATATTTGCTGACTCCAAGGGGTGTTTAAAAAAAAAACAACACAATCTTGAGCCACCATAAAATTGTAGCTTCGTTGTAGGCCGGGGAGCAGGCAACTGATACGGCGACCGCTCAATAACAGACCTACAATGCGAAGTCCCAGAACATATTCTGAATTAACAATAGACAATGCGAGTTTTGTATGGAAGGTCATCAATCAAACTTGAATATTTTAGTTTAAAATAAAGTAACAAACAAAACTTATTACCACATGTATATCCCTAAACTCAGTCCAAACGGAGATATACAGGGTGTAACAAAACACCCTAGTAATACTTAAGGGGGTGCTTCAGACCATCAATCTGAACAACCTTCACTATGAGGCCAACATCGAGAAAAAAAGAAAAAATCTGCTATCCAATACATTTTAGTCGAATCGGTACTGCAGTTTTGTATGGGACAACAGATGTTTTTTTTCCCGATGTTGGCCCCATAGTGAAAGTTGTTCAGATTGATGGTCTGAAGCACCCTTGTAAGTATTACTAGGGTGTTTTGTTACACCCTGAAGGCTTGTTACGGCTTGAAGTTGATAATATTAATTAGGTTTATTTCAAGCCTTTATATCTCCGTTCGGACTGAGAACTATAATATTCAAGTTTGGCTGAAGGCTGCGCTAAAAAATAGGTGAAAAAAGGCGCCATTTCGCCAAAATCGCGGGAAAAAACTAGTACCTAATAAATAAACACACTACATGTGTTCTAAATATGCATTTTGAAATAACGTGGATATAACTGATAGGATGGCTACCCTATCCCAGATTTTGTAGCTATGACCCAGTTATACGTAGTAGAAAGTTATATCTAGTAGAAACAATAACTCAACTTAGATCCGGGGCAAAGGAGGTCAAACCACACAGGCCCATATCTTTGTAACGTTATGCTTAAAATAGAGTGCTATTTTTACTGCATACTAAACTACCTAAACTGAAGGTAGGTACATTATACTTATACGTAACTAGAGGGTGTTAGTATTGGTTTAGGGACGTACTGCCGAGTGTATCTTTTAAACTACATAAATTAAATAAAACTGGTCAAGTGCGAGTCGGGCTACTCGCGCACCGAGGGTTCCGTACCACACCACCACAGAACACAACATTATTAACTTAGAAAAAAAAACTTTTTTGTCCGGGACCTTTAGCGCAAGACCGACTTACACTTGGCCGGTTTTTATTATTTATTGTTATACTGTAGAGTTTGCTCTATAATCACACTAAGTTTGACGCTTGTATGTATTACCGTTTTTACGATAGAGCGCAGCGTGAAGAAAAAACGTTGACAAAAACTAGTTTCTTGTTCAGAACCCCCTTAATTTTTAACTTTTTGACATTTTTATTATTTGTTAACAAATCCGCTGTAATAACGCATAATCTGAGAATTTCAACTATCTAGTAATTACGGTTCAAAAGTTACAGCCCTAAATAGGTAGGACAGACGGACGGACGGACGGATAGACAGACGGACGGACGGACGAACGGACAACGTAGGCTTAGTAATAGGGTCCGGTTTTTTACTCTTTGGGTACGGAACCCTAAAAATGAATTGCTGACTGTGTCGCTTTCGGTCGCTTTCTGTGTAATCTAATGTGAAAAAGATAAGTGAAAAATAAATACCCTAGCTAAGTATAGGAAGTATACCTATACACGATTGCTGAGCACAGTTGAACATTTGAAATAATAAAAACGACTCACCTGAATAATTGCTAGATCTGTAATTAGCATGTTTGTCTTCTAGACCATAACATTGATTTATGTATCTAAATCGGCGTATCTACACCTACAGTGATGCTTGATTAGGTGATTTATGATTTATTTTAACGTAAGAAGTCAAATTGCCTAAAAAGGGTAGAAATCGAAATCGTTTTGATTAATAAGAAATCAGTGTTCATGAGCGAGTTAAAGGAAATTGAAGGAATTTCTCTTACAATTCCGATACAATGGGTATTGTTTGTTTCTGCCATTGTTTCCTAAGAAGATTATTCCTGCTATGGAGTTCTATATAAAACGTATATTATATATATATATATATATATAATTACATATTATAATTCTATCTTTGGCAATTCGATCTTCATATAGACAAATAATTAACATAATAGACTTTTAAGTCATTCCATGTCAAATCGGGCACCTCCAGTTCTCAATCTACTTTATGATCTAATCAATCAAATGTATATGACAATATTTTACAGCCAATCGAGCGACGTTCTTTTACCTCTTCTCTCACATCTCGAATTTTAAAGCTGAAATCAGCTGAATATTTAGACCAAGTTTTTGTATCATCAAAAGTATGAATATATTTTAAATAAAGGACATCCGGCACATAATGCCAAAAAATGTATAACCGTACTTCTATTTTTATTATGGAATATGGAACACTAGAAACTAACTGCAGGCATTAGTTTATTACTTTATTTTCTAATGATTTATTAGTTTTTATCATTTTTATATAAAAAAAACATTGTGCTTGCATCACCTCCTACTAAACAACATTGACTGTCATTTTGGGGTTGCTGCTTTTTAATAATTTATTAATAATAAATGACTAAATAACTCGTTAAATAAAAATAAATGATACTATCTGAGTCGTTTTTATAAAACCCCATAATTTATTACACATTTGACTTCAGTCAAAACTACTATACATTTTAAGGTATTTTTCCAAGGGAGAGCGGCGGTTGTCCTTTGTCTGTGGGCTATGGATCCTTCCAATTTTGTTGTTGGAATTTCTATAGCTAGAGGCGGCGAGTGGAAAAACCAGAATGTCACTGAAATTAAACTTAATTGATATCAAGTGCTTCCGTGTTTTTAAACTCGTTCGAACGATTACCTTCTTGAAATGAAAGTGAGCTCAACAGGCAAGATCGGTCATCAAACTCACAGGCGTAATTCTGAAACGATTTTCTATCGAATGAGACAGTTTGTTTCAGTGTTTCAGTCCTTGATTATGTATCATGTAGAATCGAGAAAAACGTGCCTTTGAATCGGACGGAAAATAAATTGATGCAAGCTTTAGACCATTCAATGCTTGACCCTGAACAGCTTACTTCTGGATGCTCACAAACTGTATTCGGTGACGACAAAAAAGCTTATTATCTCGTGTAACTTAAACTGTGTTATTAAAAAGTAAACGTATTTAATACTAAGCGTTGAAGTTAAGCTATTTAATTAAGAGCCTATGTCGAAAAATAATTTTAGCGGAACGGACGTATGATAGCTTATATTATATTACTGCTAGATGCGGGAGAAAGAGATGGGGCGGCGCGCGCGCCTGGAACGAATCAAGCGAAAAAACAAACTTTATTTAATTGTGATTGTACTATTTATGTTAGTTCAATTCTGCTCTAATCAAAACTTAGATAATAGCAATCTCTTTTTTTTAAATCAAGTCTGATGTTTCTATTATTCACCGTTTAGCAGTTACAAGCGTTTATAGACAAAAACGGAGGCTACTTTGGCTTGTTTTTCTATCGAAAAAATTTGTCTTAATCGTGTTTTGGCTCTAATCAAAACTTCAATTATATATTCAATTTACACATATCCGCAAATCATACTCCTACTGTTAGTTCTTCATGATATATGGAGCTTTGAAGAATCCTATTTTTTTCACATAGCCCCTTAATGAGGTCTAATTTTGAGGCCTCTATTTTAATTAGGTACTTTTGAGTTACCTTTCTACATTATAATTATGCTTACGCTCATTATCTTGGACGGGAAGAACAGAGTCTCAAGTACATCGAAGTCACTTTTGACCGTTATGGTTATAAATTTAATATCCCAGTGACAACAGTGAGGGTAGCGGTAGTTTGGCAACAGATTACTAAAGAGTTACATAACAGATAAATCACTTAGAAAACTAGAAATTCCCTCGCTTTGATTACCTAGGTACTACTTCCCCGCTACCAAACGATACGGGCAAAAATGTATCTTAGGGGCTTGACTCAGCTTTCTTATTACCTGCCTACAGAAGACAGACTGCCTGCGAAACACATTCTGTCCGGCACAATGCACATATTTTTACTCTAGTTCCGGCAAAAGTTTAGGTGCTAATCTCAGTATCATTAGCCTAGTGACGGAAACCAGTAGGGCAATGACCAATAATATATGTAGGGATAGTTTAAGTTTCCGATTATATCGTTAAATAAGATGTATACTATAATCCCTGTTGTGATGATTGTAATGACTGTTTGTAATTCCAAATAAATAAAAATAAAAAAGATTAAAATCTATACTACAGGGTGTTAGGGTAAACAGTTGCATTACTTTAAGGGGTGATTGTACCCATGATACTGAACAACTTTCCCTAAGAGACTTATAGGAAATTCGTAAAAAAAAATTTGTACTTCCCAAATTCCCATACTAAATGCAATCGGACATTTGTATGAAAAGTCGAAAAAAAAATTGCGGATTCCCTATAGGTTTCTTAGGGAAAGTTGTTCAGTATCATTGGTACAATCACCCCTTAAAGTAATGCAACTGTTTACCCTAACACCCTGTATAATAGGAAATGTTTAATTAATATTTTGTTTCTGTGGTCATCATTAATTACCTAACTGACTATTAAGATGCAGTATCGGTAAGATATGCTAAAAAACACCATATCGATTTGATAACGATTGAATCGGGTAGTTATACAATAAGACCCCTTGGTTTGGCACAATATTGCCCATTTTCTCAGTCGACTTTTACTACTTGCACGGAACGATGGCCAGCTACTGATTCGTTAAATTTATCTGTAACTCCTGGGATCAGTATGGAAATAAATCAGTTAATCTGTAAAAAGAGAGATGTTTTTTATTTAGACTACATAATACCTACCTTTAAATCCCTTTGTCCTAGAAATAATTGGCTAGTCCCCAATAATCACGGGTAGCACTGGATTGATTGAAATTGTTGTGACACCGGAGTTGAAAAGAACACCGGTATGTCCCGGAATTACGGAATTTGTCCTGATAAAGGATAAAGTTTCAGTCAATCGATCCTATTTATTATGGTAGGTAAATGGGATGGGATATTCATCGAATTTTTATAAAAACATATTACATTATATTCCGAATATTTCCGACTATATTTCTCGGGGGTGCTTGCGAATCCCTCGTCTTGTACACACGGCGACAGATCAACCTACCCATAGTTGAACTCTATGTTCATGGACATAAGGTCGAACTATGGGTAGGTTGATCTGTCGCCGTGTGTACACCTATTATGTTTTGAAAGTAGTGTGACATAAAGTTTTAATATAAATGACTAGCAGCCCGTCCCGGCTTCGCACGGGTGGACGTCTAATCTTTTCTAGCAATAAATATAGCCTATGTTACTCAGGGTGAATGCAGCTTTCTAATGGTGAAAGAATTTTTTAAATCGGCCCAGTACTTTTTGAGCCTATTCATTACAAACATACAAACATACAAAAATAGGTACAAATCTTTCCTCTTTATAATATTAGTGTAGATGTAGATTAATGCTGTGGCTTGGTACAAGAAGTACGTAAGCTTGTAGTATAAGAGAGATATACGAACCTACTTCTTGTTCCAAGCCACGATGATTTGTGATTAATGATTATAGAGTTTTAGGTTCCGACGACGCGGTGGTAGAGTCAAAAACTATCATCAAAAATGTATCCGTTAGTTAGTGTGATATTTCTTTGAATAAAAGTAGGTCCTTATTTGTTTTGGAGCAAGTCCTCCCCGTCCTCTCATCCTTATTTGTAAGAGGAAACATATAATTAAAACGTGTTAATGAATAAGCGCAAAACCTCATACACCCCAACTGATTTATGACGAAATAATTGCATTGAAATAATGATTTCATTATTTTGATTTTTACCAGAATTATTTATTAACCAAAAATACAAAGTGCGTAGGTATCCACGAGGCTTCGATTTAATTATTTTAAAATTAAAATTTACAGTTATTCGCGATTGTTGATTGAATGATGAATGATTTGTTATTATTTCAGCAATTAATATATTTTAAGAATCTTATTTGGTAGTTAGGTAGGTACCTTTAGTTTAGGTGAATGTGCTAGAGCAGCGGTGGGCTGCCTCAGTCAATTTTAAATTATACCTAGGTTCTAACAAATTATTTCGTAAAATATTTTGAAAAAAATTTACCTCTTTTGAAACCTTGATAATCAGATTCAGCTCTCGATTCTGAACAAACTAATTTCTAGTTTTGCCTTTATTCATACACGATGTGAGGTTTAGTTTATACTTAAAAATGGTATTTAGTAATGGTATAGTAAACAATTTATTTTGCTATTTATTATTAGAGTTGAAAAAATATAATTAGGTACAGTCACCAGCAGATATATCGTAGGAAACAAGGTGGTCAAATATTTCTACGCAGTTCTAATTTTCAATAATTTCTTTACTCATAAGTTCATAACCAATCAAAAATATAGGAACGCCTTGAACATCAAATATATCTACGCAGTCAGGGTGGTCATAAACATCTGAACAGTTTCGGAAAAACCTTACTCCGTTGTTTTAAATTTTAATTTTAAATAACGTTGTAAAGATATTATTGAAAATTTGCTGTTCAGATATTTATGACAAAATACACGTTTAGATATAATTGATAACATTTACTGTAAAGAATTTAATGAAAATTAGCATTGCTCAGAAATATTTGGACACCTTTTATGCTACAATATATCTAAAGGCGACTTTACTTAGTAAGCTAAGTACCTAATTATATTTTTTCAACTCTAATAATAAATAGCAAAATAAATTGTTTACTATACCATCTAAATACCATTTTTAAGTATAAACTAAACCTCACATCGTGTATGAATAAAGGCAAAACTAGAAATTAGTTATTTCAAAAATAAAAAATTTGTTGTACCTACTCTTCTTATTCCTTTTTAAAATATTATTAATAAAAGAACATTTAATGTTCTTTACACTTATAATAACGCAATAATTTTTTTTTAACGTAGGGTATAAATTTTATACCCTACGTTTGTTGACAACTTTTACGAATTTTATAAGTATGTCATAACTTTATGAATACATCGAAGAATTTCAAGTATACCCAAAGTTACTTAAACTTATTCAGTGCTAAAAGTTTTCCTTTATTCTCTCATGTCACATATAAATTATTTCACCATTACAGATACCTTTAACAAAATATTAGCGAAATGTAGCTTTTACCATTTTTAAAACCAGTATCAAAAAATCACGTTTGTAACATCGGTAATACTGGTAAAAAATAACGATAATATCCATCTACATAAGCAAGCCCTCAGTCACGACTCTCATATCTTCGACATAGGGTTAAAAATGGGTAGATTTTCGGGATTTCGTATATCGATCCCTCCGTTGGAGCACAAAACCTCTGGGAAACATGGCGGACGTCCATCACTTTTGTTATCAGCTGGTCCCACATTCTGTTTTTGGTCGATGACAGCGAGGTGATTTGTGATTTGACGTGACATGTCAGCACCTGTAATCCGGAGCAGAGGCCTTTTGTACAGGGAATAATTCAGGATACAAATTTTGAATAAAAATCTGAGAGCTATCGGGTATGCGTCAAGTTTTTTTTTACCTCTGTATTTATTTCTTTATGTTTCAAAGGTTCTTTAGTGGTTGTTTTTATATTTTACTGGCCAGGTATTCGGCAAGCCTGACAGTGTCAGGCAGGTGTAGCTGCAATTTATTAAATAGGGATTGATTTAATCATAGCCGAAGTCAACTAAAACGGCGACTGCTTATTTAAAAAAAAACATTCATGTGCTCAAGATATTTTTGTGACTTTATAATGTTTACGCTAAAACTTGATCGTAATGAAATCAATGAACCCTTTCCTCAAAACTAGTAAAGTATTATCTTATCTGTGCTAAAAACATACCTCGCGATTGGCTTCTATAGCAACAACTTGTCTTGCAAATACTATTAAATTGTTGGTATTGTAAAATCTATATCTATACATCTATATCTATATCTATATCTATCTCTATACTAATATTATAATGAGGAAAGATTTGTATTTTTGTGTGTATGTTTGTAATGAATAAACTTAAAAACTACTGTGCCGATTTCAAAAATTCTGTCACTTTAGAAAGCTACATTCACCCTGAGCTTTACCCTGAGTAACATAGGCTATATTTATTGCTAGAAAAGATTAGATGTCTACCCGTGCGAAGCCGGGACGGGCCGCTAGTTATAAATATAAAGCGTTATTTAAAAATCTAATTGCAACGTTTAATAAATGATATAATATAATATTTTGATTTCCATGAACGAAATTATCGTCAAAACATTTCTTAGTAGTACCGTAGTACCTACCTATAGTAAAAAATTTTTTACCTGTGTAGATAGTGAATTTCTTACGAAAAAGTCTAATAAAAAATAAAATAGTAGGTAGGTATGAAATTAATAGAAGAAAGCCGGTCTCCTAATACCAGGTGGTAAATTTTAAAAATAGGGTACTTATAATATATTATATAGGAATTAATAATCATTGTAATTAATTAATGCGAAATTCATTTAAGTAAATATTAATGAAAATTATTTCGTAAAACAAGAAAACATATCGTAGCCATTACGTCTCCTAAAACCGCAATAACATCGAAAAAGAAATAAAAACGAACCAATGACCAATATGGGACTCAATAATCCGGACGTATCTGGCTTTAGAGGCGATTCGGTCGCCAAATTAACCAATATCGGTTCATTAGGACCATAAAAGGAACCCTGATAATAGTTAGTAACCATTGTAAAGAACAGTTTGCTGTGGATGTGGAATAAGGGTAGTGCAGACTATACGCGGTTGACCGCAACGACATTCGCAGCACGTTGCGGCTTTGTGCCGTGTCTGGAAAAAAGGGAAACTAAAACATGTTTATTTTACAAGTGAGATGCATGTTGATTTAATGGTGTAGAACAAAAATAAAAAAATTACTGCATCTGACTTATTCCTTAAAAATGTTTTATTTGTACTGACCATACTGTATGTCACCTTCCGTCTGTCGCTGTCGCTTCCTCGATCGGCGCGGTTGTTATCAACAGTACGATCAGCACAGCAATTTTTATTCAAGTTTACGGGATGCCAAAATAAGAGACAAAATTTGCAAAAAAAAAATTTTTTTTTTCTTTGTCTATTGGCGATACCTAAATACGTTGTGAAAGTTTGTGCACTGAATAAAAAGTAACCCTGTATAGGTATGGCGTATTCTGTTTGACCAAGATACAAACGTTTTGAGAATACTCTGAATTGACGGCCCGGTAGCACAGTCGGTAGTGAATCTGCCTGCCGTGCCGAGGGTCGCGGGTTCGAATCCCGTAAGGGGCAAATATTTGTATGATGAATATGAATATTTGTACCCGAGTCATGGATGTTTGTATTTATATATGTATTCTATATCGTTGTCTAGTCATCATAATACAAGTCCAGGCTAGATTCTGGTACTTTAAATGTGACTAGTTAATTTGTGTGACATTGTCCAAGATATTTATTTATTTATTTATTTAATTCTGAAAGCATGTTGACTTTTAAGTCTCAACGAAACCACAGTAAGCTCACGTCACGAGACAAGCAGTCTCAGGAGTTCAGGACTGCGGCTTGCTGTGACGACGAGTAGGCTAATTGTGATGATGATGATATGCTAGCTATTTTATTACCAGCAACAAAAATACTAAAACTAAACCACAAAACAGTGACGTTCATAATAACAATACGTGAATAAAAATAAATTCGTATTTGAACATTTTCGATTCTCTAAAGTCAACACATCTTTGGGCACTGTATACGCTATTATAAGAAGATTTTCTAAACTTACCAGACAAAAAGTTTAAGTCCCATTTTAAGAAAGTTCTCCGTAAAAAAATAAACTCGTTGATGTTTATGAATGACCAAAATTTCTCGTCTTGAAAATGTTACACTACGTAGTAATAGGTATATTTTGTTTTATTTAAAAGATGTCTATTGTATAGTCCGAGATCCGACCGTAAAATTATGCACCTATTCCTTAGGCGAACGAAATGTAATTCTAGTGTATGTTTATACAGGGGTTAATTCAACGCCGCCAAGTTGCCTAAAAAAATCTTGCCGCAAGTGCCTCTTCCATTATAATTTTTGGTATAACTTTTTCCACGTGTTTGTTAGGGAAGTGAATGAGGTGCCACCGGAAGGAGACTGGTCTAAAGTACTTTAAAAACTAGGGTTGCCACCTCTCAATCTGCCGCAACTATAAGGTTGCCAGGTCCAAATATGTCATTTTTGAATCTGGCAACCCTAGTCTTGCGGCAGATTGAGAGGTAGCAACCCTAGTTTTTAGAGTACTTTAGACCAGTCTCCTTCCGGTGGCACCTCATTCACTTCCCTAACAAACACGTGGAAAAAGTTATACCAAAAATTATAATGGAAAAGGCACTTGCGGCAAGATTTTTTTAGGCAACTTGGCGGCGTTGAATTAACCCCTGTATAAACATACACTAGAATTACATTTCGTTCGCCTAAGGAATAGGTGCATAATTTTACGGTCGGATCTCCGTCTAGTAGAGTTTCTGGCCGCATCATCTCTTCCTTCCGACACGATGGGAAAAAATATGCCAGAAAGCTATCTATGAGATATTATTTTGAGTGTAGTTTTGAGTTCGAGTTTGACCAATGACGGTTTTGAAACTCAAATAATCAAAACGTATCTCGACATACAGGTGATTTGGTTGTCTTCCATCTCGTTCAATGACTTACTTCAAGTTCAGAGATGCATTCCAAATTGATAGTTAGATTGCGAATGCCATGCTCATAGCAGGTTGACCGATGGTCGTCGATTGCGTTTTAATTAACTGATGACTCCGTGCACAAGATGCCTGCCGTTTGATATTGGAGAAACGATTAATTTTGGCATGTTGTGGTATGTAAGGACAAATTACCAATATTGATTCATACATTTATGTTGTGGCCTTTTGGTGAAAGGAACCGCAGTGAGGAAACCTACATGTTCGAATTTCGTGGCATGTATTTTGTGTACACTGTCCATTAAAGGTAAGCGCATATTACGACAGGCCGCATCGCAGCGGAAAATGCCTACTTCCCGCACTATTGCGAGCCGGGTCGCACCGCATTGACGGATTTTTAGTTTGAAGTATCTTATACTGGTAGACGTTGTAAAAAGTTCTGTTTGGTATAGCATACTACGATAGGCCGCATCGGGACAGAGCTGGCCGAATCGCACGGACGGAAATCTGCCGCGCAAAAATGCGGCCCGCTCCGCTACGGCGTATGTATGCGATATATTAAATTAAATTAAATTAAATCATTTTATTTATCAGATGACTCAGATCCATAATAGTGTTAGTAACAATGATCTTACAAACTATGTTAGTTATAAAAAAGAAAATAATAATTACAAAAAATTCCCTATCCAACAAAGATGTGGGAAATCACAAGGTGGCATGCAAGCGCACCCAGCGTTGCAGCATTGGGGAGTCCCATATGTCTCCCAACGCGCGCAGGATGGTGTGTTGGGGCTGCTGCGCATACGGCCCAGTAGAGATGCACACCGCTTTCGCATTATCGCGTGGAGCCCATCAGTGTGTGCCTCCGCAAACATATTAGAAGCACTACAAAACCTTGGCAGCCCCATCAGCACCCTGAACGCGTTGTTATACTGCACGCGCAGGGCGTTGTATGTCCTCCGCGCGTAGCCAACCCACAGACCGCACGTGTAAAATGACTGGCAGTAAGTTTTAAAAAGTGTAACTTTTACTTGTTACTTTATATGTAAATCGTATAGATGCGATTTGGGCAGATTTTTGAGCTAAAGCCCGCCCTAATAAAACGTGCTTACCTTTAATAAACTGTGAACAAATAGCAGCTGCTATCGAATGCAACAGCGTTACACAAAGTTTACAACTTATGCGATTGACGTGAACGTGTAGAAGGACCTTATACACCGCTATTGTGTAAAGAGGTGTTTACGACATTGGGAACCTATGGGTATAAAATAGAATACGGTGTTTAACGACGGAGCTATAAAAATGGACATTCAAATGCGGGCCGTTCGCGGCAACAGTTTGAGTGTCCATAAATTTTGCGGTCGTAAATCGCAATTCATAGCTTATTTGTCGATCCTAATATGTATTGATACAGTTTAGTGAATTAAGGATGACTCAAGATTTTATAATTTTTCGATGTTTTTTAATAACAGTGTTTTGATAGTCGTCCAATTACTCCCTGATTCAGCTGACACATCTATGTAATGTGTAAATAAACCCACATATTAAAAAATCCTGTTCTTACAGTAGTACCTACCTATGCTGCAAACTTGTGTACTGCATTTAAAAATTTCATTCAATTTCACAATTCGTTACAAAGTGTTAGCAAATATAATAAAAATATCTTTATAGGTAGTAACTATTAATAATTATTCTTATGCCCTTGGCGCAGTCGAGTAAAAAAGACTTTGACTACTTAGGTATATAAGGATTGGCCTTGCGGTAGCATTTCCCCTCTGCCACGGTATAAGACAAATTGATCATGTGCATTTACACTCTATTTGATACCTTATCACTAAACGAGACAGCCTATAATTATTGCGAAACAATAATTTTGAACTTAGAACGTTTGGGGTTCACACACACGGGACTATTTTCATGATTTTTAACATTCAAAATTAGAATCTAAAGTTATGGGGAATAAAATCCAAAGTTGCGGATTTCATATCACCTCGCTCTCGCCCTCCGCAAAAAGTGGCAGAAATGTTTGTTATGTTAGAATGACACGCGTAACTAGTCCCTAATTAGTAGTCAAAGAAAATAGTACATTACTGCAGCGGCCAGCAACAGAGGCATTGATGGACGAACGTGTAAATGTGGGCCGAGGCGAAGCCGAGGCACACATACGTAAGTCCATCAATGCCTAGTTGTGGCCAAGGCTTGTATAGTACTTTTCTCAAATAATGCGCGGAAATGAAAACAGTAAATTTTCTCAAATAATTCGCGGAAATTAAAACTCTTTTCAAAATCAATGACGAACAACGAACAACAATTTGTTTTTTTTTTTCAATAAACAGCTTTCTATTTGCAAGTTAGTTCGAAATTTAAATAAAACCTTTTTTGAGTTACCTCCTTGGTCGCCATGTTTAGGAGAAAAAGATCGTTCCATTTTTAAATTACACGACAGATATGAGTTTACTATGTAATTTATTTGGCCGCAAAACACGACAGATATGGATTTTTATACAAACATTGCCGGCCGCTTGCGCGCATGTAGTTGGCCAGTACAGCAATTTCGATTTATCTCGAAGAAGGTTGCCAAAATAATGCTCACATTTCCAAGCATGTTTGAGAAAATGTATAATGATAAAAATGTCGAAGCCTTATAATAAAGTCGAAGTGTAATTTATGAGCACTTAGACAAAAGAGGATTGCAATACAAAAGTATTGCAATCGTCTTTTGTCTAAGTTGGGTAAGAAACTTCGTAGATATCTCACATTTCTTATTTACATATTTTGATGTCTCATATCAAATAAATAGACGAGGCAGTCAAAGAAATTCATTTAGATTGATTTATTGAATATCTTTCATATTGATGTGATGTGATTTGTTTCTTACGGACCACAAGATTCTATTACATTTTACATGTAAGTTTGAGATAAAATATAAGATTTTTCTGATAAAATAATGGTACTTGTGATTCTTTTATTCGTTTCGGTACCTATTTTATCGTTCTACTACCTAAATAAATAGGACCGACGGACGAATTTAATTTTTTTATTTTTTATTTTATTGTATTAGAGAAACATACAGAGCGTTAATATTTACCTACACTTGGATTATAAAACTTAATCAACGAATTAGCCAAAACAATTTCCACTTTTAGAAATTACAGTAGATAATAATTATTATGTTGCTTAAACTTAACAAACCAAAAAGAAAAAAAATTACAATACATTTAAAACAAACACTAAAATTTTGAATGAAGTTAGTTACCTACTACCTAGTATTTAAATTATGACTTAATTAAAGCTAAAGGCAAAACAAAACAAAACAAAATTGAGTAATTTAATCATATTTAATAAAGAAAATTAGGGAGAAAAACAAATCATAACCTATTGACCTCAGAAACATATTTATGAAACTTCTCATGAAACATATCGATGTGATGATGAATGGAGCACGAAGGCTCATTAATAGGGGTCCTTTGGCATTGGCACCGTTTGGGTATCGAACCCGATAAATATTTAGTGAAGTAACTAATCCAAATATCCGAATACGATTGCGTTTTGGTAATAGAAACTCGAGCCGCGCCTCCTTTACCTATTCGTAAATCGATTCGTGCACACATACGTATACTCACGACTTTATTCTTCAAGGGGATAGTTATCGATATTCTAAATACAGTACAGCATATTCAGAATATCGACATTTCAATAGTAATGTCCAAATCCAATACTCTAAATTGAAGATTTAGATAGATAGATAGATCCTACCGACTGCGCCATGTCATGTTTTATGGGATGCAGGGACACGGGAGTCAAACACGAGCGTTAGGGTGCCTGTCCATTGACGCGGAGCGAGCTGACGGAGCGGAGTAACGAGGAAATATTAACTAATCAGGAGCTTGGCCGAGATTTTATGTCATCCTGATTGGTTAATAAAACTCAGTTTCTCCGCTCCGCCAGCCAGCTCGCGTCAATGGACAGGCAGCCTATGACTGATTTAATTCATTTCCAAACACACTCACAAACAAGATGAATGATGACGATGATTTCTCTAGATGTTTTTCTGATATCTGCAAAATAATACAAAAATAAATGTTTTAACTTTTCGTCATTAATTAATAATTTATTATTAATCTGTTTAACAATAAAGAAAAGAATCAATATCTAAAAAAGATACGACTTAACAATGGTTTAATCATAGAGATGCCACTTTCCCGTACCAATTTTGTTAGATTCGGTACGTGTCGAGTGGTCGGGTAGGTTCCGATTAAATTGGGACCTGTCCTGTCTAGTGCTACGTAGTACGTACGTGTCTGGCAGTGTTACTTTATAGCATAGCGGAATATCTAGCGGCGAGTGGCAGTTTTTGAGCTTACGTACCGAAATTGGAATGGTTTTTGTTTGCCTGTGCTCGAATGTGATACGATAACTGCTCCTTTTTTATCATAATTATTTTTCTGGAAACAGCGGATCCTTTACCTTACCTTTCTTCGTAAATTTTTTTCTTTTTCTTTTTTTTAATTTTTTTTTAATTAAAATAAAATAAAATAATAGGTTGTTTGGAAGAAATCGCGATACGACCGCCTTAGAAAGAGAGGGGGTTATTATGCCTGACCAATTTTCGATCAGATCAGGGGGACGTCACGGTCCTGACGCGAGTTTAATATTTTTTACCCATACCAAAAAGTGCACAACGCCGCTAATGAAGTTTTCATTTCAAAAATCAAGACGTGATGTATAGAAAGTAAATGTGGTGATAATTTATCTACGATAGAAGATTCCAGTCTAATAATGCACACATACACGCTTCAAATGACATAGAGACATGGTACAGTGCGTGTGTTTGTGTCTGTGTACCCGATTCAAATAAGTCTATACTCCCTACTGCTAGTATGTATAGGTAGATATAGATGCTTCTAATGTATTGAGGACTTGTGCAGGAATTTCCATATTAAGTTCGCGTGCAGTGTCCACACGTAAACGTTCGGACTTCCTACGACTATAGTCTAGGAAAAATACGGTTTAAGATCGCATTAAACATACTTTTGTAAATGGTGTTTGAACTAATACTGCTGTTAGTTTATAACACTTTTGTCGAGATTTCATGGTTATATAGGCTCAGGACCCTGAGAAATATCTTAAAATCGATATAAATGTACAAAGGGCAAGCTTATTTCTTAAGATATTTCTTCCAGAATACCAGCAAAAGAGACAGTTTAATTATAATAAGACAAATTTTGAATGTGTACAAACAAACAGTAAATAATTTAGTTTTGAGGTAAATAATTTAGTTTTGAAATACTTACAAAATATTAAATAGCATAGCATATGCTCACGACTATATTCCCCGGGGGGTAGTCAGAGATATTCTGAAACTTCAGAACATCCACGTTTCACTAGTAGTACCGAAACTCTGTCCAGTGTGACGGGGAGTGAGCCCATCGCCACTTGTAATGGACAGTAGGTACAATACATGCCTCGAAATTGAAGCATGCTGGTTTCCTCCCGATGTTTTCCTTCACCGAAAAGCCAGTGGTGTAGAAAATATTAAATATCTACTCAAATTTACGACACTTACCGGGGATTATTATTGTTATAAGTAAAACGTATTGAATAAAGCCGTCCTTTACAAAATCACGTTTTAAATTTTTTGTTCATACCTAAAAATGTTTTTAAGTGTCTTAATTATTCAATAATGAACAATAAAAAATCGGGGATTATTGAAAATTTATGTTTTCCAGGTATGTATCTACTATATTCCAAATTATCACCTAAAGTACAATTAATGCAACC
This sequence comes from Agonopterix subpropinquella, assembly GCA_922987775.1. Classification (NCBI taxonomy): domain Eukaryota; kingdom Metazoa; phylum Arthropoda; class Insecta; order Lepidoptera; family Depressariidae; genus Agonopterix; species Agonopterix subpropinquella. The sequence continues at coordinate 10,417,945 of OV277712.1, forward strand.
TACGCCATACAAAAATCCCTAGATTTCCCCGACTAGACTAAATATCTTCTTTTGAAACAATTTTCCCGCTTTTCCAGCATTTTGTTACACGGAATACCTAAACGGAATCATCAAATATTGGGTTTTCATGTTTTCAGTTTATTTACTCGTTAAAACTGTAGCAATATGCAGAGCTTTTCTATTTACATTTTTAGGTAAACTCATAATTAAAATTTGTCATGAATATTTTAATGCACGACTTACCAAAAGATTTAACAAATAAAACGTACCATTTTATTACTTAGTTTAAACATAAACTTAGTATAGGTATAGGTAGTTAATGTATGACTGTACCTTCTATTAAAATGTCATTAAACTATGAAAAGAGGAACTACTGAACAATTCAGTTACTCTATCTCATAGTCATAGTAGGTCGGCATTATATTACATAAATAGAGTAAGTAGAGAACATTGCATTGCTGTCATGGAAAGCGATGCTGCCATGTTCGTTTAGTGATGTGCCCACCGTGTTACGGATTTTTAAAATATTTCGGATAACATTTATCCACACCGTGTACAGGGTGTTCGGGTAAACAGTTGCATTACTTTAAGGGGTAATTGTACCCATAATAGTGAACAAAGTCCCCTTAGAAACCTGTAGGAAATTCGCAAAAAAATCCATATCTGATGATGGTGTAGGTATCGTGGTCTAATATTATGATAAAATACTGTCACACTTACTGGCCGTCACATAATGTGACTTATTTGAAAATAACACCCAATAACCATAGGATTTTTAGACGAAAAATATTGTTATTTATTCAATACTTATTGCTAAATTACTTACAATGCAGTTCTTTATTGGATAGTAATCTGCTTATCATTGCGTCACTGCGTCATTTCTTAGATCAAACAATACGCGTTCCATTTTATATTCCAGTTTCGGTACGAAAAACCCCTTCAATTCGCTTTGTACACTCAACTATGTGTTTCATTGCGTACAACAAAGTATTCAAATAAAAAATCTAAATCGAAGACTATTGTTAATATACTTTTGTATCTATCTATACTAATATTATAAAGAGGAAAGATTTTTTTTTTGTATGTTTGTAATGAATAAACTCAAAAACTAAGGTACCGATTTCAAAAATTCTTTCACCATTAGAAAGTTACATTCACCCTGAGTAACATAGGCTATATTTAATGCTAGAAAAGATTAGATGTCCACCCGTGCAACCGCTAGTTGTTCTATAAATACATAAGTATTTAATTTTAATGGCACTCCAATGTTTGTATCGGTATCATATATTTATATTCGTTATCTTTATTTGTGTTTCATACTATACGTTCCATATTAAAATACGAGTAAAAGTATGCATTGAATTGTTTGCTTTAACTTCTGCAAACAATTATGGAAACGGAAATAATGATCAACATTACTTAATTAAATGCTCACGTTGTTATTTTATTAGACACGTTTGTGTATTTAAAGTTCTCGCTATGATTGTTTATTTAGGAAAATGATATTTAAACATAAAATATTGAAAATCATAAATATTACGTAATTCACAATCAGGATGATGAGAAAATGAAATAAAACTTTTAAAACGGTACTGTTTTATTTACTTATTTACTGAAAGAAGAGGGATACACAATTATAAATAAACTAAATAATTTTCTAAACTACCTAGGTCTAAACTAATATAATAGGCAAGAATAACTTATAACTAATGAATGATTATTTATAGGCGACATGAAACTATCAAGAAGATTTTAAAGCTTGGATTTTTGCAACAATTTTAGTAGGCTTTCAGGGAGAAATTATGTGTCTAATGGTTAATGTCTTGCGCCCCCTCAAAATACAGCAAAATCACTTTATCCCTTTGTACATACATACATAAGCTCAAGCCAGTAGGCAGAGACCACGGACCGCCACACGCTACGACTCTGACACACCTCTTTCGCCTCATTGACATTCATGCATCTTTTCATGCACTTCCGTCGATTGAGGGTGCTACGCACTTGTCCTTTTCGGAAAAGATCATTGATTTGATCGTGGTACGTTTTCTTCGGACGGCCTCTCCCAACTCTTCCGCTCACTTTTGCTTGATAAATTGTCCCTTTATCACCTTTTAAAACATCCATTGATAGGAACAAAAAGAGATAATCTATTATTATAATCTAAGCTACTGCGAAATGAACAAATATATTTTAATAGTCAATTGATAAGTAAAGCACGGTATAAGACAGTAAAACATCTTTATACAATGGTACCACAAACTAATAAGAGGATACTAAATGGTACTAAACGCAGCGTAGTACTATTAGTTTAAAATAACAATGTGCATGACCTCGCCTGCAAATGTGACGTCACTCAATCACACGAACTTCACTCGAGTCATTCAAATGATTATTTCCTTTACATAGAGTCTATATTCCTTTACAATCGAGTGAAGTTATCGAACGGCCCTTCAAGGTCATGCACATTGTTATTTTTTTAAACTGATAGTACGCCTCGTAGCACGCACATACTGACAATTTATCTCCGCGTTGCCCTGTCTGGCTGCCTTAGACAGAATATCGCATTATTTATTTATGGCCGACTTTAACTATTTGGACCAAAATGGATGATGTATTTTGGGCATTCAAACGCTCTGAAGAATTCTTACCCTAAAACCATTGACGAAGAATTTTTCGCTTACGCTGGTAGACGGAATGTCAGTGTAACCGGGTATGAGATAGCGATAGTCATAAAATCCTATACAATTTATATGAAGTGACCAATGATATTAATGAAAGTATAATGTTACTAAGTGACATTTTTGAGTCAGGTGGCCGTAGTATAAAAAGTGGTAATACAGCAATAACGTAGCGATCTCCTTTTTTAACTAGAGCTTCTATGTGCATCTCTTATTGAGTGAATATGACAAGACACGTGCTTCTTTCTAGTACCTTCTCTTTCTACGCCTATTACGGATATGTTTGTACTTATCAATTTACACAGTCGCATCCCTAGTCCGTATTATGCATTCACGGCACAAAACGTTAGCGTCGTGTTTCTAAACGTACCACTTCTGAACGCATGCTTCCTCTTTTACCAACTAAGACTGAGTGCACGCTGGGAAAGGGGAACTCAAGGGGAACATAGAGTCGTGACACTATAAATTAATGTTTTGACGCAAATTTACATTCACTCAGGGATTTTCAGGTTAGTATTATTATCTATTCTGTGTCGTCATTACTCATTGGGAATATATTACAAGTAGTGTTGCCGTTCGATAGGTGACTATCGGTCACAAATTCCCCCAATAGATACCGCATACCACACATCTATGATTGTGCACTGATATAAGCAACGCGAGTGAGCAAGCTCGTAGTAGGGCGACCTTGAAATGGCCAATCACGTTGCATTATTTCGTGCCCCGCTACCCGCACCTACCGCCAAAAATGGTGACTTCGGGCGTGTACAAAATTTTCATCATGCGGTATCTATTGGGGGTAATCTGTGCTATCGGTAGTATATCGATAATAAGACTGTCGATCGATAGTATCGATAATATCGATTGTTTTGGACTATCGAGTCTATAACAATTGATAGTATCGATAGAATCGAAATTTGATAGTATCGATATTGTTCTTAAGAAATTCGATAATATTTATGTAACGAGTAACAAAAATGTTATTGAATTTTTCGGAATAATACATGTTTGAAGGAAAAACATGGTTGTTATTGTGCAATGAGAACCAATCATCGATTAAAACTGGTAAGCCGATTTTAATTTAAGTAAGCCGATTAGTCCGATTTCCCTACCGAACACATATTTGTATAAGAGGACACGTAATTTGTTTTTGATCAGAGTTTTTTTTTCCAGGGATTTTTTACGTGTTACGATGTTTGTAATGTTTTTAGATTGTTTAAATTATGTTTTATTTTATTACTGTTGAAAATTTTTGGGAAAATTTTTTGTTAAAAGGGGAAATAATGTAGGGACACATTGTATTAGTATTATTAATAGTTTAGCAGAATAATCAATTTTGTCTCAGTCTGACGGAGTGACTGGGATGTTCGCCACCGTCCCGCTAGATCAAATACCGATGTAACTCCGAATAAGTGCACTTTCATCATCATCATCATCATCTCAGCCGATGGACGTCCACTGCTGGACATAGGCCTCCCCTAAGGATCGCCATAAAGTGCACTTTATTAAACATTAAATATTATCCCACTGCAACGACATCCGTCACTCCTAAAATATGTTTTTGTTGGCATCCATAAAAGCTTTGATATTTTATATTTCCACATAGGTTTACTAGCAGAAGCTTGTGTTTACTATTTTATACCGGCAGCTGTTTACTATAATTTGACATCGAATGCGACAAAGCTAGCGTCTCTTTATCTGTACCGTTATACGGTAGCTTCAAATTATCTCTGGAGTTGGCTTACTAATAGCCATGCTTTTCCTTTTGTTCTCATCGACATAGTTCTACATACAGAACGGCCACTCGCCGCCCCCTCTGACTTCTGATACCCCACCTCACCTCACACCTTCTGGGGAGACTTAAGAGGAGCCAAGCAAGGGAATGCAGTCAGGCGCGCGCACCTGTTGGATTTGACTACATAAAACTGTGCCTTTTCAGTGCATAAAAAACGTTGAATAATAACACTAAATTCATATTATCAGTTAGCTCAAATACTATTTTTAATAACAGAACGAACGAATAATGAAGAGTATTAAAATGTAGATGACGTTAAATGCAAAGTGTGGCTTTCAACCCTACACGTAATGTCATAGACAGTTTGCACAAACTGCGCATGCGCAGACGCCATTTCGAAATTCAAAATCGTTTTATTGAGTGCCGGGCTTGTGGCGTAGGCGCCCTTATGGGTGCTCTTGGCCAGCTTAAGTTCTTTCACGGCTCCGGTTGATCTATTTAATTAAGGTGCTTCACCGTCTTCTGGTGTGGTCCCCCTATAGTCCGTTCCGTAGTAATAAGCAGTTGGTGCTCCCTGAGTATTATTATTATTTGAGGGGTTTTGGGCCTTGAGAGGCTTGCTAAGCCTGTGCAACGTCACAGGTCCGGCACTTCAAACAAGATTTGACATGATGACGTTCGCACATGCGCACTTTACGAAAATTGTGCATGACATATATGTAGGGTTGACTTAACACGCATCGTATGAACTACATTATACATTTCGTTACTTTTTATAGTTCATTTTGTTATTAAAAATAGTTTTTAAGCTAAAGAATCACAGAAAATGTGAATGTACTGCATTCCCTTGCTCGGCTTCCCTCAAGTTACCACAGAGAGTGTGAGGTGGGGTATCTGAAGTTAGAGGGGGGCGGGGAGTGGCCGTTCTGTATGTAGAACTATATACTATTACCTATTCTGTGGCCACGTATACCATCGCTGGTCCTTTGTGAACGCCGTTTTTAAAGTTCCTTACCAATCCCCATTGCGGCCAGAAATCGCAGTAGATTCTTGATCGGGACCGTTTGTATCTCATCGTATCAGTACCTGCCTACCCAGATGAGTACTGCGTTTGTACATTAGGGGGCCACAGTCACAGGAGGTGTAGAGGAGTTGTACTCCCTGAGTAGGTAATAATGCTGTATTGGACATTTGAAGAAAAAATCCTTTTGCAGCTTTCCGTTTGCAATGGAGGGAAGTCGGATATCTAAATTTCTTACTCCTCGTACCGTCTTTAATTAAATTCGCTGCGGGTTCCAAGACAGATTAGAGGTATGCCCAGGACTCGATGAACTTCATTGTCCGTGTGTAGAATTAACTCTATTGGGAATGTGTGCAGTGATCCTATGACAGGCAAAAAAAAACGTGGCAATGAATTTCCCAATACAAGTCCTACCCAGTTCCCATCTTTTTTGGTTTAATTTTCAAATAAATAGACAGGGTGTAAAATTTAATGGGACACTTACTTAAAGGGGTGCTTCAGACCATCAAATTAAACTACTTTTACTATGGGACCAACAATGAAATCGCGAAAAAAAAATCGCTGTCCCATACAAAACTGCAAACATAACTCGACTGAAATCTATGGGACAGCAGATTTTTTTCTCGCGATTTCGATATTGGTCCCACCATAGAGAAAGTTGTTCTGAAGCACGCAAAGGCGTACTTAAAGAAGTAAGTGCCCCATTTATTTTTACACCCTGTACACCACAACATTTTCGGTGAATACTGTCAGATACCAATGTGATTCTTAAAGTGTCTACGATTTCAATTTTGTTGTGAAAAAGAAAAAAAAAACCAGTTTTAAAATTACATGAGATTCTTGAACCAGAAAATTTGTTATTGAATATTAAACTAAACCAAAGTTTCCGTTCCGATACTTGCTCGATATTATTGGTTCTTGAAACTCACGCGTTCTTCCTAAAGTAAACCGATAAACTTTGAAAAATATTTGGTCCGTGGCAAGTGCTAACATGAGAAAACTTCACATGAGTTTCATATCCTAATTTCTCATGAATTTCACACTGTATGAAATAACAAACTCGTTTTGTACAGGTACTAAAGTTCGAATGCATAGAGCGTTTGATGCTAGAGCTCATACATGTCTAGGGAAAGTTATAGTGCTTTTGTATGAGGATAACAGTTTGATAGTTTAAGCTTTCAAGTCACTGTAGCTTACACTAAAATTAAATCCAATTTTGAAAGCTTTAGTCTTTGCGTCATTTTTATTACGTATTTAGAGAAAAATTGCATAGGTGTATTTTATTTCATCTTAATTATAAATCGGTAACTATTGTGCGATTCGCGGCATTTTCAGGGTTGGTAATATGCGAGTTTTTTCTGGCATTGAGTTTTTATTAAATTATTCTTGCAAGTCATGTTCTAATCGGTGAAACATTTCAATTATATTATGAAATTACCAATATGATACATAGATACAGTAGAGAACACGTCAACTCGACACCTTGATCTTCGTATTGTTCTTATGCCGTTCGTATAAAAAACAATATCGCACTTCGAATCTCAAGCTTAAAGCGGTCTTGACTGCACATGGCTGTATGGGTTAGTTCCCTCTGCCTATACAAACAGAAAAAAATTTAACATTGAGAAACGTGAAAATAACTCTAATTAGGGGCTGTATTCGAAAAAAACTAAAAGAAAATGAGACGATAAAATTGTAATTCTTAACCAATGATATGTGTTACAATTGTCACCCCTAGAGTTTGCCGCGAGTTGCACAATAGTTACCGATCACTAATCTTAATTCACGAGTTTTGATACATAAACAAAATATAATCCCAAAACAGTTCTGAAGTATTGTGCAAGATAATTAAAGCATTAAAGCCTAATAGTAACAAAAAAATACAGATTAGATTATTTAAAACATGAATCACGTCTGGGGTACCAAACCTTTGAGACTGTCTGAGTTGTTCGGTACCGAAACTTTTTGATATTTTTTGTTTCAGTAGTTCGTGACCGAACTTCCGAGCCACACCTTTTTGTCTCAGTACTTAATTCGGGCCCGAACTTTTGAGTTAGAATCAAAAGTTCGGTCCCGAAATTACAGAGAGAAAAAAGGGATAAGGCAAGAAATACGATCGGCCATCAAAACTGGCTAAATGAAAATTGAATACCCAGTACAATTTTAAAGTCGTAAAAGCTGTAGTTGGTATTGCAATATTCAAGTACCTAAGTAGCTACATTCCTATGGTTAGGATACCTTTAGTGTCTACATTCTAGTCACTATACAATGGTGAGAGCACGAACGTGCTACTTACTGTACACTCAGCCGCGGATAAAAGAGAAAAAATTCGTTTACGTCACAGAAATACAGTGTAGAACAGAGCATTAACGTCTTGATTTGTCGTATATACTGTGTGCAAGTGAACACTGCGCTTGCATGCGTGCATTTCTGAAGCTTGTTAGAAGCGTTTACACGCTCGCGCATACTGTCCGTGTCCGGTATTATAATCACGACTTTATCTTGCTACGGCGTAGCACACGTAGCACTCGTAGCGATTGGAATGAGCATTATCGTAGTACTTACTGAAAATTATAAGTAACGAGCTTTTACCCGCGACTTTGTCCGCATAAATTATACAACGTGTTAATAAATTAGCGCAAAACCTCATACACCCCAACTGATTTATAACAAAATAATTAGATTGAAACAATAATTTCATTATTTTGATAGTTAAAATTTAAAGTTATTCGCATTTTAAGTTTTGAGGCAAAAATGATTTATTATCTTTTCAGCACTGAAAGAAAGCGCTAACGTACTCATGGATACATTTTTATAATCTTGTTTTGGTAGTAAGTAGGGTGAGTGTGCCCGTGCGGTAGATTGACATCGGGTTCAGAAATTTTTAATTTTGCAAAAAAAAAATTAATATTTTGAAAAAAATTACCTATGTTGAAACCATGATAATTCGATTCTGCTCTCGATTCTAAACAAACTACTTTCTAGTTTTGCGTTAATTCATTAACACGTTGTATACCAGATTTTAAGTCAGATCATAAGCTATCAAACAAAAAAAGTTTCATCAAAATCGGTTCAGTAGTTTTTGCGTGATACTCGAACAAACAAACACCCAAACGAACAAACAAACAAACAAACAGACAAAAAGTCCAAAAATTTGTGATTTGGAATCAGGGAAGCCGAAAAACCATATCGTAATCTTTTTTTTTGTAAATATCTTCAATGTACAGACACACTTCTGTTACAGTTTTATAATAGTTTAGATTTATCTTCAAAATTCATCTGCAAATCATAAAAAAATCGTTTTTAATATGTTCTTCACATCCTTAAACCCAACAAATTTATTTAAAAACCTTAAATGAAACAAAAAGTGTACCGGTACAACTGAACATCCTAAAACCATGATGCAACAAAGATTTTGACTATTATATCAAAATAATATGTATCTAAGTTTATATGTTTATGTAAATACGAGCTTTTACCCGCGACTTCGTCTGCATAAATTATATACCAAATTTTAAGTCAGATCTTAAGCTATCAAACAAAAAAAGTTTCATCAAAATCGGTTAAGTAGTTTTTGCGTGATGCTCGTTCAAACAAACACACAAACAAACAAACAGACAGACAAAAAATCCAAAAATTGGTGATTTGGAATCAGGGACACCTAAAAACCATATCGTGATCTTTTTTTTGTAAATATCTTCAATGTACAGACACACTTCTGTTACAGTTTTATACTAGTTTAGATTATATTATTGACTGTACATACGAGTGAGAGCAGAAGGCAATAATCTGATAGAGGTTGGCACTATACCGCCATTAGGTGCTTGTATGAAAAGGTTCTTATGCTGAATAACATATTTGGATCCTTCTTAGCATATCGCTTTATTGTTTTCTTAAGTTATAAGTTTTCAACTCGTATATCGTAACGATTCTACTCACTTTTGGGATTGCAATAAATACTGCTGTAAGTAATAAACCATCTTTTAATAGTAGAAATGTTGTAAATAGAATAGGTTAGATTGATATAATTATGATGTCAAGTGGTGATATGTGACCACAGCGGAAAATGCGTACGTCACAAACTAGAGTGGGCTGGGACGCAACGCATTAACGGATTTTTAGTTTGATGTAACTAAAAATCCGTTACTGACAGACGTTGTAAAAAGTTCTGTTTGGCACGCATACTATGACGGGCGATTTGGGCGGACTTTTGTAATATGCGGTCGATGAGGCTTGTCGTAACATGCGCTTACCTTTATACTGGAAAAGAAACCTTATCAGTTAGTTGCTTTATTGTTTACTAGCGGCCCGTCCCGGCTTCGCACGGGTGGACGTCTAATCTTTTCTAGCAATAAATATAGCCTATGTTACTCAGGGTGAATGCAGCTTTCTAATGGTGAAAGAATTTTTTAAATCGGCCCAGTACTTTTTGAGCCTATTCATTACAAACATACAAACATACAAAAATAGGTACAAATCTTTCCTCTTTATAATATTAGTGTAGATTTGTTCCTATGTGAAGAAATAGAACGGTCTCCCTATCTATTTTAAGGGAATTATGAACGTACGTATGGAAGCTGTAAGCTGTGAAAAGTAGTGCTATATACGTGTGGCAAAATATTGGGCTAATCTGGGCCAAGCCTAAAACCTTAAGGTATAAGGTTTCCCGAGAATAGTTAAATAAAATAAATACAAAACAATACACTGACAAAAATAAAGTAGATGCCTGTCCACATATTAACACCTGTTACATTATAAAAGGTAAACGTGAGAAAGATCTCAAAGTCTCGAGTTCCGGCCATTTTCACAAAAGTAATGTGACAATACCGAAATCCAATTTCAGGTGTCACCACCGATAAAGATTTTGCATAAATCAGTGATATAATCCAATATTACCACGTTTTACCCTCCCCATCTACCTAATGTTCCTCCATTGAAATTTCTATTCCAATTTAAATGACTTATTTCATTACCCCGCGTGCTTTTCTGCGGATTCCGAATGAGATCTCTGCGAGCATAAATTTCGAAATTGATAATAAAATTTTAGTAGGTATTTATACTGGGAATTTGTTATTTTCTCCTATGTTGTTGGAGGATGGGAAATTTTGCGTATGTGAATGAATTTAATAAGTTGGAGGTTTATAGCGCGTGCGTTTTTATTACGATTTATTCATAGCGGTTTCGAAAATGTGTTTCTTATTTATTAAAGAAACATTGCTAGGATTTGTAAATGATAATGTAAATTGTTTGATCTATATTTATTGTAGATTATTATTATAGTAATTTACATTCTTCTTATCGTGTGGGCAGAGCCCTGGAGTCAGAGTTTTTTCAGACCGCCAACACACCAAAAACATAAAAAAAACGCCGCCATTTATATTAAAAAATGTTTAAGTACTATTTAGTACATTAAGTTACTATTTTTATATTAATGTATTGTTTGAAAAATATTTGAATTTCTCTCTAATACAATTTTTAATAACGTTTCATTTAAAACTTATTCACTGGCTGCAATAATGCATTCATGGCTGCCATGAGATTCTTAAAGCTTGCAGTCTAATAAAAGGGAAAACCTTTTTACACTTCGAAACCGTAACGTAATTTTATATACCACGAGCTTTTATCCGCGACTTCATCCGCATAAATTATATACCTACCAGATTTTAAGTCAGATGATAAGCTATCAAACAAAAAAAGTTTCATCAAAATCGGTTCAGTAGTTTTTGCGTGATACTCGAACAAACAAACACCCAAACAAACAAACAAATAAACAAACAAACATACAAACGAACAAACAAACAAACAAACAAACAGACAGACAAAAATAAAAAAATTGGTGATTTGGAATCAGGGACATCTAAAAATCATATCGTAATCTTTTTTTTGTAAATATCTTCAATGTATAGACACACATCTGTTACAGTTTTATAATAGTTTAGATTAGATTAGTACTTGGTAGGTATAGTGTATAGATCATAAATAATCAGGCATTTCATGATAGGTTTGCATTTGTAGTTAATGAGCGTTACAAATAACGCATTAGGTAGTAAAGCAGTAAAGAAAAATTCATTTCTTTTAAAAATTAAGCCATTTTCCAATACATTTATGAGTGTATAATTATACTCGTAGTGTAAGTATTGAATCCATAGATTTCTTTAAGGTTTAAGTGGGGTAAAAATAGTTATCGCTTTTTGTACTGAGACTGCAAGTTTCACAGTCCCCTTAATTAGAATATCATATTTGCAGTCCAGTATTTGATCAACTTCTTATTCCATCAAACTTCTTGCACCTAGTGCTCCGAAACGCTGTACTGTTTGGACTTGAATGCAATATTGAAACTCTCGTTAAGTCTAATCTCGTGTACAAAGTTAACAGAATCTCACGGAAGTTGCCGATTAGTTCGGCACTGGGAACTTGCGACGTGTAAAAACATTGCTCTGATAAGTGCTCCAAAGTTATGCATCACTTTAGTGGTTTACATAAATTAGTTCGCCGATTTTAGATTACATTTAAGCTGATAGGGTTAAAATTTATTAGGGGTGTGCACTCAACCTGTTAAATGGTGAAATGTAGTTCGTAAAATTTACATTGGTTTAATAATATGGATATAGGTTCAGAATACTTTTATCCCATTTGAAATTTATCCACTAACTAGCAAACAAGCAAACATAATTATTTATAGAATCCAGTGGGCGTCATTGATGAACTACTATCCTACTAATATTATAAACGCGAAAGTTTGTAATATGGATGGATGGATGTTTGTTCCGCTTTCACGCAAAAACTGCTGAACGAATTTTGATGAAATTTGGCATACAGATAGACCATGGCCTGGATTAGCACATAGGGTAATTTTTATCCGGGTAACGGAGACGAAGTCGCGGGCAACAGCTAGTTTCCAATATAAGCTTATAAAATAAATAAAAACACATTACCCTTCCTTAGCGTCGCAAAGTCGGGTAAAAAGACGTTAAACATTTGAGGAGAGTATGGTATAATATAATATTTAGAATATTTCAGACCCTCGAGGAGATTTTAGTCGTGAGCATAACGCCATGCTAAAAATTTACTTATCACAGTAAAAAAATAGTTTTGTTAATATACCCAAACTTTAGTTGCTATAGTGACTACCGAACTGTTTCGTAGCACATAACCAAACATTTGGTTATAAATAGCCAGTTGTTTAGCTATTTATAACCAAATGTTTGGTTATGTGCTACAAAACAGTTCGGTAACTAAAGTTTGGGTATAATTTTTTTCAGTGCACTACAATACGGGATTTTCCCGATGTTCATCTGGAGTTTTATTGCCCGAACACATCAAATCGACATGGTGTTTGTTTACAGTTCATATCGATTCTGCTTCTGATAATATTGAGTTAATCAATTTCAGACAGTCTATAATTATGATGATCGGAGAAACACAATATTTCTTAAAAATTGTTCTGTGCCGTCACAAATACGTAATCAATCTGGTTGTTTGATCAAACTGGCCAGAAATCTCGTTTTAAATCCATACAGCATCATAGTGATGATCCCCAATAATTTAAATAACGCCCCGTGTTATTTTAAAAGGCGCATTAGGCCTCTTATCTTACCCGAGCGCAAAGGTGTGTTCAAAGCTTTATCCTCCCCTATAAAGATAGAATGGGATGGATTATATTTAAACACAGCTTTGCAGCTAAGTGTGTTAGCCGCACAGTTAGCCGTCTTACTAAACATTCGTGCATGTAATGCATCAAAATTATAACTGAAACTTGAATGTAATATTCTCGTGTACAAAGTTTATTCAGAATCTCACGGAAGTTCCCGATTACTTCGGCGCTGCGAACTTACAATGAGAAAAAAGTACTACTCTTAAAGAACATTTTCATTAATAATTATAGGCAAGTAGGAACCTACAAAGTTTCTTTAAGAGCAATAACTGTTTTTATCATCATCATCACTATTTCAACAATCGTATACTGAAGTGCGATTTTTGAAAATCATACGAGCGACTTGGCAGTAGAAAATGTCAAAATTACTATGGAGATTATGCATCTTTCTACTGCCAAGTCGCTCGTATGATTTTCAAAAATCGCACTTCTGGGTGTAATCTTAAATGCGTTACATACTGAAGAGGGAGCTTTGAACTATAAAATTGAACAACTTTGAAATTTTCGCCAAGTATAGGTACTGTTATGTTATTTCGTGACTTTATTTTATCCAGCATTTACTGTTTTTTCTTTAATTCATAAAATCTATTCAAAAATTCGTTTAAAGCTATCCATCTAATTTAACGTATTATCAATTTCACGGATATCATTTTAACCCTATTAAAATTACATTTTCAAAATCGACTTCAAAATTCAATTATGAAAATGGACCATGAAATTTCGCCGCACTCGGCCTACGTTAAGTGCACCAAATGCATGCTTGCTTACATGATGCACCCCTTAGTAATTTCAATTCCTTTTGGAATTGAGTCTAAAATTAACTTACTAATTTATGTAAACTACTAAAATACTAAGCTTGTTTTATTGATACAAACAATATAAATATACTAACCCTTTAGTAAAGTATAAAATAACCTTTTAGTATAGTATACTAACCCTTTAGTATAGTGTTTCAGATCATCGAACTGAACAAGTTTACTACGGGACAAAAATTAAAACGTGAAATGAAAAAGTCTGTTGTTCCATACATTTGAGTCTAGTAGATTTTATGTAGAACAACTTCTAATAGGACATTGCAGCACAAAGAAAAAGAACAACCAATTATTTTTCGCGATTTCGTCATTGGTCCTCGTAGTACAAGTTTTTCGGTTCGATGGTCTGACGCACCCCTTAAAGTGTGTAATGCAATTAAGTTTACACCTTGTAACTATATACTATTACCTATTCTGTGACCTTGTATACATTTAACACGTATAATTATTATATAGTTGCTATATATCTAAACTATTATAAAACTGTAACAGAAATGTTTCTGTACATTGAAGATATTTACAAAAAAAAAAAATTATGACATGGTTTTTACCTGTCCTTGATTCCAAATCACAAATTTTTGGATTTTTTGTCTGTCCGTTTGTTTGTTTGTTTGTTTGGTTGTTTGTTTGTTTGTTTGGGTGTTTGTTTGTTCGAGTAGCACGCAAAAACTACTGAACCGATTTTGATGAAACTTTTTTTGTTTGATAGCTTATCATCCGACTTAAAATCTGGTATATAATTTATGCGGACGAAGTCGCGGGTAAAAGCTCGTAATTATTATATAGTTGCTATATATCTAAACTATTATAAAACTGTTACAGAAATGTGTCTGTACATTTAAGATATTTACAAAAAAAAATTATGATACGGTTTTTACCTGTCCCTGATTCCAAATCACAAATTTTTGGATTTTTTGTCTGTCTGTTTGTTTGTTTGTTTGTTTATTTGTTTGTTTGTTTGGGTGTTTGTTTGTTCGAGTATCACGCAAAAACTACTAAACCGATTTTGATGAAACTTTTTTGTTTGATAGCTTATCATCCGACTTAAAATCTGGTATATAATTTATGCGGACGAAGTCGCGGGTAGAAGCTTAGTTGCTGTTTTTTGTGGTATATCGAATCGGCCATCATCAGGGTAATTACTTGTGATCACACACAGTACAAAATCAATTTCTATTGTTAGTATCACTAAAACAAAAGATAATAATCCGCATTCACTCGCCTATATTGCAAATAACAGTTTAATAATAGAGCGGGCTAAACGCGCTCTGAAGTATATTGTAACAGCTCTCATCACTAACAGCTACTCAACCAGTACCTACTCAGTGGAACTGCGGTCACAGCCACGAGTATCGATAGGTAACTGATTGTATTTGATGGTTAATCGACTGAACAGATTTGCGGTTTTAGTTTTGTGGTGAACCTTTGATGCCTACGAATAAAGATCGTTTTGTTTAATTACTGTGTTCGACTTAACTACATTGTGTAGAAGTAGAATCTGTAATCCTTTTTTTAGAGTTCCCTGTAATTTTTATGATTAGGGGAAGATTGGGACCCTTCGTACAGTTTTCACAATATATTTTTTCTTTTTACCGCGTTGATTAATAGCTTTATAGAAATCATCTTGAACTAGCACATATATTTGGCTATTAGAAAAAAAAAAGTATAAATGTGTATTTTAGAGGGTTATTGAATAAAAGTGATTTTTCTTTCATCCGGAATTCGTACGAATCTGCCCCACGAATGGGATACTTTCATACAGCACCAAAAATTAACTTTATTTAGTATATAGAGGATGAAACTAACATTTCATTTGTATTGTAGTACCTAGGTACCCTAATGTGACACGGGGGGCGTGGATATTTTTTGTTTCCCCAAAAGAGGTGTGATAAAAAAATTTTTGGGATCCCCTGCTCCATCACAGTCATCTACAGCCGATATAGCATCAAATCTTCGTCTACTCTAATTCCTTGCTCATCGTCTTCATTATAGTAATGTTACACCATGTTTCGGTAAAAATAAATTACCCTATCAGGAATCACCAACCATTTATCACGTACTAATGTGCCCCATCCCATGCTGTCCGAAAGTACCCCATAAGTTAAAAAAAGTTACCTATTTTCTAGAAACGTGTAAAGTAAGAAAATATTTGTCAATAAAACACTTTCTTGGATATTTACTTGTCATAAAGGTAATTATCATGTAAGAAATGTAATAAAAGTAGTTACAATGCGATCGTGAATTACCATAAAATATTTACTCACCAAGTGCAAAAACACTTTGCTACCCGTCGTATCATGTGTAATGGCGCTGCTGTCGCGGCTTGCAGGTCTAACGATGCGGTCAAACAAAGACTACGTACACGTGAAAAGACATGACCGTACTCCACTTAGTTTTTCTGTAAAATCTAATGTACGTATGTGCCCCTTGTACGAATGGTGCCAATCTTCCCCTACTAATTTATTTTGTGTCCATACTGTACTTATGTAGATACATACTATTTCTTATACTGTACCTACTACCTATACATTACATACGTCTCGAAACTCTCGAATGGAGACGGGAATTAAATTCATTCATGATCAATGCTCTGACTTATGAAAGGAATCAATTTGCTTTTCACACCACCCGCTCGAAAATGGAACATTATATGTCATGTAACTCGAACCTAAAGCAAGTCATTATAGCCCTGGGTCTAGCCGGGCAATAATATTGTACTGAATTTCATTATAACCCGCTGGTCAATAATGAGATTTGAATATGGAACCGCATCCACAGATTATTTAATAGTTACTACGACCCTTACTTAAAATTCGTATGAAAACTTATCATGGAGACAGGCACCAAAAAGAACTTAATTCGAAATTTGAACTGGCCACCACGAGTATTGAACACAAAAAAAGAAAAAAAGGCGCGAATACTGCATATCTCTGTACCATAGATATAGTAAGCGAAAAGTTTTTAATCTAAGCTCTGTACTTATTGCTACGAACAAAGTAATAATAAAAAAATATTACATTGTCTTTCCACAACTGGAGTGCGATTTTTGAATCTCATTCGCTGAGTTCAGCAGTTGAAAATGTCAAAATTACTATGGAGATACGAATCTTTCTACTGCTGATTTGACTTTCAAAAATCGCACTCCTGGAGTATGATTTTTTAAGTCAAATCAGCAGTAGAAAGATGCTCGTCTCCGTAGTAATATTGACATTTTCATCTGCTGAGTTCAAAGAATGAGTTTCAAAAATAGCACTCCTGGTCTAATGTTTCAAATATCTACTTTCACTTTTAATTTAATAAAATAGTGTTTTTATAAATAATAAGTATACTATTGAACTTTAGAGTTCAATAGTATACTTATTATTTAGAAAACACTATTTTACACTACTTTGTTATAAACTATAATAAAATAATTGGTATCTAACCATAGATAATTTACACGCTCCCCTGGGTTTCTAACAGTATTGCTTTTTATTTTCTCGCGGAGGGTGTGAAAAGTAGAGTATGGTCCTCGGGGATAAACGTGTTTTCATCTTGGGCGAGCTTGAACCCCTCGTTTCACTCAGGATTCTAGTCTTAACTCCCTCGCTTCGCTCGGGAGTTAACTCTAAACTCCCTCGCTACGCTCGGAAGTTAACCCTAGAATCCCTCGTTACGCTCGGGATTCAATATCGCGCCCGTGATGAAAGACACTGCTTTATCCCCTTGGTACATAATCTACTATTAAGTACTTAGTAGGTAGGTATTTTATGCTTTCATAAATGTTATTCACCATATTATAATTATGTGTATTTACGTAATAATTATGGTATCATTCTATTATATAAGCAAATAATAAGCAGAAAGCATAGTGCTGAGTTTTTTAACTTAATTATGTACGTAATACCTACTACTCCCAAACGGTGAAGGAAAACAAAGTGAGGAAACCTGCATACGTTGAAGAAGAAATTCTGATGCGTAGGTATGCGAAGTCTATCAAACCACAATGAGCACGCGTGCTCGACAAAAGTTTGAAATAAACGCGACACTCAAATTTTCAGTATTCTTTTTAACTTGAATTTATTATTTTCAATAACAGGATTATCTATTAAAAGTATGGTGATATGACCCGATATTAAAGATTTTAGAACAATAAAATAATAAATTGTTCATACAATGCGCACGTTTTGAGGTTTTGACGTTCGATAAAGAGTAGAGGTCGGTAAATAGCCTATTTAGTGCAGTACAATGCACAATGTAGAGGGGAAGAGAGGCAGAGGAAGACCCAGACAGAGTTATCTAGCCCAAGAGAAGGAAAAGGTTGATGTCGTGTCGTATCAGGAACTCAAGACACTAGTGAAAGTAGACAGGATTGGCGAATATTCCACCGACAAGAGCGTAGCTCTTAAATAAGATAAGATGATGATGAGTGCACAATATAATAGAAAATGGGTACATGCTTCTGTTTATACATGTAATATGTTTCACTATAGGTCACAGGAGTGCGATTTTTGAATCTCATACGTTGAACTCATCAGTTGAAAATGTATGGAGATACGCATCTTTCTACTGCTGATTCGACTTTCAAAAATCGCACCCCTGGTTTATGTTTTTTGAATGTCAAATTAACAGTAGAATAACTGGCCAAGTGCGTGTCGGACCACGCGCAGGGTAGGGTTCCGTAGTTGCCCGTCACAATATAATATGGACTTAGAAGAAGACTTTTTGTTTTATAAATACTACGGTTAAACGGGTAATAAAGTCTAAAAAGTACATTTTATAAGTTAGTCGACTATTTCTCGGAAACTTGTAAAGCCTACTTAGCGGTGATAGTTTTTCTTTTAAATTCGTTATTTATGCTATTGCCGTGAATTTTTTCACATTTCCAACTACAACCGTTTAGCTGGGAGAGGGGGGGGGGGGGGGGGGAACTTGACTCTACCGAAAATTTTCGCTTAACTTAAGTACAACGAATGAGTTTCAAAAATCTTACTCCTGGCCTCCTGGCACGATCGCGAATAAAAGTAAGAAGAAGCTGGTCTTACTCCACCATAATGGAGCTCTACCTTGCTGTTAGAGTATGTTTAAGCCCCCGTAATAGGCCTGTAAACATACCACCACCATAACAATAGTAAACGTGCAACTTTCTCAAATTGTTCACACTCTATCTGATGCTGCTTCGGAAAACCCTGAAACTTTCTAAAGACTCTCCGTTATGCACTACAAATGATTTAATTTCGAATTTTCCGTATTTATATTATTGGCTGAGATCAATGTTGTGGAAACGATGAGTATTCTCCACTGAGTTGGTCCCAGAGAGCGAGATAAGTAGCCAACTTTACCAATAATTTATTTAGTTGCCGCCTTTAATAAGTTCCACCAAATAAATTACGACAGATAATTTTCACAGATTAATGAACTGTGGATTGAATATTAATTTTCTGGCGTATTATTGCATCAGACCCTTTACAACAAATTTCAAATCTGTGTTGAGATTGCAAAAAATAAGGTAACATGGACATTTCAGCCTACTGCAATCTGTATAGGGTCACAGGGTGTAACAAAACACCCTAGTAATAAAATTCTTAAGGGTGTGCTTCACACCATCAAACTGAACAACTTTTACTATTTAGAAAACATAAAAACAGCTGTCCCATACATTTGAGTCGAGCCGTGTCTGTAAAAGAACATAATTATATTTAAAAAAAAAATCGTTTGATAAATGATAGGTTAGGGCAATAAAATATTTTTTTTTGTCTATTTGTTTTTGCACGAATAACAGTACCAAATGCGGATTGAATTTACAAAATTATAAAACTGTAACAGAAGTGTGTTTGTACATTGAAGATATTAACAAAAAAAGTTACGATGTGGTTTTTAGGTGTCCCTGATTCCAAATCACCAATTTTTGGATTTATTGTCTGTCTGTTTGTTTGTTTGTGTGTTTGTTTGAACGAGCATCACGCGAAAACTACTGAACCGATTTTGATGAAACTTTTTTTATTTTATAGCCTTTGATCTGACTCAAAATCTGGTATATAATTTGTGCGGACGAAGTCGCGGGTTAACACTATTTACAAAATAAAATCAAAACACAACCTAGAGTAACATCCAAAAAGTATTTAGGTTTAAACATATTTAGAGTATATATCTCTCACTGGTCATACTGATGATAGTGACAGATTCATACTTAGCATCCCACACTAAGTACCTATTTCATAACAATCCACTCACTCAATCAAAAATTATGCTAATTAAAAGTTTAATAAATTATGGCAATGATCAAAGCATAGGTACGAAGTCCACATCTAGAACTAGGGTCACATACATTCATACGTATAAGATACATTAGTTACTGTGTATTTTTTTACTACTCACATTTTTACCCACTGCATGACACAGATGTAGCGGCTTCAGTGCTAATTAGAGAAAGCATTTCTGACCAAATAAATGTTATTTTATTTCGATTTAGCTCTCTATGGAGACCTAAACAAATTCATCACAGACAGATTAACATCAACACCATTAATATCTTCGCTCCTAACAACAATCTATCTTAAAAATTCTTTCACATTATCCGACAGCATTCATCATCGAAATTCTTCTCGATTTT
Organism: Agonopterix subpropinquella; assembly: GCA_922987775.1. Lineage (NCBI taxonomy): Eukaryota > Metazoa > Arthropoda > Insecta > Lepidoptera > Depressariidae > Agonopterix > Agonopterix subpropinquella. The sequence goes on from OV277712.1 coordinate 10,438,437, forward strand.
TCGCTCCACCATTTCTCAGCCTTATCTGCATTGAAGGCAATCTGAATCACTTCGTTTAGTGTCATAATCGTTGTAGAACTCTCTAATGTAGCTGAAAACAATAATTTAAAAAACCTCCTCCCTTTATGAAGTCGGTAAAAAATATACATTTGGCGTGATATACATCAGAGAAGTCTGTGTTTTTTCGGTTTTATTATAGGTCCTATTATGTCAAACTGAACATGTTCGAATTTTTCAAATATTATGGTAATCTAGTGTTTTTTAGGGTTCCGTACCCAAAGGGTGAAAACGGGACCCTATTAATATGCCTACGTTGTCCGTTCGTCCGTCTGTCTGTCCGTCCGTCTGTCCATCTGTCTGTCCTACCTATTTAGGGCTGTAACTTTTGAACCGTAATAGCTAGATATTTGAAATTTTCTCAGATAATGCGTTATTACGGCGGATTGGTTAACAAATAATAAAAATGTCAAAAAGTTAAAAATTAAGGGGGTTCTCAACAAGAAACTAGTTTTTATCAACTTTTTTTCTTCACGCTCTATCGTAAAAACGGTAATACATACAAGCGTCAAACTTAGTGTGATTATAGAGCAAACTCTACAGAATAACAACAAATACTAAAAACCGGCCAAGTGTGAGTCGGTCTTGCGCTAAAGGACCCGGACAAAAAAAGTTTTTTTTTCTATGTTAATAATGTTGTGTTCTGTGGTGCTGTGGTACGGAACCCTCGGTGCGTGAGTAGCCCGACTCGCACTTGACCGGTTTTTTCTATAGTTAGAGATTTTTGCATTTGTGTGAGTGAACGAGAAAAGAAAATCTGAGTCGCGTATTTTGAGTCCGTTTCATATAAAATGCGGGAATGCATTGTCTATGACCTCAGCCTTTATATGTATGAAACGGACTCAAAATACGCTACTCACAACTCACAAAATTACGCTCGTTTGGCTTCACTCTTACTAGGTAACCCATGCTTCATATCGTGTCTTTTGACTTTTTATTGTATTTCAATTATTGTCTTTGACACAGACTTAGGTTTATATTACTCTATGCTTAGGTATTGTAATACCTAAGTATGTGTCCGTGAATGTATTTAATATCACCCAGTGTATCTGATGCTGGCTACACTATTAAGAAGACTAGCAACATCCCGAGCAGAACATTTTGTCTAACTAAAGTTCTACGTACGGAGGAAGGAAATTGCACTTGGGAGTGTAGAGTGCAGGTCACGAATGTAATATCCTATTTATTGTACCGTTATGCGGTCCTGGTACGAGATAATAATGCATGTTCCGTTGTACTGTTTTGTGTTTACATATCATGCTTGTTCGTTAAGGCGTATCCCCCACTGAAAGACCTTGACTCTTCCAAAACCACCTCACCTCTACAACACTACATCATTTTAGTAGGTATACTTATTTTTGACTAGCTTGTCCTTCATTATGTCTCTGTGGTGCCTTCTAATCCAATGAAACCATTTTATTTCGCGGTTCCTGGGGTAGGCTCCATAGTGAAAGTTGTTCAGTTTGATGGTCTGTGGGTCTACCCGCACATTCGAACTTCATAATTGCGTGAATGTTTTCGTTCCAATGTCAACTCTATTACAATGAAGTGCGGACCGAAACAGGGACGATCATCGAAACATCGAAAGTGCGGGTACAGGGCCAGAGTTCACCGTTTCAGTATTTGCTTGGCTGTCACTTACACCCTGTATAGTAATTAAAGTTTTTTTTTTTAACACATTCAGACATTGGGTTCTAGATTGTGTTTAAAAAATATTGACTTTAATTGTTTAATACAGGATGTAACAAAACACTCTAGTAATACTTAAGGGCACTCCCTTCAGACCATCAAACTGAACAACTTTCACTATGGATATGGAGCCAACATCGAGATATAATAGAAAAAAATTGCTGTCCCATACAAAACTTCGTACCGAGTACCGACTCGACTAAAATGTGTGGGACAGCAGTTTTTTTTTATTATTTCTCGATGTTGGCTCCATAGTGAAAGTTGTTCAGTTTGATGGTCTGAACCACCCCCTTAAGTATTACTAGGGTGTTTTGTTACACCCTGTATACAGGGTCCTTCTTAATATGCTGACACTTGTTTAAGGGGATGATCAGACCATCAAACTGAACACCTTTCCCTATGGGACCAACATCGAAATCGCGAAAAAGAAATCACCTGTCCCATATATTTGGCTCGAGTAGGTTTGCAGTTTTGTATGGGCGACCAGATTTTTTTTTCGCGATTTCGATGATGGTCCTATAGAGAAAGTTGTTCAGTTTGATGGTCTGATAAGTGTCAGCATATTAAGAAGGGCCCTATAGAAAATAGTACGTAACTTCCTTTGTATGCAGCGCGATTCCGTAATAAACTTCTCTTAAGGAGCAGCTTCATCAGGAGCTTTAGAAACAGGGAAATGAATGTTGTAAGCAGTGAGGACGTTAAGTTCAGCATTACAAAGCTTACCAGTTTAATTATTCAGCAGAAAGTACTTTGAAATGAACGTTTTGCTCGGTGAGAAACAAACTTCAACAGTCAAAATGAATGACGTCTCTACTCTTACGTATATACTCACGCCTGTCTCGAAAGAGGGTAGGTAGAAACTACAGATCGCCACCTGCTTCGATTCTTTTATACATACTACAGGTTGTAAAATTGTAGGCGTTACATTACTTAACGGGGTGCTCGAGACCATCGAACTGAACAACTTTCACTATGGAGCCAGCAACATCCAAATAGGGAGAATTTGTGTTATTGTTCCATATTAAATGTCAATTGGCTACTCGACCCAATAGTATGAAACAGCTGATTATTTGTTTCGCGTTATCAATGTGCTGGTCCCTAAGTTGTCTGAAATCTGAAGCACCCCCTAAAGTATTATGTAAAGCATTTAATTTTACATTCTCTATGGTTTCATTAAATACAAAGGACATCTGCCACATAATACCCAAAAATGTATAACCGTCCTCCTATTTTTATTATGGACTATGGAACACTAGAAACTAACTGCAGGCATTAGTTTATTTTATAATGATTTATTAGTTTTTATCATTTTTATATAAAAAAAACATTGTGCTTGCAACAGGCTTGCAACACCTCCTACCTCCTCCTACTAAACAACACTAACAGTCATGTTGGGGTTGCTGCTTTTTTATAATTTATTAATAATAAATGATTAAATAACTCGTTAAATAAAAATAAATGATACTATCTGAGTCGTTTTTATAAAACCTCATAATTTATTACACATTTGACTTCAGTCAAAACTTCTATACATTTTAAGGTATTTTTTCAAGGGAGAGCGGCGGTTGTCCTTTCTCAATCAAAGGTATTTCAATTGAATTTCTGAACTAAAACACAAATTTGAAAATTTATTATAGAGAATCGTATAACTTTGGGATTTTTTGTTAAATATTGTTTCGTCTACTAGATTCGAAACAATATTTTTACAAATAGATAAGTATGTTGACGAATGGTTCTATTCTATGCTGAATTTCTAAATGTTTCTGTTGAGTAACGTCCGGGGATTATGAAAGAAAATACGATATAGATTTTCCCTAGAGCTTCGCCTGAAGAAACCTCTCGGGAATGTGGTTCGATTCCGATATGAAAAGAGTTGTCTAGCACTGCTGCTATTCTATAAAGCACAAACTCGAAACTCAAAGTTCTCAAAATTTGCCTTTCATTCGATTTCATAGGAGCTGTTCTGGGTTCAGTTTATGGTGTGTTAGTAATTATTATGTAGTATTGTGTCAACATCTAACCGATTAGGTTTCTAAAAATTAATGACACGTTCATGTTATCTTCAATGTTCTGAATGATCATTATCATCATCATCATCAGCTCATATCTATGTTCCACTATACAGGGTGAAATTGATATCATTAGCATCCTTTTAAACTAAGAGTCTAACCATCAAACTGAACAACTTTTACTTTGGGAGCAAACCGATTGGTGCACAAAAAAAATCAGCTGTTGCATACATTTGAGTCGAGCAGGCGTTGCAGTTTAGTATGGAACAGCTGACTTTTTTTTTTGCTCCGATCGGTTTACTCCCATCGTAAAAGTTGTTCAGTTTGATGGGTAGACCTTTAGTTTAAAAGGATGCTATAAATATCTTGGACAATGTCACACAAATTATCTAGTCACATTTAAAGTACCAGAATCTAGCCTCGACTTGATGATATCAATTTCACCCTGTAGATAAGGCCTCCTCTCGAAAGTAAGGAAGGAATGTCGCAGAAAAGGCTAGTTAAGCAATATTTTGATTTAGACTTAAGAACTAATGTCGTACTTGCAAGATAATTTCGTTTCATTTTATAGGCAATAATGTGACCCACCAACTCTTATATTGGCGCTATTTTCTTAAGAATTTATGATATGCTAATATAAAACGTTATCTCTTTTCTAAATTTCTTTCCCCTCCTCGTAGGCCCGCCTTTTACTAGTAAGAGCACTTTATTTTGGTTTGCTTTGCTGAATTTGGAATAATATAACCCTCAAAGCACCACTTTGAATTGACATTCCATTCAGAAACGGGTAACTTTAAGTACAATACAAGAAACCAAGGGGGTATAAGTCTTCCCTGCCTTTACATTCGATACAATACAATTTTAAAAGCAACGTTTTTCTTTTTCAGATACTTTCGCAATCATGGATGAATCACAGCAATCGCTACATCCCTCTTGAAACTGCACTGCGATGATTGGCTGAATTGGTGAAACCGAACATGGACAAAAACAAGAAAAAGAACCATGTCAATGGAAAATACAAGAAGAATGGGAAAACAGATAACTACAAAAACGATGACGACATCGTTACGACATGCTGTCTCTGCGTCAAAACTAAAAAGAGCAAGAAGAAAAACCTCGTTGCCGGCTGCGTTACTAACTTAGGCATTTTTGTGTTACTACTAGCGTATACTTTACTTGGAGCTTTTATATTTCTTGCTATTGAGGGCACAGCAGCAAAAGTCCACCAGAAAACTTTAGCAACAACTTCTTATCAAGCTGCAGACAACCAAAAAACTGTGCCACTGCAGAAACTAAATAGCAGCATCGCCCAAGCAAGTGCAGAACTGAGATCCCAAACAGTTGAAAGTATTTGGGAAATAACAGTGTCACTCAATATTTTATACAAGGAGAACTGGACAAGGTTGGCTGCTCAGGAAATTGCAAGATTCCAGGAAAAGTTGGTAGCGAGGGTTGCTGCTGATGTTTCCGCTCAGTATGGAGGAGGAGCCAGAGCCTTGGAGTCAGCTCCGGCTTTAGTGATTGATGACTATGAATGGAATTTCGCCAAGGCCTTCCTTTACTCCTTGACTGTCCTTACCACGATAGGTAAGTTTTGACGTTAAAATAGATCTATTTACATCTTTATGTAGCTTATGCAAGCCTACTTTATTCTAATACTTTGCCTATTTTTTCAGGATATGGCAGTGTTGCACCAAAAACAGCTTTAGGGAAAGCAGTTACGATAGGTTATGCTGTTATAGGCATACCGTTAACACTTCTCTACTTATCCGTTGTTGGTGCTTTATTGTCAAGACTTGCTCGAAGCGTATTCAGCAGAGCATTATGCTGTTGCCTATGCACAAAATGTGGGTATTGTTGCCTCGACGAACGGACCATGGCCACCAAAGAACGCAAAGAAAAGGTGAGGAGACAAGACGATTATAGAGGGCAGACGCTACATCTTCAAGAACCTTACTACGTACGGTCACCATCAGGAACTATTATATCGGCATCACAAGCTCATAATGCCAGTACGACGTCAATAAAGGACAAAACACAAGGCTTGAACTTCCTTAGGGATTGCGATTCCATGAGCTGCACCGATACTGACTCAAAGGTTTCCTTACGAGGTTTTTCAATCCTCGCTCCGGTCACCTTATGTCTTGCTGCCATTTTCTCATACATATTCTTCGGTGCACTAGTTCTGTATCAACTGGAAGGCTGGAGTCCAATCGACGGTGTATACTTCTGCTTCATGAGTCTCAGCACCATTGGCTTTGGTTATTTGGCCCCTGGTGCGACACAGAAGAATGGAGCGTCGACAGGAACTGTGTGGTTTTGCTCGATTTACATCATGACTGGTCTAGCACTCACTGCCATGTGCTTCAACGTTCTCCACGACGAGATCGTTCATCGATTACGTCATCACGAGAAAGTTTTGAAAGCGAACAATCAGAAGGTAATGACTCCAGAGTTTCTGCGTCGGTCTTGACGAGATGAAAGTGGAAATTTGACAGATGATACTACGATGTCCGAGGGAGACTCTTTGCCAGAAGTTTTACATCATGTCTCTGGTAGGTGTGAAGGTGGGGCGATTCGTCGATCTGTATATACTCTTAGGGAAGAAAAAGAGCCAGAAAGAGTTACACCTATGTAACATTATATTTAGAGTAGCAATTTAAACTGATTGAGTTTGTTCTTGATTGGAAAATCGGAACGATTTTCAAATTGTTTTGTTTTGAAACAATTGTATAACAGTTTGATTGTATAACGTTGTAGATAATTAAAGTATTGTTAGAAAGATAAGAAATAAAAGGTTTAGATTAAAATTCTTACCAAATATTAAGTAAAGAAATGACTGACCACATATTTATTATTATTATAATTAGTTTTTCATAGAATTCTAGATATGAGTATCATACTTTGCATTAATTATTTAAATTATTTATTATAATTGTTAAGAATGTTAAAATACATCTTAGAACGTAATTATTTAGACAAGTATCTGTGCACATTTTATTAAAAACTTTTAAAAACTTGTTATTTCAAACGAATCCAGTCGCACAGTATAGCGACATAAATTTGATTGAATATCATAAATCATCTTAAAAATTGTATAGTTTTTGGGTTCTTATAAAATTGTCTCCAGTCTGTCACTAGTCAAAATATATTTTTAAATTATATAGTTTATTTTAATTTCTATAAATTCAAAATTATCTGTTTAAAGTAATTATCAATTATACAACTATTCCCTAATTAAGTACATTTTAGCATTTGTCTAACAATTGCTATAGATATAATGTATTTTATATGAACGCTAGTGGTTCGCTTGGAAGATTGTTCTTTTAGTTAGAAGAGTGCAGATAAATTATTAGTTGTATAATAACGTGTGAATATAAATTCTTGGGACTGTATGAAAGAAAACATCTTAAAGATAGACAAATAAAAACTTTTAAACGATTGTTGTTGCTTTTCATATCCACATTTTCCTTTCATAAGAATTCGATGACAGAGACATAATTTTGAAACTTATTAGACTCATTTTATTTCAGCTACATATTAATGTTGATGACAATGCGTTAAAATTATCGAGTAGTTTTGTAAAATTTGGTAAATAAAGGCTTAAGTACCTAGTTAGCCTTGTTCTCATGCTCCGGATTTCCTGAAATTTTTCCAAACATTATTCAGTTATATTTTAAACGTAGTATTGCCATCTTCAAATGCACAGATTATGAAAATAAGACGAGTATTATGGAGTGTGGGTGCGAATGCGGTGTTTCAGATTATGGCCCGTCTTGTTTCCAGTGTTGCCACCTTACCTCCGGAACAAACAGCTTAACCGTACCCAAAAAGTGGCTAGATATTAGAAATTTCACTGTAGCTAAAGTGGCTAAAAGTGGCTGAACAAGTAAAGGATAAAAAATATAAAATTATGCTCTTTTATAATTTTATAGAATAAAAAGATTGAATTTTGAGTGAGTCATTGTAGCCCAGTCTATTACTATGTTGATTTTTTGCAATGCTCATTGTAGAAAATATCTAGTAAATACCTAAGAAGTGGCTAAAGTGGCAACACTGCTTGTTTCCTGCCCTTCCTGCCCGGACACCTGCACGGCAAACGGAGCTTATGGACCCTGCCGATAATGCTATCTGTGTGGCGAAATACTGGGCAATAGGCCTCGCATGCCCCTGCCATGATTAAAATCGAGATGTGCCTCCATCTTTATTATTTTACGTACCTATGCCAGAAAGAGCGCGCATGACGTTTTTCTGGTTTAAACGCTTTGTCGTGGGTGGCATGCTAGCCATGCTGGAAAGATTTGAATGACATGCCATCGACTCGATAGAAGAGAAGATGGAGAGTGGGTTTGTTTATGCATTCATATGTACACACGGCGACACATCAAGTTACCCAAAACCAAAATAAGCTGGCCGCGCGACGTTATACATTACTATGCCGACGCGCGGCCAGCTTATTTTGGTTTTGGGTAGCTTGATGTGTCGCCGTGTGTACAGTTATTATAATTCTGATATAGGTATATTAATCACAAGTAAAACATTAAAATATACACTCGAATTTCGTACTTCATTAGATTATTGACGCAGCTCAAACTGAAACCAATGTTTTGATACCAACTGTTTTAAGGTTTGAGCTTGGTTTGAGGCAGTTCTATTAGTAAGTATACAGGGTGTAACAAAACACCCTAGTAATACTTAAGGGGGTGCTTCAGATCATCAAACTGAACCACTTTCACTATGGAGCCAACTTCGAAATCGCGAAATAAAAATCTGCTGTCCCATACAAAACAAACTGCAATCCCGGCTCGACTCAAATGTATGGGACAGCTGATTTTTTTTTTTTCGATGTTGGCTCCATAGTGAAAGTTGTTCAGTTTGATGGTCTGAAGCCCCTCCTTAAGTATTACTAGGGTGTTTTGTTACACCCTGTATAAGTCTTATCTTGTGGGGGCTGGACCCAATGGGATCTTTTGTGTTAGCCCCAAGTATATAAATAATTCGAGGATTATTGAAGGCAGCATTAATTGGAAATGAATATACTTACGTCCATAAGATAATAAACTCGTGTTAGAACTATATAATATTTCCTATTCTGTGCTCGTGTGCTAGCCTTAGCATTGACTTACCAACTACATGGACGTCGGGTCCGCGCTCAAAAATATCCGAACCAAAAGAGTAACAAAACCACAGAACAAAACTCATAAAGAGTAACAATTACGCGCCAGTCCCAGTCTTCGTGATCTATTATTATATAGGTACTCCGCGAACGTCTATTATAATGCCGTGTCGCTGTAGTAAAAATTACTCAAGCAAAATGAAAAAAGAATTTCAACATTTTAATTGTTTTTAGTTTGTTTTTACTAAAATGTACATACGTTTACGTTGTAGTCTGGGACACTTTATTAGAGAATTTTGTTAGAGACATGGTGTCCATTAGTTTGTTTGTAAGTCAATGTGTGGTAGTAAGTAAATGTTTTTCTAAGAAAGCTATCTCTAAAGCTATTTATTTAGACTAAGACTGTCTGAAGCAAAACATTAAGCTTCATCTAGAAACCTTTTACGTAAGGGTCATACACAATTAACGCCATTAGGTTTGACCGCAAAATTAAGCTAAACATTTCACAAGTCAAATTTATCGTAGAAATTAAGCTCGACGCAGAATTACATACAAAACTGGACCTTCTCAGAATTGGGTCCGTAATATTCCAAGATCCCACAGAATTTTGTCTACAGTATTTGTTTAGGAAATGATTCAATATTCCAGTGGAAATGTAATCGTTTAAGAGTCTTAAAAATAGGGTTGCCACCGCAAAGCTTGTCGCGACCCTCTGGTAGTTGAATATTTTCTATGCACTCAGTTGTATAGGCAATAAATTGAATAAAAATTGAGGCTAAACGTATCAGCTACACGAAAAAAAAAATACCTTGCATAATGATGGTCGTAACTTAAGGGTTGTCGCATTATTTTCGGTCGTACGAATAGGGAAGATTTACTTGGAAACTATTTGCCTGATTTTGATAATTCTTTCACATATGAAATCTCCTCATAGCGGGGAAAAACCAATAATCAACAAATAGGTATGTAGGTTTTGTCATTTTTCTTTGTACCCGTTTGCGATACCTACCTATAAATAAAATTCAAATTTAATTATATTTGTACAAAGTTGGAATAGCTGATTAATGATTATAGAGCTTGTTTTTCTCTTTTCAGTTAATAATCTTTTCGTGCAGTCGAGTTTTTTGTTTTTCTCAATAATTAATTTAGGATCCTTAAAGTAAGATATTTCCACTGGTATTATGTATCATTGCCTAAACAAATACTGTAGAACATTTACAGTGGGGTCTTAGTCTATAAGTACCCTCACCTTTTGTTACGAATATTTGTGAGTCCTCAGTGAATTGTTTTGATTTACAACCGCTGAACTCAGGTTAAATACTGTGTATAATTCAAAGCGACCATTGAAAATGTTTGCGTTTTGTTCGTATTGTTTAGGATTCCCTGCTGGCTGATTCATGGATGAATTTGATTTGTCTGCTTTAGACGTTTTGTTTAATTGGTTACTAATACAAAGAGTATTTATTGGTACAAAGAACGGTACAGACAAAGCAAACAACATTATTAAGTTAAATTAACAATAGGGGAAACCTAAAACTAGCTAGGTACGTTTATCTAAATAATGCTAAATAAATAACGCTCACAGGTACATATATATACATTGTAACGATCCCAAACGTAATATTCCGAGAGATAAGTCTACTTTTTGCAACCATCAGCAGCAAGGCTGATTCAGTGTATATGGGGTGTAGAGCTTCTCTGTGATGGGGATGGACCAGGTCTACCTGGAAACTCCAGTCGGTTTAGGAGTTACTGATGATTAAAGGTTTGTAAAAAATTAACGATCAGCTGCACGGCTGATCGTATGATATTGTTGTAGTATGCACTGTAGCTATGTGAACAGTACAAAAACTGTCAAGTTCTGTCAGTCGGTTTAAGAGATACAGCCAGTCAAATTTCCGACCTTTGAACGGCTGTATCTCCTAAACCGACTGATAAATGATCTTTGACTTTGACTTTTACTTTTACTTTGAACCATGTCACATAGCTACATTTCTACTGTTCACATAGCTACAGTGCATACTACAACAGTATCATACGATCAGCCGTGCAGCTGATCGTTAATTTTTTACAGACCTTTAATCATCAGTAACTCCTAAACCGACTTGAGTTTCCAGGCAGACCTTATCCATCCCCATCACAGAGATGCTCTACACCCCATAAACACTGAATCAGCCTTGCTGCTGATGGTTGCAAAAAGTACCTACACTTATCTCTTATACTATAAAATCCATGACAGAACCGGGATTTGAAGCCAGGACCTCAGGTTTGACAGTCCGGCGTGATAACCATTACACTCTGTGTTGTTTGATTGTACTAGTAGGTATATAAGTTTTCATTGTACTTTACTGTAGTTACATCACTAATTTCGTATCACAATATGACCCGAGAGCGTCGGTGGCGCGTTGCGGAGAGGTATGGACACCCAATTATTAGGGTCCCGGTTCGAATCCGCATGCCATGTACCAATGATAACATAGGTACCGTAATAAAAAATAAGAATTTGTAGCAGTTTTGTATGGAACTGCAATTTTTTTTCGCGATTTCGATATTGGCTTCATTAGTTGTCCAGTTTGATGGTCTGAAGCAACTCTTTAAATATGACCACACATTTCTGGAACATGGGTAGGTATTATTAAAAATTACCGTCTAAGAAACGTTTTGGATTTGGGCACAGGCTTACTAAACCTGTTCCACTTAGACCACCGCTGGTCCTCTGTGAACGCCCTTTTTATAGTTCCTTACCAATCCCCACTGCGGTCAGAAATCGTAGTAGGTTCTTGATCGGGATTATTTGTATCTCATCTGGTGTCAATACCTGTCTACCTAGATGATACGTCAAGCTATCATCATCATCATCATCATCTCAGCCGATGGACGTCCACTGCTGGACATAGGCCTCCCCCAAGGATGGCCATAACGACCGGTCCTGCGCTCCCCTCATCAAACGTTTTCCCGCCGCCTTCACCAGGTCGTCGGTCCACCGTGTGAGGGGCCTAACCACGCTGCGCTTTTCGGCACGCGGTCGCCACTCGAGAACTTTTCGGCCCCACGACAGCCACATCGGCCGACGACGTCAAGCTATACCTACTAACTAATATTAAACGGTCGCGAGACGTTATACGTTACTCGTCCTACCCGCGGCCAGCTTATTTTGGTTTTGTATAGCTTGATGTGTCGCCGTGTGTACGTCAGGGGCCACAGTCATATAGGAGGTGCAGAGGAGTTACCATCTCCTCGTTGCAGAATCTGCAGCCTAGCCGGACGTAAGTATCACATAATTTCAGTGTATGCATGTGCTTTGCTTGTCTCCTTGCCCTCAGGCAAGGAGACTGTTCGCAAGTTCACGACAAGCCTTTGGTAAGTGCTTTGAAGTAAACAAACTACATAACATTTCTACTTATATTTATTGAATATACTTACTCACAAAACAAAAACACATACTAACACTAAACTGTAATACTGTGAAAAGCTTTATGTTTCTAAAATATTTATCTAAAATATCCAAATTACGTTTATTCAGAAACGTACATACGAAACCACATTTGAAAGAGAAATATCAGCCCCGAATCGTAATTATTTTCACAAAATCCGAGAGCAAAATAACATTGAGTGAAAACAGATGTACATTTTCAGCGTTAAGTATTTATCAAAAGCTTACACAAAACAGAAAATTGGAAATCAGTAAACTGTATAGAGTTATGATTTTAGACCGGCTCTAAATTAAATTAGTTTACTTTAGGTTAGTGGTTCTAAATCTTTTTGAGATAGGGCCAGTTTAAGAAAAGTTTTCGGTCCCTATTAAGAAGCTAAATATAATTTTATTACTTTGCTTTCGTGAGTTCTTAAGTGAGTTTTAGTTTGCGTTTGAAGATCACCTCAAACTCATTCATACATTTCAATTAAAATACATTTTTGAATTAATTTTGAACACGCAGCGTGACATGCGACTGGGAATGAATAAACTGAGCAGACCCGCAACGGCATCGATGGGTAATTCAACAGTACCACCATGGCGTCTTTAGAAGTTTATTTATTTAGAAGTTTATTAGTGTATTTAGAAGTTATGAAGTTTAGATCTCTATATTGATGATATGCAGATCTTTCCAGCTTTTAGGGAAAAAGGAATTTACGAGGCAGCCTCTTTATCCATCTTCAGACTACGAAGAATGTTTTGGACCGAGGCCCGCGGACCATAGGTTTAGAACCACTGCTTCACGGTCTCAGGAAATATGCAGACGCACGGTGAGTGAAAATAAAATGGCGGTAAAGCATTAATTCACTTTTTTTTTCGTTTCTAACATTAAAATGTTTTATTAAAAGATGATACCCAGAGCACAGTATGATAGATACAGATAGAGTAGGTTCCCCACGCACAGTATAGACACTCCCTGCCCGCCACCGATTTTGACTTCACTCCTTCTCTGTGAAACGGAAGGTGGGTGACAGCAAGCAGTTCTACAGGGTATACAATAAAATGGGACAGCTACTCAAAGGGGTGCTTCAGACCATCAAACTGAACAACTTTCTCTATGGGACCAATATCGAAATCGTGAAAAAAAAATCCGCTCTCCCATACAAAACTGCAAACATAACTCGACTGAAATGTATGGGACAGCAGATTTTTTTTTCGCGATTTCGATATTGGTCCCATAGAGAAAGTTGTTCAGTTTGATGGTCTGAAGCACCCCTTTAAGTAGCTGTCCCATTTTATTGTACATCCTGTATTTAACATTAAATTATTAACATCTTGTTTATTTTCATTTCTATATATTTTTGGGCTATCTTGTTTCTTGTAAAATCCATAACTGGTTTGCGTTAATTTGTTAACATCTTGTATTAAAATTCCATATCTGTAGGCTTCTAGTTTGCTTCATCAAAAATTTACAAACCTCAACAAAAAAACACAGCTGAAACAAAATAGCAAAATCGATTATTCTCAAGCTTCATCAACTCATAAAACTCAACAAGATTTATTATTATTAACATCGATAAACATTTTAACAAAAAAAGCGTTAAACAAATGATAGGGTACGAACGAAACTACATTTTATATGCCAAGCAAAGCGTTTTTATCCATAGCGATAAAGCATGTATCCAGAGTATTCCAGGGGCATTAACCAAGCCGGATGCTACTCATTAACGACTGAAATATCGCTGAAAAATTGTTTTTTCGAATATTCCAGAGCTGAGGTTTGCTTGCGAATTGAATTCGTTTTATTATCTGTGACGTTTGCGAATTATAATTGTACCTACGCCATTAACTTGGCTGATGTTTGAGTTAGTGCTAAGGAATCATTATCATCAACCTGGGTCCATTTCATAATAAGCTAAAACCTCTTTAGGACCATAATCTCTTTCGGAGTGGACAGAAACTTTTATCCAACAAATTCTTCAAGAGTGCAGTTGCAGTTAGGCTCACTAGTATATAATATTTAAAGATTTCTAATTTAATTACGTAATACCTGTTATGTTATCCAATCTATTTTTATTATCTATGTTCCTGCTCTATGCTTTATGCTACGTCTAACGTGTGGAAGTTGATTCTTTACAATTAAATATTACATTATAAAATACTGTGTTTTGCGAATCAAAGCAATACCAACTGCTCTCAAACGGTGAAGGAAAACATCGTGAGGAAACCTACATTGGCCACGCGTGGTGGACTGAAGCCCATTCACTCTCCTTGATTATAGACCTCTGCAGCCCTGCAGGAAGACGTATGATAGACTAAATTATGATAATTAATATCAGAATTCCCATATGAAGTCCTTCCAGTATGTGTGTATCTGTCGTTTAATTTTGATTGATACAAAATACCTACCAAGTATTAAAAAAAATGTTCATCAGTATTTTGGTAAACTTTATAAAGTATAGTGCAACAATCAAACAAACCGGAAAAACTTAATTAAAAATTCGAATGAAATCTTTAAAAAAATTGTGCAAAAAGTAAAGTGAGCACTCGGCGAGTTGCAAATTGAAAATACAGAGGCGTCGGTTATTGTCGGCGCCGTCACGTTGCAATTTTGAAAATCAGCTCTACCCCATACTACATACAATATAGGGAGTTACAGGGGAAATCCCCAACTATTGGTAATTTGGTATCAGTCAGAATGTCAGTTGACACGTCAACCGTGTCTTGAAACAATATTAAAATCTCATCCCTAATATATAGGGTCCTTCTTAATATGCTGACACTTTTTAAGGGGATGATCAAACTGAACAACTATGGGACCAACATCGAAATCGCGAAAAAAATATCATCACTTCCATACAAAACTGCAAACCTACTCGGAGCCAAACGTATGGGACAACTGTTTTTTTTTCGCGATTTCGATGTTGATTCCATAGAGAAAGTTGTTCAGTTTCATTGTCTGGTCATCGCCTTAAAAAAGTGTCAGCATATTAAGAAGGACCCTGTATATATTAAGTATATTATATTATTTAATATTATAAATGTGAATGTAAGTTTGTTTGTTAGGCTTTCACGTGAAAACTACTTAACCGATCATCATGAAACTTTGTACACATATTCTTGGAGGTATTAGAAGTAACATAGGATACTTGGTTTTCCAAACTCCACGCGGACGAAGTCGCGGGCAAAAGCTAGTTAAAATATAAACCATTAAAAACGATTTTTTTTCGCTTACACTGGTAGAAAATTACATGGACAGTGTAACCGCGTTATGAGGTAGCAAATTATAATAGTCATAAAATCCTATAAAAATATGATGTGATATTTCTGAGTCAGCTGGCCGTAGTACAAAAAAGTGGTTACGTCGATTATTATAATGTATCTGAGTGAATAGACAACACGTTCCGGTCTCTATTACTACGACTCAAACTGAAAAAAGTTGTAAAACTGAAATATTTATAATCATACCGAAATAATACGGTCTTTATAATGTATGAATGAAAATATACTTCATACCCACAAAATAAAAAAAAAGGGCTGGGTGTCTCTAGAGTTAGCCTCTCTTTCTAACAAGCAAATTTTTGCAATTAGCCATCCCGCTTCAATTGAAAGCAAGATCGCAAAAAAAAGCGATGAATGAGCGAAAAAGCTTCCTCATCCAGTGATGAGGAAGGCCGCGAGGACAGAGTTTTGTGGCGCGCCTTGGAAGAGGCCTATATTCAACAGTGGACGATGATAGGCTGATGATGAAGATAGCTAGATGGGTAAAAAAAGTTAATCATATTTATTACATATCAATTAAGTAGTTAAATATGACAATTAAGCTTAGGTAAGCAATAAAAGTATGGAATTAGGAAAATGTATAGTCGGTAAACTCGTGAACTTGGACCCAATCGCCGACGCGCTACAAATTCCTACAAATAAGCGGGTCATTCATTACCAGACATGAATAGAAAGAAAAAAGCTCACTGCTTCTACTAAATATAAAAAGAAAAGAAGCTTTACGCTGAATTCCATTGTTTGAATGTTTGAAACCCCTCTACGTTAACGCGAAACGATTACCTACTAAGCTAAGCTGCGTCCATACATGTACTTACTAGTTACTCTTTCCTATACTGTGATATACCTTACACTTACAGGATGTTACAAAACACCCGTAGTAACGTTTCTGATCATCAAACTGAACAACTTTCTATTATGTTCTAATTGAAGTGAAACCCAATAGCAGGGCCTCTACCCGCACATTTGAACTTCGCAATTGTGTGAACGTTTTCGTTCCAATGTCAACTCTATTATAATGAAGTGCGGACCGAAACAGTGGCGATATATCGAACATCGAAAGTCCGGGTACAGGGCCAGACCTACAAAGCAACTCCCTGAACAACATTCACTATGGAGCCAACTTTGACATAGCGAAAAAAACGGGTTGCACTCCGGGAGTGCCGGCATAAGTCGCCGAGAACACTCGGCGAGAATTTTTAAGGAAAATAACTACGGCTTATGCGCCACGAGAACAATGAAGGGCATCCACACTTTCGTTCTCGGCCTGTCTCGCCCGTTCTCGGCGATAATGAAGAGAAATAAGAGATCTTACGTCTTACGAATGTCGCGTGATGTCACGGTCCTGACGCAAGTTTAACATAAAAAGACATTACCAATTTTTGTCTTACGAATTTTCGATCAGGGTGACGTCACTGTCCTGACGCGAGTTTAATATTTTTTACTCATCCCAAAAAGTGCACAACGCCGCAAAAGAAGTATTTTCACTTAAAAAAAACAGCTATTTCATATAAAACTGCAGCACCGATTTGACTCAAATATATGACAGTTGTTTTTTTTACTATTTCGAAGTTGGCTCCCTAGTGAAAGTTGTTCAGTTTGATGGTCTGAAGCACAAGTAAAATTACTAGGGTGTTTAATTACACCCTGTATGGTATGGTCGCAGCTTAATGCGGCTCGTGCATAACTTTCGAGTAGCGATAGTGAGTGCGAATAGCTGCCGAGTTTCAATAGTATCGTCCATGTGGATTTATCGTAAACTGGCTAGCGATTTTCACGGTGAAATAGCCGCGAATTGCAGCCGCCGCTGTCATTGTAATAGCTTTTTGAGCTGTTGTTATTGCAAGTTTGGACGTTTCGCTTCGTTTCGTTTATTATAATATTTCAAAAGGAAGACGTGGTGAGATAAATTGGAAAGGAAATTTGATAGTACATTCAATTTTGCGACGTTTATCGTAGGGTTTAATTTTGGAGTGTACACGTAAGTTTTATTCAAAATTGAATACGTTAAATTACGAACAGGGTGCTTCAAACCATCGAACTGAACAACTTTCACTACGGAGCCAAAGAAGAAATCGCAAAAAAAAAGGTTTTCCGTAGAAAATGTCAAAGCTAATCGACCAAAATGTATGAAACAGCAGTTTT
Organism: Agonopterix subpropinquella; assembly: GCA_922987775.1. Classification (NCBI taxonomy): domain Eukaryota; kingdom Metazoa; phylum Arthropoda; class Insecta; order Lepidoptera; family Depressariidae; genus Agonopterix; species Agonopterix subpropinquella. The sequence continues at coordinate 10,456,147 of OV277712.1, forward strand.
TTTTAGATTTGGTCGCTTAGTAAAATTTGTTCAGTTTTATGGTCTGAAGCAACACGTTTAATATGTCATCATCTCATCTCAGCCGATTTATGTCCACTGCTGGACATAGGCCTCCCCCAAGGATTGCCACAACGACCCGGTCCTGCGCTGCCCTCATCCAAACCTCTACCACAGTATAAGAAAGAGTATCTATTACTACATACAGTACGGATACTCCCTGCCTCGCACCAACTTTTTACCGCACCCCCTCTATCGTCCTCCAGTTATCTCGGCAGTTACCTTAGAGGCTGACTTAAGGTTCAATTTCTTTGGTTTCGCATGTGCTGACGACATCTTGTCAATTTGTGTTTTTTGTTAGCAGTGTCCGTGGTGTGCCTCTACTCCTGGCCCACTTATCACAATCCCAGACCCACTTCTCACTTTCCCTGACCCACTTATCACTTTCCCTGACCCACTTATCACTTTCCCTGACCCACTTAAAAATTAGTAAAAAATTTATATTTAGCATAATAAAACGTATTAATTAACACAAAACTAGAAGTAGTTTGTTTAGAATCGAGAGCAGAATCGAATTATCATGATTTCGACATAGGTAATTTTTTTCAAAATATTAAATAATTTGATTGTATAAAATAATGATACAAATAATTTTTTGCCTCAAAACTTAAAATGCGAATAACTTTAAATAACTATAAAAATAATGAAATGATTGTTTCAATCTAATTATTTTGTTATAAATCAGTTGGGGTGTATGAGGTTTTGCGCTTATTCATTAATATAGCATTCTAATGGTGAAAGAATTATTCAGATCGGTCCAGTAGTTTCGGAGCCTATTCATTACATACGAACAATCAACAACCAAAAAAATTTAATCTTTTCTTTGCTCGGCCTCCATTTGTTTATAAATGCCACCTTCCTCTATCCTGAGCATCTCGCTCCATCGGGCGTCACCTTATCCTGCCATGGTCCTCCTCATTTCCATTTGAACTCCATGACTCTCGTACCGACATCTTGTACCTTAGTATTCGGAACATTATCTACGAGCTTGATGCCAATAATAGCACGCTCTATGGCTCTTTGTGCAATAAATTTCGCTGTGAATAAAGTAACCGTTTTAATTCCATATTGTATACGGACTGCTCTCAAACGGTGAAGAAAAATATCGTGAGGAAACCTGCATACGCTGAAGAAAAATTCCGATGCGTATGTGAAGTCTATCAATCCGCATTGGGTACGCGTGGTGGACTAACGCCTATAAACCCTCCCTAAGGCACCTAAGGGTAGGCCTGCCCCCTGCAGTGGGACGTATACAGGGTGTAACAGAACACCCTAGTAATACTTAAGGGGATGCTTCAGTCCATGACACTGAACAACTTTCACTATGGAGCCAAATTCGAAATCGCGAAAAAAAATTCAGCTCTTTCTTACAAAACTGCAGTAGCGTCTCGATTGAAATGTATGGGACGGCAGATTTTTTTTTTCTTGCCCTAAGCTCCATAGTGAAAGTTGTTCAGTTTGATGGTCTGAAGCACCCCCTTAAGTATTACTAGGGTGTTTTGTTAGGCTGTGATGATAATAATGACTCCCATAAATAAACAAATACCTTTTTAACCTGTTCCGTCCAAATGGAGGACAAGTCTTCCCCTAAATAATGAAATTAACACCAAAGAAAAAAGATTTCCTCGTCCTAATAATTTCGAAACCGTCCATTCAAACGTTAAAAGGATACGATAAAACAAAATCAATTTAGACACTGTATTCGACGAAACTTATCCACATTTAGGATTGCGATACAAAAAGGACTCTAAATACGAAACGGTAAAAGCTAATTTTGAAACTATATACTAAAAAGAAAATGGCTTGAGCCCGTTCCGTTAAAATGATTTAAAATCGTGGCGTTTTTCAAGTGTACAGTTTTAATAATTCTCAGCTTGTAAATGCATCAGTGGAGCTAATGGAATTTTTGAACGAAAATTCTTTTAGGATTTTTCATCTCTAGTGTTTTTTTACAAAGCACCCAATTGTTTTGTTAATTAAAGTATCGAAGGATGCTTTCGGCGAACCGTTCTTCGACAAAAGGGTAATTCGGCATGCAGTTCGGAGTCCGTAATAATTTTTTATTTTAATATCGTTTTTTTTTTGCAATTTAGATTTGCCTCATTGGTGAATGTTTTTCAGTTTGATGATCTGAATCACCCCTAAAATATGTAACGCATTTATTTTTACTCTTTCAAATACATTTCGCTGGTGTTTTACGGTGTCTGTGGCAAGTTGTCAAAATGTATGGACCTCAATCTTGAGGGTCATTCAGCATTTGAGTTTTTCTAGCTTATGTACCGACCGACTGCTCTCAAACGGTGAACATATTGAGGAAACCTGCATACGCCGAAGAGGAAATTCCGATGCGTATGTGAAGTCTACCAATCCGTATTGGATGGGCACGTCACGTTGAGGGTATACAGGGTGTAAGTGACAGCCTTTCAGTATTTGCTAAGCTGTCACCTTGTATAGGCTAGTGCCCTGCAGTTATGGGTACCATCACCAAAATAAGCTTCAAAAACCCCGGACATTTCAGTAAAATAGGAAATTGTCCCCGGACAACATTGAAAAATTATTGGATTTGGATTGTAGTGTTTGCAATACAATCCAAAACCTGGAGCGAGGTAATAAGATCTAAAACTAGAGCGAGTGAAGCGAGCTCGAGATTTCGCAATACGACTAGGTAGTTTTAAAACAAAAAAATCAGGAGTAAGCGAAGCGAGCTTGACATTTCACTACAATACGCGTTATAGATCGCGTGCTAATCTGCAATAATTATGATCTAAGTCCTGGACCGAGCTTATGATTTTACGGAAAAGTTATGATAAGGTTATTGCAATACCTGCTATCTAAAACTAGGTGCGATCGAAGCGAGTTTAAGATATTTCTACATTATAACTTGAAATGTGTTATAAGCACAATAATGTAGCAAAATCTCATCAGCTCATGTCGAAATGAAAGCTGGAACGAACGAAGCGAGCTTATTATTTTGCTACGTAATAAGTGTGGTCCTATTTTCTGGGGTAAGACTCGGTTGTAGCTAGTTTCATAGTGCAGAATCAAATAAATTAAACTGAGCGAGCGAAGCGAGCTCGAAATTTCGTAATACATCTTGACTCTTTTTTTACTTGTCCTGATTGTGCATTTTTAATAACGATAATTTTAATGTTTTTGTTGATTATTGTATTGAAATAATCAGGTTTTACCCGGACACATGAAGTGTCCGGCTTTTCCCCCGGACACTTTATGAACACCCTGCCCGGACGCCCCCGGACGCCCCCGGACGCCCTTCAAACTAGGATAAATCCGGAGAAACCCGGACTGATGGCAGCCCTACCTGCAGTGGGACCTAAATAAATAAATAACGCTCACAGGCACATACATTGTAATGATCCCAAGTAAGCCTCAGGCTTTTTGTTATGGGAATCATACAACAACGGCACAAACATACAACATCCATGATCGAACTGGGATTCGACCCAGGACCCTGGTTTGGCAGTCCGGCGTGGTAACCATTACACCAACCGGGTCGTCAAATGGCTGATAATGATGATACCTACCACCAAAAAAATATATCGAGTAACAATAAATTTGTGTAGTAAACAATATACATTCTACTTTTAAATAAAAAATACGTTCTAAATCTAAATCATTATGCACATTAGTGCAGCATGCAGCGTCTTTTGTTTTAGAGATCTACTCGCATCCGCGCACCGGAATGCGAAGCACATATTTAACTGGACTCGTTACAGTGCAACTGCGTTCACTATTGTTATAGTTTTTATATTTTTTGTTGTTTAGAATCCCTGTGCAAGATATCTATTATCTGCGCTCATAAAAATAATATATCATATCGGAAAGCCATTTTACTCGAATTTAAGGTCGGCCATTGCTGTGTCATACATTTGGTTCGATTAAGTTTGTAGTTTTGTATGAAACAGCTGAAATTTTCTTCACGATTGGTGTAACTCCCATCAAAAAAGTTGTTTATGGTCTTATCCTAAATACTGTCTCTTTAATAACTTCTCAGAATATCCGCGATGCAAGATGTGATATTATTCGAATTTCTAATATTTTCAATTAATTTGTTGAAGCAATATTTTTCTAGGTTTATCTTGCTCCTAAATAAAAATTTTTTGTCCCATAAATTTGGCCCCATACAAGTAGGTGTTATGTTAATTTAATTTCTATGGAACAGCTGATTTTTTGCAGCGATTTCGGTGTTGGTGCCATATAGAAAGTAGTTCAATTTGACGGTCTGATCATCCCCTTAAAATAGTGTCAGCATATTAAGAAGGAGCCTGTATACGTAGGAGTTAAAATATATCATGTGGAAAAGTCTTTAATTGAAGTCGATTGTAAGAAGAGAGAAGTTTTAATGTTGTCCTCAAACACGTACGACACGAAACAAGCCGTATAAAAAGGTAAAAAACTTCTTTCACAGTTCAGTTGCATTACGAACAATATCACTGAAGAAGTTGTAACACAACAAAAAATTCTGAACGCAACAACGACACAAGGCAGCGCAGGTGACCGTGTCATAGGTATTCTGACGTGGTCTGCCAGCAGCTTGCTTATAAACTTGACGTTAGAAGCTCCAAAGAATGGAAGGAATAGATAACTCCTACTGCCGTGTGTTAGTTGCCCTGTCAGTTACATTTTACTTCCAGCTGTAAAATAATTATGGAAATTAATAAATAGGTAGCCAAAAAGATAGTAAAAATAATACGTATTTTTAATTATTTATAAGACTCAAAACTATACGTCGGTAAGTATTTTTTCTCAAACATGCTTGGAAATGTGAGCATTATTTTGACAACCTTCTTCGAGATAAATCGAAATTGCTGTACTGGCCAAATACATGCGCGCAGCGGCCGGCAATGTTGTATGAAAATCCATATCTGTCGTGTTTAGCGGCCAAATAAATTACATAGTAAACTCATATCTGTCGTGTAATTTAAAAATGGAACGATCTTTTTCTCCGAAACATGGCGACCAAGGAGGTAACTCATCAAAGGTTTTATTTAAATTTCGAACTGGCTTGCTGCGAAAGCAGTTTATTGAAAAAAAAATATATTGTCGTTCGTTGTTCGTCATTGATTTTGAAAAGAGTTTTAATTTCCGCGAATTATTTGAGAAAATTTATTGTTTTCATTTCCGCGCATTATTTGAGAAAAGTACTATACAAGCCTTGGCCACAACTAAGCATTGATGGACTTACGTATGTGTGCCTCGGCTTCGCCTCGGCCCACATTTACACGTTCGTCCATCAATGCCTCTGTTGCTGGCCGCTGCAGTAATGTACTATGAATAAACCCGCGGATTTATCTATCTAGTAGGTAATAATAACAATGTAGTTTGTTTTCTTCTTTTATTGCCACAGCACAAAAAAGATGCTAGCGGATCGTAGACGGCAGCGTTTCCTCGCTGATCCCTAAGCTAAAGCTGCGTGAATAGATGTTATACAGGGTGATTGGTGCATCGTTGGTCAAATTAAATTGCTGGATAGGGGGAACTTTAGCTATCTCGCCACGCCCCCAAAACATATTCCCGCGTCGTGGATTTTTTTAGGTGATTTTTTAGGAGTTTTCTCAAAAAAGTCCAAAAGTCAGCATTTAAGCTTGAATAAGAAAAAAACTAGAGGGCGCATCAATGTGATTTTAATTTCAGTAGAATCGTACAATATTGAACATTCAAACAAAAGAAATTTTGCGGTTGTACCTACAACTTTTTTTTATTCAAGCTTAAGGCTATTCTACCGTTGGCGCGCTCCATACAAACGTAGTATGGTGATATTTTCAATACTATCCAATTAAAGTCAATGAAATTTTTCAAAAATAATCTAGTTACTAATTTCTATGTCGGTATGAAGTCAGATTTTCGATAAAATTTTTACTTTTAAAGTTACAGTGCCACAAATATTTCCATACAAATCTTAAATTAATCCTAGCATTGAAACTGTATATTTTAACGAAAATCTGACTTCATACCGACATAGAGATTAGTTACTTGATTGTTTTTGAAAAATTTCATTGACTTTAATTAGATAGTATTGAAAATATCACCATACTACGTTTGTATGGAGCGCGCCAACGGTAGAATGGCCTTAAATGCTGACTTTTGGCCTTTTTTGAGAAAACTCCTAAAAAATTCATTTAAAAAAATCAATGACGCGGGATTTTTTTTTGGGGGCGTCGCGAGATATCTAAAGATAGGAGGGGTCTCCTATCCATCAATTCAATTTGGCCAACGATGCACCAAACACCCAGTATTTTATCTTAAAATAAGTAGGTACAAACATCACCACGAATAGTTTCATACGATTCGACAAACTTGCGTTTTCTATTGCCTCTAAGTTGCGGCTAATCTACTTATTCAAGTGTAAGTCACGTCGAAGCTTACTATAGAACTGGCGTTTGAGTAACTTTCTGTATGGAGAGTAGAGGTGCATGGAGTTAGCTGTTGCATCAATGGATTTAGTGGGAAGGAAATTCTGTAATGTCACATAATATTATTAATGAGTTACTAGTGATATGAAATTAAACATTCGTTCGTTTGTGTGTTTAGTATACAAGTTTATTTACAACAATATACAAAACTAGCGGCCCGTCCCGGCTTCGCACGGGTGGACATCTAATCTTTTCTAGCAATAAATATAGCCTATGTTACTCAGGGTGAATGTAGCTTTCTTATGGTGAAAGAATTTTTGAAATCGGCACTGTAGTTTTTGAGTTTATTCATTACAAAAATACAAAAATAGGTACAAATCTTTCCTCTTTATAATATTAGTATAGATAATAAACAAACGTATATCTAAAGTATTATAAAACTGTAACAGAAGTGTGATTTTCTGTACATTGAAGATATTTACAAAAAAAAGTTACGATCATCACGCAAAAACTACGAAACCGATTTTGATGAAACTTTTTTATTTGATAGCTTATGATCTGACTTAAAATCTGGTATATAATTTGTGCGGACGAAGTCGCGGGTTAACTCTAGTACTATTATAAAACTGTAAATTAAAAAAAACAAGTTTTTTTTGCTTTGTGTGTTTGAACGAGCATCACGCAAAAACTACTAAACCGATTTTGATGAAACTTTTTATATTTGATAGCTTATGATCTGACTTAAAATCTGGTATATAATTTGTGCCGACGAAGTTGCAAGTTAACGCTAGTTTATTTAATAAATGAATAAACAAACCGAACTAATTAAGTTAAGTTCGACGTTTAACAGTGTAAATGAAGAGTCTGGTAACTCGGGGGACAATGACATCGGCTAAAGTGCGGAGATAAATAATTACTGTTTTCTTGTAAGGCTAAGAAGTGTAGCCCAATTACATAGATTTACTAAATTTAAATCACAATTACAGGAAGTTAGGGTGGTTAGGGTAAACAATTGCACTTTCCATACTAAATGCCAGTAGCCGATGCATTTGTATGAAAAATCGAATTTGTTCTTTTGCGATTTCCCTCTAGGTTTCTTAGGGAAAGTAGATCAGCATCATGGCTACAATCACCCATTAAAGTAATGCAACTATTATACCGAACACCCTGTTTCTAGATTATTTCAAGTGTCGCATTTCTTGAAACTCTACACTATTATAAAACTGTAACAGAAGTGTGTCCGTACGTTGAAGATATTTACAAAAAACGACGTTCTCATGATACCTATACAACGTGTTAATGAATTAACGCAACACTAGAAAGTAGTTTGTTTAGAATCGAGAGCAGAATCGAATTATCATGGTTTCAGCAAAGGTAATTTTTTTCAGAATATTAAATAATATTTTGGCAAAATTTACTGAACCCGATGACAACCCACCGCACGGGTACACTCACCCTACTTACTACCAAAACCAGATTATAAAAATGTATCCATGAGTACGTTAGTGCTTTCTTTCAGTGCTAAAATGATAGCAAACCATGCAAACTATAACAAATAATTTTTGCCTCAAAACTTAAAATGCGAATAACTTTAAATTTTAACTATAAAAACAATGAAATTATTGTTGCAATCTAATTATTTTGTTATAAATCAGTTGGGGTGTATGAGGTTTTGCGCTAATTCATTGACACGTTGTAGGTATGTGAAAATATTGAAATCTATTATTTCGATGAATTCAGCACGTTAGACATATTATTCTGAAAACTCAGAACATACACGTTTCACTAATACCTTGTCCAGTGTGATGGGTAGTGAGCTCGTCGCCTTTTAAAATGGACAGTGGGTACAAAATATGCCACGAATTGAAGCATGCAGGTTTCCTCACGACGTTTCTTTGACTGAAAAGTCAGTGGTGTTGGAAATCGTACCTGCACGGCAGGCATGGATACTACCACTAGACCACCACGGCCATAAAAAGAAATAGCCTTATAGTTATTACGAAAATTTATGAACGTTACAACCTCACCCATACAACCATTTGTTACCAGTTCGGTCGACGTGTAGTAATGTTACTACATTGTGTAGCACAAACTTTTAGTTGGCAATGTTGTTTTAAAAAAATGTTGATACCCTACTATCCTGTAATTAGTCCGTAAGTTTTCCTAAATGAATAAAATAAATAAAATAAAATAATAATAATAACAGTTCGGTCGACGTGTATATTACTACATTGTGCTACACAATGTAGTAACATTACTACACGTCGACCGAACTGGTAAAAAATGGTTGTATGGGCATAATAACACGTATACATTATTCATCAGCCTTCGCAAAGCTAATCATTGTAACTAGACATAACTAACGCGCATCACAGACTGCGGGGTCCACTGCGCCATGCTATCGTGTTTGCTAACATTGTTTTCTAACTTTCCCCTCCCCCGCAGGCGAACGCGGGTGATGTTTTCCGATGCAAATGGATAACATCACCCGCGTTCGCCTGCGGGGGAGGGGAAACGGTTTGCTAACATGTTTTGCTAACATCTAACATGGCGCAGCGGACCCGGCTTAAGAAAAATCAATAGAATGATTTCACAAAAAGAATAAAGAAGTATTCTGTATACGTATCGGTATAGAGACGGGGGAAAAGGAATCGACGGCTGGTCTTAACGACCGGCGGTAGCTTCGTGATTTGATCTCGGATGAAATGTGGCGGTCACTATTGCACGTAAGGAGTATACCCACGGTGAAAGAGAAAATTTAAACTGTTTTCTAGAGGAAAAATGTTTATAAAGATACCTAGCTAAAGTGGCTGAAGAGAATTCATGAGTTCCATGTTAGAAACTTTATGGGAAAACAGGGTATACGAGTATATAATAAACGGCCAAGTGCGTGTCGGACCATGCGCAGGGTAGGGTTCCGTAGTTGCCCGTCACAATATACGGACTTAGAAGGGGGCTTTTTGTTTTAAACTACGGTTTAACGGCTAATAAAGTGTAAAAAATACTTTTTTTAAGTTGGTCGATTATTACTCGTAAACTTGTAAAGACTAGCGGTGATAGTTTTTCTTTTAATTTCGTTATATATACTACTGTCACGATTTTTTTCACATTTCCAACTACAACCGTTTAGCCGGGAGAGGGGGGCACTTGACTCGAACAAAATTTTTCGCTTTATTTATTTATTTCGCTTACGGATCGCTAAATCGAAAATGTCATCCCCACTTCACGTGTAGGGGAATACCTTAAAAAAATATTATTAAAGATTTTATTTTACCACTTTGTCGGCGTGGTTGATATGTACAAGTACATCCATGCCAAATTACAGCTTTCTAGTACTATAAGCCGCGGACAGACGGACGGACGGACATAGCGAAACTATAAGGGTTCCTTGTGGACTTCGAAACCCTAAAAATGGATGATGGAATATTTTGTCATATTATTTTAATAAAAAACGTCGACAACGCTTGACCGATTGCGATTTTATTTAACACTTTATTGTGTTATACACGTAAATATAGATTAATACAGCATAATTATAGAATAGAAGTCGACATCTATCGCAGTGTCCTGTGCCTTGCCTCCAGGACCTGATAGAGGCTTTTCCCCTCTAAGAATAGAGATGACCAAGTATTGGATGGAAGGACAAAGTGTGATCACCTTCACACGAGAAAGAAGAAAATAGATATGTTCAAAGGGCGAGCTTATCTCTGAAGGGATTTCTTCCAGCGATAAAAAATTGGTGCGTTGTTCTCCGCAAGTCTGGGAAGGGTAATGACAAAAAAAATTGACACGGAAAAACCAAATTCAACGTATTGCACAGCTAGCTTTATAGAGAAAGCAACAAAAAATTTTTACCTACTATAATTTCACCAAATGTTATTATTAGGCTAGCTGGATTAGATTATTCTTTTATTCTCCTTTTAGTATAAGAGATAAGTGTACTTTTTGCAACCATGGCAGAGAGGTTGATTCAGTGTTTATGGGGTGTAGAGCATCTCTGTGATGGGGATGGACCAGGTCTGCCTGCATAACTCCAGTCGGTTTAGGAGTTACTGATTATAAAAGGTCTGTAAAAATTTTACGATCAGCTGCATGGCTGATCGTACGATATTGTTGTAGTATGCACTGTAGCTATGTGAACAGTACAAAAACTGTCAAGTTTTGTCATTCGGTTTAGGAGATACAGCCAGTCAAAGTTCCGACCTTTGAACGGCTGTATCTCCTAAACCGACTGATGAACCATGTCAGGTTTTGTACTGTTCACATAGCTACAGTGCATACTACAACAATAACATACGATCAGCCTTGCAGCTGATCGTTAATTTTTTTACAGACCTTTAATCATCAGTAACTCCTTAACCGACTGGAGTTATGCAGGCAGACCTGGTCCATTCCCATCACAGAGAAGCTCTACACCCCATAAACACTGAATCAGCCTTGCTGCTGATGGTTGCAAAAAGTACACTTATCTCTCGGAATATTTTTTTTATCAAAACTTAGGTATTGTACCAGTTCCTTAAACTTAGAAGGGAAGGCACACGGTGGTATCGGCCGTGTTTGCGACTCATAAAAAATTAAAAAAGTAATAACAATAAAAACATTTCTAATTTTAACTTGTTTCAACTGCGAAGGATTAAACCGTTTTGTTAAATTGCAAATTTGCAAAACTCAAACATTAATGTTCCTCTTTTGTTTTCCTTCATTGTACAGAATAAAAAAAATACGAAACAAAAGTCGGAAAATTTCTATCTCGCAATCTTATCCCTTGTAGACAATATTCCGACGATAAAAAGCGGTTTAAAAGAAAAACTGTTAAAGGAATCAGCAAAATCCTTAGAATAAACAGAAAGGAAACTTCTTTGTAGATATTTATCGGTAAAATATTCCCCCGCAAGTACTGCCCCGGGTGGGGAACTGGGGAAGCTGGGAACTCATAAAACGGGAAAGGAAGAATGCGCTTTGTTTATATACGCCGACAATGCTAGACGACTTTACATAATGAGATGGCCCGCGGAATGTTATAGCTTCACAAATAAACGGGTTGATTCCAAATTTGTAATGCTGATTCTATGTTTTTCTCTTTCCCAGCTTTGTTTGATACTGGGGAATGTTATTGGGATTTGAGAACACCGGAATCGATAAATTGTTTCTTAAAGTTACTGGTTTATAGACTCTGAATAATGCGATGTTATTTCACTGGATATAAAAACCGGCCAAGTGCGAGTCAGATTCGTGCACGTAGATTTCCATACCACCATACTGTTATGTACCTGAGTAGCCGGTGCTGTAGGGTGCAGGTCGGGGTTTGAGGTCCAGGAATGAAACCACATCTGTTCTCCACTGAGTCTATTTTAAAAGTAAAAATCATATGCCATGACTACCTACCTAAATCTATATAAAACTATTTTATACTACCTACATACATCACACGTACAATATAATATTACCATAAAATTCGATTCGAATTCGAATTCGAATTCGTGGGTTCGATTCCCACGGGGGACACCTAGTGATATGTCACTTTGTGCGTTTTTACCCAGTTGGTTAGGACATTGCAGGCTGAATCACCTGATTGTTCGAAAAGAAAAATGATTCCGTGCTTCGGATGACACGTTAAGCCGTTGGTCCCTGCTACTATCTATGGTAGTAGTCGTTACATAAAAACCACGTCAGAGGCCGTAAGGCGGTCTGAAAAAACTCTGACACCAGGGCTCTGCCCACACGATAAGAAGAAGACCATAAAATTGTGTTTTCTGTGGAATCCTTAGCGCGACACACACTTGGCCAATTTTTATTACCTATTTGTTTTGACAATACCTTCGCTAGTGGTCTGTGTTTACCTTAGAGCATGCACTTCAAGTTTGACGCTTGTGTGTAGGTATTGCCGTTGTTGGAAAAAGCCCTACAAAAAGTCAGTTGATAGGTCATAGGTAGCTCGCAAAAGTCTCCATGCACCTACTGGACGCTAAAACATTGTTTCGAGGTGTCCCCTTTTAACTCAACTTTAGGACATAACTAAGAATACGGGTGTCTAGTCTACATGTAGCAAATTAATCTTGTTGTTCAATTTTCCTACCTAGTCACACACGCAGGTACTTCATAATTGGTTTACCTACATCCATTGTTGTTACATACAATGGACTACATGATTGATAGGAAATTAATTAATTTTGGTTGGATGTTACAATTTCAATATTAAATAATTGATCGTGTGTATTATCTATTTGATGTTTTCTCTTGATTTTGCTCATGTACGTATCAAATATCTGTAGAGAAAGCACCTGTCAGAAGAACCTGACTCAATCTTTGATCACTAATAAAAATCTTGATTCATAATCTTCTTCATCTACATCAGCCTGTACAGTGTGAAAATGGTAACGTTAGCTCCCTTTTAAACTAAGAGTCTACTCATCAAACTGAACAATTTTTACTATGGGAGCAAACTAATCGGAGTAAAAAGAGAATCAGCTGTTGCATACATTTGAGTCAAGTAGACATTGCAGTTTAGAATGGAACAGCTGATTTTTTTTGCTCCGATCGGTTTGCTCCCGTAGTAAAAGTTGATCAGTTTCATGGGTAGACTCTTAGTTTATAAGGATGCTTATGATATCAATTTTACCATCAATATATTATCCACCTAAAGGACACAGGCCTACCACGCTTACCCAATCCGAATTTGATTCGCAATCAACACTCCAAAAATGGCAGATGAAAAAGTTCCTAAAGGCTCTTTGGTCTTAATATTGCTGCGCCATCTCGTTGAATTTTTAAGATTACAGACAGTGCATTTTATTTATAAGTAAAAGCAATCCATATTACGAGGTACTCAAAAGGACCAAAAGCATTACTTTTATCATTAGTACGAGCAGTGTTACCAGATGAAAATTTTAATCTACCATGTTTTTGTTTTAAAAATAAAGTGTTTCAGTTTGAAAATACCGCGCAAACGTTTGAAAAGCACCGTGTATAACACTACATAATGCAAGATAAAACACCATAAACTTTCAATACTTTTATTAAAATTGTATGAGAATTGCTTAGTTAAAATTGTACAAGTTCTTATTTTAGATCATCATCATCATCATCATCTCAGCCGATGGACGTCCACTGCTGGACATAGGCCTCCCCCAAGGATCGCCATAACGACCGGTCCTGCGCTGCCCTCATCCAACGTTTTCCCGCCGCCTTCACCAGGTCGTCGGTCCACCGTGTGAGGGGCCTACCCACGCTGCGCTTTCCGGTACGCGGTCGCCACTCGAGAACTTTTCGGCCCCACCGGCCATCGGTTCTGCGAGCAATGTGCCCCGCCCACTGCCACTTAAGTTTAGCAACTCTTTGGGCTATGTCAGTTACCCTGGTTCTTCTGCGGATCTCTTCATTTCTGATTCGATCTCGCAGGGAAACTCCGAGCATAGCCCTCTCCATCTCTCTCTTATTTTAGATGATCAGACAATTTTAATCGGCTAAAATAAGAACTTGTGCAGTCATTTTGGACACCATGTCCTTAGTAGGTATAAAATCGTCACAATTATTTGTTGACTTCCACAATTAGCAAACCAACGGATTGGCGTGGTATTGTCATACGTGTAAAATAACTGAAATAAAGTTTCGTTTTACGTATACTTTTCTCGAATTCCTTCATAATGAATTGAAATACAGACAAGGTTTAACACGGTAATTATTATTTAAAAATACCATAGAAAAATATACGGTAGTGAATCAATACCGTAGACCGTGTTTTAGCCAAATATACCTTGCATCTACGGTAGTTACCATGTATCTGGTAACACTGAGTGCGAGTCTGATTCAGGCTGGAATCGAACTACAATCCTTGCACGGAAGGCGTGACCTACCGTTCTATTACTGGTGGGTGCTACTACTGAAGCGAGGGTCGCGGGTTCGAATCCCGTAAGGGACAAATATTTGTATGATGAATATGAATATTTGTACCCGAGTCATGGATGTTTGTATCTATATATGTATTCTATATCGTTGTCTAGTCATCATAATACAAGTCCAGGCTAGATTCTGGTACTTTAAATGTGACTAGATAATTTGTGTGACATTGTCCAAGATATTTATTTATTTATTTATTTATATACTTCCACAGCTTTTGTTTCTTAGGAGTCTCTCACCTCGCTTCTCTACAGGGTGAAATTGATATAATTGGCATCCTTTTAAACTAAGAGTCTACCCATCAAACTGTACAACTTTTACTATGGGAGCAAACCGATTGCAGCAAAAAAAAAATCTGCTGTTGCATACATTTGAGTCGAGAAGGCATTGCAGTTTAGTATGGGACAGCAGATTTTTTTAGTTGCTCCGATCGGTTTGCTCCCATAGCAAAAGTTGTTCAGTTTGATGGGAAGACTCTTAGTTTAAAAGGATGCTAATGGTAATGATATCAATTTCACCCTGTATAGGCTTGTAGAGGAATGAGCTGGAATGTGCCTCCATTGAAAAAGCTTCCTTTTTCGGCATTGAAACACAATACCCACCTTTTCTTGACGATAATCAAAGATAGGTGGGATGCCTGTGGACTGGACATAGTCCAACGGTTTTTAGTTGGAACTTGTGGGTATACAGGTTGAAATTGATATCATTAGCATCCTTTTAAACTACCCATCAAACTGAACAACTTTTACTACAAACCGGAGCAAACCGATCGGAGCAAATAAAAAATCTGCTGTTCCATACTTTAGTATGGAACAGCAGTTTACTGCAATGTCGATGCGCAAGTTTGCGACTCAAATGTATGCAAATGTTTGCTCCCTTATTAAAAGTTGTTCAGTTCGATTGGTACACTCTTAGTTTAAAAGGATGCTAATGATATCAATTTCACCCTGTATAATTATATCAGATCTTGTGAAAACTTGGTTATTAGTGCGATTTACGATTGCGCTTTGCATTACGCCTTGTGAACATACGCCCAGTGGTTCATCTTTGAGCTCTACATAACACGGTTTTAGATACCTTTATGTATAAACTACCTGTTTCTCCTCCAAGGAAGGGAATAATGAAATGAATCTCTCGAACATCTATCTATCTTAACAGCAGCTCATGAAAGCCTATTACCGCTGATAGGGTTACATCACGGAAGAGTTCGCTTATCTAACAATAGATAATGACAGCCCTACGCTCCGTTGATTGAAATATGTAGGCAGAGTTTTTGTGCGTCATACCTTTTCATTTTTTATGAAAAAGATTCAGTTTTTAGAGCAATAGTTTTGGATCTTTTATGAAACTCTTTTTTTAGGGTTCCGTACCCAAAGGGTGAAAACGGGACCCTATTACTAAGCCTACGTTGTCCGTCCGTCCGTCCGTCCGTCCGTCTGTCCGTCTGTCCGTCTGTCCGTCTGTCCGTCCGTCCGTCTGTCCGTCCGTCCGACTGTCCTACCTATTTAGGGCTGTAACTTTTGAACCGTAATAGCTAGATAGTTGAAATTTTCTCAGATTATGCGTTATTATGGCGAATTTGTTAACAAATAATAAAAATGTCAAAAAGTTAAAAATTAATGGGGATTCTCAACAAGAAACTAGTTTTTATCAATGTTTTTTCTTCACGCTCTATCGTAAAAACGGTAGTACATACAAGCGTCAAACTTAGTGTGATTATAGAGCAAACTTAACGAAATAACAAAAAATACTAAAAACCGGCCAAGTGTGAGTCCACATATGATTGCACATGCGATTTGTTTAAAAAATAATAAAGATACTGCAATTCAAACTGAACTGGAGCTATTTTTGCAGTATCCGAGTTTTTCAAAATTAAGACTTACAAGGCGGCATACGGAGCGGTAAACCCAATGGGAGCCCGACGATGGAAGCCGGGGCCGGAGCAGATCAAGAAAGCGATATCACGACGACCTGGATGCCCTCGAAGCGAAATGGCAACTGATGGCAAAAGATTGGGAAGGCTGGAAAAGCTTGGGGGAGACCTTTAAAAATCAAGGCAAGTATATCAGCCGGTGCAAGCTTATCCATTACTTACCGGACACCCTGTATATTGTTCTACGAATACATATTCTCACGCCTGTCTCCCACTGGGGTAGGCAGAGACAACGGAACGCCACCTGCTACGATCCTGACATACCTCTCTAGCTTCCTCCACATTCATAAGACCTTTCATGCATGCTCGTCGGTTTCGGGTAGATCTGACCTGGCCCTTCTTAAGCACGTCGCCAATTTGGTCCGTATATGTACGTCTAGGCCGTCCCCTTCCAACATTTCCACTTACGCTTGCCTTATAAATTGCTCTCGTCAATACTTAGACGAATTAATAAATTGTCTAAGTACGAATAATAAAATATTGGTACACAATTTTATTTCTAGATTATGGATAAAAAACGGTATTTCATATTTTCGCTCATGACTATAACGTAATATTGGCCTCGCAAGGTGGGGCAAACCATGGAGCAGAGCATAGCTGGCCGTTCACCTCCAATTACAAGGATTTATGAGCACGGCGACGCCAACGCGTACAGCGGTGGAAGATAAAGGAGCTAAGGACGTATGATATTTTCAACTGGAACTGACACGAATTCTAGCCACCATTTTTTTTATGAATTTGTTCACAATTAGTCATTGATGTAAAATTTTATGGACGCGCCGGGTCTAGTACAAAATTCACGAAAAAAGTGTCGAGACTAAACTACACAAACCTAAGTAGGTACATAGTAATACAGGGTTACTTCGGAGACAGTGCTCGTTAAAAGAACACATTAAAGCGAGTATCGTTAAAAGAACACATTAAAGGGAAAAAAAATTTTGTTTTGTTTGTTATTTTTTTAAATTTTACACTACACTCGTGAGTCAAAAAGGTAGGTAAGTGCGAGGGTAGAGAGGGGGTGACCGGCGTACGCGCCACGTGGCCTCTCTCGAAGGCGAGTCACTGATCGCAACCCCTCCGCAGAGTGCGCACGCATCTTGTTTACGCTCGACTTTTAATATTTTTGTATGAGACATGGTAAAATAAAAAAATACGGGTCTTTTTATTTTGAATGAGCTTCATATTATACGTAAAATTTACGCACTGTCTCCGAAGTACCCTGTATAAACCTACTAAAAACATTGATAATGCTGAAATTCTTTTCCATCCCACTACCCCACCGGGGCCCGTATAGCACCTGTCACACATCATCACTTTTTTTTACAATCAGTTGCAACTCTAGTTGAGTTGGGACCTTTTTGCCACTGCGGCGCACAAACAATCTCTTTATTAATTAATGTTTTGAAAATGTTTCTAAAATTTAACCATGATGTAAGATTGTATGTGTGTCGGAGATCCAAATAAATAATTTTTCTTTTCTTTTCTTTCTTTCTCTACCGATCGGTGCAAAAAATGTAGAAGACTTGCCAAGATCGATGAAACAATTCAGGGTGTAAAATTAAATGTAGGAGGAGGATTTCGTGATTTCAATCTAGCTCCATAGATAGTTTGATGGTCCGAAACTCCCTTAAGAATGTAACGCATTTAAGTTTAACACCCTGTATTATGTTTCGCAAAAAGACCTAATATTTAAAAGGGGCTTAGGTACACTATACAATTCGGTTTACACCCGGGGCCCTGCTTTGTCCATATACAGGGTGTTAGGGTAAATTGATGTTAGGGTGATTGTACCCATGATACCCAAAGAAACCTATAGGAAATTCGCAAAAAAAAAACGACTTTTCATACAAAAGTACGATCAGCTGATTGCATTTAGTATGGGAAGTTCTAAATGTTTATTGCTAATTTCCTATAGGTTTCTTAGGGAATGTTGTTCAGTATCATGGGTACAATCACCCCTTAAAGTAATGCAACTGTTTACCCTAACACCCTGTAGTAGATAATTAAGGTATCATACAATTATAAAAAACAGTTCGGTGCTGTCTACGGTTCCGTGAGTGACTAACTCACAACCTAAACCACTGAGGATAGAAACATGTTTGGAATACATATTCGACAGAGCATTAAATTTTAGGGGTGCACTAAGGATTAGGCTTTTCCCAAAATTATATATCAACGCGGACGAAGTCGTGAGCAAAAGCTAGTATTCTATAAAATTGTAAATGTCTCAACTGGCCATTTCCAGCAACATTATAATTCTCAGTTAATGGTCTCTTCAGAGGGTACAAATTAACGATAACGCTTGTGTACAGCTTTATTTATTTACCTTAATTTAAGGGTAGCACACCATAACGACCAGTTTGGATTTTAAAGGCTCGAATCAAGTGTTTAATGGGAATTAGGTTTTATTGAGATTCCAAGACAAAGACAATCAATGGTAGGTAAGGCTGTTTGATTTTATTGTTTTTGAAGGCGTAATGGAGCGTAGAGCGTAAAATTCTATTGCTACTTAATGAAAGGTAATTAAAATTTACAATGTATTCGTAAAATAACTGTGAAAATCGTATCAAAATCTTGGCAGTGCATTAGCGGTTGTACTCCGGACTCTGGTCGCCGCGTGATGGTATTTAATGTTTTAAGCTCTCAAGCGATATTAGTGCCTCCTATTCTGACATCCAATAAAAAAAGATAGAGTAGCATTGCAAGTCTGTTTGCCGGCGGTCGTGTACTGAGTAATTTTTGGCTTGCCACGAGGCTCCATTATCCTTATTCGCTCAAATGTGTTTTACCATTTACACAAAACAGTCTTTGAGGTTACGATGCTCCCAAAACTCGCTCAGCATTAGCAGAAATACAGTGCTTTGTTAGACATTTTGATTCTTTTTTGAAAAAATATCGTTTACGTCAAAAATGCCATCCCTCGGTGACGTTAGTCTATTCTCTAACAGAAAAACTGTTATTAGGGTGCGTTTCCACTAAAGCGGAGCGGAGATGTGTAAAATCAACCAATAGAATAGATTGATTCTATCTATCAAGCAGAGTCAAGCGAGGAAAATTAAACAAATCGATTAGTTAATTTTACACATTTCCGCTCCGCTTCAGTGGAAACGCACCCTTATTCTACGAGAGAAAAACGCTAGCAAAAAAACTGTATACATATCAAAAGGTAAAACAATCGACTAACGACTTACAGAATACCAATGAATTACGAGCTTAAATAGAGGTGTCAGACGATTCATACATTAACGTGTCCAATAATAGTCTGACCACTTCTCAGACTAGAGGCTCCCCTTCCCTTCCCCACCCTGCCATTAATCAGAACGGTTCCAGTCTCCGTCCATTAACGTTTAATAGAAAAATTCAATCGATTGAAATTGAATTACGTTTCCTGATCTCAAATTTAATGTCTTTTGTTGAATAATGTTTTCGTTTTGGTGGAATTTGAATTAATCGATAATTAAGATTAGATTTTGTAAGCATGATCTTGGTTTGTTGCTGCTTTTCGGTAACAAAATTGGAAATGATGACGAAAGTACGTTTCTAAATTATTATTATTTTATTATGTTTCTTCACGTCTTCACGTTTTATATCTTATTTCTTTCCAGACGTACTTAACTACATTTCTTAACGTAATATTAGAAAGGTGTTTGCTTTGTTTGTTATCTGATGTTATATTTATCCTAGTAATTTTATATTTAGTTGAGTATACGTTAATTTAACATTCTTTCACATAACATCAAATATTAATTTGTTCGGGGTTAATTTCATTACGAATTTCGTTAAAGTTAATAAAGTTAATAAAGTTTATAAAAGTGCACCTAACCTATTGCAAATAGCCTGTGTACGAGTACAGAGGTACCTTTACCATCTCCTACAATCCTCCCCTTGTGTGCAAACCAACCTGACGAGTTGGTCAACATTTGCATTGATCATTCCTAAAAAAAGTTTATTTTGAAAACCCCAAATCTACTATAACGATCCAATTTAAAACGAAGGCTCTCAGTCAAAGGATAGAGAACTCGGTCGCATAGAAATAGAAGCATTCCAACTTTTTTTTATTTATTTTTATTTTTATTTTATTAATATATATTACAGGCACAATTCATGTTATCATGACAGGTATACACCCAATGCGACGACATTTTGGTTGCACATTTAACTTTATAAGTACACAGTTCAACTCTTTTATCAATATTTTTTATCATATTGTTTAAAAAATGTACAGTTCTTTTCATCACCTATTACATATAACACAAACATGAATAAAACATTTATTTAGATACAAATCTAAGAGCTGCTTCCGTAAATTGAGCCTGCGAACAATGAAACAAGTCTATATCTTTAGCCACTTCGTTCAATATGCGTAATGCCGTGGTGGTCGGAGCATGAGTGAGAACATTAGTCCTGCACGAAGGCACTGCGAACAGTTGGTCTCTGGGTCCCCGCCGCAACCGTGTGTTCGGTACCAGTAGGCTCATGGCTTCTAATACCTTGGGATTATTTAGCTTCCCTCTAAATATCTTGAATAGATGAGTCACAAGTGCTAAATTCCTTCTTGCTTTTAAACTATTATATCCCACCATTCCCAGAACAAATAGAGTGGGATACATGAGCGGGTAAAAAGGATATACACCGTACTGCTTCCAATAGATGTACCTAATAAATTTATTTTGGATTTTTTCTACCATCGATGCATATTTCGCTTCATGGGGGTTCCAAATGATTGCGCTGCTTTCTAGTCGGCTTCTCACTAAGGCACTGTACAAAGATTTTACTGTAGCTACGTTATGGAAATCCTTAGCTTGGCGCAAAACTAACCCAAGATTTTGAAATGCCTTTTTACAAATATTTGTTATGTGGTCGCGGAATGTCAGATCTTGCGATATACAAACTCCCAGATCTCTAATCGAACAGACTCGCGACACATTACTCTCATCGATTTGGTAGGTATAGAGTAGTGGATGCAATGCTCTCGTGCACGACATCACTGAGCACTTGGACGTATTAAATGAGAGCTTGTTTTCGTTGCTCCACTCAACTACCCTATCGATGTCACTCTGTAAGCGAATGCAGTCTGCTTCCTCGTCGACAGTTAAGAACAACTTTAGGTCATCCGCAAACAATAGGATTTCTGCATTGTTTACAACAGTAGGCAAATCATTAATCATGATAATGAACAACAGGGGTCCCAAATTACTTCCCTGACTAACACCCGAGAGCGTAACGTATGTGTCTGAATTGGTTCCCGCGTAGTCCACGTATTGCCTTCGATTAGAAAGGTAACTCGAAAAAAAACGGAGTAGAGTCGGAGTGAAACCTATGCTGGCTAACTTTGATAAAAGTATGTCATTATTGACCGTATCAAAGGCTTTTTTATAGTCAAAATACGCGATGTCGATTTGTCCACCGACCCGCATGTCGAGGGCGGCGGTCGCGTACTGCATAAAGCATAAAAGATTTGTATGTGTCCCTCTACCGGGTCTGAAGCCATGCTGTGCATCCGAGAGCTGTGCACTAACTTGTGACGATATTTGTGTATACAAAATTGACTCCAACACTTTAGCGACTGTTGATAAAACCGCTACAGGTCTATACCCTGATACATCAGCTCCAGAGCTGCCCTTTGGCACTGGGGTTACTCGTGAGATTTTCCACTCTTCGGGATATGTAGCCGTTGTTAGGCAAGTGTTAAATAAGTGCAGGAGGGGGTGAGCTAGGACAGATGCACAGTCCTTTATGATATAGGGAGGTATACCGTCGGGGCCAGCAGAACGCTTAGGTTTTAGTCTAGTAAGAGCATTGATTACGTCTTGCAAAGACAAGAGTGGGATGTGAACGCGTGCGGCGCTCACCCCAACGGCCGCCGCCGCCTCAGCATCGAGGCGTGGGGGAGCCTGCTCAAACACTGATTGAAAATACTCAGCGAAGGCTCGTGCGCATTCCGCTTCCTGCAAGATTGTTCCGTTACTAGTTATGCAAGGTGCGGTTCTCTTTGCTCTTTTGTTCCTTATATAGGACCAAAAAGACTTAGGGTCTTTTACAAACTGCGACTCGATACGACTTCTAAAGCTATCGTAAGCGACCTCAATTTTACGTTTTATTAACGCTCGGTAATACGAAAACCTGTTGTAATCATCTGATGAGCCACTGACTTTGTATGCTTTGTGCCACCTCGCTTTCAGCTTTATGTCCTTAATGATCTCAGGTGAATACCACTCAGGGTAAGAATACTTCCTATCTTTTCCTGGTTTAGTACTCTTTCTAGGAGTGCAACTATCTATAATATTATTTAAAGTTTCATAGAAAAAAGCAATACAATCTTTAACGTTCTTAATGTTATATAGAGGACCCCAATCGTGTGTGCTTAAAGTTGTGTATAAGATAGAAAAATTACATTTATAAAAATTCCATTTTGGAAAATGATTTTTTTCTGAGATATGAGGTGAAACTTGGTTAGATGAAGTGTTCTGTCGTGGTTGTGTATGTGTACGTATGCAACGCGCACATAGTGGAGGATACTTAAACGATATTGCAATAAACCGCCTTAAAGTATGTGCAGAGAGTATTATACAACATATTCGGAGTTATTGTTTGCATTCATATTTCAGATTTGCAGTCATATTTTAGATTGGTTCACTGTACGTTTTGCCTTTAGAGTTGGTGGACACACGATCCGATTTGGCGATTAGGTCAAATTAAAGTCAGTATTTTCAATATAACCAAGATTTGATTTGGATGCTGCCTAGGGAGCTGGAAAGAAGATTTGTTACATACATGGCATGTCTTCCGGATTTGAGGCTGGCCCCATTGACTTACCAACTACCGGACGTCGGATCTGCGCTCAAAAGTGTCCGAACAAATAGAGTAACAGAACGCATAAAGAGTAACAACTAAGCGCCAGTCTTTATGTGATGGGCTGATTCGCGCACATCTAAACCTAAGTATAATTTTTGAAAATAGACCGCAAAGTAAGTATAACGCGGTCTACATTGAATCTCAGATATATAATGCTGTTAGAATTGGAAAAAACTACGCAAGTAAATGAAAAAAGAATTTCAAAAGCTCCAATTAAAATAGAACAGAAAAAAAACAGTTTCAATGTATATTGTTGGTTTATATTATTACTAACTCGTACTTACGTTTGTGTAGGTAAGTCTGGGTTCTGGGACACTTTTTTCGAGGATTTTGTTTTAGACCCAGCGCAGCGTCCATTAATTGGTATGTCAATTCTTTACCCTCATAATTTAAAGTCCGCACTTCGCTGCAACGCGTCACTTATGATTTTCAAATATCTTCTAAAACATTAATAAGGGTAGACATTTTAAAAGTGTTGATAATGGTCCCGATTCGGACTGTGCCACGACTTAACTTAACTAAATTTATTCCTGTCACTTTCTAAAATAAGATTAAGAAAAGAAACAGAAAACCAACAGCTGACTTTAGTGCTGTCAAAGTGACGTTACACGCCCAAAATAAGATGCCATCATAATGTACGCCATCTTATCTAAGGCGTTTTTGGGCGTGTAACGTCACTTTGACAGCACTAAAAGTCAGCTGTTGGTTTTCTGTCTCTTTTTTTAATCTTATTTTAGAAAGTGACAGGAATAAATTTAGTTAAGTTAAGTCGTGGCACAGTCCGAATCGGGGCCATTGTATATTAAAATTTAATAATTATTGTCCCATTTTGTCTGGTTTTCCAGCCGATGTCTGATCGTGTGTAGAGCTTAAGGGGCTCCATCCACTAGACAGAATGTTATTAGATTAGAGAGCGTAGGTTCAGCTCCAATATTGAAATGGAAGAAATTTATAACAGAATGTCTTATATTATAAACTTGTTATAAGTAAATACATTTATATTTAAAAACCCTAAAGGGATTACGGTCGTGGGTTGTACTGTATTTAAATTTTAAAAGTTAAAAGGTTTGCCAATGGTAGTTAATATACCAATATTTGAATTACCAATTCCACCGAAAAGTTTGGGTTGGTCATAACATGGAAATTCTGACTAAAATCACAGTCAAAATTAAAAGTAAAATATAGATTTCCCAAGGTACTAATATCACAATATTAATAAAAATATTGGGACGTTTCAAACAAAAAAGGTACCTATATATAGTTCGGTATAATATTTAAGGTTGTAACAACGAATTGGCTGTATTCAATATTCAAAATTGGAGGCA
Source organism: Agonopterix subpropinquella (assembly GCA_922987775.1). Taxonomy (NCBI): domain Eukaryota; kingdom Metazoa; phylum Arthropoda; class Insecta; order Lepidoptera; family Depressariidae; genus Agonopterix; species Agonopterix subpropinquella. The sequence goes on from OV277712.1 coordinate 10,480,584, forward strand.
TATACCCAGAAGTGGGTGGATTTGACGATGGATATTCCATCAAAAATTAAAATTTCTAAAAGTTTCACATTAACGTTCGTAATTTTTTTTATTTTTTTTCATTTACGACCTTCATATTATTTCTGGAAGTCCTAAACATCAATTTATCACAATGAAATAAGAGCGAGTAATATTTTCAGACTCCTATTAAATTATAAACACAATACCAGATACAATTTTCAATTTCCCGAAAGCTACAAATGCATTGTAAAGAATTTCCTATAGTAGTCGTTTGGCGCAAAATACACTACATTTTAGTATTCTACATAAACTCAACTTGTTTCTGTATTTATGTCTGAAAAAAGTTTGTAGTTTTGGCAAAACAAAATACTGGACATTATCTGTAGGCGATTTCCACAGCGACGACTGGCAAAGTTGGTCGCGTAACTGATTTATGATTTCAACACAGAGTAGGTTGTAAAGTAACAGATGTGACTTTATGTCGGTTGTTAATTATAATTATAAGATAATTTATTATATTTAACAGATTAGTACCTTATTTTGAATAAACACCAAGCTGTAGAATAGACTGTGACGTACAAAGTTTGTACTTCAAAAAGAAAAAAGTAAAGCAAGCAGAAGAGCAAACGCGAAATGAGTCCGAGATATTCATTTTTAAGGAGTATTAATTGCAGGGGATCAGATTAGCATATTTTACCATAGGACTGTGATAATATGTATAAAAAACAAGGTCTATGCCCACCGGTGGGTTTAAGGAAAGATATAATTGATGGATTAAAAGATAAACTTTTTCAGTTTCTTTTATGAATGGAAAGAAAATTCGCATAGGGTTGTGAAAAATTGTATCATAAAACGAGGTACATGCCCAGCCTGGGGAGAAAGAGATTCGATATGATTGATGGATTAAAATATGAACTGTTTAAAGGTTCATTTACGAATAGAAAAAAAAGAAGAGATAGGTGTCTACTGTGGATAATTCAAAGGTTATGTCTTTCTACTCATAGGTTAATCTTTGCCAATTTACAGTCCATTGGCGATTTTGGCTTATAAATCAAATTTAGCTAAACTGTCGACCCCTGTGCAGTTTGATGTACCAAAATACATTTCAATAAATTATTAATGATTTATTTAACGACAATATTCGCGCTTTTGCCCACTTGATTTAAGTGTTAATAAAGCGCGCGAATTGAAAAGTTGGAAATAAATTGTTTGCTGGAATGTTTCGGTTATTTTAAACCGTTGGAAAATTTCGGATCGATCGTACGCCGGATTGAAAAACTTTGTGGCGTTATTTATTATGGAACATTTATTAAATTCGCCGATTGGTTTTTGTTTTACATATTCAGTATTTATTTGCAAACAAAGTACAACACTATGTGAAACGTTACTATTATAAAAAAAACATTATTTCGTTCTATATTGATACAATGTTATAAATTGTAAACATGCAATTTTATTTAATATTATTTATAAAGAATACTTTTAGCTCTTTATTTCTAGTATCGTTTTTATTTGTATTCATTGCCGGAGAAAACTGCCAGGTCTCCTGTCGCCTGTGCACTTGACCAGGCGTGCGGACAGCTCTTTAATGTGAGGCTTGGATAGATCCAAGCCCTAACAAACCCTAGGGGGTTTCTACCCCACAAGGCATAAATATGTATCCCTCCCCGATGTGGCGTCACACAGGTCCCACACCAGAGACCTGCCCAACTTCCACGATCCCAACGTTTAAGCCTAGCAATCTAGAGGGGGAAGCTGCCAGACTCCTGGGTACCGTACGGTGGTGTCTCAAGGTGAGGCCTTAAATGAGGTGTTTTGTTTATATGCTTTTTATTTACTTTTTTCCTTGTTTTTTTTACTTAGGTGTAAAACCCCCTGTATATTTATTTAGTCAGTGTCGGATTTGCCCTAAGGCCCAGTAGGCCCGGGCCTAGGCCGTCCACATATTAGGGGCGGCCAATCGTGACAAAAAATGCACTGATGATATCGAGAAATAAATCAAAGTACCAAAATATTCTAAAGCCTCACGCACATTATTTAAATTTCTGAATCGTTTTCGATAAAAGTTGGCAATGAAGTAAATTCTTTATGTAGTCTATCTAAAAGATGGGTGCGGAGAAAGGGGCGGCTCGTACTTACTACATGTCCTGGGGCCTAGGGCGGCCAAGACTGCAAATCCGCCACTGTATTTAATAAACAATAAAAGGGAAAACTAGTTTGTGTTCATTTATTATTATTTTTGTAATCAGTGTTTACTGTATTGTGTTCATAATAATACCCGTATTCCAGGTCATCCAGTCAACATAATATAAGTCTAGACTACATTGTATAACGTAGTGAGTTAGGTACATTCTCTTTGCTTCATTGTAGAAATTCAAGTAGGTAATTTGTATAACAATGTCGAAGATAATTAAATTATCTTCACTTATTATGTTATAAGATGAAATAAATAGTGACAGCATCTTATTTATTACCAAATGCAACAAAACCTTGCAACAGAACAATGAATAGGTATTATTGGTATTATACATAATTTCGCACCCTTTATTAATAAGTTTTGGTAACCTATACACTCTCTCTTTGATATTAATTAATTAGCTCAAAAGGTTTTCTAAAGGAGTCTACAGATCAAATTCGACGACCCGCCGACAATGGCCCCGATTAGGAAATCGGGGCCATTGTCGGCGGGTCGTCGAATTTGATCTGTACTGTGCCACGACTTAACTTAATTAAATTTATTCCTGTCAGTTTCTGAAGTAAGATTAAGAAAAGAGACAGAAAACCAACAGCTGACTTTAGTGCTGTCAAAGTGACGTTACACGCCCAAAAACGCCTTAAATAAGATGGCGTACATTATGATGGCATCTTATTTTGGGCGTGTAACGTCACTTTGACAGCACTTAAGTCAGCTGTTGGTTTTCTGTATCTTTTCTTAATCTTATTTTAGAAAGTGACAGGAATAAATTTAGTTAAGTTAAGTCGTGGCACAGTCCGAATCGGGGCCATTGTCTTCGTCGTATCTTACGGTCATATAAGGGCGAGGTAGAAAAAAAAGGTAATCTAATTTTTTATGCAAATGTTCCTTAGGACCATAGTATACCCTTAGAATTCTTGACTCCGAGGGTGCCAGCTTTCCCCTCGTCTCCCCAAATATGACCCGATTTTTAGTATTTTTTATTTTACTCAAGTGAAAACTGTAAAAGAAGCAAATAATCCTCATTAAATTACCTATCAAACCGTACTAGGACCATACTACTTATATTATAGTTTTTGAGATAAATAAATAATAAATAAATAAATAAATATCTTGGACAATGTCACACAAATTATCTAGTCACATTTAAAGTACCAGAATCTAGCCTGGACTTGTATTATGATGACTAGGCAACGATATACATTACATATATAAATACAAACATCCATGACTCGGGTACAAATATTCATATTCATCACATAAATATTTGTCCCTTACGGGATTCGAACCCGCGACCCTCGGCACAGCAGGCAGGTTCACTACCGACTGTGCTACCGGGCTGTCTATAAGATAGGGAGATAAGTATGTTTAGAATACCTATGGAATACAACAATTAAAAATACGAACGAGTATCCTGCAGTTTTTGCATTTGGCAGCCCTTTCTGAGTTTGAATTTTGCTGAAGAAAGGGGCTGTAGAAAAGGTGACCAAGAACCCTGCTACCCCACAATCGGGAGTCAGTTCGGTGTGTAAGATACCTTCAGCTTTCGTGCCATCTTGTTATTCGTGTTAAGAGGATAGGAATATAATAGGCTGAAAAACGATATTTGGAGAATAGGTCACTTTCCGACTGTTTAAATATTTGTCCGATCCGCCCCACCCATACACCCCGCCGACTAGAGTGCGAAACAGACAACTGCTCGGACCGGTTTTATCGACATAAAATCGACGAAATCAGCATTTCGTATTCCCCTGTTTCCTCCTCCAAAACTTAACCGATTTTAATAATTCTTTCAAGAAATAATATGAGAAAGACTTTGACTATGTCTGTATGTTATATTTTTTTGGTTTATATTCGTCAAATTTGTTTGCTGGATATCTGAAAACGGGCGGTAAAATTGTTTTTTTAATTTTCAAAGTTCTCTAGTTTTTACTTTAATTAATTTGCAAAAAAAGCAAAACATACAAGCATAGCAGAGGTAAAATATAGATTGTATGGTAAACATTTTTTTACTCTAGTGTCATTACCGGTGCTGCATGATGCATAGTCCTACATAAGTCACGCGGCACTGGCAAAAAAATGTAAAATGTGTAGAATGTGTTCTGATTACTAACCTTTAAGTTAAGTTGTATTACTAACAAAACGAGTCCTGGTCACTTATTATTACCCAGTGAGGAAGTATTTGTATGGAAAAAACGGTAACCGCCTATCCTTTTAACTACTATTAAAGGGTTGAATAAATAGCAAGGTTCAAGAAGGTTTCAGAACAAACTAGTACTAACAAAAATGTCAACTAAATGTGTATTTCGTATAAAATAGAGTCGATTAGTCTCCAGATGTCGAGATGGTGAGACCTGCCGTCCGGTGGCGAGTTAGAGTAATTCATTGCCAGCGCTCCCAGCATCTGTCACTGGCCAGTACAAACAGCTATTTGAAATTACACATAGTAGGGGAATTTAATTCTATTCTTTGTTTTGGGGTTGTAGGCAACATTGGTGGTAGGTGCTTGAAAAATGCCCAAATAAACAAAAATGCGATATTTTCAAGGATTTTAGAATCATAAAGGATGTCAATCCTCCTTACAAGCATGGAAACAAGAAAATTGGCCATGGTCAAAGAAAATATACACTACCGCCATGGTGGTCGGTAATGTTCGACCTTCTTTCGTACGTCTCCTTCGTCGATATTTCCAACGTTTTATGTCCCTTTCAATCAGAACAAAAATTAAATAAACCTTTTTTGTTTTTGTATTAGAAAGGGACCATAGATATAGTAACTAGATGAAACCATACCGTGGCCGCACATGAAACAGTAATAGTGTGACTTTTGCAGACTAAAAGACGATTTGTTTGGCAAGATGTCATCAACATTCCATAGGTTTGACATTTGTTTGACATCTTGCCAAACAAAAAAACCGGCCACGGTGACCGAAACAAAAAATAATATTTCTGTCTTTTTTGTTTACATAAGTTTTCATAACTGGCTATCTCGCTCTCTCATTTCTTGGCTACATCTTTCAGCGTAAGCAAAAAGTTTTTAATCTAAGAAAGGGACAAAGTAACGTCGAAAATAACGAAGGGACGTAGAAAGAGAAAGTACAAGAAGGAAGCACATGTCTTGTCATACCTATTCACTCAATAAGAGATGCACATATCAAATTCACTCTAGTTAAAAAAGGAGATCGCTACCTTATTGCTGTTCTTATCGGCATAACCACTTTTTTGTACTACGGCCACCTGACTCAAAACTGTCACTTCATATAAATTGCATAGGATTTTATGAGTATCGCTTTCTCATACCCGGTTACACCGACATTACGTCTACCATCGTAAGCGAAAAATTCAGCGAAAAATTCTTCGTCTATGCCATAGTCTAAAAAAAACAAGGTCTTCTATTCCCAGATTGACACAAGCCTATGTCACAAAAAAATGGCCGTTAAACATGGTAAAAGGGTATGATGACGTAGGCTTGTGTCAGTCACGTGGTCAGTCACATGATCGGAAGAGAATACCAGGCGCAGTATATTTTTGTACCATGGTCTATGCGAAGGGAATTTACGAAAGACGAACGATCATTACCGACCACTAAGGAGTATTATCATGTTTCACCGCTTGTTAGGCAGTCTGCGCTCCAAGGAATAGAAAATACCTACGCCAGCTTCCTGGATGAATTGGATTTAAAATTGAATAAAAGTAAAAAAGTTCGAATTCGTAGTTTCGTTGCTATTAGGTGCTATTAGTGAAACGGTAGTTCTTTCTAATTAGTTTGTTGTGAAACGTGGATATTCTGAGTTTTTTGAATATCTCAGACGTTGAATAAGCTTGACCACAAAACTCAACTTCGGCGCTGACATCGAGTCTAAGGCTCAAACTGCGGCCAAAAAGCTGGGCATCTTAAACAAGGTGAAGCGGTACTTCACTCCTGGACAGCTCTTAGTATTGTATAAAGCTCAGGTCCGATCATGTATGGAGTACTGCTGCCACCTGTGGGATGGCTCAGCCAAGTATCAACTTGCCGCACTCGACTCGGTTGAACGCAGAGCCAGGAGGCTCATTGGCGATAGTAAGCTGGTGGAGGCCAAGCTTCATAGCCTAGCCCACCGCCGCAGAGTGGCCTGCTTGTCGGTCTTCTACAGATTGTACTTCGGTGAGTGTGCCCTAGAGCTGCATGAGCTCATCCCACCTTCCCCTTTCTACTATCGGACTTCCAGACGCACCGCGGGATATCACCCCTTCTTGGTTGACATCCCACATATCCGCACCAAGCGCCTTTCTGAATCTTTTATAATGCGCACAGCCAAGGAGTGGAATGCCTTACCTGCGTCAGTATTTCCGAGTACTTACAACCCGAATTCCTTTAAAGTACGAGTGAATAGGCATCTTCTGGGTAAGCTCGCTACATCTACGACCCCATCTTCGTCCTGAGGACTGGATTGAGGTCAAGAGCAAACCCATAGTTAATAAAAAAAAAAAAAAAAAAAAAAAAAAAATACAGTTAAGTACATGTAGAAAATGAAAATTTCTGCATGTAACTTATTTTTTCCAATATTATATTATAATATTGGAAAAAACATTAATATAGGTACAATACGTTGGTAGATACTTAAATAAGTTTATTGTATTCCTTTTCTGGGTGTTTAGTTGTCTAAAAACACTAAGTATTTCTACAAAATGTAGAAACATCCAGCTTTTGGGTCCCTTTGCCAGAAATCGAACCACTCTATTCCACCACACGTGAAACTCTATATATCCCGACATAAATTAGCACACAGTGCACCACGAAAGTTCTCCCGCACTATCGTCTGTACTCCAACAAATAGCCCAGTCATTTTACGGATTGAGCCGGGGATAATTAATAATTGATATTTGTTTCGGTATAGTATTTAAATACCAATTTAAAATTACGTCAGCAACAGCCCCAAATTTAAAATTCAGGTAGATCTAAAAAAACATGAGGGTATTTTTTCACATTTTTAAGGCTTTACCATTATACATACTTCAAATATTATTATGGTGTTATTATTTTCGTTTTCTTAGAAGGCATTGAAAAATACATTAGTATTTTCTAATAAATACCTCATTTTCAAAATGTTAGTGCCTATTTTATTGTTTTAAAATAACTTTTATTGTTAAATCTAATTAAAATGATAATATTATTAAGTTAAAAGCCTTCTGGGAGATAAAATTTTGATTTCTATGTTGCGTAGCGATTTTTTTTAATATGTTACGGTTACAGTTTAAAAGTAACCATTGATAATTACTCCCCTCCCCGCCCCTCCTAACAAAACTCCGTAAAATTACTGGGCTAAAAATCTAAAGGTATACTTTAACGCCGACTGTACGTAATGCGTGCTGTTAAACCGCGCGTGTATGCCATCCATTTGTCTTGCAAAGTAAAGGAGTCACCAATGGACCCTGACGATAGGCAATGTATCACGCCATCGTTAATGGATAGTTTTAAATAGAGGTGCTACTTCGGATTTTGATACGATTTGAGTTCCCAGAAACATAACAAAACAGAAATATGCGACAAAATGTTTCTGTTTTTTCATTATCAACAAATTTTTATTTTGGTTACCTATTAAATATTATAATTATAAAATTGGAAACTGTATAAAGCTTAAAGTTAAAAATCTGTATATTTTTGAATGGTCACTGGAAAACGTTTATCAGGTAAATATTGCTCATAATTTATTAACATACCACCCTGTAAAGTAAAATGTTGCACAACGCAATATGTCCACGCTGCACGATGTCCTCAGATGTAAATACAGGGTTACTTTTTATTCAGTGCACAAACTTTCACAACGTATTAGGTATCGTTAATAGACCACGAAAAAAAAAAATATTTTTTTGCATATTTTATCTCTTATTTTTGCCATCCCTTGAATAAAAATTGCTGTGCTGCACGGCTAGCATGCCACCCACGACAAAGCGTTTAAACGAGAAAACCGTCATGCTCGCTCTTTTTGGCATACGTAAAATAATAAAAATGGAGGCACATCTCGATTTTTGTCTTTTTCTCGGGGGTGGTATGCTAGGCCTACTGATCGTACTGTTGATAACAACCGCGCCGATCGAGGAAGCGAGTGACAGGTGACAGTATGGTCAGTACAAACCAAACATTTTTAATAAATAAGTTCAGATGCAGTTATTTTTTTATTTTTGGACTAAACCGGGTTAAACAAAAAAACACGGGTATTCTTAATTTCGATAACCATCACGCTCGCAAAGTTTGTGCACTGAATAAAAAGTAACCCTGTATACAAAGCATCTTTTAGGTAAAAAAATACCGGGTCATTCTATACATGCTGACGGTGATGACGATCAGACCAAACTAAACTTTCAAAATCGCAAAAAAATCTACTATTTGTCTCTAGTCAACTATAATACTATATTATAATGAAATGATGGACTGCAATGATGGACTGACATAACCTCAGAGTTAAAAGCTCAAAAAAAAAAGAATAAAAATTTAGGTATCTAAAACTCTCGTTTTATAATTTCACATCCCGCTGCTGAAGATTAAGATTCGGTTATCGAGTGTTATTTTATTCAGTTTTCAAATAGTTTCGGATACGGATTAGATACGGATAGTTCGTAACAACCCTAGTATCTGCAGTAGAGGTAGGTAAACCGCCAGGTTCCTATTGTACAGGCTTTATGTTATGGAAGTAATAAGATTGATGCGTAGGTTTTTCCTGAAGAAGTACTGGAAAACATTTAATTGTGAGTGTCATTTGTACCTATAGTTAACCAATTTTAAATGTAGGCCAAATAAGAACCATATAAGGGTAACAACACGGAGAAAAATATTTAGTAAGTAATAGAAAGAGTATCTATTATTACTAAAAAAAGGGAACAATACAACAAAGCAACGGCAGAAACATATAACATAAACATAAACATAAATATTCTTAACATAACATCCGTGACCGAACCGGGATTCGAACCCTGGTTTCTCAGTCCGGCGTGGCAACCATTGCATCAACCGGGTCGTCAATTCAATTATACTTATTAGACACAAAATCTGAAAACTGTTTGTGCACTATCGATAACTGCACAAAAAACTAATATGTTTGTAATTAACTGATCGAATTTGCCAATTTCTTTTTCGACTTTTTGCAGACTCGAAAATCGGAGCGGCCGATTTGTATCTTAGGGTGTAATAAAATTTTCAAGTTGTTCATTTTTAGGGTTCCGTACCCAAAGGGTGAAAACGGGACCCTATTACTAAGCCTACGTTGTCCGTCCGTCCGTCCGTCCGTCCGTCTGTCCGTCTGTCCGTCCGTCCGTCTGTCCTACCTATTTAAGGCTGTAACTTTTGAACCATAATAGATAGTTGAAATTTTCTCAGATTATGCGTTATTACGGCGGATTTGTTAACAAATAATAAAAATGTCAAAAAGTTCAAAATTAAGGCGGGTTCTCAACAAGAAACTAGTTTTTATCAACGTTTTTTCTTCACTCTCTATCGTAAAAACGGTAATACATACAAGCGTCAAACTAAGTGTGATTATAGAGCAAACTCTACAGAATAACAAAAAATACTAAAAACCGGCCAAGTGTGAGTCGGTCTCGGACAAAAGTAGTTTTTAATGTTGTGTTCTGTGGTGGTGTGGTACGGAACCCTCGGTGCGCGAGTAGCCCGACTCGCACTTGACCGGTTTTTATTGTAATACTTACCTGATTAAAATATAAAATGTGTCTTACCTATTGATCCTATTACTTATGACAAAAGAATCATAGTATCTAGTAAAGTGAGATAAATAATTAAGTAAATAACTATAAGACAATAATAACAGCTAGATTGATAAATGGAATGACTGATCAAAATGAAAATAGCTTACGTTGCTAGCAAATTCTGCAAAGCCATGATTCAATAGAACATAGAATACGTAGAATCGAATTTATAATAATAAAAAAGTCAAATAATATCCATATACCTTTTATTCATTAAGAGGATAGTAAATGATATTCTTAAATAAAATACAAAATCATATTCAGAATATTCATATTTCCCTACAAGGGACCAAACATCGTTTAGAGTAACAGATAGGTATTGAAAGAAGTGAGCGCAACGCTAATTTCAGTTGGCACATTTCGTGCATCGAATTGTACTGTATTGTGTAAGTAGGTTTTCCATCATAGCTGAACTATGGATAAATTGGTCCCTACATGATAAACTCAACGCATCAAATTCGGAATACTATGGTTATCCGACTAAACTCTTTATGGGGAGAGAAATTGTGAATTTTTGATCATAGAAAAAAATACTTCAAAAGTTATGTAAATTAAAAAATGTCTTAGGTAAGTAAGGTGGCCCATGAAATCAAAAGATAAAAAAAAAGATTAATACAATTGACAGCTGGATAGGTACAATGGATACTAACGAGCTTTTATCCGCGACTTCGTCCGCACAAATTATATGCTTACCAGATTTTAAGTCAAATTATAAAAAATCGGTTCAGTACTTTTTTCTTGATGCCCGAACAAATACAAAAACAGACAACATACAAAAATCCAAAAAACTGGTCAGGAACAGACACCTAAATACCATATCGTAATCTTTTTCTTGTAAATATCTTAATTCTACTACTTTAAAAAAAATGTCTTTAACACTCTTCTTTTATAGTTTTAATAATAGTTTAGTTTAGATAACGGACATACTAAGAAACTTGTCTTTCACTTTTCAGTGCTTAACTCTCCGGTTATTGAATTATTGGTTAACATTTCGAAGAAAAGAGAAACTCTGTGCTAGTCGGTCCTCGAAGTGATTTACCTAATCACAGGTAGAGATAATATATTTCTTGAATAAACTATTACCTATTCTGACGACTCCACAGTTTTCCCTGTCCCATCAGCTCAATATGCGTTCAACCTCACGAATGTGCGGTCATTACTCAAAGTCCTGCCCTAGCTGAGCCACTAACTTACTTTTTTCACGTATTATAGCAAATTTGGTCATTCTGCTCCAAAGTGGTGCAATAGAAGCTGTGTAAATGAGTTATATAGAAAATAAATGAATTCCGAATGTTCGAATCGAATTCTTCATTTAATTAATTCCGAGTATTTTGTACGGAAGCGAATAGATTTAATTGTACATTTTGAAAATCAATTTAATTGATTTATAAATGTTTAATTTCGACTAGTATTGAAGAATTGCTAAACTTAAGTGGCAGTGGGCGGGGCACATTGCTCGCAGAACCGATGGCCGGTGGGGCCGAAAAGTTCTCGAGTGACGACCGCGTACCGGAAAGCGCAGCGTGGGTAGGCCACTCACACGGTGGACCGACGACCTGGTGAAGGCGGCGGGAAAACGTTGGATGAGGGCAGCGCAGGACCGGTCGTTATGGCGATCCTTGGGGGAGGCCTATGTCCAGCAGTGGACGTCCATCGGCTGAGATGATGATGATGATATTACATCGAAATCAAAACGTTACATTCTTGATATTATTATGTCCGAGACAGATGTAAATTATGGGTATTGGTTGAGCGGGCTCATTTTCCGCAACTCGACGACTTAGGCGCCTATTTTACGTTGGGTGGGAATGACTACTCCTGCCATCCCAGCTCCTCCAGGAAGCCCACCAGCCTGTTAATGCTGTTGAAGACCTCTGGAAGGGACCCCGGTGATCCGAGGTGTTGTGCCCGATAGTGTGCTAGCCCGTTGCATTCCAGCAGCACGTGCGCAGCCGTTTCTTCAACCTCCATGCACACCCTGCATAGAGGACTGTTAGTAACACCAATATTGAACAGATGTTTGTTAAAAGGACCGTGACCAGTCAGGGCTCCAGTAACTATGCGTAGTTGAGCTCTCCTGAGACGCAAGAGGCTCCTGGCGAGACGAGGGTTCACCCTAGGTAGAGCACTCCTCGCCTGTTCGCATTCTGTTAGTGCAGCCCAGAGTGCGTCCCGTTTTTGACTGGTGCCAATATGATGAAATTATGGGTAAATCCAGAATATATAAAAAAATTATATGATAATTATGGTGTAAGTGTCCTGGATTTTACACAGATTTTTGAAATTTTTTCTCTTTCTGTTTGTTCGAACATTCTGAAAAATGATAAACCCATTTCCATAAAACTTTAATGATTAGAACACGCGATTAGAACGAATACTTGGTAAATAGAATCAGGAGTGCGATTTTAGAACATCATTCGTTGAACTCAGCAGTTATAAATTAGGGATGCAACGATTCGGCCATTACGATTACGATTACGATATTAATCGTTATTTATTACGATAACCGATGCATTACGATTATTTAAACAAATTTAGTGGAGATTATCCTCAGAATGAGTTCTCATATTGTTTCTTTGCATTCCAGTGAAAGTTAAATCATTAAAAAAATATGTTTTTAAATTCCAAGATTTTGTAACTTTTAACTACTAATTTGAGATCGAAGTCAAAGTTACACTTGGCCAGGATTCTGATTCGTTGATTCGTGGAGGCTAATTTGCTTTGAAAAACACAATATTGAACATGATTCTGAGGTATAATCTCGTTAAATAAACCGATATCTCGTCCGATTTACGTGGGAGATTAATCTTTTGAAATTAATGTGGATGAGATATCGCGAGAACGAAAATGTATGTAATACTTCAAACCGAAAATCAAATCAAAGACATTAGTAGAATAAAAAAAAGAGAGTCAAGTCTGACCAATAAAAAAAGTCAGATTTTGCTCAAAATGAGCTAAAATGGCTGCGAAAGACCCGATTTTTCAAAAGTTGTTTTTCGGCTCTGGAATCTAGTATTTATTTGTGAACAAATGCAATCTGATTGACGTTTTTAATTCATTTTAATAATCGTACGATTCTTACTACGGTGCATTGCATCGTTATTAATCGTGATTATTACGATTACAGATGCAAAACGATGCACCGCTTCGTAATAGTTGCATCCCTATTATAAATGTTAAAATTACTATGGAGATACGCATCTTTCTACTGCTGATTTCATTTTCAAAAATCGCACTCCTGAAGTATGATTTTTGAAAGTCCAATCAGCAGTAGAAAGATGCATATTTCCATAGTTATTTTAACATTTATAACTGCTGAGTTTGAACTCAGCAGTTATAAATGTTCGTTGACGAATGAGTTTCAAAAATCGCACTCCTGCTCCTCTTTGAAGTGAAAACTTTTTTGTAGTACTTCAAAACAGGAGCATATTAAAATAAAACCGATCAAGTGCGAGTCGGGCTACTCGCGCAACGCACCACACCACCACAGAACACAACATTATTAACTTAGAAAAAAAAACTTTTTTTGTCCGGGACCTTTAGCGCGAGACCGACTCACACTTGGCCAGTTTTTAGTATTTTTTGTTATTCTGTAGAATTTGCTCTATAATCAAACTAAGTTTGACGCTTGTATGTATTACCGTTTTACTATAGAGCGTGAAGAAAAATTTTTGATAAAACTAGTTTTTTGTTGAAAACCCCCCTTAATTTTTAACTTTCTGTCATTTTTATTATTTGTTAATGAATCCGCCGCAATAACGCTTAATCCGAGAAAATTTCAACTATCTAAATAGGTAGGACAGACGGACGGACGGACGGACAGACGGACGGACAGACGGACAGACGGACAGACGGACGGACGGACGGACGGACGGTAATAGGGTCCCGTTTTCACCCTTTGGGTGCGGAACCCTAAAAAAAAGAACGAAATATTAATTTCGCTATGATGACGGGAGCTGGTGCGGACGAAGACGGGGCAAAAGCTAAGCATCTATTAATATTCACCGTGTTAATTTTTATACGCTATATTTTTCTTGTAACAAGATACCAATAACTAGAAAATATGCAAACTAATATCAGGATTCTCGAGAAAAAGTAGCACAATTTATGGTATCCTGACACCAGAGTCCGACAGGCCCCCATGAGGGTAGTAAATTCTTATAATTGAACCTCCTTGCCTTCCCAACTAACGCCGAGATAAAGGAGAGCACTGAATTCTTATTCGTATTATTACATGGGGAATTTTATGCATTTAAGTACCTAGTTGAAATACTTTTTTTTTCATCGTCATGTGTGTTTTCTTTGAAAATATTTCATTTGCGATGGTAACTTTGTATGAGTGGAATCTTTTATACAGGGTGTAACAAAACACCCTAGTAATACTAAAGGGGGTGCTTCAGACCATAAATCTGAACAACTTTTACTATGGGGCCAACGTCGAGAAAAAATAAAAAAATCTGCCGTCCCATACATTTGAGTCGAGACGGTACTGCAGTTTTATATGAAAGAGCAGATTTTTTTTTTTGAGATTTCGATGTTGGCTCCGTAATGAAAGTTGTTCAGTTTCATGGTCTGAAGCAGCCCCTTAAGTATTACTAGGGTGTTTTCTTACACCCTGTAGTTTAGTATCCTTTCTTCTTATCTTTAAAAACAAAACGGCTTCAGTTATCATAATCCTATAAATATTTGATATGCAGATAGATCTATTGTGTAAACTAAACTTGTATAGGTACGCAAATATTAGATACTGTTTTATTAATTATTAAATTAAATATAATGAATCTTACTTAGGATAAGATAGGATAAGATAAATAGGTACGACAATATAAATACATACGATAGGATAAATACAACAATAATACTTAATTTTCATTTTGTTTTTATTTTTTCTTGGATATGCTAAGTGAGCCTAAATTAAAAAAAAACCGGTCAAGTGTGAGTCGGGCTACTCGCGCACCTGGGGTCCGTACCACACCACCACAGAACACAACATTATTAACTAAGAAAAAAAACTTTATTGGTTCCCGACCTTTAGCGCAAGACCGACTCACACTTGGCCAGTTTTTAGTATTT
Organism: Agonopterix subpropinquella; assembly: GCA_922987775.1. Lineage (NCBI taxonomy): Eukaryota > Metazoa > Arthropoda > Insecta > Lepidoptera > Depressariidae > Agonopterix > Agonopterix subpropinquella. Next base: position 10,495,593 of record OV277712.1, read on the forward strand.
GTTGTTATTTTGTAGAGTTTGTTCTATAATCACACTAAGTTTGACGCTTGTATGTATTACCGTTTTTACGATAGAGCGTGAAGAAAAAACATTGATAAAAACTAGTTTCATGTTGAGAACCCCCCTTAATTTTGACTTTTTGATATTTTTATTATTTGTTAACAAATCCGTCGTACTAACGCATAATCTGTTTTAGTTAGCAAACTTCAACTATCTAGCTATTACGGTTCAAAAGTTACAGCCCTAAATAGGTAGGACAGACGGACGGACGGACAGACGGACGGACGGACGGACGAACAGATGGACAGACGGACTGACGGACAGACGGACAGACGGACAGACGGACAGACGGACAGACGGACAGACGGACAGACGGACAGACGGACAGACGGACAGACGGACAGACGGACAGACGGACAGACGGACGGACGGACGGACGGACGGACGGACGGACGGACGGACGGACGGACGGACGGACGGATAACGTAGGCTTAGTAATAGGGTCCCGTTTTCACCCTTTGGTTAAGGAACCCTAAAAATTAAAATAATAAAATCATTTGTTGCCTTAGTTTTTCTTACAGTCCAAAGGCAGGCTTGAGGCAAGGGCAAAAAAAAAACAATTTTACAAATAGAAAAAACTTGAAAACTTTAAAGAGCATCATCATAAGCTATGGGTAACTATAACAATGGATAGTGGAAACTTCGGTACAGTTTAAAATTTATCGTAAGTTTCCGATGGCTGGATAAAACCCGAGGTACTCTATTCGATAACTCGTCTTGATATAGAGATGTGAACATTTTTCTTGTTCGATCGTTGAATTTAAAAGTTCGAGCGAATTTAGAACAGGAATTCTTTATTCGATTCTGTCGACAGTTAAAGTTTGGACTATTTTCAATGAGGTCGACTAGATAGATACAGGGTATTTGGTAGTTAGATGCGTTTGATTTAAGGGGATATTATCAGACTATCAAACTGAAGTTCTTTTACAATAGTAAAAGTTCTTTTAAATAGAAAAAAATTGTGTCTTCCATACAAAACTGCAGTAGGTACTTCTTGGACTCAAATATATGAAACAGCAGATTTTTTTTTTCGCGATTTCCATGTTAGTCCCTTAGAGAACATTATTCAGTTTGACGGTCTGATCATTAACTTAAAAGAATCGAATTTAACTACCCTGTATATTATGTGGATGAATGAATATCTCATTATCTAAAGCAAAATGGATTGCAAATTTGAAATATTCCAGGCTGTTATAGATTGTAGGTATACAACGTGTTAATGAATTAACGCAAAACTAGAAAGTAGTTTGTTTAGAATCGAGAGCAGAGTCGAATTATCATGGTTTCAAAATAGGTATTTTTTTTCAAAATATTAAATAATTTATTTGCAAAATTTAAAATTTTCTGAACCCGATGTCAACCCACCGCACGGGCACATTCACCCTACTTACTACCAAAACAAGATTATAAAAATGTATCCATGAGTAAGTTAGCGCTTTCTTTCAGTGCTGAAATGATAACAAATCATTTTTGCTTCAAAACTTAAAATGCGAATAACTTTACATTTTAATTATAAAAATAATTAAATTATTGTTTCAATATAATTATTTTGTTACAAATCAGTTGGGGTGTTTGAGGTTTTGCACTAATTCATTAACACGTTGTGTTTGATATTGTGGAGAAACTGGTTGTTTACATCTCAAACAAACCCAAAATCTCTTACAAAGCTTTTAAAGCATTTTACAGCCGTCTAAAAAAGCAGCCATTCGCTATGATATTCAGAACAACATGATAGCCAATTGGGCAGCGTCATAAAACATGAAGTTGGCGCAAATGCGATAAGCGACGGCCAACACTCCGCAGTCCGCGTACAATGCGTCTGTCGGCCGAGAGTCGACGCCCGCCGGCGCTACAGGGTTGACACACTGAAGTATGCCTTTTTAAATAGTTTATCACTAGAGATCGGATATTCGGATGCATATTTACCTAAACTTCAGTTTTGGTCATAAAATTACGGAAGCGGCTTCTTAAAATTATATTTTCTAAATATTTTTCGGGATGCCAGAAAAATGCGGGAATGCACGACTAAACGGATTCGTAGTATGGAAGCAATTTCTTAAAATTATTTAATTAAAAAAATTAAAATAATATCGTTAAAATAAATCCCGGGATGTCAGGAAGTCAAGGAATGCATAAATAATCGAATGTATAGTATGAAAGCGACTTCTTGAAATTATAAAATTAAACTAAAAACATATTTTTTCGTTACAAAAGTGCACTCCATAATAGCGAACACCTCAACTTTAGGTAAATACTAAATATGCATCCAATTATCCGATCTCTATTTATCACGCAAGACGCTTAACAAAATACTGCAGGAAGCAGATTTTGATCCTGATCGTTTTATTGCAGATACAGCCAATTCGAACACGCTACCGAAACAAAAACCTAGCGCTTGAAGTACGCTCTGACGAAATAAGAGCCCGCAAGCACGTACAAAGCCTTTAAAGCATTCTACAGCAGTCTAAAAAAGTAGCCATTCGCCATGATATTCAAAACAACATGAGAGCCAATTGGGTAGCGTCATAAAACATGAAGTTGGCGCAAATGCGATAAGCGACGGCCAACACTCCGCAGTCCGTGTACCATGCATCTGTCGGCCGCGATTTGACGTCCGCCGGCGTTACAGGGTTGACACACTGAAGTATGCCTTTTTTTTATGTAAAAAAATAACGGTAAAAGAAAAATTTTGCAAACAAATTATTTAATATTTTGAAAAAAAAAAAAACCTATTTTGAAACCATGATAATTTGATTCTGATCTCGATTCTAAACAAACTATTTTCTAGTTTTGCGTTAATTCATTAACACGTTGTATATTATAGCTGAAGATAATGTAAGAATCTTACTGCAGTAAAAAGCAGCACGATTTTCTCCCCATCCCCAAAGAAAATAGAAATAAATGGAGTCAACCCTACGGCCGGTCAGTTGTCGATACAAGAGCGGTGTGGTTTACTCGAGATCACGGCCCTGGCTACCTTGTCAGGTATAAATCAATTGCTGTCGGATACTATAGGTTTGACTCGGGTCTTACTGATCATGTGCACGTAGGTATTTATTTATGGTATAAGAAATTGGGTGTATCTATTTATAGTAAAGAACTGCTTTCATTATAATGTGTTTACGTGTTACGTAGATACCTACATGTTACGAAATTTTGGTTACCTTTTTTTATCGCCTTTTTGCCGCCTCCGTGGTCTAATTGTTAAGAGCATTGGCTCTCGACACGGAGGTCGTGGGTTCGATTCCCACGGGGGACACCTAGTGATATGTCACTTTGTGCGTTTTCCCGTAGTTGGTTAGGACATTGCAGGCTGAATCACCTGATTGTCTGAAAAGAAAAATGATTCCGTGCTTCGGATGGCACGTTAAGCCGTTGGTCCCGGCTACTATCTCTGGTGGTAGTAGTGGTTACATAAAAACCACGTCATAGGCCGAGACGGTCTGAAAAACTCTGACATCAGGGCTCTGCCTACACGATAAGAAGAAGAATCACCTTTTTAGGGTTCCGTAGTCAAACAAGGAACCCTTATACTTTCGTCCTGTGTATGTCCGTCCGCCTGAATTACGACCACATTTTTGAACCTATTGAATTGAAATTTTGCATGTAGACAGATAATAGTAACCCAAAAACAGAAGTAATGATCATTACTAAGAAACAAAAGGAAACACATTTTTTTTTCTACTTTTTTTGTGATAGCTCTTGTAACGTCAAACAAAACACCCACACAAGCTAATTCTTTAAATTGCTTGTGTTGAGTTGAGTTTTATATGCGCTTAAACTCGAAGTCAAAGTCAGCAAGTATGGAAAACAATTTACTAAAAGTTTTCCTACTTAAATGATTAAGTAAGTATGGCTACGGAACCCTATCATGGGCGAGTCCGACACGCCCTTGACCGGTTTTTTCTTTAGCTTAGCAATAAAAGAAAACCTTGTATTCTATAAAGTAAGTTAAAATTATGATTAGCTAGGTAACTGATTGATTGTAAAAAAAAAAAAACAGGAAAAAAGTAAAAACACCAAGTCCAATTCCCAAATAAATTCAAATAAAAATGTGGAAAAGTTATAAAATAAAATCGAAAATATGGAACACGAATCGGATTCCCGTCAATCAAAGTCGAAAAATCGAAGTGCCGTAAAAAAGGTCAATATAAAATAAAAAGCTGATCGCTATCACCTTTTGAAATGAAAGGCGAAGTTTTCTATCCAATTTACTTCAAGAACTCTGGCCATTTCAAGCTTTATATTTACTTCGAAAGGACTGGCCAGTGCCGCAGTCCATGCAACCGCAAGGGCCACCATGCGGGGCCCCAAAAGTTTTAGGGCAACTTTATATGTATCTACGAAATGTTAACCATACATTCGCTGTCATAAGGGGTCACTGTACTGTAGTTTATTTTTAAAATAAGAAATGTTAAAAGATTAACATCTTTTTTCTTTAAACGTATTATTTTTAATTGAATCTTCCTACAGGGAGGCATTCGTTCGCATTTGGTAACCTATAAGTAATGTACCAAATGCGAACTAGTTTAAATGTACCTAATAGTTAATAGCAGTTTACCAAAAAAACAGTGAAGTATCTTGATTCAATTGTTCAATTTATAAACATCGAAAAGTACTGGAACCTTATTGTGTAATTCTACATAATACATATCAAATCGACGTGGTCTTTTTGGCAGTTCGTAGCGATTCTGCTTTTTAGTATAATAATTAATTTCAGACAATGGATTATGATGATAACAGAAATAAAATATTAGGTACATAAAAATTTCCATAATTCGTTACCGATCTTGTGAACGATGCAATCGGAAACTTACACAATAGCGCTACTGAGATGAAGTCCAGGCTAAAATTCTACTAGTACATAACACAATTTCAAATAACATGGAATGAACTAGGTATAATGTCCGACCAAGTACCATGAGGTTTTATACTTATACAATGTTAGAAACAGCTACTTCATGATCCAGTGGCGATAGCTAATGACGCGTATAACGGTTGCCCTAATTGCAAGCTGGTGATTAATCTATTGACATTTTTGTATCCCTTGATGATATTTATATAACCTATTCCTATATAGGGTTGTCTTACGTGATCAAAACCAGAATAAAAATGTTTAGTTGCGACACATAAAAACCATATGTTACCTTAGTAATGTTTCATCCCATTATTTATTGTAATCGAAAATATAGTGTGGTATACACTGCGAAGAGTAAAGATTTTACATAATCTAAACTATTGTAAAACTGTAACAGAAGTGTGTCTGTACATTGAAGATATTAACAAAAAAAAGTTACTATGTGGGTTTTAGGTGTCCCTGATTCCAAATCAACAATTTTTTGGATTTTTTGTCTGTTTGTTTGTTTGTTTGTGTGTTTGTTTGTTTGTTTGAAGTATCATCACGCAAAAACTAATGAACCGATTTTGATGAAACTTTTTTATTTGATAGCTTATGATGCTTATGATGCTGACTTAAAATCTGGTATATAATTTGTGCGGACGAAGTCGCGGGTTAACTTTAGTATATTATAAAAAATTTCCCGAATTTCCAATTAACTTTGCACTTTAGCAGGGCCTCAAAGTGATCAAGTACGGACCTGTATCGAAGGCCCTTTAAAATTTAATTTCGCCAATTCCTGTGTAAATGGAAGGGTCGGTGGGTCATGCTGTGCACAAAGGGCGGCTAAGTAGACAAATTAGACTACCTGAATCGAGATACCCCAATTTATAAGTGAATTTAAAGGTTGGTTTCAGCTTGAAAAGAGTTGTATGTTCAGAATTGTTGTGATAATTTCCTTACGGCGTAATATTACAACCTAAGTGGTGGTCCAGTGGCAAGTAACCGCGCTCTCCGTGCGGGGACTGATAAAAAAAATCGAGACATGTTTCTGTCTTTAATTTTAGCGTATGCGAAAACGATCGCGCATGAGGGTATCCTCGTTTTGTCGCTTTGTCGTGCATAGGTTGCTAGCCCTACAGGAGACGAGGATGCGAAGATTAGATTGATATAGATATTTAAGAGGCTATGTGAAAAAAATAGGATTTTTTTAAATCATCATATATCATGAAGTACTAACAGTAGGAGTATGATTTTCGGATATGTGTAAATTGAACATATAATTGAAGTTTTGATTAGAGCCAAAACACGATTAAGACACATTTTCTCGATGGAAAAACAAGCCAAAGTAGCCTCCGTCTTTATCGATAAACGTTTGGAACTGTTAAACGGTGAATAATAGAAACATGAGACTTGATTTAAAAAAAAGGAGATTGATATTTTCTAAATTTTGATTAGAGCAGAATTGAACTTACATAAATAGTACAATCACAATTAAATAAAGTTTGATTTGGCGCTCGATTCGTTTCATGCGCGCGCGCCGCCCCGTCTCTTTCTCTCGCATCAGGCAGTAATATAAGCTATCACACGCCTATTTCGCTAAAATTATTTTTCGACATAGGCCCTTAAGAGTTTTTAGGGACTTACAAACGATTAGTGGCTGGCTATTCGGTGAAGAAAATATGCGTCTTGGGCAGCAAGCCCTGGTGTCAGAGTTTTTTCAGACCGCCTTACCGCCTTTGACGTGGTTTTTATACGACTTTTACCACCAGAGATAGTAGCTTGGACTATGTGAGTATGTAGTAATAGATACTCTTTATTATACTGTGCTGGGACCAACGGCAAAGAAAACATTAGAGAAACTACAATACACATGCTTCCATTTCGAGGTGCGTATTTTATCAGAGAGGTGACAGGTTCACAGCCTTTCTGCGAGCACTACTAGTGAAATGGATATTTTGAACAAAGACCACGAGCGATATTCTTGCCGAGCCATCGAATCAGTTCAATCTGTCCATTACAAGTGGCGACGGGCTCACTCCCCGTCACACTGGACAGAGTTTCAGTAGTTACTAGTGAAACGTCTGTTCTGAGGTTTCAGAACATCTCTGACTAACCCCTCGGGGAATATAGTCGTGAGCATATAATTATGCCTACTAAATGTGAGAGCTGATCTCCACTCGGCAATTTCAACGCAGTTCTTCGGAGAGAGTATTGCTGTAATCTTGTTCGTGGAGCCATCTTCCACGCCTTAGGCTGCCTGTCCATTGACGCGAGCTAGCTGGGCGAGCTGAGGTAGCTGTGTAAATATTAACCAATCAGGAGCTCGGCGATACTGGAGTTGATTGTGTGGGCCTGACGAGTTCCTTGCAATTCTCTATACCTACTCTAAACTTTCTTTAAATATTGAACAACTTCTTGTTCGTGTATATTGTTGTTGTTTTTAGTGTTCCGTACCAAAATTGGCAAAATGGAACACTGGCAATTGGCACATGGAATCAGCTCGGTGTCTGTCCGTCCGTCTGTCTGTCACAGGCATTTTTCTCAGAGACCGTAAGACATAGGAAGTTGAAACTCGGTACAGATATAGCAATTGATGGTTCAATATCATAAATGAAGTAAAAAAAGCTTAATTTTTATATTGGGCGGCAATGGTAGAAAGGGTAAATAAAAGAAATATGTTTTTGTTTATTTTGGTGTACAAATAAAGAATATTTATCTCATCTTATCTTATCGTATCTTACAGAAGTCAAAAAAAGATTATCAAGTCTCGATACCAGTCCGAAAGTCCACCAAGTCGTTAAATAAATAAATTTTAATTTTATAATGTTTATTAAAATTTTGAACTGGGCCAATTATCAGAATTTGGTTTTACTCTACAACCTAAATCTCTATAAAACTCTCTAAACCTCTATAACCTAAAACATCAATTTTAATGAGTAAAATAACTGCCTTTATTAATGTATAATTAGTACCAGCATCAATATTCATTTCCAATTTAGTACTCAGTTTAGTTGTCAGCATAGAGAACCTAGATAATTAATGGAAACTAAATATTTGCTTGTGATTAGCAAAATTTAATTCTATGCGTACGAGTATCTACCTACCTAAGCAATAAGAATACTTTCAGTTTTGAACAAATATTTAACTAGGTAACTAAAATTCATTTTGGATATACAGAACCCATCTTAATAATGCTGACTTATTTACAGGATGATCAAATCATCAAATCGAACAACTTTCTCTATGGGATCGATATCGAAATCGTGAGAAAAAAGAAATTCTGTTGTCCTATCACATTCGGGACACATTCGGGACGAATAGGATTACAGTTTTGTATGAAATAGCAGGTTAAATCGCGCTATAGATTGCTTTTGGAAACCCTTACTAATCTAAGCTTAACGATAAACTTTTTTTATACCCTATTATGGGCAAGTTCGACACGCTTTTGTTAGAATTTTTGATTTACTCTATTGCTCATATACAGGGTGTACAAAACACCCTAGTAATACTTAAGGCCACTCCTCCCATTTGCAAGGCTCTCTTTTTTACAAGCAAACTGCGAATTGCGTGGCGCCGGTCGGAATTTTCCGTTTTCTATGAAAACCTGTATGATTTTTTATGAATTTTCAAAAAATAAGAAAACCACATCATTTTATATTCTATTGTGAAGAATTTTGTAAATTTTCATATTCTTCTGATCAACAATGTAAGAGTAAAACGGTTACAACTAGAAAAAAAGAGGTGACTTTGGATTGGTTTTTCTTCAGTTTTATTAATTAAAATAGATTTCGAGAAAAACCACATCACTTCTCATATCCTGTAGATTGTTCAGTTTTGTTTTCTGCTCAAAAAGTTCCATAGTTAATGTATAAAATGGTTACAAAGTTACTCAAAACCGGGCGGACGCCCCTTAAGGGGGTGCTTCAGACCATCAAACTAAACAACTTTCACTATGGAGCCAACATCGAAATCGCGAAAAAAAAATCCGCTCTTTCATACAAAACTGCAGTACCCTCTCGACTCAAATGTATGGGATGGCAGATTTTTTTTATTTTTTCTCGACGTTGGCTCCATAGTGAAAGTTGTTCAGATTGATGGTCTGAAGCACCCCTTTAAGTATTACTAGGGTGTTTTGTTACACCCTGTATACAGGGTGAAATTGATATCATTAGCATCCTTTTAAACTAAGAGTCTATCCATCAAACTGAACAACTTTTACTATGGGAGTAAACCAATCGGAGCAAAAAAAAATCTGCTGTTGCATACATTTTGTGTCGCGTAGGCGTAGCAGTTTAGTATGGAACAGCTGATTTTTTTGTTGCTCCGATCGGTTTGCTCCCATAGTGAAAGTTGTTCAGTTTGATGGGTAGACTCCTAGTTTAAAAGGATACTAATGATATCAATTTCACCCTGTATAAATAAGTTATGCTGCACATATTCGTGTAGGTAATCCAAAGCCGTTCAGCCGTATTCATGATTGAGAATATTAGGATATTAGTAAAATGGTGTATACAGGTTGAAAAAAAACCCTGTTCGAGCCCTAAAGGGTTGCTTCAGACAATCAATCTGAACAACTTTCTCTATGGGACCAACATCGAAATCGCGAAAAAAAAATCAGCTGTCCCATACATTTCGGTCGAGTTATGTTTGCAGTTTTGTATTTGAACAGCTGACTTTTTTTCGTGATTTCAATGTTGGCTCCATAGTGAAAGTTGTTCAGGTTGATGGTCTGAAGCAACCCTAGACTCCAACAGGGTTATTTTACACCCTGTATAACTTAAGTATTGAAACTGATGTACCTTAGTGTAAAATTTAACTGACAGCTTTTGTTCAACAATCCTTAAAATAACTACAAAATACCGACCTAAAAGAAAAAGAAAGCAACGGATAGCTTCATGTTCCCATTTCCGACGAAGCTACTCCATACGATCGCAATAATGCATCCTTCCACATACCTAGTGCATTTTTCCACGAGCGCGGGTATTTTCAACACTGAAGTCTGAAGCTTCAGGCTGACCTTATTAAATTTTCACGGCAAAATGCAATTTGACGTAGTGCCCGCGGTATCTATCTGTGTTTATTTTTAAAAGCTAATCCGATTCTTAGTTTGATTCAAATGTTGAATTTTGTATGGGCCATTAGATATTTTAGCTGTAAACAAATAGTTTTTATGGTTAATTAGTATAATGTTCTTAAAGTACAGTCATTTTGTTACTAGTAAAGATTGTGAATTTTGATACGAAACTGATGCTAAACTCGATGTAATTTATGTGACTTATTCGAATACGAATTCTGATGTGTGATTTTCAAGAATAGCACTCTAGCTTGTGACCTGAATGTAGGTTGATGATAAGGTTGAATTTACAAATAATAATAAATAATAAATATCTTGGACAATGTCGCACAAATTATCTGGTCACATTTATTATGATGACTAGACAACGATATAGAATACATATATAGATACAAACATCCATGACTCGGGTAGGTACAAATATTTATATTCATCATACAAATATTTGTCTCTTACGGGATTCGAACCCGCGACCCTCGGCACAGCAGGCAGGTTCACTACCGACTGTGCTACCGGGCCGTCAAATAAAACCTATTGAAGAAGTCTATAGGTATTTAATATTATCGTAACGTCAAAGTACTGAATGTGATAGTGCCGTGGCATGTAGCCTTTCCCTCCATGCCGGAGGCGAGGGTTCGATTCCACGTCGATTCGTACCAATGAGTTTTTATTAATTTAATGTAGGTGTACTAAAGAGTAATGGCGATGGGCTATGCGTTGCCACACTGAGCAGACTTTGGGAAATGAACGTCCGGCAAAATGCCGTAATTGAAAAATATCATTGGCGAGGCAAAAGCACACCACCTCTGCTGGTTCTATATGTGGCCAAGAATGGGTGAGGATCAGCATTTGAGAAGAGCATATCTGGGATCAACCTTATGGCCAATGTTTAGTGGATCGTCCCAGGTGTTGCTGGAACTTAGTAGAGGCTGCCATACGTGACCTTCAAGCCAGCTGGCGACGGGTTGCCCAAGATCGGGAAAAGGGGCGTTCTCTCTTTTCAAAGGCTAAGACTCACATTGGGTCGTTAAGTGAAATGAACATTATTTTGAGTATAGTTATAGACCTATTATACAGGACCTAACTTAATATGTTGACGGTTTTTAAAGAGGATGGTCACACCATCAAACTGAACAACTTTCTCTATGGTACCAATTTCGAAATCACGAAAAAATAAAAAAACAGCAGTCATATTACATTTGGGTCAAGTAGGTTTGCAGTTTTTTATGGGACAGCAGGTATTTTTTTCGTGATTTCCAAATTGGTACCATTAGCTGGGTCATTATAGGACAACACCCATATTTTTCGGATAGAAGGATGAGCCTGGGCACAATTGTTCCTTAGGTGGTCTAGTGTGAAAAACGCCCGGAGGACTCCCTCTATCACCCCGCCATGGGGGTGGAGGGGGGGTTGAACTTTTCAGATACCGCACTCACTGTGATTCGTCATAACTGCCAATTTCTAGCTACTAGGGCATGTTTGGTATCGTTTTTGACTAAATCAAAGTAGCTTAGTTGATTTCTGAAACAAAAAAAATGTATTCCCTTACAAAAAAATTGAAAAACAGTGAAAAATAAAAAATAAGTAAAAATTTTTTTTTTTTGTTAATTACCTTAAACTTAAAACCGGTTGCAATATCGGACTTTAAAAAATATATTTGGAAAGTTGCTTTTATACAGATTCCAAAAATATAAGGTTTGTTGAGAAAAAAGCAAAAAAAAAATGAAAAAAAAAATTTACGCAACTAGGCAGGAACAAAAAAAATTTAATGAAATGCAGGAGTGGACGTAGAAGTGTCCAATTTTGTATACAATTAGTAGTTACTATAAGCATTAAGGGAAAACTAAAATATTTTACAATATTATACCAGTTTTCTTGATACATAAACTGCACAAATAACTTGGTAATCCTGTGTATTTATACAGGATTACAAAGTTACACTTGCAGTGTACCTGTATATTGTCATGTCTTGTTGACTGACATATCAACGCACAGCCCAAACCACTGGTTCTAGAGATTTGGAACTTAGGTTCTTTATATAGGACGGTTTACAAAATGAAAGGAAACATCAGATGACATCATCAACATCATATATTTACAATAAAACAGATTAAAATATTATTTTTCTTCTTCCTGTATACATTTGCCTTCGCAATGACACAACTCTGTGCACTTTAGATGCCGTTGCAAACACCGGCACCTGTTGGTGCCGCACCCCTTTTTGCATCTACACCTAATCAATTCGATGCAGGCTTCAGCAGCAACAGGCAAGTCTGTCCATGTAGGTTGCCAACTATCGCCGACTTTTGTCCATTCCCAGTTAGATGGATCAGGAAGATCTTGAATCGGCGACATTTGACCCCATACATGGACAGCTTGAAAAACTGCCCTCAAGAAATGTTGATATAGAGCCGCTTTTGTGGGTGGTATATGCTCTAGTTGGCGGTCTTTTTTGGTAAATAAATGGTTTTCTCGCTTCGTTTACTGTAGTACAGGAACTGGATCTAATAAGGAAAAAATATGTACCGTTAAAATTTTGCTTTGTTACTTATTAGGTAGCTAGTTTTATGAAGTTACCTACCTGTCATATAAAATTATAACAAACTTTTCAAGGATGGCAAATGAGTCGTTGTTCCTGCCTTCATAGGCTGCCAAAAAACCATCTGTGGCAGTAGGGAAAACGTTCCATGTCTCCATTGCACTTTTTTTCCCTTTCCCATTAAAACTAGAAACTGTGTCACACCCCGTGAATGCGTGGAACAAAGGAAGGACCTGTCTGGGCTAGAGGAGCTATCGGGGTGTGACACAGTTTCTAGTTTTAATGGGAAAGGGAAAAAAAGTGCAATGGAGACATGGAACGTTTTCCCTACTGCCACAGATGGTTTTTTGGCAGCCTATGAAGGCAGGAACAACGACTCATTTGCCATCCTTGAAAAGTTTGTTATAATTTTATATGACAGGTAGGTAACTTCATAAAACTAAAGCTACCTAATAAGTAACAAAGCAACATTTTAACGGTACATATTTTTTCCGTATTAGATCCAGTTCCTGTACTACAGTAAACGAAGCGAGAAAACCATTTATTTACCAAAATGACCGCCAACTAGAGCATATACCACCCACAAAAGCGGCTCTATATCAACATTTCTTGACGGCAGTTCTTCAAGCTGTCCATGTATGGGGTCAAATGTCACCGATTCAAGATCTTCCTGATCCCTCTAACTGGGGATGGACAAAAGTCGGCGATAGTTGTGTCGTGATTCTTTACTAAATTAAGTGATATTTTGTTACTAAACCTTTATTTTGTACTAGCAATAGGTTTAATATTCTATTACATTCAAATTACCTGTAAAATAACCAACGAATGGCTTAAAAAGGACTTGTATCCAGAGCCGTTAAATATTTTACTAAGGATTCATTCATATGGCAATACTGACTTTTGTGATTGGCTGTCGCTGGAGCGCTGGACCAATCAAAAGCCAGGCGCGTTTGGTGGGCACAGTGACTCTGAAAGGGTGGGGAGGACGATCGAAGTGGGGAAAAAGGGATCGAACAGCCAGTTCTCAGCCGGCACTCGAAGTGACAACTTGTATTTGTGAAGTAATTGTGATATATTTAAAATTAAAATAGTTTAGTAAAATTATAAAAGTGCAGTGAAAGTACAATATTAAAATATAGCTTCCAAAATTATACCAGTCTTTGATTCTACGATAAATCAGCAGCGGGAAAAAAATCTTCAGCCCTCAAGGTACGTGAATTCGGTCAAAGTCCACTGATTCTTTGAATATTTAAAGATTTTATTGTTTTCTTAAAGTACCTACTGAGTTTATTCATTTTTCTCGGGAATTTTATAGAATTTTCGTGATGGTTGATAGTTACATTGGATTTATCATTTGGTCAGGCTACCCCATGACAATGTTAAGTCTGATTTTATTTCGGAGTCCATTCAGTCAGGGCAACTCCCTGGCATTGTGCTCCGAAATATTCATAAACCGTTAACCACCGAATTTGAAATTGCAAGCATTTTGATCAATTGCCAGACTAGCGTTTGGTCGGGGCTACTCCTTGACACCGTTTTTCTGGTATTAAAACGATGCTGTGTGATCGTATATGACCATTTGGTCAAGGCTACTCCTTGATAGTGCTAGTGTGCGATAAAACAGTATACGAGCTAAATTGCTTTCAATTATATTTTAAAATTTAGTTAATTGATATTTATATTTTTATACCTACATTAATCGGTGCTTAAAGAAAATAAGACTCAGATATAATAATGTCATAATTTGTGAAATCACTGGCAGAGTCATGTGGACAAATCGAATTAAAATATTTTATTATGCATGGTGGCCAAATGTGTCACGTAGTTGAGGCCATATATACCACCAGAACAGAACTTAAGACTATGTATGTCTATCATAAGGCCATGTGTGCCTAGGAGCTATGTATGTTCCAAAAACAGTTCGAGGCCATGTGTGCCTAGGAGCTATGTATGTTCCAAAACCAGTTCAAGGCCATGTGTGCCTAGGAGCTATGTATGTTCCTCAACCAGTTCAAGGCCATGTGTGCCTAGGAGCTATGTATGTTCCTCAATCAGTTCAAGGCCATGTGTGCCTAGGAGCTATGTATGTTCCACAAGTAGTTCTGTGGATATGTGTGCCTGTAGTTATGTATCTATAAAGAAATAGAGATTTTGATTTGATTTGATTTATATAAAGCCACTAAATCTCATAACAAGTGATTTGTCTGTAAAACCAAATTTCTAATAGTTTTCACTATGGTTAAATACACTTTGTGTCGAATGGTCGATTAATTGTGTCATCATCGTCACAGTCCGTGTAGCTTTTAATAACGCCAGACCAGCAAAGGACAACCGTCACATTCCCTTTACAAAATGCCAGTAAATGTACAGAAGTTTTGACTGTAGTAAAATTTTTAATAAATTATGGGGTTCTATAAAAATTACTCAGGTTTTATAATTTATTTTTATTTATTGAGTTATTTAATAATTTATTACTTATAAATAGTAAAAAAAAAAAACGGCAGCAACCCCAAAGTGGCTGCCATCCAATGTCGTTTGATATGAGGTGATGCAAGCACAATGTTCTTTTTTATAAAAAAAAATGATAAAAGCTAATGAGGAGTCACGTTGCAGGAACTGACCCGAGTACACGTCTCGCGTGGTTTCGCGCGTCGCGTTTGTGCCTGCCACGAGGCTCCACATTCCTCAATCTCTTCTTGTTCTTGTCCAAAAACAGTCCCAGAGATTGGGATAGATTCTCCCAATAAACTACACTTGACACTGGCGGAAATGCAGTGCTAACGC
This sequence comes from Agonopterix subpropinquella, assembly GCA_922987775.1. NCBI lineage: Eukaryota > Metazoa > Arthropoda > Insecta > Lepidoptera > Depressariidae > Agonopterix > Agonopterix subpropinquella. The sequence continues at coordinate 10,510,890 of OV277712.1, forward strand.
ACAAGCAAGAGTCCATTTAATTATAAATAAAAAAAAAAATCTAATGAAGCATTATAAAATAAACTAATGCCTGCAATTAGTTTCTAGTGTTCCATAGTCCATAGTAAAAATAGAAGTACGGTTATACAATTTTTGGTATTATGTGCCGGATGTCATTTATTTTTACTGTATTACAAACTTACAAGAGCCCGTATTTTGTTTCATTGTCTTTATCACAAACAATTAATTTAAAGAAATACTGATCTTTAAAAATTCAGAGATCGAATTTAATGGTGCACATTTTAGCGAGCTAATATTCAGTTACAGTTATTCTTATTATTTTTCTTAATGTATCTTTTTTTGTTCCGAGGTGATGGTGAATCTGAAGGAGGTCGCCTTCGCTGTCAGAAATGCTACCACGTGACTTTGAGATCCATCATATTTAGTGCCAATTGTCTTTCGAAATGTTCACGGCAGAATTGCAGCAAATTTTGACTGCCACAAAATTAGTGTCGTAATTATAAGATACTTTATTAAACACACATTAGTCTTTCTAGTTACTGATGAGCAATTGTTGTATAATAAAAAAAAAATTATGAAGTAATGTACCTACCTACATGTAGACATATTGATATTTAATGAATTATAGATTCTTTATTTTATTTACACATCATATGGGCATAATTAGGTAAACAGAAGCGAGCTTAGCTCTAATACGATATTTCCTCCAGGAAACCGCTAGACAAAGGCCACTAGGCACCTTAGTATGAAACCTATGCGCACGACCTACAAAAAAAAAATAGTATAGGATGTTTAAATGAATGTCTGTAGTTCATGTTCATGTTATGTCGCATTATTGTAGATAATGGGATTCAGGCCAATAACGGGTAAAGAAAAATGTAATATTTTGTACATTTTCGTAAATTTAATACATTTTCTTACATTTTGTACATTTTAGTACAATAAGTACATTTTAGTACAATAAGTACATTTTAGTACAATAAGTACATTTTAGTACAATAAGTACATTTTAGTACAATAAGTATATTTTAGTACAATAAGTACATTTTAGTACAATAAGTACATTTTAGTACAATAAGTACATTTTAGTACAATAAGTACATTTTAGTACAATAAGTACATTTTAGTACAATAAGTACATTTTAGTACAATAAGTACATTTTAGTACAATAAGTACATTTTAGTACAATTAGTACATTTTAGTACAATTAGTACATTTTAGTACATTTTCTTCATTTTGGACATTTTTGTACATTTCGTACATTTTAGTATTATAGTACATTTAGTACATTTTCCCATGGTTTAAAAAAAAATAACTACATAAAATTGATTGTGGGTGACTAAACATTTTAAAACCAATTTGGGTTTTGTAGGAAAAATTTAGTTAGCTGAGTCAGATTTCGCCCAATGACCTTAAGTACATTTCTTGTTTACAAAATGGCTGTATTTGTCAAATAATTTAAAAAAGAAAATCACAACACCGGCGTGCAGATATGGCTTGGAAGACAAGACATTGCCTTCGTTTCTCTTTAACGAGTTTGACGATTTTAGATCCGGATTTTGTTGACTGTATAACGCCCCTGTTGGTACCTTATCGCAGGTGCTACTTAGTTTTTAACTAAACTGATCGTCATTTGCATTTTTGGCTTAACAAGTATGTGGTACACTAAGCCTTGTAGGACACCATTCAAAGTAAGGTTTCCATTATGACAAGAATCAAATATTCTAGGTTTTTGAATCGAAATAAAAGGTAGAAGCGTGTTTTCTTCTGGTCAAATTAGTTGAGGTACCTACATCCAAAGAATTATTAATCAATGATTGATTCATTTTAATGTTGTACCTAATGCTTATGAGACGAATAAACAATTTTTAATTTAATTTATCTTCTATAAAGTATTCTTTTTTTCTTCAAAAGTCTTCAAAATTTTACGATCGTAATCGTATTAATTTGCAGAAGTTATTCGTAGCGAATACTTACTCGATGTGTTTGACAACGCCATCCGATTAGATTTGTTTATTTAAAAAAAAAAAGCTTTATTTTTACTATTTACTTCATGATGATTATAATTATTGCATTATTTGGAAGTTGTTAAAGCCGTTCACAGAAAGTGTTCCAAACCTTTTTGTTGTCGTCTAAAATGGGATTAAAGCTGTACTTTGTATAGAATGAGTATAGGCACAACAAAAATTTGTTAGTACAAAAAAAAGATAGTAATCTGAATTATAATTGTAATAGAAACGGTGCTGCTGCTGTAATGTGTTGTGTGTCTGAAGTTATAATAGATTTAATTCCATTATTGCTGGTATACTTCTCATTAATAACACAATTTTTTTGCAACTGTATACAGCAACTGTTTCATAGTACATCCCAGTTAGGTGGGCTTTGCGAAAGGCGTAAAGTATTGTAGACAGTATAACTAGCTGATGGCGATGACAGTATATTACACTGAGCTCAAGACAAGATTTATTATCAGATGTCTTATTGTGCGACTACCAGATTTTATCGATGGATAATTTGTTTTATAATACTGTTTTTTTGTAATTAAGTAAAGGAGATAATTACATACTTCTTCATGTTTATCTGTGAATTTGTAAGATGGAGAATGGATTTACGAAATTATTGTTATAAAGTTAATACGACTAAATTGTAATGTTTCTCCTTCCTGTTAAAAAAGCAGGTTAAGAAAATGCTGAATGTCTGTACACGATGACTGACCCGGCTGCCCGGCTGCCGTTATAACCACTGTTTTGATTGATTACCTATACCTATAATTGATGGATATTTTTTAATTAATTTAAAAACAGTATGTGCAAATAAAGAGTATTGTATTGTATTTTATAAACATAAGAAGCATAAAAATTTTGAAAAATTGAGAACGTTGTGGCAGCAAACAGAATGAAAAGAAGAGTTGTTATTCTGTTTATTATTATTTAAACTTTGAATATCAGTCTACTTAATATTCAATTCTTCTTCCCCTAAAATCAGAATGTACTATTCCAAAATAAATCATTGGACGAGGAAGATTGCAACTATTAGAGCTGCCTCTGTTAGAACTGCAGCAACGTTCACAAATATTTAAGTTGATAAATATTGATATTAGTGTAAGCAGCCAAATGTCGTGATGTGTTCGAATAGTTACTACTTAAACGTTATTATAAACTTAAATAAGAAAACAGATTAAATAATGTAAGAGCCACTTATGATGCAAAAAAAAAAATCATTCTCTAAAATTAAACTCAAGTACCAGTTTTGTGTACCAGCCTCATTCATTCATTCTCAAATAATTTTTACATAATAAAAATAAATACAAAAGTAAAATCGCTGAATTCTAAAATGTCTGATCCTGATGTTGTAACTGAATGTCTAACTACTAAACATTGTGTTGCTGTAGAGTTTCTGGCCGCATCTTCTCTGCAGTGATAACACATTACGAAGCGGTGGTAAATTAAAAAAAAATATATATATAAACAAATAAAAACTTAATTAATAATTTTGAAAAACCTGCTGTAAAATGTTTCAATGTTGTGATTATATAAAGATTATTCTGAATAATTTTGACTTAATGGTAATGAGAACTGACTGTTGGATGGCTGTGCACCAGGGGGTTGCACAGGGTCGGATGGCCGAATGTCGTGATTCTTTACTAAATTAAGTGATATTTTGTTACTAAACCTTTATTTTGTACTAGCAATAGGTTTAATATTCTATTACATTCAAATTACCTGTAAAATAACCAACGAATGGCTTAAAAAGGACTTGTATCCAGAGCCGTTAAATATTTTACTAAGGATTCATTCATATGGCAATACTGACTTTTGTGATTGGCTGTCGCTGGAGCGCTGGACCAATCAAAAGCCAGGCGCGTTTGGTGGGCACAGTGACTCTGAAAGGGTGGGGAGGACGATCGAAGTGGGGAAAAAGGGATCGAACAGCCAGTTCTCAGCCGGCACTCGAAGTGACAACTTGTATTTGTGAAGTAATTGTGATATATTTAAAATTAAAATAGTTTAGTAAAATTATAAAAGTGCAGTGAAAGTACAATATTAAAATATAGCTTCCAAAATTATACCAGTCTTTGATTCTACGATAGTTGGCAACCTACATGGACAGACTTGCCTGTTGCTGCTGAAGCCTGCATCGAATTGATTAGGTGTAGATGCAAAAAGGGGTGCGGCACCAACAGGTGCCGGTGTTTGCAACGGCAACTAAAGTGCACAGAGTTGTGTAATTGCGAAGGCAAATGTATACAGGAAGAAGAAAAATAATATTTTAATCTGTTTTATTGTAAATATATGATGTTGATGATGTCGTCTGATGTTTCCTTTCATTTTGTAAACCGTCCTATATAAAGAACCTAAGTTCCAAATCTCTAGAACCAGTGGTTTGGGCTGTGCGTTGATATGTCAGTCAACAAGACATGACAATATACAGGTACACTGCAAGTGTAACTTTGTAATCCTGTATAAATACACAGGATTACCAAGTTATTTGTGCAGTTTATGTATCAAGAAAACTGGTATAATATTGTAAAATATTTTAGTTGTCCCTTAATTCTTATAGTAACTACTAATTGTATACAAAATTGGACACTTCTACGTCCACTCCTGCATTTCATTTAATTTTTTTTTGTTCCTGACTAGTTGCGTAAATTTTTTTTTTCATTTTTTTTTTGCTTTTTTCTCACCAAACCTTATATTTTTGGAATCTGTATAAAAGCAACTTTCCAAATATATTTTTTAAAGTCCGATATTGCTACCGGTTTTAAGTTTATGGAAATTAACAAAAAAAAAAATTTTTACTTATTTTTTATTTTTCACTGTTTTTCAATTTTTTTGTAAGGGAATATATTTTTTTTGTTTCAGAAATCAACTTAGCTACTTTGATTTAGTCAAAAACGATACCAAACATGCCCTAGTAGCTAGAAATTGGCAGTTATGACGAATCACAGTGAGTGCGGTATCTGAAAAGTTCAACCCCCCTCCACCCCCATGGCGGGGTGATAGAGGGAGTCCTCCGGGCGTTTTTCACACTAGACCACCTAAGGAACAAGTGTGCCCAGGCTCATCCTTCTATCCGAAAAATATACCCTCCCCATACAAAAATGGATATAAAGTCTAAGCTACATAGAGAAAGATGTTTAGTTTCATGGTGTGATTATCCCCTCTAAAAAACCGACTGCATATTATGAGGACTCTATATTTGAAGTGCTATGCTTTTCTAATTTTTTATGGCAAATAAATGGATGACCACATAAACTCGCTGTCACCAATTCACCCTCTTAAATACAAATACGAAACAAGTTACAAACACAACGCTTTAGAGATGAAACTCAAATAACCGTACCCTCATTTGTTTACGAGTCACAGGGACGAAACATTTGCAGAACACATTGACAACCAAATGGTACCTAATTTGTGCATTTCAATGTACACTTTATACGAAATATTGCTTAGTTTTCGATTCAATCTTGACTATTATAAAACTGTAAATTTTTGAAAAAAGAATTTAGTCAGTTTGTTTGTTTGTTTGTTTGGGTGTTTGTTTGTTCGAGTATCACGCAAAAACTACTGAACCGATTTTGATGAAACTTTTTTTGTTTTGTAGCTTAATATCTGACTTAAAATCTGGTATATAATTTATGCGGACGAAGTCGCGGGTAAAAGCTCGTAATAAATAAAATTCACTGAGCGCAAACATCGTCACAACCTAGTCGTTGAAACATCGGCGAGCTGGTGGTTGTATCATATGTCAAACTCATATAAAAACTTAGACGATCTGTAGGATGCAAGAAGGATGTTACATTTGTGAGCTCTTCGATGTTTTTGACAGCGAATTGGACTCCTGATTTTAATAAATACTTTCATTGTACCTAGTAAATGTCTGAAATTAGTAGGTATAGCATATAATATTATACTCAAGACTGTATTCCCCGAAGAGGTGGTCAGAGTCTGGAAAGCATGGTCTGCAGGCATGCTTAGTCGCCACAGGACCATCACGGCTTTTTAATCGAAAATTAATTAGCATTAACTACACCACTAGTTTTTATTTACTAACAAAAATAATTTATAATGGTGTATTCAGACAATTAAACTAAATAACCTTAGAACATAAATGGTCGAAAAACAGAAAAAATTGTTGGTCCTCCCATTGAAAATCAATCGGCTGATCCGCACTTTCCGCACTTTTGTAAGGGAGGTCCAAAAAAATTCTCTTTTTTCAACCTCCTGGTCCTTAGGGACAGTTGTTTAGATTCATTGTCTCACAATACACCCTTAAAATTTGCGTTAGTAATTAAAAACTAGTGATATACACTACCCACCATTAGCACAAAAATGGAAGGAAGACCTAGACAGAGTTATCTAGCCCAAGTGAAGGAAAAGGTTGATGTCGAGTCGTAACAAGAACTCAAGACACTAGCGGAAAATAGACATGATTGGCGAATACGTACTCCACAGACATGAGCGTAGCTCTTAAATAAGATGATGATGAGCAAAAAAATAAATATAGGTCGACCAGAATCTCATGAAATGAAAAAAAGTGAAAAAATATAGATTTTCACATGGCAATGTCAAACTGTCATCAAGTAGGCCCTTTACAAACTGCAACTTTTTGCTGAGATAAAAACGAGCGTTTGTTAATTGGGTGTATATTTAAGAGCGTTTGAAGACCCAAATAATCTGGCCGAACATTTTCATCTCGTTTATACTAAAAGGTATATAATTTTATAGCTGAATTTGATTACGAACGTTTTTCTTCGTGGCTGTATGGCGTTTCAGAAGTGCTGCAAAAAGTCGCAGTGTTTAAAGGGCCCTAATCCAATTACCCCAGTGTTGCTTACTCTAAAATTTGATTACCTCATTTTTCATGAGATTCTGGTCGACCTATAGATAAAATGTAGTTGATAGTTTGTAGAAAAGCTGCATACCATTCCCGCAAGGGATTATTATAATCATGAGTTTGTTTGTGAATATAATGTGACTATCACTGTGACAGTGTGTCAGGTACTTGATCTTTAGTCGACCGTTACTCGCTCGTTGTTATCCCTATAGAGAGAATTAACAATTGAAACTAGAAATTAATTACAACTAGTGGCCTTATAAATGCCCGACCCTTTTTACTGGCTGCGGTATGAGACCCTTCAACTTTACTGTAATCCTTTGTTTTATCGAAAAATTAGCTGACAATTTTGAAATTGTTTTGTTGGTTTTGAAAGTTTTTATTACGTACGTATCATCGTATCTTCTAGTAATAAAGTACTTACTTACTTACTGCATCTAATAATAAAGTAATTGAAGAAGAGTGTCAAGAGCAGAATCGGGTGCGTGGTTACAGGCACTGCCTTCACCACACATGGGAACCCTACTCGACGGTGACTCGATGCGTGTGGCGGTAGCTCTCCGCCTGGGCTGCGATGTTTGTCAACCACATCAATGCATCTGCGGTTCGACGGTGGAAGCGAGCGGCCATCATGCGTTGAGCTGCCGTCGGTGCTCGGGGCGCCACCCACGTCACCACACACTCAATGACATCGTCCGGAGCGCACTGATTTCAGCCAACATACCATGCAGGCTGGAACCGCCAGGACTCAGTCGCACGGATGGGAAAAGACCTGATGGCCTAACGCTGGTGCCATGGCAGAGAGGAAAGTGCCTGGTATGGGACGCCACGTGCGTCAGCACTTTTGCCGCCTCACATCTCAGCCGCACGGTTTTGTCTGCCAGAGCCGCCGCTGAATTAGCGGCTGACAAAAAGCGGGACATTTACTCGGCCCTAGTGCAAGATTATTATTTTACGCCACTGGCCTTTGAGACCACGGGCTGCTGGGGGTCGGACGCTTTAAATTTCGTTAAAGAGCTCGGCCGTCGACTCCAGGAGAGTGGGAAGTTAGTTTTAGTTACATAGTTATATTTTATATTAAATACCTTAAAGAGCAAAAAAAAAAAAATAAAAAAAAAATTGAAGCAAATTCTGTTTTGTATATCGCTATTGTGAGGAAATCTCCAGGGCTATTGTGTAAGCTTCCGATCATAGATCGCTACAAAATCCTATGTTTTTGTAACTGTAGTATTGATCTACTACGATAACATGATCTACGCCTCCAAAGTGCGGACGTTATGATGCCGATCAATATTTCTTGCGACATTGATCACTTTTGACTGATGGGGCTGGGCTTTTAACCTCAGGGTTAAAAGCTCCAATAAAATAAAATAAAAGAACTAAGAAAAGAAAATTGATCACGTTTAGATCTTGCAGGTAAAATAATAACACCCTAACTGTTATAGCGCTTTAAGAAAGGATGGTAATCAACATGTTCAGCATAAGACACCCTAACTGTTATAGCGCTTTAAGAAAAGATGGTAATCAACATGTTCAGCATAAGACACCCTAACTGTTATAGCGCTTTAAGGATGGTAATCAACATGTTCAGCATAAGAGACCCTAACTGTTATAGCGCTTTAAGGATGGTAATCAACATGTTCAGCATAAGAGACCCTAACTGTTATAGCGCTTTAAGAAAAGATGGTAATCAACATGTTCAGCATAAGACACCCTTACTGTTATAGCGCTTTAAGAAAGGATCGTAATCAACATGTTCAGCATAAGACACCCTTACTGTTATAGCGCTTTAAGAAAGGATGGTAATCAACATGTTCAGCATAAGAAACCCTAACTGAAAGGATGGTAATCAACATGACCAGCATAAGACACCCTAACTGTTATAGCGCTTTAAGAAAGGATGGTAATCAACATGTTCAGCATAAGACACCCTAACTGAAAGGATGGTAATCAACATGTTCAGCATAAGACACCCTAACTGTTATAGCGCTTTAAGAAAGGATGGTAATCAACATGTTCAGCATTAGACACCCTAACTGTTATAGCGCTTTAAGGGGCGTCCGCCCGGTTTTGAGTAACTTTGTAACCATTTTATACATTAACTATGGCACTTTTTAAGCAGAAAACAAAACTGAACAATCTACAAGATATGAAAAGTGATGAGGTTTTTCTCGAAATCTATTTTAATTAATAAAACTTAAGAAAAACGAATCCAAAGTCACCTCTTTTTTTCCAGTTGTAACCGTTTTACTCTTACATTGTTGATCAGAAGAATATGGATATATACAATATTCTTCACAATACAATATAGAATGATGTGGTTTTCTTATTTTTTGATAATTCATAAAAATCATACAGGTTTTCAAAGAAAACGGAAAATTCCGACCGGCGCCACGCAATTGAAGGGGGATGGCTAATTGCAAAAGTTTGCTTGTAAGAAAGAGAGCCTTGCAAATGGGAGGAGTGGAGAAAGGATGGTAATCAACATGTTCAGCATAAGTAAGTCACTTAGAACCCGCAAACTTTAGTCAAACATGGTAAAATGACAAACTCTGTCCTGGCTACTTTTTATTGAGTTTTTCCCTTTAATGTACCAGGCGACGGATTTAAAATGCAAAGTTACAAGTTCTCTATTGTGTACAACCAAATGAGATTCTTTTGCTTCGGGCAGTGGTAAATTATTTGTTTTTTCCGTTGTGAGGCAAATTAACTTTAACGTGGATTAGTTAAATAAAACTGGAATGCTGTGGATTTTAATGTGTATGGGAAATAAATAAATAAAATAAATACCTATCTTTGACAATGTCACACAAATTATCTAGTCACATTTAAAGTACCAGAATCTAGCCTGGACTTGTATTATGATGACTAGACAACGATATAGAATACATATATAAAGGGTCATATATAGGGTCATTTATAAGTTCGACACCTATGTCGGTCTATCTGTGTGTCTGTTTGTGTCTGTCTGTCTGTCGGTCTGTCTGTCTGTGACATCGTAGCTCCCAAACGGGTGGACAGATTTCGATGCGTTTTTTTAATAGTAAGCAAATTTTTGCGATAGCCATCTTAGCTTTGTGTCATGAAAATCGGTTCAGCAGTTTTCACGTAATTTAAAAAAAATTTAAAAACCTCCAACACCAAAACAAACATTTAAAAAGTAAAAAAATTATTCGGTCACCGAGGTCACCGATTATTTTTGTTTTTTTTTTGCTTTTTAAATGATGGTTTTTGGTGTTGGGGGTTTTTTTTAATTTGTAATTTTATTTAAGGGGATGATAGACCATCAAACTGAACAACTTTCTCTATGGGACAAGACTTTCAGCTCAACCAAACCAAAGACGTTCTTTAACGACCAAAAATAGAATTAAAATAGATGTCACAGTTTGATTTTGCTATTGCTTTTTTGTCTGACTTGTCCAATTTACTAGTAATTTTCACTTTTGAATACAGACTTTTAGAGAGGTGGAATTTTTTCTAAAAAATTTATAAGTTTTCAAGCTGCTTTTAGTTTTTTTAAATGAATATGTCCAAATTCGCCATTGTTCTTTAAATAAGTATAAAATCGTCTCAAAATCCGAGTGCAAATAATCCATTATTCAGTGTTCGTGTTGTAAGTCCTTCGCTCTGTATTATTTAATTCTGTCTCTAGCTTCACTAAATTATGCGAAGAACGTAAAAGGTTGATTACCCTCCGGTGCAATGAAAAGGTGAATAAAAACTTTTATAGTTTAAAACTTGTACCATTAACTTAGTTAAATTAAAAACATTCTAACTATAACTATGCTGGGTTTGTAGTAATACTTTGGCGTTTACTATGCATTATTATGTGAAGTTCGCACTGGCCACGCGTGGTGGACTAATGGCCATACCCTTGAGGGTAACAATTGTATCTATTTCACTACAACAATAACATTATGATAGGTTTAGACGATGACAATGTTGCGGCGCCAATTCTGCGGCGCCTCAAAAAAAGCACCGTATAAACACTTTTGGCACGACTATTTTACGGCACGGAAAAAAGCAAAGAAAAAAGCACGCGTTGCTAGTGACCTCCGCCCGCGTCCCACGCATCCCCCTTGCTAATTTTGAGGCTCGTGTAAACGGGAACGTGCTAATCGTTAGCACGGTTTTCTCTAGCAAATCCATTCGCATGCCAACAAATTGGCGCTGGAAATTAGCAGCGTGTAAACGAAAGCGGCCGTGCTTTTTTTTCGTGCTAAAAATAGGCGTTGCGAAATTTTCATCGTCTAAACCTACCATTACCATTACCATTACCCGTGACACAGTATCGTTACAACCGCGATATTTCTGAGATCAGTCAGTAAACAACCGCGCGATATTGCGGCGGTGCAGTTGCAACGTCGTTACTATTACTATACATATACTCAAAAATAATTGTTCAAAGAAAACCAACTATTACCACAGCTATTACCACAGCGCCCGGACACTGCATATAAAAATTTGAAATTGACAAGATGACGTCAGCACATGCGAAACCAAAGAAATTGAACCATAAGGCGGTTGCAGAGGGGTCAATTTTATAAAAAAACGTTGACGCACAATACGCGTAGACGGTATTAATAAAAGTAATATTATATGGAAAAATAGTTTAGAAAATGTAGATGTCGCGTATCAAATAACATTTACAATTTATAATATAATTACGAAGATATACTTAAAGCTTTGAAAATTTTGTATGAAAAATTTTGTATGAAAAATTTCAAAGCTTTATATCTTCGTAATTATGTTATTAATTGCAAATGTTATTTGATACTCGACATCTAGATTTTCTAAACTATTTTTCCATATATCAAATATTACTTTTATTAATTCCGTCTACGCGTATTATGCGTTAAACGTTTGTATGGACTGAAACCACCTAGAGGTCTTCTTCGTAAGTAGCGAGGTAACCAGAGGGCGATATAGGTGGTGAGCAAAAAATACTATATAATACAATGTTCTTGGTGGTGAGGTAAAAAGTTGGAGAGAGGAAGGGAGTGTCCGTCCGTACTGTATCTAGTAAAAGATACTCTTTCTTATACTGTGCTATTACTGCAATTATGTTTTTCAACACTGAAAAAATAAAACGCCGAAATATTTTAAAATACGCAAACTAATAAAAAAAGCATTGCTGAATTTTGAATAAATAAATTCAAAGCGTGCGTTCATTACTTTTACAGTTAACTGACGCCATAGGACTTTTTTATGATGACAAAGGTACTATAATGTAGGGGTTATATGCCACAGCACAGTAGAGACAGAGAAACAGTAAGAGAACTTTGCTGAAGCTCATCAAAAATGTTGCTATACTTTTCTAACGCACGCAAGTTGCTTATCGCTCCCTCTTAATCACAGGCAGGAACGAGACGTGCTTATGTAATTTTGCGTGCGTAAGAAAAGGACAGCAACATAATTAATTACTAAAGCGCGTGTCTGTGAGGACCGTGAATGCTAATTCTCGGTCAGAGCGCTATGGTTGTCACTGGCGGGTTTGAAGACCGTGTCAGCTTAGTACGGTCAGCATCACAAAAATCGAATCCCCTTGCGATTATAAAGATTTAGATAGAGGGATCAGGTTTCTCTGTACATGAGTTATTAGGTATCTAAAACTGTACTATCAAATCTATTATCTACAGGGTTTTAGGGTTAACAGTTGCGTTACTTTAAGGGGTGATTTTACCCATGTTGCTGAACAACTTTTCCTAAGAAGTCTATAGGCAATTCATTAAAAAAAAATTGGCCTTTCTAAATATAAATACGTTTTGCAAATTTTCCTTTATTCCTTCGGAAAGTTGTAGTAACATGAGAACAATCACTCATTTAAATAATGCAACTGTCCACCCAGATACCCTGTATAGTCGAGCACTTGGGCACGCGGGGTGCGACACTCGATTTGCGGGGCTAGTACGCCAACCCGCGATAGCGACATTTAACACATCCATCTGTCAAATTTATTCTTTTATCTCGTTCGCTCACGCGCAAATAGAAAGAGAGCGGAAACGTGATATAGCTGTATCACGCTATCGCGGTTTGGCGTGCTAGCTAGGCTGTATGCGTGCGTCGATTGGCGCTTGTATGAAGTCGTAATACTGTCTTTGTCTTTACTGTGGTTATACCGTATCTAAGCGGCGGCGGTACCCCATTTGCATGGAATGTAAAATTTGTGTGATATTTATTTAGCATTTTACGATTTTGCTGCAACATTTTATGTCCGTAAAGATAGCTCTGAACTTTATAAAGTGGCGAGTTAAATTTATTTTGTACAGAGAATAAAGCCTTTCAAGTAAGTGTCAACCCTTATTATTATTATTTGTGGAAAGGATTGCATGCTATTAAAAATTTTCTACTGTGCAGGTACATCGGTAAGACTTATAAACCTGACCCCCTAGCATGATTTCTCTTCTTGCGCGCGACTCGGCTTTTTTCCCATACTACAAGTCGCGGCAAGCGCGGTTTTCGCTCTCCGAAAAGCGCGGGAACAGGTTATTTTGTATGCAGCGAAGGCGCGTCGCGCGCGTGTAGAGGAATCATACTAGACATGCTGGTATCTACTACTGTACATCTTTTTGAGGCTGACTGTACAAGACATAGTAAATTAGTAACCCTGTAAAGGCTGCAACATAGTAAGTCTAAAATACATTTATTTTATTTAAATGTTTTCCAAACTATTTTGTAAAACATTTTCAAACTCCAACAATTTATAATTAACAAAAATATAAAAGACATCGTATGTGAAAAGTCAACGAGTGCAATGGAGTGGTTATACCTATTTGGAAAAAAGGTAAAATAAAATAAAAATTCTTGCAAACTTTGCTAACAAATTCAATTAGGCATTACAAATAAAACATTGTTAGCGAACATATTTATTAGCTTCATTGCTTTAAAATTCCATCAGGCTATTCAAAACTTTTACTCACAGCAAACATATAAGATTCTGCTTTAGGTAATTCTCAGATTAGTATATTATTGTGCCTATGTTGTTGTGCGAATAAATTCATATAGTTCATTAGATTCTGCACTTGAAACTTTTTATGAAATACTTAAAGGTGTATGTAAAATAAGTCCTACGCAATAAAAATAGGTTTCATACCGAGACGACATGAACTGGTTAATACTAATTATAGCTATTGAACTGTACGACACGTCGTCGGGTACAAATAGGCCAGTCATTTTACGGAGTTTTGTTAGGCGGAGTAGGGAGTAATTATTAATTGGACTCTTAAACTGTAACTGGCACCATTTAATGACAAAAATACTATCCTAAACCATATTAAAAAAAATTTGCTACGCATCATAGAAATCAAAATTGTGTGTCCCAGAAGGCTTTTAAATTAAGAATATTAATACCAATGCACTCATTTAAATTAGATTAAACAATATACATTATTTTTGATCAATAAAATAGGCATTAAAATTTAAAAAATGTGGTATTTATTAGAAAATACGAATGTATTTTTCAAAACCGTCTAAGTAGGCAAAAATATTTACACCATGTTTGAAGTATATATGATGGTAAAGCCGAAGCAGATGGTATATGTGAAAAAAAAATATCATCAGGTTTTTTAAAACAAGATAATATCTATATTTTAAAATTGGAACTGTTGCTGACGTAATTTTTTTTAATTTTGGTACATTCCTTAGCTCAAATTGGCTCTTCAATATTATAGCGGAAAAAATTATCAATTAGTAATTAGTCCCGGCTAAAACCGTAAAATTACTGGGCTAAAATAAGATTTATAATTCTGAGACGTGAATATGTTAACTTCGGTACATCTTCTTGAAATCATCAATCTTCTCTCGGTAAAGGTTTTAATTAAATTTGCCGCGAGTCAGTTGAAGGTAAGTGAATTTTATAACAAAGTTCGTGAGGAGTAACTATTGTTAGTATTTTGTTCTAGAAAAAGCTGTGGTAAAAAGTTAATGCCGTGGTGGTCCAGTGGCGAGTAACCTTGCCTGCCGTGCAGGGGGTGATGGTTCGATCCCCGTGCTGAACCACTCGTAACAATGAGTAATTCGGAATTTATGTACGATTTGTAACACCACTGGCTTTTCTGTGAAGGAAAACATCAAGAGGAAAGCATGCATTCAATTTCGAGGCATGTATTGTCCATTATAGTCCACTGTCCATTATACGTGGCGACGGACTCACTCCCCTTCACACTGGACAGAGTTTCGGTACTAGTATTAGTGAAACGAGGATATTCTGAGGGTTCAGAATATCTCTGACTACACCCTCGGGGAATATAGATGTGAGTAATATCATCACGTAAATACAATAAAGTGGGTGCGCTTAGTGGCTGCGTTGGGTCTATGCTTGCGCGGAGTGCGGGGGGCTCGCGCGGTGTGCGGAGGGGTGAGGCACCGGCCGTTGGGGTACAGCTCGCAGGTGAATCGGTACTGGGACCGCGCCCCGCGCCACCCGCACCCCCCGCACGATTGGCCTAGTCGCGACCCGAGAGCGCCCTCACTATTAGTATATTCACTTTGGTAATATGCTCGTTCTAAGAACATGAAAATGATGACGTCTATGTTTTGTAACATATTTTACATAGAGAAGAGTGACGGAAGAGCCTATTATTCCAGTCCCGTCTTAAAGGCACATAAATAAAAGTTCATTGGTAACCTGCAGAAGCTGGAGAAAAGTATCTTTATGATATACATAACTTTTGCTTCAAGAGCGTGCCTGATAAGTCTGATAACCATTATTTTTACATAAACTAAACTCTGAAAATAGCCTCCAAGAAATCTCACTGTATACTGGGTGTATAAGGGCCCTCCGCAGACAGAAACGGTGAACTCAGACCATCAAACTGAACAACTTTCATTAGGTATGGAGCTTAAAACGGTAAACGCGAAAAAAAAACTGCTGTTTCATAGGTATTATAAAACTGCTGCACCTACCCGACTCAAATGTATGGGACGGAAGGTCTGAGTTCACTGTTATAGTCTGTGGAGGGCTGTACTTAACACCCTGTATAATTAGGTACCTTAGGGGCTGTTCAAACAGAAGTGACGTGGTACGGACATTTCGCGGGCGGGGTGCGGCAATATAAACCTTATAGTACATAGCATAGAGTCATCTGGAGAATTACGCCCGCGCCTCCAGACGTCACCTGGTGGCGGGGGCGCGATTTTTTTTACGTTAAAAAACGACGCTATGCTACGTAATATAAGGTTTTTATTGGTGTTACTTTGACTACCCGCCACCGCCACGCGTCTCTTCTGTATAAACCCTACCTAAGTGGTAAGGTACCTACAATTTTTAAAATTTTGCTCTGTATTTTTACCTGCAATACCTAAACTAAATTTGCTTTAACTACCAACTACCCTACCTGCCTTGAGGTAGTGGGTATTTTTATGTTGAGGTAAATATTCAAGATAATCCTTTCGGAATGAGATAAAAAGAAAGCTTTTCCAACCCCTATGATGCGATTGAAAGGCTTTCACATCTCGTTTGGCATGAAATAAGAAGCGTTACGATTATGTAGAGTACCTACATTTTATACGATATATATCTTACACGTTTCTGTTTCACATTGGAATTCACTGGGTACAATCTGCACGATGAAGAAACGAGTGGATACAAATGTTAATGAATTAATAGGGAGTTGACACATTCCTCGAATTTGTGTCTCAAGTTTCCTTCTGCGAAAAGCCAGAGGTACATTGAAAAAAATGCGAACCAACTAAGAAGTATAATTGCTCTTAATTAACATCAAAATAATTGAAATGACGTTATTATTGTTTACTAAAAACAAAAGATGGTAGTTGTAACAACAAGCCGAATTCGTTTAACAAAGTTCTCTTAGTCGGAGAAGTCATATGTTCATGTGGATTCATGATGTTGTTTGAAGTAAAAAAATTTTTTTTCAGTGTACCTACTACAAATTGTTTTTATATTTATCTTCGTTCCTAAAACCTCAGTAATAGTGATCTAGGCTGGGATCGAACTGCCGCCCTATGCACGGAAGCCTCTAGACTACAAAGGCGTTTAAAAATATAGATAAAAATAAAATATTATTGATTATAAACATGTTCGGCGGCATTGACGGCCCGGTAGCACAGTCGGTAGTGAACCTGCCTGCTGTGCCGAGGGTCGCGGGTTCGAAGGGACAAATATTTGTATGATGAATATGAACATTTGTACCCGAGTCATGGATGTTTCTATCTATATGTGTATTCTACATCGTAGTCATCATAATACAAGTCCAGGCTAGATTCTGGTACTTTAAATGTGACTAGATAATTTGTGTGACACTGTCCAAGATATTTATGTTACAGCCATTTTGTGCTATTTCATATCAAATTAGTCAATTAATTAAATATTTTTTTAATAAAATTATTAACACCCCATTAAATATTACATGATATTACTATGGTGTTTAGTTACACCCAGTACCTCTACCTATAATGTGAATAAAATTTGAAGCTCTTCTGATCGCTATTGGTTTTAACTTATAAAGTTGAGTTTCTTAAAAGATTATCGTTTAAATCACTTAAGAGATTACTGAAGATTATAAATAACTCAAGCTTATTTTTAAAACAATCGACGTAAATCCAATATTTCGTTTGGAAACAATTTTATTCATCTTACAAATTGTTAGTTGAAATTGACAAGATGACGTCAGCACATACAAAACCAACGAAATTGAACATTAAGTCTTCTTCGTAGGTAACGAGGAACCACCAAAGAAAAACTTAAAAGTTAAAAAATAATATTTCAGCCGATAACTTTTTCGTTCGCATCATAAGAACATTAATTTGTTTTATAGAAGTCGCTGTCAAGCCGGTACGATTCGCGACAGGGCTTGCATTAGTTTTTTGGCTTGGCTTGACACCGACTTCTATAAAACAAATTAATGTTCTTATGATGCGAACGAAAAAGTTATCGGCTGAAATATTATTTTTTAACTTTTTAGTTTTACAAGGCGGTTTTAATTCTTTTTGTTAAAATATTGTTTATTTCACAATTTTCAGTGGTAAATTCATTATTTCGATTTAATATTAGTGCTTTAAATTAACAAACGCACTAGTCGGCACTACGATTTTCGAAGGTTCCCCTCGATTTCTCTGGGATCCATCATCAGATCCTAGTTTCCTTATCATGGTACCTCTCTTGGGATATCTCCTTTCCAAAAAAAAAGAATCATCAAAATCGGTTCATAAACGACGAACTTATCCGCGAACACACACAAAAAAAAAAGAATATATATACAGGGTGAAATTGATATCATTGGCATCCTTTTAAACTAAGAGTCTAGTCTACCCATCAAACGGAACAACTTTTACTATGGGAGCAAACCGATCGAAGCAAAAAAAAAATCTGCTGTGGCATGGGTACATTTGAGTCGAGTAGGCATTGCAGTTTAGTATGCAACAGCTGATTTTTTAGTTGCTCTGATCGGTTTGCTCCCATAGTGAAAGTTGTTCAGTTTGATGGGTAGACTATTAGTTTAAAAGGATGCCATTGATATCAATTTCACCCTGTATATATACGGTCGAATTGAGAAACCTCCTCCTTTTTTGAAGTCGGTTAAAAATGAAGTAAAACAAATAAAATATTTTGGCTCATTACATAAACGTGAAAGACACAAATAAGTAGAAGTACACAAAATACATAATAAGATTCAAACTAAATACGTCCATAAATCAAGCGTATTAAGTATCAAATGCTTCGCAGCATCAAGAGTTTCATTAATTTGCTCATTACTCAAAAGGCGTCGGGAACATTAAGACAGCGATGTATCTCTCTGTCTAAAATTAAGTAAGTAATACCTCCGTGTTACCTCATGTGAATCATATTATGGCTAGCTAGGTATATTCCGAGAGATAAGTGTACTTTTTGCAACCATCAGCAGCAAGGCAGTCTTTATGGGGTGTAGAGCATCTCTGTGATGGGGATGGACCAGGTCTGCCTGCATAACTCCAGTCGGTTTAGGAGTTACTGATGATTAAAGGTCTGTAAAAAATTAACGATCAGTTGCAAGGCTCATCGTATTTTATTGTTGTAGTATGCACTGTGGCTATGTGAACAGTACAAAAACTGACATGGTTCATCAGTCGGTTTAGGAGATACAGCCATTCAAAAGTCGGAACTTTGACTTTGACTTGTCGGAGTTTTGCTCTCTTTCTCTTTCGAAATCGCGAAAAAAAATCTGCTGTCCCATACATTGGCTTAAGTAGGTTTGCAGTTTTGTATGGACAGGCCTTAGAAAATTTATATAGGGACTCACCTTGCGGTAGCATTTTCCCTCTGCTACGCTATAAGAACAATTGATCTTGTGCATTTACACCCAATTTTATACCTTATCACTAAACGAGACAGCCTATAATAGCAAAACAATAATTTTTAACTTAGAACGTTTGGGGTTCACACGAACTTTTCATGATTTTTAACATTCAAAATTAGAATCTAAACTTATGGGGAATAAAATCCAAAGTTGCGGATTTCATGTTACCTCGCCCTCCGCAAAAAGTGACAGAATGGTTTCTTAGTAGAATGACACGCGTAACTCGTCCCTATATAAATTGTCTAAGGGCCAGGCAGATTTTTTTTTCGCGATTTCGATTATGGTGCCATAGAGAAAGTTGTTCAGTTTGATGGTCTGATCATCCCCTTAAAAAAGAGGACCCTATATATTCACCGGTTATATAATCATTGATCTTACCCCATCGCTCTTCTTACCCTACCTAACATATTATTATATGTCTGGGAAACTGCGTAGAAAACAATTTAAACGTGTCATTAATTCATTATACATTGTTTATCGGCGAAATTGACTAAGCAACATCACCAACCCACCTACTAACACACAAAAACCGCTGAATATAAGATACGTTGTAAAGGCATTGTCACACTGATTGCTATTGTGAAGTTTAATAAAAGATTTTTCATATTACAGGGTGTAAATTGAAATGCGTGGTCACTGAACAACTTTCACTATGGAGCCAACATCTAAATTGCAAAACAAGAATCAGCTGTTCCGTACGAGTAGCCAATAACGTTTTCTATGGAACAAGTTTTTATTCTCGATTTCGATGTTTGCTCCGTAAAGAAATTATTGGTCTGAAGCATCCTCTAATACCAAAATACATAAAACCTGTTTTGGGGGCGCGACAATCGACTTTTACCTTTAATGTCAGTGTACCAAGTACAAAAATTAGTTCCAAAGATTTTCCGCAACATGGCGAGGTTTTTTTCTGGTCGGGCTTTATTTACCTAACGCACTTAGTTTACACCGTGTATATTAGGGTGGATCACATAATGTATGGAAACATTTTTTTTTGCTTTAATCTTCTTCGGCTAGCATGAAGAAGTTGTAACACCTGTCTACCATTCATAGTATAAAATATGTAAGAGATACATTAATGGTTAGTACTGCCCCAAGCTAACGAAACATGTACAAAATGGCAGTTTATAGTGTTTTTTACAAGTTCCGTTAGCTTGGGGCAGTGCTAAACATTAATGTATCTCTTTCTATTTTATATTATTATTTTATATAATGGTAGATAGGTGTCACAACTTCTTCATGCTAGCCGAAGAAGATTAAAGCAAAAAAATTGTTTTCCATACATTGAGTGATCCACCCTAGTGTATATTCCCTTTCAAGATGGTCGAAAGCTTATTTTAGGATCTCAAAGATGGAATTTTCTTTTTTCGTGTCAGTATTAAGCTATATCGCATGACACACTCATGCAGTAGAAACATTAGCCATTCAGCAATGGTCGTATCGAAGCTGATTTCCTAGGGTACCAGACAAACTTAAGATGGAATGACACCAAAAGACTCAAAGATTTATGTGAAAACTAAATGTAAATTATACTTAAGTACCTGCCTACATTCAACAGTTTTCAACTAATAAGCTAACAAACAGACAGACAGCGCTTGAAGTCTTGCAAGGGTGTTTTAAATGAATTCAGATCCTCAAATTTACAAAGTTTAATTTATTTGACGAGCTAGACTGTTATTACAAGAAGGCATGTTCGCGTTCATAAACTTTGCAAAAGGCACCCCTTCCTTTGTTAGTTTCAGTGCAAGGCGTCGGTTGATAAGTTTGGCTGAAATTCAATCTAAGACTTTAGTTTAATGTTTATTACTTAGAGTTTTTACATTTGTAAGAACATAAACCGCTGCTCTACGTGATCGGAATTTCTACTGCATTGCGATTTATTGTCTTTTTTCTCTATCTTTTGTTAATAATTTTAAGGAAAAAAAAAGCGGTCAGATGCGAGTCGGGTTACTCGTGCACCGAGGGTTCCGTACCACACAACCACAGAACACAACATTATTAACTTTTTGTCCGGGACCTTTAGCGCAAGACCGACTCACACTTGACCGGTTTTTAGTATTTGTTGTTATTCTGTAAAGCTTGTTCTATAATCACACTAAGTTTGACGCTTATATGTATTACCGTTTTTACGATAGAGCGTGAAGAAAAAACGTTGATAAAAACTAGTTTCTTGTTGAGAACCCCGTTAATTTTAAAATTTTGGACATTTTTATTACTTGTTACCAAATCCGTCGTAATAACGCATAATCTGAGAAAATTTCAACTATCTAGCTATTACGGTTTAAAAGTTACAGCCCAAAATAGGTATGACAGACGGACGGACAGACGGACGGACAGACGGACGGACGGACGGACGGACGGACAACGTAGGCTTAGTAATAGGGTCCCGTTTTCACCCTTTGGGTACGGAACCCTAAAAACTGTTAGTATGAGTAATTGAAGCAGCTTGAGCAGGAAGACAAGTGGCGACAGTTGTCTCCGAAGCAAAAGCGCTACTTTGCATTTCTAACCCCTCTTATAATGTTCTGTGGTTTTGACCCATCTCTGGGAAGCGAAACCTCCAATCAATGAAAAAAAATCTCTCGCCTCGGTGTAAAGTTTCCCTAACGGTGCACGGTTGACCCGATAGCCAGTTGGAGTAACGTTTTGCATATTAATGTATGTAAATAATTGAGTATCGAATCCGGCACATATTGGAAGGCCCGCTGCGTCCCACCGACAATGCTCCTCAATTAGAATCAGCCACTATTGTTATCAGCTCCTACCCGTGGCTATGCTAGAAAATGTATTGTGTGAAACTTAGATTAGAACAAAAGAAGAAGCCGCACACGCGTCGAGTGTCTTCTAAAGCCGGTCGGCAAGAGGTGCAAGGAAAGAGCTACCCCGAGTGACAAAAACTAAGTTTGTCTGGCGCACCCTGGGCATAAGCGGTCAGTCTCGATACTACCATTGCTGACTGGCTAATCATTCCTCTACAGCATAAGTACGAGAGGCTGCTATTTATGTATTCGGAATTGGCCAGTTAGAGAACAATGTTTAAAAAAGTAATTACAACATTTAAAAATGCAACTCTTTGGATGAAATCCATTTGTTTCAGGTAGCTGTCATTTGTTTATCCTTTGTGGTGTCATTTTGAAAATTGCGTGTCTTTATCACCACTTTATCACCATGGATTTAACTCGTGAAAACTTTCGTGCTATGATTTATTACGATTTTTTTTTCATGTTGGATTCCGCACAACTTGAGAATTGACCAAAAACGGGCTCGTGTCGATTGGTGTAAAAAAATGTTACAAAAGTACAATCAGGGTGCGTCAAAAGCTGTCTATGATATCTACACAGGTGATGAATCTTGGATATATACATTACGATCCTGAAACTAAACAACAATCCACGGTTTGAATGTTTCGAGCTGTGAAGAGGCTGTTTATTAGTTCAAAATGCACGTTTTGGAGATACCTCTTTCCGACTGGAAAAAGTGCTACGAAAATTGGTTCCAACGTATGCAAAAGTGCATCGATCATCTTGGCGAATAGTTTTAAAAGCAATAAAACTATAATAAATGATATATGATTTTTTCACTTTGCTATTCCGGATATATAAATAGCAGCCCTCGTATAATAGTAATGCGATATAAGTATGGTTCATGCTGATACGAAAGAAGAAGTCTGTTGGACTTTTTTAATTCGGTTCAGGCGATTTTCGTGCGATATAGGGCGGCTGCTGGTAGGTAGGTGGAGGAGGAGATCTTTGCCCTACAGTGGGATAATGCAACTATTTAGGTAATATTTCCTTAATATGAAGATTTGTTAATAGCACGTCATGTAAACATTATATCATTAACTAAGGATACTACTTGATGACTTCTACTTGTGGATGTTCTGAAGTTTCAGAATATCTTTGACTACCCCCTCGGGGAATATAGTCGTGAGCATATGCTATGCTACTACTTGATCTATAAATCTTCCTGTAAGTAGATAAATAAATAACCTTACCTTACCTAACATAATGCAGAAGGTTCATAAAAGTTTACTCAACCTTAACTCATTAAACTCAATTGATAAGCGTAGTGATGAAGTCTGTTTTAATTTTAGAAAGTGTCTTCTGCAAGGAATTTTACTGATTATCAATGAAAATGCTATGTCTTCTCATTTTTCGCTTTATCTTAGGTGTGGGTTTACCCGGAGACAAATATAATTTAAGACAAAACAATTTAGTTAAAGTCTGCTAATATTTATAGTTGTCACATAAAATATACCACTTAGGTACACACGGCGACAGGTCAGGTTACCCTGTTTGGACTTTGAACTATTAGAAGTTGAACGCTGCGAATCGTGCGAGAGGGTGCGGTATGTTGTTGTTGTTTCGTCTCACAGCACGCTGCGCCCGCGCCGGCAGCCGCGTCTATGCAGGCTCTGATACCGAACTATTTTGTGTTTTGTACGTAGTGTAGTTATGGGTATATAGGGTGCGTAACCTGATGTGTCGCCGTGTGTACCATATATTTTTCTCCGTGTAGACTTTTTGAAGAACCAACGTGTACGAGTATGGTCGTTTCTAGACAGTGAACGGTGCATTAATAGAGGGTGTAACAAAACACCCTAGTAATACTTAAGGGGTGCTTCAGACCATCAAACTGAACAACTTTCACTATGGGGCCAATATCGAGAAAAAACGACGTTGGCTCCATAGTGAAAGTTGTTCAGTTTGATGGTCTGAAGCACCCCCTTAAGTATTACTAGGGTGTTTTGTTACACCCTGTATAAGGGGTTAATTTTTTATTTATTTTAAATGTAATATATATCAGTATCTTTACAAAAACAAATAAAATCAGTATTACGTGACCGCAGTGCCGATGCCTGCCGAAAACATTGTATGTAAATATATAAACAAGGCCAAAACATTACGAAGTTGGAAAAAATTCATTTTATCGACTCACTTCTCATCCCGGAATACAAAGTCACATGGAAACAGGCATAAATTCTCATTTGCGTGCGTATCATGTCCTGTCCGTGATCAGACAAATGGATCAGACTTAGACGTAGATGCGATGGATATGGCAATGTTCATTATTATAAAACTAAGTACAGGTGAGTAAGTACCAAATGTCATAATATCATACTTACTCTACCAAAAAATTCTCAGATTTCATGCCTCACACGACTATCGAGCACATTGGAAATGAATCTACGGAATTCGAAAAAAATATTGTCTCATAAAGGTTAGGCTACCAGGCAAGCCCTTAATCCGATCATCTTTGTTTTAGGCTCAAATTGTAGCTGACTAAATAATTGTCTAGAGGAATTTTTCTCAAATTTTTGATACCATTCTTCGAGCAGAAAATATCGAGCGCCAAAATAAAAAATTCGGAAAAAAATGATTTTTTTCACTATTTCGGCCATAATTTTTTTCGTTTTTGACTTTTCGAATAATTCTTTTTGCATCTTACAGCTCCTATAAATACGCGTCTTTTGAGACTTTTTTAAATATCATATCTTCATAACTCTCCGAGATATAAGGGGATCGCACTTTTTCGTGAAATCTGAGCCTATAATGGAGCGAACAAAATACATTTCCAATGTCCAAATCTATGAGACCTCTCAATTTACACAGTTCACCCTTTTGAATATTCTGCAAATACTACAATGAATTAAGCGAAAACATAATACCTGTGTGTCACAAGATTTGATTGATTGGTTGACCTGGCAGTAGTCGCTGGCCTATCAAAGGAGGCAAGATATAGTGGTGGTGCTGTCAAAGTATAAATCATCATCATCATCATTCTCTTGCCCATTTCCCATTATTTGGGGTCGGCGCATTGTCAAAGTATAAATAAATGTAATTAAATCTTGGACTGCAAATTGTCACTCAGATTATTT
This sequence comes from Agonopterix subpropinquella, assembly GCA_922987775.1. Taxonomy (NCBI): domain Eukaryota; kingdom Metazoa; phylum Arthropoda; class Insecta; order Lepidoptera; family Depressariidae; genus Agonopterix; species Agonopterix subpropinquella. Next base: position 10,535,899 of record OV277712.1, read on the forward strand.
AGGCCCATTCAAATTATCAGAATCTAGCCCGGCCTTGTATTATGAAGACTGAACAACGATATCGATACCTATACAACGTGTTAATGAATTAACGCAAAACCTCATACACCCCTACTGATTTATAACAAAATAATTAGATTGCAACAATAATTTCATTATTTTGATAGGTAAAATTTAAAGTTATTCGCATTTTAAGTTTTGAGGCAAAAACATTTTTTTATCATTTCGGCACTGAAAGAAAGCGCTGACGTACTCATGGATAAATTTTTATAATCTTGGTTTGGTAGTAAGTAGGGTGAGTGTGCCCGTGTGGTGGGTTGTCATAGGGTTCAGTTAATTTTAAATTTTGCAAAAAAATTATTTAATATTTTGAAAAAAATTACCGATGTTGAAACCATGATAATTCGATTCTGCTCTCGATTCTAAACAAACTACTTTCTGATTTTGCTTTAATTCATTAACACGTTGTATACATAAATAATTTAGTAGATATTTTCAAACCTCTACAAACCTCTGACTCTACCATATGGCCCTACTAACCAGGAGGGCGATTGCACTAATTTAAAACATCCAAGTTCAATCCTAATCCAATTTCTGTTCTAATCACGTTGCGATCCAATTACTATTCAACTGTGCTGAATTCCGTATCGCGCTAAACTTGACTTATTTACTATGTAACCAAAATATGTGACTGACAGACTTTAACGTATCGCGATTAGCGCGATTACAATACCAAAATATGTGTAAAAAAAAACTGAGCTTCGCACACACGTAATCCAATCACGGTTCAATTAAGATTTATTTACCACAATTGCCCTTCAGGGCGGTGTCTTGCACGTCTTAATATTTAGTTCTTAGAGAGGGGTATGGATAGATTATCGTGGTATGGGCACGTAATGCGGAGAGACGCGTGTCATGTTACGATACTCGAGTGTTAAGTATGAATGTGTATGGCTGCAGTAGGAGAAAAAGGAAGCAGAAAAGATGGATGGATTGTGTGAAGGTTGATATGTGTAAGAATGGAGTGAGTGCTGAAATGACATCTAAAAGTGAGAATGACTACCCCAAATAATGGGTAATATGATAAGAGCTTAGACAATTTAATAGAAAGGACTGGCCTTGCGGTAGCATTTCCCCTTTGCCACTGTATGAGACTAATTGATCCTGTGTATTTACACTCAATTTTATACCTTATCACTAAACGAGACAGCCTATAATTGCGAAACTATAATTTTGAACTTAGAACGTTTGGGGTTCTCACGAGACTACTTTTCATAATTTTTAACATTCAAAATTAGAATCTAAAGTTAGGTATAGGGAATAAAATCCAAAGTTGCGAATTTCATGTTACCTCGTCCCCCGCAAAAAATTACAGAAAATTTTGATAGGAAAATGACACGCGTTATGCGTCCATACTATTAAATTGTCTAAGGAAAAGAGGGGTGGACAGGTTGCGTATCTATTCTCTCTATGTCTGTGGAATCAGCGTTGTTACATAGACAATAAAAACTGCGTAAGAATGAAAAATAGATCCGACAACGCTTGAAAGTGGATGCCTCATGTAGAGGTATTGTTTGAAATGTTTTCTTTAGTTTTTAGGGTTCCGAAGTCAACAAGGAACCCTTATAGTTTCGCCATGTCCGTCCGTCTGTCCGTCCGTCTGTCCGTCCGTCTGTCTGTCCGTCTGTCCGCGGCTTAGCTCAGAGACGCTTAATACTAGAAAGCTGTAATTTGGCATATTGGTATTATGTATACATATTCATTACGCCGACAAAGTGGTAAAATAAAATCTTGAGAAATATTTTTTTTTAGGCTACCTCTCCTACACGTGAAGTGGGGATGCATTTTTTTTCTCGGCTATCCCATGTTGTGGGGTATCGTTGGATAGGTCTTTAAAAAATATTGTGAATTTGGGAAAACCATTTTTCGATTTAGGGATCCGTCAGCGAAATATTAAGCTTTAAAGCGAAAATTTTGGTTAGAGTAAAGTGTCCCCCCCTCTCCCACCTAAACGGAGTAGTAGTAGTTGGAGATCTGAAAAAATTCACGGCAATAGCATATAATATAACGAATTTAAAAGAAAAACTATCACCGCTATGTATTGTAGGCTTTACAAATTTACGAGTAATAGTCAACCAAATAATAAAATGGAGGTACTTTTTAGACTTTATTAGCCGTTAAACCTTAGTATAAAACATAAAGCCTCCTTCTAAGTCCATATTATATTGTAACGGGCAACTACGGAACCCTATCCAGCGCGTGGTCCGACACGCACTTGGCCAGTTATTTTACTATACCTACATAGTGATATAATCGGTATTAACAAAATTAACACACAATTTGGAAACCATTAGTAAGTAGGTAGTGGATTTGGGACTGTTTAAATTAATAGATTTTACCCGCAACTTCGTCCTCAGAAATTATATACAAGGTGTTACATAATTAACCGAAAAAAATTCTTCTTTGAAGCCAATAATTGAAACAGACTATTTTTTGCAGATGGGTAGTGTTTGTAAGTCATTTGTACTCAAACAATAAGAGACGAAGAAGCTTTTTTCGACGAAAAAAATACTAATTGCACGATTATTACTATTATTTTATTAGTGCTTTCTTGGGATCCTTACAATGTATGTGCCTGTGAGCGTTATTTATTTTATTAAATTATTTTTCATGATGACAAATATTAATTAATACTTTATTGAAATTATTCTTTATTTTTTATTTTTGTAATAATAATTTAACTTTTTTGTCAATCTGTTATTTATTGCTTTTTTTGCAACAAAAACGTGGTCTGTCTAAACTTTTCGCGCCATTGGCATTGTTGAGGACAACTCCTCAATTTAACCTAACCTTCTGAATACGGGCATTTATAGGTATCTCGTAGGAAACTTCTTAAAATCTTGAATTCCTTTATTTTCTTTTTCGGCAGATTTTTCTATTCGAAAGGGGTTAGTGAGATTTGTTGGAATGTGGTTTGCGACTACAAGAATGTTAGTAAACCCAGATCTATCCATCGAAACAAAACTATCCAAGCCCAACTGGCCTGGAGCGAAAGCTCCTATCTTTCCAACTAAAATCTGACCTCTTGCATTCGCCAAAAAATTGCAAATAGTATCCCGCGACCTCCCATTATTGTCCGCAAAGGACATCATGGGTCCTCGGCCCTTTATCTAAGCACGTTCCTACCGAACGGTGAACTTCAAAGAAAGAAGCTGTACAGTTGTAAGATTTGTCGTAAGACTAGGTGTGCACTTGATTATAGTTAAATAAAATGTGTAAGTGGGAAGTTTGGAATATTCCTAACATTGAATATGCGCCATAATGAGGGTACGATGAGCACAGGTGGGTGAAAGAGATAGCAAAAGCGATTTACTAAAAAGTGTGGCGAAATAGACACAAAGAATGGGACAGTATTCTGATGTGCAGTGTTATTTCTAGTTCATAATAGTTCAATGATTCTAAATAGATTCTAGAGATTGGGCTTGGTCAGTGACCAATAGCCACCGTGACCTGAACAAAAAATACAGATACAGATGTAGGTATTGTAGCTTTCTATATATTTTTGTATTTATTTATTCATAATGGGTTTGCGCTTGGCTTCAGCTCACCTGATGGAAAGTATGGATGGTAGCGCGCTCACCCAGAAACACTCTTCTTTTAAAAATATCCTGATTGTATTTGCTTGGAAACACAGACGCAGGGAGAGAGTTTCAAACCTAAACAGTTCTCATTATTTAAAAGAGGATGCGAACCTTTTTGTGCGGATAGAATATCGGCTACGTATGGATGCAGTCTCATACTACGTCTTGTCGTACGTTGGTGGAAAGAGGATGGTGGAATCAGGTCATGTAGCTCTTGGGTAAATTCGCCGAAGTGTATCCGATAAAACACCGTCAGAACAATCACCAGTGTTCCAAACTATATAACTTAGGCCTAGACGAGTACCTCATCGTCGATAACTCTCTTAATTCTAATAAATCTACCGTATTCTGGATATCTACAATTTACTAGCAGTGCCAAACTTTGTTTAGCAAGACAGTAGAAAGCCTGTCACCACTTTTAAGATAGTGGACATAGAGCCTACATCGTAATAAAAGCAAAGTAAGTAGGTAGTTAGATGACCATTTGACCACAGAGTTGCAATGAATGAAGGGATGTCGTATAAGTATTATTCGTCCAGACTCCTCACATCTTCAACAATTCGTTGTGTAAGAGAGATTGCTGGCAGAACATTATGGCTGATGGGGCAAAGAGTTCTTGAGCGGCGACCGCGTACCGGAAGGCGCAGCGTGGTTAGGTCCTCAAGGTGGACTGACGACCAGGGTGAAGGTGGCCGAAAGTCCTTGGATGAGGGCAGCAAAGGATCGGTCACTGTGGCGATCCTGGAACGAGGTCTATGTCCAGCAGTGGACGCTATCGGCTGAGATGATGATGATAGTGGTAGGAATATTTGCTGGCCCGAAAAATTTAATATTTATGCCACATCATACAACCGAGTCATACATGAGATTGTACATAATCGTGATAAACATAGTTACTATCTTCCTGGCTTGTCCAACAATTCCTGTACAATTAACAATGTGGACCTAGCTTAACGTTCTATCAGCCGGAAGCACTAGGTCGGCCCAGCCGATAACAAAAGGTTTCCGATGTACATCTCCACCGGATATCGGGCCGAATCGTGAGTTGCGAGGGGCTTCTACAAATTACAGGGCTCTTACAACTTACTACGTGCGTTACGAGAATTTTAATGACTTGCTGATTGCTAGGAAGGTTTGGGTGCGATTTGGATTAGCAAATTAAGTATTAGGGTCCTGACACCTTAAATATAGGTGTCTGTTAAAGACCCAACGGGTTTACATTATACGTCTTTTAAAATATTAGGGGATTTTATAAATGTCTTCTAACTATACTGAGGCGACGTAGGGGGACAAAGGCAAAGAAATTTACAAGATTGTCTGATGGCTACGTTAGAAAGGTCTGGACTGCTGGTCTGGGTCGTATCTCTTCTAAAGGATATCCCTGGCTGTCCAGCGAGGCCATGCAGCCAGCATCATGGATACCTTTGAGCGGGATAAGGTGCGAGGCGGTTTATTTGATTAGATTAAGTTGTTTGACGACGCCTGTGCGGATTTATTTATTGTAATTTGTGAGCCGGACGACGCTACTTCTGGCAGAAAATTTATATTTTTACTGTGGCATGCATGACGAAACGTGTTGTAGATTATTTCCTATGTACCTATACTTCATTCCAAATAAGGGCGACAAGATTTTCAGATTCCTATTTAGCTTTCTGGCTAATTCTGATTACCAAATGTAATATTTTTATTAGAAAGATATACTACCCTACATACACAGATTACCCCCAATAGATACCGCATAATGAACATTTTGTTCACGCCCGAAGTCACCATTGGCAGGGCACGAAACGGTGCAACGTGATTGGCCATTTCAAGGTCGCACTACTTCTAGCTCGCTCACTCGCGTTGCTTATATCAGTGAAAAACCATAGATGTGTGGCGAGCGTCGGCGGCCCTGTATGCGGTATTTATTGGGGATAATCTGTGCCTACATATCTGGGACAGTACAGAAGCTGTTTTAAGAAAAAGTGAGAGTAAGTATTTCAAATCTCTGTTTCCGTAATGCAAGATAGCCTTAAAATTTCGCCGCTATTTGGAAAGGAGTATAGCTGTGTAATAAATTGTACTTTTGTTTATACTGAGACTAAGAGTGCGTTTCGACTGAAGAGACATGCAGGAATCCAGACCAATCAGATGGACTAGATGTGGGATAAAAACTATCTGATTGGTAAATTCCAAGACATCTCATCTCATTCTCGCTCGAATCCGCTCCGCTTCCGTGGCATCGCACCCTGTATAAGATTTGTTTCCTTGTTTATATCATCCCAATGCTGGGCAGAAGCTTTCTGTCACTCGAAATAGCAGGTATTCATCCGGGTCATCCCATAGCCAGCCCAGAACAGAAACGAATGATAACTTGTTTCTTTTCTGGGCTGGCTATAGCCATCTTTCATTGCAATAGCATCTAGGTATGTTATCTTGTTATTTTATTCTGGGTTGACCCGGATGAATATTGGGTAGTCATTGCTTAAACTTAAAAAGATATTTGATATTTGTAGCAATTAAATTAAATTAAATTAAAAATTATTTAATTCAGATTACTCATCTATATTGTGCAATGTTTTTGACATCATAGTTATGATTTTATATGTAAGTAGGTATGTTCAGCAGCGCAGCGTGGGTAGGCCCCTCACACGGTGAACCGACGAACTGGTGAAGGCGGCAGGAAAACGTTGGATGAGGGCAGCGCAGGACCGGTCGTTATGGCGATCCTTGGGGGAGGCCTATGTCCAGCAGTGGACGTCCATCGGCTGAGATGATGATGATGATGATGAGGTATGTTCCTTATAATAATTGTATTATAATCTGGAGTGCGATTTTTGAAACTCATTCTTTGAACTCAGCAGTTGAAAATGTTAATATTACTATGGAGACGTGCATCATTCTACTGTTGATTTGACATTAAAAAATCATACTCCAGGAGTGCGATTTTTGAAAGTCGAATCAGCAGTAGAAAGATGCGTATCTCCATACATTTTCAACTGCTGAGTTCAACGTATGAGCACAGAGTACTATAATACTAGGTATGAGATTCAAAAATCGCACTCCTGATCGAAATTGGAAGATGTTTAGAGATGGATTCTAAAACTTTTGAGAATATCGAATAGAAAATACAGCGTAGCTATTTATGGTAATCTTTTAACAGGAATATAATATTCCAAACGACATACATACAAAATTCGTCTAAAACATGTCCAAAATAAACAAAATACTTAAGCATTGATAAATTATCACAATCATTGAGACAGAATATTAAAAACTCCACTTTAACTTTTAGTGAAAACCCTTAGACAATTTAATAGGGACTTGCCTTGCGGTAGCATTTCCCCTCTGCCACAGTATTAGATCAATTAATCTTGCGCATTTACACCCAATTTTATACCTTATCACTAAACGAGACAGCCTATAATAGCGAAACAATAATTTTGAACTTAGAACGTTTGGGGTTCACACGAGCCTACTTTTCATGATTTTTAACATTAAAAAAAAAAAAAAAAAAATTAGAATCTATACTTATGGGGAATAAAATCCAATGTTGCGGATTTCATGTTACCTCGCCCCCCGCAAAAAGTGGCAGAAATGTTTCTTAGTAGAATGACATGCGTATCTCGTCCCCTATTAAATTGTCTTAGTGAAAACCAAAAGACACTCATCTCATCAATTGTGATGAAAATAAAACATTGTTATTTCGAGCATTGGCTGGAAATAACACACAATGTTTTATTTTAAAAATGCACGTATCCAGATAGATTGGCAATCCAAAATATATCGGGAATTCAGAATGATTACGCGAAACTAAAATCGTTGAATTGTTGATTTTCACGCTGGTGGCATTATAAGCCATGGCATCAAATGTTGTAGGTATTTACAATTTATTTAAATGTAAATTTTTTTATTTAAAAACATCAATTAATCGTCATCATAATTATTCTCTTTACGTTTTACTGCAAGGCATAATTCACAAGACTTAAAAAACCGGCCAAGAGCTATCCAACGACACCTCACTCGATGGAGTAGAAAAAAAACCGGTCAAGTGCGAGTCGGGCTACTCGCGCACCGAGGGTTCCGTACCACACCACCACAGAACACAACATTAAAATCTTTTTTTAACCCGGGACCTTTAGCGCAAGACCGACTCACACTTGGCCGATTTTTAGTATTTGTTGTTATTTTGTAGAGTTTGTTCTATAATCACACTAAGTTTGACGCTTGTATGTATTACCGTTTTTACGATAAAGCGTGAAGAAAAAACGTTTATAAAAACTAGTTTCTTGTTGAGAACCCCCCTTAATTTTTAACTTTTTGACATCTTTATTATTTTTTAACAAATCCGCCGCAATAACGCATAATGTGAGAAAATTCAATTATCTAGCTATAACGGTTCAAAAGTTACAGCCCTAAATAGGTAGGACAGACGGACGGACGGACGGACGGACAACGTAGGCTTAGTAATAGGGTCCCGTTTTCACCCTTTGGGTACGGAACCCTAAAAAATCAATTTTTCAAATCTCCTTATATTGAGGGTCGGGTACGTGCTATGGGTACGTGTCAATAAAAATATGTTTTCTTAATAAAAATTTTTTTCTGTTTTTGGGAACTGCGGAGCACTAAAAAGAAATGAGTACGGATTGGTGAAAGCTAGTACCACAAACACCGGCTGACAGCGTACTGATAGAGTATTTACAAGCCACCTAGACAGTCATTTTGACGGTATCGTGCCTTCATAGTCACTAGCTCGTCTTCAATCATCCACACAGGAGTAGACTTTTTTTTTCTATAAGAAAGAGAAGAGTATGGTAGGTACTACAGGACCAATTTTTACCTCATTCCTCCTGGAAGACGACAGAATATGACAACTCCTGTCAGTGCGATCCTAGGTATGTGAAAGTAACAGTGAAGTGTCTAGTGTGTGGTATTTCCATGATGCTAGGAGAAAGACCAGGGGTGCGATTTTTGAATATCACCGGTGAGCTTGAATCGGTTTTTGAATCTCATTCAAAAGCCTTCTCATACCCATGAGTTCAATACGAGTGGAAAGGGGCACTACGCATATAGGGGGCACTCGTATTGAACTCATGGGTTGGAAATTTTACTAACCGGTGAGATAAAATGCGAACTTTGGGAAATCGGTGAATATAGGCCATTTTCTTCAGCTGGTGACTTTCAAAAATCGCACTTCTGTACCTACCATAGTTAGAAAGAGGTGTAATTCGTGGGTTTGACCTCCCGATACAAAAAAAATCGAAACACGAGTGTTCGGCTCGGCCCGATCTTTCTAATAAGTTCAAGGGTTTACACGTTACCTAAATCTATAGTCAGACTTATTATTCAGCCCATAGCCAAAAGATAAGCTCGAGCAGATAATACATAGATATTATAAGCTGTATTCGCTTTATCCTATAAGTACATTCATTATAAAAAGGTTAATTTACAAAAGGTCAGTTGAAAGTATTTCCACATCGACTTTCGGTTGCCTTTTAAGGTACTTTACCAACAAGGTTATTTTTTGAATGTAAACAAGTTTCACTTGATAATTTCAACTTTTCAAAAAGATAATTGTCAACTTTTATGGCTATCCTAAAGGATATATAGCCTTGGGGCTTTGTAACTTGATACCGAAAAATCACAGATCGAATCGAATAATACATTTAACCAGGTTTCTGGGTTCGAATCCCCGTTCGGCCATGGATGTCATATGTTTGTGCCATCGTTGTATGGTTTCCACAACAAAAAGCTCGTTAGAGCTTACGTGGGATCATTACGATGTGTGCCTGTGGGCGTTATTTATTATTATTTATTAAGAGCAATGCAATTTTATTCATCATCAGTCCGTATCCACCAACAGGCCATAAGTCCCCCCCCCCCCCATTGTGCTATTCCTCTCGGTTCTGCGCCAATCGCATCTAGCCCAGTCATTTTACGGTTGGAGCCGGGACTAATTAGTAATTGGTATTTTTTTTCGGTACAGTATTTAAGAGCCAATTTGAGCGTAGAAATGTACCAAAATTAAAAAAGAATCTCGTCAGCAACAGTTCCAAATTTAAAATTTTGGTATTATCTCGTTATGAAAAAACCTGATGGTATTTTTTTTCTGCACATATTTAAGGCATTATCATTATACATACTTCAAACATGATGTAAATATGTTTGGCTACTTATAAGGTTTTGAAAAATACATTCATATTTTCTAATAAAAATCTCTTTTTTAAATTTCAATGCCTAAAATAATTTACATTGTAAAATCTTATTCAAATGAGTGCATGGTATTAATATCATTAATTTAAAAGTCTTCTGGGACTCACAATTTTGATTTCTATGTTGCGTAGCGAATTTTTTTTAATTCGTTTTCAGACAGTCTTTTTGTCACTAATAGTACCGGTTGCAGATTAAAAGTCCAATTAGTAATTACTTCAAACCTCTCCTAACAAAAGTCCGTAAAATGACTGGGCTAATCCAGGTCTTATCGATACTTATCCAGATGTAGTCAGCCCACCTACCTGCCGGACGACCCACTCCTATTTCGAGAGATAGACGTACTTTTGGTATGACCATCAGCTGCATGACTGATTCAGTATTCATAGGGTGTAGAGTGGGAGTGGGGGTGGGAGTATTTCTGTGATGGGAATGGACCAGGTCTGCCTACATAACTACAGTCGGTTTACGAGTTACTTAGTGAGTAACAAATTTTTCTATATTTTATTTTGCCACTTCATGTCGGCGTGAATAATATATTATATACCTACCTATCCAAAATTACAGCTTTCTAGTACTAAGCGACTCTGAGCTAAGCCGCGGACAGACAGACAGACGGACATGGTGAAACTATAACGGTTCCTTGTTGACTTCGGAACCCTAAAAATTTAAGTGTTTTAAAAAATGAATGTCAAACAACAACCGAGTACGTTCCGTTGAGGACAGAGACAATGAAGGACAAACTTGTTGGTGCGACCCTTTGGTTATTTCCTGGGTTCTGTATAATAAACAGGTGTTACAGAAAGGTGTGGTCACAACCTGCATGTAATACACAAACACCCGGTTGTTGGTATATAATTATAATAAATTTTTAAAATTAATACTTTACTACTTATACAGGGTGTAACAAAAGATCCTAGTAATACTTACTCTGGCACCAGGGCCCTGTACATACGATAAGAAGAAGAAGAAGAAGTAATACTTAAGGGGATGCTTAAGCCCGTTAAACTGCCCATGAAACTGAACAACTTTCACAATGGAGTCAACTTCGAAATCGCGAAAAAAAAATCCGCTCTTTCATACAAAACTGCAGTACCGTCTCGACTAAAATGTATGGGATGGCGTATTTTTTATTTTTTCTCGACATTAGCTCCATAGTGAAAGTTGTTCAGATTGATGGTCTGAAGCACCCCCTTAAGTATTACAAGGGTGTTTTGTTACACCCTGTATACTTTTAATGGCGAATCTATTAAACAGTTAAATTATGTATCGATTGTACTTTTAGGAATAATTTGTTTTAAATAATCTATGAAAACATTGTGAGGAAACCTGCATGCTTCAATTCCATTCCATTACAAGTGGCGACGGGCTCACTCCCCGTCACACTGGACAGAGTTTCGGTACTAGTGAAACGTGGATGTTCTGAGGTTTCAGAATATCTCTGACTACCCCCTCGGGGAATATACAGGGTGAAATTGATATCATTGGCATCCTTTTAAACTAAGAGTCTACCCATCAAACTGAACAACTTATACTAAGGGAGCAAACAGATCGGAGCAAAAAAAAAATCTGCTGTTGCATACATTTGAGTCGAGTAGGCATTGCAGTTTAGCATGGGACAGCTGATTTTTTAGTTGCTCCGATCGGTTTGCTCCCATTGTAAAAGTTGTTCAGTTTGATGGGTAGACTCTTAGTTTAAAAGGATGCCAATGATATCAATTTCACCATGTAGTTGTGAGAATATGCATGCATGTATGTATGCAAATAATCTATGAAGCTAAGTAAAAACTTGGACATGGTATTACATAACTCATTGAAATTCGGCACGCAGCAAGCACTTTCACAGAAGGAGAATCCTTGGGTCACCGTTCTTGTCAGCTGTCGACGGAACCCTAAAATCCAGCAGTTTGTGCAATCTCTAATTAATATTAAAATCCAATTCTGCATCCGGGTTGCTTGCTACCCGTTGCGCTGAAAACTTTAATCTAGTTTATATCCGTTTGGACGTGCTGTTTTCTACTAAATTGAGATTTCCACAGCTATGAATTGAATAAATTTTACATTCAGAAGACCTATAAAATTTCCGAACAGTTGTTGAATTAAATTGTCAGTTTCCGCTCTTGTGTGCAACTCTGTAATAATTTCTGTTTGCAGGTTTGTATAAGGAAATGAGTTGTAAAATTTGTCTTCTCTTTTCGGAGTTTGTGCTTTTAGTTTTAAAGCGTGTTTGATATTTGACTTCCTCCATGAATAAAGGAATGCATGCTGCGTGGATTTACATCTACGGGGCGTAAAGTTATCAACTTCGAAATCGCGAATCAAAAATTTGTTGTTTCGTAGAAAACTGCAATGCCTACTCAACTCAAATGTAAGGAACAGCTGTTTTTTTTTTTTCAGAGTTTTTCTCTTCATAGTGAAAGTTGTTCAGTTTTATGGTCTTCACTATCCCTTTAAATATTGTTAGGGTGCTTTGTTACACCCTGTATAAACTATACACACGGTGTTAATTGCAATGTGTTACTTATTAAAAGAGGTGATTCAGACCAACAAACTGAAAATTCTTCTATTTTAAATCAATATTGAAATCGCGGCGAAAAATCACCTACTAGAAGCGAAACCCATCAGACTTTTTGTAACACTCGTTTAAGCTAATTGGCTCAACCTTACTTAGCACAGTACAAAATATTCAGTGTCATTATACAAATGTCCAGTAGTGGACGTCCATCGGCTGAGATGATGATGTTCATACAAATCCTTGCCCCTAAGCGGATTTGAACCCGCGACCCTCGGTACAGCAGGCCGGTTCACTACCGACGAGCTATCGGGTTGAACCCGCGACTCTCGGTACAGCAGGCCGGTTCACACCGATGAGCTATTGGGTTGAACCCGCGACTCTCGGTACAGCAGGCCGATTCACACCGACGAGATCGGGTTGAACCCGCGACCCTCAGTACAGCAGGCCGGTTCACTACCGACGAGCTATCGGGCCGATCTTTTCCCGTGGATGTCTGTTTATTGTGGAGTTCCTTTGTGGGCAAAAAGTGTAGCCCCTATTACCACATCACCACCAGGAACCAGGCACCAGGAAACCGTGGTGGTCCAGTGGCGAGTAACCTTGCCTGCCATGCAGGAGGCGATGGTTCGATCCCCGTCCAGGCAGACTCGTACCAATGAGTTTTTCTGAATTTATGTACGATTTGTAACACTACTGGCTTTTCGGTGAAGGAAAACATCGTGAGGAAACCTGCATGCTTCAATTTCGAGGCATGTATGATGTATTGTGCGTACTGCCCATTACAGGTGGCGACGGGCTCACTCCCCGTCACACTGGACAGAGTTTCGGTACTACTAGTGAAACGTGGATGTTCTGAAATTTCAGAATATCTCTGACTACCCCCTTGGGGAATATAGTCGTGAGCATATGCCTATTACCACATGACACGTCATTTCATCCTCATACTAAAACCTCACTCGTATCTGTTGGTATTGGTATGCATTAAAAGTGTAACTATTAAATAATCTGTGGTGTAGGTATTATAGGTATGTACCTACTTTCGTATCGACTTTTTAAGTTGTCAGTTGTAGATTTAGCATGCACATCAACTTAATCCCCAACAGCACAAATATCTACAAGATGTCTAATAGATATCTACAAAATATCTAAGTGTCTAAGTGGCGACGGGCTCACTGCCCGTCACACTGGGCAGAGTTTCGGTACTACTAGTGAAACGTGGATGTTCTGAAGTTTCAGAATATCTCTGACTACCCCCTCGGGGAATATAGTCGTGAGCATATGCTGCTATGCTATCTAAGTGTCTACAAAATATCTAATAGATATCTAGTAGATATTCTGTGCTGTGTGGGATGTTAAGGTCAAAAATTCAAAGTAAGCAAAAAATTGTATTAAATGTTGAAATCTATTTATTACATAAATGTTGTAACCAGTTTATAATGAAAATAACATTATTTAGTTTAAAAATAATTATTGGTAATCATTTTCATTTTGATTTTCAGTTCTAATTTCATCCGAGGACTGCTTTTGCTATGGCGGTAGATTTAGCATATATCTGGCCATAAATTGTAATACTATAAGCCATATTACGAAAGCAAAAAATACAATAATTACATCTTGTAAATTAATTGTAAAGTTGATTTTGGAGGTGGTGGGCGCTGGTGAGGAGCGGGGGGCGGGGCTAGCATCATTCGTATTGGCGGTGGGTTTAGCACTTGTTTTAGTGGTTTTGGGTGCAGTTTCAGTCTTTTTTGAGGCGGCGGGTTTAGCATCATTTTTACTGGAGGCGGTGGGGCTAATATCATCCTTACCTGCTTTTTTTGTCATCACATACGAATTTATAATAAGCAGGAAAGTGATCAACAGTTGTGCCGTCATATTGCAGGTAGTTGTAATGTAGTAGATGGTTAGAGGAAATAAGTATATCTTCAAGCATCTTCATTCAAATACAACATCTTTTGCCACTGACAATGAAGCATACAATAGCAAAGAGTAATACGAGTATAACCAATGAACCAACCACTGTTAACAGCTGATTCAGATTGAAACTTATTCCACATCCCTGTTCCATCTCGATGTCTTATGAACAGGTCTTCAAAGTTTGTTTCTAACATCCTTGAAAATACCTGCACATGAAGCTCATTACAATCAATAATGTAACAAATGCAAAGGCTATCAGTATAATCTGAAGTACATCTATGTTATAGCATGTATTGTCCATTGTTTATCGTCCATTTACAATATGGCATACAACGAGAAACAGAAGGATCAAGATGACAATTGAACCGATTACCATCAGCAGTTGATTTAGATTGAATTCGAGGCCACAAGTGCGGATAGCGGTAGGTGCAGGTGTAGTTGCAGGTCCAGAGCTTTTTGATTTACCATTGGCCATCGCTTAACCTATTGTCAAAACCATGATACCAGCGCCTTTTATTTTCATCACCAATTTGTATCACATCAATTTTGATTTGATTTTCTTGTGTAAATTGAAAACTTGCAATTTATTTCAACATTTTCTTGTTTGAATCGTGAAAATTGTCTGTCAAGTGACGTTTTTTGTGATGGATTCGTTGGTTTCGTTTGACATGTGGATTTATTTTTATATTTTACAGGAAAGAGTATTTAGTTGGTAGAGTTACAACCAAGAAGCTTGAAATTTTCCCTACAGAGAGTTACAACCATTTAAATCTCATGCAGATGGAAAGGACAATACCTATTTCCAGCTTCCTATATAGTGGAGTCCCTGGAGAATTTTACTTCGGAACCCATTAAAACTACTCCGATTACGAAAATTTTTTTTAAATGTAGTTAATTTAAAATACCTACTACAACCTTTACAGTTTAAAAATTTACGCTTTTTTTCCGTATACAAATCTTTAAACTAGTGTAACTTTGAAACTATAATAAAAAAAATTGCCTCAATGCAAAGAGAATGTCCTGTTCTTACATGAATTGGCAAGTGGTGAATAATTTTTTCTTAAAATTAGTTTTTTTGTAGTTACAACTTTTTACATGACTAAGAGCGTCAATTTTTAAACTATTTAGGTTGTAGTATTTTAGATTACGGACGTTTTTAAAAAAAATAATGAGATCGGAGTAGTTTTGACCGGTTCCGAAACAATAGACTTTTTAAAGCTACAGGTACTCGGTTCATAACCGTACAATACGTTACTGACAAAGAACAAACAAAACTACATTTGAAAAAACATTTGTAATAAATAACAACATCTTATTTTATCGCATATAGGAAGGAAGTATAGAGTGAACATCGCGCTTCATGACGTTGCCCCATTCAACTGCGGCGATATAGTACTCTGGCATTTAGTCGCTCTCTCACTGCGGTCACGTGTAGCAGTTACATTGAAAACAATTTAATCTGCATAAAAAATGCCGTGGTGTGTACTGAGATACTGCACAAACAATTCAAGAAATGTAAGCAAATGTAACTTTTCATAGGTAAGCAAGACGAATTAATAATTAAAAATAATTTTTAATATTGTTTTAAACAATATTTTTTTCTCGCCCTCTAAAATATATTAAGCAAATGTAAATAGGGACAAACCTATACGCGAAAAAGAGAAGACATTACACGAAGCATTACATTACATTACATTTGTTTTTTCTTTTTGGTGTGAAATAAAGTATAATTGATTGATTGATTGATTGATTGAAGCTATGTATATTTTTTGTCTTTCTCACGCGTATAGTTTTTACTACCTTCTTATCTCTCTCTCTCTGCAATCTTCTTGCACACGGCCCGCCGTTTGCCTCACCGGCTGCCGCACATAGCGCATGAATTGTGTTTGTTGCACTATCTCTATAGGGTCCTTCTTAATATGCTGACACTTTTTTAAGGGGGTGATCAGACCGTCAAACTGAACAACTTCCTCTATGGGACCAACATCAAAATCGGGAAAAAAAAATCATCTCTTCCATACAAAACTGCAAACCTACTCGGAGCCAAACGTATGGGACAACTGTTTTTTTTTCGCGATTTCGATGTTGATTCCATAGAGAAAGTTGTTCAGTTTCATAGTCTGGTCATCGCCTCAAAAAAGTGTCAGCATATTAAGAAGGACCCTGTATACTTCCTTCCTCTATGTTTTATCGTCATAATTTATGTAGGTAATAATGGAGAAATATCCCTATTTATATTCACGATTTCCTTACGCAAATGACGTAAACCTATACCTACATAAAATCAGGCGTCCAATTTCCCCTTCCTGTAAAACAAAATAACAATTAATACAAAGTTAACCAATTAAATTATTTCCTTCACCGTCGTTTGCTTCTGCTGCAGTTAGTCTACGCTATGTATAACTACTTTCATACAATTTTTATGAGACAATAAATACCTTATATGCACAAATTAAGTACAGCCTAGCAAATACTGAAACGGTGAACTCAGACCATTAAACTGAACAACTTTCACTACGGAGCCTACCTCAGGAAACGCGAAAAAAAATCAGCTGTCCCATACAAAACTGCTGTTCCTACCCGACTAAAATGTATGGAACAGCTGAATTTTTTTCGCGTTTCCTGAGGTAGGCTCCGTAGTGAAAGTTGTTCAGTTTAATGGTCTGAGTTCACCGTTCCAGTATTTGCTTGGCTGTCACCTACACCCTGTAGATATAGTTTGTTAGTTACCTATACATTTAATATAGAAAACATATATAGGGGTCTTTCTTAATATGCTGACACTTTTTTTAGGGGATGATCAGACTGTCAAACTGCGCTGCTAGCATGCCACACACGACAAAGCGTTTAAACGAGAAAAACGTCATGCGCGCTCTGTCTGGCATACGTAAAATTATAAAAATGGAGGCACATCTCGATATTTATCGTTTTCTCGGGGGTGGCATGCGAGGCCTACTGAACAACTTTCTCTATGGCACCAACATCGAAATCGCGAAAAAAAAAAATCCGCTCGTCCATACAAAACTGCAAACCTACTCAAGCCAAATGTATGGGACAGCTGATTTTTTTTCGCGATTTCTATGTTGGTGCCATAGAGATAGTTGTTCAGTTTGATGGTCTGATCATGCCCTTAAAAAGTGTCAGCATATTAAGAAGGACCCTGTATTTGTGAATTGATAACACCACCTCATTAAATGTGCACTGTAAAAAAATCATGATACTGATCAACATAATTATTGTGATGCTATGATAATGATGTGAAGGATTTCCTATTGTAAACTTTGACAATTTAATAGGTACGAGTTACGCGTGTTATTCTACTAAGAAACATTTCTGCCACTTTTTGCGGGGGGCGAGGTAGGTAACATGAAATGCTGCCAGCATCTTGGCTACCCTCCCGCGCGGTCCAAACCTGCACCATATATTTAGGTTAAGTTAGTTTTAGGTTCTCAATATTTTTATTTATTTTTAATGTACTTACCCACTTTTATTTGTTTTACCAATAAATAATAAAACATGAAATCTAATCTAATGATTTTATTCCCCATAAGCACAGATTATTTAATATGCCATAAGTTTAGATTCTAATTTTGAATGTTAAAAATCATGACAAGTAGTCTCGTGTGAACCCCAAACATTCCAAGTTCAAAATTATTTTTTCGCTATTATAAGCTGTCTCGTTTAGTGATAAGGTATAAAATTGGGTGTAAATGCGCAAGATTAATTGATCTAATACCGTAGCCCCTGTGACAGTAGCAGAGGGGAAATGCTACCGCAAGGCGAGTCCCTATTAAATTGTCTAAGTATATAAATCATTAATCATCGACGACCCGGTTGGTGTAACGGTTACCACGCCGGATTGCCAAACCAGGGTCCTGGGTTCGAATCCCGGTTTGGTCATGGATGTTAATATGTTCGTGCACTGAAAAAAAAATTGTTTACTTCAACCAATATCTTGTTTATGATAATCATACATCATGAATCCATAAGAGCCTGTCAACATCATGACTTCTCTGACTAAGAGAACTTTGTTAAACGAATTCGGCTTGCTGTTAAAACTACCATCTTTTGTTTTTAGTAAACAATAATAACGTCATTTCAATTATTTTGGTGCTAATCTGCTTATTAAGAGAAAATACTTCTTAGTTGGCTCGCATTTTTTTCAGTGTGCTGTTGTTGTATGGTTTCCATATTAAAAGCCTATAGTGCTTAACTTGGAATCATTACAATGTATGTGCCTGTGAGCGTTATTTATTTTAATCATTTTTAATGTGGCAATTCCATTGACGTGGAATACTATGGACGCCGGGTCTAGCACAATATTCTTAAAAAAAAGTGTCCGAGACTAAATTACACAAACTTAAGTAACGTGTAGTACTATAAACCATAGAACATTATAAGAGAGGTTAGAAGTGCAAAGTAGGCGTGGAACGTGTCGCCTGTCGCCACAGTTATGCAATGATTTGCATAGCACCATAAGGCGCGCGGCGTGGTGCGAGCGAGAGGGTATGAGTAATTGTAGCAGCGTGAGCAGGAAGACAAGTGGCGACAGCCATCTCCGAAGCAAAACCGCTACTTTGCATTCTTATAATGTTCTGTGATATAAACCAACTAAAGACATTGAAAATGCATGAAATTCTTTTCCATTTCACTCCCCCATCGGGGCACGACGCGTACGCATAGTGGGCCGGTCAAATGAAGACTGTCGTGTAATTGGTTCTCTTTTTACGTTTTGGTGCTCTTATTGATCGGATACTTTTGAGCGCGGACCCTGCGTCCAGTAGTTGGTAAGTCAATGGGCAATTCCATTCACAAATTGCGTAAACAAAAGATGGTACGTAAACTTAGTCGTCACATTAGCAATTTAAGTAGTATCTTTCTCATGATGTTAGATATAGCTCATAACTTCATAGCCTAGCCCACCGCCGCAGGCCTGCTTGTCGGTCTTCTACAGATTGTACTTCGGTGAGTGTGCCCAAGAGCTGCATGAGCTCATCCCACCTTCCCCTTTCTACAATCGGACTTCCAGACGCACTGCGGGATATCACCCCTTCTTGGTTGACATCCCACATATCCGCACCTAGCGCCTTTCTGAATCTTTTATAATGTGCACAGCCAAGGAGTGGAATGCCTTACCTGCGTCAGTATTTCCGAGTACTTACAACCCGAATTCCTTTAAAGTACGAGTGAATAGGCATCTTCTGGGTAAACTCGCTACATCTACGACCCCATCTTCGTCCTGAGGACTGGATTGAGGTAAAGAGCAAACCCATAGTTAATAAAAAAAAAGCTAAACTATTGCACAATTTGATCGGGGGAATTCTTACGGAGGTAAATTTTTTTTACACTCACAGGCACATACATTGTAATGATCCCAAATAATTTCAAGATTCAATATAGGCACATAGGTATATGTATATGTCCTATAGAATCAGTTTCCATTTATATCTTTTCTATCAAACACCAGTGTTAATAAAACTACTAAGTTTTTGAGACCATTTATTAAACCAAACTTATATTCTAACTTCTAGTACAATCCCACTTTCTAAGGAAACTAAACGTCATTTCGACTGAAAACCAACTTAAATGTAAATAACACAAAATACATTCTAAATGCAAGCTGTATAGTCGACTAACCTGATGGCAAATTAAAATTGTTTTAACTTTTTGGTGATATCACAGCAATCCAACAAGAATATCTTTAACTAAACTTTAAAACGCTTGAGGAATACAATACCAATAAATATAAGTGCAAGTACTTATTTAATAAATAGTTATTCATAAATGCAGACCAGAAAAACGACAAGATAAATGTTTATAGTGCAAAAATAGAACTGTGCTTAAATAATTAACATCAATTTTTTAAATATCTGTTGGTCTATTTACATTGTTACTAAAGAAGTATAACTACTTTTTACATTTTGTTAATAAACCATGCAAGTACACTTATCAGAGAGAGAAGAAAGGTTAATAGTGTTCCAGAAAGATAAAAAGAAACCCGTTAGAGAAGAAAATTGTAGAAGTGAAGAAACAAATTACTGTTTTTTGTACTTTTTGAGGAAACGTGCGCGGCTGTTCTCCATGGATCTGGTGACCAACCAGACACCGAAAGCTCCTGTAATTCCGTGAACCAAGTTGATTCCATTCAACATGAGAGCATGAGGTAGGTAACCGGTAGTCTTTGCAGCTGTACCCAACAAACTTAGAGCAGATTTCACGTAGGCTTTTGCAGTAGGAGCGAAGAAGGTACTACGCTTGATACCAGACATGTTGGTGCAAACGAAACCTGGGAGAATGCATTGGACAATAATACCCTTTTTCCCGTATTCCATTTCAAGGCCCTCGGAGAATTTGTCAACGTATGCCTGTGAACAATTTTTGCACATTGAATGTTGTTTAATTAATTCTTCGCTAGGAAATGTCTGTCGTATAATGGTCGGTATCATTTCGTATCGGACCTTATTAATCTACTTGTGACTCAGAAACTGATATAAGACACATCTAGGAAATGAAAGAGGCGTTCTGTCGTTGTTCTTTCATAATGAGCATACTCCTATACTCGGAGCTTTGATTAAAATAGCAAGATAGGTGACTAGCCTATAGCGCATGGACCGCATAAATTGAGCCCCCGTCGTCGCCTAATTTACTTAGAGGGTTATTGCGTGATTGAGATACTTTTTGTATTTCACGTGCTTAAAAATCGCTGTAGAAATCATTCAAAAAGAAAAAAAAAACAAATCACCCGGCATTACTTTTCACTCGCAACGCAAGTGCATGAAAAGCAGATCCATTTTTCGAGGGCGTTTAATGTAAGAACGTTACCTATCTTCCGCTATTTTATTTTAATCAAAGCTCAGAAGTATACCTAATTATTGTTTTTTGTCTTTCTGCTTTTTAGCAATCTGTTTTAAAATAAGCCACTCTTTTTGCTGAATTTTAAACCCATCAATTTGCATGACTCCATATGAGCCTGTCAACATCATGACTTCTCCGACTAAGAGAACTTTGTTAAACGAATTCGGCTTGTTGTTACAACTAACCATCTTTTGTTTTTAGTAAACAATCATAACGTCATTTCAATTATTTTGGTGCTAATTAAGAGTCTTAGTAGGCTCGCATTTTTTTCAGTGTACAAAGTGGACATCCGTCTTTCACCCTGCAGATTTCAAATACATTTAAAATTACCTTTGAAGCAGCGTAGACGGTAAGCAAAGGGCTCGGAATCATGGAAGAGCCTGACCCAACGTTGATGACAACTCCTTTCTCCCTCTTCACCATGCCTGGTAGAACCAGCCCGGTCATACGGGTGACGGAGACCATGTTCGCGTTGATTAGTGTCGTCATCACTTTATCCCTGGCAAAGAAAAATTTAGTTAGAACGGTTGGGTGGGAGTGGGATTAAAAATAGCTTTCCAGAAGAAGGCTGAGTCATTGCAGCGCAATTCGATAAATGCACATTTCGTTCAATGTTAATTGATGACAACAAAGATGAAGAATTAGTCGCATTGACCTAATAGGAATGTAAAATAGACGCCCCAGACCAATGCCTATCGCGGTGTCACGGCATGACGCCGCGATAAACGTTTTATCGCGCCTGCTAACTCGTTCGTTCGCGCGCAAAAAGAAAAAAAGCAAGGGCGCGATAGCGCTTTATCGCGCCGTCATGCCGCGGCCGCAAGTCTCATATAAAATGTAAAAAAAATGAAAATAAAATTGAAATTGAAATGAAAGTTATTTTGAAATCACAAAATCACACACAAATCAAGTTTGCCTGGCACTATTATTATACGTTGTATTTGATTAATAAACATAGTCGTATTATTATAGGTAGTATGATTGATTACTGTCAGCTAGTTGGCAAAAGAGCTCTTTTGGAGCTCTTTTTTTGGCTTTAACATTTTTGGAGCGTTGATGGGTTGTCTAGTCCTGTTAAATGTATTGTCGTATCATTTTGTCAAAGATTCGTTTTAATAAACACTACAATCGAGAATGCCTCGCATGCGACATTAGGATAAAGTATAAGCATGTCGATTATTATCGATACAGAACAGAGTTCTCTTCTTTTCACTACAAATAATTTGTATAAATTCTCTAAGGAAACTATAATATTGTGTAAACTCAGGTAAATCGTTGATCCGATTGAGCTTATTCTATTCTTGGAACAACATTTTTTACTAAGCTAACTTTATGATAACACAGTGCAGTTTGATTCTGTTGTATAAGGCTTTCTTTCGCAAAAAAAGACCGGGATATGCCATATTCCAACGTGCTGTCATATGAATAGATAATTCTTTCTTCTTATCGTGTGGGCAGAGCCCTGTTGTCAGAGTTTTTTCAGACCGCCTTACGGCCTCTGACGTGGTTTTTAGGTAACGACTACCACCAGAGATAGTAGCCGGGACCAACGGGTTAACGTGCCATCCGAAGCACGGAATCATTTTTCTTTTCAGAAAATCAGGTGATTCAGCCTGCAATGTCCTAACCAACTGGGGAAAAACGCACAAAGTGACATATCACTAGGTGTCCCCCGTGGGAATCGAACCCACGACCTCCGTGTCGAGAGCCTAATACACACTATTATTACCTATTCATATGGCGCTGTATTGGTTTTTTGGAGGGAAGTTAGTCGTCAATCTATGAGAGTATTTTCAAGTTACTACGAATATGTCTTGGCTTCACGATCACGATCGACAATTTCTTCGACAAACTGCTTGTCGTGCCTTCTTACTTTCAAAGTACGAGTCATATCATACACGCGATTTATGAGCTTTCGTCGGAACGACATCTCTGCGATTCCGCCGCGTTCTTGCCGTATATCTGCTGCGATGGAATATTCCGAGAGATAAGTGTACTTTTTGCAACCATCAGCAGCAAGGCTGATTTAGTGTTTATGGGGTGTAGAGCTTCTTTGTAATGGGGATGGAACAGGTCTGCCTGCATAACTCCAGTCGGTTTAGGAGTTACTGATGATTAAAGGTCTGTAAAAAATTAACGATCAGCTGCAAGGCTGATCGTATGTTATTGTTGTAGTGTGCACTGTAGCAATGTGAACAGTAAAAAAACTGACATGGTTCATCAGTCGGTTTAGGAGATACAGCCATTCAAAGGTCGGAACTTTGACTGGCTGTATCTCCTAATAGTTCAGTAAATCTGTTTGGAAAATGATACCCTACCTTACAAAAGGTCGGGTATCCGGGATTTTTGGATATGTTATACAGGTAGAGGTCCTTAATAAAAATAAAAGTTTTCGGACCTTGGGGTCCTGCCGCGGGCTCTGGTGTGACCATAAAACAACGAAAATTTTGAGACTTTTTCAATAAAACTTAAACGTTGCGTTTTAGAGCAAACTTGTTTACTAAAGCTTTAAAGAAGACCAAATCCGCTACAATTTGATAGTTGAATCATCTTTATATACTGAATAGTTCCCAAGATACAACACCTCAAAGTATGGATAGGTATGACTAATTCCTTAAAATTTCGTTTTTTTTTTTAAATTAAATATGCTATTAACTTTGGGTTTCACTGTGAAGGTGTTCAGAAGAAGTATAAATAATGCGCTACAATATGTTTTTTGAACCATAAGATGCGACACTTGTAAATTTTCAGCAAATGTCAATTGGTAAACAAATACTTAGATATCGAACAGAATTTTTTTTTTTTACAAAATAAAATGTAGCCTATGGTAATCAGGGATAGTGTAGCTTTCTATCAGTGAAAAAATTTTACGAATCGGTTTGGTACTTCCAGAGATTACCTACATACAAAAAACCCTCTTGAGCCCAGCTTTTCTGCACCCATAGGCATAGGGCAGTTAGGAATTAGCCCTAACTGCCCTTATTTTGAAGTGCTGTATCTCGGTAACTATACAGTATAAAAAGATGATTCAAAAACCAAACTGTAGCGCATGCTTTAGATTTTAAATAATGAAAACTGAAAAATCTTCTAAATTTTCTTTCTTTTATGGACATGGCAGAGCCCGCGGCAGCACCTCAAGGTCAAAAACTTGGATTTTTAATAAGGACCTATACCCGTATAACATATAAAAAAATCGTGGATACCGGACCTTTTGCAAGGTAAAATGTTTACATTTACTAGGCTATAAACCGACTGACAGAACTTGACAGTTTTTGTACTGTTCACATAGCTACAGTGCATACTACAACAATATCATACGATCAGCCGTGCAGCTGATCGTTAATTTTTTACAGACCTTTAATCAACAGTAACTCCTTAACCGACTGGAGTTACGCAGGCAGACCTGGTCCATCCCCACCACAGAGATGCTCTACACCCCATAAACACTGAATCAGCCTAGCTGCTGATGGTTGCAAAAAGTACACTTATCTCTTATACTAGAAGGTTCGGCAATGCCGCGGCGCTGCGCTGGCGTGCAAGGCCTCTACCCGGACATTCCAAGTTCGCAATTGCGTGAACGTTTTCGTTCCAATGTCAACTCTATTACAATGAAGTTCAGACCGAAACGGTCTCGAAATATCGAAAATCGAAAGTCCGGGTACAGGGCCAGTTTTGACGTCGTTGCGGTGCATTTGCGATGTCACCTACCTACGTTCTAAAATAGCATTTGTGTAATTTACGATGGTCCTCGTATTGAAAGCCTACTAAAGCGGCCACCCTGTCCACCAGATGGTGCTTAGCTTCGATAATCATTACGATTATCACTACTTTAGCAACTGAGTGAAAATCTCAATTTTATTGTTCTCTCGTCATAGTAATTAAGTATCCTGTGATTTACTGCCACAATATTATTACCTCATGACAGGTTTCCATTTCCCTGATTCTATTATATTGCCAATGTTATACAACTGCTTGCAAGAGAAACCATTAGTGCTAATGATATTACAGTGAGAATGTCTGTATATTATATAAAACGTAAAAGGTATATTTCTATGTACTCTAGCTATCATCATCATCATCTACAGCCTAAACCCTCTCACTGCTGGGTATCACCGAATATACGGGGTGTAAAATTAAATAAAGTACTTCAAACCATCAAACTGAACAACTTTCAATACGGCGGGCGCCAATATTGAAAAATAGTTTAAAAATCTGCTGTTCCATAGAAAACGTCAATGGCTACTCGACAAAAATAAACTAAACGTTAAACTAAACAAACCTTATTAGCACTTAATTGACAAATTTTTGGTTTTTGGCACAAAAAACGTATGAGTACCCTAAAAAAAAATATCAGACTTGGTCTAGGACATAGTCTACAAAAACAAGGTCTTCTATTCCCAGAGTGACACAAGCCTACGTCACAAAAAAATGGCCGCTAAACATGGTAAAAGGGTAAGATGACGTAGGCTTGTGTCAGTCACGTGGTCAGTCACGTGATCGGAAGAGAATACCGGGCGCAGTATATTATTGTACCATGGTCTAGGACAAATATGGCTCAACATGTTCTAAATGGTCTATACTAACGTCCCTTCAAAGGTTCAAACTCAGCTTCAAACCCACCTTCCAAACACCCTGTATAACGAATTTAAAAGGAAAACTATCACTGCTAAGTAGGCTTTACAAGTTTACGAGTAATAGTCGATCAACTTATGAAATGTACTTTTTGAACATTTTTAGCCGTTAAACCTCAGAGACGCTTAGTATTAGAAAGCTGTAATTTGGAATGGATATACATACTTATCACGCCCAATAAAGTGGTAAAATAAAATCTTGAAAAATAATCTACCTCCAGACAACACCTAGATAAGTCTAAACGCATGCTCGGTTCCAATTAAAAGGTGTTATATTATTGTTCTTTATTTGTGATAAATAAATAAATAAATAAAATAAATATATGTTTTTTAGGGCACCTCCCCTACACGCGAAGTGGGAATGGATTTTTTTTTCTCGTCTACCCCATGATGTGGGGTATCGTTGGATAGGTAGTTTAAAAATATTATGGGTGTCGGAAAACCATTTTTCGATTTAGGGATTTTTGTTAGAGTCAAGTGACCTCCCCCTGCCAGCTAAACGGTTGTTTCTGGATATGTGAATAAATACATAGCAGTAGTATATATAACAAAATAAAAAGGCTGAAAGTCACCCAAAGGGCAATTGAGAGGGCTATGCTCGGAGTTTCCCTGCGAGATCGAATCAGAAATGAAGAGATCCGCAGAAGAACCAGAGTAACTGACATAGCCCAAAGAATTGCTAAACTTAAGTGGCAGTGGGCGGGGCACATTGCTCGCAGAACCGATGGCCGGTGGGGCCGAAAAGTTCTCGAGTGGCCACCGCGTACCGGAAAGCGCAGCGTGGGTAGGCCCCTCACACGGTGGACCGACGACCTGGTGAAGTAGGCGGGAAAACGTTGGATGAGGGCAGCGCAGGACCGGTCGTTATGGCGATCCTTGGGGGAGACCTATGTCCAGCAGTGGACGTCCATCGGCTGAGATGATGATGATGATGATGAGTATACAACGTGTTAATGAATTAACGCAAAACTAGAAAGTAGTTTGTTTAGAATCGAGAGCCGAATCGAATTATCATGGTTTCAACATGGGTAATTTTTTTCAAAATATTAAATAATTTTTTTGCAAAATTTTAAATTTACTGAACCCGATGTCAACCCACCCCACGGGCACACCCACCCCTACTTACTACCAAAACAAGATTATTAAAATGTATCCATGAGTACGTTAGCGCCTTCATTCATTGCTGAAATGATAAAAAATCATTTTTGCCTCAAAACTTAAAATGCGAATAACTTTAAATTTTAACTACAAAATAATGAAATTATTGTTTCAATCTAATTATTTTGATATAAATCAGTTGGGGTGTATGAGGTTTTGCGTTAATTCATCAACACGTTGTATATAACGAAATTTAAAGGAAAACTATCACCGCTAAGTAGGCATTACAAGTTTACGAGTAATAGTCGATCAACTTAAAAAATTTAGTTTTTAGACTTTTTTAGCCGTTAAACCGTAGTATAAAACAAAAAGCTTCCTTCTAAGTTCACAATTTTTTATATTACCCTATATTATGACGGGCAACTACGCCCACGCACTTGGCCAGTTATTAAAACAGAAGCTCTCATCACTGTCCAGTAATAATTAAACAATTTGATACTATTAAAGTAAATCTGTTTGTTAATCATATTGCACGTCTACATAAACACTTTACCAGAACAAACTCATCATTCATAAATATTAATAAGTTAGTGTTACGTATTTTGATGACATTAACAATTTGATCAGTAGATTTAAATAAATTTACTATTCGTTACTTTGCTCTGTTTACACAGAATAAATTGGTTGTTTATGTTCTGTACATTGATTATCAATTGTTGAAAGCATTTCAATGATTTATCGTTGCTATTGAATGCAGAATATTACTTTGATTTCATCTCGGTCCCATTAGCTTTGTGATCTGATTTTGTTGTTTGTAGAATAACGAGCATATGCTCGCGACTATATTCCCCGAAGAGGTAGTCAGAGATATTCTGAATCTTCAGAACATCCACGTTTCACTAGTAGAATAACGAGATTTTTTTTATTGACCCTTTGTGCCCAGCATGCATAGCAATGCCTCTTTTTCCCCAATACACACTTGGCCGTTTATTTCATACCCTTAAAACCTTATAACAATCATTTTAATAATAAAATTAGCCAAATCTATCCAGTCCAGTTAAAAAACTGAAAACTATTTCTTCACAACAGAAATAATTAGATACGAAAATTAATTTAAACACAAATGATTCAACTTTTTTAACAAATACATCGCGTCCATTTTTTGAGCTACTAAGTTTGAGTTTTAACCATATCGGCACCCCAATAAACCCGGTGTTAGTTAAAATTAAATAAAATATTTATTGATATTGTCTTACTGCTACGAGTTATTTGTAATTTATTTACTTACGTACGCCTGTTTTTTGTTAATTTCAAAAGATACCGTCCAAAATGTTGTGCAAGCAATGTTATACAAACGTTTTTGGGTACGGTTGTTCTTCGTAGAACCCAACAAGGATTCCAATTTTCTTCATTAATTTTGCAAAAATATCCAGTAGCAAACAAACACTCTAGTAATACTTAAGGAGGTGCTTCAGACCATCAAACTGAACAACTTTCACATTTTGAGTCGAGCCGGTCGGTACTGCGGTTTTGTATGAAACTGCAAATTTTTATTTCGCGATTTCGAAGTTGGCTCGATAGTGAAAGTTGTTCAGTTAGATGGTCTGAAGCACCCCCTTAAGTATTACTAGGGTGTTTTGTTACACCCTGTATACAAAGAAAATATTCCAAATCTCTCTACAGGGTGAAATTGATATCATTAGCATCCTTTTAAACTAAGAGTCTACCCATCAAACTGAACAACTTTTACTATGGGAGCAAACCGATCGGAGCAAAAAAATCAGCTGTTGTATACATTTGAGTCGAGTAGGCATCGCAGTTTAGTATAGGACAGCTGATTTTTTAGTTGCTCCGATCGGTTTGCTCCCATAGTAAAAGTTGTTTAGTTTGATGGGTAGACTCTTAGCTTAAAAGGATGCCAATGATATCAATTTCACCCTGTATAGTCTACAGAAAATAGTATCACAGCCTAAAGTAAATAGCTAACTATATCAGGGTAGGTGCCTCCGTGCTAAGTATGGAACAGGATCGTTAAGCAAGACGTGCCATTAGGAGTAATGTCTGGAGAGGCGATTATATTAATTCAGGGGACAAGCAGGTCACGCATCACAACTCTTGGGGGCTATTGTTGATCTGCTAAGTTTGCAAGTGCCGTTCGTACTTAGTCTCAGTTCAAGGTAAAGTTGGGCGTGAAATTAAATGAAAACAAACTTTAAGGTTTATGAAGTAAACTAGAAAATCGGCTGGTTAATAGATATTATTATGAAGATCTGATTACAGATTCTTCTTGAAATAACTCTAGATTGGAAGAAGCCTTTACCCAAAGATATTAGGTACCAAACTATACTAATAAAGTCTATAAAAAGTACATTTTATAAGTTGATCGACTAATACTCGTTAACTTGTAAATCTAAAAATTACATCTTATAAGTTGGTCGACTATTACTCTGCGGTGATAGTTTTCCTTTTAATTTCTTTGGGGGGGGGGGGGGGGGGGGCTTGTATGCCCGTTCCAAATTACAGCTTTCTAGTACTAGTACATAGAATATTATCAAAAAATGTTGTTCCTCCTGGATCCTTAGCGCAAGTTCGACACACACTTGACCAGTTTTTATTATTTGTTGTTTTACGTTAGAATACTCTAAGCATAGTGCACTCTTAGTGCATACGCACTATAAGCGGACAGACGGACGAAAAAAGCATAGGGTTAATATAGGATCCCGTTGGCATCCATTGGGTACAGACCCCTAAAAAGTACCATAGTCTATATTGAAGTAACCATCTTCACAGAAGAGAAGTCCAGGAAGAGACTAGGTATCCAAGTTACTGCGTGAAAACGAATCCAAAAGTTTAGCTTGCACTTTAAAACCGCACTGAAAGCAGAAACAAAAATCCCGATCCCCTGCCAAACCTATAAATATACTGCAATCCAGGATGCTTCACAAATAATCTTCGCTCGATAAAGCGGCGATAGTTCGAATAATATTTCAATTCGCCGGCACTTATTTCATATGGCGGCAATACCGGAACACCTGCTCCTTTTGAAAATCGTTTTCAAGCGTAAGGTGCGGTTGAGTTCAATTTCACAAGTTCAGACGTTGCTGGTGGATATTACGCGGAGATGTCGAATTGTCGACGCGTTGAAAGCAGACTGGTTTTATAAATAAGTCAATATGCCTGCAGTTATAAGGTGCAATATCCGATCTTTCTGATTGCCTCGAAAATATCTGCAATGTTTTCGTTCCGTGCGAAACTTTGAGTTTTGGTTTTTAAAGAGAGTAAGGCGCTGTCCTATTGCCATCGCTCGCGCGATCTTGCGTTCGTCCGACGAAAATCATTGTGCCACTGTGCGTTTAAACATACTTATATCTAAATAAAAATAGAACAATTCGATCGCATCTCATGATAGTACGACCTTCTATAGGATATTCCGCAGATATAAGTATGTTTAAACGCACAGTGGCAATGATTTTCGTCGGACGAACGCATGCTGTGAGACGAAACAACAACAACATACCGCACCCTCTCGCACGATTCGCAGCGTTCAACTTCTAATAGTTCAAAGTCCAAACAGGGTAACCTGACCTGTAGCCGTGTGTACATTTTAGCAAAGTAAGAGACTCGTTAAGGGGTTTCCCAGACCGAACGACCTTGACTCTTTCAGAGCCATCTCACCTCTACTAAACTATTACATTTTAGTAGGTATACCTATTTTTGACTGGCTTGTCCTTCATTATGTCACAGTGGAGCCTTTTAATCCAAGAAAATCACATTCTAAAATCATGAGAATTCGCCATAAATTTAACAAAGATCTAATTAACTCATTAAATAATGGTCTTAAAAAAAATTTGCAAAATAGCAATTTTAGATCTTAATTTTGTCTACACAAAGGTGTGTGTTCAACTAAATGTGACTTCAACTTAAAAAGTAGATGCACATAATACAGATTTTTTCCAATATTTAGGCTTTCCTTTGAACACAGGTTTCATATGTATTTTATAGAAAAATAAGAAATGTGATCAATAGCAAATAAAGCCAAGATGTTGTAGAATATTGCTACACTTTTCAATTATTTGTAGGTTTTTCAAATAAAGAAAAGATAGCTTCTAAAAACCAGTAAAATATGGCTGGAGCTAGCGTTTACCTATGGGAAGCCTCATAAAGTAACTTTTTGTCATCCTGCAGCCAACTAACAAGCATTATTTCAGCCTACTACCTTACCTATGCTACTACTATCTCAACATAGATGGAGTTGAAAAAAAATAGAAGAAAATAATTTGTTTTGTGTGAATATGGATGAGACCGGATATATTTATTCGGAAAATAGGCGACTTCTTGGAAAAATCAGTCATTTTGAATTTCAGGCATTTTGGGAAAAGGTGATTTTGAAATTAGTTCATAATGGTAATAAGACATTTTGGTTTTAGGTTCTTTTGAACCGGAGGCCTACTTGACAACTAGTCAAATTAGCTACTCTTTATCGGACGTGAAAACGTGCGCTTTGTATGAACATTTGTACTAATGAGTTGTGACGTCATCAATATTTCATTACTTTTTAAAGTTTATTTTGTTATTAAAAATAGTATTCAAGCTAAAAACTCAACAAAAATAAGAGTTAGTTTAGCGTTAATTTCAACCCTTTTTTACTGAGAAGATAAAAATAAAATATATTGTATGTAGTCAAATACCCAATTACACAAGTGCTAATTATAATTAGATAACAACTAACTTTTACTTAACAACTAATTAGTTAACAATTACCTTTTATAAACTCAACCCGCGCTTAAACCTGGTATAAAACCCACTTTCTCTTACGCTCACCTCCTTTGCACTTAGGCACTCTTCTGTGTAATATTAGTTTACACACCTAATAACACATACTCTATGGCGCTGTCCTATTGCCATCGCTCGCGCGATCATGCGTTCGTTCGTCCGATGAAAATCATTGTGCCACTGTGCGTTTAAACATACTTATATCTGCGGAATATCCTATAGAAGGTCGTGCTATCATGAGATGTGATCGAATTGTTCTATTTTTATTCAGATATAAGTATGTTTAAACGCACAGTGGCACAATGATTTTCGTCGGACGAACGCATGATCGCGCGAGCGATGGCAATAGGATAGCGTCTATGTTCTTCAAATATTACAAAGTAGATAATAATATAAGAGATAAGTAAGTGTACTTTTTGCAACCATCAGCAGCAAGGCTGATTCAGTGTTTATGGGGTGTAGAGCTTCTCTGTGATGGGGATGAACCAGGTCTGCCTGCATAACTCTAGTCGGTTTAGGAGTTACTGATGATGAAAGGTCTGTAAAAAATTAACGATCAGCTGCAAGGCTGATCGTATGTTATTGTTATAGAATGCACTATAGCTATGTGAACAGTACAAACACTGACATGGTTTATCAGTCGGTTTAGGAGATACAGCCGTTCAAAGGTCGGAACTTTGACTGGCAGCTGATCGTTAATTTTTTACAGACCTAAAGGTCTGGTATCATAAGTAACTCCTAAACCGACTGGAGTTATGCAGGCAGACCTGGTCCATCTCCATCACAGAGAAGCTCTACCATAAACACTGAATCAGCCTTGCTGCAGATGGTTGCAAAAAGTACACTTATCTCTCGAAATATAATAAATCACTTACCAATCAGGCACATCTAGGAAGTATTCCGGGTAGTTATATGATACACCGACATTGTTAACAAGTGTCCCGATCTCGAGGTCAGCTATTTCTTTGCCTATCTTCTCGTATATTTCTTCTCCCGCGCTAAAGTCTACCTGTATCACTTTAGTTGCTACGCTGTAGTCTTTTTCTGTGGGAATAAAAATGTTTTCAATTCGAATTCGTCAAACAAGAGCATTTCACTCTCAGTTGAAGCTATGAATGAAATGAGAAACATTACGATCAAAAGATTACATTATATGAATATTGAAATCTTGCTAAAGAGAAACCATAATAATTGCACACAAGAAGATAGTTCGATGTCATACATGAAGTCTAAGGGGATGCTTCACACTACCACAGTATAAGACAGTAATCTATCTTCATACAATGGTACCAAACGCGTCTTGTATGTGTGCTCGTACAGTTGTTCAGTAGTGTCACAGTATATAGTTCGAGATCTGACCGTAAAATTATGCACCTGTTCCTTAGGCGAATGAAATGTAATTCTAGTGTATGTTTATACAGGGGTTAATTCAACGCCACCAAGTTGCCTAAAAGAATCTTACCGCAAGTGCCTTTTCCATTATAATTTTTGGTATAACTTTTTCCACGTGTTTGTTAGGGAAGTGAATGAGGTGCCATCGGAAGGAGACTGGTCTAAAGTACTTTAAAAACTAGGGTTACCACCTCTTAATCTGCCGCAACTATAGGGTTGCCAGGTCCAAATATGTAATTTTTGAATCTGGCAACCCTAGTCTTGCGGCAGATTGAGAGCTGGCAACCCTAGTTTTTAAAGTACTTTATACCAGTCTCCTTCCGATGGCACCTCATTCACTTCCCTAACAAACACGTGGAAAAAGTTATACCAAAAATTTTAATGGAAAAGGCACTTGCGGCAAGATTCTTTTAGGCAACTTGGCGGCGTTGAATTAACCCCTGTATAAACATACACTAGAATTACATTTCGTTCGCCTAAGGAATAGGTGCATAATTTTACGGTCGGATCTCCGTCTAATAAGACAGTAATCTATCTTCATACAATGGTGCCAAACGCGGCGTACGCCTCGTAGCACGCACACACTGAAAATATGTAAGACATAAGAATGCGCCAGACGGGGCTACGCGGAGATATTGACAGTGTATGCGTGCTACGAGGCGTACGCCGTGTTTGGCACCATTGTATGAAGATAGATTACTGTCTTATACTGTGACACTACTGAACAACTTTAGCTATAGGACCAACATCGAAGCTTCATACATTTTATATTGAATAACAGATTTTTTATTGCGATTTCAATGTTGGTCCCATAGTGAAAGTTGGTCAGTTTGATGTGTAACTCATTTAAGTTTACAGCCTATTTTAGTCAAAATAACCATCAAAGGACCTCCGAGTATAAACGAAGAGAATCAAATCAAGACGACCCGGTTGGTGTGATGGTTGCCACGCCGGACTGCCAAACCAGGGTCCTGGGTTCGAATCCCGGCTCGATCATGGATGTTATATGGTTGTGCCGTTGTTGTATGATTCCCATAACAAAAAGCTTAAGGCTTAACTTGGGATTATTACAATGTATGTGCCTGTGAGCGTTATTTATTTATTTATTTACTAATAATTAAAGAAAAAAAAGGTACTTTATTTACAACAAAAACATAAGCTTCATGTGAATTATGTGAAATAACCTAATCTGATTCCCAATTTGATAGGTATCTTGACTGTATATAAATAAAAAAAGTTGGTACCTCTATGAGTATTACTTTTGGAATATTCGTTATTTGGATTTTACTTTCAGCTTGGTTAAATCGCATTTGAATTATTTGAATAGTGATGTAAATGCTAGAGAACTAAAAACTAATCAGTGACTTTCTCTGTACAGTGCAATAATGAACAATACTCTTACAGAATGTTTTCTTTTCTCGAAAAGGATTTTCCATTTACATTTGCTATTTTCTTTTTTTTTCTGTCTACAAAATGGACTTTGCTTCTAAGAAATTCTCAACTCTATTTTTACATAAAATGTTTACCAATTTCTTCAGCTGTTGCTTTCAGTTTGTCCATAGAACGACTGACTAGAATTATATCACAGCCTCGAGCCGCCAACTGCAAAAAAAAATTGTATTAATTAATTAATTTGCAGA
The DNA here is from genome assembly GCA_922987775.1 of Agonopterix subpropinquella. NCBI lineage: Eukaryota > Metazoa > Arthropoda > Insecta > Lepidoptera > Depressariidae > Agonopterix > Agonopterix subpropinquella. The sequence goes on from OV277712.1 coordinate 10,570,553, forward strand.
AGTATAAAGAGAGGTGCGCATAAGGCATAAGGTTCACAATCGTATGCAAGACATGAATCGCGCAAGAGAAATAATCACAAAGATTCGATACATATACAAGGTCCAACTAAGAACTTCACACATAGCCTGGTGGAGGGACAGACAGGCAGCGGGAAGCGACTTAGTTTTATACTATGTAGTGAAGTGATGATATCGATTTTAAGGTATTTTTCAGGGTTCTGGGCCTATACAGGGTCCTTATTAATATGCTGACACTTTTTAAGGGGATGATCAGACCATCAAACTGAACAACTTTCTCTATGGGACCAACATCGAAATCGCGAAAAAAAAAATCTGCTGTCCCATACATTTGGCTCGAGTGCGTTTGCAGTTTTGTATGGACGAGCTGTTTTTTATTTTCGCGATTTCGATGTTGGTGCCATAGAGAAAGTTGTTCAGTTTGATGGTCTGATCATCCCCTTAAAAAAGTGTCAGCATCTTCCCTTTTCTATGGAGGAACATTCCCAGTAGCACCTCCATAGACACTCAATCACGAGATCTCAATCATACCAATAAATTTTTCAGGTAATACTGAATTCTCACAAACGGTGAAGGTGAACATCGTAAGGAAACTTGCATAAAGAAGAAATGTTGATGCATATTTTCAGTCTAACAAGTTCAGTCTAACGAAGATAGGCCTGTGCCTTGAAGTCGGACGTATGATGACGTATGACGCTTAGATCAAAGTAAAATTAATGGATAGGCCCAAAGCGCTTTAAGTTGAAGCACGCAAAACTAGGGCACTTCAATACAAACTAGGGTACTTGGTCTGTCATCTCGGTACAAATTCGAAGTAAAACTGTCAATTGTTTTGCCTCATTTTTCTGGTTTGAAATGTGCGCGTAAGGCGGCCTATCCATTAATTTTACATTGATCTAAGATAATAGGCCGATGATGATGATGATGAAACTATACATTTTAACGGAAATCTAGCAAACTGTTCACGCGGTATTTGTATCCAGATGGTGTCTAAAAAAACTCATTTAATTTAATTTTTCAAAATAGAATCAAACTTCGTTTGTATGGAACACGGTGGCCAGGATGGCCAGAATATCCTCTTAAAATACTATAACATAATTGTGATACCATCGAAAATCCACGTAACGTGGTAACTTTCTTGAACAACATTTAAACCTACGTTTCGATTATAACTGTATAATCGAAACGTAAGTTTAAATTTTTTGTAAATCCTGATTTACATACTTAAAAGGGTGCTTCAATGCGGACAATCAAACTGAACAACTTTTACCACGGGACCAACTTGGAAATCCCAAAAAATCTGATGTCTCATACATTTTGATCGAGGAGCTACTGACATTATCTATGGAACCGCTGATTTTTCTTTGCGATTTTAATGTCGGTCTCATACTAAAAGTTGTTCAATTTGATGGTCTGAAGCACCCGATATGTAACGCATTTAATATTACATCCTGTATACTATTTAAACAAACAGTTCCGACTAAGCTCGTGATAGACTATTAACTTTTGCTAAATAACTAAAGTTTCTCCTACAGTTAGCACGTCGTATTTAAACTACAATCTAAGATAGTAAATAATAATCCACAACAATAATTCCGAATAAACATTTGTTTTGTTAAACGGTACATTACCATACAGAACAATTATAATATAACCAACATTACAATTCAACAAATATACAGGGTGTAAGGAAAAGTATCATTAACCTTTAAAGCACATACTCTACCCATCAAACTGAACTACTTTGCAAACCTGTCAGAACAAAAAAAAAACCGGCCAAGTACGCGTCGGGCCTCGGGCATTTAGTGTTCCGTACTACCAGTGTTGTTTAACATGGGTCATTCATGAAACCACTATAAATTGATTGAATCTGAATTATTTAGCATGTGGTCACAAAGTAACTGAAGATCATTTTACACTGGTCTCACTGGTGTTAGTTTTTTGGGTATAGAAAAAAAACTATCCAAGTTAGAGCCACCTTGATAATTTTCCCGCCATCTACATGTTATTTCTGATGTTCATGATTTTTTTCAGATCTTATGCAGCAATATTTTTGAAATAGAGGTGGGGACAGCAATTTCTCGGATTTAATTGAAAATTTTGTTAAACAAAGTTTTAATGAAAAAATTATAAAGTATATTTTTAGACTCGTATTTTAATGAGCTTTCAATTGATACCCCACACCATAGGGTAGAAAAAATTATTTTTTATTTACCCTTTCTACCTCCCCAAATTGCCCCCCCCCCCCAATATAAAAATTAAGTTTTTTTCACTTCATTTATGATATTGGACCAGCAATTGCTATATCTGTACCGAGTTTCAATTTTCTATGTCTTACGGTCCCTGAGCAAAATGTCTGTGACAGACAGACGGACGGACGGACAGACACCGAGCTGATTCCATAAGTGTTCCGTTTTTCCAATTTTGGTACGGAACACTAAAAATCAGCTGTCCCATACGTTTAAGGGCGTTAGTCCAACACTCGTGCCCAATGAGGAAAGTACAACTTTGGTATAATATTACAAAACGAAATTCAATATGAATGAACTAGTAATAATATGTAAGTAGTCCCTCCGAAGCAATATTTCCAGACCATATTCCTATGGATCTAAGATGCGGCATCGTCGCCAGCTTTTACTATATAGTTCCGCAGTAGGGGTAAGTGCTACTGAATTTCTCTGCATAAAATTCTAATACATAATGGATATGTAAGTGGGATAGAAATGTCCGAATGCAGTAAAGTCGATGTAGCAGTAAATTTTCCTCCTTGAATAGTTAAGTTTGCTATTCTTCATTCTGGATTTCCGAATACATAACTATTTTATGTATTATTTTTGGGACGCATAATCATTGTACATTATGTACAAGAATTAAAAACAACATTATAGTCGACCGTATGCTCTTTCGGTATTATTTATGGTCAGTAATTTTTTTAAAACTCTTAACATTTTATGGTACATATTGCTGCAAAAATTTTACGAATGTAACAAAAAAATTTAAGCATGCCGTTTATTTTATTTTAAAATTTTTAAGTAGGAAGGAACATCTTTCATTGTTTCTTTACAGAGTAAACAATTACGAGTCGGGACTCGGGCAATTAGTGTTCCGTACTACCAGTTGTTTAACATGGGTCATTGATGAAACTACTATAAATTGACACTTACTTAGTATGTGGTCACATAGTACCTGAAGGTCATTTTACACTGGTCTTACTGGTGTTCGTTTTTTGGGTATAGAAAAAAAACTATCCAAGTTAGAGCCACCCTGATAATTTTCCCGCCATCTACACGCTATTTTTTTCAGATCTTATACGGCTATATTTTTTGAAATAGAGGTGGGGACAGCAATTTCTCGGATTGAATTGAAAAATTTGTTATACATTGTTTTTATAAAAAACTAGCGGCCCGTCCCGGCTTCGCACGGGTGGACGTCTAATCTTTTCTAGCAATAAATATAGCCTATGTTACTCAGGGTGAATGTAGCTTTCGAATGGTGAAAGAATTTTTTAAATCGGCCCAGTACTTTTTGAGCCTATTCATTACAAACATACAAACATACAAAAATAGGTACAAATCTTTCCTCTTTATAATATAGTGTAGATGTAGATGTAGATGTAGATGTAGATGTAGATGTAGATGTAGATGTAGATGTAGATGTAGATAGTGTAGATGTAGATGTAGATGTAGATGTAGATTTGAAAAATATATTTTTAGACTCTTATTTTCATAAGGTATCACCTAGCTGCCTAACAAATAACCACGAAAATAAAATTTCACAGTGTATGCTGTATAGGTACAGGGTACAAAAGGTATACAGGGTGTAAGGAAATTAAATTAAATTAAATACTTATTTATTTCGGACCAAAAAAAAAAGACAATCCATAATTTTGTTAGGAAGAGTATCATTAATTTTTTTTGGTCCGATCGATTTGTTCCCATAGTAAAAGTTGTTCAGTTTGATATATATACTCTACCCGAGTATGTGTTTTAAAAGTTACTGATACTTTTTCCTTACATACTGTATTTGGCACGGTTTCAGTAAGAACCAAAACTATATTTTGAATAACTTGACAAACAAGTAATTTTACAGTGTAAATATTTCGATAACATAGCATAAACGAGACAAAAGCTCCATTACCGAAGCAATTATTATTCTACTATAAATAGTGGTTGCAAATTTCAATATAATGTATTATATTTTAGCCAGAACTGAGATTTACTAGAGAGAACATTACACATTTTCAAATACTAAGTTTGGTATGATTTTTTCATCCCAAAAGCAGCTACCTCTTTGACGCATTTGGAAATCAGAAGTGGGATTACAAAAAAACTGTTTTCTGAAACTATTGATGATTATGTCCTGATCTGTACCTTACAGACAAAATAGAAAATCAGTATCCAAACGACAAGAATAACAATTTCACGGAAAAAAATATCTAGTTGTACTTATCATCATCATCAGCCTATTATACGTCCCAGTCCCACTGCAGGGCACAGGCCTACCCTCAGGGAGGGTGTATGGGCGTTAGTGCAGTGCAATGCGGGTTGGTAGACTTCACATACGCATCCAGAATTTCTTCTTCAGCGTATGTAGGTTTTCTCATGATGTTTTCCATCACCGTTTGAGATCAGTCAGTGCAGTAATACTTATGTTTGACAACTATTTAAATTCTCATTCTTTACTGGAAACTTTGTTCTTATAAGGTACACAACGTGTTAATGAATAAACGCAAAACTAGAAAATAGTTTGTTTAGAATCGAGAGCAGAATCAAATTATCAAGGTTTCAACATAGTTACATTTTTCAAAAAAAATCCTGATCTCTATGTCAACCCACCGCTCGGGCACATACCCTACTTACTACCAAAACAAGATTCTTAAAGTGTAGGTATCTATGAGCACGCTAGCGCTTTCGTTCATTGCTGAAATAATAACAAATCGTTTTTGCATGAAAACTTTGCGAATAACTATAAATTTTAATTAATAAAATGCACGTTATTGTTTCAATGCAATTATTTCGTTATTAAATTAGTTGGGGTGTATGCGGTTTTGCGCTTATTCATTAACACGTTGTATATAAGTAAATTTTAGTTAAATCTACCAAAATTAAATTTATAATTCTAAATATTTTCCAGTAAAGTCTGTTAAAATAAATAGTTTGTCACATACTACTAGATGAGAGCGTCGGTGGCGCGTTGCGGAGAGGTATGGACTCCCAATAATGGGGGTCCGGCTTCGAATCCGCACGGACAACATGCCATGTACCAATGAGTTTTTCTAACTTATGTACGTAAAACCGACTGCTCTCAAACGGTGAAGGAAAACATCGTGAGGAAACCTGCATACACTGAAGAAGAAATCCTGAAGTGTATGTGAAGTCTACCAACTCGCATTGGGCATGCGTGGTGGACTAATGCCCATGCACCCTCTCTGAAGGTAGGCCTGTGCCCTGCAGTGGGACGTTTATAGGCTGATGATGATGATGATACTACTAGATATTTTTCTCCGTGTTGGAACTAAAGTTCATTGTTTTCGATTCTTAATAAGTTTAGGAGCAAGATCTACATCTTGTAGAGTAGATAAAACAGGAGGCCCTTAAGTCTTTAATTGGCTTCCCAATTTAGGTTAAGAGGCCCAATTATAATTAAATTACGAAATCATAAACTTAATAACGGAAAGGCGTCGGAATAGTCTGAAATAAGTTAAACGGCTTTACAAAAATTTTGATTAAACTCTGATTTCGGGAAAAATTTGAAATCCTGATACAATTTCATTAAGGCCACTCCTCCCATTTGCAAGGCTCTCTTTCTTACAAGCAAACTTTTGAAATTAGCCATCCCGCTTCAATTGCGTGGCGCCCCGGTCGGAATTTTCCGATTTCTTTGAAAACCTGTATGATTTTTTATGAATTTTCAAAAAATAAGAAAACCACATCATTCTATATTATATTGTGAAGAATATTGTAAATTTTCATATTCTTCTGATCAACAATGTAAGAGTAAAACGGTTACAACTGGAAAAAAAGAGGTGACTTTGGATTCATTTTTCTTCAGTTTTATTAATTAAAATAGATTTCGAGAAAAACCACATCACTTCTCATATCCTGTAGATTGTTCAGTTTTGTTTTCTGCTTAAAAAGTGCCATAGTTAATGTATAAAATGGTTACAAAATTACTCAAAACCGGGCGGACGCCCCTTAAGAAAAAATATTTGACTTTATCTTATCGGTCTATCGGTATTTTTAGGGTTTTCTTAAAGGAATACAGGTTCGGAATACAGGGTGTAAGGGACAGCCCTCCACACACAGAAACGGTGAACTCCAACTATCAAACTGAACAACTTTTATGGAACCTACCTTAGCCCAGTTATTTTACGGAACCTACCTTAGCCCAGTCATTTTACGGAGTTTTGTTAGGAGAGGTGGCAAGTACCTAATTATTAATTGGACTTTTTAAACTGTTACCGGCACTATTTAGTGACAAAAAGACTATCTGAAAAACAAATTAAAAAGAAATCACTACGCAACATAGAAATCAAAATTGTGAGTTCCAGAAAGCTTCTAAATTAATAATATTAATACCGATGCACTCATTCGAATTAGGTTGAACAATATAAATTATTTCTGAGCAGTAAAATAAAAAAAAATAATAATAAAAAAAAAATAGGCATTGAAATTTAAAAATGAGTTTTTTTTTAGAAAATACGAATGAATTTTACAAATCCTTCTAAGGAGACAAAAATTTTACACCATGTTTGAAGTATGTATAGTAGTAATGCCTTACATATGTGCAAAAAAAATCACCGTCAGGTTTTTTATAACGAGATAATACCTAAATTATAAATTAGGAACTGTTGCTGACGGTTTTTTATTTTTATTTTGGTACATTTCTAAGCTCAAATTGGCTCTTAAATACTATACCGAAAAATAAATTTATTACTAATTAGTACCGGCTCAAACCGTAAAATGACTGGGCTACCTCAGGAAAAGCGAAAATAAAAAAGAATTTTTTAAAATTGATCATTTAACAGTGATAACATTTTCTTTGCTGTTTACTTTCATAGTTTCAAAAGCTGTTTTTTAGGGTTCCGTACCCAAAGGGTGAAAACGGGACCCTATTACTAAGCCTCCGTCCGTCCGTTTGTCCGTCTGTCCGTCCGTCCCTCTGTCCTACCTATTTAGGGCTGTAACTTTTGAACCGTAATAGCTAGATAGTTGAAATTTTCTCAGATTATGCGCTATTGCGGCGGATTTGTTAACAAATAATAAAAATGGCAGAAAGTTAAAAATTAAGGGGGGTTTTCAACAAGAAACTAGTTTTTATCAACGTTTTTTCTTTATGCTCTATAGTAAAAACGGTAATATATACAAGCGTCAAACTTAGTGTGATTATAGAGCAAACTCTACAGAATAACAACAAATACTAAAAACCGGCCAAGTGTGAGTCGGTCTCGCGCTAAAGGTCCCGGACAAAAAAGTTTTTTTTTTAAAGTTAATAATAATGTTGTGTTCTTTGGTAGTGAGGTACGGAACCCTCGGTGCGCGAGCAGCCCGACTCGCACTTGACCGGTTTTATTTTATTTTTAAGCACTTGAAAAACTTAGTTTTCTGCTATACTGAGATGTTAGTAGTCAGGATATATTTTTATACACCACTAGTTTTTAATTACTAACATAACTTTAAGGGTGCATTCAGACCATGAATCTGAACAACTTTCCCACAGAAACATGGGTCGCAAAATGAGAATATTTTTTAGACCTTCCATACAAAAGTGCGGATCGGCCGATCGATTTTCTATGGGAGGTCCAAAAATTTTTCTCGTTTTTCGACCCATGTTTCTTTGGGAAAGTTGTTTAGATACATGGTCTGAATACACCCTTAAAGTTATGTTAGTAATTAAAAACTAGTGGTGTATACCTACGTCATGACAACGTTAATTAAAATTGAATTTACCTCTCTCGCATATTGTTTTCCAATGCCGTCTGTACAGCCGGTGATTACTGAAACAAAATAAATAATGTCATGTTAATTCATACTTGATTAAAACCTGACGTAACAAGAGACGGCGACTGAATTTGTGAATAGTTCAGTAATGATACAGTCAGTTCACAATCAATTATTTACGTGACACTTCATTGGACATACATTCACATTAAATAAAATGTGAAAAACATGTGAAAATTACATACTCTCCATGTAATTTTCACATGTTTTTCACATTTTATTACGTCACGTTGCAAGTTTTACCGCGAGCGGTTTTAACATTCGCGTGGTGTTCGCGTTGTAGCTTGCACGAGGCTCCGCCATCTCTTTTAAACTGTTTTTGCTCTAAAAACAATCATTGAGATTTTTTTATTCGAAATGGGCTTACGCTTGGCTTCAGCTCACCTGAAGGATTTTGGTTGGGATAGATATTCCCACAAACGACTTGATATTGGCGGAAATGAAGTGCTAGTCATAAGCAAAAGTCCATGAATTTATAAATAATTAAAAAGGACAACCGCCGCTCTCCCTTGAAAAAATACCTTAAAATGTATAGAAGTTTTGACTGAAGTCAAATGTGTAATAAATTATGAGGTTTTATAAAAACGACGCCGAAGCAGCAACCCCAACATGGCTGTCAATGTTGTTTAGTAGGAGGAGGCATAGATATATTATAGGGTAGATAAATATTATGAAGCAAGACATAACAACACTACTTGCCATCTATTCACACTTATGACAACCGCCCATTAGAATAAGTGAAATGTCAATAGTAAACAGATACCGTCTTGAACCATTTTGTCACCAGACCTCCAGCTGGAAGACTCCGCTATATCCTTACGTTAAGAACGACTTTTGCTTGAATTTGCTTAAAAAGTGGTGCCATTTGTGTAACTGATATTGCCGGTCTTTAGTTTATACGTCTATGGGAGGAGGTATGAGGTGTTGCAAGCACAATGTTTTTTTTTATATAAAAATGATAAAAACTAATAAATCATTATAAAATAAACTAATGCCTGCAGTTAGTTTCTAGTGTTCCATAGTCCATAATAAAAATAGAAGGACGGTTATACATTTTTGGGTATTATGTGCCAGATGTCCTTTGTGATTTCACACAGTTTTTGATACCTCTTAAAACTGCGGAAAACTTAAGAATTTATAATTGTAATAGTGAATAAGTCGTGTTATGGTGAAGAGTTTCTGGCCGCATCGTCTCTATTTAAAAAAAGGTTTGACGTTTAATAAATGGGCTTCAAGCTCCTAATAAATGATTTTGAGTTTGAGTTTGAATGGGTCCGTTTATTTTTAAACTGTGTCGTTGCAGTAGCCAGGTTAACAATAACAATTAGAATAATTTAGCTTTAACAATGGATTAATGACGTGTGAAACGATGATTGGTAGCTAAGGTATTAAGGGTTAGCTTTTTCATCCTTCGCGGTGGCTTCTTCATTGCGTAGGTACTATCGAGTGAAACTGATGCCAAATCTAAGTCCATGATACAATAATGTAATTCAGAAAGCCTAATTAGCTTTTACCACGTTGGCTATTCAATAGAAAACCGGAGAGGAAAACTTATCGGAAACTTGATACGACACGACAATTTATTTAAAACTTTATTGCAAGGGAAACTAGAGGGAAAGAGAAAGACCTATAACAAAGTAAAGTTGTCTATCACAAGTGAAGAAAAAAGTTGATGTCGGGTCGTACCAGGAACTCAAGAGACAGGAATGGCGAATACTCCACCGACAAGAGCTCTTAAATAAGATGATGATGATGATGGCTACTTAATCTTAGACATTTCTTCGACTCAACAGAAGAAGGATAATAATAAAATAGGTCAAGTGCGATTCGGGCTACTCGCGCACCAAGGGTTCCGTACCACAACCACCAAAACATATTTTTACGTACTTACAAAAAAAATATTTTTTTTCCGTGACCTTTTAGCACGAAACCGACTCAAACTTGGCCGATTTTTATTATTTGTTTTTTTATACTTTAGATTTTGCTCTATAATCACACCAAGTTTGACGCTTGTATGTATTACCGTTTTTACCATAGAGCGAGAAGAAAAAACGTTGATAAAAACTAGTTCCTTGTATTGAGGAACCACCCTTAATTTTTAACTTTTTGAAATTTATATTATTTGTGAACAAATCTGCCTTAAAACGCATATTCTGTGAAAATTTTAACTATCTCACTATTACAATTCTAAAGTTACAACCCTAAATAGGTAGGACAGAGAGACGGACGGACGGAACCCTAATAAAAGAAGTAATAACCGAGTTGCATTTCGTAAGAAAAGTTGGACAGAAAATTGCAGCGCTTCAAACATGTACGTAAAGTTTGTCTACTAAGCAAACGTTTGGTATGAATTCAAATCTTCCGCTTTACATCGAGTTCAGAGAATAATCGTATATTTGCCAAGATAAAGCTAAATCAACAATTTAGGTGTGAAGCCAACTCGGATTTGCATAATTTGCAATTGATACTCCAGGTTAACTTAACGAGGATTGGAAACGTCGTATAAACTAACTGAAAGGGAATAACAGTCTAAGGAAAGAACTGTAGTTGTAATTTAGATAGAAGATAATCATATTATTTAAAGGTAATGAGTTAATAACCAATGAGTTTCTACAGGGTGTAACAAAACACCCTGGCTGCCTGTCCATTGAAGCTGTGCGAGCTGTGTAGTCACGGTACAATAATATACTGCGCCTGGTATTCTCTTCCGACCACGTGACTGACCATGTGACTGACACAAGCCTACGTCATCATACCCTTTTACCATGTTTAGCGGCCATTTTTTTGTGACGTAGGCTTGTGTCACTCTGGGAATAGAATACCTTGTTTTTTTAGACCATGTGTGTAGCTGTGTTTTTTTAACCAATCAGGAGCTCGGGCGAGGCGCGGCCGATCTCGCCCGAGCTCCTGATTGGTTAAAAAAACACAGCTACACAGCTCGCACAGCTTCAATGGACAGGCACCCTTAAGGGGGCGCTTCAGACCATCAAACTAAACAACTTTCACTATGGAGCCAACATCGAGAAAAAATAAAATAAATCTGCTGTCCCATACAAAACTGCAGTACCGACTCGACTAAAATGCATGGGACAGATAATTTTTTTATTCTTTTCTCGATGTTGGCTCTATAGTGAAAGTTGTTCATTTTGATGGTCTGAAGTACCCCCTTAAGTATTACTAGGGTGTTTTGTTACACTCTGTATAATAATTACGCTTCGACATGACATCTTTTCGAACGGCGAAATAAAATGCTCTCAAACGGTGAAGGAAAACATCGTGAGGAAACCTGCATACGTTGAAGAAGAAATTCTGTTGCGTAGGTATGTCATCATCATCAGCCTATAAACGTCCCACTGCAGGGCACAGGCCTGCCCTCAAGGAGGGTGTATGGGCATTAGTCCACCACGCGTGCCCAATGCGGGTTGGTAGACTTCATACACATCAGAATTTCTTCTTCAGTGTATGCAGGTTTCCTCACGATGTTTTCCTTCACCGTTTGAGAGCAGTCGGTATTACGTACACACGGCGACAGATCAACCTACCCATAGTTGAACTCTATGTTCATGGACATAAGGTCGAACTATGGGTAGGTTGATCTGTCGCCGTGTGTACATAAGTTAGAAAAACTCATTGGTACATGGCATGTTGTCCGTGCGGATTCGAACCCGGACCCCCATAATTGGGAGTCCATACCTCTCCGCAACGCGCCACGACGCTCTTTGACGCGTAGGTATGTGAAAATTGTGAAATCCACATAGGACACGTGTGACGTAGTAGACAAAGAAGAAGTCAGTCTGCCGTAATTCAGCAAATTAGCATTTGACCTGATTATTTAGCCTTTCCTTACGTAGCCGTTCCATTATCATAAAATCAAGTTTTAGCAAAAATACAGGTTTTGTCCATTGACTTTTTTGTCAATAAAACTCTCACTGATAAATCAAACACGTGGTAACTAATGCAAATACGACCTTGTGTCAATAGTTCTACGATGTGTATCGCCTTGAACTTGTCCACGTAGAGGTGAAAGTTATAGTGACTGAGGCGAGAATTGCCAACGTTGCTAGGTGATGGTTAGATAAAGTTGAGCTTTAGGTTTATTGACATAAGGTACTAAATGTTGAAATGTAAAAAGGTAGTGTATGTTTCTGTATTTTTATAATTATGTGTTTAAATGACTATACCGCTTCTGGTTGTAGGATTATAGGATCGGTATTGAAAAACATTGCATTCTTTAACAGTTAACATATAATTATTAACCTTTGAAAGTGCCGGAACGTAGATCTACGCGACGAATAATTTTTATTGTTTTTCTTTTTCTATTGGACGGCAGTCCATGGCTTAGTAGGTTTCATAATCACAATCTATTTACCTAGGTATTATCCTATCTGGACAGTTCCATACATTTTAGATTTATTATAGTCTTGGCGCAAACAGATGTCGCTACTGGCCTGAACGAGAGATAAAATATCTTAATTAAACGTTATTAGATCACTATTATTTGAGTTTTGTTCCACATTATATAGGTAGATTAATTTTCTTAAAAATTTTAACGTAATTAAATATTGCTGTAGTCCCGTTACTCACCACTGGCGCTGTACTTGCGCGAGTTGTCATATAAGAAGGTGGCAACTTTCTTAGTATGGGCATTGACCCTCTGTTGTGTATAATTTATTTACTCTATGGTATTATAAAGACCAAACTAGCTACACATAACGCAAAAACATAATATATGCAATCAAATTGTACGTTGATTTTTTAGGGTTCTTTCTATCTACTTATAAATTAGCAAAACGATGCTAAAGTTAATTTTAACTTAAGCGCAAATTATAAAAAAAGACTGAAGAGTAATACCCGTTAAATTAAAAGAGGTCTCTAACTCTTTTAGAATAATTAATGTCGTTACTCAAACAAAAATTAAACATCTTGAGATAATGAAATTTCTAAAATTCCTTCGCAGTGCTTATGAACTGGCTGAGTTTAGAGGAATTTTAATGGAATTTGGCACATTACTCAGCAAAACTAAAACGTGACGCATTTTTTTTGTGTTTTGGAAAAAACTTTTTTTTATACAGGGTGTAACAAAACACCCTAGTAATACTTGGGGTGCTTCAGACCATCAACTTGAACAACTTTCACTATGGAGCCAACGTCGAGAAAAAATAAAAAAATCCGCTCTTTCATACAAAACTGCAGTACCGTCTCGACTCAAATGTATGGGATGGCGGATTTTTGTTATCTTTTCTCGACATTTGCTCCATAATGAAAGTTGTTCAGATTGATGGTCTGAAGTATTACTAGGGTGTTCTGTTACACCCTGTATTTGTTGGGTTTTTCTTATTAAAGTTTGGGTGTTTCTTAATATGCAGATTTTTAAGAGTTTTTAAGGGGATGATCAGACTATCAAACTAAGTAAGTACCTAACAACATTACCCATATGGGACTAAGATCGAAACCGCAAAAAAAAAACAACGGGTTGCACTCCGGGAGTGCCGGCAGAAGTGAAAACTAAGAGATCTTATGTCTTACGTCACGTGACGTCACGGTCTGACTATATCTGTGCTTACGAATTTTCGATCAGGTTACGTGACGTCACGGCCCTGACGCGAGTTCAACATTTTTTACCCATACCAAAAAGTGCACCTAAAGAAGTTTTCACTTCAAAAATTCTGCCCCACTTGTATTATTTCTCTACTGGCTCGAATACCTACACTGAAAAAAATGATCAACCAAACCAGTGTTAAATATAACCAAACTTGAGTGACTTCCAAACTGTTTTGAATAGCAAAACGCGTTGTTGTTTATAGCCGAAAGTTTGTTTATATGCTACAAAACAGTTTGGAAGTCACTAAAGTTTGATTATATTTAAAACTAGTTTGGTTGATCATTTTTTCAGTGTATGATGCAGGAGCTCGAAAAAGTTGATAGGTGTTATTCACTACCTCCTTTTTATGATTGTTGGCTGGGCTATTGCAACCAAGATTCATTATGTTATATATGTATAACACTGCGACCATTGCTGGTCTATAGTTTTGGCAATAAGCTGACCCATATTTTACATTCAATACATCCGAACTATTTTTTTTCCATTCATACCCATGCAGGGTATGCAGATTTCCTCACGATGTTTTCCTTCACCGCTGAGCTAGTGATAATGATAAATACAACCGTACAACTTAGTGATATAGGCCAGGAATCGAACCGCCGCAGTTTTAGCGTGAAAGAGTAACAAACATCCATCCATTCCATACAAACTTTCTCGTTTATAATATTTAGTAAGATTAGATTTTGTTCAAAAGGTGTTAATTTTTGATTCATTGAATAATATTGTAAATATACGCTGTATGAAAATTATTACGAGTGCTGTCGGCATTGGCACGTCAGAGATACATCGCAAACTTGCATTCAGACAAATAGAAACCCTAAAGAAAGCGCTAACGTATTTAAATGCAGCCCTCGTCCACGTCGCACCCTAAAGACTCTTTAAAACTATTAAAGCGAGCAAGTAAATTTTACATGAAACTTTCCAGTTTGCACGCATTACTCTCTTGTTGTGCATAACTGAATAACTTACCTGAACAAAGTTCAACGACAGTGAAAGAACTAAAACGGTCTCCGGAGTCAGCTGAAGAACTTTAAATACCCGCAGAGTGCAAATAAACTTCAGGTTGAAACAACGCATACGTATGAGAGGAAAGTTGAGGAAACGGATAGATTTCTTCATTTTAAAGTTTTGTACTGAGTTTACAAGTGATTTTGTTACACTCACATAATATAAGGAGAACTTTGTGGCAGTTCCAATAAAATTATGCGTTCGCACTTCAAAATTTTTATGGTTCCGGTCAAAAATGGCAAAACGGGGAGACTTATGGAATCACCTCGGTCTCTGTCAGCAGTGAACGCAAATAATCTGTCAGTCTGTCCGTGTGTTACAGACATTCTTCTCAGAGACCGTTGGACATAGGCATAGGAAGCTGGAATATGCCATACTTGTTTTTATTTATATCAGCTAAATAGTGCTTTGGTTGTGTCTAAGCACCACAGATTAATAATAAGTTACCATGCGTAACGTAACTAAATAGCAACCAGCACTACATTTCTGCCAATGTTGAGTTTTGGGAGTATCATAATCTCAAGGAATGTTTTATGTATGTACAAAACCACGGAATATATAAGAGTTGCAACAGAAGATTCACTGTCTAAGAACGTTCGCTCCAAGCACGACTGACACGCACACATTGATTCTCTGTACGTGAATGTCACGCAAACTTGGACTCTGGTGCAAGGGATGTCAGTAGTGCGTTTCGAGGCACGGTGCGATTTGAAAGAAAGAGTCGTGAAAAAGAACACTACCTATGCTACACTTAACTAAACACATTTTGGTTCATCTGAGTTATTAAAATAATTCTAAACAATGGAAAATACATAAAATTCGGGCCAAACAACCGATTGCGATGCAGTATTTTTTAGCAATCTTTCGATAATGAATATTATGATATTAATTGATACATCCGACAATGTATAGGATACTAATTAAATTTTCGAAACGAAAAAACATGTCCAAGGTCGTTCGGTGCGATACAATGAGCGCGTGACACTCGACTGAATTAGGCCTCGACGTCGGGGCCCGGCCGCGTAGGTAAATTTTTATAGCTGCCGTGCTGCGTGTGAGCCAGGCCCACAGATTACCCAGGCCTGACAAAACGTAGGTACAAAATACAAGTTTCGCTTGACAGTAATAATGTCATTGCCATATTAAATTGATCTTAGTATTCGTTTATTTTTTTAAAACACGTAATAATAAAGGCCAGTGATATTTTGAAGCATGAAACGAATGATCAGAAAAAAGTGTCAGTTACCGCGATATATTGAAAAATAATCATTAACCAGTTACTTGTAACATCTATCTATACATATCCATATCATGGTACAATAATATCCATATCTATTATAATAACATGTCATAAAATTTTAATCTTGGCGTGGATGGATATTGAAAATATTTGCAAAAATATGAATTGGGGGCGTTTAGGATACGTACCTAATGGAATGCATACCTAAAGACCATTTTTAGAATTTTTTCCTGTTTTTCTGTTTGTTTGTGCACGCATCACACATCTACTAAACCGATTTGGATGGGTTTTTCTCAAAAGAGATTTATTTCACCGCATTCGGTTAATTCAATCAAAAGTTATGAGTAGGTATTATAGGTACCTATTAAAGTTGGCGATCTGCGCGTACGAATTCGCGGTTTCCGATAGTTCAAAAATAAAAATAAAAATGCGTAGATAAGATAGTACCCAAAAACATTGATCAACGAATTATTAATCAATCAATCAATCAAATATACTTTATTTTACACCAAAACATAAACAGTAAAATACAGAGAAAAAATACAAGAGGCACAAAATAAGGTGGTCTTATCGCTAAGAAGCGATTTCTTCCAGACAACCTTAGGGTAGAGGAAAAGGTGAACGAAGAAAGGTAGGCGGTTAAAAAATTAGGCGGATTAATCTCTATTACGATCCTATTACGATTAAAGTTTAGGAATGTAAATTAATTAAATTAGTCATACACATTTCACATTTAGTACCATTGGAAGAATGAATCGAAAATACTGTGTGACGCAAGTCAAGTAGGTCGAAGGTAAAGGTAATTAGTAGGTCATTAAATACTGTACAATAAAAGGACTTGTGAAACGTGTGTTAGTGGAATAAAGACTCAAGTAGGTAATTGGAAATCGTTTAGCAACTTTAAAAAGAGTTGTGTTATTTTGCACAACTTTTAAAAATATACAAAATTATGAAGGTCTCAGTAGATACTCGACTGATCGAAATGATACCAAATCAATGTTTTGGCTACAGAAAAGTTCAGTGCAAAAAAGTATCCCAATTTTTCTGATCATCATCATCATCATATCAGCCGATTGACGTCCACTGCTGGACATAAGCCTCCTCCAAAAATGGGGGGCTTTGCCATAATCGCCACGCTTGGCAGGCGGGTTGGCGATCGCAGTTAGATTGAATGTGTGTACTCAGAGGATGCTGCTGCCCATCCTCCGGTAGATCCCTTAGTCGCCTTTTACAACACCCTCGGGAGGAAATGGGGTGGTGCTATTCTTAGCCGACACCACACGGGCAAATTTTTCTGCTACTTTAATTTATATGAGACATTCTAGCAGATAGTAGATGGATCAAAGCCTTGACTAAGTGGTAGCCGAGTTCAGGTAAGAGATAGAAGAGTGGGTCATCCAGCAGCCAGGTGGGCTGAAAGGCAGCTGAAAAGACTTGAATACAACTGGCATAAGACAGGAAAGAGTGGCATAATTAGGAGGAGGCTTATACCCTGCAGGTAGGTGGACAAAAGCTGCTGATGGTGATGATGATTCTAGACATATGAATAGAGATTGCATACTTGCATATCTATGATGATAATAAATGTTATAATATCTAAACTTAGACTATTTAATAGGGACTCGCCTTGCGGTAGCATTTCCCCTCTGCTACTGTATTAGATCAATTAATCTTGCGCATTTACACCCAATTTTATACTTTATCACTAAACGAGACAGCATATGCGAAACAATAATTTTGAACTTAGAAAAATTTGGTGTTCACACGAGACTACTTTTCATGATTTTTAACATTCAAAATTAGAATCTAAACTTATGGGGAATAAAATCCAATCTTGCGGATTTCATGTTACCTCGCCCCCCGCAAAAAGTGGCAGAAATAATACTTCTTACAGTTCACCTTTTGAAGGTGAACCATATTTTGACATTATTATACTCCGACTTTATTACACTTCGACATTGTTATATTTTGACATTATTATACTTGAACATTATTAAATGTTGACATTATTATACTTCGTCATTATTACACTTCGACTTTATTAGATTTCGACAATTGTCATTTTTATACCTAGTCATTATTCATTTTAGACATTAGTCGCCTAAACCGTTTCTTAGTAGAATGACACGCGTAACTCCCTATTAAATTGTCTAAGTATCTAAACTATTATAAAACTGTAACAGAAATGTGTCTGTACATTGAAGATATTTACAAAAAAAAATTACGATATGGTTTTTAGACTACCCTGATTACAAATCACAAATTTTTGGACTTTTTGTCAGTCTGTTTGTTTGTTTGTGTGTTTGTTTGTTTGAGTATCACGCAAAAACTACTGAACCGATTTTGATGAAACTTTTTTTGTTTGATAGCTTAGTTACGATCTGACTTAAAATCTGGTATATAATTTATGCGGACAAAGTCGCGGGTAAAAGCTCGTACATTATATACCTATACGGCAGACACCCCTCATATACAGGGTGAAATTGATATCATTAGCATCCTTTTAAACTAAGAGTCTACCCATCAAACTGAACAACTTTTACTATGGGACCAAACCGATCGGAGCAAAAAAAAAGTCTGCTGTTCCATACTAAACTGCAACGCCTACTCGACTTAAATGTATGCAACAGCTGATTTTTTTTGTGCTCCGATCGGTTTGCTCCCATAGTAAAAGTTGTTCAGTTTGATGGGTAGACTGTTAGTTTAAAAGGATGCTAATGATATCAATTTCACCCTGTATATTTGGGACACAAAATTACAAGATTTAAGATAATTAACCCCACAAATCATAATAATTCCAACCGTATAATTTTATTGAAAGAATCTGGGCCAATGTTATATAAAATGGTATTAGGTTTCAAGGTACAATTTCAAGTTCCTTGGTCAATATTCCGATTAAGGTAATAAATATAGATGTAAAGTGTAAACACAAGAATGAACCAGTCCATTACAAGATAATTGCTTAGGTATATCCAGAATACATTGTACTAAACTAGAATTACTGGACTAACACATTTTAGTATTGTGTTAAAGTATCGTAGGAAATAATTGACGTACATCGTTAGACCATCAATATACTCGTACATGACAATATTCACAAGTATTTGAAAATTAAACAAAATCACCATGTTAGCTCGCTTTGTATATTCCACATCATGTTAATGGAACCAAAGTCCAAGGACGTATTACATTATTAAAAAGTAAACATTTATATAAAAGTAAATAAACGTAATTAATTGAAAAACGGTTATCAGTAAAACCACCTCATACTTATAATAGAACTGTAGATAAAATACCTACGTTTAAAGAAATACTAAGCAATTTCAAGTTACGCTAATTTTGTGAGTGAAATTGTTTCAATTAGTCATTATAAAGTAAGTAGAAAATAAGTCTCAATGACTATACGTCCAAAATTGGTGTAAAAACCGTATTGTATGCCGAAAGCCGTATTAAAAAAATGACGTGATAAAAAAGTGCAACAAGAAACTGGGCCAATATCAACGGAAAAAAACTGACCAAGTACGAGTCGGGACTCGGGCAATTAGTGTTCCGTACTACCAGTTGTTTAACATGGGTCATTGATGACGACCACTATAAATTGACACTTACTTAGTATGTGGTCACATAGTAACTGAAGATCATTTTACACTGCTCACAATGATGTTCGTTTTTTGGGTATAGAAAAAAAACTATCCAAGTTAGAGCCACCCTAATAATTTTCTCTCAATCTACACGTTATTTTTAATGTTCATGATTTTTTTCAGATCTTATACGGCTATATTTTTTTAAATATAGGTGGGGACAGCAATTTCTCGGATTTAATTGAAAATTTTGTTAAACAAAGTTTTAATAAAACATTTGAAAAGTATATTTTTAGACTGGTATTTTCATAAGCTTTTAATTGATACCCCACACCATAGGGTAGAAAACGATTTTTTTTTATTTACCCTTTCTTACTTCCCAAATTGCCCCCCAATATCAAAATTTAGCTATTTTTACTTCATTTATGATATTGGACTAGCAATTGCTATAAATGTACCGAGTTTCAACTTCATATGTCTTACGGTCTCTGAGAAAAGTGCCAGACGAGACGGACGGACGGACGGATGGACAGACACCGAGCTGATTCCATAAGTGTTCCGTTTCTCCAATTTTGGTACGGAACACTAAAAAATACTGAACGTGTTTTATAATGGAGAAAAGAAACGAACATCATTAACGATGTTTGTAATTATGCAATTAGCAATTGCTTTATGTTGTATTACGAAAGTCAATCGAGTAATACAAAAAATGCCCTAATTATACAAATTAGGACGAGACAATGAATGATGAAAACGATAGTAATTTTACCAAATAGTGCCATGCATGACTCATCCAAAAAGAATTTTCGGAGACATTATTAGTCCCAAATGAATTTATAAATATAATTTATAACACAATAAATTGATGTAGTAGGCTGGCAAATTAAATATTTATTCTAGGAAAAATAATATATTATGTACAAGTATTAAAAGGAAATGGGACGTGCTGTTTTCTCATTTCAGCGTTCACTATGATGTTCCGCTGCATATAGAATCAACCTGTAATCTCCTAGTTAGGTAGGTATGTAGTTTTAGTATTATACCGTTTTGACCGCGACTTCGTCTACCGTGACACGTAATCTTGTAGATACTGTGTTAATTTAAATCGGTCTGGATGTTTTAGCGTGATAGCGTACCAAACATTGACATCAAGCACGGGTCATTCATATTTGGGGGGATTTCTATACAAGTACTAGAATTTGGGGGGGGGGATCCCACCTATCCACCCCCTTGTGCTTAATTCACATTTATAATAATCATCATCATCATCTCAGCCGATGGACGTCCACTGCTGGACATAGGCCGCCCCGGCGCCATAACGTCATAACGACCGGTCCTGCGCTGCCCTCATCCAACGTTTTCCCCCCGCCTTCACCAGGTCGTCGGTCCGCCGTGTGAGGAGCCTACCCACGCTGTGCTTTCCACTCGAGAACTTTTCGGCCCCACCGGCCATCGGTTCTGCGAGTAATGTGCCCCGCCCACTGCCACTTAAGTTTAGCAATTCTTTGGGCTATGTCAGTTACTCTGGTTCTTCTGCGGATCTCTTCATTTCTGATTCGATCTCGCAGGGAAACTCCGAGAATAGCCCTCTCCGTTACCTTGACCGCTGCCGTAGCCAGGAATAGCGGGGCCGCCGGGGACTGGGGGCCGTGTTAAGGGCGTACTTGCCAAGTTGGGGGGCTTTGCCACAATCGCCACGCTTGGCAGGCGGGTTGGCGATCGCAGTTCGGCTAGATGAGTGTACGCAGAGGATGCTGCTGCCCATCTTCTGGTAGGTCCCTTAGTCGCCTTTTACGACACCGACAGGAAGAAATGGGATGATGCTATTTTTAGCTGACACCATACGGACGGATTTATAATAATACAAAACAAAATATAAGTTGGATTTTCAGTGCGCGTTATTGCAGTTATCAATTTATCATACAGTAAATGCTTCATAACATAAGGCCCGAGTCGTTAGGTCCAGCAAGATCAAAGGAAACAGGTAACAGTATTATACCCTAGCTTTCCTCGCAAAGCCAATTAATTCCGCTCTCCTAGAAGCTAGGTAACTCTATGAACCTACGTAGTGGAATGGGTACAAATAGATGTCAAATGCACAAAGTCAACCGGTTGCATAATTCATTTGCTCCGATGAAAGTCATACGTTGCATTTAATCTATTGGAATTATCAGTTTAAGGCTGCGTGTCCATTGAAGCTGTGCGAGCTGTGTAGCTGTGTTTTTACCCGACTGCGCCAGAAGGAGGGTTATGTTTTTCGAGCGTATGTATGTATGTTTGTATGTCTATTTCTTTGGCACGCCCTACAGCCTAAACGGCTTGATGGATTTAGACGTATGAGGTGTCGTTAGATTCATAAAAATCGTGAGAGTGTCATAGGCTATATTATTTTGTTATGGCGTCTGCGAATTAAAAAAAGAAGGGGAACAAAAATTTTTTTTTTTTTTGAAAAAAATACAATATGGGTATCAAATGAAAGCTAGTAAACAGACGATTCTAAATATGTATATACTATAGTACATATATACTACCATTTCGACACAAGACTAAAAAGTATGAAATAAGTACACTAAATTATTACGAAAAACAAAAAACCCGACTGCATAAAAAAGACTATTAACTGAAAAGAGAAAAACAAGCTCTATACTATAATCACTAATCAGCTATAACAACACTAAGCAAAATATATTATTTGAATGTTATTAGGTAGGTATTGCAGGCGGGGACAAACAAAAGGTACCTACGTACAAACGTTTTATAATTCTTCTTTGTCCCCGCCTGCAATACCTACCTAATAACATTCAAATTATATATTTTGCTTAGTGTTGTTATAGCTGATTAGTGATTATAGAGCTTGTTTTTCTCTTTTCAGTTAATAGTTTTTTTTATGCAGTCGGGTTTTTAAGCAATAAGGAGCTCGGGCGAGGCGCGGCCGATCTCGCACGAGCTCCTGATTGGTTAAAAAAACACAGCTACACAGCTCGCACAGCTTCAATGGCCTGTCCACACCCTAAGGGCTGGTTCTTTCAAATCGACCTGTTTTTGGTTGATAATGCATGAAAATAGTCGTTGTTTTAATCCAGAAAAAATATATAGGGTCTTTCTTAATATGCTGACACTTTTTTAAGGAGATGATCAGACAATTGAACTGAACAACTTTCTCTATGGCTCCAACATCGAAATCGCGAAAAAAAATCTCCTTGTCCATACGAAACTGCAAAACTACTCGAGCCAAATGTATGGGACAGCTGATTTTTTTTTTCGCGATTTCGATGTTGGTGCCATAGAAAAAGTTGTTCAGTTTGATGGTCTGATCATCCTTTTAAAAAAGTGTCAGCATATTAAGAAGGGCCCTGTATTTTGTAGTTCTTGATTGTTCTTAGGCTCAAAAAACGATAGTTATTACTTCTCTTGATCATAAAACCATGCAAAGATATAGGTAAGTTTATGACTATTTTTCAAGTTTTATAAAATTATTAACACTACAGGGTGAAATTGATATCATTAGCATCCTTTTAAACTAAGAGTCTACCCATCAAACTAAACAACTTTCACTATGGGAGCAAACCGATCGGAACAATAAAAAAGTCAGCTGTTCCATACTAAACTGCAATGCCTACGCGACACAAATATATGCGACAGCTGATTTTTTTTTTGCTCCGATCGGGTTACTCCCATAGTGAAATTTGTTCAGTTTGATGGGTAGACTCTTAGTTTAAAAGGATGCAAATGATATCAATTTCACCCTGTATAAATAAATAAAATACACTGAAAAATAGAAAATGACATTGTGTACATTATTCTGAGGCTAGTTTTTACCCCAAACACCCAAGAGTAATGATTTTGATGAAAATTATACGTTATTGCGATCCTAAAGTGCGATTTTTGAAAATCATACGAGCGACTTGGCAGTAGAAAATGTCAAAATTACTATGGAGATTATGCGTCTTTCTACTGCCAAGTCGCTCGTATGATTTTCAAAAATCGCACTTCTGCTTTCAATTGAAGTGGGATGGCAAACGTATGGTTGTAAGAAAGAGCGCTTGCACTGGGATAACCTGCTCTTAATCAATTGCTATGTTATAGTCTTTCCTAGCAATAGCAATGATACCTGATTGTATCTATAGCCTGCCAGGTCAACGTGACGTAGGCAGGCCGAAACTCAGATGTTCTGATGTTGATGAAAAGGACATGGATAATTGCGAGCTCTCCATCGACGATCTCCAGGTTGACCTTAAATACTATAGACTCCTACAGTCTCATTCAAAATCTTAGCAAATTGTCCGCATCTCACACATAACATAACCCACAAAAAATAAATCAAGTACGCATGCTGTTGGGTGGCACGAATACGCCCGAATTGTAAAATATCTATGTGTCCTGCCTGGACAGAGCGAAGTAGAGAAAAGAGACAAGAAAAGCAAAACCCAGAAAGTGAGACAGTAACGGGAAATACTATGATTATAGTGGAAGACTCCACACCACAAGTTTAGACATATTAAATACGTGCCAAGAGAATGAAATTGAGGTCTAGATAAACAGAAAACCGGAAATCCTAAGAAGAAAGCGCGTTGCTCATAGCCTTCTAGACGTCAAGGTGATACTATACGACATTCGAGTTTACGTGAGAGCTAGAAAAAAAAACGTAAGCCTAAAACAACTTTGCAATACTCGGTAGAAAAATGCCTGTTACCCCTGAACATGATTTAGGAAGATCCTGGTGACCCTGGTGTGCGATTTTTGAAACAAACTCACACATTGAACTCAGCAGTTGAAAATTTACAAATTACTATGGAGATATGCATCTTTCTACTGCTGATTAGACTATCAAAAATGGCATGGTGTGAGTTTCAAAAATCGCACTCCTGGTATGACTAAAGCATGGTGGTGGCATTGATGGTAAAAGCGACAGTAGTGATGTAAGCCTTTATGACAAATGAAAATTACATCGGTCAGACAAACAAAAAATTACAGAGGGTACCCAGACAATTGAACTTTGCGATTGCATGAACGTGTTCGTTCCAATGTGAACTCTATTACAATGAAGTTCGGATATATCGAAAATCTAAAGTCTGGGTACAGGGCTATAGAATATGACGATGATATTAATGTGTGTGTGTGTGTGTATAATAAATAGTAGATGTACAATTCGTCGATGCGAACTGAATTCCGTATCGTGCTTTTTGTATGGGCTTCCATCGTTGATTGACCTCAATGCAGCATGTTAATTGGAGACAGGGATATAAAATAAAAGATTGCAAAAGTAGGTATGGACTGATGCAAATGTCGAGCTTATTTCTAAAGAGATTTCTTTCATCTGCACTGGTAGCATGCACACCCACGATAGCCGTGATACGGCTTTATCACGTCTTTTATCTCGTTCGTTCGCGCGCAAAAGAATGAGATAAAAGACGTGATAAAGCCGTATCACAGCTATCGCGGGTGTGCATGCTACCAGTGCTGACACGTGATGGAGAGAATTAGCAAAGTATATAGTGTAATTTTGTTTGTAATGCGAAATACTGTAAGCTGTTGGTGTAGGTACCTATTAAATAAATTAAATTAAATTAAAGTATTTCAGGCATGATGTACTGAATTCCTACTGATATCCTATTAATAAACATTATTGAATACCTACCTACATGAATGAAGTGTAGCAGACCATCAAACTGGACAATTTTATATATGGGACCAACATCGCAATCCCGAAAAAAAATCTGCTGTTCCATACAAAACTGCTAATCTACTCGACCCAAATGCACGACACAAATACACAACACAACAGAAGTCCGATTTTTGAAAATCATACGAGCGACTTGGCAGTAGAAAGATGCATAATCTCCATAGTAATTTTGACATTTTCTACTGCCAAGTCGGCAGTATGATTTTCAAAAATCGCACTTCAGCTTCAGGTACGTCTGATTTTTATTCGCGATTTCGATGTTGGTTGGCCCCATAGAAAAAATTGTTCAGTTTTATGATTCATCCTATAACTTTCAGTATAGTATACCTACACCTACACTATACAGGGTGTAAGGAAAAGTATCATTAACCGAAAGAAAGAGAAGTAGGTATCAGAACCAAAAAAAAAAACAGCTGTTCCCCATACGTTTGAGACGAGTTATTACGGAACAGGGATGCGATTTTTGAATCTCATTCGGTGAGTTCAGCAGTTGAAAATGTTGAAATTACTATGGAGATACGCATCTTTGTACTGCTGATTTGACTTTAAAAATCATACTTCAGGAGTGCGGTTTTTGGAAGTCAAATCAGCAGTCGAAAGATCGATCGATCGATCGATCTCCATAGTAATTTTGACATTTTCAACTGCTGAATTCACCGAATGAGATTCAAAAATCGCACTCCTGCTGATTTTTTTTTTGCTCCGATAGTCAAAAAATTTGAGTTTGATGGGTAGAGTATAAAAGGATACTTTTCCTTTCACCCTCTATATTTAGTCAGACCCTGTTGTATATGATATCCGTAAACAGTGTTAATTTTTGGTCCTAATAGGTAGGATCAAAGGTAGGACATTGACATTAATTATTAGCTTCAAGTAATCAATACAAAACTAACTTCTTCCTTAAAGATACTGTTAAAATAAGTAACAACTACAATCTGGTAACAATAAATAATAAACGTACGACGAAATCAGGCACAAAAATAGTAAAGAGAAAATGCTTACATGCCCATTTCCCTTTCGACTTGAAGTTCACTTTATTCAACGCAGGCCCAAGAGCGTAAGTATACAACACACTAAACACAAACTTCAGTAAATATATTACTAAAAACACTAAAAAAACAATTCCTAATTTCTCTAAACCACTAAACTGAACCATTTTTACTGCTTTCTATTAGTAAAATTTTAACAATAAAAGAGAGAGGTTATTTTGGAGAGAGTACACCGGTTGACACAGTTACCGCATGCGCACTGACGGTCGAAGAAAGTGAGCATGCGCAGAGAACGAACGAACGTTGAATTGAATGCCTGATAAGCTGAATGAAAAGACCGATGACGATACGGAAACATCCGATTCGATTGCTCCTGTTCCCGATTCAGAACGGGACAGCTATAATTATGCTGTTTCAGTCATACGTGATAAGGAATTCGTCATATGGATGGGCGAGCGAGGTCACGACCTACTGTAAGGTATAATAACTTTATGGTCACGACACGGTCACGATAATAAAGTTGATCAATGTTAACATGATGTTAACAAAAAAATTAAACCGCCGAAAAAACTGAAACGCAAAAAATAACTAGTCTTTTAAGGTGGTTTCAGTCCATACAAACGTTTGACGCACAATACGCGTAGACGGAATTAATAAAAGTAATATTTGATATATGGAAAAATAGTTTAGAAAATCTAGATGTCGCGTATCAAATAACATTTACAATTTATCATAAAATTACGAAGATATAAAGCTTTGAAAATTTTGTATGAATCAAAGCTTTATATCTTCGTAATTTTATGATAAATTGCAAATGTTATTTGATACGCGACATCTAGATTTTCTTATTTTTCCATATATACAATGTTACTTATAATAATACCGTCTAGGCGTATTGTGCGTCAAAGTTTTGTATAAAATTGACCCCTCTGCAACCGCCTTAAATTCGCATCCATAAGAACATTATAATTTAGATTATTGAAGTCGCTGTCAAGCCGGTATGATTCGCGATTGAGCTTAGAGTTACCTATATTTTGGGCTTTTGCTTGACACCGACTCCAATAAACCAAATTAATGTTATTTTATTTCTATCGATACCGACTATATGCTATACGTTTTTGAGGAGTTCCATTGTCTATCTCCGAAGCCATTTACCAGATCTTCACCAAATGAAAATGCGATCAATTCTGAAGTATGACCTACCAAACAAAAAAATAATCATCAAAATCAATAATCCCGTAAGAAATATATATAAAAAAAAAAAACATACGAGTAGAATTGATAACCTCCTCCTTTTTCGTCGGTAAAAAATTAATCATTTTATAATAGCAAATTGGAAACTTAAAACTTAAATTAATTGGATTCCAAAATGGCAGATCTGTAACTGAGACAATACAAACTCGGTCGAAGTGATAATTGCCTGATCAATTGAAAACTTTTGTCTTGAAACAACGATTAAGGAAAGCGATGTAAAGTCTTCTAATTAGTTTCCGATGTCCGCCTATACAGCGATTCGGTTAGCGATTGTAGGTAGGTATTTAAGACTAGCTTTTGTCCTCGACTTCGTCCGCGTGAACTTAAATACATGGTCCTTCTTAATAATGCTGACACTTTTAAGGGGATGATTAGACCGTCAAAATGAACAACTTTCTCTATGGCACCAACATCGAAATCGCGAAAAAAATATCATTTAAAACTGCAAACCTACTCGAGCCAAATGTATGGGCAGCTGATATTTTTTTCGCGATTTCGATGTTGGTGCCATAGAGAAAGTTGTCCAGTTTGACGGTCTGATCATGCCCAGAAAAAAGTGTCAGCATATTAAGAAGGACCCTGTATCATCATCATCATATCAGCCGATTGACGTCCACTGCTGGACATAGGCCTCCCTCAAGGATCGCCATAACGACCGGTCCTGCACTGCCCTCATCCAACTGGTTCCCGCCTCCTTCACCACCGTCGGTCCACCTTGTGGACCCAAGGTCTGGTATGCGGCCAACTCCTTAATGAGATAATTTTCGATAAATCCGACCAAAATATAACCCTGCAGCGTATGCTCTGTAGAATAATATTATGTAATTATTCCAAAGAAGATAATTTCTCCAGTTATGGGAAAAAGGCCCCCAAAAATGATAGCGTATAGTTATGGAACTCATGTCGATTTGTTTCTCATAATCTGTAGATTATAGTGGTAATATTAGCTATAACTCATCCAAACGGAGGATCGCGTAATCGCAGATGGCGTAAATCTTGTCTTGGTAAAATATTCAAGGTTTATTATTTTTATTTTCGTGTGAACATCTAAGACGTTCCTAGTTCCTACACGCATTGGTTCCGGTTCGGACTGTGCCACGACTTAACTTAACTAAATTTATTCCTGTTACTTTCTAAAATAAGTTTTTTTTTTATTTATAATATGGACTCTTGCTTGTGCGTTAGCACTGCATTTCCGCCAGTGTCAAGTGTAGTTTATTGGGAGAATCTATCCCAATCTCAGGGACTGTTTTTTGGACAAGAACAAGAAGAGATTGAGGAATGTGGAGCCTCGTGGCAGGCACAAACGCGACGCGCGAAACCACGCGAGACGTGTAACTCGGGTCAGTTCCTGCAATGTGACTCCCTAAAATAAGATTAAGAAAAGAGACAGAAAACCAACAGCTGACTTTGTGCTGTCAAAGTGACGTTACACGCCCAAAATAAGATGACATCATAATGTACGCCATCTTATTTAACGCGTTTTTGGGCGTGTAACGTCACTTTGACAGCACTAAAGTCAGTTGTTGGTTTTCTGACTCTTTTCTTAATCTTATTTTAGAAAGTGACAGGAATAAATTTAGTTAAGTTAAGTCGTGGCACAGTCCGAATCGAGGCCATTGCTTTACATGTGCCGTTTTAATAGGGAAAAAGAATGTTAGCAAAAAAGTCTAGGTGCATTTTTAATATGGATTTCCTAATTCCGTTTGCATTTTTATTTTTATCTAATCTTTCGTCCGATTACTATAATAAATTCAATTGTTTTCAAAGTGTAATACCATCAATATACGTAACCGTTTGTGGGCCTACAATAAATTAACTCCTTTGATGTTTAACGATCTTCAGTGAATACTGTGTGTTGGTTGTCTGTCAGTCAGTAGGTAATGGAACTGTTTTATACAGGGTCCTGCTTAATACTATGCTTGTAGTTGCATCAAAACAAGAATCAGAATGCCGCTTTGCAAAGAAGTTTGGCGGAAGGCCATATAATTTGAGACCCAGACATATAGGTCCCATACATGAATGAAACTTAGTAATACGTGTAGAGTGAAACAAAACTCACAAAAAAGGAAATTGGTTGTAATCTGTAGAAGTTGGGGGAAAGGTATTTCTCCTTATGATACCTTTTGTATCAAGTGCGTGAAACTCATAATCTTTCTTATTAATAATAATAATAATAATAATAATCTTTATTTCAGACCGTAGTCCATAATAGGGTTAGTAATACAAAAACAATCTAAGAACTATGTTAGTTAATACATTTGTGAGAACAATTACTATTTGTTTATTTTGTTCCCTCCTGAATCACCGGATACATGTATACTGACCCAGTGCTTCAAAAAGGAACTATCCAGCCTATCCACAGTGTTAAGGAGACTGTTAGTGCTGCCCCGCACGCGGCACATCAGGGAGGCCACTCTTTTCCGCACGATGGCATGGAAACCATCAGTGTGTGCCTCCGCAAACATACCTGATGCACTACACGAGCGACGCAGCCCCAACAGCATCCTGAAACCGTTATTATATTGGACACGCAGGGCTTGCAATGCTTTCTGAGTATACTTGACCCACAGGCTGCACGTGTAGAATGATTGGCAGTATGCCTTAAACAGTGTAACTTTTACGTCACTAGTGCAACGAGCAAACCTGCGAGCCAGCATGTTGCATCTAACTGCCAATGCCCTGCGCTCCCTATCTATGTCAAGGTCGTCTGACAAGTTCTCTGTTACCCAGTGCCCCAGGTATTTAAATTTGGCGACTCGGTTTAGTTGGGTTCCGCTTACGAAGATTGGTGGTATATCCTTCGGGCATTTATTACCAGCCTTGAAAACGAGGATCTCGCTTTTCTTAGCATTATACCTGAGGCCATGGGCAGCAGCGTACTGCTCGCAAAGAGCAAGCAGCTTTCTCAGAGCACTGATGGAAGGGCTCAGTAGCACCATATCATCGGCGTAGCTAATGTTATTTACCAAAGTGCCATCTATTGAACAGCCGACACCGGCGCCACTGAGCCCCACCATCAGTGCATTCATATACAGGTTAAATAGCCTTGGCGAGGATAATCCACCCTGCCTCACTCCACATTCCATATTTATTATTAGATAGCCCACTCAATCTTCTACGCATTCATTGTGTTTGTTTTAATGAAAATTCACGATAACCGTACAATATTATGATAATGGAATCAAACGAAATCACATGCACTATCAGTTCAATAAAGCCAAATACGTTCCGTAACGTCCAAAAACTACCTCAGTGATAATATTATATGAAAATAGCTGTCAAGGTTGCGTTTTGCTACTGCTTTTTGGATGATTTGTCTATCTTACTAGTAATTTCTACTTTTGAACCCGGACTTCTAGAGATGAAGAAGTTTTTTTAAAAAATGCCTTAATTTTTTCTGTTTATAATAATTATGACCGCCGGCGCCGTCCTGAAGGGCTTTTAGTTTTCGTAAAAATGGCTGGGTCCAAATTCGCCAAAGTTCTTTTGATACGAAATTAAGTTAGACGAGAGTTCGAAATATCAATTAAAAAGTCAAGATAAATATACCTTTATAAATAGGTACCGAGGGTAAACTGAACACAAATGCCAAGCAACTAGAAGTTTGTACAAAAGTTAATTAAAATCTTCCTGCAAGAAATTTTATCTTCGACGCTAGCGGGGGATGAACTTATTATTGAAATAGATACTGAAGTTTAATGTCCTAATGCCCATTCTTAATATTCCGACACTTTTTAAGGGGATGAACAGACCGTCAAACTGAACAACTTTCTCAATGGCATCAACATCAAAATCGCGAAAAAAAAATCAGCTTTTCTATACAAAATTGCAAACTTGCTCGAGCCTAATGTATGAGACAGCTAATTTTTTTTTTCGCGATTTCGATTTTGGTCCCATAGAGAAATTTGTTCAGAATGATGGTCTGATCATCATCCGCTTAAAAAGTATAATCGGAAGGACTATTATTCATACGAAAAATAATTGTGTGTTCAATTCAATTGAAATGATTTATTTTAGATTGTTTATCCATTAATTTGTTTAAGATTTCGTCTTTGGTCCCATAGAGATAGTTGTTCAGATTAATGGTCCGAACATTACCTTGAAAAACCTTCACCATAACATTAGGTCTTTACCTATGAAATTGCCGTTCTGGTCGGCCGCAAACTTTAGTCGACAATGACGAATTAAAGGCGATTGTGGAAGCTGATGATTCACAATCTACAGCTAAATTAGCAGCAGCTTTCGATGATAGCATCAAAACAATATTGGTCCATTTGTGTAAAATTGGCAAGGTAAAAAAGCTTGGCAAATGGGTGCCTCACCAATTGATTGATCGCGCCGGTGTGAAGTACGTGTCGAGACGAGCCTTGCACTGCTCAACAGGCACACAAACGAAGGCATATTGAATCGCATTGTTACTTGCGATGAAAAATTGATTTTGTTCGACAATCGCAAGTGCTTAGCAAGTTGGTTAGATCCTGGTTCAGCACCTAAACAATGCCCCAAACGTAAACTGACCCCTAAAAATGTGATGGTCACTGTTTGGTGGTCTAGCGCCGGTTTAATTCATCACAGCTTCTTACCAAACGGTATGAGCATTACTGTAGATGTGTACTGTGAAGAACTGAACAGAATGATGGAGAAGCTCGCACATCTCCAACCAGCTTTGGTCAATCGTTCGGCTCCGCTGCTCCTGCACGATAACGCGCGACCTCATACTGCACAGCAGATGGTCTCCAAGTTACAAGAGCTGGGGTTGGAAGTTCTCCGTCATCCACCGTACTTACCAGACCTAGCCCCTACAGACTTCTACTTTTTCTAGAATTTGGATCACTTCTTGGCGGGGAAAAAATTCAATAACCAAGGGGCAGTACAAAATGCCTTTGAAGAATTTGTTGCCTCCCGTCCAGCAGACTTTTCAAAAAGGGCATCAATAAGCTACCACTACGATGGCAAAAATACATAGATTGCATGGGTAATTACTATGAATAATAGAAATAAAAAATATAGAAAAAAAAAGGGCGCTAACTTATTTCATGAAAAACGGCAATTTCATAGGTAAAGACCTATTATTTAAGAAGGACTCTGTACTTGCACCACTATTTTTTCATAACCTCTCAACTGTCACATAAAAATGGCAACATTTCCCTATACTGTCATGCCCCCTGCGGGCCTTGCAACGTAGATATGGGAATCGTGGACTGCCATGGTTTTCAAAAATCACGATTTCTACTAAAATCTATCAATAAAAGCTTAAATAACATGTTTATTTATTTTCTATGAGGCGAGGACAAAAAAAACTTGATTCTCAAACACGAAAAAAACCGGCCAAGTACGAGTCGGGACTCGGGCAATTAGTGTTCCGTACTACCAGTTGTTTAACATGGGTCATTGATATCGACCACTATAAATTGACACTTACTTAGGATGTGGTTACATAGTAACTGAAGATCATTTTACACTGGTCTCACTGGTGTTAGTTTTTTGGGTATAGAAAAAAAACTATCCAAGTTAGAGCCACCCTGGTAATTTTCCCGCCATCTACACGTTATTTCTGATGTTCACGATTTTTTCCAGATCTTATACGGCTATATTTTGAAATAGAGGTGGGGACAGCAATTTCTCGGATTGAATTGAAAATTTTGTTAAACATAGTTTTTATAAAAAAATTGAAAAGTATATTTTTAGACTCATATTTTTATAAGCTTTCAATTGATACCCCACACCATAATTATGGTAGAATTTTTTATTATTTAATTTTTTACTTTTTATTTTTTTTACTCTTTCTTACTCCACAAATTGCCACCCAATATAAAAATTTAGCTTTTTTTACTTCATTTATGATATTGGACCACTAATTGTTATATCTGTACCGAGTTTCAACTTTCTAATGTCTTACGGTCTCTGAGAAAAATGCCTGTGACAGACGGACGGACGGACAGACACTAAGCTGATTCCATAAGTGTTCCGTTTTTCCACTTTTAGTACGGAACACAAAAATAAATTATAGAAACAGTATTTTTAGTTAGGTAGGAATATTTTAATTGTATGCAATTATTTTTTGCTTTTTGTGCTTTGAGTAGATTTTGGGAAAAAATATTTTTTTCATTTCATTTCATTTACAACCCCAGTTTAGTATTAGACTTTAACTTCAGCCAATCTAAACCAATTTACACTAAACAAATTACTCAAAACAAACGCCTAAATAAACTAAAATCAATAACAAAGTTAAAGTCAGACACGAACGTGCCAGAAACACAGAAGTTGACTACTTGAACAACGTTACGTCTACGATTAATAGATGGCAACATGAAAAGCCGCATAACCGCAGAGTCAAAGTTTCACAGCCGGTCTTCGTGGCAATCGGTCGACGACAATGAGTTTGTGTAGGTACCATAATACCCACTAACTTATGTATACAGGGTGAAATTGATATCATTAGCATCCTTTTAAACTAAGAGTCTACCCATCAAACTGAACAACTTTCACTATGTGAGCAAACCGATCGGAGCAACTAAAAAATCTGCTGTCCAATACTAAACTGCAATGCTTACTCGACTCAAATAATAAATAAATAAATAAATAAATATCTTGGACAATGTCACACAAATTATCTAGTCACATTTAAAGTACCAGAATCTAGCCTGGACTTATATTATGATGACTAGACAACGATATAGATTACATATATAAATACAAACATCCATGACTCGGGTACAAATATTCATATTCATCATATAAATATTTGTCTCTTACGGGATTCGAACCCGCGACCCTCGGCACAGCAGGCAGGTTCACTACCGACTGTGCTACCGGGCTGTCAAATGTATGCAACAGCAGATTTTATTTTTGCTCCGTTCGGTTTGCTGCCATAGTAAAAGTTGTTCAGTTTGATGGGTAGACTCTTAGTTTAAAAGGATGCCAATGATATCAATTTCACCCTGTATAATACCTATCAGTGTTGGGCAAAATGTAATTAAGTATTAATTACATTTTGTAACTTTTAATTAATTACATTTTTGTAATTGCTAATTAATTACATTTTGTAATTGTTGATTAATTACATTTTGTAATTGTTAATTAATTACATTTAGTAATTGTTAATTAATAACATTTTGTAATTGATAATTAATTACATTTTGTAATTGTTAATTAATTACATTTTGTAATTGTTCATTACAATTACTCAATTACCTACCTTTTTAGTTACGATTATGAATGTATGTTTTTTAACCGACTTCAAAAAAGGAGGAGGTTTCTCCGTTCGACCGGTTTTTTTTTTATGTGTGTTCGCGGATAACTTCGTCGTTTATGAACCGATTTTGATGATTCTTTTTTGTTGGAAAGGAGGTGTCTCGAAGGTGGTACCATGATAAGGAAACCAGGATCTGATGATGGCATCCCAGTGAAATCGAGGGGAACCTTCGAAAATCGTAGTGCCGACTAGTGCGTTTGTTAATTTAAAGCACTCCTATTAAATCGAACTAATAATGAATTCACCACTGAAAATTGTGAAATAAACAAAATTTTAACAAAAAATTAAAACCGCCTTCAAAAAAACTAAAAAGTTAAAAAATAATTTTGCAGCCTATGACTTTTTCGTTCGCATCATAAGAACATTAATTTGTTTTATAGAAGTCGGTGTCAAGCCAAGCCAAAAAATGCAAGCCCTGTCGCAAATCGTACCGGCTTGACACCGACTTCAATAAAACAAATTAATGTTCTTATGATGCGAACGAAAAAGTCATAGGCTGCAATATTATTTTTTAACTTTTTAGTTTTTTTGAAGGCGGTTTTAATTTTTCGATTATAAATGATAACATTAGCCATATTTTGTGATATTATAAAATATATGGTTAATGCAATCATTCATTACTTTCTAAAATCATTAATTTATAATAGTAACCACAAAAGTAATTAGTTATTCAATTACTTTTGTGCAATTAAAAATTACAAAATCTAATTAGTAATTAATTGATAGATGTATTATACCGGGTATAAAAAAACCCTGTTTGAGCCTTAAAGGGTTGCTTCAGAATTAAGACCATCAACCTGAACAACTTTGTCTATGGGACCAATACCGAAATCGCGAAAAAAAAATCTGCTTTCCCAGGACACGTTTCGCGTCACACAGTTGCCCGACCAGAAAGAGTAGAAATTAAATGAGGGCGCCACTGTCGCTTTACACGGCAACACTACACTACGACCTAAACTATTTTGATACTTGCTGTATTTACTCCGAAAGTTTATGCAAAACGTTATCTATGTTTAGCTAAATTTGGCTCTGACAGCAGCTAAATTTTACACCCAATATACATTTTAAATTTCGGCAACTACATGGCTAGCATGGCAGCGTGATATAGCGCTATCACACCTTCGCTCTCTTTCTATTAGCGCGCGAACGAACGAAATAAAAGGCATGATATAGTCATATCACGTGTAACATGCTGCGTATGCCTCCTGTATTCTAGTTCTAGAAGAAAATAATGAAAACGCATATTACTTTATATTGTACTTTCAAATTATTTGTTTTTGAATACGATGTTTACTATTTTCGTATTTTCGTAGATCTGATATTTACATTCCTTCTATTTAAGATTTCTATTTCTAGGCATGGCAGTTTTTTTTATCGATGCATTCCGGACAGAAAAATTTTGCGATTTAAATGTTTTCCTGAAAACGATAAAAAAAAGTAGGT
The DNA here is from genome assembly GCA_922987775.1 of Agonopterix subpropinquella. Classification (NCBI taxonomy): domain Eukaryota; kingdom Metazoa; phylum Arthropoda; class Insecta; order Lepidoptera; family Depressariidae; genus Agonopterix; species Agonopterix subpropinquella. The sequence goes on from OV277712.1 coordinate 10,606,629, forward strand.
AATCGATAAAATATTAACTAGTCGCAGTGAAGATAAACTAAACATGCAGGAATGACATGCAAGGATCAAAATTATGCGGTCCACGCATACAATAACGTCAGTTTTATCAACAAACGATCATAACCCCAAACGAACCAAACTCGAAAGAAAATGCCCTAAATGATTATTTTTCAGATGATAACTGACGATAATTGATATAATTACGCTGAAAACTATTGTTAAGAAGCAACATGAGAGTAAATAAATACCTACCATATCAGCAAATCGCTTGTAAACAACATCCAATCTATTCCAATTTTCCCCGCTTGATATACCTCCAAACATAACAGAAAATAACGTAGTAAATTACTAAACTTGCACCACTTTTTGTTACTTTATCCATTAGTAATAATAATTAGGACAAATTCTAATATTTTATGGTAAATTTTTATTTGAAATGCATAAAACTGCATTTGAAATTTTGGTGATTGACAGTTTGACGTTTTCCATAATGTTGTCATGATAATGAAAAAGTTTAGTTCCGATTTATTTAATTTCTAGACTTTACGGTCGTACTGTACTATTCTTTACAAAAGGACGATAAATAAGGAACATAATCATTCTATATTATCTACGAATCCGTTCGCAGAGCAAGTTAGTTTCAAACTTAAGTAATATTATATGTATCTGAGCTTTATCCACATTGTGCGGTAACTTAGCATAGTTTCAATTTGATTGTATTATACACTATACCACCTGGAAGATATTTAAACTATTTGTATAATTTCGGTTCGTAAAGCACTTGAAACCGTTTGTTCAAGATAACAAGCCAAGGAAGTTGTTGAATCAGTTGATGTAGATTAAAAATAGGTATTCCGTACCAGTACTCAGTTTTAACCGCTACAATTTTTAGGGTTCCGTAGTCAACAAGGAACCCTTATAGTTTCGCCATGTCCGTCCGTCTGTCCGTCCGTCCGTCCGTCCGTCCGTCTGTCCGCGGCTTAGCTCAGAGACGCTTAGTACTGGAAAGCTATAATTTGGCATGGGTATACATATTAATCGCGCCGACAAAGTGGTAAAATAAAATCTTGAAATTTTTTTTTTAGGGTACCTCCCCTACACGCGAAGTGGGGATGACATTTTTTTTTCTCGTCTATCCAATGTTGAGGGATATCATTGAATAGGTCTTTAAAAATATTATGGGTTTGAGAAAACCATTTTTCGATTTAGGGATCCGTTAGCGAAATATTAAGCTTTAAAGCGACAATTTTGGTTAGAGTCAAGTGTCCCACCCCCCCTCTCCCAGCTCAACGGTTGTAGTTAGGGATGTGAAAAAATTCAAACGATTTTAAAAGGAAAACTATCACCGCTAAGTAGGCTTTACAAGTTTACGAGTAATAGTCCATCAACTTATAAAATGTACTTTTTAGACTTTATTAGCCGTTAAACCGTAGTATAAAGCAAAAAGCCTCCTTCTAAGTCAATATTATATTGTGACGGGCAACTACGGAACCCTATCCTGCGCGTGGTCCGACACGCACTTGGCCAGTTATTCTCTATCAATTCTTACCGAACTAATCCGCATTGCACGGGCACGCGTGGTGGACCGTAACGCCCATGCACCCTCTCTGAGGGTAGGCCTGTGCCCTGCAGTGGGACATGTATGGGGGTTGATTTTAGACGGAATAAAGGTACCTACCACAATGCCTTCGTGTGCTTTTACTCGTTGTACAAATCATTCGAAACGAAAAAAACAAATCGCACGGCATTACTTTTCACTCGTAAGTACATTGTTCGAGGGTGTAATGTAATGTAAGAACGTTACCTATCTTCCGTTATTTAAATTTAATCAAAGTGTAGGTCTATCAAACATTAGGTCCGCTACACACATACGGAATCGGGCTCCGGAATCCTGAATCAGGATTACGATTTCTTATGGATTTTCCCCTTCCACAATTCCGTTCGGAATTCCGGAGCTGTCGATTCCTACACAAAATCACAATCCGGATTCGGAATTCCGGATTGCTATTCCGTCTGTGTGTTGCAGACCAAAGAAATACAAACATGCTACCGCTTCCTGTGTACCTACTTTATTCTAGAATGCTGATACTATTTATTCATAACAAAAATTTTACTGATCTAACTATGTATGTATGTATGACATATGGAACAGAGACGTGGTCGCTCACTCAAGGCCTCATAAAAAAACTGAAAGTCACCCAAAGGGCAATGGAGAGGGCTATGCTCGGAGTTTCCCTGCGAGATCGAATCAGAAATGAAGAGATCCGCGGAAGAACCAGAGTAGCTGACATAGCCCAAAGAATCGCTAAACTAAAGTGGCAGTGGGCGGGGCACATTGCTCGCAGAACCGATGGCCGATGGGGCCGAAAAGTTCTCGAGTGGCGACCGCGTACTGGATAGCGCAGCGTGGGTAGGCCCCGCACACGGTGGACCGACGACCTGGTGAAGGCGGCGGGAACCCGTTGGATGAGGGCAGCGCAGGACCGGTCGGTAAGGCGATCCTTGGGGGAGGCCTATGTCCAGCAGTGGACGTCCATCGGCTGAGATGATGATGATGAACTATGTAGGTAACAAAAACCTAAAATTCTTAGCTACAAATTCGTATTTTACCATCTTTCTCATAATGGACCACAGAGCGGTGCTAGGTCAGCATTTTCCTCGCAACCGTCTCTTGGAGACTATTCCACGATCATGAATTTCAATGAGCGAGCTCTGACTTCGTAAGCGGCGTTACATTTTCCCTTGTCACTTCCTATTTATTCTGTTGCAAGGAATTCTAGAAAATTCCCTTTTTATCTCCTTTGGGCGAATTTAAAATGGCACCTTAGCACGCTAGGTGACAGTAGTTAATTGTGGTACATGCTTTTTCGCTTTATGTTTAACAGTTAATTATGTGTAGCACGTAATGTCACATAATAAGGTTTACAGGTTTCTGAATAATTACACTGATAAAAATGCGAGCCAACTAAGAAGTATAATTTCTCTTAATTAGCACCAAAATAATTGAAATGACGTTATTATTGTTTACTAAAAACAAAAGATGGTTATTTGTAACAACAAGCCGAATTCGTTTAACAAAGTTCTCTTAGTCGGAGAAGTCATGATGTTGACAGGCTCATATGGATTCTGATGATGTTGGTTGAAGTAAACATTTTTTTTTTCAGCTTTATTAAGAAAGTTTCTTCGAAATAGTCGTTATTATTAATCTTTAGAGTCATTGCTAGTCGCGCAGTGTGTTCCGTATTTGCCCGTCACCATAAGCGAACTTTGAATGTTTGGTAATATGATAAGATAATACGAAATTTTCCTTTTTACTTCTCCATGTACATTTAATAAGTTGGTCGACTATATTACTCGTTAACTTCTAAAGCCTAATTAGCTGTGATAGTTACGCAGCAAAAACTAACCTCTTAAGTTAAGGGGCTATGTAAAAAAAATAGGATTCTTCAAAGCTCCATATATCAAGAAGTACTAACAGTAGGAGTATGATTTGCGGATATGTGTAAATTGAACATATAATTGAAGTTTTGATTAGAGCCAAAACACGATTAAGACAAATTTTCTCGATAGAACAACAAGCCAAAGTAGCTTCCGTTTTTGTCTATAAACGCTTGTAACTGCTAAACGATGAACAATAGAAACATGAGACTTGATTTTAAAAAAAGAGAATGCTATTATCTAAGTTTTGATTAGAGCAGAATTGAACTAACATAAATAGTACAATCACAATTAAATAAAGTTTGTTTTTTCGCTTGATTCGTTCCAGGCGCGCGCGTCGCCCCATCTCTTTCTCTCGCATCTGGCAGTAATATAAGCTATCACACGCCCGTTTCGCTAAAATTATTTTTCGACATAGGCTCTTAAAAAACTCATTGGTACATGGCATGTCATTGTGCCCGGATTCGAACCCAGACCTCAATATTGAGTTTACATAGCTCTCCGTATCTCTCGCGCTCTCTTTTTTCTTCTGTTCCGTTGCTCCTTAAGACCCTTTAAATGTTACATGAGTTTTTCTCTTAAACAATACTTAGAACATTTTACGTTTAAATATTTATCATACGATTTTCCTTCAAGTCACTCGACGTCCAAATGTATCTCGCCGAAATTCAAATGAGGTCCCGAAAAAACATACATTTTCAGCACTCACTTTCTACCTACCTATCAACTTTCAAAGGATGTTTAACATTCAACAAGAACACTTGACGGTTTTACACCCAAAGCTTTTCAAATACTGATCTTACCCCAAAGTCAGAGTCTTTGTAGGTCAGTTTACATGGGTGGATAACAACTCGCAAGAAAACAAAAACTGTAAACAGAAATACCTACTTATATACTTACTCGTCAAAAATTTGAGTAAAATGTATGGCTACTTTAGGACAGGCTTTTTCTCATGGTAGAGGGAGAAGAAAAAGCTTAGTGCGTATTAGTCCGAGATCCGACCGTAAAATTATGCACATATTCCTTAGGTGAACGAAATGTAATTCTAGTGTATGTTTATACAGGGGTTAATTCAACGCCACCAAGTTGCCTAAAAGAATCTTACCGCAAGTGCCTTTTCCATTATAATTTTTGGTATAACTTTTTCCACGTGTTTGTTAGGGAAGTGAATGAGGTGCCATCAGAAGGAGACTGGTCTAAAGTACTTTAAAAACTAGGGTTGCCACCTCTCAATCTGCCGCAACTATAGGGCTGCCAGGTCCAAAAATGACATTTTTGAATCTGGCAACCCTAGTCTTGCGGCAGATTGAGAGGTGGCAACCCTAGTTTTTAAAGTACTTTAGACTAGTCTCCTTCTGATGGCACCTCATTCACTATAATGAAAAAGGCACTTGCGGCAAGATTTTTTTAGGCAACTTGGCGGCGTTGAATTAACCCCTGTATAAACATACACTAGAATTACATTACGTTCGCGTATGGAATAGGTGCATAATTTTACGGTCGGATCTCCGTCTATATTGGTACAGTTAAAAATAAGTGGTCCAATTGCAGTCAGTAAACAAATTCAACAATATTCAAAATAATGTCACAAAAGATAGCTTTTTAACGTAATTTTTTGACAAAATAAAATAAATACAACATTGAATTACATAACGTAACATTGTCCAGACCGGGCATTTTGGTCATTCATTACAGTTTATAATAAACCTAAAAATCATCAAGCGAAAATAAGTCCGTCAGTGTATTTTCAAGCCGCTTAAACATGCCCCTGACTTAGCGCTCTCACAGACGAGCGACACTTTGCTGTCGCCCTGTGTCGCGGAGAGTCGCGTGGACCGAATGATACTTGGACCAAATTGCATCTGGACAGAATGATACTTGGACTGAATTGCACTTGGACAGAATGCAAATTTAATTGTTTTTCAAGGTTGGACGAAATAAGACTTGGACTATTTGGTACCGTAACCGCGCGACCGTCGCGCGACCGTAAAATGTATGAGCGTTACTCTCTGCGACCCACCGCGACAGCAAAGTGTCGCTCGTCTGTAAGAGCCCTTAGGAGCAAGCGCAAGAACATCGCCATATTTGTTCCATAAAGAGCAGAGGCAACTTAACACATTCTAACGTTCTATTCGATTTAGCTTAAAGTTTTTCGTTAAAACCAGCCTTTGTAAGCTAACTTTCAGCAAAGACACGGACGATATTCCGTGAAGCGACGCTTCAGGAAATCCGCTGTGGAGAATGACTGATTTGTCAAAGGACCCTACACTGATGCACGTACGTGGCTTTTCTGAGATAGCACCCGATGGAAGAAATATACACGCGGTATTTATCTTGAGATAGCTCTCGAGAACGTCTAAGCTGCCTCCGTGGTCTAATGGTTAAGAGCATTGGGCTCTCGACACGGAGATCGTGGGTTTGATTCCCACGGGGGACACCTAGTGATATGTCGCTTTGAGCGTTTTTCCCCAGTTGGTTAGGACATTGCAGGCTGAATCACCTGATTGTCTGAAAATGAAAAATGAAATCAATGCTTCGGATGGCACGTTAAGCCGTTGATCTCGGCTACTATCTCTGGTGATAGTAGTCGTTACATAAAAACTACTTCAGAGGCCGGCAGAGGGTTCTGCCAACACGATAAGAAGAACGTCTCAATATCGTATCACAAGCACAACTCATAAGAATGGTTTCCAAAATTGGTAGAAGTTTTGATATAAAATATTGTAGAAACATAGTGTGCAAGCAACTTAGCAGGCGGAAATCTGTGGTCTCTGCCTACCTTAATGTTAGAAGGTTAGGTAATAGAAACATTGTTCGTATTTAAAAATTATTATGCCCAGGTTCATAGAGGATGGTCGTCCAAGTCAACTCAGGAAGAGGTGGAGGGCTTGCCCAATTCTCTTCTTATCGCGTGGGCAGAGCCCTGGTGTCAGAGTTTTTTCAGACCGCCTTAATGATAGAGATTACATTTAAAAGAATATATTTTCCCAGTAAGAGGCTTAAATATAATTTCCAGTGAAATAGGTACCTATATTACGAGCGAGCACACAAATCAAAAACTTGGTAAAATTATTGAAGAGTCGAACTTTAATTTTCAGTTTGTATTAGAAGGCAATCGCTTTTCAGTTCCACCTAAAGCAAAGAACGCAATGTTTACTCTACGTGTCGTGTTGCAAAGGAAACATTAGAAATGAGAAATAAAACAAAACGACACCATAACGGATTGAAAACGGTACGAATGGGAGCAGTAAAGAGAATTTTTGATTAAAGGCATCGCTGGGTACTAGCTCAGAGTAACTAGGTACCCAATCTGATTTAATTTCGGTGTGTGATCAAATATCGTGGTATTGCTTCCCGTGTGAGCTGGTGATTGGTTTCGATTGCAAAAAGGACAGGATTGGATGAGGCGGACTTTTAAAAAGAGAGCTAGAATTGTAAAATCGTGTGTTCGAACGATTTTGCGTTGCGTATTCTAAATAAGTTCATTTGAAAGTCAAGACAAAATATTTATTAATGTAATTTGAGCAGCACATTTTCCTGTTTATTAGTATGATCAATCATGTCTATACAGCTCATGATCATGATCAAACATGTCTATACAGGGTGTAACAAAACACCCTAGTAATACTGAAGGGGATGCTTCAGCCCATGAAACTGAACAACTTTCACTATGGAGCCAACTTCGAAATCGCGAAAAAAAAATCCGCTGTTTCATACCAAACTGCAGTACCGTCTCGACTCAAATGTATGGGATGGCGGATTTCTTTTATTTTTTCTCGACATTGGCTCCATTGTGAAAATTGTTTAGATTGATGGTTTGAAGCACCCCCTTAAGTATTACTAGGGTGTTTTGTTACACCCTGTTTATACTCCCCGAGGACTTCTGACTAGTGACTACCCGTCAGAGATATTCTGAAAACCATGAAAGCATGTCAACATTGCTTTTAATTAATTAAATACTCTTTAATCTTACTGCAGACTATATCGTCAAAAGTTTTCTACCTTGTAAATATGAATCCAAGATAAATCTTTAATTTTACTATAATCGCTAGAATAGTAAAATTAAAGAGTTGTCTTGGATTCAAATTTACATAGGTAGAAAACTTTTGGTGGAACACCTTCGGACTGTATAAAAAAAAACCGGCCAAGTACGAGTCGGGACTCGGGTAATTAGTGTCCCGTACTTCCAGTTGTTTAATATGGGTCATTGATGTCAACCACTATAACAATTTATAGTGGTGGTAGTGTCAATACACTTACTTAGAATGTGGTCACATAGTAACTGAAGATTACACTGGTCTCACTGGTGTTAGTTTTTGGGTATAGAAAAAAAAACTTTCCAAGTTAGAGCCACCCTGATAATTTTCTCGCCATCTGCACGTTATTTCTGATGATTATGATTTTTTTCAAATCTTATACGGCTATACAGGGTGTACAATAAAATGGGACAGCTACTTAAAGGGGTGCTTCAGACCGTCAAACTGAACGACTTTCTCTATGGGACCAATGTCGAAATCGCGAAAAAAAAATCTGCTGTCCCATACATTTCAGTCGAGTTATGTTTGCAGTTTTGTATGGGAGAGCGGATTTTTTTTTTGCGATTTCGATATTGGTCCCATAGAGAAAGTTGTTCAGTTTGATGGTCTGAAGCACCCCTTTGAGTAGCTGTCCCATTTTATTGTACACCCTGTATTTTTTGAAATAGCAATTTCAGCAATTTCTTGGATTGAATTGAAAATTTTTATAAAAAAAAGTATATTTTTAGACTCGTATTTTCATAAGCTTTCAATTGATACCCCACACCATAGGGTATAATTTTTCTTTTTTTTCATTTACCCTTTCTTCCTCCCCAAATTGCCCCCCAATTTTAAAATTTAGCTTTTTTTACTTTTTTTATGATATTGAACCAGCAATTGCAATATCTGTACCGAGATTCAACTTCCTATGTCTTACTTACGGTCTCTGAGAAAAATGTCTGTGACAGACGGACGGACGGACAGACACCGAGCTGATTCCATAAGTGTACCGTTTTTCCAATTTTGGTACTAAACACTAAAAACCAAAATTTCACAATTTCCATCGATTCTATTGATAGTATAGTCGAATTTTCTACACGATGCGTTTTTTTAGGTAGGTAGGTACCAAATTATTCGTATATCTACTTGAAAAACTCAATGGAATATGCTATCGAAAATATAACTCAAGGCGGTTTCCATCTCCTCCGAACTGTCACACCTTCATACAAAAACAACCTTTTCCTGTTAAAACTAATTTTGAATCAAAAACCTTATCTCGTATAACAAACTCCAAAGTTAAGTTGCCTTTAATTTAAACGTAGCTCATCCAACTAGACATCGTTTATTCACCGCCTTTCAGTTTTAATTAAAAACGGGCTGACTTGCGGTTGCTATTTTGACGACATCCCAGCCTGAAATGCAATGAAGCTAATGTTCCTTCATTATAAAGTCCCGAGCATCAAGCAATTTTCGTTCTTACTACTCAAAATACAAGAGTTTACTTCAATGACTTCGTGTGTGGAATTAACTGTAATAGGAAATTAATTTACTAACTACAATGTTAACTTGAGTTCTAGATGGAATTTTGAAGTACTAAAGATTAGTAAAGTTGAATGGTTATGCGCCCCTGGTGTCGTTTTGGTTTAAGTATTCAGTTAGATCAGGGGTGTTAACTTTAGTGGTTTTGGGGATGCGGAATTAACAGGAGTTAACTTAGTAAATCGGAGTTTCTAAATTAAAATCATAAAAAAAAACTGGTAAATCTGGTAAATTATCGGCACGCCTAATCGAGGCCTCAGGTGACCAGAGGGCCTGGCAGCTACCTCGGCCAGCGAATAAGTCTGGCCATACAAAGAGGCAACGCTGCCAGCCTCCTGGGCAGTGGGCACCCTGCCGCCAAGCGGCGGCAATTTAGAGGACATTTTTTATTTATAGTAGGTATAAGTTTTGTTTTTCTTTTGTTTTTAGGTTATAGTACATTACTGCAGCGGCCAGCAACAGAGGCATTGATGGACGAACGTGTAAATGTGGGCCGAGGCGAAGCCGAGGCACACATACGTAAGTCCATCAATGCCTAGTTGTGGCCAAGGCTTGTATAGTACTTTTCTCAAACAATGCGCGGAAATTAAAACACTAAATTTTCTCAAAAAATTCGCGGAAATTAAAACTCTTCAAAATCAATGACGAACAACGAACAACATTTTTTTTTTTTTTCAATAAGCAGCTTTCTATTTGCAAGTCAGTTCGAAATTTAAATAAAACCTTTGATGAGTTACCTCCTTGGTCGCCATGTTTCGGAGAAAAAGATCGTTCCATTTTTAAATCACACGACAGATATGAGTTTAGTATGTAATTTATTTGGCCGCTAAACACGACAGATATGGATTTTCATACAAACATTGCCGACCGCTGCGCGCATGTATTTGGCCAGTACAGCAATTTCGATTTATCTCGAAGAAGGTTGTCAAAATAATGCTCACATTTCCAAGCATGTTTGAGAAAAGGGTTATATTTGTATTTTTTGTATCTATTTTGTCGTACAATATTTCTTTCAATTGAATTAAATTGATAAAGTTGAAATCATCACCATCATTATGTTGTGCATTTTTGTTATTAACACATATGGACAAAAGAAGTCTGAAATAAATGATATACAATACAATTAGCCTGTCATCATCCAATGCTGAACATAAGGTTCTCCCAAGGCATATTTCTTGGCCTTCCTCATCCATTCGCTCCCCAATACCTCTTTCAGGTTGTCAGTCCAGAAGCCATAGCATGTTTCGCGTGATAGGGGCTATATCACTCCTTTTATCTCGTTCGTTCGCGTGCAAAGAGCAAACGTTAGATAGCGCTTTATCTCGCTGCCATACTATGGCCGCAGCGGGCTGGAGGAATATCGCCCTATCTTTTGAAACATGCAGTTCTAGCAATGCTCAATTTTAGCATTTTGTTAGGAAGCACAGGATTTTTCAACTGGCCTCTTCAGGGGTTTTTCGGATGACCAAGCAGATTTAATCTTTTGTGGTAGTGGTAGGCACATTTCTAAAGCAAAGAAAGTTCTGCATTTAGTTACGTACAGTTAAGTACAAAGAGTACTACGGTGGTTCGAAAAACAGATATATGCGTTGCACGATTCTGCGATAAAACTGGGCCTCTACCCAAACATTCGAACTTCGCAATTGCGTCAACGTTTTCGTTCCAATGTCAACTTTATTACAATGAAGTTCGGACCGAAACAGTCGCGATATATCGAAAATCGAAAGTCCGGGTAGACCCCCTGAATCACCATTAGTTCGACTGCACGCTTGTTCGACATCTTTGTATGATGGATGATGAGTATGATGATGGTGATGATAATGATTGATGATGATGAGAGTATAACACCGACTGTTCTATAGAACAGCTGATTTAAAATATAAACAGTGAATCCTAGCGGGCCATACTAAAGTCAGGCCTGACTTAGATGACTCGGGTGGACTGGAGATTGTTTAACACAACTTTATGGTAAACGAGCTTTTACCCGCGACTTCGTCCGCATAAATTATATACCAGATTTTAAGTCAGATGATAAGCTATCAAACAAAAAAAGTTTCATCAAAATCGGTTCAGTAGTTTTTGCGTGATACTCGAACAAACAAACACCCAAACAAACAAACATACAAACAAACAAACAAACAAACAAACAGACAGACAAAAAATCCAAAAATTGGTGATTTGGAATCAGGGACATCTAAAAACCATATCGTAATCTTTTTTTTGTAAATATCTTCAATGTACAGACACACTTCTGTTACAGTTTTATAATAGTTTAGATACGGAATTGTGAACTTGCACTTAGTTCTTACTTTAGGCTCGTTAATTATCTAACTGCTGTTTAATTCATACAAAACTTAGAATTCACGGTGAATGGATAGTTCAGGGCCTCTACCCGAACATTCGAACTTCGCAATTGCGTGAACATTTTCGTTCCAATGTCAACTCTATTCCAATGAAGTGCCAGACCGAAACAGTGGCGATATAGCGAACATTGAAAGTGTGGGTACAGGGCCTGGGAAGTGACTCGAATATTGCTACAAATGAATGCTGCAAAAATAGTCGTGGTGGTCAGTGGCGAGTAACCTTGCCAGCCGTGCAGGAGGCGATGGTTCGATCCCCGTCCAGGCCGACTCGTACCAATGAGTTTTTCGGAATTTATGTACGATTTATAACACCACTGGCTTTTCGGTGAAAGAAAAAATCGTGAGGAAACCTGCATACTTCGATTTCCAGGCATGTATTGTACCTACTGTCCATTACAAGAGTGGTGACGGGCTCACTCCCCGTCACACTGGACAGAGTGTGGAGTTTCGGTACCTACTACTAATGAAACGTGGATGTTCTGAGGTTTCAGAATATCTCTGACTACCCCGGGGAATATAGTCGTGAGCATATGAATGAAATGAATGAAAAAAAGATGATTAGTATAGTTGTGATTTAATGATAAAATATAGGGTCCTTTTTAATACACTGACAGTTTTAAGGGAATGATCAGACCATCAAACTAAACAAGTTTCTCTATCAAAATCACAAAAAAAATCTGCCTAACCCATACATTTGGTTTGATCAGGTTTGCAGTTTTGAATGGAAGAGCTAATTTTTTTTTCGCGATTTCCATTTTGGTGTCCTAGAGAAAGTTGTATTATGCCAATGCCATCCCGAAAATCGGATCCGATTTTAGTTGCATTGCTTCCTTGTAGTTCATCTCTTCAGTGAAATTTGCTTGCATACATGCATATGCTCACGACTATATTCCCCTAGGGGGTAGTCAGATATATTATGAAAACACAGAACATCCGTTTCACAAGTATAGTATAAGAGATAAGGGGACTTTTGGTAACCTGACTGGTGCAAGGCTGATTCAGTATTCATTCTTAATAGGATGTAGAGCATCTCTGTGATGGGGATGGACCAGGCAGATCTGGTCCATCCCCATCACAGAGATGCTATGAATACCGAATCAGCCTTACATCTGATGGTTACCAAAAGTCCCCTTATCTCTTATACTAGTACCGAAACGCATAAACGCAAGCAAGAAAGCAATAATATAACTGTTTTGCATTACAACAAAACAGATATTATGAGTGAGAGAATACATGCAGCATTGATTGAAGAAGCATCCATAGATTCTACCTTAAATTTGGCTAAATAAACGAACTTACCATCAACTCTCTATACTTTCCTCTATATCTGTCTCTTTCACTCTGCTAGATCGAATCTGACAAGGCGCGCTCATTTGACGTTTACTTCATAGTCTTCATCAATCACCAGCAAGCACCTTGCTGCAATGCTGCATGTATTCTCTCACTCATAATATCTGTTTTGTTGTAATGCAAAACAGTTATATTATAAGTTATTCGAATACATGCAGCATTGATTGAAGACCTGTTTGCTATCTGCTGGTGAAAGAGTACAAACGCTATGTGAAAATAAATGAAAATGTGTATGTCATAAAGCCATCATCATCAACAATGGGTACATTAACACATGTCCTGTATAAAAAGGAAAAATACACCATAAAATAACTTTCATAATAGTAATAGAACATAATAGTCTTGATAATGACTAAATGTTATCTCACTCAATGTAACTAGGTATTTAAAATCAACAGATTGCTGTTGAAAGAGAAAAACAATTTAAGATTAAATTTCTACACCTGTTGAGGCATAATCTTAACCATCATACAGAAACAATCCTCAGAGATCATTACAGTTACATTACATTTGAAGTGGACACGACAGGCAAGCAAGCATTACAGTTAATTCAAACCACTGAACTTATTAGGTAGATGTATGAAAAATTATTTAATAGTAGGTCCTCATTCTTAACAGTATTATACGGTACTGTTTATCTGAGAACAATACAATTTCCGAAATAAAATTTACCAGTAAGCTTTTTTCATGATTCTCTCCATGGACCGTTTTGAGTTCTGATAGCTGGTCTAATAACATAAGATATTATTAGATATTAGATAAGAAAAAGATTAATTACGTCATTCTCAAAACAACTCTTCTCGTTGACCCAAGCTTCATTACATGTTGTACTGAGCATAAGGACTCCACAGTATGTTGTTGCTCATTAGCTAGTCAGCTGGATTGTTAACATTTTCTGTGTCTGGAGCTGAAGTTGGGTTATTATATTTATTTATAATTATTAGGTTTATCTCACCACTACACTACTCTACCTGGTACTCTCGGATCTATCAATATCTGCATTGGGTTAATTTTCTAGCCAATCAAATACTAAACTAGTGTCACATATTGGCATCCTTCTCTCCTGGTATTTAGCTAACAGGATATTTTGTAATTTTATAATGGTCCAGCTGCACGGCAGGTAAAACCTACTGACCTATGGCAGAGTATTGTCTGAGATGTCCATAAAATTCTGCCCACATATCCCATATGGAGCTCTAGAATCTACACCAAACGAAGTTACTCAGTTACTCAGACCCTATTTTATAATGTAGTGTCTGGTAGATGTCTTATCGCAGGTTGTTAAGACCGATTCTCTTTAGTAGGAGTTCCTTTCGTTTAATGACCAGTCAGTGCACTGCCTGATTAGCCTCCCCCCCTCCTTTTTTAGGGCTAAGGGTTTTAGTTTCTCCACCCGTGGTGGGCTCCTGCTCAAGTCCTTACCCCAAGAACTGAACAGAATGTAAATTGTCAGTTGGCAGCACTTGTGTGTCCAAGTTGTGGTACTATCAAAATGTATTGTGCCATGTGAAGTGAAGGTGGTACAGTTATTGTGGATCTATATTGAGTGGTGGGAGAGAGCGCCCATGCCAACCCGAAGATCCAATGTGAAATGAATGCCTCGCAATATTCGCAATAGATTGTTGGACCATCTCTGAAATCCCAACCTTCACAACTATCTATGATTGTCTTTTCCTAGAAGTGAACAAATCAACTAAATCAAAGTCAACGGTCTACGCGACCGGGGGGGTGATGAACTGATGAGTGATGAGTGCCCATCCAGCAATGGATTCTAGATAATCGGTTGGTATTATTAAGGCAGTCAGCAACGCTGATATGTATATGCCCCTGATCTATGTTCGACCTCCGTGGCCGGGGGCGGCGACGAGTGCCATTCCGGCCCTGCATCCTAGATAAGAGGTCGGTAATGCTACTCCATATGCCCCATGTACTGAATGCGACCTCCGAGGCCGGGGACGACAAGTGCTATTCCAGCACTGGATTCTAGATAAGAGGTCGTTAATGCCACTGGGTATGCCCCATGTACTAAATGCGACCTCCGAGGCCGGGGGCGACGAGTGCCATTCCGGCACTGGGTTATAGATAAGAGGTTGGTAATGCCACTGGGTATGCCCCATGTACTGAATGCGACCTCCGAGGCCGGGGGCGACAAGTGCTATTCCAGCACTGGGTTCTAGATAAGAGGTTGGTAATGCCACTGGGTATGCCCCATGTACTGAATGCGACCTCCGAGGCCGGGGGCGACGAGTGCCATTCCGGCACTGGGTTATAGACAAGAGGTTGGTAATGCCACTGGGTATGCCCCATGTACTGAATGCGACCTCCGAGGCCGGGGGCGACAAGTGCTATTCCAGCACTGGGTTCTAAATAAGAGGTTGGTAATGCCACTGGGTATGCCCCATGTACTGAATGCGACCTCCGAGGCCGGGGGCGACGAGTGCCATTCCGGCACTGGGTTCTATATAAGAGGTTGGTAATGCCAAGTATTGTATATGCCCTATTATCTATATTCGACCTCCGCGGTCGAGGGCAGCGACGAGCACCCTTCAGGCACTGCATCCTAGATAACTCGTCGGTAATGATAATGGTAATGCCATTGCACATGCACCATGTTATGTACGACCTCCACGGCCGGGTGCGACGAGTGCCATTCCGGCACTGGGTTCTAGATGGACAGTCAGTAAAGCTATTGTATATGCCCTATGATCTATATTCGACCTCCGAGGTCGTGGGCGTTGACGGGCGCAAAAGCACTGCGTTAGATAATCAGTCGGTAATGCCATGCATGAACCCCACGTTCTGTCTATGACCTCCGAGGTCGGGGGCAAAAAGTACCATGCCATTCTGACACTGGGAACAAGATTTGATACATATTTGTACCTGAAGTGAGCACCCCAGACCACATCCGATGTGTCTGATTCAAATGTGCTTCACCTTATGTGCAGAACCACCGAACTGTGGTATAATGGCCTTCCGCCATCAGGAAAATTCCTGCTGCACAAGGACAGAGAACTGATACTGTTGACATTGCAATAATCGCTATCTGGTTATATTGGCAAAGCCTAGGAGAGCTAACTAGCACTAGGTTCTATTATCTGTAGATAACTAGTGCATGCTATTGTAGCTCATGGTATTGTTATACAATACAAAACGGTTCAAATACTACAGGTCCAGACTAAGTGCAAGCGCAGCCTAGTATTGATATGCCAGTATTGTTAACTTAAACTCAGTATGGTTGTGTGACCAGGAAGAAAATGTCTACATAAATCAAGACATCCAATCACTGTGGGCCAAAGGAACTCTTTGAGTCTAATACGATAAAACTGCAAAAGACCAGAGGGCCTAAAAGGAAGGCTGGCTGCAGTACCCGATCATAATTATAAGACAGCAATTAAAAAAGACTTTGTCCTTCCGTACTCCTTATCAAGAACATCTTGAAAAAAGGGAAACAAATTCGGTAGGCACATCTAGTTTTCTTCTATAAGTTTTTAACCATCTTTGACACATAAAATTCTTGCGAAGGAAGTTGGCAATGGTGGCATAGGTTTGTGATCATATTTATACCTACATAAGTTGATCTGTTTTATGTCAAACTCCTTTTAATCTTTAATGTATGATGACAGTACTGTCATGGAGAGATATGTATCTGGCGCAGGGGCCAGCGGGGATAAAATACGCTCGCAGAGGGAGGCCATGGTTGAGCGGACAAACTTGACTTTAAGTGTTGTCTCCCAGTGGGGTGACAATAATTTAGTCAACTTCAACGCCACCAAAACACAGGCTTGTCTGTTCACCGCAAAAAGGAGTCCGTTTAATCTGACTCCTACTTTCCGGGGTACATCTGTCCCTGTTTCCGACAGTCTTGGGCTTCTGGGTATAAGCTTGACCACAAAACTCAACTTCGGCGCTGACATCGAGTCTAAGGCTCAAACTGCGGCCAAAAAGCTGGGCATCTTAAACAAGGTGAAGCGGTACTTCACTCCTGGACAGCTCTTAGTATTGTATAAAGCTCAGGTCCGATCATGTATGGAGTACTGCTGCCACCTGTGGGATGGCTCAGCCAAGTATCAACTTGCCGCACTCGACTCGGTTGAACGCAGAGCCAGGAGGCTCATTGGCGATAGTAAGCTGGTGGAGGCCAAGCTTCATAGCCTAGCCCACCGCCGCAGAGTGGCCTGCTTGTCGGTCTTCTACAGATTGTACTTCGGTGAGTGTTCCCTAGAGCTGCATGAGCTCATCCCACCTTCCCCTTTCTACTATCGGACTTCCAGACGCACCGCGGGATATCACCCCTTCTTGGTTGACATCCCACATATCCGCACCAAGCGCCTTTCTGAATCTTTTATAATGCGCACAGCCAAGGAGTGGAATGCCTTACCTGCGTCAGTATTTCCGAGTACTTACAACCCGAATTCCTTTAAAGTACGAGTGAATAGGCATCTTCTGGGTAAGCTCGCTACATCTACGACCCCATCTTCGTCCTGAGGACTGGATTGAGGTCAAGAGCAAACCCATAGTTAATTAAAAAAAAAAAAAAAAAAAAAAAATGAATATTTTCTACAGATATGCCTAACATTGCAAATATGGGTGATATTTTACCCCCCATTCCGGGGAACTTTGGTAAACCTATTTGTTTCTAACTGTAAGTATGTATGTAATAAGACTTATAAGGTATAATGCACTTTAATTGACTAGAGACACTTAATGATTTAAAATGTAACAGGTAGAATGCCACTCGGCTGAAAAAGTGTTCAATGCTCAATGGGGTTGTCTAAGGGTGTTTCACACATACCGCAACCACATCACGTGAGCGGGCACATATTTTGTTTGAAAATGAACTGTAGAATTTACACGGTACCACATTCTGCTATCATTACTGACCACATGGGTTATATCGACCACATCACAACCACAACACCACCACCAGCGACACCGCACACTAGGTAGCGGCTGGCCACATTGCAGACACAACGTTGCATTAACATAACGACAGTGCGCACACACCTGTGCCAGAGTCAATCTGTCTGTCTGCACACGAAGTAAACACCTCGCAATTACTGGTGACAACGCAACCACATCGATATTTTGTTGGTACGCAACACAACTGCAAAAACTGCAGCGACACTTTTCACAAAACCACTGCTTGACCACTTTCTCTTCTTTCAGGGGGTGGGTATAACATTCTTTTGGTCAATATTAGAACGTAAATCACCTAGTATAGGTGAGCTTAAGATTATAGGTGTCACAGAGATTGACTAAATATTGGTTCAGATATCAAATCTGTTGTTTGTTCCTAGGAACAATAGTATACATGTTCTGAGTGTTCTGTTTAGCCATAAATAGCCGAAATACAAAGGATCATACCTACTAGATCCTGAAAAATAGGTAGTTAACTTGGCTAAGGTGTCAGCACAGATATGTATGATAAAATTGTTGGATGAAGCAATGAAAGAAGCCATCCTCCACTTGATTGAAAGATGTAGAGGTAACTCACCCCTGTCCTGTAGGGTTAAGAGCGTCAAAAGATCCTTCGAAGAGGCCGCTCTTTATCCAAAGCAGCGGCATTAAAGAGGTGACGTTCATTAGTGCTTCTACTTATTTTCTGCACACCTCTTTGACAAAACACGCACAGAACACTCACAAAACAACCTTTCCGTGTAATTTACACAGTAAAACATTGCAATTTCACTGTTTTAAACAAGTTTTAAAGTTAAGAAAAAATTTTGCAAGCTTCGGCGGCAAAATCTATAAACGCTATGAAGTAAACGTCAAATGAGCGCGCCTTGTCAGATTCGATCTAGCAGAGTGAAAGAGACAGATATAGAGGAAAGTATAGAGAGTTGATGGTAAGTTCGTTTATTTAGCCAAATTTAAGGTAGAATCTATTGATGCTTCTTCAATCAATGCTGCATGTATTCGAATAACTTATAATAGCACAAATCTAATAGATGGGATCATCATCATCAGCCTATAAACGTCGCACTGCAGGGCACAGGCCTACCCTCAGGGAAGGGTGTATGGGCATTAGTCCACCACGCGTGCCCAATGCGGATTGGTAGACTTCACATACACATCAGAATTTCTTCTTCAGTGTATGCAGGTTTCCTCACGATGTTTTCCTTCACCGTTTGAGAGCAGTCGGTATTACGTACATAAGTTAGAAAAACTCATTGGTACATGGCATGTTTTCCGTGCGGATTCGAACCCGGACCTCCATTATTATGTGTCCATATTTCTCCCCAACGCGCCACCGATGCTCTTCCCTTAATAAAATAAATAATAAATGAATATCTTGGACAGTGTCACACAAATTATCTAGTCACATTTAAAGTACCAGAATCTAGCCTGGACTTGTATTATGATGACTAGACAACGATATAGAATACATAATTATATAGATACAAACATCCATGACTCGGGTACAAATATTCATATTCATCATACAAATATTTGTCCCTTACGGGATTCGAACCCGCGACCCTCGGCACAGCAGGCAGGTTCACTACCGACTGTGCTACCGGGCCGTCGACTAATTACTAATTGCATTTTTTTTCGCTATAATATTGAAGAGCCAATTTGAGCATAAGAATGTACCAAAATAAAAAAAAAATTAAGTCAGCAACAGTTCCAATTTTAAAATATAGATATTATCTCGTTCTAAAACACCTGATGATAATTTTTTAGATAGATTCCTTTCTTCAATAGATGGGATTGAAAGGTAAAAAACCTGTAACAGAATCTTAGCATGCGTAGCTCCTCGTCCCCTAACAAGTCATATCCATAATAATATCCATTAAAAGTCCCTTCCAAAGTTACAAAACAAAAGTTTGCGAGAAATTATTTGCCTATCTGCGCTCACATCATTAAGTGAGAGACAACACTTAGTGCTTTATAGAGTTTTATGTAAAGAGTTCGTTAACGACTGTAACTTTCTTGATCGTATGTCACGTGGATCTTTTAAGTAAGAAAGTTTTGTGGAGCCAAACTCTGGCAAAGTTTACTTGTCTTAAGATAGCAGTGCAGTGGCGCCCTCATCACATTAAAAAAGATTTCTCAATAAAGAAAACCTAAATTAAAAAAGTGCTCAACAGATATACTACGAAAGCCTTCAAGTTATTGTTATACAATACTTTTATAGGTTCTAAACATTCCACTTTTAGACTTTTAGACACTTTTATAAAAACAAAAGAGGCCGTTTTTTTTCTTTTTTCATTTGTTTTAAAAGTATTATATGAAAATAGCTTGAAAGCTTTTGTAGTTAATCTGTTGAGCACTTTTTTAATTTAGGCTTTCTTTATTGAGAAATCTTTTTTAATGTGATGAGGGCGCCACTGGACTGCGATAGCCCTCTTAAGCTGTCTGGTCTTTTGATTTTATTGAGAAAGGTGTAGTACCTAAGTACACTTTACGGTTTACGTTAATATGCCATCCAATATATTTTGAGATGGTCTTCTTCTTCTTCACCATCATAAGCATCAACATTTATTGAACCTCCTATAGAAAATCAATCGGCTGATTCGCTTTTTTGCATGGGAGGTCCAAAAATTGTTCTCCTTTTTCGAACAATGTTCCTTGTTTAGTTTCATTATTTGAATCGTACCGTACATCCTTAAGGCTAGGTAGCCCTACCGCAGGCGTCTCTTTCTAACAAGTAAACTTTTGCAATTAGCCATACCGCTTCAATTGAAAGCAAGATCGCAAAAAAACGTATTTTTCAGCAATATCTTTTCTCTTGGGTGTTTGGGGTAAAATCCATCGGGTAGAATCACTGCTATAATTAATTACCTTTCAAATGATGGTATATTCAGAAGAAATGGTGTATGGCGATTTTTGTAAAACTGGTTATAAATCTGAAATATAACTAACTTTGGTCCTCTTTTCTATCGAGAAAATTTAATAGAACCAATCGTGTTTTCAAACGGTTAGATTCACTGCAGAAAGAACGTATCTACACTTTTATTTGAACTATACCTGTAATATATTAAATGTAATAATTTGGTTATTAAAAACCGGTTCGAAAACAGACCAAATAGAGGTATCACCCCCCTTAATTTTTTATTTATTTAATGAATAGGGTTGTACCTACCTACATAGAGTACTATAATTACTACCGTAAGTATTCAAAATACTATTAAGAGGGCTATCGCAGTCCAGTGGCGCCCTCATCACATTAAAAAAAGATGTCTCAATAAAGAAAGCCTAAATTAAAAAAGTGCTCAACAGATAAACTACAAAAGCCTTCAAGCTATTTTCATAGAATACTTTTATAGGTTTTTTAAAGATTAAACATAAAAATTTTGGAAAAAAAAAACGACCGCTTTTGTTTTTATTCGAAATTGTCTAAAAGTGGAATGTTTAGAACCTATAAAAGTATTATATAACAATGGCTTGAAGGCTTTTGTAGTTTATCTGTTGAGCACTTTTTTAATGTTGGCTTTCTTTATTGAGAAATATTTATTATTGTGACGAGGGCGCCACTGGACTTCGATAGCCTTCTTAATTTAATAACACTTTCCCAAGGAGCAATCGTGAAATTAATAAATTCACCAAAAAATGCAAAGTGGAAACGATATTACATTCATAATTTTCCTCAAATAAAAAACAAGAAAGACAAAATGAGTCCTCATCAGAAAAAGGCATAAAACATCATCAAGCATCATTTCGCTTACAGTGAAATATAAAAGAGTAGGAACAGTGCAAAACGCCGAGATGTCGAGGGCACTACAGTCATGCCAGGAGTCGGACATGAAAAAAATGGGGGCAGACGGCACAAAGTGGTGTACTCACGTTGTATGAATACGAGAATAAAGTCGCCTGTTGGTGCAAAAACGTATTTATGGAGGTAGAAATTAGATTGGTAATTCGTTAACAAGATACTACTAGCTGGGTCTGAGGCGAGATTGAAATTTCGTACGCCAAAAAACAAACACTTTGGACAGGCACTTGTGAACGCTCTTTACAATTTCGCCCGCGTGGATTACAAATTTTAACACCCCTTAAAAATAAACCCCAATTTTTGTAAAATACTTTCTTAGCGCACCTCTAACAACATCTGTAGAATATAATTCCAGATTTCATGTTCCTTGTTGTGCGTTGTCTGTCTGTCAGTCAGTTACGGAACTGAGGTAGGTACAGTTAGCAGCAATAAGTTGTATACACTTTAGCACTACGACGTAGAACAAAAGTGTATAACACTCATTGCTGCTGACCGTACCTAGATGGGCTACACGCTTATACTCTACTTAAAATTTCATGCCTCACACGGGTGATTTTAATCACTTTTTCAGGGGTAGTTCAGACCATCAAACTGACTTTTACTATGGGAGCAAAACTGGAATCGAAAAAAATTATTAGCTTTTCCATATTAAATAAATAAATATCTTGGACATTGTCACACAAATTAAAGCGAAAAAGAGACTGGGTTGGTGAATGCTCCACTGACATGTCATTGCTGACAAGAGATAGCTCTTATACAGGTGTAACAAAACACCCTACTAATACTTAACGGGGGTACTTCAGACCGTCAAACTGAACAACTTTCACTATGGAGCCAACATAGAGAAAAAATTAAAAAATGTCCCATACAAAACTGCAGTACATAACAGACTCACTAAAATGTATGGGACAGCTGATTTACTCTATTTTTTTCTCGATGTTGGATCCATAGTGAAAGTTGTTCACTTTATGGTCTGAAGCTCCTCCTATAGTATTACTAAGGTGTTTTGTTACACCCTGTAGGTATAAGATGATGATGATGATATTAAACTGCAATGCCTAGTCAAATCTATGAAACAGTTGATTTTTTCTAGATGGTCTGAACCACCCCTGAAAGAACAATGGCAGATTTGGACCCAGCTATTTTATACGAAAACTAAAAGCCATTCAGGACGGCGGTCATAATTATTAAAAACAGAAAAAATTAAGGCATTTTTTAAAAAAACTTCCACATCTCCAGAAGTCCGCATTCAAAAGTAGAAATTACTAGTAAAATAGACAAATCGTCAAAAAAGCAGTAGCAAAACGCAACCACGACAGTTATTTTCATCTAATGTTATCGCTGAGGTATTTTTGGTCGTTACAGAATGTATTTGGCTTGGTTGCACTGATAGTTCGTGATTTCGTTTTCTTCCATTATGATAATATTATCGTGAATTTGCATTAAAATAAACACAATGAATAGAAGATTGAGGAGCCTGTAAAAGTAGGGGGAATACCTTTCCCCCTACTTTTACAGGCTACAACCAATTTACTTTTTTGTTAGTTTTGTTTCATTCTACACGTATTACTAAGTTTCATTCATGTACGGAACCTCTAAGTCTGGGTCTCAAATTATATGGCCGTCCGCCAGAGTTCTTTGTAAAATGTATTAAACCTGTATAAACTCAATGTTTAGAAATGAGGTTTGCTCTATTTGAAACCACGGGCTCATTAGCAAAATTAGTATACAAATATTCATAATACCAAAGTAACTGTTTATTTGATAGATAGATGATCCGCGGTTAATTATGAACTTCGCAATGTAGGTAATTAATATTGCGGTGTAAATGTTATCTTTATTAAGCCTTTATTGGAGATATTGAATGCTCACAGGAGCGGAATTGGAAGCAGAAAAGGGCTGAAATAAAATACTTGAAAAGTCTCACTATTCAGACCAAAGACATTCTTATTACGACAAAAAAAAAAACAAAAAACATGACAAAAATCATGTCATCTAAACTATTATAAAACTGTAACAGAAATGTGTCTGTACATTGAAGATATTTACAAAAAAAAAGATTACGATATGATTTTTACATGTCCCTGATTCCAAATCACCAATTTTTGGATTTTTTGTCTGTCTGTTTGTTTGTTTGTTTGTTTGTTCGTTTGTTTGTTTGTTTGTTTGTTTGTTTGTTTGGGTGTTTGTTTGTTCGAGTATCACGCAAAAACTACTAAAGCGATTTTGATGAAACTTTTTTTGTTTGATAGCTTATTATCTGACTTAAAATCTGGTATATAATTTATGCGGACGAAGTCGCGGGTATAAGCTCGTGAGACATATAAAATTGTAAAATGTACACTACGTATACACTACGTATAGCCTCAGGGAGACGTGGCAGATACCTAGGATAAAACGAAATATTTTCGCAAAGATTTTAAATGCTATTAAGTATTACAAATACGTGGTAACATTGACATACGATGGGTTCAGGAAAGTAGAGTAGATGCATGTACACACGGCGACACATCAAGCTATACAAAACCAACATAACTTGGCCTTGCGTAGGTCGAGTAACGTATAACGTCGCGTGGCCAGCTTGTGTTGGTTTTGTATAGCTTGATGTGTCACCGTGTGTACAGGTTTTCACTACAACATAAACTTTGTCTACTCTATTTTTGTTATTTTATTTTGATTCTTACCTGTGTAAAATAATTTCCACATGGCTGAGCTATTTCATAAAGTCATTCCTTAGAATTGGTATAAAGCAATATTATATAAAACTTATGAAGTGATTGCTCGTTCTAAATGATTAGGAGTGTTGTGTGTTCTTAAAAAGACGGTATCTTCCGATTTGATCCAAAATGTGAAAGTGACATCCAACAAAAATGCTATAATCTGCTAGGTCTTGTCCATCTAAAAATTTATTATTATGGCACCAAAGATGCAGGAGTGCGATTTTTGAATCTCATTCGCTAAGTTCAGCAGTTGAAAATGTCAAAATGACTTTGGAGATATGCATCTTTCTACTGCTGATTTCACATTCAAAAATCATACTTCAGGAGTGCGATTTTTGAAAGTCAAATCGGCAGTAGAAAGATGCGTATCTCTAGTTCTCCATAGTAATTTTGACGTTTTCAACTACTGAACTCGGCGAATGAGATTCAAAAATCGCACTCCAGGTCCATTGTCCTTGATTTTATTTGGGTTCGGTAAAGTTTGCCGTTTCATAATTTTTGTATGTATTAAAACACACTGCTTTATTACAACTAAATTGTACAACTTATGACATTATTAAAACTACATAGTATTAAAGCTACAGCTTACAATAATAATAATAGCATTAGTTTTAGTTGGATTTTGTTACTTTTACATTTGGACCAAAAATGTATGAAACGCGGATGATGTATTTTTGTAAAGAATAGGAAAACCCCACATCATAATGACATCCGAAACACTTTTATCAAGAAGTCAAGATAAAATTATCTCTAAATCGCGAAAAAACATCTGCTCTTCCATACAAAACTGCAAACCTACTCGAGCCAAATGTATGGGACTGCAATTTTTTTTTTTTTCGGTTTCGATGTTGGTCCCATAGCGAAAGTTGTTCAGTTTGATAGTGTAATCATCCCTTTAAAAAAGTGTCAGCATATAAACCCATTTACGCCCGTTGTCCTCATTTGGGGCCATTTGTTAAAGTAACCACATTTTAAAGCATATATTAGCTATTCTTTGTTTAGCGCTAAATTTGTAGTGCCAAAGAGTGTTGCTTTATGATACGACGTACGGTTTTGTAATTTACTGTATTATTTATAATTTATTGAATAAAACGTGTGATTTTTAATATTTTCTTTTATAGTTTTTTAGGGTTCCGTACCCAAAGGGTGAAAAAGGGACCCTATTACTAAGCCTACGTTGTCCGTCCGTCCGTCCGTCCGTCCGCCTGTCCGTCTGTCCTACCTATTTAGGGCTGTAATTTTTGAACCGTAAGAGCTAGATAGTTGAAATTTTCACAGAATGTGCAATATTACGGCGGATTTGTTAACAAATAATAAAAATGTCAAAAAGTAAAAAATTAAGGGGGGTTCTCTACAAGAAACTAGTTTTTACCAACGTTTTTTCTTCACGCTGTATCGTAAAAACGGTAATACATACAAGCGTCAAACTTAGTGTGATTATAGAGAAAACTCTACAGAATAACAACAAATACTAAAAACCGGCCAAGTGTGAGTCGGTCTCGCGCTAAAGGTCCCGGACAGAAAAAGTTTTTTTTTCTAAGTTAATAATGTTGTGTTCTGTTGTGGTGCGGTACGGAACCCTCGGTGCGCGAGTAGCCCGACTCGCTCTTGACCGGTTTTATTTAATATTTTTTTTCTTATAAAATATCTTACTAGTCTATAATAGACTATAGTCTATAGTAGTTTAGGCACAGAATACGGAGGTGGCATGCGAGGCCTGTTCTAATAAGTAGTAATACTTTTATTCCTTATTTTATTTAAATTGACTAACCATTAACAAATAAACGTAACCACAGTATGTTATCCAATCAAAAAAGCCTTTAAAGTAAAATAAAATTGGTTTCGCCTTTTGTATGCTGTGTATAGGATTTCGATGTGCGGTAAACCTCGGCTTTCACATTTAAATAACGTGAATTGTTAATAGGTAATATTTTTAAACGTTGATTACTAATTGACTGGTCGAATGAAATGAGGTTGCGCTTTGTCACAGCCCTGACACTGTATACAAATAAATAAAACCGGTCAAGTGCGAGTCGCGCTACTCGCGCACCGAGGGTTCCGTACCATACCACCACAGAACACAACATTATTAACATAGAAAAAAAACTTTTTTTGTCCGGGACCTTTAGCGCAAGACAGACTCACACTTGGCCGGTTTTTAGTATTTGTTGTTATTCTGTAGAGTTTGCTCTAAAATCACACTAAGTTTGACGCTTGTATGTATTACTGTTTTTACGATAGAGCGTGAAGAAAAAACGTCGATAAAAATTAGTTTCTTGTTGAGAACCCCCCTTAATTTTTAACTTTTTGACATTTTTATTATTTGTTAACAAATCTGCCGTAATAACGCATAATCTGAGAATTTCAACTATCTAACTATTACAGTTCAAAAGTTACAGCCCTAAATAGGTAGGACAGACGGACGGACGGACAGACGGACAGACGGACAGACGGACGGACGGACGGACGGACGGACGGACGGACGGACAGACGGACGGACGGACGGACGGACAACGTTGGCTTAGTAATAGGGTCCCGTTTTCACCATTTGGGTACGGAACCCTAAAAATTGAAATTGACAAGATGACGTCAGTACATGTGAAACCAAAGAAATTGAACCCTAAGTCCTCTTCTTAGGTAACGAGTTACCAGTGCGAGGTAACCAGAGGGCGATAGAGGGGGTGAGGAAAAAGTTGGTGGGAGGAAGGGAGTGTCCGTACTGTATCTAGTAATAGATACTCTTTCTTATACTGTGGCTTTGTTGCATTGTAATTTTTTGTATTCCTTATAAACATTGGAAAAGGAAAACTTTATACAGGATCCTTCTTAATATTATGCTGACACTTTTTTAAGGGGATGTTCAGACCGTCAAACTGAACAACTTTTTCTATGCCCTCTATGGCATCAACATCGAAATCGCGAAAAAAATAAGTTGTTGCATACAAAACGGCAAACCTACTCGATAGGATTATAACTACCAATATTTGACTCTATCTCGTCATCTGACGACTTCGCCCTATAATATCACGTAGAGTCAAAATATTTAGATTTATGCAAAGCTCTGTTTGTTAGCAACACCTTTATACTTAGATAAAGTTTTGTTTACATTCAAAAGTTTTGTAGCACAATTTAATTTAGAGCTAAAGGATTTTCACGCGAATCGTTATTTTAATGATTTTTATTAAAATAACTACCTGGTGTCCGTGTGGTGTCGGCTAAGAATAGTACTATCCCATTTCTTCCCGTAGGTGTCGTAAAAGGCGACTAAGGGATCTACCGGAGGATGGGCAGCAGCATCCTCTGAGTACACACATTCAATCCAACTGCGATCGCCAACCCGCCTGCCAAGCGTGGCGATTATGGAAAATCCCCCCACTTTTGGGGGAGGCCTATGTCCAACAGTGGACAAAGTTTGGTCGAATCCGGCCTTAGTAGGCTAGGATAGGATTTTGATACTGTTTACAAATTCACAATCACTACTAAAAACTTATTGTGATTGAATATTTGAAAACAAAAACACAGTCTCAAAAAAACTAAAAAGTTAAAAAATAATATTGCAGCCGATGACTTCTTCGTTCGCATCATAAGAATATTCATTTGTTTTATAGAAGTCGCTGTCAAGCCGGTACGATTCGCGACAGGGCTTCCATTTTTTGGCTTGGCTTGACACCGACTTCTATAAAACAAATTAATGTTCTTATGATGCGAACGAAGAAGTCATCGGCTTTTTAACTTTTTAGTTTTTTTGCAGGCGGTTTAAATTTTTTGTTAAAATTTTGTTTATTTCACAATTTTCAGTGGTGAATTCATTAGTTCGATTTAATAGTAGTGTTTTAAATTGGCAAACGCACTAGTCGGCACTACGATTTTCGAAGGTTCCCCTCGATTTCTCTGGAATGATATCATCAGATCCTGGTTTCCATATCACGGTACCACAGTTGGGACATCTCCTTTCTAACAAAAAAAGAATCATCAAAATTGATTCATAAATGACGAAGTTATCCGCGAAATTGTTTATTCTATACACCACTAGTTTTTAATTACTAACATAACTTTAAGGGTGTATTCAGACCATGAATCTGAACAACTTTCCCTAAGAAACATGGGTCGAAAAATGAGAAAATTTTTTGGACCTTCCATACAAAAGTGCGGATCGGCCGATCGATTTTCTATGGGAGGTCCAAAAATTTTTTACGTTTTTCGACCCATGTTTCTATGGGAAAGTTGTTTAGATTCATGGTCTGAATACACCCTTAAAGTTAAGTTAATAATTAAAAACTAGTGGTGTATAGATTATATTTTTTTGTAAAAGTTAAATAAATTAAAAAAAAAAACAACGATAAGAAAAAAAAAAATTATATATATATGTATACGGTCGAATTGAGAAACCTCCTCCTTTTTTGAAGTCGGTTAAAAAGAAAAATTGGAAGAATAGACTATTATCCAACTTCCTACTTAATATTATAAACGCGAAAGTTTGTAAGTATGGATGGATGTTTGTTCCGCTTTCACGCAAAAACTGCTGAACGGATTTTGATGTTTGGCATACAGATAGGCCATGGCCTGGATTAACACATAGGGTAGGTACTTTTTATCCGGGTAACGCAGAGACGAAGTCGCGGGTAACAACTAGTACCTAATAAATAAAAATGGACTCGCCATACTTCTGTTTTTACTTGGAAAGCTATAGAAAATTGAAACTAATTCCTTCATATCATTTTTTTTATTTTTTTGTATTTAGCCTGTTTTGTGTCCCACTGCTGGGCAAAGGCCTCCCCTCTTCTCCTCCAATCCTCCCTATGCAATGCAATCTCTGGCCAATTCTTCAGGAAGGTGTTCAAGTCATCGCTCCATCTCCTCTTGGGCCTCCCACGACGTCGGCAACCGTCTTGTGGAACCCATTCTGTGACCATCTTGGTCCACCTCTCCAGATGCATGCGGCAGATATTTCCCGCCCAGTCCCACTTCAGCCGAGCTGTTTTAAGGCCTACGTCAGCTATACCAGCTTCATATCATAACCTTTTAAAATTATCTATTAAAATATTTACAACTTCTTATATTGCACTATTCGCTGGCAGCTCCTTCGAAGGGGAGATTAAGTGGGAAGATCACTTTAGGCGTCGCAAAGAAAATGCCTAGTTAAAATTCATGAGCGGCAATTGTTGAGTTTGGCCCGAGTTGAGTGATATTAGATTTTTCATTGGAGCTCCTACGGGTAGAATTTGCTAGTGAAGTGACGGAAATATTAATTTATGCGGTGTTTCGATGACTTCATCATCATCGGCCTACTAAATGACTACTATAGAGGGTAAAAGTATAATTAACCTTTAAACCACATAGTCTACCCATGACTGAACGACTTTTACTATGGGAGCAAACCTGTCAGAACATTAAGGGGCTATGTAAAAAAAATAAGATTCTTCAAAGCTCCATATATCATGAAGTACTAACAGTAGGAGTATGATTTGCGGATATGTGTAAATTGAACATATAATTGAAGTTTTGATTAGAGCCAAAACACGATTAAGACAAATTTTCTCGATAGAAAAACAAGCCAAAGTAGCCTCCGTTTTTGTCTATAAACGCTTGTAACTGCTAAACGGTGAATAATAGAAACATGAGACTTGATTTAAAAAGAAGAGATTGCTATTATCTAAGTTTTGATTAGAGCAGAATTGAACTTACATAAATAGTACAATCATAATTAAATAAAGTTTGTTTTTTCGCTTGATTCGTTCCAGGCGCGCGCCCCGCCCCATCTCTTTCTCTCGCATCTGGCAGTAATATAAGCTATCACACGCCCGTTTCGCTTAAATTATTTATCGACATAGGCCCTTAAATAAAACCGGTCAAGTGCGAGTCGGGCTACTCGCGCACCGATGGTTCCGTACCACACCACCACAGAACACATTATTAACATAGAGAAAAAAACTTTTTTGTCCGGGACCTTTAACGCGAGACCGACTCACATTTGGCCGGTTTTTAGTATCTGTAGTTATTCTGTAGAGTTTGCTCTATACTCACACTAAGTTTGACGCTTGTATGTATTACCGTTTTTACTATAGAGCGTGAAGAAAAAACGTTGATAAAAACTAGTTTCTTGTTGAAAACCCCCCTTAATTTTTTACTTTCTGCCATTTTTATTATTTGTTAACAAATCCGCCGCAATAACGCATAATCTGAGAAAATTTCAACTATCTAGCTATTACGGTTCAAAAGTCACAGCGCTAAATAGGTAGGACGGACGGACGGACGGACGGACAGACGGACAACGTCGGCTTAGTAATAGGGTCCCGTTTTCACCCTTTGGGTACGGAACCCTAAAAAACAACGGGTTGCACTCCGGGAGTGCCGGCAGAAGTGAAAACTTAGAGATCTTACGTCTTACGAATTGTCAAGTGACGTCACGGTCCTGACGCGAGTTTAAGATTTTTTTCCCATCCCAAAATCTTATGTCACGTCTTACGAATTTTCGATCAGGTGACGTAACGTCACGGTCCAGACGCGAGTTTAACATTTTCTACCCATCCCAAAAAGTGTTTTTTTTTTTTTTTAATGTGTGATCGGTAAGCATTTGACCCCAATCTCACCTGATGTTGAGTGAAGAGGCCCAGGTTGTATTGCATAACGCCGCTAAAGAAGTTTTCACTTTAAAAAAAACATGTGTCTCATACAAAGTTGAGTAGGTATTGCAGTTTAGTATGGAACAGGAGATTTTTTTTGTTCTAATCGGTTTGCTCCTATAGTAACAGTTGTTCAGTTTGATGGGTAGTATGTGGTTTAAAGGTTAGTGATTTCTTACACAGACCATAAAACTGAACAACTTTCTCTATTGGTTGTCCCAGCGAAATCGCGAAAAAATATTTACTGTCCATACATTGTGGTCGAGTAGAATCGCAATTGTGGAACAGTAGATTTTTTTTCGCGAGGTCGATCTTGTTCCCATAGAGAAAGTTGTTCATCCTCTTAAAAAACCGCCAGCATAATAAGTTGTACCCTGTATAAAACGTGAATTACTTTACTTTGAGATGATTGTTTCGAAAACGTAAACTCTACTACTATGCCACGATCATTTAAAGACCAAAATGTATACTAAGACATATAAAATTATACGAGTATAATTTTCTTAGGGTTGCCTAAACATCTCAACAATAAAAAAGTGATAGTAGTATACGATACGGACTTTTCTCAAAAACTACTGAAGCTCGCGACTTTTATTCAGGCAAATTATTTTAATCATCAGTATTGGCACAGTATATATAAGACAGTAACTCAAGGAAGACGCAAGCTATACAGGGTGTAACAATACACCCTATAGTCGAGCCGCTACAAACGTACAGTTTGGGTCATAAATCATCTCATTGAACCTTTTGCCTCGCACTCATGGGCTTTACGGAAACAGATCCACAGAGCCCATAAGTACGAGTGAGAGGTTCGATGAGATGGTTTATGACCCAAACTGTACGTTTGTAGCGGCTCGACTATAGTAATACTTAAGGGGGTGCTTCAGACCATCAAACTGAGCAACTTTCACTATGGAGCCAACATCGAGAAAATATAAAAATAATCACCTGTCCCATACATTTTAGTCGAATCGGTACTGCAGTTTTGTATGGGACAGGTGATTATTTTTATTTTTTCTCGATGTTGGCTCCATAGTGAGAGTTGCTCAGTTTGATGGACTGAAGCACCCCCTTAAGTATTACTAGGGTGTATTGTTACACCCTGTATAGCAGCAGCACAGTAGCTGCATAAAGGAAATTTCCTTTATGCGGCTACTGTACAGCTGCTTTATAGCTTTCGTGTTCCTTGGGAATCCATCTTCATATAATAGTACCAAACGCGGTTTGTGTGTGTGCTCGCCTGGCTCGCCAGTACATACGACGATATCTCAGGCAGCCAAGGCAGCGCCAGACGGGGCGACGACGTGGAGATATTTTCAGTGTGCGCGTGCTACGATGCGAACGCCGCGGTTGGTACCATTGTATGAAGATGGTCTGTGGTATCGGGGTGAAAAAAGTATTTGTGGAATTTTTGTCTGTTACGTGCCTTTCTTGTTTTACTTCGTGTTTTCTTTATACTCTTCGACTTACAGACATAAGGCCTGGCCACGGGACAGAGCGAACTGCCCGCTTGACTGGAAAAAACCACTAATGCCGTGTTCACACGAGGGCAGGGCAGTGAGGGCAGTACTGCCCTGCCCTCGTGTGAAGAGCCGCGCCAAGACAGGGCAGTACTGCCATGGCAGTAAACAGCGCAGGGCAGTGAATAGACGGCCGGTCTATTTTTTGAGGGCAGTTCGCTTCCCCCTCCACCTATTTCACTCTACTGCCTCGTAGCTGCCCCCGTGTGAACGCGAGGGCAGGGCAGTACAACATTATATTTTAGAATTTTTGGTCATAAAAATAAACTCTTGTAGGACTCTCAGATTTAAAGGAAAACAATATACCGAATATTTCTGCGAAAGTTATCAAAACGGAACTCAAATTATATTAGCTCGTGGACTGTGCTGCCCCGTCTACCTGCCCTCGTGTGCACGCCAACTGCTTTCCCAACTGCCCTGCCTCACTGCCCTGCCCTCACTGTCCTGCCCTCGTGTGAATGGGGCATTACATTTCAATAATTTTTTTTTTTTCAGAAAAAGTTGCCGCTTGTCACAGCCCTACAGTCTACCCTTTGCGGGAAAACATTCCATTTTAGTCTTTATACAGTGAAGGAATTTTTACTCGGCATGTGTAGGGTAACCGCTTTTATAAATGTTACATCTTTTCGTCAGAGACGATGTTATTTTCATGTTAATAATACTCTCTTGATGAAAATACTGATGTGATGTTGATACTCGTCTAAATTGCTATTTATTTGGTACCTGCTATTTTCAGTGCGGTATTACATAGTAGCACTTTGTATGTAGGCACAATAGAGCAGAGGTATAACTCATTTCGACTTTATTACCAGGTAATAAGGTTTTAAGTACAAAGCGAGGGGGGATTTAATGAAGGAATGTCGGCTATGGTTTGTGACTGTTGAGATAGGATTATTCGGTTATTACTAAATTAATTCACAGTTCACTGGGCTATATTATAATCTATCTTCTACATCTATACATCTATTAAACTTATAATAAAATTGTTAATTAGGTGTGGATGCATATTTGAACATATTTAAAATTTTAATTGGGGGCGTTTTTGATACGTAATTATGAATAAGAATTACGATACGAGTAGTGGAATGCATGAGGCCATTTTTTGAATTTTTGTCTGTTTATCTGTTTGTTTGATTTGGATGGGATTTTCACAAAAGCATCTACAGGGTGAAATTGATATCATTAGCATCCTTTTAACCTAAGAGTCTACCCATCAAACTGAACAACTTTCATTATGGGAGCAAACCGATCGGAGCAAAAAAATAATCAACTGTTCCATACTAATACTGCAATGCCTATTCGACTCAAATGTATGCAACAGCTGATTTTTTTACTATTAAACTAATAATTAAAACAGGCCAAGTGTGAGTCGGTATCGCGTCAAAGATCCCTGAGAAAAAAAAACTTTTTCTAAGTTAATATGTGGTGTGGTACAGAACCCTCGGTGCGCGAGTAGTCAGACTCGCACTTGCCCGGTTTCATTTATGATATTTTAATAGGGAAAAGCTCTGTGTCTAATGGAAAAACAACATTATTCTCAACTACTCAAGATCTAAAATTTTACGGCGTCGGCAAAAAGCTGCTAACTTCGTGCAAACTATCCAAAGGGTGATGTAAAAATGAAATGACCCAGCGCATTAGTGAAACGGATGCTTAACCCCGGTCTGTACTGTATTACTAGATGAAGCCTTTATACACCCTATTTGTCGATGTTGTGTCGAATTTTATCGATATCGATATTTTTTTTTTTACTTTTCATTTGTTTTTAATTTTAAGTTTCCATGTTTTGTCACTAATTGTTGTCATGTAACACACCACTTTGATTTCTTACAACTATTATTTATAAAATATGAAGACTAACTCTTATACTCGTAGACCAGATTTTCTTTGTTTGAGAGTCAGAGTTCCCCTAATTAGTGTGACAGCTAGGGATTGCAATCCGGTGCAATTTTCATAATAATTTGTGTTTTCATTTTAAAATCAACTGTAAAACAATACAGGTGTTTCTAGCAACTGTGAAAATAAAATGATACGAAGTTTCTATCTTATTAATAATGCAAAAAAAACATTTTCATTTGATTATTACGAGAATTTTTTAAAGAAATAACAAATTAAGAAGTTGATCGATTTTAGAACCTATTAGTTTGTTATTGAACAAATTCGTCAGGTACACACGGCGACACATCAAGTTATACAAAACAAACATAAGCTGGCCACGCGTAGGTCGAGTAACGTATAACGTCGAGCGGCCAGCTTATGTTGGTTTTGTATAGCTTGATGTGTCGCCGTGCGTACCTACTTACAATTTAACGTCACGTGAAAAGAAACTGAAGTCAGGCCTTGTATCATAAGATATTTGAAGAATTTGTTGGTGAAAAATTTAAATAAACTTTAGCGCATTATTTCGAAAAAGTTTACAATTTCCCAAAAAATTACAATATCTCTATGCGTGTAGGTGCCGATTCGTAGCAGGTGACTTAGTAATGTCATAAGCAACGACCAACACGAGAATGTTCCCTAAAAACCCGGTTTTATGCTATTTTTAAGACATTTGCCGGATCCGGACTGGATCCGGCTAGCTGGTGCCGGATCCGCCGGATTACCGGATCCGGAAAACCGGATTGCAATCCCTAGTACATTATAATAATAAATAATAAACAATTGTTTATTGTCTCTACACAAAGGTTCATTCTTCTTTCTTTCTTATTCTAATTAAAGTATACACAATTTTGCGAGTTGCATTCTTCTAGAAATCTACACTGATATTATAAAGAGGAAAGATTTGTACCTATTTTTGTATGTTTGTATGTTTGTAATGAATAGGCTCAAAAAGTACTGGGCCGATTTAAAAAATTCTTTCACCATTAGAAAGCTGCATTCACCCTGAGTAACATAGGCTATATTTATTACTAGAAAAGATTAGACGTCCACCCGTGCGAAGCCGGGACGGGCCGCTAGTACCTAATATTTTGAGCATCATAAATGTATGTAAGCATAAGTTATTTTTATTTTTATTTGTTTTTTTATATTAGCATGCTACCTTATTTAGGTATGACGAGGATTTAAAATACTATTATGTAATTTATGTAAGTATTAAAAATAGCATAACCTCGCGGACCCAATTCCATTCGGGGGTAGTCAGATACATTGCTATAACTTCAATTAACCAATTTAGGTAATTCCAGATCACCTGAAATGATTGTTTGACTTCAGTTGTGTCCAAAAACGAATCCATTATAATTATTCGTAAATAATGACATATTCCGTCAAAAGATGCGCTGTCATCATTTCGATCATTTTTTCTCTCTTTATTATTTAAAGAAACCCTTTTTGAAATGTTGACCTTTGTTCGCACAGACCGTAGCGCTATCTATCGATCCCCTAGAAAACTAAAAAAAACGCTCATTTTCATCGACACTCGTTTTTAACGGCACTGAATTCATCTAAACCGCCCATTATTTATCGATACCATTTAGTACAACCCTATCGAATTCCGTGCCAAAGGATTATTATCCCAGAGATTACCAACCCGCGGCCGGCGCCAAAACACTAAAAAGAGTTTCAAATCTGCAATGCTAAGACGACAGGCGATACAAACAGCATTTCATAAGTCTTTCTCATTAAAATTTTTCAGTTGTAACTCCTTTTATGATAGAAGCGAGTCTGATTTTATGTGAATTGTTTACGTTTATTTTAAACGCCTGTTTGAAATTTTGTAGCTCAAAGAGTGTAGCTTTCGTCGCTATCGGTTTCAGATTCAAAACAATGAAGCGTTTTCCAGGATTGGTATGGCAAAAATCAATAGATGGCGTTAGTATAGCAGTAAATTAGAGTCAGATTAATAATTATATCAAAGTTTATGGTCATCGACTGCTAGAAAACATATTTGTAGTAAGTAAATTAGAAACAATCTTTGAAATTGTTACAATTGACGTGAGCTGTAAATTTTGAGTAAAACATTGTTTCTATCCTTAATCCGTCAAACCCTTATGCACCATACATAAAACATAAATAATTGTTCTGGGGTACGCAGGTTCCACCAGCACCTAATCGGAAAACAATGATCACTCGATGCGATTGACAAGTAAATTTTCGTGACTACAACGCCATCTAGTAAGTGCAGAAGAGTTATATTTTTTTTATACAAGGAGGTCTCAGTTTTCAAGAGGAGTTGCACGAGCATTACACACGGCAAGTTGAGGAATGAAATTCGATGATTACTCGAAGATCGCGTAAACGCCGAAGCAATCACCACACAATATAAAATTAATCAAAACAAACAAAAGCTGAACCCAAAATAGAAATACCCAAATCGCTTACCACCTTACAGTAAACGGGCCAACAAAATGTTTTGTTTACTTATAAATTCGCCGGCTGAATCTTCGTTGTTCGCAATAAAAGTCACTTAAGTGAAATTCTCGTCCTAAATTAAGGTGGAAGCGAGCCTTACAGGCAAGATTGAAGAGGGTCGTACTGTGAGATGTGGCTGTGCGCTATTAATTAATTCTACATTCCTTTGGAACCGGATAAACTTGTGCTGGAAACGATTGAAAAATTATATTACTAGGAATGATCTTTATTGGAGCGCAGCGTGGGTAGGCCCCTCACACGGTGGACCGACGACCTGGTGAAGGCGGCGGGAAAACGTTGGATGAGGGCAGCGCAGGACCGGTCGTTATGGCGATCCTTGGGGGAGGCCTATGTCCAGCAGTGGACGTCCATCGGCTGAGATGATGATGATGATGATGATCTTTATTGGAATAGCCGTGTCATTTTTTATAATGGACCACCTTCGTGAAATTCTTCCTGTGAATTTTTTACGATGCGATGTGTCCAAGAGATAAGTTATCTGTGGGTGTTTTGGTAGGTGAAAAGTTAGCTAACTATTTCCACTTGACATATTCCACTCTGAAACCTTATATATGATCAAGGTTAGCATTGATAACAACTGAACGCGGGGGTAAAATACAGTCGGTAGTTGTACCTAACAAAGTTTTCACCCTCAAGGTCATAGCTTATTTGCACGACACCGCTCCCTCACGGTAAAAGAATGAACATTCAAATATAGGCTTAAGGTCGTGCTCTATACAGGGTCCTTCTTAATATGCTGACACTTTTTTAAGAGGATGTTCAGACCATCAAATTGAACAACTTTCTCTGTGGGACCAACATCGAAATCGCGAAAAAAAAATATGCTGTCCCATACATTTCGTTCGAGTAGGTTTGCAGTTTTCTATGGAAGAGCTGATTTTTTTTTTTGCGATTTCGACGTTGGTCCCATAGAGAAA
Source organism: Agonopterix subpropinquella (assembly GCA_922987775.1). Lineage (NCBI taxonomy): Eukaryota > Metazoa > Arthropoda > Insecta > Lepidoptera > Depressariidae > Agonopterix > Agonopterix subpropinquella. The sequence goes on from OV277712.1 coordinate 10,644,202, forward strand.
GTTGTTCAGTTTGACGGTCTGATCATCCTCTTAAAAAAGTGTCAGCATATTAAGAAGGACCCTATAGATATAGTTTACAATAACAACATACAATTGCAAACAGCGTGCCGCAAGCTGACGATGCAGATGAGACCTGAGTGGCGAAAAGCTGTCAAGGATGGGACCGTGTACTTCGAGGTTGCTAGGCTGGCATCCCTTGAAGCTGAACGCCAAGACCCGTCCCAAACCAACATAAAACTATACGTACAACTCGACTGAACAACTGTACTCTGCTGCGTGTAAAAAAGTCTTCAAAACAAAACACGGATTCTCTAGCTACATCGGAGCTCATAGGAACTAATGAGAGCCGTACATCGAAATCGCGAAAAAAAAATTCTGGTGTTCCATACAAAACTGCAAATATGTTTGTTTGCTCATGTATGCATGAGCCAAATAGGACAGCAGATTTTATTTTTTGCGATTTCGATGTTGGTGCCATAGATAAAGAAAGTTGTTAAGTTTGACGGTCTGATCATCCTTTTAAAAAAGTGTCAGCAATTCAGCATATTAATAAAAACACATACGAATGTTTTTTCGCTTACACTGAAAAACCCTATATAATTGTGTTCCCTCTTTTTACCGTGCAGGAGCGGTGTCGTGTAAACGAGCTATGAGCTTTAAGACCGCTTGTGCACTACAAGGAATTTTACGGATCTGAATCCGAGAAATTTCTGGGATGCCGTGTACGTGTGTACACGTAAGTACACTAAATGTGTTAAATAAATACACACAAAAACAACTATAATCCCACTAAGTGTACACACACTTAGTGGGATTATAGTTGTTTTTGTGTGTATTTATTTAACACATTTAGTGCTCAAGAATGAATTGAGGTAACAAGTGGTGTACTGTACCTACTTAGTTATGTGAAAGGACAACCGCCGCTCTCCCTTGAAAAAATACCTTAAAATGTATAGAAGTTTTGACAAGTCAAATGTGTAATAAATTATGGGGTTTTATAAAAACGACTCAGATAGTATCATTTATTTTTATTTAACGAGTTATTTAATCATTTATTATTAATAAATTATAAAAAAGCAGCAACCCCAAAATGGCTGTCAATGTTGTTTAGTAGGAGGTGTTGCAAGCACAATGTTTTTTTTAAATATAAAAATGATAAAAACTAATAAATCATTTTTAAATAAACTAATGCCTGCAGTTAGTTTCTAGTGTTCCATAGATAGTCTATAATAAAAGTAGAAGGACGATTATACATTTCAAAATTCAAAAAAATTCAAAATTCAAAATTTTTTATTCAAAATAATATCATATAGAAAGCTTTTTGACGTCATTTTTTGACTCTACCACCGCGTCGGAAGGTGTTCCGTTGAGAGAAGATGCGCCCAGAAACTCTACAACACACATTTTTTAAACAAAACAAAATGTACAAAGTACAATTAAAATATAATATTGCATTACATAGTGTAAAATTGTCAAGACCAGACATTTTGGTCATTCAAATAATCATCGAGTTTATAGTAACCTTTTTTACAGAGGACTTGTTTAACATGAGACTTAAACTTTTTGTCTGGTAAGTTTAGAATATCCTCTTGTATCTTATTATAAAAGCGTATACAGTGCCCCATGAAAGATGTGTTGACTTTACTGAGTCGAAAATGTGGGAATACTAATTTATTTTTATTTCTTGTATTGTAATTGTGAACGTTACTGTTTTTGGGAAAAAGAGACAAATTTTTCCGAACATATAAAATATTTTCGTAAATATATTGACTGTAGAAAGTCAAAATACTGATATCTTTAAAAAGATGTCGTAGTGAGTCTCGAGAACGCAGATTATAAATGGCTCGAATTGCCCGCTTTTGAAGGATAAAGATAGCCTCGACGTCTGTAGCACGGCCCCACAGTAAAATACCATAAGACATGATACTGTGGAAGTAGCTGAAGTATACAAGTCTTGCAGTAGCTATATCAGTTAGCTGTCTAATTTTTCGAACTGCATAAGCTGCCGAGCTCAGCCTACCCGCTAGGGTTTCTATATGTGGACCCCATTGCAGCCTCGAGTCAATCTTTATCCCTAAAAATACAGTATTACTTGTGAAATGCAATATATCATTATCTAAAGTTATATTATTTTCATTATTTATAACGTTTGGTAGAGTGAATTTAATACATTTAGTTTTCTTTGCATTTAAAGCAAGATTATTAACACTGAACCAATTCAGAACTTGTCGAAGAGTGTCATTTACATTGTCATTAATATCATCAACATCTTGCGCCTTTCTACTTGTTTTGAAAATAAGAGAAGTATCATCAGCAAATAACACTATGTTCGACAAGTTCTGCACCATGTAGGGTAAATCGTTTATATAAATCAGAAAGAGAAATGGACCCAGTATAGATCCCCGTGGAACGCCCATTTTTACTAGTGAGCCAGACGAATTTGTTCCATTGATACACACCCTTTGGATTCTCTTTTTCTAGGATTCTTATTTTAGATTCTTATTTTTAGGTATTATGTGCCGGATGTCCTTTGAAGCAACTATGGTTCTGAGCCTAGTCCAGCATCTCTATGTGAAAGCAGAAATCTATGAGACGAAATACTGAATTAAATCAATTATTTACAAATAAACAGTTCTCCGTTAGATCTTGTTGGCTATGTGCACGACACTAGCGCCACACTAGCGCGGCGCAGCGCATGAACTATGTCGGCCAGCCGTGAATTATCTACACTAAAAAGACTGTAAAGACTGTGTTTGTTCGAGGATTCTACCTAAACTACTGGACCGATTTTGATAAAACTTTTTATATTTAAAAGCTTATTATTAGTCTTAAAAACTAGCTTATATTTTATTCCGGTACGATGAAGGGAGCGGATGCGGACGAAGCCCCGGACAAAATCTAATTTGTATGGGAAATCCCATACAAACTTTTACTTCAGTTTTAACACCTTTGGGGGGTTAAAATGCGACATGCATTTTTTTAAGTGAGCATCTAGATGCCAATAGAAACTTCCATGCCAAATTTTAAGTAACTAGTCTTGACAGTTTTGGAGATTTTGAGTTAAGTTAGTGTGCGGATTTGCATAGATTCAAGCAAATCTGACACAGCTTCGCCGTCAGTAGTACAAATTTCTGCCACAGCGTGCGCTGCGATCGACTTGACAGTTCTCAACACCCACTTCGCACATAGCCAATAAGATGACTGTGGGATACAGTAACTCAAAAAATGTGTTGCCTCGTATACAACGTGTTAATGAATTAATGCAAAACTAGAAAGTAGTTTGCTTAGAATCGAGAGCAGAATCGAATTATCATGGCTTCAACATATGTAATTTTTAAATAATTTTTTAATAATTTTTTCGTAAAATTTAAAATTTACTGAACCCAATGTCAACCCACCGCACGGGCACACTCACCCTACTTACTACCAAAACAAGATTATTAAAATGTATCAATGAGTACGTTAGCGCTTTTATTCATTGCTGAAATGATAACAAATCATTTTTGCCTCAGAACTTAAAATGCGAATAACTTTACTAACTTAAATTTTAAGTATCGGAATAATTAAAATATTGTTTCAATCTAATTCTTTTGTTATAAATCAGTTAGGGTGTATGAGGTTTTGCGCTAATTTATTAACACGTTGTATATTGTCATGGTATTGAATCATGTTCATTGTTATTTCTGAATATATATCTCACGTTTTCATAATGGGAAACTAAAATCAGCTTTCTGAATTATCGAAAGATTCGAAAAAATTTACCTGAAATGAAATCGAATCTCCACTTTTAATATAAATTAAAATTACATTTTTAACCGACTTCAAAAAAAGGAGTAGGTTCTCAGTTCGACCGTATATATATTTTTTTTTTTTAATGTGTGTTCGCGGATAACTTCTTCGTTTATGAACCGATTGTAATGATTCTTTTTTTGTTGGAAAGGAGATATCCCAAGGGTGGTCCCATGATAAGGAAACCAGGATCTGATGATGGCATCCCAGAGAAATCGAGGGGAACCTTCGAAAATCGTACTGCCGACTAGTGCGTTTCTTAATTTAAAGCACTCCTATTAAATCGAACTAATGAATTCACCACTGAAAATTGTGAAATAAACAAAATTTTAACAAAAAATTAAAACCGCCTTCAAAAAAACTAAAAAGTTAAAAAATAATATTGCAGCCTATGACTTTTTCGTTCGCATCATAAGAACATTAATTTGTTTTATAGAAGTCGGTGTCAAGCCAAGCCAAAAAATGCAAGCCATGTCGCGAATCGTACCGGCTTGACAGCGACTTCAATAAAACAAATTAATGTTCTTATGATGCGAACGAAAAAATCATAGGCTGCAATATTATTTTTTAACTTTTTAGTTTTTTTGAAGGCGGTTTTAATTTTTTGTTAAAATTTTGTTTTTCTTTACCGAAAAGCCAGTACAAAGCATACATAAGTTTCAAAAACTAATTTGTACGGGTTTGATCGGCTGTGTTGTAGAGTTTCTGGTCGCATCTTCTCGTCATCAGAAAATTATCTAGTCTTAACTATACTAAAGAAAACGTATCGGATTAGGTTTTAAGCTTTATTCCGCGACGAGAATCTAAAAATTGGCACGACCGACCGCACGTCTTACTCAGCACCGCGCTAAGCGAGACTGAAGCGAAGCTCCCGATTCCCGGCTTCTCCCGCCCCGCGGCTACCCTCAGCCCCCTCACGTTGCAGGGTGACAACGCGCGGCGCCCGCGCGTTCGTTTCTTCTCCTTATTCACAACACGGCTCTCCTGACGCGAGACCGTCCTCGGTCTCTTCTGGCTGCGGCTCAGCTTCGTTGTCCGGCACCTCAGAAGTAGCAATGGGACCAGCAGCAGTATCATTTTCATCAGCGCCTATATCTATAAATGACTGTCGATCAGCGAAGACAGAGGCTCTACGTGATGCATGTCCTGCCTGCAGCAACAAACACAATAAGATAGAGGTTCCATAAACATTACTTTAGAGGGAGGAAGCGCAACGTGAAGCTATCCCTTCAATGCAAAGGCAAAACGTTAAAATTTCCAGATAAATAAAAATTACAAGAGCAGGGAGGAAGCACTGCGTGAAGCTGTCCCTGTGTGTCAGAGGCACAACGTGAAGCTTGACAGTTCAGAAAGAAACACAAATCAATGCAGGGAGGAAGCGCTGCGTGAAGCTATCCCTGTGAGTCAGAGGCGCGACGTGAGGCTTGACAGTTCAGAAACAAAAGATCAATGCAGGGAGGAAGCGCTGCGTGAAGCTATCCCTGTGAGTCAGAGGCGCGACGTGAGGCTTGACAGTTCAGAAACAAAAGATCAATGCAGGGAGGAAGCGCTGCGTGAAGCTATCCCTGTGAGTCAGAGGCGCGACGTGAGGCTTGACAGTTCAGAAACAAAAGATCAATGCAGGGAGGAAGCGCTGCGTGAAGCTATCCCTGTGAGTCAGAGGCGCGACGTGAAGCTTGACCCAACACTATAGGCCAACTCACCTTCAAAATAAGCCGCGCATGTATCTTGTGTCCATTCAACTCGCCTCGCCACGGGACCATATAATCTGCGGCAGCTTAGGTGGACTTGCCATAAAAACCAGCCAATAACTGCAGTTCGTATCTTCCTTGAGGAAGAGCCTTCACAACTCTATAGGGACCACGCATTCCTGAATCAAGCTTCCCATGAAAACTTGGCTCCCTTTCGCGTTAGATGTGCAACACATGCAAATTTGTGTAAATCCGGGTATATAATATCTCCGAAAGTAACTGGCTAAGTCAAGAAACTGACAAACTTGTTTTACATTTTTCGGTTCAGGAGCCTGAACTAAAGCTTGAATTTTTCCTGCACTTGACTTGGCCGTACCTGACCTGTTAGCCTCGCTCGATTGTGTTGCTCAGTAATAACCTTCAGTGGTCACAAAGCCGTTTTTGGGAATCGAACTGTCTTCCATAGGGATGTGGTGCAACCCGGTTGCCATATCCAAGCTGGAAAAATACTTATTGTGACCTAGCCGATCGAAATGGTCATCAATCAGCTGTAACGGAACGCGGTCTTTAATGGTATCCTCATTTAATTTCCGAAAGTCATCGCACATACGGTCCGACCTATCTTCTTGACGAATGACGAATTATACCCTTGTCGATCAGATCTTTTATGATCTCACGCACACGCATAGTCTCAGGTTGAGATAGTCGATACGGTCTATAGTTAACGAGCGTGCCACTTTTGAGTTTGATGGACATACAGCTGTAAAAGTTATAAAATACTGAGAAAACTCGTTAATAATCGACAGTAGTTGTTGTAGCTCAGCATCAACCAGAGATGTATTGAGCATAGGTTGTCCATCAGACTCGATTACGAAAATCACTGAGACAGTTATGTCATCACGAGTCAGTCACTGCTTGTCACGAGTTATACACTGACCGTCACGAGTTAATACACTGGCGGTCACGAGTACGTGCATAAGTAACTCCTTAACGGTTAAGAACATCTGTTCCTATGATTACTGGAGTTCCCATAAATTCAGCCGAAACAACAAACAAATCTACCTCTAGTGTTATTTCGTTAAACTCAACAGGTAAAGTTACGTACCTACTGTGTAGACTCAACTTCTTGGCTATTCTTTTTAACACGCGAAAACGCGATGCGGATGTCGTGGGTTCGATTCCCACGGGGGACACCCAGTGACAAGTCACCCTGTGCGTCCCTCCCCAGTTAGCCAGGACATCGCAAGCCAAATCACCCGAAAAATAAAATGATTCCGCGCTTCGGATGGCACGCCAAGCCGCCGGTCCCGGCCACTATCTCTGGTGGCAGCACTCATCACATAAAAACCACGTCCGAGGCCGCAAGGCGGCCTGAAAAAGCTCTGGCACCAGGGCTCCGCCCACACGATAAGAAAGAACACGCGAAAAGACAGCTTACGGATACATGGAAAATGTTTTAATAGAGATGAAGAGATAAGCGAAATATTTGAGCCACTATCGATTAAAACATCCACAGGAACATCCTGTATAATCGCGACAACAATACGACAAAAGTTTAGATTGTTATTATTACATGATTCAGATTTTAGTTTAGCAAAACATGTGTCTAGTACCTGACAAGGCTCCGGTTTAGATTCCGTGAAAGGTCTTGGATTAAAATGATTAGTGTTCGGAACGTGACTGCTGCTTACACTATTTTTTTTTACGCATGCCTGCATGTGACCTGACCATAAGAAAAACACTTTCCTTCCTCAAATCGCCTTTTCCGAACTGACAAACCACCACCGCTTAACACTTTCGCTGCCAAACTCAAAACAATGATACCTACTCGCGCAGTGTGGAATACAACTCCGACTCACCGGGCGAGTCGCGCGCACCGCGGTCCACGTGCCATTGACCCACGAGTCCCACGACGCAGGTCGTCAGCAGTTAAAATGTTAATGATCTATTTTTTTTGATTACACGACTTTGAGGTATCATTTGAGGTGGTTGTTAGTCTGTTGGTAAAAGCTTGGCATTAGGTAGCAGCAGAATGTTAGGGTCGGTCATACCTACCACGAATTATTATCGCAGAAATTAACTCGTCACTTAGCCCCTTAACAGTACGCAGGCGACGTAATGAGCGTTGGGCATAATCAACGTATGTAGCGTAGCTGTCAGTAGAGTTCATGACCTCAAATAAAATGTTCGCCACATCGGGCTGTCTCGGACCCAACAGCTGACTCTCGTTTGAAATTGGTCCAGCTGCGATCGCTCGTTACCCACACTCGAGCATCGCCTTTTAAGCAATTGCCGATTCGAGATAGACATTCGTTATCACTGCAATTATCAAGTAACTTAGCGCGATCCACCTTCTCGCACCATACCTCAATATCATGTAAACTAGGGTCAAAACTAGAAATATACAAATTTTGGTTCGATCTTACCGAATTATTTATGGAACGTATTGCATCCACGATCCTATCGGTGGAGTATAGGTATTCTGTTCAGGATAGGGTGGGTGGTACAGACGACCGGCTAGAGTACCGAGATGGAGTCCGATCAGCTGATCGGCTTGGTCGCGACTGCGGCGGTATCTGGTTCGTCCACAGACTCTGCCGCGGCGTGTGAGAGTTCACCGCATTTACTCTTTGGTTCACCGGCAGCACCGGGGCGACGTGTACAAAATTTCCGGCACTTGAGGCACTCCAGGGGAAGGCTGGTCCTCCAATGGGTTAAACCGCGCCAAATCGTTGTCATTTGACACCGAAGTTCACTATCCGGAGTACGATCGCGTCGGCGATGTCAACTACTACGTTTTTACGGCCCCGGTCCAAACTATTTCGATCCGACATTTTGACTAGGTATTTAGTTTTTCCGAAAACTAAACTATTGCTTATCTAACAACTTAGTCAGGCTAACACAAAGCGGATAGAACAGCGTAAGTTACGAATCCCAATTCTGATCTTAACTATACTAAAGAAAACGTATCGGATTAGGTTTTAAGCTTTATTCCGCGACGAGAATCTAAAAATTGGCACGACCGACCGCACGTCTTACTCAGCACCGCGCTAAGCGAGACTGAAGCGAAGCTCCCGATTCCCGGCTTCTCCCGCCCCGCGGCTACCCTCAGCCCCCTCACGTTGCAGGGTGACAACGCGCGGCGCCCGCGCGTTCGTTTCTTCTCCTTATTCACAACACTAGATAATATGACATTATTTTGAATCCAAATTTTTTTTTTTGATTTTGATCCAGGACGGGATAGAATATACCCTACCCTGTCCGGAAGGCGAGGCTATGATTATTTATTTCCTTATAATAAAAAGTTAATTTCGTTAATTACTTAAAACAAGCCTCGGAAACGAGGACAATACAATTTTATACGTCACAAATAAGACAACTTCCTTACTCATTTGCGACGTTGAACAAGACTTTGTAAAGTATAACATGACTGTTATTCTTACTTTTAAAACTTGGCAAAGAAATGTCGTAATGTGAAATTTTATTTACCGCTGGCTTTATGTCCAGTAGACGTCAGAGTTTCATTCTTCATTATTTCTGTTTTGTTTTATCATTTGTTTCATTTGTTGCTTGGTTTATGTTGTCGAAATGCTAGCTACCATCGCCAAGTCATACATCATTCTATATACCCATATGGAAACATTCAATATAAAGTATAGCCATTGGTTGACATCCCACATATTCGCACTAAGTGCCTCTCAGATTCTTTTGCGTCAGTATTTCCGAGCGCTTACAACCCGAATTTCTTTAAAGTACGAATAGGCTTTTTCTGTGTAAGCTCGCTACATCTTCGACTCTTCTTTGTCCTGAGGACTGGACTGAGGTCAAGACAAGAGCAAACCCAGGTTTTATAAAAAAAATAGCCATGCTACAGCTGCACGCTTAAATTCAGTTGGTTGGTAGGCTTTGAAAGTTTTTATCCTTCGTAGGTTTGTATATTTCAAAACCAGTCGTTGTTAAACCCTTTTATTCTCATAATTATCACAAGCCAATTTAGTTGGTCATTCAGAAGCTAGCCGGAAAAATCGTGAGTCAAAGCGGGAGTTTGATGTCCCTTTAATTTCCCGTTTTTTTTTCTAACTTACTAATACAGCATTTGCGACCCGGTTGGTGGAATGGTTACCACGCCGGACTGCCAAGCCAGGGTCCTGTGTTCGAATCCCGGTTCGGTTATTCATGGATGTTATATGTGTATGCTGTTGTTGTATATGATTCCCATAACAAAAAGCCTGTGGCTCAATTTTGGATCTTTACTATGTATGCATGTATGTGCCTGTGACCATTATTTATTGCTCAGGGAGCATCGACTGCTTATTACTGCGGACTAGGGGGGGGGGGACCACACCAGTGACGGCAAAGCGCCCTGGTAGGTCTACCGAACCAGTGAATGAACTTAACCTACCTGCCCATGGGGCACCCATAAGCGGTACAGACTTTGGCAATGGATTGGGTAGTAGGGGATCAGTGAGAATTTTCCCGCGGTGACAACCACGATACACTCGTATTTAAGACTAAACGGTTGTGAGACTGAACGGTGGCATGGTTGAAGACAATCTTCGGGGATTCTCAAATTAATTCAAAATTTTTAAAACTTATGAGCTCTCTATAGTTAATAACGGTATTAATATCAGACTTGCTGTCCAATTAAGCGGTGTCTGGCGATTTAATGGCCTCGGTAATGCATTTTCCCCGCACCGGAACAGTAAAATAATGAACGGGGATAGACTTTTTAGGGTATCGATACTTTTAAGTATTCTTATATCAAAGGACTGAAAGAAAATATAAATGAATTTCAGTATTGATTTTATTTAGCTAAACTTAATCATTTTAACGGGTTCTTACCGCGTTAATAACGCGTAATTCTCAAAAATTTAATATACTTATTGGCATGTGCCAAGTGGGTAATGGGCAATATCAAATCGATCGCAGCGCCCGGGGTGGCAGAAATTTGTACTTTTCCGGACAAGCTGTGAAAATAATAATAATGCTTGAATGCAAATCCACACACTAACTTAACACGAAATCTCAAAAACTGTCAAGACTACAAACTTAAAATTTGGCATGGAAGTTTCTATTGGCATTTAATTGCTCACTTAAAATAATGGTTTGTCGCATTTCAACCCCCAAAAGTTTTGAAAGTGAGGTATAATTTTGAATAGAAATTCCGATACAAATTCGATTTTGTCCGTGGTTTCGTCCGCATCCACTCCCGTCATCGTACCTGGATAAAATATACGCCAATTTTTAAGACTAATAATATGCTTTCAAATACAAAAAGTTTTATCAAAATCGGTCCAGTAGTTTAGGTAGAATCCTCGAACAAACACAGGCTTTTACAGTACGCATAATAGTGTAGATAAATTCACGGCTGTCCGAAAAAGTCGTGCACATAGCCAATACTGAGTGTGGTATGCCTCAAGAAGGTCATCCAACTCTCTGGTGGCTGGGCATGCAGACTGTGGTATACGACGTAATTTGAACAGAGATGCCAAACTCAGCAACGATCGCGTTATTAATAAAACCCCTTAAACCCCAAGTATTCAAGCAATAAGGCCAAAGTACGTGCGCCTAAATCTAAATCGCCCCTTTCTAGCACTTGCCACTTGTAAACCTTAATAAACAATACATAAACGAATCACGGTTACGCATAATCGTATTTGTTTCATTGACTTTATTTTCCGGGGCAAGATTATCCACCGCGACTAGGCAAGCAAAAACTTTTATATTGTTCTGCCTTCATCCTCAAGAGAATTTATTGAACTACATCGAGGCATACCCAAGTGGATTTTCGTATGAATATAAATACAAGAGGCTTCGCTTGCCGCAGATTGAATTTCAAGGTAAACTTTGCTTACAATATATTGGGGAACAAAATACTTGTACGTCATCGATTGGGAGCAAATTTTGGTATTATACTGGCGTAAACTTCTGAAGAGGTATTCTTTTCAATCGTCTTAATTATGTAGTAAGGCTATAAGAAATAGTCGATGCTATAAGAAACAGAGCATCGGTGGCGCGTTGCGGAGAGGTATGGGCACCCAATTATGGGGGACCGGGTTCAAATCCGCACGGACAACATGCCATGTACCAATGATTATTTCTAACTTATGTACGTAATACTGACTGCTCTCAAACGGTGAAGGAAAACATCGTGAGGAAACCTGCATACACTAAAGAAGAAATTCTGGTTAGTATGTGAAGTCTACCAACCCACATTGGGCACGCGTGGTGGATTAATGCCCGTACACCCTCCCTGAGCATAGGCCTGTGCCCTGTAGTGGGACGTTTATAGGCTGATGACGATGATGATAAGAAATAGCCTGTGGGATACCAGTGCAGGACAAAGGCAAATCAGTCTAAAAAATAAAATCTAGTATTACATTATAGTACGGACACTCCCTGCCCCCTACCAATTACCTACACAAACTCTTTTTGGCGATATATTAGCCGCTCCTACTCATTTCGTGTGCCTTGTAGCAAATAATGCTAATTACTCCGTAGAAAAACACTCAGCTTGTACTGTCCCAGTTTGACGTTGCTACACTAGCAGCAGTAGCAGCAGCAGTGGATACCGTCTTGTTCGCAATTTTTTTTTTGTTTTCACTTTCTCTACCGCGACTAAATTCTCCACAGAGAATGACTACCTGTGGGTTCCCAATGTTACTTCGAAAGTCAACACTTAGATCGTATCTTCATCGAACACTGTTCATCGATGGTACGCTCCATCGAAAAGTCTCGATATCGAATGGTTTCTCTATATCAATCAGTCAAGCATAGTGAAAGTCTTGCTTTCGAAAAGTATACTGTATAAATAATATAATATAATTTACAACATGTTTATTACTTATATTATTCACGAAGTATTACCTGAACCCTAGTAGGAGTGAGTAGATACAATTCTCCAGTTTGTCTTCTCGCTATGACAGTAGGGTTCTTCTTATATGGCTGATCAGACCATCAATCTAAACAACTTTCTTTTATGTGGATTCTGATTGACATTTTTTTTTCTATTTCAATGATGATGGTTCCATAGAGAAAGTTGTTGAGTTTGATGCTCTGATTATCCACATAAAAACCTTTCATCACCAGCCTCGCCATAACGACCGGTCCTGCGCTGCCCTCATCCAACGTTTTCCCGCCGCCTTCACCAGGTTGTCGGTCCACCGTGTGAGGGGCCTACCCACGCTGCGCTTTCCGGTACGCGGTCGCCACTCAAGAACTTATGGCGATCCTTGGGGGAGGCCTATGTCCAGCAGTGGACGTCCATCGGCTGAGATGATGATGATGATGATGATGATCAGCCTATCATCGTCCACTGCTGAACATAGGCCTCTTCCAAGGCGCGCCACAAAACTCTGTCCTCGGCCTTCCTCATCCAGTCGCTCTCCGCTACTTTTGTTAGGTCGTCTGTCCAAAGGGCAGCAGGGCGTCCCACACTACGCCTTCCAGTTCGCGGTCTCCATTCTAGAACTCTGACACCCCACCGGTTGTCAGTTCTTCGGCAGATATGACCAGCCCATTGCCACTTCAGCTTACTAATTTTCTGAGCTCAGCTAAAAAACCTTTACATGTGAGGTAATATTAAGGCCGCAGCACATGGATTTAAATAATTGCAGGTTTTATAAGTACACGTATTTTGCTGCTAAATTAGAGACAAGTACCTACATACAAGTACATACAGCCCGCTAATCAATAGTTAAATATGCTATTGATTGCGCTAAGCGTGTAAAATCCAGGAATAAATCGCTGGCGTGAGGCTAATTCGGTTTTCATTGAACGGTAAATCCTGAAATCTGGATTTCGGCGTTGCGCTGATTGGCGCTTAAGCGCCACAAAATATTCGACGAATCTGCATTTGATTTTATGCTTTAACAAAGAGGCAATGAAATAGAATCCTTTATCGTTACATTGTCGATTTTTAGGGTTCTGTACCCAAAGGGTGAAAACGGGTCCCTATTACTAAGCCTACGTTGTCCATCCGTCCATCCGTCCTACCCATTTAGGGCTGTAGCTTTTGAACCATAATAGCTAGACAGTTGAAAAAATTCACAGAACACGCGATTTGTTAAGAGCCTACTGAGCCTGTTGTGCTGCCCCCAATTGTATTTTTTTTATTTCTTGACATTTAGACAACATTTCCAAAAACAAGAATGTTACATTGTAGTCCTGATTTGCTTTCAATTTATCGAAACATTACGGATTATTATGTTTTATGCGTGTATCGTTAAAACCACCAAAAGTGGCCACTTTAGGCGGCTTTAAAGATAATAACTTCAAACATTATCAAAACAAATTCGCAGTGACTCTACAGTATAACATCAAATAATAAAAACCGGCCAAGCGTGAGTCGGTCTCGTGCTAAAGGTCCCGGAGAAAACAAAACTTTTATCTATGTTAATATGTTGTGTGGTGGTGTGGTACGGAACCCTCAATGTGCGAGTAGTCTGACTCGCACTTGACCGGTTGTTAATCCAGCTCGACAATAACACCAAAATATCTGGGCTGATTTGGATAAAGGACAAAAGATAAACACCCAAGAAAGTAATTGAAAACTTACTGGTTTTTGGCAAGCGCACGTCACGATGAAAAATATCTAGTGCTATGCGTCACAAAGAAATTTATTTTAATAAGACTAGAAAATTGTTTCTAATGCCTATGTAGATTTTGGCAAAATCTACCTGAATTCGATTTATAACCATTTCTCGTAAAGTCTATTAAAATAAATAGTTGTCACTATACGCTACCACGACGCTTCTTAAGAGGGTACCGAGCCTATTGTGCTGCCCTCAATCGTATTTTTATTTATTTATTTCGAAACAATTAAACAACATTAATTTATAAAAAACAAGAATGTCACATTGTAGTCCTGATTGGCTTTCAATTTATCGAAACATTGCGGATTATTATGTTTTATGCTTTAGAGCTATTATCGTTAAAAGCGCCAGAAGTGGCCACTTTTGGCGGTTTTAAAGATAATAACTATAAACATTACAAAAACAAATCCGCAGTGATCCGATAAATTTAAAATCAGCAATGACTACAATGTGACATTCTTGTTTTTTGGAAATATTGTTTGATTGTTAAGAAATATAGAAAATACGATTGGGGGCAGCACAATAAGCTCGGTGCAGCCTTAAATATATTGCGATTCCATCTTCGTTTTCACAGGGCAAATATTTATTATAAATTATGAAATTAATTTACGTACTTGGAAATTAAAAAGTAAGTCTAGTTAGTCTAAAATAGTATAATTCTTTTCAAAATTTAAACATGTTAACGACAAAACTTTAACATTTTTAAACTCCATTCGGGCTTTCCCAACAAAACTTTACTGAAAAACATTTCGGGTCCCACAGTCCCTAGCATAAGTTGGTAACGACCAGAAATTAACTCTATTACAATTAGCATAAGGCCTAACATTTTGAACAACTTTAGTAGCTTACGGTTTAAACTTGCATATCTTGCAAATATGCGCTTGGAATTGCCGAAAACCAGCGGCTTTTATCCCCGTTGTGAGACTAGATGACATTTGTAATTACCTCAAAACATTGCTTTGTTCTGCATGAATGGTATAAGCTTTCGCTTGTTTTCTGCATTTCAATTCTCTTTCAGTTAAAGTTTGGTTTTTATTAGGGTTCCGAAGTCAAAAAGGAACCCTTATAGTTTCGCCATGTCCGTCCGTCTGTCTGTCCGTCTGTCCGCGGCTTAGCTCAGAGAGCTGTAATTTGACATATGTATACATATTCATCACGCCAACAAAGTGGTAAAATAAAATCTTGAAAAATATTTTTTTTTAGGGTACCTCTCATACACGTGAAGTGGGGATGATTTTTTTTTTCTCGTCTATCCCATATTGTAGGGTATCGCTGGATAGGTCTTTTAAACATATTGTGGGTTTGGGAAAACCATTTTTCGATTTAGGGATCCGTTAGCGAAATATTAAGCTTTAAAGCGAAAATTTTGGTTAGAGTCAAGTGTCCCCCCCCCCCCTCTCCCAGCTAAACGGTTGTAGTTGGAGATGTGAAAAAATTCACGGCAATAGCATATATAACTAATTTAAAAGGAAAACTATCACCGCTAAGTAGGCTTTACAAGTTTACGAGTAATAGTCGACCAAATAATAAAATGTACGTTTTTTAGACTTTATTAGCCGTTAAACCGTAGTATAAAACAAAAAGCCTCCTTCTAAGTCCATTATTACCTATATTGTAACTGGAGACTACGGAACCCTATCCTGCGCGTGGTCCGACACGCACTTGGCTAGCTATTTTAAACTAATTAGCTCAGTGTTTGAGAGTTCATACGCGCAGAATATTGAAATGTTGCACCTATGACGGGTTTAGGAATAAATTTGCTAAGCTCCCACAGTAAGTTTTCAACACTTACATGTTTAGGCAATGATGCATAATATTAATATACCAGTGAAATGATTTACTTCAAGGAAAAAATGGGTTGCCACTCCGAATTCTGTCAAAACACTTTTTAAACAGGCGATTGCAAAAATGCTGTTCCTGTTATGCTATTTTATAATGTAATAAAACCTTTCCAGAAAACAGGAGATTTCATATTGTGAGAATCATAGAAACAGTCCAAAAAACATCGTACATCGTCCATTCGTACGATCGAAAATAATGTGGCAATTGGCAACGAACGATAATCTATAAATAAAAATAATAATTGCGATATCACTATGCAGGAAATCTTACTTTTGTGTAGCTGATGCAATTAGCTTCAATTTTGAGTTGAATTTATTACTTTAGACAATCAACAGAATCAAAATGTTTGCTTCTGGCTGCCAGGGGTTTCCGACAGGTTAGTATAACGATTTTTTATAATTATGTAATGTATCGATTGCCTGACTAATGGCTGTTGAAAACTTGCAGTGGGATCTTGTATATAATTGCGATGGAATAAAAATTAAGTATTCCAAGTAAGCTATAAGTTTTGCTAAAATATACCTACTTACATTAAATCTGAATTCGGTAAGTACTTTTTACTTTTGTTCGTGCATACATTAAATGAACATGTGATGTTGTTTTGACTATTGTTTTATAATTATTATGTTTGTAATATTATGGGGTCTGAGTAAGGTTCCGGGTGTCAATCAAATGACTACTCATACTTAAATACGTACGGAACCCTAAAAACGTATCAGAATCTTAGCCTGAGCGCTCCCCACTAACTGCAAGCTAACTGCACAACTGCGTGCGTCAAGTAAATTAAATGCAGGTGTTGTTTTTATTCAAAACTGCACGTGTGATACACCATCACATTGCAATGCAATGTGATCTTAATTCTGAGGTAGGTTAAAAGTTACAGGGTGGTAGGGTCATCAATTCATTATCATCATCATCAAGAGCGTCGGTGGCGCGTTGCGGAGAGGTATGGACTCCCAATTATGGGGGTCCGGGTTCAAATCCGCACGGAAAACATGCCATGTACCAATGAGTTTTTCTGACTTATGTACGTAAAACCGACTGCTCTCAAACGGTGAAGGAAAACATCGTGAGGAAGCCTGCATACACTGAAGAAGAAATTCTGATGTGTATGTGAAGTCTACCAACCCGAACCCTGATGATGATGATGATGATCATCATCAGCCTATAAACGTCCCACTGCAGGGCACAGGCCTACCCTCAAGGAGGGTGTATGGGCATTAGTCCACCACGCGTGCCCAATGCGGGTTGGTAGACTTCACATACACATCAGAATTTCTTCTTCAGTGTATGCAGGTTTCCTCACGATGTTTTCCTTCACCGTTTGAGAGCAGTCGGTTTTACGTACATAAGTCAGAAAAACTCATTGGTACATGGCATGTTGTCCGTGTGGATTTGAACCCGGACCCCCATAATTGGGTGTCCATACCTCTCCGCAACGCGCTACCGACGCTCTCAACGGTGTTACAGTAAACAGTTGCAATACTTTAAGGGGTGATTGTACTGAACAACTTTCCCTAAGAAACCTATAGGAAATTTGAAGAAAAAATGTTCTTCCCATACCAATCAGCTGATCAAACTTTTGTATGAAAAGTCGAAATTAAAAAAAAACGACAAAACTGCAGTTCAGACTAAATGTATGGGGAGAGCTGTTTTTTATTTTCGCGTTTTCGAAGTCGGCTCCATAGTGAAAGTTGTTCAGTTTGATGGTCTGAAGCACCCCCTTAAGTAATACTAGGGTGTTACACCCTTTAAAAATTACCAAGACTTTATTACTAACTTCATAATTTAAGTTATCAAAGTGGATTTTAGACTCAAATGTAAGGTTAAAAGGTCCTTGGTTTGATTTATAGACACATTATGAATCCAAGTGATAAAATCTTGCTGATGCTAGACTGACACCCTGTGGCATTGTAAAGTGTGATATGGGTTCCCCTACAATTGTAACTCATTAAAGTGAAACTTGTCAGTATTTTCTTTTTTTTGTGCTCTTTTGGCGCGTTGCGGAGGGTTCAGATCCTATCAAAGAAGTTTGGCGGAAGGCCATATAATGTGAGACCCAGACATATAGGTCCCATACATGAATGAAACTTAGAAATACGTGTAGAGTGAAACAAAACTAACAAAAGGAAATTGGTTGTAATCTGTAGAAGTTGGGGGAAAGGTATTTCTCCTTATGATACCTTTTGTATCAAGTGTCTGAAACTGATAATCTTTCTTATTAGATAGCCCACTCAATCTTCTACGCATTCATTGTGTTTGTTTTAATGAATATTCACGATAACCGTACAATATTATGATAATGGAATCAAACTAAATCACATACACTATTAGTTCAATACAGCCAAATACGTTCCGTAACGTCCAAAAACTACCTCAGTGATAATATTAAATTAAAATAGCTGTCATGATTGCGTTTTGCTACTGCTTTTTGGATGATTTGTCTATTTTACTAGTAATTTTTACTTTTGAACCCGGACTTCTAGAGATGAGGAAGTTTTTTTAAAAAATGCCTTAATTTTTTCTGTTTATAATAATTATGACCGCCGTCCTGAAGGGCTTTTAGTTTTCGTAAAAATGGCTGGGTCCAAATTCGCCAAAGTTCTTTATAAATTTTATAAATTATGTAACGTAATACCGACTTCTGCTATGCAGGTTTCCTCACTATGACTTCCTTCACCGTAAACCGCTCGCGTATGCACGCGGAAGAAGAAATTTTAATGCGTATGTGTAGTCTACCAATCCGCATTGGGCAAACGTGGCCGACTAACGCCTATACACCCTCCCCGAGAGTATGCCTGTGCCCTGCAGTGGGATGTATATACAGTGTGAAATTGATATCATTAGCATCCTTTTAAGCTAAGAGTCTACCCATCAAACTGAACAACTTTTACCATGGGAGCTAACCTAGAGCAAACCGATCGGAGCAAAAAAAAGTCAGCTTTTTCATACTAAACTGCAACGCCTACTCGACTCTGCAACAGCATATTTTTTTTGTGCTCCGATTGGTTTGCTCCCATAGTAAAAGTTGTTCAGTTTGATGGATAGACTCTTAGTTTAAAAGGATGCTAATGATATCAATTTCACCCAGTAGACTGATGATTGTTTATAGATTTTTGGCAATGTTTATTTTGAATTTGATCATTCTGATGGTATGTAACTAACACTAAAGTCAGTTTCGTAGTACTTAGGGCAACGACACATAGATACACAGGGATCGAAGGTTTGTCCATTCAAAAAGCACCATTAGAATGGAACGCCGGCCGCGCCGTACGCTATTCTTTAGCATTGTCATGGCGAACGGCGTCCCATACTAATCTTTGTTTTTCTATGGACAAACCGTCGATCACCGTCAAATAATGTGTCGGATTCCTTATTACCCTTACAACCCGGGCAAATTAACTAGGCACCTGCCTCGCACGTGACTCGGAATTTGAAACCCCTCCTGCTACCCCCCCGCGGGACCCCGCCGTCGCCGTGCGAGGCCGTAGCATAGCATTTCAGTTACTGTTGCACGTGTCCCTGCCCTTTAGCATTTTCGAGTTATTCGTTCCGAGTTTTCCGAGTCTTTTTATTCGGACCCACGTGCGAGCCAGGTGCCAAGTTAATTCGCCAGTGTTGTAGTAAATATTGACTCCTAAAGCTACTCTGTTTATAAATAACGATCCATGAGTACTTAAAAGCTTTCCCTCTTTTGCGAGTACTTAATGAGAAAATCTTAGAGTAGAGCCCTACTAAATATGAAATGTGTTGACAGGTGCCTGAGCCGTGGAGGATTCAATTTACGCATAATATTCAATTTGGCCCGTGTCAACTCGAATGACGAGCATCCACCCTACAGTTATTGAACTATCGGGAGCAGCTATGGGCTTCTACGTATATTTTATCCTATGTTGATGGGTTTAAATGCCAAAAGGATTGAATATACAGGATGTAAAATGTTTTACCTAAAATGACTGGCTAAGTGCGTGTTGGAGCACGTGCCGGGTAGGGTTCCGTAGTTGCCCGTCACCTTTAGTTTTTGTGATCTGTGCCCGTCACAATATAATATGGTATTGAAGGAGGCTTTTTTGTTTTATACTACGGTTTAACGGCTAATAAAGTCTAAAAAGTACATTTTATAAGTTGGTCGACTATTACGTAAACTTGTAAAGCCTACTTAGCAGTGACAGTTTTCCTTTAAATTTTGTTATGTATACTACTGCCATGAATTTTTTTACATATCCAGAAACAACCGTTTAGCTTGACTCTATCAAAAATGTTTAATTTAAAGCTTAATATTTCGCTAACGGATCCCTAAATTGAAAAATGGTTTTCCCACACCCATAATATTTGTAAACCACCTATCCAACGATAGGTACCCCATACCATGGGGTAGACAAGAAAAAAAAATCCATTCCCACTTCGCGTGTAGGGGAGGTACCCTAAAAAAATATTTTTCAATATTTTATTTTACCACTTTGTCAGCGTGATGAATATGTATGCCCATTCCGAATTACAGCTTTCTAGTACCAAGCGTCTCTGAGCTAAGCTGCGGACGGACGGACGGACAGACGGACTTGGCGAAACTATAAGGGTTCCTTGTTGACTTCGGAACCCTATAAACTGACAGCTATACAAATTTCAGGAGGTACCTATTTCAGACCATCAAACTGAACAAGTTTCGATATGGAGCCAACATCGAAATATCGAAAAAAAAAACTGTTCCATAGATAGAAAACCGAACAGATTTTTTTTTGCGATTTCAAAATATGCTTCAACAACATCCTGCAGATTTTTTTTGTGTAAAGAAATGAATGGATTAATGTTATATCTTTTGAGCCACCTAGTTAAGCTATGTCTGCATGGAACACCTGAAAATTTGGCCGGTAACCCCAAATATTACCGTGCCTTGTTGATTCAAGCTTTAATCCCTCAAAATAAAACCGAAAAACATCGAATCTACGATGTTAAAGCAAACGTTATTTTAAATTTGTATGTTTGTAGGACTTTGATCTTCAGAGACTTCAACATTTTGCAATTTAACTTTGTAATAAAGAACGTTTTCGTTTGTTTGAGAAGCGTCCGTATTCATTCCGGGCGACTACGTCTAAATTACGTTCCGAAAATGAAGATTTTTTTGTAATGTTGCTTTCTTTTTTTAACTGGTAATGAATTCAAATATTTTGATTATGTTTTTAAAATGAAAGTCTTAAGTATTTGTTTTGCGTTTTAATCTCGTAGATATACAAATAGAAATATGTAATGAGAAAAGAATTGAGAGTTGATGGCAGTTGTAGGTACGTACCTAGTAATTTAATCAGGAGTTTGCACCGAAGGTAACTACTACAGTTGTGTTTCGAAATTCCAAAATCCCGAAATTATATGTCCTAGTTTCATTGAAATTTTAATTACCTATCACCTTCAGTCAATTTGGGACTAGGGCATTTCAGATTTCAGTGATTCTGGGCCTAAAACATTTTAAGAGTTGATTGACTTGGGCAAGGCCATTTGAATTTCAGTCAATATGGGACATAGGCGTTTTGGGTTTTGGTTATAATTTACCGGAGACTTTTAATCTACCAGAAATAGATTAATAGGGAAAAACTACAAATTCTCTAGTAAAGTCGGCTAAAATAAATAGTTGTCACATAAACTACTACACGCACACACACACACACATGTTGTCACATATTTCTCTCCGTTTAGCTTACTTGGGGTCATTACAATGTATGTGCCTGTGAGTGTTATTTACTTGGATAAGTTATAGTCAAGACCCACACAGCACAGAATATTTACTAGATATCTAAAAGGTATTTTGTAGACACTTAGATATTTTGTAGATATCTATTAAACATCTTGTAGACATTTGTGCTGTTGGGGGATAGACTGTCGAAGCTACGAACGCGTAGAAAAAAATTGCAACCAGTACTGGCCTCTATACCCTATCCATATACAGGCACACAGTCTAGACGTACACTTTTTCTAAGGTTATTTATTTATCTATTATTTTTAAGAAATAGACTATTACCGACGATAAACTCATCGTTTCCTCCAAGTACCTCTATCACCTTAACAAACATGTAAATTAAACCTCTTGCATCCCTATTTATTCTGAACTGTTCATCAGTTAAGTCCCAAAGCATCTGACTTCGCCCTCACAGAAAGATATTTAAGACAACAAAACTAGAGACGGGCAAATTTTTGACTCGAATATAAATTATTCGACCAACTGTTTTCCATTCAATTGAAAATGTGCTAGTTTTATGACAATTTAAAATACCTAGCTGAGACAATGAATCGTCTATGCAGAGTTTAACAAAACAGCATATGGTGTCAAAAAAGTTGACCGTCACGGGACGCCCGGCAGAAGTGAATCTTCCGCAGCTGTCTAAAGACAATGCGGGTTTTGTATATAAGGTTGGCGCCTTATTTTTCGCCGTTGCTTTTGGCGCGGCCAGCAACCAAACTTGAATATTTTATTTCAGAATAAAGTAACATACAAAACTTATCAACATGTATATCCCTAAACTCAGTCCGAACGGAGATATAAAGGCTTGAAGTTGAAATATTACCATTATGTGCACTTCAAGCCTTTATATCTCAATTCGGACTGAGTTCCGAGATATTTGTAATAACAAGTGTTGTTTTTAGCTTTATTCTGAACTATAATATTCAAGTTTGATTGATGGCCGCGCTAAAAAAAGAAAAAAGTCGCAATTTTTAGGCATAGGCTTTTAAATTTCGAACTTCAGTCACACGAAAAGGTTGCGGATCTGAATTTCAAAGATCTTCTCCTAAAAAGTGAGATCTCCCATGAAAAGCTTAACTTAAATAGTGAAAGTTGTTCAGTTTGATGTTAACCACCCTTTAATTATTACTACGATGTTTTGCTACACCCTTGTATCAGAAACAGTTCAAAATGTAATTGAAATGAAGCAATAAAAAAGCAGATACAATATTTATTGAATTTAATGATAGAACAGATTTTCGCATGTCTTTACTGTATAGTACCTACATGTACCATACGAGTACTCTTTTTAGGGTACGGAACCCAAAGGGTGAAAACGGGACCCTATTACTAAGCCTACGTTGTCCGTCCGTCCGTCCGTCCGTCCGTCCGTCTGTTCTACCTATTTAGGGCTTTAACTTTTGAACCGTAATAGCTATAATAGTTGAAATTTTCTCAGATTATGCGTTATATATGCGTATACGGCGGATTTGTTAAAAATAATAAAAATGTCAAGAAGTTAAAAATTAAGGGGGTTCTCAACAAGAAACTATTTTTTTTCAACGTTTTTTCTTCACGCTCTATCGTAAAAACTTTAATACATACAAGCGTCAAACTTAGTGTGATTATAGAGCAAACTCTACAAAATAACAACAAATACTTCAAACCGGCCAAGTGTGAGTCGGTCTCGGTGTCGGTAGGTCGGTCGGTCGGTCGAAAAAAAGTTTTTTTTCTAAGTTAATAATGTTGTGTTCTGTGGTGGTGTGGTACGGAACCCTCGGTGCGCGAGTAGCCCGACTCGCACTTGACCGGTTTTATTTATACAGCAATGCAATTCACTTATTCGGTATTCGCTGTGGTTATGTCATTGTGCCAAACTCATATAAAAACTTCGACGATCTGAAGGATGCAAGAAGGATGTTAAGTGTTTCAGATAGCGATGTAACGCTTAGTGAATTGCACTCCAGCTTTACTTACTCATTGAGTTTGACTTGCCATCGTGCTGAAGAGATTGTCCAATCAACGTTAGAGGCTTGCCGATTGCCCAGGATGCGGCCGACATATCGGGTTTTCAGTACGCTCTTGGAGGGTATCTTCGTGCACCTTAGACAATTTAATAGGGACGAGTTACGCGTGTCATTCTACTAAGATACATTACTGCCACTTTTTGCGGGGGCGAGGTAACATGGAATCCGCAACATTGGATTTTATTCCCTATAAGTTTAGATTCTAATTTTGAATGTTAAAAATCATGAAAAGTAGTCTCGTGTGAATCCCAAACGTTCTAAGTTCAAAATTCTTGTTTCGCTATTATAGACTGTCTCGTTTAGTGATAAGGTATAAAATTGGGTGTAAATGCGCAAGATTAATTGATCTAATACCGTGGCAGAGGGGAAATGCTACCGCAAGGCGAGTCCCTATTAAATTGTCTAAGTCGTGCACCCGTAAGTTTGTGTTATACGTACATTTTACTCGGTGGTTTACCGACAAACAGGGAACGGCCGATTTGTATACAGGGTCCCTCTTAATATGCTGACACATTTTTAAGGGGATGATCAGACCATCAAACTGAACAACTTTCTCTATGGGACAAATATCAAAATCGCGAAAAAAAATCAGATGTCCCATACATTCGGCTCGCGTAGGTTTGCAGTTTTGTATGGAAGAACAGATTTTTATTTCGCGATTTCGATGTTGGTGCCATAGAGAAAATTGTTCAGTTTGACGTAGTTTGACAGTCTGATCATCCCAAAAAAAAAAAAACTGATAGCATATTGTTAATAAGGACTCTATACAACGTGTTAATAAATTAGCGCAAAACCTCATACACCCCAACTGATTTATAACAAAATAATTAGATTGAAACAATAATTTCATTATTTTGATAGTTAAAATTAAAAGTTATTCGCATTTTATGTTTTGAGGCAAAAATGATTTGTTATCATTTCAGCAATGAATGAAAGCGCTAACATACTCATGGATACATTTTAATAATCTTGTTTTGGTAGTAAGTAGGGTGAGTGTGCCCGTGGGGTGGGTTTACATAGGGTTCAGTAAATTTTAAATTCTACGAAAAAATTATTTAAAATTTTGAAAAAATTACCTATGTTGAAACCATGATAATTTAATTCTGCTCTCGATTCTAAACAAACTACTTTCAAGTTTTGCGTTAATTCATTAACACGTTGTATAAGTAGTCAAAGACTTCAGTCAGTCCATGGCCAACGAGTTCTAACCTAATCTCATTCATCTCTGACCTTGACTTGAAATATCACCTTTTCCGTATTCGACTCGTTCGGTCATCCCGTCTCTAAAAGAAACAGTACAGTGAAATATTAACATCTTTTCTGTGCAGTGCTATTTTGCATCGCAAATTCTGGTAAATGCCACTTCGCGTGAAGGTTCACTGCCAAAATCCTCTTGTTAATAGTTCACTGTCTGAGCTCGTGAATAATGTAATGTATACTATACTGTGTTTACGGGTTGCTGGAGAAAAATGCACTCGGTTTCTTTTAAGAGGCTTCATCGATTATTATAAATTTCTTGCTTACCTACCAAAGTAGAAAGTTTGTTAGACGTTATGTTATGAAGGCAATGAAGAATGTATGCTGTTAGCTTTTTTATCCATGCTCGTTTGTGAATGACATAAAATGTTTTCTTTTGGGGTGTATTCGGTTAGAGTCAATTTTCCATTCTCTTGTGGTAGACTTAGAATCTATACAGGGTCCTCGTTAATTATGCAGACGGTTTTTGAAGGGGATGATCATACCATCAAAAAGAATAACTTTCTATAGGGGACTAACACCGAAATCGCATTTTACTTGTATGTCTGTGTGTTTGTGCTCACATCACACTAAACAAAACTCACCGATTTAAAGGGGAATTTTCAACACTTGGACTTAGTTTGCAATTTCATTGCAATCGGTTCATTCAATCAAACGTTGTGTATTTAAAATCGGTAGTCTGCGCTTTACGAAGTTGGCTGCGAAATATTATTGATTATTAACATTAATTATATAACATTTTTATCCAGGAAATTAAAAAGAAAATAAAAAAAAAAATAAAAAAAAAATATTTGAAATAAATTTCATAAAAATACAAAGACAAGTAGGTATCCACGACAGGCTTCGTCAAAGGTAAACAATATCCACAAAATAATAAGAGGATACAGTCATATCACTTAACAGACATGTTGTGCTGGTTTGACAGGTTGCGGGTTCCAGTCCCGTCTGAGACCTTTTTTTCAATCGTTAATTTGATATCGGTTGATGGTTACTGGATGACTACAGCCAGAACGAAATAATAAATACAGAGCTTGAATAACATCTAAACACAATAACGGCCTCAACCATTCCCATGCAATCAGTAATCTAGAAGCTAGTACGCCCATACGTTCCGATTACTTAGGGCTTCCTCAGGCGGCCGTTATGCTAATATCAATCGAGAGTAATGAATATATTATGATGCTTAATAAAGCTTAGGGGATTTTGGCGGTTCTGGCGTTTCAGTTCTAATGTACATGTAGATCTACAGATTTAATCACAATTGAAAGCTTCTTCAAATAAAAAGCCGTGGTGGTCCAGTGGCGAGTAACCTTGCCTGCCGTGCAGGAGGCGATATGGTTCGATCCCCGTCCGGCCGACTCGTACCAATGAGCTTTTCGGAATTTATGTATGATTTGTAACACCACTGGCTTTTCGTTGAAGGAAAACATCGTGAGGAAACCTTCATACTTCAATTTCGAGGTATGTATTGTACCTACTGTCCATTACAAGTGGCGACGGGCTCACTCCCCGTCACACTAGACAGAGTTTCGGTACTACTAGTGAAATGTGGATGTTCTGATGTTTCAGAATATCTCTGACTACCCCCTCGGGGAAGATAGTCGTGAGCATAATGCTATGCTTATGATGAAAGCTTATTCATTAAGAATAATGTAAGTAATTCGGAGTGCGCTGACCAATTAAAGTCGATGATTTTTTTTTTTAGACACGGTCTATAAACCAATATCATAGAGAAAATAAACCAAATTCTGTGCTTTCAGATTTCCAATTACAAGCTTGTTCATTACAGCTTGTTATAGCTGTTAACAATTTTAGTTTCCAATTGCTTTTAAATATAGCAATTGGTTTTTAATAAAGAAAAAAGTTCTTTAAATAAATAATTTTTGTGAGACCTGACCACAAAAGATTCGGTTTCGAAGAAAAACTATTTCTGATCTGATTAGTAACACTAAAGTTGATTGGGATCGTTTTGTATAAAATTTGCACCAATCAACGATTTTATTTGGTCTTCGCAGCGCTCGCAGAAGACCAAATACAATCTTTGGTACCAATAAATTATATAACGTAAGCGGCCTTCAAATAAAATTGACTCTTCCATTATCAATCACTTGAAAGTTCAAAATCATTTTCAGCTTATTTAGAAAAAAAGTGGCTTATAAATAAATTCTCTATCACGCTGATCACTCGCGTAACTCGAGTAATATCATTGAGGAGCTCCAGGAATCGACAATTTCGTCTCATGAATTTTAAAAGGGAATTTTCCCCTCTCTATAGGCAGATACCAATAAACAACGTAACCCCCCCTTTGCTTGTGTTTGTTATGATTGTGGGAAGCAAACGAGATTTATGCAAAAAATCTCCATCGGCCCACAACATACGTCCTATTGCACGAATAAGGGTGAGTACTCGAAACTTAACGATATGTGGGTGGGCCATATAATCCACCATACGTGGACCCAATGCGGATTAGTATGGTTAAAAAAAAAAGAATTTTAAAAATAGAAAACTGCCACTCGAGCCAGTGACGATTTTTTAAATAATTTACAGCACCTTTATATCTTTTAATGTTATATGACCTGCTAAATCTAAACTATTGTAAAACTGTAACAGAAGTATACATTGAAAATATTTACAAAAAAAAGATTACGATATGGTTTTTAGATGTCCCTGATTACAAATCACCAATTTTTGGCTTTTTTGTCTGTCTGTTTGTTTGTTTGTTTGTGGGTTTGTTCATTCGAGCATCACGCAAAAACTACTGAACCGATTTGATTAAACTTTTTTTCTTCGATAGCTTATGATCTGACTTAAAATCTGGTATACAATTTATGCGGACGAAGTCGCGGGTAAATGCTCGTACTCAAATAAAACTTTATTTTCAATACTCGTAAGAGCACTGCGTAGGAAAAGACTCTAAGTAGGAACTAGTTCTAGAATAATTAAGACAAAACGATCGAACTATCTAAATAAATAATTAAAGTAGGTTTAGTTACCTACCTATAATAATTTAGGCTGGCTTACACTAAAAACTTTAAGAACAAGCCCCCCCCAGACAAGAAAGTAGTTTGGACAACTTTTCAAGCTCCCCTTTGAAGTACTTAAAATGCTAAATGATCCCCTAAACAAACTAAACTGGGACACATCAAAATTCACACCTCAGTTTAATGAAATAACTATCCACTCAAAATTTAATTGCTTTTCCTGCACCTGTCTACATTGGCGTAGCTAGAGGGGGCAGAGGTGCTCAGAAAGCCCGTTGCCCCCCTTAGAAAAATTTCAAGTAGTACTCAACTGTTATTGTTTAGGTATGAAGTAATCGTGTTCTTTCACCTTTATAAAGTGTTCTCCAACCTCCTTAAAAATCCTAAGCCAAGTTCTAGTGGGCCAAAAACACTACCTACATACTGGTCCCCAGCAAAAGGAAATCGGCGCCGAGGCAGACCAAGAAAAAGATGGCGAGACGAAATCTATATTTTCCTAAAGAACTGGCCTATCGAATCGCACAACAGGGACGCATGGAGAGAACGGAGGGAGGCCTTTGCCCAACAATGGGACAACGACGGCTGATATAATAATAATAAATTCTAGTTCTGGGAGCCTTAGGAAAATGAACTTTTGCATCCGACCTTGCCACGAGAAATTTAATCTTACCACTGGCGCAGTAGCTATGAGCTGGGTGGCCGGCTGCCCCCCTCAGGGAAAATCTCTAGCTACGCTCATGCCTGTCTAATGTTTAACTAGCTCACAGGTTGACGTAGTATATTAACAGCCCTCGGCCTCACCTGTTGGAGTCAGGTCAAGTGGGCCGCGTCCTACGAGAATTGTGATTCACGTATTTATGCTTCGACGAATGTTTGTAATAAAATTTTCGCTTCGAATTCGAATTGGATTGGATTTCGAGTAGTTTTAGGATTGAATGATTTGAAAATTGCTGTTTGGTTTCTTATTAACCTTGAGACTTTTACTGTGTAGGGTCAACGTATTATACCTACGAGTACTCGTATGAACGAATGCCTCTGCATTTTATTCACACCAAACTCAAAAACAACGCAAAGGGCAATTAAGAGGGCTATACTCGGAATTTCCCTGTGAGATCGTTTCTGAAATAAAGAGGTTCACAAAAGATTTGCTAAACTAAAGAGATAATGGGCGGGGCACATTGTTCGCAAAACCGATGGCCGAAGAGTTCTCGAGCAGCGCCCTCATAATGCAGGTGGGTAGGTCCCTCTCAAGGTGGACCGATGACCTGGTGAAGGCTGCGGGAACCCTACTAGTACGGTTGACGTACCAGGGCGCAGGGCGCTTCGCCGTCACTGGTGTGGTCCCCCCATAGTCCGCAGTAAAAACCGTCAATAGCGTGACTCTCCCATGATCCGAGTATCCGTAGCCATTTTATAATATGTAATGAGAGGTTGAGAGCTTATTGATTAAGAAATTGGTGATATGCAAGCCATAGCGCGATTTAATTCGGGTCAGTGCACAGGTAGAACCTTATGGGAGCATTTCATTTCTCTGTAGGTAGATCATATAAAATGGACGAAAGTATTATATAAGGGTTCATTGTTTAACTACGGACACCAGAAAATATTGAAAGACGTATGGTACGTATGTACATTATGAATCTATGACTGTAAAAACGTTTTCGCGTTTTGTACGATGACTACTATTTTCGCTTTCAGTGACTTTTCGGCGGTGTAAGTTCCATAAATTGTGGTCACATCTACACAGCAAATTGTTTTTAAATTTACAGAAAGTAAATAGGTAAATAAGAATACCCTCAGACTTTGAAGATGCGACTGGTTTGTTTACTTTACTCTCGATTTATGTCGACCAGTCTGTATGCTTTCCATTTTCTTGATGGAAATTCTTTGCACAAAATACGGAGAGCACAGAAAGTCTACATCCATCTTCGACGTAGGAAACGTCGCATCATGTTATGCTCACACAAACAGATCACAGTCTACTTCCTACGAATGCTCGACCTGTGGACCTATTTCATAAGCATGACAATTTTAATTTACAATTCTAAATAAGGCGTTAAACAACATGTAGCCTAACCTAACATTTCTGAGTAATGTACACTGAAAAAAATGCGCTTCGACTTAGAAGTATTTTCTCTTAATTAGCACCAAAATAATTGAAATGACGTTATTATTGTTTACTAAAAACAAAAGATGGTACTTGTAACAGCAAGCCGAATTCGTTTAACAAAGTTCTCTTAGTCAGATAAGTCATGATGTTGACAGGCTCATATGGATTCATGATGTATAATTATCATAAACAAGATCTTGGTTAAAGTAAACAATTATTTTTTCAGTGTACCTCAAATTGTCATTGTAAATTATAATTGTAGCATAAGCATTATTATGCTAACAATTATTTTCCACAAGGGGGTAGTCAGAGATATTCTGAAACTTCAGAACATCCACGTTTCACTAGTACCGAAACTCTGTCCAGTGTGACGGGGAGTTAGCCCGTCGCCACTTTGAATGGACAGTGGGTACATGCCTCGATATTGAAGCATATGCAAGTTTCCTCGCGATGTTTTGCTTCACCGAAAAACCAGTGGTGTTACAAATCGTACATAAATTTCGAAAAACTCATTGGTACGAGTCGGCCTGGACGGGGATCGAACCATCGCCAAATTATAATATTGTCATGTTTATGAAATAGACCCATTCATAAAGGTCGAAGGTCATGCGCCAAGGTGGCGCCATGCTAGGCATCACCTTTCTAGACCACGTCACAAACGTCGAGATCCGACTCCGAACCAAGGTTCAGGACGTCGGGGACCGAATAGCTCGCTTAAAGTGGCGGGTGGGCAGGACGGTAGCGGTAGCTAGGCGAAATGATGGCAGGTGGAGCAAAGCCTTGACAGAGTGGTGGCCGAGATTAGGCAAAAGAGGAGTGGGTCGTCTGGCAGCCAGGTGGGTTGACGACATCTGGAAAAGTATTGGCAAGACCTGGATGCGACTGGCACGGGACCGAGAAGAATGGCAAAATAGGGAGGAGGCTTATGCCCTGCAGTGGGTGGGTACGGGCTGAAAATGATGATGATGATGAAGATAAAGGTCGAAAACATAGGTAGTATAATTATGTATTACGCTTTAAGATTTGTAAGAAAGCGGTGAGTATTATGCATGAAAAGACTAATGTGGAAGAATCCAGAGAAGTCTGACAGGATCCGTAATACACGGTGTAACAAAACACCCTAGTAATACTTAAGTGGGTTCTTCAGACCATCAAACTGAACAACTTTCACTATGGAGCCAACATTGAAATCGAGAAAAAATAATCCGCTCTTTCATACAAAACTGTATAGTATCGTCTCGACTCAAATGTATGGGACGTCAGATTTTTTTTATTTTTTCTGGACGTTGTCTCCATAGTGAAAGTTGTTCAGTTTGATTGTCTGAAGCACCTCTTTAAGTATTACTAGGGTGTTTTATTACACCCTGTATAGTAGGTGGCATTTCGATGTCTCTCATCTCTCTCTCATCTTAGTGCAAGACAGGCTTGAGAATACGTATGTTATGTATGTATGTGTATATAAACTGTTTGTCAAACAGCGTGGCATCCTACTACATAACTCGACAGTAGAAATACATGTATCGATGAATAAATAAATATGCTGCTTCACTGCTTTGAAGAACCTGTAAATAAAGAAAATGTTTAACCTAACATTCTTTAAAGTAGTAGAGTTTCTGTCCTTTCCATATTTCTAGTTTGTCTTATGAGACGGTAAATTCCTTTAAAGAAAATTGTACTGTAATGAATATTTTATAAAAGTTGAACTCTTCAAGTGAAGACTTGATGCGCATTTAAGAAAATTGGAATTTCATTTACCGAAGCACTATGTAAACGATGTCTTAAAATTAAAACACCAGCCTAATGGCTGGTTTCTGTTAGTGTTGCCGATCCATAGGCGACAATCGATATTATATCGATAGAAGACCGATAGCAAGACTATCGATAGTCCAAAACAATCGATGGTATTTATATAATTGATAGTCCCAAACAATATACATGGTGTAAGGAAACATACTCTACCCATCAAACTGAACAGCTTTTACAAACAGATCAAGAACCAAAAAAAAACAGCTGTTCCCTACGAATGCCGTTCCATACTAAACTGCGATACCTTCTCGGCTCAAACATGGAACAGCAGATTTTTTTGTTGTTCTGGCAGGTTTGCTCCCATAGTAAAAGTTGTTCAGTTTGATAGGTAGAGTATGTGGTTTAAAGGTTAATGATAATTTTCCTTACACCCTGTATACATTTATAAACTCACGATCATAATCCCTTTCGGGGTAGTCAGATGCTTTGCAACAACTACCAACAAAACATTTTTAAGCGTGCAGTTGTAGCAAGGCTCACTTTTAGAACATTAGGGTTACAACACAGGTTTCACGTTGAAATGACGTGTCAGGATGTGACAGGTGACTTGCCTTTCGCCAACAGAAACACTGCACAGGAAACCTTATTCCTTAGTCGCCTCGTCCGATACCCTCGGGAAGAAAATGGTGTGGTCCATTCTTAGAATTTCACGGAACAGCACACGGCTCTAATGTGGTTCCGACTTGGAATGGCTGTAATGAAATTAATAAAAAAAATCCAACAGAAATTTTCATAGTTATATTATAGTTCAATAACGAACTACTTTCTCTGCTGTACTGAACAAAGCTATTTTGCCCGCACACCCTATAGAAAACTTTTAAGGTGGCTAAACAAACGCGGTCTGCGGTCACGATAGTAAATGTTTTGGGAGTCAATAAGTTTCATCATCTGCAGCCTCATTATTTGGGCTCTGTGCAGTATAATATTGTTATCTTCGCTCCATTTATCATTTTGCATTTCAGTATTTTCACACTTACTACATTCGTTTCTTACACATCCTTATTTACATTCACACAGCCCATCCTTGTCGTTGGTCTTCCTCTTCATTAAAATGAATGAATTCAGTTGGTGAGCAGGGTTTGACCAGTAGCGACTTTTTGAATTTTTTAAACATTGTTATTTTTTTTATTTATTTACATTATTATTTATACTAGCTACCTGCCCCAGCTTTGCCCGGGTGGGATCTGTTAAGTGAAAACCGTATCAACATCCGTAAATCAGAAATGATGAGGTCAGAATCTGTCTGAAGCATCTGATGCGGGTAGAGAGTAGAGACTTTGTTTTATACTATGAGATTATTCGTCCATAAAATATAGGTAAGGTTGGTCACAGGAATCCTAGGTTCGGTTAGATACCTAGGAGCTTTTACCTGATTGCGAAGCAAATATTGACCTAAATAATTAACAAAATGTGTTATCGCGGTCTGCGTTCTACACTTATGTCATGTTGTGTAGAACGCAGACCGCAATAAATTGAACGTATCTATTATCTAAATAAAAAAAGTTTTTTTTTAATCAATTCCGATACGGTAGGTATACGCCATGCGAAATATTTTTTAAGTCAAATAAGCGAGTTTTTGCTTGGTTTCACACAATCGACCGAAAACGTTATGACATTTAGTATAGGTACAGTACAATGGAATTTTGGTCCGAAATACTTTTAGTAATAAAAAAACGGTGTTAGTGCGAGTTGGACTTGCGCACGGAGGGTTCTGTACCATTACAAAATACTAGCTGTTGCCCGCAACTTCGTCTGTGTTACCCGGATAAAGAGTACCCTATATGTTAATCTAGGCCATGGTCTATCTGTATGGCAAATTTCAAAAAAATCCGTTCAGCAGTTTTAGCAGGAACAAACATCCATCCATCCATACTTACAAACTTTCGCGTTTATAATATTAGTAGGATTACAAAAAAAATATATACTTCGGGATCTTTAGCGAAAGCCCGACACACATTTGACCAGATTTCATTATTTTTTGCTTTACCTTAGATTATGCACTACAGG
Organism: Agonopterix subpropinquella; assembly: GCA_922987775.1. Taxonomy (NCBI): domain Eukaryota; kingdom Metazoa; phylum Arthropoda; class Insecta; order Lepidoptera; family Depressariidae; genus Agonopterix; species Agonopterix subpropinquella. The sequence continues at coordinate 10,678,016 of OV277712.1, forward strand.
GTGTAACAAAACACCCTAGTAATACTTAAGGGGGTGCTTCAGACCATCAATCTGAAAAACTTTCACTATGGAGCAAATACCGAGAAAAAAAAAATCCGCCATCTCATACATTTGAGTCGAGACGGTACTGCAGTTTTGTATGAAAGAGCGGATTTTTTTTTCGCGATTTCGAACTTGGCTCCATAGTGAAAGTTATTCAGTTTCATGGGCAGTAGCATCCCCTTAAGTATTACTAGGGTGTTTTGTTACACCCTGTATAACTGCACCAAGTTTGGTGCTTGCAAAAATAAATAACGCAGAAAAAACACATTTTTTCAACGCAATTTGTTTTTCACGCAAATCCATTATAACGCATATTCTGTGAAAATTTCAGTCATCTAGCAATTATGGTTCAAAAGATACAGTCATTTATAGGTAGGATAGACGGACAGACGGATAGCGCAGCGTAAGCTTATTGATTATTGAATGGAGTCATGTTGACACCTTTGGGTTCGGAACCCTAAAAAGTGTCTACACAAAAAAGCTGCGAATTTTATTACCACGATCGTGACGTATTCGCTTTGTTAACAAAATTTATATTCAAAAGTAAGATTACATTTTTGATTAACGTGTTTTGTTGCTAACTTGGTTTTATGATGTTTGTTTCAAATTTTTAATGCTTATTATCTACCTACTTAAATAATTTACGTACCTTTTTATTAGGTTGATTTTATTATAGCTTTGGGTCATGATGATGAAGCAAAATATTAACCATTAATCAATCAATATACTTTATTTTGCACCACAGTAAAATACAGAGATAAAAATACAAGAGGCACAAAATAAGGCGGGCTTATTTATCGTCATCTTATTAATGAAATCTTATACAAATTATGGATTTGAAATATTATTATGTTCTATCATCATCATCATCATCAGCATGTGTTCATCCACTTTATTCTATCTTGCGTGGTAGCCCCGCCCCCCAGAAGGTGGACCAACGACCCCGAACCCGTTGCATGAGGGCAGCGCAGGACCGGTCGTTGTGGCGATCCTTGATTAAAGCGAAGTTTGATTATTTTTTTTTATATTTACTAATTAAAGCAAAGTTAAATTAGAATAAAAGTTTGTGACGATGTTTGATTTTTTGTGATTCAATCAGGCATTTGACACACAAATAGATTACTATGTTCACGATTAACCCATAGGATACTTTTTTAAAGTTAAGTCGCCTCTACCAGATAGAGTTCTATGTACACGTACAGGGTGTAACAAAACACCCGAGTAATATTTAAATTGGTGGTTTAGATTAGACCATCAAACTGAACAACTTCAACTACGGAACCAACATCGAGAAAAAAAACATCTGTTTCATACAAAAGTGTAGTACAGTCTCAACTCAAATGTTTGGAACGCAATGTTTTTTTTTGTTTCGACGTTGTCTCCACAATGAAAGTTGTTCAGTTTGATGGTCTAAACCATAAAGGTATTATACGGAGGAACTGACAGCTGAGAGAGCGAGATGTACCTAGCTGCGCCACTGTATAATAGAAACAGATACGTGACGCGAGGCAATAGAACCGTTTTTGGGAACTTGTCGGCACAATCGACAGGGTAAATATTCGTGCTCTGTGAATAATTAGTGAATCTAAAGTGAAATCGTAGATTATTTTGTGAAATATACTAACACTATTTCATTAAATTACCTACGATTTCACGTTAGATTCACAATTATACACAGAACTCGAAGTTTTAGGGCGCCGATAAGTGCCGACAAATTCATAAAAAACGGTTTCATTTGACAACTCATGTCAGCTACTCTATTCCTAAACCACTTCAAATATTACTAGGGTATTTTTTACACAGCTACACCGAAGTGACACGATAAGGGTTCACTTTGTGATACGCAGAACCCTATAAAAACCTAGTGATATAATAGTGAGCTACGTACGATACACGCTCTGTATCAATTTTCCAATTCCTTTGTAATACAATGGAGAGTGATTCCTTTTGTGAAAGAAATTGGTGGTAGAGTTCGTAGGTTGATTCAACAAACACTGTGGGCACTTTAATTCACATTTGAAGTCTCTCAAATTGAACCACTTTAGTCTTTAAGACGAAAGCAAAAGAGTTATTTCAGAAGATTTTAAATGAACTGTCGCAAAAGAAAATGCAAATATCAAATAGGTCGTTTTGTTTCAGGTAAACGGGAACGTTAATGGGACAACGAATCGTTGTTTTCATTTAATTTTGAAACATTGAATTCGGCAGAGTTGATTACCAGAATATCAATTGACAAATAGCTGAATAATTATAATTAGGTATCATGAAAGTCTAACACAAATAATTTAAAAAAAAACGTAGCAGTCTTCACGGAAATCTTTTGAATTTTCCTATTTTTTTTCGTATTTACATTTGCCTCACGTATTAATTTCTATTCTGAAAAGAAAACGAATTGCACGCAGACAATTTTGTGATGATATTTTTATTTGCTTACCAGCAAGGTTGACAGAAAATCATGATTTTTTAAATTGTTTTAAATCAGATTAATAAATAAAAAAAAACATGATTTATTTTTGACTTGGTGATACTTGCGCCGTCTGTGACGGAGACATGTTGAATGTGATGAATGAGTCGTTGAAGAAGAAAGATATGAAAGTCAATGTATGCAAGACGAAGGTAATGGTTTTGGAACGTGAAGACGATGTTACAGAATGTAACATTGTTATGGAAGGAGATAGAGTGGAACAGGTGAACACACACACACACACTTCACATTTTTTTAAATGGTCTTTCTATTTGTCTTTAGGTTTGTTTATCTTAATTAAATTGGTAATGAATAAACTAAGCACTTGTCAAGACTAGAAAAAAATTCACAGATTTTGTGCCTCACATGACTATCGAGCACATTGGAAATGAATCTACCGAATTCGAAAAAATATTATCATTCTTCTTTTCCAAAATATCGAGCGCCAAAATCAAAAATTCTGAAATAATCGTTTTTTTTTTTTCACTATTTCGGCCATAACTTTTTTATTTTTGACTTTCTCGAATAATTCTTTTTGCACCTTACAGCTCTCGTGAATACGCGATTTTTAAGTTTTTTTTTAAATATCATATCTTCACAACTCTTCGAGATATAAGGGGATCGCACTTTTTCGTGGAATCTGAGCCTATACTGGAGCAAACGAAAAGACATTTCCAATGTCAAAATTTTGTTTGGAATCGAGAGTAGAAACGTAGTAAATTAAACAAGTCACTTGGCATGGGTGTTCCTTAGGTCAATACAAGACGATTAAGATCGGTAGGCCACGGGAGTCCCACCTCTGGTCCGGTAGGGAGCTAGGGATTCAAAGATGCACTCCGACCGGTTGAGACTCCCGTGGCCTACCGATCTTAATCGGCTTGTATTGACCTAAGGAACACCCATGCCAAGTTACTTGCTTATTTTACCTCGTTTCGTTTCGTTGGAATGAGTTCCACAATTAATATTATCGCAAAAATATGCTGCTCCTGCTTATTGATACAAATTCCTAAAATCTGATTATTCTTGGCGAAAATCCTTATTCTTCCCCCGAAAAGTAATCAAAAGAAATACCTGTGTCTCCCCCGAAACCTTTCATAACTTTTACGGCCTTTTATTGTCAAATCTCACTCAAAATAAAATGTTTTCCGTGTTGGCTGTATTCTCTGTGTACTTTACGAAGTTAAATAACGCTATTATTAAGGTTTTATTGCCGTGTTACTGTCGGTTACTAAAAGAAGCATTATTTAGTAATTTCTTTCCTTTGATGTTCTCCTTAATTAATGTTGACATTTTTCTCTCAATGACTCGATTTGGGTGTTTGTTTTAGGATGGTTTTCTCGCCCAAACTGCTTATAATCGTTTGGGTTTATTTATCTATATTCTATACTATAGTAAAACCTCATCATCATCGTGGGCCTATGTACGTCCCACTGCAGGGCCCAGGAGTGCGATTTTTAAACTTTACACGTTGTAATCAGCAGTAGACAGATGCATAATTTCCATAGTAAGTTTGTCATTTTCTACTGCTCGTTTGAACGTGTGATGTTCAAAAATCGCACTCCAGGCGTACCGTCAGCTAGAGTGTAGTGTATGGGCATAGTGTAAAGAACTAATAGTGGTGAAGCTCAGCGGTCGCGGCAGGCCAATCGTGCGGGGCGTGCGGGGGCCGGGAGGAGTGCGTCCCCGCCCACGCTGCCTGCGCGCGTACCCTAACAGCGAATTGAGTTAGGGTACATCCGTCCTGCTGAGCTTTATCACTATTTATTTACACTATGGTATGGGTGTTATTCCACCACGCGTGCTCAATGCAGATTAGTAGACTTCAAAATACGCATCAGAATTTCGTTTTCAACATATGCAGTATTCCTCAATATGTTTTTCTTCACCGTTTGTCGATAATACGTAGGTGCATAAGCAAGAATAACTTATTGATACGTGACATATTGTCTGTGCGGATTTGGTTATAAAACTTGCAAAGTACATTAGTACTCAGGGTATAGGGAAGACTCCGAATCGAACTAAATATTGTTTGAAAAGTTTTTTAAAAGCATAATTAGCATATTATTATAAGCATAATAAGCATAAACCTAACACTATAACCTACATAATATTAAGTGTACAGAAACAACTTTTTTATTAACATCGTTTGCTTAATCAAAACACAGATTTATCGTTTCTATCCCTTATTAAATATTGTGTCATATTTCTGAGAGCGATCATGCCCTGATCATAACCAGAAAGGATTATAGGTCTAAGCGGCGACTTTTTCGTCTAGGTTTATGATTAGTTATAACAAAAACAAGTCCCTTCACAGAACACTTCAAACTACGTGATAAGAATTGAATTTGCTTGGTTCACAGGACTTCGCACCAGGTAGGATTTATACAGAAGAGACGCGTGGCGGTGTGTAGTCAAAGTAACACCAATATAAACCTTATATTACGTAGCATAGCGTTATTTTTTGACGTAAAGAAAAATTGCGCCTCCGCCACCAGGTGACGTCGCCTGGAGGCGCGGACGTAATTCTCCAAACGACTCTATGCTATGTACTATAAGGTTTATATTGCCGCACCCCGCCCGCGAAATGTCCGCGCCACACTCCCTTAATCTAACACATTGTTTATATTCGGTTGTCTTTTCTTATTATTTTGGCACAGCCCGGACACTGCATACTAAAATTTGAAATTGGGAAGATGACGTCAGCACATACAAAACCAACGAAATTGAACCTTAAGTCTTCTTCGTAGAACCAGAGCGCGGTAACCAGAGGGCGATAGAGGGGTCAGGTAAAAAGTTGGTGGGAGGAAGGGAGTGTCCGTACTGTATCTAGTAATAGATACTTTTTCTTATACTGTGATTTTGGTTTGTTTACCTGATCATCATCATCATTTTATTTAAGAGCTAGGTTCTCTCTTGTCGGTGGAGTATTCGCCAATCCTGTCTATTTTCCATTATAGTCTCTTGTGTTACCTTTCCATGTTTAAAATTTTCTCGAAAGATGATAAAGCTTCTTCTTTACTCTCCCACTATAGGCCAGTCATTTTACGGAGTTTTGTTAGGCGGGGTAGGGAGTAATTATTAATTGGACTTTTAAACTGTAACCGGCACCATTTAGTGACAAAAATAGTCTCCTAAACCAAATTAAAAAAAATTTACTACGCAACATAGAAATCAAAATTGTGTGTCCCAGACGGCTTTTAAAAAATTTTTATTAATACCAGTGCACTCATTTGAATTAGATTTAACAATATACATTATTTTTTATCAATAAAATAGGCATTAAAATTTAAAAAATTAGGTATATATTAGAAAATACAAATGTATTTTTCAAAACCTTCTAAGTAGACAAAAATATTTACACCATGTTTGAAGTATGTATGATGGCCTTAAATATGTGCAAAAAAAAATATCATCAGGTTTTTTTAGAACGTGATAATATCTATATTTTAAAATTGGAACTGTTGCTGACGTAATTTTTTTTTAATTTTGGTACATTCTTAAGCTCAAATTGACTCTTCAATATTATAGCGAAAAAAAAATGCAATTAGTAATTAGTCCCGGCTCAAACCGTAAAATGACTGGGCTACTAGTTTCTATTTGTAGGCAAGGCTAAGCCACTGGTCATCAAAATCCCTTCATCTCTTGCTCGGTCGGCCCGGACGTCGACAAGTGTTTTCGGGGATCCAAGACGTGATGGTTTTTAACCATCTTTGGGGATTAATCCGACAGATATGTGCCATTTTAATTAATTAGAGTTTAGAACTGCAACTGAAATGAGAATGTAGTATTAACTTTTAGCGTTTTTATGGCTTCAAGATGGAATCACGTCGATGAGTCATGTGATATTTGTTTAGACTTTCGCTCAAAAAAAAAAAACACAACACGAGAAAACCTTATTCCTTGGAAGCATCATTATCATCATCGTCATTGCCTTGCCATCGGTTATAGATAATTTAAGCAGTAGTGTAGGAGAAGCACTTTTTTTTAAAGAAGTTTGGCGGACGGCCATTAATTTGAGACCCAGACTTATAGGTCCCGTACATGAATGAAACTTAGTAATACGTGTAGAGTGAAACAAAACTAACAAAAAAGTAAATTAGTTGTAACATGTACAAGTTGGGGGAAAGGTATTTCTCCATATAATACCTTTTGTAGCAAGTGTATGAAACTCATAATATTGCTTATTAGATAGTCCACTCAATCTCCTACGGATTCAGTATGTTTATTTTAATGTAAATTCACGAGAATAATATAATGATAATGGAAGAAAACGAAATCACAAACTATCAGTTGAAACAAGCCAAATACATTCCGTAACGACCAAAAAATACCTCAGTGATAATATTCGATGACAATAGCTGTCGTGGTTGCGTTTAGCTACTGCTTTTTTGAAGATTTGTCTATTTTGCTAGTAATTTCCACTTTTGAAACCGGACTTCTGGAGATGTGGAAGTTTTTTTAAAAAATGCCTTATTTTTTTCTGTTTATAATAATTATTACCGCCAAGCGGAAGAGCTTTTAGTTTTCGTAAAAATGGCTGGGTCCAAATTCGCCAAAATTATTTAGACCAATGGAATATGTAAGTTGTTTAAATTCTTATTCGGAACTACACTTTTAATGCCATTTAAGTAACCACATCATGGTCAGACGGTTTTGTAAGGGTTGCGGGTCAAAAATGGACTAGATTGGCATAGGACCGTGAGGAATGGCGCAATAAAAAGGAGACGTGTGTCTAGCAGTACTTTGATGTGGGCTTGATTGATTAAAATTTCTAAATGTTACAGTTGTAACTGCAGCCCAACATAAAATTGTAATAGAGAATCTTTAGAAAGAAAGAAAGAAAAGATAAACTCGAAGGCGTCACGCATCTCCAAAAGGAGGGCTTAAAATTATGTATGTGGTTGTGTGGAAACATCTCAGAAGGGACTCCCTCATGAATAAACGATTTGTCTTGTGTTGATTTCTTCTCAGTCAAGCTGTAGGGCACTTGACATAGGAATAAGTGAGGGTATAAGGATCAGAGTTTTATTCACGGTCACGTCTCGTTTCGACGTGCGACATGATGAACAATTTGAGGAATTGTACTTGAGACCATGATGTTTAATAGCGTTTCATCATTGTACTTTTTATAGACAAAAAGGCTTTGCTTGATTTGTTGATCCGTAAAATTGACACTCATGATACATACATAATTCAATTGTATATTTGGTATGAACCTCCCTGTAGATGTACTAAATAATAATTTTAATAAAAATACATAAATAATTATTTATTTACTACACACATATCTAAATCTAAAAACTATCTTTTTACTACATTTTAATACATACATATCTTTTTACTTTTTACTACACACATATCTTAATCTAAAATCTAAAAACTGTCTTGTGTTATATTATTTTTTTTATTGTATATGTTTATATACAATAAAAAATATAATATAACACAAGATAGGATTTAATTATTAGTCATTTCTTAATTTAAGTAAGCCTTGCGGTGGATGAGTAAGAAATCTTTAAATTTAATTTATTTTATGCAGGGTGTACAATAAAATGGGACAGCTACTTAAAGGGGTGCTTCAGACCATCCAACTGAACAACTTTCTCTATGGGACCAATATCGAAATCGCGAAAAAAAAATCTGCTGTCCCATACATTTCAGTCGAGTTATGTTTGCAGTTTTGTATGGGAGAGCGGATTTTTTTTTGCGATTTCGATATTGGTCCCATAGAGAAAGTTGTTCAGTTTGATGGTCTGAAGCACCCCTTTGAGTAGCTGTTCCATTTTATTGTACACCCTGTATAAAATAAATTAAATTTAAAGATTTCTTACTCATCCACCGCAAGGCTTACTTAAGTTAAGAAATGACTAATAATTAAATCCTATCTTGTGTTATATTATATTTTTTATTGTATATAAACATATGCAATAAAAAAATATAATATAACACAAGATAGTTTTTAGATTATAGATTAAGATATGTGTGTAGTAAAAAGTAAAAAGATATGTATGTATTAAAATGTAGTAAAAAGATAGTTTTTAGATTTAGATATGTGTGTAGTAAATAAATAATTATTTATGTATTTTTATTAAAATTATTATTTAGTACATCTACAGGGTGAAACTGATATCATTGGCATCCTTTTAAACTAAGAGTCTACCCATTAAAGTGAACAACTTTTAATATGGGACCAAACCGATCGGAGCAAAAAATAAATCAGTACCTTTACCATGAGTTTACAGTGAGTGAACTCGCTAGCGAGGGCAAATCAGATTTCTATGGCAAATTGAACAGCGCCTCCTAGCTGTCACTGAAAGAACTAAAATCGGTAGTATGAGTCAACACGTAAAAAACGTATCGAAATCTTATCGCTAGCGAATGGCTAGCGACTAACGTTTTGCGGCAGTTACTATAGAAATTCGGTACCATGAGTTATGAATTTGACATACGTTCTCGAGAAATACCGTCACGATAGTGGTGAAGTCATTCACTAGCATATTCAAGCGTGAATGCGTAGTGAAAGGATTTCTATTTACAATTTGTTTATTCATTTAGAGTATTCTTCGTTAAAATAATGTCGGTCTTCCATGTGGTCCGTCAGTGGGCATGCTAAGGTCGCCATTTCTATTAAAAAAAAACAACAACTCTAAGGAAAGATCACTCTTAACTGCATTCCTCCACTACTCCACCTAAACACTTGAAACGAAATATTTCTCAAAAAATCTGGCTTACAATCGTTCAAGTCAAAGAGCACCTCTCAATTTGAAAAATTGTTTAAAGTACAATTTAGTTATAATATTTACAACGAAATAAATTTTAGTTGTAGCAGTGCTCACATTTACTTACTAAACCACCACTTCCACTTCTACTAACTATACTTACATTTATTTACTTTATAACACTGTATGCAGGGTCCTTCTTAATATGCTGACACTTTTTTAAGGTGATGATCAGACCATCAAACTGAACAACTTTCGCTATGACACCAAAATCAAAATAGCAAAAAAAAACAGCTGTCCCATACATTTTGCTCGAGTAGGTTTGCAGTTTTGTATGGATGAGTTGTCATTTTTATTTTATTTGCGTTAAATGCGTTGAAACTCTTTAAAACCGATATCAATTTATGGATTAAAATTTAACCTAGTAACAAACACAACACAGCACAAAGCACGTCTTACATTGACAAAATATAACTTTGAATCTAATAGGTAACCAGTATAAATTAAAAAATCACTATGCGACGAACTCTATGAAGGTGCTCTATGACGCTTTTAATTGACAGGGTTATTTCAAAGTTTTAAGTGCTTCTACGATATTAGGCTAGGATGCAAAAAAAATTGGGAGTAGCTATCTTACTCTGTCTTTTGAGTATAGTTAGAAAGAGGCAGCTTTATTAGTTGTGAAGTTAGATACCACTACGTGTATACCAACTTGACGACTCGGAAACTCGCTAGACAAAACATAAACAATCGAGCTAACACTAGCGAGTATAGAAAATGTTAATGTGACTCATGGTGCCAGTTTAATCGAATACCATGCGAAGCTCGTTTGTACGCTATCGACTCTGGTAATGTAATGTTATTTTTCGATAGCAACTCATGGTAGATGTACAGCTGTTGCATACATTTGAGTCGAGTAGGCATTGCAGTTTAATATGGGAGAGCAGATTTTTTAGTTGTTCCGATCGGTTTGCTCCCATAGTAAAAGTTGTTGTTTGATGGGTAGACTCTTAGTTTAAAAGGATGCCAATGATATCAATTTCACCCTGTATTATAATTATGTAATTTCTTTCTGAATGATTCGTTTCATATTGGGTTGATACATGACTGTTTAAAATGTTACACAAAATGTACAAATTGTAATTCATTCAGATTCAACAGGGGAAAAAAGTTGTTCTAATTATGTTTTAAAACATCTGTTTAGCACGCCGCACAAAAAAGCGTAGGAATTTTGTAAACCTTTCTTTTTATACAAACAATTTCCAGAGTGTGCGAGCCTTGAATATATTATAGAGAGAAAAAAGGGCAAAAGACACGAGTAAATATTTCACTAAGGTCGAATTTTCTGTTGGTTCTACAACGTTTTCAGACTGGAAAGATTGGCATTTTCGGAAATATATATTTCTCACAATCCTATGACTCAATGTAACTGAAGAAATTACGGATTTCCTTTTACATTGACAGGTCAGAAAATTAACAAGCTGAAGTGGCAATTAGCAGGTTATATCTGCCGAAGAACTGACAACCTCAGAGTTCTAGATACCACGATCAGGTAGGCGTAGTGTGGCCCGCAGGCCCGCTGGACAGCACACGATCTTAAAAAAAATTGCAGAGAGCAACTGGATGAGGAAGACCGAGGATAAAGTTTTATGGCGCGCCTTGGGAGAGGCCTATGTTCAGCAGTGGACGATGATAGGCTGATGATAATAGGTAATCGATTACATTCAAGAGCGTCCGTGGCACGTTGTGGACTTGTTGAGAGGTATTGGCCCCGATTCGGACTGTGCCACGACTTAACTTAACTAAATTTATTCCTGTCACTTTCTAAAAAAAGATTAAGAAAAGAGACAGAAAACCAACAGCTGACTTTAGTGCTGTCAAAGTGACGTTACACGCCCAAAAACGCCTTAAATAAGATGGCGTACATTATGATGGCATCTTATTTTGGCCGTGTAACGTCACTTTCACAGCACTAAAGTCAGGTTTTCTGTCTCTTTTCTTAATCTTATTTTAGGAAGTGACAGGAATAAATTTAGTTAAGTTAAGTCGTGGCACAGTCCGAATCGGGGCCATTGACAATCACAAGGGTTCAGGATTGAATCCGCACGGACGGCATGCCATGTACAAATGAGTTTTTCTCACTTATGTTCCTAAAATTGACTGATCTCAAAAAAGGTGATCAGAGTTTTCACACTATGTTCTCCATAGTGTGAAAACTCTGATGTGTATGTAAAGTCTACAAATCAGCATTGGACCCTCCCTGAGGATAGGCCTGTGCTCTGCAGTGGGACGTTTAATTGGCTGATGATGATGTTATTTCATTTATTATGTGTGGTTCCGGATGAATAAGGTTTTTAGGCAGTGTTTTTTTTTGTCAACTAATAGTGGAAAAATGCACAAAGTGACATATCACTAGGTGATCTAGGGATATCCCTTGGGAATCGAATCCACGACCTCCGTATGTCAAAAACCCAATGCTCTTAATCATTAGACCACGGAGGCGGTAGCTTTTAAAGATAGGTATATTGTTAGTATCTATCTTAATCTCAAGGATTGTTTTTTTTGGCAAAAAAACAGCTGAGAAGAGTTGGTATAGCCTCGTAGCAAGCACAACCGCTCACGGCGAAACTCGCAACGTGACTCCAAAGAAGAGTTGATAGGGTTTTTCTGGGAGAGCACGATACATCCTCAGCTTCTACACTTTCCATTAGGTGAGCTGGCGGCAAAAAAAAAAACAAATTGAAATTTAAAAAATACATTAGTGTGTTTTTTCGTCTTGGTATTAAAATTTATGGATAGTGTTATTCCACTTCCCAACAACAAAAATGCAGTTTTCATAAAGAAGCTTACACAGTATCTAAAAGCATACGAGGCCCACTCTCTAAAATGGGAGTAGAATACGCTGAGAGCATCCGTTTTCGGAATGCATATCCCGGATTATATCTCGGGATTGTTACTCCTCTTTATAGTTTTGGTGCAGTGCAACATAAAAATTTGTATTGAGAATGGTAAAATTGTTTTGAAAACTCGCGAAAATATTTTTGCATTAAAGTTTTATGCCCGAAAAAATTCGGAAACGCAAGGATGTGAATTATAACATTTTTATTTGCATGGATATCCGAATGGACAATTCGTTACATTCCGTTTGGGGTTGATTTTTGCAAAAATTCCTTCTTAGCACCTCTGAATCTTCTGTAAAATACGGTATTCCGAAAGAAGATGGGCAGATTTGGACCCAGCCATTTTTTACGAAAACTAAAAGGTCTACAGGACGACGGTCATAATTATTATAAACAGAAAAAATTAAGGCATTTTTTAAAAAAACTTTCACATCTCCGTCCGTCAGTCCGGATTCAAAAGTAGAAATTACTAGTAGGTAAAATAAACAAATCATCCAAAAAGCAGTAGCCAAACGCTACCACGACAGCTATTTTCATCTAATACTGAGGTATTTTTTGGTCGTTATGGAATGTCAAATACCTACAGTCTGCTTGGTTGAACTGATAGTTCGTGATTTCGTTTTCTTCCATTATCATAATATTATATGGTAATCGTGAATTTTCATTAAAATAAACATAATGAATCCGTAGAAGATTGAATGGACTACCTAATAAGAAAGATTTTGACTTTCACACACTTGCTACAAAAGGTATCATAAGGAGAATACCATTCCCCCAACTTTTACAGGCTACAACCAATTTATTTTTTTGTTAGTTTTGTTTCTCTCTACACGTATTACTAAGTCTCATTCATGTACGGGACCTCTAAGTCTGGGTCTCAAATTACAGGGCCGGCTGTCAAAATTTTTTCATGTTTCCATCTTCAGTATGTGCGTCGTCAGTCAGTCAATCAGTCACGGAACAGTTTTTAAGTAGGTACCTAGGTACCTATAGTTAAATAGATTTGTGATTTTCGCTCATAAAAGAATATAAAGACATTCCGATTCCTTGATTCTCATGGTTCTCATATTTTTTTCTTCCTATGAGGCCTCCAGTAGGATCTTACTTATTTTCTTTTTGTGAAGGTTTTTGACCAATTCTTCAAACCGACGCGACGTTCCGTTCTGAAATCCAAAAACATTATTTAGTAAAAGAGAACTCTAAAAAAAGCTAACAAAATTGAAATCGCGAAAAAAAACAGCTGTCTCAGCTCGGATACTTTACTTTTTTTTTTCGAGAATTTTTTAAAGAACAGTAGTTTTTTTTTTCGCGATTTCGATGTAATTTTTTTACTATAGAAATTTATTGAGTTTCATCTTCTGATCGTCCCTTAAAAATCAGTCAGCATTTATAATCAAAGACCCTTGTATGTGTATAGGTTTTTATTATCTAAACATTATAATAAAATTGTAAACTAATAATGGATGCGTAATGGAATGCAAAGAGATAATTTTTTTGAATTTTTGTCTGTTTGTCTATTTGTTTGTGCACGCATCTCATAAAAATTCCTGAACCAATTTGGATGGAGTTTTCACAAAAGCATATGCCCTAGTTTTGGATTCTTCTTCTTATGGTGTGGGCAGAGCCCTGGTGTCAGAGTTTTTTCAGACCGCCATACGGCCTCTGACGTGGTTTTTATGTAACCACCACTACCACCAGAGATAGTAGCCGGGACCAACGGCTTAACGTGCCATCCGAAGAACGGAATCATTTTTCTTTTCAGACAATCAGGTGATTCAGCCTGCAATTTTCTAACCAACTGGGGAAAAACGCACAAAGTGACAAAAGTTGGAATTGTAAGTTTGGATTAATAGTCAGGCTTTATTTCATCGCAATCGGTTCATTCAATCAAAACTTATGAGTAAGTATTTAAAGTCAGTGGTCAGCAAGGCGGTGGTCTGAAAAAACTTTGACACCAGGGCTCTGCCCACACGATAAGAAGAAGAAGAAGTGGTCAGCGCGTACGAAGTTGCAGGAGCAGCTAGATACAGAATAAAACTTAGCTGAAATAGTATCCAACACGATATATTAAATGGGATATTTCAAGTAGGTACCTAGTGCTAACGCGGAAAAATTGCCCGTTTATATGCGACTCCTGACAGAATTGGAAAGCAAAACGCAATTTCTTGAGAAACGAGACGAAACCGACGACACCGTAGCGAACGCTTCACAAATAAAATGTTATAAAACTCAATTTAAATCGTACCATGAAAAGGAAAAATTGAAATTTTATAAATACGTGTTGAGAATATTCTAACGTTTTTCGAGCCTCGTTAGCGGATCCTCTAGCAAAAACATTTATGATTGGTAGGAAACATTATTTATAGTAATGAGAAAAAATATTATTTTTACTCCGTTAAAAGTATCAAAAAAGTTCAGTAGACTAGATTTTTTTATTGATATAATATTATAACTACGTAATTTAAAAAAATAACGAGCACTATACAGTTTTTCAGTGGATCGTATCTAACACTGTTGTACTGAGTTTCACTGGTTAACAGAACAGAGAACATCTACAAAAAACCGGCCAAGTACGAGTCGGGACTCTTGCAATTAGTGTTCCGTACTACCAGTTGTTCAACATGGGTCATTGAAGAAACCAGTATAAATTGACACTTACTTAGTATGTGGTCACATAGTAACTGAAGATCATTTTACACTGGACGCACTGGTGTTAGTTTTTTGAGTATAGAGAAAAAACTATCCAAGTTAGAGCCACCCTGATAATTTTCCCGCCATCTACACGTTATTTCTGATGGTCATGATTTTTTTCAGATCTTATACGGCTTTTTGAAATAAAGGTGGGGACAGCAATTCCTCGGATTTAATAGAAAATTTTGTTTAACAAAGTTTTAATAAAAAATTTAAAAAGTATATTTTTAGACTCGTATTTTTATAAGCTTTCAATTGATACCCCACACCCTTCCCACACCATAGGGTAAAGATTTTTTTTTTTAATTTACCCTTTCTTCCTTCCCAAATTGCCCCTCAATATAAAAATTAAGTTTTTTTAACTTCATTTATGATATTGGACCAGCAATTGCTATATCTGTACCGAGTTTCAACTTCCTATGTCTTACTGTCTCTGAGAAAAATGCCTGTGACAGACGGACGGACGAACGGACGGACAGACACCGAGCTGATTCCATAAGTGTTCCGTTTTGCCAATTTTGGTACGGAACACTAAAAATAATCAAAATACCTACTTAAAAGTGAAATAAGAAAGTACTTGACGACCCGTTTGGTGTAATGGTTACCACGCCGGACTGCCAAACCAGGGTCCTGGGTTACTGGGTTCGAATCAAATTAAAGATTGAAAAATTCAGTCTCGGGCGGGACTTGAACCCGCACCCTTCCAAACCGGGGAAGTGCGTTATCCAATTTCGCTACCGAGCCCACTAGCCAGAGAACGAATTTTTCAATCTGTTGCGTCTTGAGGGGACGTGAGCGACATCTACTGGCAGCTATTACAAACTAGCCAACCCGCAAGTTCAGAATTACAACTGAAATTCATGCGGTATAGATGACACACCCTGTTCCAATTTCAAATATATTCGTATATATTCAATTCAAATATATTCGTATATTTCATATATATTCGTTCTCTGGCTAGTGGGCTCGGTAGCGAAATTGGATAACGCACTTCCCCGGTTTGGAAGGGTGCGGGTTCAAGTCCCGCCCGAGACTGAATTTTTCAATCTTTAATTTGATTCGAAATAGCACAACATGGCTGTAACATGTTCAAAATCAATAATATTTGAAATTGGAACAGGGTGTGTCATCTATACCGTATGAATTTCAGTTGTAATTCTGAACTTGCGGGTTGGCTAGTTTGTAATAGCTGCCAGTAGATGTCGCTCACGTCCCCTCAAGACGCAACAGATTGAAAAATTCGTTCTCTGGCTAGTGGGCTCGGTAGCGAAATTGGATAACGCACTTCCCCGGTTTGGAAGGGTGCGGGTTCAAGTCCCGCCCGAGACTGAATTTTTCAATCTTTAATTTGATTCGAAATAGCACAACATGGCTGTAACATGTTCAAAATCAATAATATTTGATACTGGGTTCGAATCCCGGTTCGGTCATGGATGTTATATGTTCGTGCCGTTGTTGTATGGTTTCCATATTAAAAAGCCTATAGTGCTTAACTTGGAATCATTACAATGTATGTTCCTGTGAGCGTTATTTATTATTATTATTTATTTAATTAGCCATTTTAGCTTGATCAAGTAACAAACATCCAAACTTTTGCCTTTCTAATATTACTAGAAAATTTTACCCACTGCACGGCAAAAGTTTAATACCTTCACGACTAAAGGTTAACTGGCGAGCCGAAGTACAAAGGACCGCCCTTCGTAGAATGGTTTTTTACCTTTTGAATAGAATTTTATAACACAGGGTAGTGAAACCGAACTGGGGAATATGTACGTAGTCGCATATCAAATGAAACACGATTAGTGCAAACACAGCCGCCACACTAACCGACTCTCAAATGTCCAAGTCTAATTTTGCAGCAGGTAAGAATTTTTTTATAAAGAACTAGAGTTAACCCGCGACTTCGTCCGCACAAATTATATGTCCAGACTAGCTGTTGCCCGCGACTCTGTCTGCGTTACCCGGATAAAAAGTACCCTATGTGTTAATCCAGGCCATGGTCTATCTGTATGCCAAATTTCATCAAAATCCGTTCAGCAGTTTTTGCGTGAAAGCAATGCAAACATCCGTCCATACTTACAAACTTTCGCGTTTATAATATTAGTAGGATTTTAAGTCTGATCATAAGCTATCAAACAAAAAAGTTTCATTAAAATTGGTTCAGTAGTTTTTGCGTGATGCTAGAACAAAGCAACGAACAAACTGACAGAAATGGAAAAAAAATTGTGATTTTTAATCAGCGACACCTAAAAACCATATAGTAACTTTTTTTTGTAATATCTTCAATTTACAGACACACTTTCTTCACATTCATTTCTTAAGCCAATTTTTTCCTAAGGATTTCATAATATGGAATCTCATCATGACAATCATTTCTTTCAGTAAACATTTATAATATAACTATTACCTGCGACTCCGTCCACACAAATTAAATACCAATTTAAAGTCAGATCATAAGCTATCAAACTAACAAAGTTTCATCAAAATCGGTTCAGTAGTTTTCGCGTGATCCTCGATCAAACAATCAAACACACAAACAAACAGACGGACCAAAATTCTAAAAGTTGATTTGGAGTCAGGGATACCTAAAAACCATATCGTAATCTTTCTTCAATGTACAGACACACTTCTGTTACAGTTTGATAATAGTTTAGATATAAATAGATACTGGTATTTAATTGCTGTGATGCTACCATTGTGGTTTCGGCTTAGAATAGACCACCCTTTCCTTTTGTGGATATCGTATGAGAAAACTAAGGGGATATAATTCGGAGCGCGCTCCATACAAATGAAGTCTGGTTATATTTTCAATTAAAGTCAATGAAAATTTTTAGTCACGATTTGTCAGATTTCCCTTAAAATATATAAACAGGGTGTAACAAAACATCCTAGTAATACTTAAGGGGGTGCTTCAGACCATCAAACTGAACATTTTTCACTATGGAGCCAACACCGAGAAAAAATAAAAATAATCATCAGTCCCATACATTTGAGTCGAGCCGATACTGCAGTTTTGTATGAAACAGTTGATTTTTATTTCGCGATTTCGATGTTGGCTCCACAGTGAAAGTTTTTTCAGTTTGATGCTCTGAAGCACCCCCTCAAGTATTACTAGGGTGTTTTGTTACACCCTGTATAGTTTCAATGCTAGGATTAATCTTTCTAATAATAATCTCGTGTCACGGTGTCTGTGGTCGCACTCCTCCGAAAGAGCTCGAGCGATTGTTATGAAATTTTTTATGTAATTTGGTAGGTATGAGAATAGGTCGTAAAGTATATTGTCAGGCTTAAAGAACCATGAATTCGCAAAAAATCTTATAGATGTTGCAACGTTTTTGACTACCTGTCTATCACTCCGTTGCAGAAACACTCATTAAAGTTAATCTTCCATTAAATCTTTTGCTGTCACTTTTTGTCTTGTTGACGTAATAAAAGCTAGCAAGAGATTGGAGGATTTAACTCTAATGAGCGTTTCTGCAACTGAGTGTAAGAGTTTTTGCATGCCTTTTCTGTATGTATGAGTTTACAAAAAAGTTTAGTTGAAAATGATAATTCTTATTTTACTTTCTAAGTTTAATTTCACAACTTGTAGTACAAAAAATATAGGTAAAGGAGCATCTAAAAATATAAATACTCAGCTTTGGGAAGTTATCTCGTTTCATTTTCGAATGCTATTCTAAACGTCCAACGAATGCTAATCTTTTAGGACGTTAAGTCACTGAATCCTACACAAATAGGATAACGGTTTTGAATAAATCTTTTACTTCCATTTCAATGTGTTTGTTTTAGCAGAAATTTATTTCGGATGTATGTAAAGAGAAGCTTAATACTCACATCTCTCTGGGATAATAAACATGGTCTTTCTTTCGCATATAAAACAAGTTTTTATATGATGTTAAAATGCGGAAAAAAAATCATTTATTCCAAACTACAAACAGCAGATTGTTTTTTTGCTATTTCAATGTTGACCAGACCAGAATCTCATGACACAGAAAAATGCAGTATTGTATAATGTACTCTTTGGAAAAATGTAAAAAATGATTGATTGCCAGCGTTCAAAGAAGTCATTTTTTAACCTGGCAACCCTAGAGTTGCGGCAACCCTAGTTTTTCCAGTACTTTAGATCAGTCTCCTTCCGATGGCACCTCATTTACTTCCTTAACAGACAGGTGGAAAAAATTAAACCAAAAATCATAACAGAAAAGGTACTTGCGGCAAGGTTTTTCTAGGCAACTTCACCAAGTTGAATTAACCCATGTGTAAACATACACTAGAATCACATTTCGTTGATTTCGTTCGCCTATGAAATAGGTGCATAATTTTACAGTCGGATCTCGGACTATATGCTTTATCGCGTTTGCATCGCGACTCAATCGATGCTTTTTGCAGCACTTCTGCGCTGCAAAAAGTCGCAGTGTGTAAAGGGCACTCATCTAATTACCCCAGTATCGCCTAATCTAAAATTTGATTTCCCTATTTGTCATCAGATTCTGGTCCACCTAATAGTCCTATAAAGAAAGTTGTTTAGTTTCGATGTTTTGATCATCCGCTTAAGAAACGTCGGCCCAATAGTATTCTCCAGAGCGATGTTCTAACACAATATACTTCCTACCCACACATTCCACTAGCGTTATCCAAACTCTGTCCAGCGTGAAAGATAGTGAGCTCATCCCAACTTTATAAGCCCCGCAAGTTGATATTGCGATGGAACCTTGTCACAATAACAGCTGCGTGACGTCATCCGTCGACAAAAACTCTAACGTAAGCGCGGGCTGACCTTGCGAACGGTACTGACGGTGCACGTCTACTACGTCACAATTACGTCACCAAGATGGCCGCCAATCGCAATATCAACTTGCGGGGCTAGTAAATATACACTGAATACAACCTCAAAATAGACACAATAAGGATTTCCTCACGATATTTCCACCGCTTATTCTAAAGAATGTATTGGCATGTATTGTACCTACTGTCCATTACAAGTGGCGACGGGCTCACTCCCCGTCACACTGGACAGAGTTTCGGTACTACCTACTAGTGAACCGTGGATGTTCTGAAGTTTTAAAATATCTCTGACTACCCTTCGGGGAATATAGTCGTGAGCATATGTATTCTATAGAATTATTCCATTTGACCTCGTAGGCCACTAAATAGGCTTGTTTCCACTAAGAATAAATCGGATGGCTTTGAGTTTCTAATGATTAACCATGATAATTAGTAAACAAAATAGGATAGAAATTTTTTTTTTTAATTTACCCTTTCTTACTCCCTAAATTGCCCCCAATATTAAAATTTCGTTTTTTTACTTCATTTATGATATTGGACCACCAATTGCTACATCTGTACCGAGTTTCAACTTCCTATGTCTTACGGTCTCTGAGAAAAATGCCTGTGACAGATGGACGGACGGACAGACACCGAGCTGATTCCATAAGTGTTCCGTTTTTCCAATTTTGGTACGGAACACTAAAAACAGCTTTTCTATTAAAATAATAAAAGATTAATAATAAATTTTGTCAACTAGCCTATTCTTCCGCAAACCTCTATTAACAACTCCGTGGTCAATACTGACCCCTATACAGGCAAGGCGTGGCCATTTGTGAGTAATGTTCTCTCGCAATGGCAGTTCCCAGCCTCCTATTGTCTAGCGGCAATTGATCGCACCCGCCGACCTTTATCGTTCAATGATCAAGAAATGGAATTGGAATAGCCTTTGGCTTTTGCTATGTCTATTTTTGAAAACGGAATCTTTCAAAGCTATCCCTAGCTATAGGGATATTGTTGTAGTATGCACTGTAGCTATGCGAAAAGTACAAAAAATTTCAAGTTCTGTCAGTCGGTTTAGGAGATACAGCCAGTCAAAGTTCCGACCTTTGAACGGCTGTATCTCCTAAACCGACTGATGAACCATGTCAGTTTTTGTACTGTTCACATAGCTACAGTGCATACTACAACAATATCATACGATCAGCCTTGCAGCTGATCGTTAATTTTTTACAGATCTTTAATCATCAGTAACTCCTAAAACGACTGGAGTTATGCAGGCAGACCTAGTCCATCCCCATCACAGAGATGCTCTACACCCCATTAACACTGAATCAGCTTTGCTGCTGATGGTTGCAAAAAGTACAGTTATCTCTCGGAATATTTTGTCTTTGCAAGTTTGAAACTGTGTACTCCGTACTGCGGCCTATTCGTCCATGTGGATATATCCTAGAAAATACTATCCAATAAAACTCTTCAAATCCCTATCGATAACTAACTAACGTGGTCAATATTGAAACGTATAACGCTGTACGTTGTCATTTGTTTGCAATATCCTCTCACAACATCAATAATCTGTCTCCTATTGTTGCGGCAATTGATCGCACCCGACACTCGTTATCGTTCATTGATCAAGGAAATAAATTGCTATAGCTTTTCGCTCTTTTTATATTTATCGCTGAATTTATATTTGATTTTAGGGCTCCGTAGTCAAGCAAGAAGTTATACTGATTAGGCAGGCGTCCACTGTTTTATTTACTAACTAGCGGCCCGTCCCGGCTTCGCACGGGTGGACGTCTAATCTTTTCTAGCAATAAATATAGCCTATGTTACTCAGGGTGAATGTAGCTTTCTAATGGTGAAAGAATTTTTGAAATCGGTAAAGTAGTTTTTGAGTTTATTCATTACAAACATACACACACAAAAATACAAATTTTTCCTCTTTATAATATTAGTATACAGGGTGAAATTGATATCATTAGCATCCTTTTAAACTAAGAGTCTACCCATAAAATTGAACAAATTATCAACTGTTCCATACTAAACTGCAATGCCTACTCGACTCAAATCGCACACTGAGAACGATAACGTCATTATACAAAATCTATCAATTTTTTGAAATCAACACCATCTATTTTATTATTATTTGAACTACTAAATGCAAAAACCCTCATGAACGTAGTTCGATTAGAAATCACTAGGTGGCGCAGTGACGTTTTGACATAGTTGGTGGCGACGCGCACGCGTAACAGGGACAGTGGCATTTTCTCAGTAATGCCAAGGACGGCGGACGATTAGCTACTAGCTCTGCGAAACATAGTGTCATTTTTAGGATAGTGGCATTCTGCACTGAATTTAACCGGTAAGTTTGCATATTTTGTTTATGATATAGTGTATTTATCCAGAAAGTGACGATATTGCATCAACAATGTATACATTAAAGCAATATTCAGTAATAGTGATAATGACATTTTGCATATAAGGACTTTATGCGATTAAATTTTGTTAAGTTTGTGTAATTCAAAACGACACTAACCTTATAATGCCGTTATGTATTTAACAAAAGTCGTAGACTTTATTTCTGTAGTAACTTTATAAAGTCATTTTTTTATTAGTGTCGATTAAACTGTTCCTAGCTGTATGTAATCTTTTTCAATCATTAATGCAATAGTGTCTTAATTTGCATAGTGTCAGTTAAAATTTAAGTTACAATACAAAGTTATGAAACAAAGTCGTTATGTGTTTACCATGCATAAATCAATTGCTTCAGTTGTAAATTTATAAAGTCATTTTTTTGTTAGTGGCTTTTAAGCGCTAAAGTACAACATGTAATTTTTATAATTTATAACTGCATTAGTGTTTCCTTTTGCGTAAAGTCGGTTTTACGTTTTATATTATGGTACAAATTAGTATAAAAACAGTTTTAGCAATGTTTATACTAACTTGTATCACAACCTAAAATGTTAAACTGTCTTTATTCAAAAAGAAACACTAATGCATATGAAAATTACTAAATCAAATGCGTTGAATAACCGACTAAAAGACATTAATTAAAAAATAATCTTTATAAATTAAACAGATTAATTTTGAAAATTTTAATGGGTTAAATTAATAAATGCATAATTAATTAATAATTTCCCTTGATTTTATATTTATTTGCTTCCTAATGATTGCTTTTACTCGTTTTAATGCTCTAATACTGTTTCAGAAACATGCCACTACCAAATCCAAGAACATTAAAATTTAAGAAAATTATTGAAGAAACTAATAGATCAACTTCCCCGTTGCAACAGCCTGAAAAAGAAAATATACCATTAAATAAAGAACACCGTTTGACTACAAGTGATCCGCCGTCTTCAAAAAATGACTTTGAAAATGTCATAATTCCTATGTCTTCCTGCGAAACAAATAGAAATGATTCTTCTTTACATAATGTTAATGTACAATATTTTAGAAACAGAAAATCTTCATCTTCTTCTACTAGTAGCTCAGAGTCCGCTAAAGATTTTTCACCTGCATCTGATGATGACAAAGATTATAAAGTTTCGGATAATAGCGACAGTTCCTCATCTAGCAGCACAACTGATAGACAGTGTGTAAGGAAGAAAAAAGCACTCCACCCTAAACAATCAAAAACTTTGGCCAAAGCAAACTCACCTAGGTCTCCAAATTCATCATCTGTACGTTTACGTTCATCATCCAGTTCGTCAAGCTCATCGTCTGGATCCTCAAGTTCTTCATCTGGGTCTTCAAGTTCGTCATCTGGATCTTCTAGTTCAGCATCCAACAGTTTGTCCTCTGACTCTCAACCTCCAGTTAAACAAAAGCCTACATGTATGCAAAGTCAGATATTAGAAACAGCTGTTCCAAACATAATTCAACCCTCCTGTGCTTTACAAAACTTGGCTGTAGATTATTTATCTTCATCAGATTGTGAAATGAATACTTCCCTCAACATAGATTACCAACCAGATATTAGTCCTGCTGAAATTGAAATAGATTCAGAACCACAACAAAACCACAACATCTGCCATGAAGATTCAGAATCAAAACTAGTCGATGAGGATATCCCGTTGCCTAATTTTAAAAATAATCCTATGACACTGAAAAGTATTGTAATGCAAACCATAGAAAAGTTAGGATTAAAGCTCCCAACAGATAATAAAAATAAAAAGGTTCCTGAATTAACAGAAGAAGTTATTGATTCAATGAATTCTAAAATTGTACAACCATTGAAGGTATTAGC
Source organism: Agonopterix subpropinquella (assembly GCA_922987775.1). NCBI lineage: Eukaryota > Metazoa > Arthropoda > Insecta > Lepidoptera > Depressariidae > Agonopterix > Agonopterix subpropinquella. Next base: position 10,701,842 of record OV277712.1, read on the forward strand.
GATGAAAACAGTGACTGACGTAATAAATGGCAATCAAGTTCCTACCCAGTCTACAACTGTATTCCAGCATACCCTAGATCCACCTGAAAATAAATCACGCAAAAGGAAACGGGGAGTAAACAAAAGAAATCTGGCAAAAACACTACGCAACATGGGTTTACAGTATCAATCAACATCAAAGTCTGTGATTGCTCCTAGAAAGATGGGAAACCCTTGCACCGACCGATGTCGACTTAAATGTAAAGAAAAGCTGTCAATTGAACAACGCAAACTTGTTTTTGATAGATATTGGAATTTAGGAGACTTGTCCAAGCAGAGACATTTTATTGCTAATCACATACAAGAAATCAAACCTAAGTATCAATACAAAAAGATAGACAGTAACAGAAAATCGAAACATGCATTTTATATCACCGTTGAAGGCCAAAAACTAAAAGTATGTAAAACCTACTTCAAAAATACATTAGGCATAAACGACAGGCCAATTCGCACTGTCATAGATAAATTAAATTCTTCAGGAATTGTTGAACCCGACCTTCGTGGAAAACACGAAAAGCACAATCAAGTCCAAAAGGAACTCTTAGAAGAAGTTCACAGACACATTAACAGTATACCAAGGATAGAGAGTCATTATTTAAGGCAACAGACGACAAGGGAATTTATTGATGGAGGCAAAACAGTTACTGATTTATATAGAGATTACAAAAAAAATTGTGAAGAGAAGGGAGAATGTTACGTGAAACTGCACACATATAGAAAGATATTCAACGAAGATTTTAATATTAGCTTTTTTGTACCAAAGAAAGATCAGTGCAGTGATTGTGTAGCGTATGAAAATTCAGATATAGCAGGAAAAGAAAGTCTTGAAGAATCCTACAGAAAGCATTTAGCAGAGAAGAATAAAAGCCGGGAAGAAAAAACTAAAGATAAAGAAGCTATAGATGAGAAAAATATAGTAGCTTGCTATGATCTACAAGCGATATTGCAAGTGCCCAAAGGTGACGTTTCTGGGTTTTATTATAAATCTAGACTCAATTGCTTGAATTTTACTATATGCGAATTAAAAACAGACCACTCAGAGTGTTTTTTCTGGACCGAGGTAGAAGGGAATAAAGGTGCAAACGAAATTGGTTCTTGTCTTTTTAAGTATATGCAAAAAAAAAATACTTCGTCTTCTGGCAAATTAAACATAATTTTTTATAGCGACAATTGTTGTGGCCAACAGAAGAACCAGTTTGTTTTTTCAATGTATATCTACGCTGTTAAACATCTTACCAATATTGATTCCATAACTCATAAATTCTTAATAAAAGGCCACACTCAAAATGAGGGCGATTCAGTTCACTCTACTATAGAAAAACAAGTAAAAAGAACCCTTAAATCTGGGCCTATTTATGTGCCCGATCAATATATAAATGTTATTAAAGAAGCAAAGAAAAAGGGCAAGAAATACATAATAAATGAAATGAGTCACAGTGAATTTTATGACATTAAAGGTCTACAAGAATTTAAACTACAAAAAAATACCGAAGGAGAGACTATCAGGATAAATGATATAAAAATCATAGCTATTAAAAAGGCAGAGAGTGAGCCAAACGGTATCCAAATTTTGTACAAAACATCCTATTTGCAAGAAGAGTTTAAAGAAATTAAATTGCAGAGACAAAGTCGAGCTAGACCCCAACTGAAAAGGTTGTATTCAACAAGAATACCGTTGGCTGAGAGAAAGAAAGAAGATTTAAAGTCTCTTATAAAGCAACGTGCCATTCCGCCGTACTATGCTTCATCTTTCTATAATAGTATTATTAATCATTGATCTCATTTAAGAAGTATTTACCAAAGATGCTTATTATTAACATAAAAGAAGATTGTTGGTGTTTAATTTGTATTGAGTGAAAGCTCTGGTTTTGTTTTTTAGAAGATTTATTTTATGTTGTATTTTTGATAAAAAATAAGTTTTAAATGAATAGATACTGATTATTAGATAGAGATGAATACATAATGATACTCATAATTAGAGACTGATTACGGTATTGTAATGCTTGAGACTGAACACTAGGAAACTTAGTTAGTTTTAGTGTTAAGTGATTCAAACTATAGATTTTAAATGAATATCATTTTTGAGAGCAAAGAGGCTAAACCTAAAGCTAAGGGTAAGCTTATGTTCGTAACGTTGGTTGTTAAATCATGAACGTAGTTTAAATCAATAACAACGTACCTAAAGTTAGGAGCATTTTTATTTGTTTTTATTTATAAGGACTTTTATAAAACTTTATTAGTTCTTAGCAACTAAGTTCCCTTAAAAGTTTAATAAATGCTATATTTCTATGATTTTCCTTTTTATTTATATTATATATTGTATATTTTAAATGATTTAACAGATTTTAAAATATTAAAATGTCTTTCTTAGTTAAAATTATGTTAAAACATACAGTGAAAGTTAAAGTAATAGTGACACAAAACGAAATTTTCAAAAATAGTCCACTCTTTATCAACATAGATTACAAAATGCCCTAGTATCATTGAAATTACAAGTATGTACATTGATTTTTCTGAAAACCGCATTCAGAAACCCCTCTTAGAAAAAGTTTGCAATCATCCCAAATTTAAAAACTTAAAACGATTATTACTTAGAATGTCGATTTTTGGATAATGTCACTATCATTCTGAGTGTGCGAAATGTATGCAGCAGAAGATTTTTTTTTTGCTCCGATTGGTTTTAACGGTTTGAACGGTTTTAGTAAAGTTCGAAAAGTTTTTATAATGGTATTAAAGAAATAATTGTCATTGAGAGTTACCATCGAATATCATGGTCATGGGTCACATACAAGTCTCTTGGTCAAAGAGTAATAGAAATTGAAAGGATGGGAAATTTTTCACTAAGCCAAGCCAGCTACTATCACGAAAAAGGCTGAAAAAAATATGTTCTACTAAAACATTGCCTCATATGAAAAGAACTCTACAAAGTGAGCGAAAAACACGTATCCTCCACTTTACGTGTAATTTATGTACAACCTCTAAAAATCAAATGTAGTAGGTACGATGTTTTATTTTGTTAAAATTGAGATCATACAAAATAATTTATAAAGGATCTCTGTACAATCAATTAGTTCATGAGTTCAACCCATAGCTCTGTGCTTCTAAACAGAATAGTTAATAGTACTAAAGCTAAACCGCTATGACAGACTGGGACGGAAGGACGGACTAACGCACAGAAAAGAGAACCAAAGCCAGGTTCTCTGTTCTGTGGACTAACGGACGGATGACGACGTAGGATAAAGTGTAATGTACACGCTTTATGGTATGGAAAATATGGATATGCTGGTATGATTACGATGTCCACCTGGTTAGTGCTAAAAGTTTGGTACCATGCGTAAAACGAAAACTGAAATAAACGCAACTTAACTAAATTAGAAAGATGCTCTATTATTGACATTGTCATACGAAATATCTGGTCTATCTTAAAGGAATAAGATCTAGTCCAGAATCGAACAGGGTTCAAAAAAAAATTTTTATTCAAAATAATATCATATAGATAGCCCAAGACGATAGATTAGATAGATAGATTGGTTTGTTATGATAGATGGTTTGATTGTGGTTTAAGGGACAGCCCTCCATAAACTGGAACAGTTAGCTTAGACCATCAAACTGAAAAACTTTCACTATAGATCCTAGAGGAAACGCGGAAAAAATCTGCTCTTTTATACAAAACTGCAATCCTACTCGCCCCAAACTGTATGGGACAGAGATTTTTCCGCGATACCGATCTTTGCAGTTATCAATATCCATGAATCGGGTACAAATATCAATTCACCATACAAAACAATTGCCTCTTACGAGATTCAAAGCCGCGATCCTCGGCTCAATAGGCAGGTTCACTATTGACCGAGCTACCTATATGGTCGGTCGAAAAAGTAGCAATCGATGTACAATAAAGAATTCTAGATTCTAGGTTTATATCGGTAACTCTATAAGCTCCAACAGCTCTCAATAGCAGTAAGAGATATTTTTTATTAAATTGTGCTGCACTAAAGCAGATCCGAAAGACGTACAATAGAATGCAAGTAACGGAAAAAAATGGAATCCAATTACTTACGGCAAGCGTCTTCTAATGCTACGTTTTGTTCCGCAACGAACGTGCTGCCAGCGTTTTATAGGAGAACATTTTATTTCACGTATTTATGTCTGGAGATATTTAGTTTTGACTCAAATACTTACGTACACTCACGATCCATACATAAATTCACGACCGTAATCCCTTACGGGGTGCTCAGAAACAATGACATAATACAACTACCTACAAACTTTCGGCTGCGGAACGGCTGCGGGCCGGGTGCGGGCCGGTAGTAGTTGTAAACTATATAATTATACAGGGTCCTTCTTAATATGCTGACATTTTTTTAAAGGGATGATCAGACCGTCAAACTGATCAACTTTCTATCTTCTTCTTATCGTGTGGGCAGAGCCGTGGAGAACTTTCTCGAAATCGCGAAAAAAAATCAGCTGTCCCATACATTTGGCTCGAGCAGGTTTGCAATTTTGTATTTTTTTTTACGCGATTTCAATATTGGTGCCATAGAGAAAGTTGTTCAGTTTGACTGTCTGATCATCCTCTTAAAAAAGTGTCAGACCCTGTATAAGAAATCCTTAGTAATCACATGTTAATTGATGTAATACATAACAATCATTTCCATCAGCATCATCATCTGCCTAACATCGTTGACTGCTGAACATAGGCCTCTCCCAAGGCGCGCCACAAAACTCTGTCCTCGGCTTTCCTCATCCAGTCGCTCGCCGCTACCTTTTTTAGGTCGTCTCTCCAGCGGGCAGCAGGGTGTCCCACACTACGCCTACCAGTTCGCGGTCTCGACTCTAGAACTCTGACACCCCACCCGTTGTCAGTTCTTCGGCAGATATGACCAGCCCCTTGCCACTTCAGCTAGCTAAGTTTCTGAGCTATGTCAACCACTTTAGTTCTCTGACGTATCACTTCATTTCTAATGTGATCTCTCAGAGAAACACCGAGCATAGCTCTCTCCATAGCTCGCTGAGCGACCTTGAATTGATGCACTAGTCCTACCGTCAGGGTCCATGTTTCCGCACCATAGGTCATTACATTACTGGCAGGACGCACTGATTGAACACTCTCGTCTTGAGGCATTGTGGTATAGCCGAGGAGAATATAAGACGGAGTTTCATAACATTACATTTTATTTAAAAATAAATTATAAACGTTTGTTTGTTAAATTGTAAGGTTGGGAATATTTTAACACATAATTTTTAAACATTAGCTTTACTCGCAATTTTGCCTGCTTTTACTTTGGAAAGTATCATTTATGTATTAATCTAGAAGAAAGATACTCGTATCTGTGTGCCTTTTATCCAAATCCGCCGCTAAAACAAAAACAAATAAAGTTGAATTCAAATGCGTTGCATATTTTTAGGGGGTGCTTCAAACCTTCAAACTGAAGTGCTTTCTTGAAAGGTGAGATTCAAAATCATTAGGTATCAAATGATGCATTCATTATCTCCATAGTAATTTTGAAATTTTCTACTGCTGATTAAAAAGTGAGACTTTTAAAAATCGCACTTCTGAACAATTTTCACATTTTTAATACCTATGGCGGCGAAATATAAAAAAATATCAATTAAAATACGGAGTTTAAATGGCTGTCATGAACCTTTTAATAAGCATTGTAAGAAGCTAAGTTTATTTTTAACATATTTTATATCAAAAGCTTCACCCAGAAAAAGAAAATCAAAATCCTGCAAATGTTAAAAAAACAAAATCTAATAAACCCTTCCTTCCGACCCTCGCAGAATAACCCAAGCCTTTTAAAAATAAGACAAGATAAAACATAATTAAATACTTTTTGGCATTAAAAATTGTCCTTTCCACTCATTAAGCACTTTATCCCTATTTAATATTTTGCAAAAATGTTTGAAACGAATGTTTTATTTTGACAAGATGATTCTTTTATGAGAACTTACCTTGGTAATGTAATACAACTTTATATAATTGCTTCTATAAAATGTTTCTGTTTATCTAATGAAAATTTATAATATGTTGTTTATTATTCCATTGCGTGACGTGACGATGTATGACGCCGCACGTGAACGTTTTTAGGGTTCCGTACCCAAAGGGTGAAAATGAGACCCTATTCATAAGCCTACGTTTTGTCCATTCGGCCGTGCGTCCGTTCGTCCGTCCGTCTGCCCTACCTATTAAGGGCTGTAACTTTTGGGGTATCCTCATACAAGAAACTAGTTTTTTATCATCATTTTATCTTGTTCTATTACGTAAAAAATGAAAATACATGCAAGCGTAAAACTTGGTATGATTATTGAGCAAACTCTACATTATAACGACAAATAATAAAAACCGGCCAAGTGTGAGTCGGTCTTGCGCTAAAGGTGCCGAAGAAAAACATTATTTTTGTAACTTGTGTCGTTTGTGTGGTGGTGTGGTACGTAACCCTCGGTGCGCGAGTAGCCCAACTCGCACTTGACCAGTTTTTATTATAAATTAACTATGCTGGATGAAATATACTTTTGAGCCCGTGGGTCACGCCACGTAGTTATAAGGTCCTTCTTAATAATTATGCTGACGGTTTTCAAGGCGAGATGATCAGACCATCAAACTTAACAACTTTCTATATGGGACCAAGGTCGAAATCGCGAAAAACAAATCTGCTGTTCCACTATAGAACTGTCTCCTACTCAACCAAAATGTATGGGACAGCTATTTTATTTTGTTCATTTTAGAAAAACTTACGGATTAATTACAGGATAGGGTATCAACATTTTTATAAAACAACATTGCCAACTAAAAGTTTCCACAGATAAAATATAATTCGTTTTTACTTTTTGTGAAAATTTAAATATTAAATGAATCAATAAAAGTAATCAAAAGTTACACTACAAAAAAAGCTTCAGGCTTGCTGGTACTTTAAAACAACCGCAAAAGAAAAAATAATAAAATTAAATTAAATAATAAACCTAAAAGTAAAGAGGTGCTGTGTGAGCCGCTGACTTATGAACCTAGCTAGCTGATAAAATTTTTGTGATTTTGATGTTGGTCTCATAGAAAAAGTTGTTCAGTTTGATCAATACTATCAATCTTATTAAAAAACTTGACAAAATTTCATTTTAAGAAAGGTACCAAAATTAAAAAAAAAAACATTTGGAGATTATGTGATTTAAAGCTTATATCAAAATTATCCGATTTTTCTATCCATTATTTCTCGAGTTATTTGAAAAATACTAAAAATTCAAATAGAGGTTGAATGAGATTTTGTTCCTTTGCCTGCTTGGCTTTTCTATTGTATTTGAAAGTTTTTATTTTTAATTTTATTGCGGCCAAGATATTATAGCCATAAATCCTACGTTTTTCAGAAAATTCAAAAGTTAATTAAACATAGAAATATCGCTCAAAAAATAAAAGACATCATTCATCAATGTATGGGCTGTCAGGCCAATTTGTGATATGCATGCATATGCATGTGATAGCTTTTATATACGCATTTTAATATAGACAAATATAATAAAAATACAAACCAATTGCTATAATAGCTACAAATAAAGTCGTTTCGTGTTACAAAATATTTAAAGTAATATGATGACAGCTCGAAGTAATTACAAATAGCGCAGTTAGCAATATAAAAAAGCGATCTTTACTGTAGTAAAACTTCTTGGTTAATGATAGCGTCATCAAGGAGGTAATCCTCAAGGAGGTGAAACTACACATTACTTCCTTTATGGTTCGATTTTGCGATCAGCGTCACGCGTCCGCCCCACCAATGAGAATGAATAAGTATAGTCTGAGATAGACATACTTGTGGTAACTGTCGCTAGAAAGGCTTTCCTAAAAAGAAAGAGTTCCCTCATATGGAGACATTCCTGGCTTTAGGACCAGATCTTGGTTTAAATGTTAGTTTTGCTATTAAACCCAATCGTGTTCAAAAAATTAGAAGCCAATGCTGTACTGAAAATAAAAATTGTAAAATCGCAGCGATATTATCGCTCGATGAAATCGCACCTGTGTGACGCCTTAATAGAGAATTAGAGAAATAAAACCTAAAAAAAAATTATGTCAATGTCAAGTGGTCAATGTCAAAATATGTCAATCAATTTATTGTCAGGGCCTTCTTTTTTCAAAAAGTTTGTGACTACTTGTTCTGTGTTTTTTTCGCCATTTTTTCACATTTCGTAACTAAAATATCCAAATTCAATTCAAGATATCTCGTTTGTACCATAAAATATAACGTTGAAATAATTAGTTTTAGTAATATGAGTATGCGAACTATTATTCCCATATTTTTATAACGCTGTAGAAAAAGTTGGTAGTACAAAAATGGCCCGAGTTGGTGGTTGTCTTTTAAGAAGAGGTGATCCTACGACTACGACACATTCTTATTCGTAAGTTGGATACACTTTCTCACACACTTATTCGTGACAGGATAGGAGGACTTTGCCATGTAGTGGTATCTCATAGGCAGTTACTTAACTTACTTACCTGAGTAGCAAAAAATCATAATATTTAAACTATGATTTTTAAAAAATTTAATTCAATTTTCTAGGACTTTGCCCCAATATCTAAACTATTATAAAACTGTAACAGAAATTTGTCTGTACATTGAAGATATTTACAAAAAAAAAATTACGATATGGTTTTTAGATGTACCTGATTCCAAATCACCAATTTTTGGATTTTTTGTCTGTCTGTTTGTTTGTTTGTTTGTTCGTTTGTTTGTTTGTTTGTTTGCGTGTTTGTTTGTTCGAGTATCACGCAAAAACTACTGAACCGATTTTGATGAAACTTTTTTTGTTTGATAGCTTATCAGGGCGCTGGCGATGAGGGCGAATATGCTTGCCCGCAGGTTTGCACGATGTACTAATGATGTTAAAGTAACATTATTCAAGGCATATTGCCAGTCCTTTTACACGTGCAGCCTGTGGGTCAGTTACACGCAGAAGTCGCTCAGTGCGCTGCGCGTGCAGTACAACAATGGGCTGAGGATGTTGTTGGGGCTGCCTCGTTTCTGCAGCGCATCGGGCATGTTTGCGGCGGCGCGAGTAGATAGCTTTGCAGCCATCATACGCAAACGTGCCGCCTCCCTGCTGCGCAGGGTACGGGGCAGCACCAACACCCTCCTCGAGCCCATTGCAGAGCGGCTCCAGTGTCCCATCATTGGGCACTGGAATAGCCTACATAAGGGCTCTAGGCCCCCTTTTGTAAATATTAAATAAATGTAAAAAATTTGTCACTAACATAGTCTTAAGTCATTGTTACTAACACCAATATGGATCCACGATCTGAATTAAAATAAATGAATTGAATTGAATTGAATTATCATCTGACTTAAAATCTGGTATATAATTTATGCGGACGAAGTCGCGGGTAAAAGCTCGTAGACAATAATTGTTGAAATTTTGAAGATAAAACAAGATTAATCGTGTATTTAGAAAAAGAATCAGCTGTTCCATACAAAACTGTAAACCTACTCGACAGTTGGAAAGTTGCTTTTTGTGTCGCGATTTCAATGTTAGTTCAGTCCCATAGAGCAAGTTGTTCAGTTTGATGGTCTGATCATCCAAGATCCTATACAGGATCTAACGAACCGATTCTCAGACAAGTTTCGCAAATTGCAAACCTCAAGTCTGGATGCAAAACGTGTTTCAACTTCTCACTGCTCCTTGGTGTATTACGAGGTATTAAACTGTGACCATTAAACTAAAAATCGTTTAATAGAATCTGTGCAGTAACTTCCAATTCTTTTTGGATTCCAAAAAGAGTTACGCATCTGTCAGATCTGTCTTTATTTTTTATTTAAGTTAATATAAACGCATAAAATTATGAGTATACATCGCTAACTATTGTACGTTAGTGTATAAGCGAGTTTTTTGTGGCCGTGAGTTTTTATTATTATTCTTACAAGTCATGTTCTAATAAATGTGTTCTAACCAGTGTACCATTTCAATTATATTGTGAAATTACCAATATGATACAAAGATACAGTCGAGAACACGTCAAGTTCGACACCTTATTTTATTTTATTTTAATACTTTATTGTACACACGGAAATATACATAAAAACAACATAATAGACAATTACAAAGGGCGAGCTTATCTCTAAAGAGATTTCTTCCAGCAAACCCGAGACAGAGAGAGAGCATAGAAAGTGAGGCAGGCATAGTGTGCACATTTAACTAATAAAACAGTATTTATGACTAATAAATACATATTACATAAAGATACAGGTATATACCTACTTACATATTTTACATATATACAAATATATACGGTATGATAAATAAATAAATATACCTACTAGTTTATTGAAGAGAGAGATAGTGATCTTTGACTTGTTTTTTGAATGAAGCAATCGTTTGACAGTCTCTTATATTAAATGGGAGAGAGTTCCAGAGCCGGACTGCATGGACAGTGAAGGAATAGGAATAGAAGTCAGTGGAGTGTGATGGGATATTAAGGAGGGTACGAACATGGGATCTACAGGGTTTGTCAGAAGGACGGGAGAAGGAGAAGCGTTCGCGAAGGTAGCTAGGAGCAGAAGGATTGTGGAGGGTGTTGTACAGGAGAGAAACAATATGAGAGTTCCTACAATCACGAATAGGAAGCCATTTTAACTGCTTCCTGCACCTTGATCTTCGTACTGTTTTTATGCCGCGTTCGTATAAAAAATAATATCGCACTTCAAATCTCAAGCTTGACGTGGTCTTGACTGCACATGGCTGTATGGGTCTGGGTCGTCCCTTTGCCTTTTACAAACAGGAAAAAATTTAACAATTAGTAACGTGAAAACTCTAATTTGGGGCCGTATTAGAAAAAACTAAAAGAAATCGATATGATAACATTGTAATTTTTAACCAATAATATGTATTACAATTGTCACCTCTAGAGTTTGCCGCGAGTTGCACAATAGTTACCGATCACTAATTATAAGTAACTAGCGACCCGCCCCAGCTTTGCCAGGTAGGATCTATTATTGTCATGCACCTTCCTGAAAGAATTATCTAAATGACAGTGAAAACCGTAAGTATCAAAATCCGTTGCGTGTTTTAGAAGAAATAAGCGGAGACTCAGAAATGATGAGGACTGATGCGGAAAACAACTTTGAAATAATATTTAGAGAAGAGGAGAAATTCATTTCTCTTCTTACTTATGCAAGCTGTAGAGAGCGAGCACCAGTATGAGCAATAAAAAGGGTCGTTTTTCGATCAATTAGTACCAAAACAAAACGCATTCCTAATTGTATCATCGAGAATATTTATAAATAAAATACATATTCCCACACGCCTGTCTCCCACTTGGGTAGGTAGAGACTTTTTAAGAGAATTCATCCCTATTCTAGACTTAGGCCAGTCATTTTACGGTGTTTTGTTAGGCGGGGTAGGGAGTAATTATTAATTGGACTTTTGAACTGTAACCGGCACCATTTAGTGACAAAAATACTATTCTAAACTATATAAAAAAAAAATTTGCTACGCAACATAGAAATCAAAATTATGTGTCTCAGATAAAAAGATGTGGTATTTATTAGAAAATACGAATGTATTTTTCAAAACCTTCTAAGTAGACAAAACTATTTACACCATGTTTGAAGTATGTATGATTGTAAAGCCTTAAATATGTGCAAAAAAAAATTATCATCAGGTTTTTTAGAACGAGATAATATGTATATTTTAAAATTGGAACTGTTGCTGACGTAATTTGTTTTTAATTTTTTTATATTCTTAAGCTCAAATTGGCTCTTCAATATTATAGCGAAAAAAAATGCAGTTAGTAATTAGTCCCGGCTCAAACCGTAAAATGACTGGGCAAACTAGCGATATTAAAACCCTAAAACCAGGCAATTTATTTGCTGACACTCTGCACCAAAGATTCGCGCGCTCTATAACTAATAGTACATTACTGCAGAGGCCAGCAACAGAGACATTGATGGACGAACGTGTAAATGTGGGCCGAGGCGAAGCCGAGGCACACATACGTAAGTCCATCAATGCCTTGTTGTGGCCAAGGCCTGTATAGTACTTTTCTCAAATAATGCGCGGAAATGAAAACAGTAAATTTTCTCAAATAATTCGCAGAAATTAAAACTCTTTTCAAAATCAATGACGAACAACGAACAATGTTTTTTTTTTTTCAAATAAACAGCTTTCTATTGCAAGTCAGTTCGAAATTTAAATAAAACCTTTGATGAGTTACCTCCTTGGTCGCCATGTTTCGGAGAAAAAGATCGTTCCATTTTTAAATTACACGACAGATATGAGTTTACTATGTAATTTATTTGGCCGCTAAACACGACAGATATGGATTTTCATACAAACATTGCCGGCCGCTGCGCGCATGTATTTGGCCAGTACAGCAATTTCGATTTATCTCGAAGAAGGTTGTCAAAATAATGCTCACATTTCCAAGCATGTTTGAGAAAAATAAATAAGTACTTACTCTAAGGTTTATTTCATTGACCTTAACGGTTTTTGTTTATACAAAAAATCAATAAAATACCCATAAAAATTTTAAGTTATCGATTCTTTGTAAAGAGATTTCAAGTATTGGGTTAATTAATGTTAATTTGTTGTTTAACAGTTTTACTCAAGGCTAACAACAAATTATGTGGTACTTCCTTACTTTATGTTTATTTTATCTACGCATCAAAATATCAAAACAATCGGACGAATAGAAAATGTCGTATTACCTGCTATGTACGAATGTGCTTCTCCAACACTACTGCTTAAGAGGATAGGCTGGTACCGTTATTTCCATACAAACGTATTGCCCTGTTTCCTCCTTGGAAAAGGATTTTAGTGATATTAGAGCAAACATTTTTTGGCCATAAAATCTATGTTACGTCTGCTAAGTCCCTATGTTTTACTTTTTAATTGCATTATTAATTACTTACTGTCAGAACTAGGGACCTTCGAAAATTACCAATTTTACCGCCCGTTTTCAAACATCCATCAAAACAATTTGAGTATATTATAAACAAAAAAAGCAAAACATACAGACATAGCCAAAGTCTTTCTCATATTATTCTTGAAATAATTATTAAAATCGGTTTAGTTTTGGAGGAAGAAACAGGGATGCTGATTTTGTCGATTTTATGTAGATAAAATCGGTCCGAGCTGCAGTTGTCTCTTTCGCACTCTAGTCGGTGGGGTGTATGAGTGGGATGGATTGGACAAATACGTATACAGTCAGATAGAAAAAGTGATTCCGTGCTTCGGATGGCACGTTAAGCCGTTGGTCCCGGCTACTATCTCTGGTGGTAGAAGTCGTTACATAAAAACCACGTCAGAGGCCGTAAGGCGGTCTGAAAAAACTCTGACTCCAGGGCTCTAGCTGCCCACACGATAAGAAGAAGAAGTCAGAAAAGTGACCTATTCTCCAAATTTCCATTTCAGCCTGCCTGAGGATAGGAGGGATTTAATCATCTGTAACGGATGTTTGGAAAATTTCAGCCTGAAATGCTAATTTGGAGAACACTACCACTACCTGCTGCTGCTGCTGCTTTTGGTCACTTTTTCAACTTGTTCTAGTGTCATTATCCAGTGAGAAAACAGGGGAATACGTTTGTATGGACTAAACCGTACTGATCTATCCTCTTAAAGCCTATGCTGATGATCAATATGATGAAGGTCGGAAAATGCAAGTGTATAGAAGGTCATTGTATGCACGCATTAATTTATGCATAGTAGAATGCAATGCTGAGTCTGTTGAGCCCAGGACTCGTCCGAGTTCAATAGCCTCCGTAATTAATGCCAGCAACTGGCCAGCAAGCACTACTTTTTAGTGATCCGCACCGACATTGGAAAAACGGAACCCTTTTATGATATTACCTCGGTTTCTGTCCGTCCATCCAACAATACGTATTTTTCTCACAGACATTTGAAGCTGAAACTTGGCATTTATATAGCAATGAATTGCTTAATTAAGGTACATGAATGAAGTCAAAAAAACTACTTAATTTCTATTCTGTTTTGGAAACAGTTTCTAAATTATCGTATGGGATATCAATTGAAAGCTTATGAGCCCAAACATATTTTTTTGTTGTTCATTAAAACATGTAAATCTTTTTTTTTTAATAAATACAAATAAAATATATTAAAATACAAACAAGCGTCAAACTTGGTGTGATTATAGAGCATAACTCTGAAGTAAAATAACAAATAATAAAAACCGTCAAGTGTGTGGCGCACAGTGTGTTTATGACCCGAATTTACATACTCTTTTCCGGCCACAATGGACGGTAACTATGATTAGAAATACAAGAGTACTCCCGAGTACCAACCAAAAAAAATTGCCCTTGGGGATTTCTACTCTTCCTATTTCAATTTCCAATAGTTACCGTCGTTTTTGGCCAAAAAAGATAATGTAAAATTTTCAAGTGTAAGGAAAGTAAGGATTCCGCAGCATTTATTTTTTGTGGGATAGATATGGTACGGAACCCTCGTGGCGCGAAGCTGTCTCACACTTGGCAGGTTTTATACTTATGCAAATCTAACGGTCATTTAAGTCTCAGACATCAAAATTTTATTTAAATTGAACCTAAAATGATTAATATCAAGTTACAATTATAAGTGCACAATATTGCAATAATGAGCGAAACGTCTGGCTTGTTGATCAAATGAGACCATAACAAAATGAGTAATAAAACGGAAACCTGTTAGATATCATCCATATTTATAGACAAAAAGAATAGAGTCGACTTAACTTTAAATTTTTTTGTTATCTTATCTCTAGTCGATTGTGACTTTAGCTAGGTACCGTAAGTCATCGGTAGTTAAAGTCAAGTCGACTCTATTAATTTTGTTTATATTTATAAATAAACAAAATTAATAGAGTCAGGTTCTGTCAGGTCTACCTATGGTATATTCAAGTACACAATACATGGTAAAAAAAAGGTTAAAAAACCCTAGTAATATTTAAAGGGGTGCTCTAGATTTAGACGATCAAATTGAACAACTTTCAATATGACACTGAAAATACAGGGTGTAACATAAAATGGGACAGTTACTTAAAGGGGTGCTTCAGACCATCAAATTGAACAAATTTCTCAATGGGACCAATATTGAAATCGCGAAAAAAATATCAGCGGTCCCATATATTTCAGTCGAGTTATGTTTGCAGTTTTGTATGGAACAGCTGATTTTTTTTTGCGATTTCAGTGTTGGTCCCATTTTACAAGTTGATCAATTTGATGGTCTGAAGCACCCCTTTAAGTGACTGTCCTATTTTATATTACACCCTGCACACCACTGCATACAGAAAAAAATAAAAAAATAATAGTCTTAGAACTAAAGTCAAAACCACCCCTTTAAATAATTTTAGGGTGTTGTGACATACCCTGTTTAAAAGACCAGGGTAAAAGCCAATGACAAATAAATCTTTCCAATTTAACAGTTGCAGTGAAGTGAATGGACGCGATCAATTTCCGTGTTCAAATATTATTTTGCATTAAAATAAAAAATAGCCATATTACTCCACTGCTTCCGTTTCTTTCCCAGTTCAATATAATGGTTGAACCTTGAGAATTGCTACTCTAGCCCTGTTAAACCAGTCCCACTAACTTGTTCAGATTTTTTTTCTAAAAGTTGCATATTGTCCCAGCGTTTGTTGCTAAGCAGACGACATTTTAGTAAACATTATCTTGAAAATAATTTTGTTGTGAACAACATTGATTACAACGATTTATTAATTGTTTGAGAGCCATTTATGGTGATATGAAGAGCGATCGATTGTGATTCAAAGTGATTTAATTAAAATGACTATACAAAAGGACGATAAGGTAAGGCGAAAAACAGCGCTGCATCATCTTGTCTATTGTCAGTATAAGCTGAGAGCCATCCTAATTTAAATTAGGACATTATCAGTTTAGTTTTTTTTTTTATTAAAAAAATATTTGTTTTTCTTTACCTATGCATTTTTTTTTAATATAATTTTATTCATCATAAAAACAATTCAATATGGGTAATATCGGTGTTCTGGCACTTAAACCTACGAGGGGTTTACATTGTGCCTAGCCTGACATAGATTATAGGTACAATTATAGTTACTAGCTAAGTGCTTTAAAAAACTACATACTTAAATATTAACCAGTGCGATATGCTCGGCCCCGTCTTAATAGCATCAGATGATGATGATGATGATCATTCTATAATATTATTGCAGCCAACTCTAATCTAGGTAATCTAAAGTTAAGGAGAGTGAGCAGTATTTTTGTTGTTATATTGTAAATTAAAAATAAATTCATTTTTATTACTATTTTCAGAATTATAACTTATTTGATTTTCAGATATATTACACAAAGTCCCGATCGTCGATCCTATCAAATAATCGTATAAAATATTAGCAAAAATCGACCGGTACGATATCGATCGTAATAAAATATTTGCAAAAAATTTTATGTTATGAAAGACAAGTAGACGAGACATAGGATATAATAGGAATAACTTCATACTTATTACTGGACGCACACTAGCTCATTTTTTTAGTACCATAAGGTTCCTATTTTTGTTTTTGTATTGCTATTTATTTCATGTTTTTGCGGTAGGGTGTACAACTCTGCCATAAGTTATGTCTGGAGTCTAATAACTAATAGCCATGTCATGCTTTTCCTTTCTCCCTTTTGCAATGAAAGGAAGTCAGCTATTTAGTTTTCCTATTACTCCTATCTTTTTTAATTAATTTTTTTGCGGGTTCCATGACAGGTTATGCTTTTCCTTTTCCTGTCTCCCTTTTGCAATGAAAGGAAGTCAGCTATTTAGTTTTCCTATTACTCCTATCTTCTTTAGTTAAATTCATTGCGGGTTCCATGACAGGTTCGACTCATCATTCGGGCTCGCTGGACTTCATTGTTCCGTTGAGAGTGATCGCCACTGTTGCTCCTGGTTTTCATGAGTTAGGAAGGAGAAATAGAAGAACTAAGATGCATAATTTCATTTAATTTTTAGGGTTCCGTACCCAACGGGTGAAAACGGGACCCTATTACTAAGCCTACGTTGTCCGTCCGTCCGTCCGTCCGTCTGTCCTACCTATTCAGGGCTGTAACTTTTGATCCGTTATAGCTAGATAGTTGAAAATTTCTCAGATTATGAGTTATTACGGCAGATTTGTTAACAAATAATAAAAATGTCAAGAAGTTAAAAATTAAGGGGGGTTCTCAACAAGAAACTAGTTTTAAGAAGAAGTTCTATCGTAAAAACGGTAATACATACAAGCGTCAAACTTAATGTGATTATAGAACAAACTCTACAGAATAACAACAAATACAAAAAACCGGCCAAGTATGAGTCGGTCTCGCGCTAAAGATCCCGGACAAAAAAGTTTTTTTTATAAGTTAATAATGTTGTGTTCTGGTGGTGGCGTGGTACGGAACCCTCGGTGCGCGAGTATCCCGACTCGCACTTGACCGGTTTTATTGTATGTTTGTGCACGCATCAGCTTCTAAGTAATGATGTATGTACCTAGTTGAAAAAAACTGTAGTTACATCGTTCAGCTATTATTAAAGCCTTACGTACCTAATAGAGGAGACACTGCACTTCTTAACTCAATTCCTTACTTAGTAAATCGATCGCTAGATTTTCCTATACTTACAGAAGGTAAAGTACAATCTCTGCCTGCATAATATGACGCGTGACGTTAGTATTATTATACTATCTACATAATAGCTAATGAGTAACATCTACGTAGATTTATTTTATCGCAAACTGCTCACTTAATGAGAAACAATACCTACCTTAAGAACAGTTTTAAATCATGGTACAGTTAAATACACACCAAAAGTCACCAACCCGACATTGTCGGCGGGTTTTCCGGCGGGCTACCCGGTGACATGTCGGCTACAATGTGTAACAATGTCGGCTACAATGTGTGACAATGTCGGCGGGTGGACTTTGGCATGTAGACACCTTTACAATGGTCTGACACTAAGTACTTTGAAAAATATCCCATTTGTTTCCAGGATCCAGTTCCGGACTACACGTACAATGTAAAAAAACTATTGAACGTGTCAATAGAAGACCTAGATACGATTTTGAAACATAATGGAGTGACACCAAATGCATTGAACGATATGGTTAGGAATGTGAGGGAATGGTTCGAGAAACAACCACATTTACCCCAGGGCCAACTACGTAAGTTTATTTTTGAGTGTTTACTCCTCGTTTAGGGCTCCCATCGCATCGCAAATATCTGTCAGCGCTCGATGACTTATTACGATGACATGTATGATTATTGCACGCAGCGCCGCATCGCAGATATTTGCGATGCGATGCGCCATCGCAGTTTATGTGTGGGCACGCGTACTCCCTGCGAGATCGAATCAGAAATGAAGAGAGCCGCAGAAGAACCAGAGTAACTGACATATCCCAAAGAATTACTAAAGTGGCAGTGGGGGGGCACATTGCCCGCAGAACCGATGGCCGATGGGGCCGAAAAGTTCTCGAGTGGCGACCGCGTACCGGAAAGCGCAGCGTGGGTAGGCCCCTCACACGGTGGACCGACGACCTGGAGAATGCGACGGGAACCTGTTGGATGAGTGCAGCGCAGGACTGGTCGCTATGGCGATCCTTGGGAGAGGCCTATGTCCAGCAGTGGACGTCCATCGGCTGAGATGATGATGATGACTACTCGTGAGTTATTTTTTCAACACGCTTGAACACAAGCGCACGGCGCGAAAAGAACGAAATCTGCCATTTTTCACAAATAAAAATCTAAACCTTGTTGTGAAAGACACGATGTTTTTCTACAAATTTCAAGTGTGCTGAAAAATGTCGTACAAAACGCGAGAACTTAGTTCA
Organism: Agonopterix subpropinquella; assembly: GCA_922987775.1. Taxonomy (NCBI): domain Eukaryota; kingdom Metazoa; phylum Arthropoda; class Insecta; order Lepidoptera; family Depressariidae; genus Agonopterix; species Agonopterix subpropinquella. Next base: position 10,720,665 of record OV277712.1, read on the forward strand.
CTTGTATCTTAATAATTTTCTATTTCCTTTGAATTAAATAATGTACTATTTCATTTATTTAACTTACCAACTAGTAATCGGATCCGCGCTCAAAAGTGTTCGAACCAAAAAAGAAAATAAAAACCGGTCTAGTGCGAGTCGGGCTACTCGCGCACCGAGGGTTCCGTACCACACCACCACAGAACACAACATTATTATCTTAGAAAAAAAAACTTTTTTTGTCCGGTACCTTTAGCGCGAGACCGACTCACACTTGGCCAGTTTTTAGTATTTGTTGTTATTCTGTAGAGTTTGCTCTATAATCACACTAAGTTTGACGCTTGTATATATTACCGTTTTTAGGCCAGTCATTTTACGGAGTTTTGTTAGGCGGGGTAGGGAGTAATTATTAATTGGACTTTTAAACTGTAACTGGCACCATTTAGTGACAAAAATACTATCCTAAAACAAATTAAAAAAATTTTGCTACGCAACATAGAAATCAATATTGTGTGTGCCAGAAGGCTTTTAAATAAATAATATTACTACCAATGCACTCATTTGAATTAGATTTAACAATATACATTAATTTTGATCAATAAAATAGGCATTAAAATTTTAAAAAAATGAGTTATTCATTAGAAAATACGAATGTATTTTTCAAACCTTCTAAGTAGGCAAAAATATTTACACCATGTTTGAAGTATGTATGATGGTAAAGCCTTAAATAAGTGCAAAAAAAAATTATCGTCAGGTTTTTTAGAACGAGATAATATCTATATTTTAAAATTGAAACTGTTGCTGTCGTAATTTTTTTTAAATTTTGGTACATTCCGAATCTCAAATTGGCTCTTCAATATTAAAGCGACAAAAAATGCAATTAGCAATTAGTCCCGGCTCAAACCGTAAAATGACTGGGCTATTTTACGATAGCACGTGAAGAAAAAACGTTGATAAAAACTAGTTTCATGTTGAGAACCCCCCTTAAATTTTTACTTTTTGACATTTTTATTATTTAGAAAATATTTAGAAAATTTCAACTATCTAGCTATTACGGTTCAAAAGTTACAGCCCTAAATAGGTAGGACAGACGGACGGACAGACGAACGGATGGACGGACGGACGGACGGACAACGTATGCTTAGTAATAGGGTCCCGTTTTCACCCTTTGGGTACGGAACCCTAAAAAGCTCAAAAAGTTTAACAATGCAAGACAGATTGTAGCAATGTTTCTAACCACATCGAAGGGAATTATGGTGTTGTTTTTGTACGTGGTTTATTTAGATGATCTTTGTTTATTATTTTGTCTTTTGATGTATAATATATCTAATAGCAATGCTCAGTGCATTGCTGTATGCAGATACAATTGTAACCGAACACCTCCAAATATTGAATCAAGCCACATGCCTCGTTAGATAGTTCAGCTTGAGATCTCTCCGGTTAACCGAAACCATGCATTACCGCATATTGCTTGTACAACGGGTTTAATGAATAAGCGCAAAACTTCATACAGCCTAACTGATTTCCATATAAATAATTGTATTGAAACAATAATTTCATTATTTTATTAATTCAAGGAAATAAAACAGTTATAAAGAAAATGCCATAATAAAACTAAAGCATCCTAAAACTAAAATATAATAAACAAAACAACTAAATAAGAAGGCAAAGATTATGTTGGAAGGTCGCTTCTGGTCGTACCTGGACCAAAAGTGCCCATTATACTGGCAGCGTTTCCCCGCTGCACCGCTAAGGACACTTGTTGGACCAGATAATATGAACCAGAGCGGGGGTCGCACCCTTTTTCTCTTAGGCGACGTCCCAGGTCCCGAAAGAAGTCTTTGGCTTCAGATCCCCATGGCCCTGCTGTCTCTACGGCGACAGGCACGAACAGGTAGCTCTGCTCCAGCACCGAATATCTGTCGTGTTTCAGTCTTGCCGCTGCTTCCGCTGCTGACCCGGCCACGCGCATTGTGCCGTTTAAATGCGACGCCGCGAATAATTGACACAGGTTGCGTCCCATAGTAAGCAGCGACCCTTTTGCCATGGCACCAAAGTTAATCCATCTGGCCTCTTTCCATCGGTTCGACTCTATTATTAATTATAAGTTATTCGCATTTTAAGTTTTCATGCAAAAACGATTTGTTATTATTTCAGCAATGAATGAGCAGGCGCTCATGCACACATTTTAAGAACCTTGTTTTGATAGTAAGTAGGGTGAGTGTGGCCGTGCGGTGGATTGACATAGAGTTCAGAGAATTTTAAATTATACAAACAAATTATTTCATATTTTGAAAAAAATTAACCTATATTAATCATTTTTTTTCGTACTGAAAAAAAAAAGATTTGTTACATTTAACCCAACTTTTTTTAAAAACTAAATATATTTATAGATACTATTTAGAGGTACCTATAAACATTTTTTTTTAGTTCTGTTTCATTTTATTGTTTTGTCGGATTAGATACAATAACATTGTGCTATAAAACATTGTATGTTCAAACTACAGGATATTACAATACAAACAACAATATTAATTGGTCCTTGACAAATTTATGCTTTAATTATTTCCAAGTCAATTGTAATCCACCTTGAGGTAGATTTAAGTGGATTTCAGTTCATAATCTGGCAATATCGCGCAACTTCCCTGTTTGCCAACTGTGACGTTATTACAACAACTTGCCAACTATATTGGCATTTAGCCAAAAACCATAGCCTATAAAATAAACATACACATTATCTATCTCCAATTCCAGATGACGAAGTAATAATACGGCGTCTCATAACTCAAGGGTTTAGCCTCGAAAGGGTAAAAGAGAAAATAGATAACTACTATACGGTGAAACGTAAGATGTCAGAGATAGTATGCAACAGGGACCCTTTGGTACCGCAACTGGATAAATGTTTAAAACAATGCTATTGGGTGGTGCTACCGAAGAAAACTCCGGACAATAAGAGAGTAACCATTTTCAGGTAAAGCCTTTATTTATTCATCGTCGATTTATTGTGTTCGTTTCGTCTGACCTCAAACGTTTGTTCAATGTAATCGAAACTCTTGTACTCCGAACTGTTCAATTATTCTACTGATTTTGGAATTGCTGTTTGGTTCCAGTCTTGAAATAGGCTTTCCCATTTCTTCCCGTGGGATGTGGTGTCTTTTGCAGTATTTTTGTAAGCTACAGGCCATCTGGTGAGCCTGAAACCCTGAATATGTTAAAACTGAATTGAACAACTGTACAGGGTGTAACTAGACGCCCTAGTAATATTGAAAGGGACGGTTTAGAGTCTCAACTATTCCTTTAAATATTACTAGGGCTTAATACAGGCCGTACACTGAAAAAAAAATGTGTTTACTTCAACCAACATCATGAATCCATATGAGCCTGTGAACGGCTTGTTCGGCTTGTTGTTACAACTAACCATCTTTTGTTTTTAGTAAACAATAATAACGTCATTTCAATTATTTTGGTACTAATTAAGAGTCTTAGTAGGCTCGCATGTTTTTCAGTGTAGAATGATGCGCGTGATTAGGCTACATCATGCCTTTAATCTCGTTCGTTCGCAGGCAAATAGAAAGAGAGTGAAGGCGCGACTATATCACGCTGTCATACTACGGTTGCAGTGCAGGTGTTCTGTTTGTCACAAGATCGTTATCGTGTTATGACTGTCTGTATAGGAAAAGTAATATTTTGTTTCTATTATCATCATATCCATTGTCCGCTGTTATTTAACTAACTGAAAAAGCAGAATCGCTAACAACTCTCGATTTGATACCGATTGAATCGGGTAGTTACACAATAAGACCCCTGCTGGTTCACCGATCAATAAGATTGGTTTCCCATCTACAGCTACAAAATAATGTTTAAAAAGGCAAACCGAAATGGGTCTACCGTTTCGGTTTGCCTTTTTAAACATTATTATTTTTATTTAGATCATTTTATAAAGACGGCTAAGAGAGATGAATGGAAGAGGATGACATATTGCTCCAAACCCTAATAATAAGAAGAGAGATGAGAGATGGGCAAGAGAATGATGTGTAAAATATCGTATAATTCTAACCCAGATGAAAGTCGTTTCACTTCAAATATTAATATTTGACGTGAAACGCCTTTCATTTCGGTTAGTATGCACTTGCAAGAATTGACCTTGAAGGTCACCAGAGGTGGTGTTCCCCCACCCTAATACTATCCCACATCCTCCGGATCCCGAATGTTATATTTGGCGATGCTAGTGTCCGTTCGGGGAAATGGCCGTTCGGGGAAAAGGCATAGCATATGGTCACGACTATATTCCCCGAGGGGGTAGTCAGAAATATTCTGAAACTTCAGAACATCCACGTTTCACTAGTAATACCGAAACTCCGTCCAGTGTGACGGGGAGTGAGCCCGTCGCTACTTGTAATGGACAGTAGGTACGATACATGCCTCGAAATTGAAGCATGCAGTTTTCCTCACGATGTTTAAAAAGGCCGGCGGGGAAAAGGCCGTTCGGGGAAATGGACGAAACCGGGAACTGGACGTTCGGGGACATAGTGGACGTTCGGGGAAAAGGACATAACTGACCTGATCCTTAGAAACGAAATAATTATGTTATGACAACATCGCTTATTACTTTGTGTCTTTGGTGTATAGCACCTACCGGCATTATTTTATTACCTTTATTGTGAGGATGGAAGCCATTACTCGGTACAAGACGTTTCACGTAGACAAAGCTACCTACTTCCCTGCGGGTGCGTCACTGCTACACAGCTGACCCGATTTTTTTAATAACAAATAAATAAAAGTCAATAATTTAACGAATTTGCGTCCTTTATTCCGTCTAAATATTCTAAATCAGTGAATTAGTTTTGTTTTCCGCATACTTCGGATACAATAATAAAACACCTGTTAAATGTCATACCCAGATGTCTACGACGTCTCGTCGGCCTTGCTTCATTTATTATATTTTACAAAACACAATAAAAATAATCTACATAATTATGTAGGTATGTCGTTCGTTATGGAATTAAAAATGCCAGTCACAACAAAATACATGAATAATTTACAAATATTGCTTTTTAACACGTTATAGCCGCGTTTTGCGGTTTTAAATCAAATAAAAAATATACAATTCTGTACCTAACGGGACTGGGACTCGAATCAACCAAGCCGGGGCTGGCTTGGTGATTTTCTCAACCTCTTTGGTAAGCATACATTACAATACAGTGGACGCGGTGGGTCTATGCTCGCGCGGTGTGCGGGGAACGTCGGTACCGTGCACAGGTAACTCGGTACTGAGACTAGCTACCCCGCCCCGTCCCCCGCTCACCGCGCACGATTGACCTGTCATGACCACCGAGCTGAACCATTAGTTTAATTAGACTATGACGTAAATGTCATTTAATGGTAATCTAACTGGTTTACAAACCAGTGGTTTATTTACCAACTGTGAACCAGTTTGACCTTTACAGTTTACGGATGAAATTGACAAGTTCCATCAATCTTTAATCTAAACTATTATAAAACTGTAACAGAAGTGTGTCTGTACATTGAAGATATTTACAAAAAAAAGATTACGATATGAATTTTAGATGTCCCTGATTCCAAATCACCAATTTTTGAATTTTTTGTCTGTCTGTTTGTTTGTTTGTTCGTTTGTTCGTTTGTTCGTTTGTTCGTTTGTTCGTTTGTTCGTTTGTTCGTTTGTTCGTTTGTTCGTTTGTTCGTTTGTTCGTTTGTTCGTTTGTTCGTTTGTTTGTTTGTTCGTTTGCTTGTTTGTTTGTTTGTTTGTTTGTTTGGGTGTATGTTTGTTCGAGTATCACGCAAAAACTAATGAACCGATTTTGATGAAACTTTTTTTGTTTGATAGCTTATCATCTGACTTAAAATCTGGTTTATAATTTATGCGGACGAAGTCGCGGGAAAAAGCTCGTTTTACATAAAATTAAAGCTAGACTAGAATATCGACAAGACATAAGTCTGAATTTTAATTGCATTTCTTTAATTAGTTTTTAAGAAAATTAATTAATATCAACATCAAAGATCCTCGATGAGAAGCTATGAGGAATAATAATATGATATTTCGATATTGGTCAAATAACGTTTTTCAGTTTGATGGTCTGAAGCACCCCATAAAGTAATAAATAAATTATAGGTATAACGCATTGAAATTGACACCTTGTATACGCGAGAATAAAATAATCAATTGTTCAGTAGTGCAGTATTAATATCAGTAAATAGAACCAATTCCTTAGTTAGGGTATTAACTAGTTAGAAATTCGAAGTGGCATATCAAGTAATGTACAGATACCGACAACCGCAGATCGCGTATCATGCTCTACCTCTGAGCTTCTAATATGGAATTCTGTTACTGCTTGTGCATCCTTCCTAATTCACTACAAATATCCTCGGAGAACTGCAGTGTAACTAAATTAGAACCTTATGTACTAGAATCTGATGCTTGAACATACAGTTTTAGGCAAATTAATCTAAACTATTATAAAACTGTAACAGAAGCGTGCCCTGACTCCAAATCAAACTTTTTTAGAATTTTTGTCATTCTGTTTGTTTGTGTGTTTGTTCGTTTGATCGACCATCACGTAAAAACTGTAAACCAATTTTGATGAGACTTTTTTTTTTTGATAGCTTATGACCTGACTTAAAATCTGGTGTATAATTTGTGCGGACGAAGTCGCGGGTTAACTCTAGTAGATAATAATAGTACACTATAGAAACAAAACTCCCGCGTTAAATATTAAGATTCCCCTTCAAAATGTCAAGATATCTACGAGATAGCGCGCACGAGCAACTTTTGTCTCCGCAACTAATTTGTCTCTCACATCAAGTCTATGAAAATGCGCGCATGTAGCGACGCGACTTTTCATACAAATCCTGTGAGAGACAAATTAGTGTTAGTTTAACCATACTTTCCCTTCTATAGTGTTCTATTATTAATTCATATGTTTAAGGATATATACTGAACAGTCCAGATCAGATGGTTATAAATTCTTTTTAGTTTGCAATCTTAGGGACCCCACCAGAACACAGGAAAAATATCGGGTCCCACCCGATAACAAGAAATATTTTTTTCACCTCACAAGCTCGGAAAGATGCAGAAAGAAGAATGTAATTTTTGAGTTAATGATTTTTCGTAAAAAGCTCTATAGATTTACTCTTTGTCTGTCTCTCTATTTTCAGATCATATTCTAACAACGACGTGTTAATAACTGACATGATAAAAGTGGCATTCATGATTGGTGAATATAGACTCTGGAACGATGACATGGGTGGAGACCACTGGATCTTCGACTTCAAACATTCCACTATACAGCAAATGATACAGTTTACACCTACACTGATTATAAAAGTTATGTTTTACTTAAATGTAAGTTTTCTTAAAATTTCACTCATCATTTTTTTTCCCAAACAATCATGATGGTAGGGTTTGGGGGAGACCGTATATCGCTGTCAAAACGTGAACTCATTTTCGAATTCAGAAAATGATTTTGACCTCAATTTTCTTTATTATTGAAACCACCACCCAACCAACACCTGCCACTAGCCACGCATCATCAAATAAAGAGTGTTTTGACTGTTGTTAACTAGTGGAATAATTAAAATGTAAATGGAGTGACGCTGCAAGTATGACGGTGGGCTGTCACGTATCTTCTTCTCTTGCATGTGGCTCCGCTATTTTGCAACGCTTCAAAATTGTTCTTGACCATAGAATAATACTTGAGATTAAAACACTAAACTGCTTGACATGGGGAACACAAAAGGGTCAAAATATTACTAAAAAATACACTTAAAATCTTAGCGTAGATCATGTACATTACATTAGTTTTTATTTCACTTCAATACATGCAGTATTTCCGAAGTTATGACGACGAGAAGTTTAAGCGCTTTTTAAAATTTCCGAGATTACGCGCGCTCACGCTTTGACGTCACACCCCGCGACACAGCGCGGCGCTCGGTCCGGTGCATTTTGTTTCGTTTGTTCGTCAAAAATTAGTTTAATTTCGTTTATACCTAATAGTGTGCTTGTATTTCAAGGAAATAATACTTTTACATTAATTTTATAACCGATTACACTAAAGTAAACCGTGTGGTGTGTAGAATGGATGAAGGTTTTCAAAAAGGCCAGTCGGATAATCTGCCAAGAGTGGATAGTTTGATGGTGGCACAATATTTTATGAAGAATAAGGATTTTACGGCTGCCGAAATAATAATATTTAATAATAATTTCTTGGACAATGTCACACAAATTAGCTAGTCACATTTAAAGTACCAGAATCTAGCCTGGACTTGTATTATGATGACTGAACAACGATATAGAATACATATATAGATACAAACATTCATGACTCGGGTACAAATATTCATATTCATCATACAAATATTTGTCCCTTACGGGATTCGAACCTGCGACCCTCGGCACAGCAGGCAGGTTCACTACCGACTGTGCTACCGGGCTGTCAAATTCGCGGAATAAAGATGAAAAGGTGTGTATGTTTTATGTAACCATTACCTACTGTCGGGTAGGTATTTGTTCAAGCTTAAACCTTCCTTAATGTGTGTCCGTGTGTATTTAGGACCTACATTATGGACAACGATTTAAAAAATCTAGGTAGGTACTCGCAATCGCAATCCACATCTTGCTCGTAAGAGGTTGTTGTTGTTGATGATTATTTGTGTTTTATTAGTTTAAAAACATCGAAATGGTCTTCACAGCAGTGCGCTTTAGTTTTAGGCCCTATTGCATCTACTCTTTTTATGGCCGTCATCCACTTCTTTCTCATTTTTGGGTCCTCAGGCACATAAAAAAAGAGTTTATCGGGTGTTTTCACAGTTGAATTGAAACACTGAGGCACAATACAATACTTTTTTTCCATTTTCACTGAAGAGAACTCGATGTTTACTGCACAGCAGCGAGCGTACTTGAGCGCGACTGACGAATGACCGGGGGTGTGACGTCATCGGCTAGTGGGCGCCCGCCCGCGTTTTTAAAAACCTTCGTCCGGAAAAACGCAATTTGATCCTTAATATCTCAGCCATTTTTGAAGATATAAAAAAAATAAAAACAGTTTTTTTCGTAATTTTTTGAACATTTATTTGACATGTAAAGTGAAAAACGTTTGTCAGACCCATTGCCGCGCTAGACGCAAGCAACTGGCCATTAATAAAGAATTTATAAAAACCTAAGATAAAAACATTTAAATCAATCATCATATTGTGTGTATAGACTGCCTCCGTGGTCTAATGGTTAAGAGCACTGGCTCTCGACACGGAGGTCGTGGGTTCGATTCCCACGGGGGACACCTAGTGATATGTCACTTTGTGCGTTTTTCCCCAGTTGGATGGGACATTGCAGGCTGAATCACCTGATTGTCTGAAAAGAAAAATGATTCCGTGCTTCGGATGGCACGTTAAGCCGTTGGTCCCGGCTACTATCTCTGGTGGTAGTAGTCTTTACATAAAAACCACGTCAGAGGCCGTAAGGCGGTCTGAAAAAACTCTGACACCAGGGCTCTGCCCACACGATAAGAAGAAGAAGCTATCTTATCTTGTTGTGGGGGCTGGCAAGCCAGCAACACTTCGACCCAGTGGGATCTTATGTGTTACACCCAATACGTTTTATTTTCTTCATGTTTCAAATACACAGTGGTCTCCCGGTTTTGGATATCCATCTCCGAGGAGTCTATCGAAAATCCAACAATTTTATAATTTTCAAATTTTTTCAGTACTGTTTCGGACCGAAAGTAGTAGGCATGCATTTAGTAAACCTGCCTTCATTCGCAACGGCTATAGTGGCTCTCTTCAAGAAATCCATGAAAGCGAAGATGGTGGAAAGGTTGTACACGTACGATAACTTTGAAGAGCTGTACGAAATAGTACCCAGAACAATATTCCCTAAGGATTACGGTGGCGATGAAATATTAAGTTGTCAGGAAATTGCAGGTAAGGAAAATGTTTTTTGCTTCGTAGCTACGAGTAAGAGCATGGATCTCCTTTATTCTAAAGCATAGAGACAATCATCAATTTACGATTGTAGTTAGTGTCTTTTGTCTTATGACAAACCTTTAATAGTAGAAGGACACGGAACTATAGATCTTTGTTTATTAGCCCAGTCATTTTACGGTTTGAGCCGGGACTAATTACTAATTGCATTTTTTTTCGCTATAATATTGAAGGGCCAATTTGAGCTTAAGAATGTACCAAAATTAAAAAAAAATTACGTCAGCAACAGTTCCAATTTTAAAATATAGATATTATCTTGTTCTAAAAAACCTGATGATCAATTTTTTTTGCACATATTTAAGGCTTTACCATCATACATACTTCAAACATGGTGTAAATATTTTTGTCTACTTAGAAGGTTTTGAAAAATACATTCGTATTTTCTAATAAATACCTCAGTTTTTAAATTTTAATGCCTATTTTATTGATCAAAAATAATGTATATTGTTAAATCTAATTCAAATGAATGCATTGGTATTAATATTACTAATTTAAAAGCCTTCTGAGACACACAATTTTGATTTCTATGTTGCGTAGCAAATTTTTTTTTAATTTGGTTTAGTATAGTATTTTTGTCACTAAACGGTGCCGGTTACAGATAAAAAGTCCAATTAATAATTACTCCCTAACCCGCCTAACAAAACTCCGTAAAATGACTGGCCTATATGGGGCTGTCCACATTTCCCTTGTCACTTTTGTGCTAGTGTGTGTGAAAAGTGACCGTAAACATTAGGGCAGTTGTCACTTTGGTCTATTTGGTCTCTTTTGTCCATAGTACTTGACACCACACACTCAAACACAAATGTCAAAAAAAGTGGACATTCTTGTAATGGTATGGCTCCCTCTATGCTTTTAGAATAAAGGAGATCCTTGCTCTTAGCTTCCGTAGTTAGGGAAAATTGTTTGAATTTGCAAAAACGACTTATTATCCCATACCTATCACTACGGAATGTGATTTTTTTTTTGGTCTACAAGGAAAACACCCTAGTAACATTTAAAAGGGTTGTTAAGGATGCGTTTCCACTGAAGTGGAGCGAAGCTGTGTTAAATCAACCAATCGAATAGCTCTATCTTTTCCTCGTTTATCACAATCAAGCCATTTTATCTGTTGGTTTTACAAATCTCCGCTCCGATGCGTTTCAGTGGAAATGCACCCTTAGACCATCACTGCGCACTGATGACACTGAACAACATGGAGATAACAACGAATTTAAAAAAAAAATGATCTGTCTTGAATCGAGTAGGTAAGTAAGTACTGCAGTTTTGTATGAAAAAGCAGAATCGTTTTATTTTTCTCGATGTTAGTTTCATAGTGAAAGTTGTTTATGATGGTCTTTAAAATTTAATGGGGTGGTCCTTTCTTATATTACGGATGTTTTGTTACACCCTGTATACATTTGAGTCGAGTAGGACTGCGGCAGTTTTGTATGGAATAACAGAATTTCTTCACGATTGCGATGTTCGATCCATAGTGAAAGTTGTTCAGTTTGATAGTCTGAATCACCCCTTTAAATACTTAACAACCACACCTAAATGATTTCGAACCAAAAACACTAATTAGGTACATTTAAAGTTCAACTATTCTAACCCCTGTTGACTTCACAAAAATCTTCTAATAGAAAGAAAGAAAGAAAACATTTTTATTTGCAAACAACAAAACACACTGACAAAATTATAATAATATGCATGTGCTCACGACTATATTCCCCGAGGGGGTAGTCAGAGATATTCTGAAACTTCAGAACATCCACGTTTCACTAGTAGTACCGAAACTCTGTCCAGTGTGACGGGGAGTGAGCCCTTCGCCACTTGTAATGGACAGTAGGTACGATCCATGCCTCGCAATTCAAGCATGCAGGCTTCCTCACGTTGTGTACCTTCACCGAAAAGCCAGTGGTGTTACAAATCGTACATAAATTCAGAAAAACTCATTGGTACGAGTCGGCCTGGGCGGGGATCGAACCATCGCCTCCTGCACGGCAGGCAAGGTTACTCGCCACTGGACCACCACGGCTTTTTTATTATAATTATAGGAACTTATAAAAACTAAACTAAAACACACAATTTAAAAATTACATAACTAAAAGCAGTGTGTGCCGCAGCAGCAAACAGGGTTACGACTCACGAGCTCAGCGCTGATTTTCTGTCGCACCCAAATGCCAGAAGTGCCACTTCCGAAACTCACACCCCCAAAATCGTGATCATGACATTTTCACTACTGATTTGAACGTGTGACTCTCAAAAATACCACTCCCGGCGAAAAAACGTACCGCAAACTTTAAAAATATATACAGTTTAACAAAAATTAATGTCATACTTTTCCAGATGAATGGACAAAAACAATCCAGTCGTCTCCGTGGAGAGATTATTTCATCGAGCAAGACAACGTTTTCACAGATGAAAAGAAACGAAAAATGCCAAGTAAAGCGGATGAGATATTCGGCGTTTCAGGTTCTTTCAGAAAGCTTGACTTTGATTAAAATTACTTATGATGTCGCTTATAGTTTCTTTTTAAACGTACAATGCTTTTGTACCTGGAGAGAGTTTTCTGCCGTAATTAAAAGACATTGCCCAATTCCGTTTTGCCTACAAAACTGGTAATTTGAATTTTATAAGAAACTAGCGTTTATTTGCGACTTCGTCCGCACAAATTATATACCAGATTTTTAGTCAGATCATAAGCTATCAAACAAACAAAGTTTCATCAAAATCAGTTCAGTAGTTTTTGCGTGATGCTCGAACAAACAAACAAATTCAAACTTCTTTTTTAAATTTACATTTCTATTATAGTAACGAGCTTTTACCCGCGACTTCGTCCGCATAAATTATATACCAGATTTTAAGTCAGATGATAAGCTATCAAACAAAAAAAGTTTCATCAAAATCGGTTCAGTAGTTTTTGCGTGATACTCGAACAAACAAACACCCAAACAAACAAACAAACAGACAGACAAAAAATCCAAAAATTGGTGATTTGGAATCAGGGACCTCTAAAAATCATATCGTAATCTTTTTTTGTAAATATCTTCAATGTACAGACACACTTTTGTTACAGTTTTATAATAGTAAAGATAGATAGATAGATATAGATAGATATAGATGCCATGATAGTAAAGGATAATTTCCATTTCCTTGAGAAGTATAAAGTGTAAGTGTTTCCTTGTTGATATTCCTCCTATTTTGTATATAATTTTAGCTATCATACTCTTTGTTTCGTTAGTTGTGAACTGATTTGAAACGAATAGGTACTGTTCGTCACGTGGGCAATGTCTTTTTAGACAAGGATTCTACAGGATGAAATGGCAATGTTTATTTTTGTGAATTAGAAAATGTAAACGTACAATAAAGCCTCACACAGGCGATTTCTAGAGCAGCGCTCCAAATGGCGGCCGGCGTGTCTCTTGCGAGCTCACCGCGATTCCAAAGCTGTAGCGATAATCTGGTCTATTCTGGAAAATAGCCAAGAAGTCGCTAGTGCGAATAGGCTGTAGGTAAATTGAAAATACGCGCCATTAAATGATAATATCTGAATGCAGGGCAAAGTCTTTACTACATGCTACCTGACAGTTTCCTGAAATAAGAAACAAGTTTTATTTTGATACCTACTCCAATAACAATAATAATATAATGACCTAAGATCAAGGACCTCTTTAATCTCTTTGATAATGGCTGACACCAATTGACACAAAACAAAAGATTCTGGCAAAGCAAGAGTTAAATTTAAATTAAAATAAGATTTAGTATCTTCTATAGGTATATAGGGTCCTTCTTAATATTATGCTGACATTTTGACGACCCGGTTGGTGTAATGGTTACCACGCCGGACTGCGAAACCAGGGTCCTGGGTTCGAATCCCGGTTCGGTCATGGATGTTTACATGTTTGTGCCGTTGTTGTATGGTTTCCATAATAAACAGCCTATTAATAGTGCTTTCTTGGGATCATTACAATGTATGTGCCTGTGAGCGTTATTTATTTATTTATTTATTAATTTTTTAAGGAGATGATCAGACCGTCATACTGAACACTTTCTCTATGGCACCAACATCGAAATCACGAAAAAAAGAAGAAAAATCAACTCTTCCATACAAAACTGCAAACGTATGCACTCGAGCCAAATGTATGCGACAGCATTTTTTTTTTCGCGATTTCGATGATGGTCCCATAGAGAAAGTTGTTCAGTTTAATGGTCTGATTTTACCTTTAAAAAAGTGTCAGCATATTAAGAAGGACCCTATATATACGCTTTTAAGACTTTGAATTCAATACATGCGACCTATGGAGAGAGCTATGCTAAGTGTTTCTCTGAGAGAACACATCGAAGTGATACGTTAGAAAACTAAAGTGGTTATCATAGCTCAGAAAATTAGCAAGCTGAAGTGGTAATGGGCTGGTCATATCTGAAAAAGAACTGACAACCGATAGGGTGTCAGAGTTCTAGAGTGGAGACCAGGAACTGGCAGGCGTAGTGTGGGACGCCCAGCTGCCCGCTAGACAGACAACCTAAAAAATATAGTTTGGAGCGACTGGATGAGGAACGCCCGAGGACAGAGTTTTGTGGCGCGCCTTGTTAGATGCCTATGTTCAGCAGTGGACGGTGATAGGCTGGTGATGATGACGATTCAATACATCCATCCACATATGGGCATAGGCTTAATTTATATTATCCTATTTCCACGGACCTAAAAAAAAGACGGACGGAATCTCGTCTAATCAAAAGTGAAGCACCCATTTATATGAGTGTGAGTGCTCTCGCCCTGTCGCGCGGGACAAAATGGCGGCGGGTTGTCGCACCTGCGCCTAGAACTGGTGCGTCTGTGTGAGTGTAGGTGCTTTGTAGAACAAACGAAATTGTAGCACCTTGCATGCTTCACCTCTTTTTAATGTGACATTACGTCCGTCTTTTTTTCAGGTCCGTGCCTATTTCTTACAATCCTTTGTTTATCTGATCCAATGCGAATCTACACCTATAATATATAACGCAAATCTTCCCCCAACAATTATGTTATTCGACCAAGAACACCTGTTCTACGAAACTCTCTATTGTGTTGTGTTATGTATTACCTGCCCCGCTAATTCCTTCTATTGTTAACATATGTACAGTTTGTAGGTACATGTCTCGTATTGCGGTCATGTTCGATTCGAGGACATTTAGTTTAATATAGGAAATATTGCCAGAACTTACTACAGGGTGTTAGGGTAAACAGTTTCACTACTTTAAGAGGTGATTGTATGTTGGTTGAGCTTGAGTGTGATACTGATCAGCTTTCCCAAGAAACCTATAGGAAATATACCAACCAAAATTTCGGCTTTCCGTACTAATTGCATGTTGTGCTCTTTTTGGAATGGGTAAAAAATGTTTAAATCGCGTCATGATCGTGATGTCACCGTGATCCTGATCGATAATTGGTCACACATATCCCCCTCTCTTTCTACCACGCGGCGAAAATGTATGCCTGTTCCTGCTGTTTCGTTTAAGCGGCATAAATTGTCGTGTTTGTGTACGATAGCGCACAATAAATGAATATTGTATTTTACCACATAAATGATAGTACTTTTATACTGATAATTAAAGCAATTCGTGCGAAATTATTAACCTTTCAGTTTTCACTTCTGCCGGTACTCCCGGAGTGCGACCCGTTGTTTTTTGATTTGATTTGACTAAAATCTTCTTACAGCGACAAACTGTAGGCCTACCATAAGTTTTCACTATACGTTACTACTGTAGTTGCGGCGCCAATTTTGTATGACAGCCCAAAGGGCACATGTAGCATTATAAGAGACCACTTTTGGTGTACACGGAAACTAAAGGCTGTATAAGATGGTGTTACAATGGTGTTAACAGCGCTGTTAACACCGATATAACTCTTATTTGGGCACAAGTTATACAGCCTAAGGTTCTATATTGGAATTATAATGGGCCACAAGGCATTATATCAGCTGCTTAACAGAATACGAGTGTCCTGTTATACAGCCTAAGGTTCTATATTGGAATTATAATGGGCCACAAGGCATTATATCAGCTGCTTAACAGAATACGAGTGTCCTGTTATACAGACTAAGCCCTAGGATTGGGGTTACTGCTATACTTAAATAACGCTTGAGGTTCTACATTATTCTTCGAGCATCAGCAGAGTGTGTACATAAAAACCTGAATTTATTTTATTAGTAGAGTTAAATTCTTTAAAATAAATTCCGTGAGTGTTGGTTATTAATGGCGTGAAGTGAAGTTTTATTGAGAATTTGTGATAACCTAGTTAAGTACACTTTTATAATATTAGCCTGTGAATACATTTGGGAATGCAAGTTCATTGTGAATGTTTATATGGTTTTATAGCAAATTTTTTACGCGCCTCGGAAATATTTCGTTTTTAATAAGAAATATTGTGAAAATAATTACACGTCAAAATATATGTGTACATTTTTTGTGTCTGATTTACATTAAATCATACAAAGTTTTATTTTATATTATAATAAATATGTGTTTCACGTGTAAATAAAAGCAGAAATCATTAGTAAAACATAAACAACACCATAATTTTATTTATCATATGGTTTAGGTTATAAAGTTATAACAAAATGGCGCTTTCTTAAGAAACCTATGTGAACTCTTATAATCCTGAATTAACGACTATGGCTGTACAAGAGTACACACCGGTTCCTCTATAACGCTTATTGCCGTAAATAAGAGTTCAAGTGAACCAATATGCAGCCTGTCGGCTTATATTAGTGTTATTATGGTTCACATCAACGCTTAAGCCATTCATGTGAACTACTTAAACGCCATTATGCACACTAAAGCAATATAGTGGTATTTTCTGTAGCCATTTTACTGCCAAATGCTGTATTTCTGAGTTACAAGAGTATCTCGGAATACTTTTGGTGTTCACGAGTGCTAATATAACACCTTTAAGCAGCTTTGAAAAAGAGGCTAATAACAGAGTTGAGGTGAACCAATATAGAACCTTAAGCGTTAAATCACTCTACGTGTACACCACTTTACTGCCAAATGCTGTATTTCTGAGTTACAAGAGTATCTCGGAATACCTTTGGTGTTCACGAGTGCTAATATAACACCTTTGAGCAGCTTTGAAAAAGAGGCTTAATTACAGAGTTGAGGTGAACCAATATAGAACTTTAAGCGTTAAATCACTCTACGTGTACACCACTTTACTGCCAAATTCTGTATTTCTGAGTTACAAGGGTATCTCGGAATACCTATGGTGTTCACGAGTGCTAATATAACACCTTTAGGCAGCTTTGAAAAAGAGGCTGAATAACAGAGTTGAGGTGAACCAATATAGAACTTTAAGCGTTAAATCACTCTACGTGTACACCACTTTAACTCTATTGGCTGTACAGTAGTTCACATTGACTCTTTTAAGATGCTAGCATTACAGTGGTATAATTCTACACCTTTATACAGCAATAATCATATTTTACTGCCTCTATAATGCTCTTAAGCAACCAATGCGATATAGGCTGTAAGAAGGCATTTTTGACAGCTGCTCTAACTCTGATCCCGTTACAATAGTATCCGTTCCTGCTCTTATAATGCTATTATAAAGACTAAAGCGTAATAAGCAGCTCTAAGTTCTCAGTTGAACCCTATTAAGTGTTAATTAATGCAACAAGTTCCGAGTTACACCAAAAGTGGTCTCTTATAATGCTACATGTGCCATTTGGGAGAATTAGTTCTCAACGTACCCGCTAGGAACGTTGTACGAAATTCAATACAAAAACTGTAGTTTACTGCAGAAGTTTTACTGTAGTTTACTACACAGTGTAAACTCACGGTTCTTTCTAGTAAAGTCTAAAGACAGCTGCCTCCGTGGTCTAATGGTTAAGAGCATTGGCTCTCGATACGGAGGTCGTGGGTTCGATTCCCACGGGGAACACCTAGTGATATGTTACTTTGTGCGTTTTTCCCCAGTTGGTTAGGACATTGCAGGCGGAATCACCTGATTGTCTGAACAGAAAAGTGATTCCGTGCTTCGGATGGCACGTTAAGCCGTTGGTCCCGGCTACCATCTCTAGTGGTAGTAGTCGCTACATAAAAACCACGTCAGAGGCCGAAAGGCGGTCTGAAAAAACTCTGACACCAGGGCTCTGCCCACACGACAAGAAGAAGAAGTAAAGTCTAAAAAAAAACGGCGGTAACCCTATTATTTACTTGTGAGATGAGAACTTTAATGTTCCCAATCCCAAGCGAGTTATTTAAAAGTACATCCGTAATCCGTTTACTCTAAAAAAATACATTAATTACCTCGTGTTAACTTTATTAAGTACTTGAACATTCATTATTTTGCAAATTAAATTAATAGGTCATTTTTAAATTGGGGTCAAGGGTCAATATGTTACCTAAATGGCTTCAAATAAAAATGTTATAGATGTGTGAGAACCTTTTTGAAGTAATTTTAATGCTCAAAAATTGTTATCAGTATAATGATCTAAAGCATTATTCGTCCGTCGTTGGTTGATCGCAGTTTTATGAAATGTGTGTGATTGTAGAGGAAAGTCTAAAGTGGTGATTGGTCCATGGTTTCTGCTACTCCTCCGTGAGAAAAAAGTCTTGAGTATAAGAAACTTTCCCAATCCATACGATAAGAATTCGAAATTGTGACTAAATGGACTCGAAAAGAGACAAAATTTTATCAAAAAATTAAAACCGCCTTCAAAAAAACTAAAAAGTTAAAAAATAATATTGCAGCCGATGACTTTTTCGTTCGCATCATAAGAACATTAATTTGTTTTATCGAAGTCGCTGTCAAGCCGATTCGCGAAAGGGCTTGCATTAGTTTTTTGGCTTGACTTGACACCGACTTCTATAAAACAAATTAATGTTCTTATGATGCGAACGAAAAAGTCATCGGCTGCAATATTATTTTTTAACTTTTTAGTTTTTTTGAAGGCGGTTTTAATTTTTTGATAAAATTTTGTTTATTTCACAATTTTCAGTGGTGAATTCATTAGTTCGATTTGACAGTAGTGCTTCAAATTAACAAATGCACTAGTCGGCACTACGATTTTCGAAGGTTCCCCTCGATTTCTCAAGGATCCATCATCAGATCCTGGTTTCCTTATCATGGGACCACCCTTGGGATATCTCCTTTCCAACAAAAAAAGAATCATCAAAATCGGTTCATAAACGACGAAGTTATCCGCGAACACACATCAAAAAAAAAAAAAAAATATACGGTCGAACTGAGAACCTACTCCTTTTTTTGAAGTCGGTTAAAAATAATAATCGTCAAGTTGTCGTCAAGAAATGAATTTGTTTATTTTTTCCGGAGACATTGACAAAGAGGTACACTGATGTGACAGAGAGTTCAAACACAGCGACAGGACCCTTCTTGGTACGATAATAAATTGGTACAAAATTCAGAGAAAGGTATACTTTATTGTAAATCAAAATAAGTAACAATGTCCTTAAATGGTCTAAAATTCCCATCATAAAGAGGTACACACATCGTATTCTGATTTTTAAGTTGAATTTGTTTTGATATATTACCAAAAACATAGTACCTAATAATCATAATCATAAATTCATCATAATCTACATAATAATCATCACTCTCATCATCATAATCATCGTGGTCATAAAAGAGAAAAAGTAAATGAAAATGAGTCAATCATTATTAATGTCCTAAAACCATCACCATGTAATGACTTAACCTCCGTATTCTCATTTGTTTCCTCGAATTCTGCCTCGCCCCAAAATCAGTCAAAGAATCCTCGACTCACCATTAAAATCTGTATCCTCAGTCATAATCTCAAGTTTCCTCGAGTTAAGTCGAGGAATTAATAACAGTGGTGGAATTTGAAGTAGTTTTTAGGGTTTTTATTTTCTGGTGCCGTCTAAAATTGCTGCAGAAGATATACATTATATTCCATAAAATCTTCGAAGTTCTTTATTATTTTACGCAAAACTTTGCTTCATCGACGTTTACTTATCTCGAGGAAACCCTAAGGTAGGACTCAAGCTGCCTTGAGTTTAACGTTTCATTCCTCGATTCCTTCTTTCTTGACTTTACGGAGGAAATGTCCTGAGTCATGGACGTTTTTAACGTTACACATAATATACACTCAGTTGCAGAAACGTTCATTAATGTCAGTTTTTGTCTTGTTGACGTGGTAAAGTTAGCAAGAGATTTAGTGGAGGATTAACTTTAATGAGCGTTGCTGCAACTGTCGAAGGAATTTCGAGGAAGCAACTAAAAATACGGGTTTAATACTGTTTAAGGCTCTTAATTAAAACTAATCAAACTCTAATTTTTTAAATGTGCCAGCAAGGTCGTGGATGTTAACACCTGGCCTTTTGCTCTCATCGGATATTTGTTTACTGCATCTTCTTAATTCTTCTCTTGTTTCTTCTTTTCTTAGTAATTCTATGTAAGTTTCTGAAAGAAGACATAATCAATTAGATAATTATTAGCGTGGTGCCTACCCGGCTTCGAATAGGATCAATATAATCCCCGCAAGTTGATATTGCGACTGGCGGCCATCTTGGTGACGTAATTTTGACGTAGTCGACTGTGCACCATCCGTACCGTTCGCAAGGTTAGCCCGTGCTTGATGACGTCACTCAGCGGTTATTGTGACAAGGTTCCATCGCAATATCAACTTGCGGGGATTATACAAACGGGTGTCGTAAGAGGTTGTTTTGCCGTTTTTTGTGTTTGAAATACCTATTTATGTAGATGTACACACGGCGACAGATCAACCTACCCATAGTTGAACTCTATGTGCATGGACAAAAGGTCGAACTATGGATAGGTTGATCTGTCGCCGTGCGTACATAATTTTGTCAATTTGCGATTCAAATAAAAATCACCAAAATATGTGGCTAAAAAACACGACAGATTATTTGGTCAAAATACTAAACTGCCGGTGATTTCGAATCACTAGATTAGATTTAAGAGGCTATCACAGTCCAGTGGCGCCCTCATCACATTAAAAAAGATTTCTCAATAAAGAAAGCCTAAATTAAAAATCCTAAAAAACCTATAAAAGTATTCTATGAAAATAGCTTGAAGGCTTTAGTAGTTTATCTGTTGAGCACTTTTTTAATTTAGGCTTTCTTTATTGAGAAATCTTTTTTAATGTGATGAGGGCGCCACTGGACTATGATAGCCCTCTTAAATACATTTAGCTTAGACAAAACGTAAGCTACTTTAGCTCTTATGCAACTATCAGACGATATGTTTAGCATAATGCTGACTCGGGCAAATATATTGTTATTCTGAGGTAGAATTAACGTGTGCAAAGACAAGCTTGAGTTAACTTGCTGGCTTGCACGATGCAACAATGCAATATTGACAGGTTTGTATCATAAAGATAACTAGAACACAATGTATAGATAGTGCAGTAACGTCCATTCGATATTTACGAAAATCGCTGGTAAAAGGATGAAAAGGAACCGCAAACTAAAACTATTTTTTAACTTTCATTGTAATATTCTTAGTTTATTCTGTAGTATTCTTAGTGTAATATTCTTAGTTTGAGAAAGGTTCATTTTTCCGTGGAAAATTACACGTTGGGCTTTGTATTTCAGCAGTGAAAGTGTTAACATATTGGTTAGAAATTATATCAAAAATAATATACAATGAAAAAATGCTAAGTAACAGTAGGTAGTTAGTAGTAGTAAATTAACAAAACATAAATAACGTAAATTAAGTAGGTATGTTTTCATCATCATCATCATCATCATCAGCCTATAAACGTCCCACTGCAGGGCACAGGCCTACCCTCAAGGAGGGTGTATGGGCATTAGTCCACCACGCGTGCCCAATGCGGGTTGGTAGACTTCACATACACATCAGAATTTCTTCTTCAGTGTATGCAGGTTTCCTCACGATGTTTTCCTTCACCGTTTGAGAGCAGTCGGTTTTACGTACATAAGTTAGAAAAACTCATTGGTACATGGCATGTTGTCCGTGCGGATTCGAACCCGGACCCCCATAATTGGGAGTCCATACCTCTCCGCAACGCGTCACATATGTTTAATTTATGTTAAAATAGGAGAAAAAAAAACATTTGACTGCCACGCCATAGATATGCCAGCAGTTTCTTAAAAACTGTTATAATGTCGTTCTGTGCTTGCTATAATATTTTATGGCCGACAGTGAATAAATCTACAATCTAAGCCCCTCAACATAACCCTTATGCCCACTACACAAATATCAAAACGGCTTGATTAATAGGACTTCTATTTAATGTACAGTCTGAAGTAATCATACAATCAATGCACGCTCAGTGAATCATGATGTGTAAATGAAAGTAAGAATCGGAACGTTTGCGTAACGGATACCTAAACAGAGTCATCCTATTGCGTAAGTAATTAAAATCAAGGACGTGGACTCTCTATTTTTTATAGTTTTTCCTTGCTACTTAAGGGGCGTCCGCCCGGTTTTGAGTAACTTTGTAACCATTTTATACATTAACTATGGCACTTTTTAAGCAGAAAACAAAACTGAACAATCTACAGGATATGAGAAGTGATGTGGTTTTTCTCGAAATCTATTTTAATTAATAAAACTGAAGAAACACGACTCCAAAGTCACCTCTTTTTTTCCAGTTGTAACCGTTTTACTCTTACATTGTTGATCGGAAGAATATGAAAATTTACAATATTCTTCACAATACAATATAAAATGATGTGGTTTTCTTATTTTTTGAAAATTCATATAAAATCATACAAGTTTTCAAAGAAAACGGAAAATTCTGACCGGAGCCGCGCAATTGAAGCGGGATGGCTAGTTACAAAAGTTTGCTTGTAAGAAAGAGAGCCTTGCAGATGGGAGGAGTAGCCTTAAATAAACAAAACACGGCTGTATTCCCTTCGGTAGTAGTCAGAAAGTTTGCTACAAGTATATTAGCAAAGTGGGCAGCGTTCGGGAAGCTATACAACGTGTTAATGAATTAACGCAAAACTAGAAAGTAGTTTGTTTAGAATCGAGAACAGAATCGAATTATCATGGTTTCAACATAGGTAATTTTTTTCAAAATATTAAATAATTTGTTTGCAAAATTTAAAAATTTCTGAACCCGATGTAAACACACCACACGGGCCCATTCACCCTACTTACTACCAAAACAAAATTATAAAAATGTATCCATGAGTACGTTAGCGCTTTCTTTCAGTGCTGAAAAGATAACAAATAATTTTTGCCTCAAAACTTAAAATGCGAATAACTTTAAATTTTAAGTATCAAAATAATGAAATTATTGTTTCAATCTAATTATTTTGTTATAAATCAGTTGGGGTGTATGAGGTTTTGCGCTAATTTATTAACACATTGTATACAAAATATCTTCTGGTCTAAAGTTTTTGAACAGTGTGTACAGTGATGGTAATATGATAGGTACTGAGAATTTGGTCGCTTACCTGACCTTGTAAAAAGGTCAAAGGTTAAAGTCACCCAAAGAGCAATGGAGAGGAGAGGACAGGACTTACCCAGCGAGATCGAATCAGAAATAAAGAGATTCGCAGAAGAACCAGGGTAGCCGATATAGTCCGAAGAATTGCTAAACTCAAATAGAACATTACTCGCAGAAAATAAAAAATATATCAAAACACCCAAGGGGGTGCTTCAGACCATCAAACTGAACAACTTTCACTATGGAGCCACGAGCAAAAAGAAAAAAAATCTGCCATCCAATACAAAACTGCAGTACCGACTCGACTAAGATGTATGGGACAGCTGTTTTTTTTAGGGTTCCGTACCCAAAGGGTGAAAACGGGACCCTATTACTAAGCCTACGTTGTCCGTCCGTCCGTCCGTCCGTCCGTCCGTCCGTCCGTCTGTCCGACCTATTTAGGGCTGTAACTTTTGAACCGTAAAAGCTAGATAGTTGAAATTTTCACAGAATGTGCGTTGTTACGGCGGATTTGTTAACAAATAATAAAAATGACAAAAAGTTAAAAATTAAGGGGGGTTCACAACAAGAAACTAGTTTTTATCAACGTTTTTTCTTCACGCTCTATCGTAAAAACAGTAATACATACAAGCGTCAAACTTAGTGTGATAATAGAGCAAGCTCTACAGAATAACAGCAAATACTAAAAACTGGTCAAGTGTGAGTCGGACTTGCGCTAAAGGACCCGGACAAAAAAGTTTTTTTTCTAAGTTAATAATATTGTGTTCTTTGGTTGTATGGTACGGAACCCTCGGTGCACGAGTAGCCCGACTCGCACTAGACCGCTTTTATTTGTGATTAGTGAAGTGGTCATAGGCAAGGATAGGCTTTATTTATACACTGCAAAAGAACCCTTATCTCGTAGACGCCTCTTACAACACCCAAAAGATAGTTAAAGTGTGAGTATATTTAAACTTATTTATTACTTTATTTTAACTTTTTTTTTTACTTACCTTTATAAGTTTCCATACTCGGCTGATCACCTCCATAATCATTGGGTAAGTATTTCTTAGGTAGATACTTGTATAGATCTTCAATTGATTCGTGGAACATAACTCGTTCCATAATCTTAGGTTTCAAGAACCGTTTGAAGAAGGTGACTAGTTGTTGGGCAAAATGATGTGCCCTTAATACATGTATTGCGTACACTCTCATACATATGCCTTCCTGTAAATATCAAAGGATATTATGTCACAAGATTATTGTCACATGGAGAACAATATAAATCTAAATATATAAAAGAAGAAACTGACTGACTGAATGACTGAATGACATAATGACTGACTGACATATCAACGCACAGCCCAAACCGCTGGGTCTAGAGAATTCAAATTTGGCACGTAAGTTCCTTATGAGGTCCAAGGGTGCATTAAGAAAAGATTTTTCAAAATTCACCCCCTAAGGGGGTGAAACGGGGGTCCAAAATTTGTATGGGGAAACAAGATTAGTTAGACTATTTTATTTGAAACTTCACAGGAGTACTCCTTGTAATAAATGAGTAAACACGTGTTTTAGGTTTTTTGAGAATTCAACCACTGAAAGGGGGAAATGGGGTGACAAAGTCTGAAAATCGAGATGGGTATGGTTTGTATGGTTTATCGGGTCGCTGATTACGAAAACAACCATGATTTTAAAATCCAACGTGGCGGACGTGAAATACCATCATCCCCTGTTGGGGTGCGATGGGGTTGAAATGTCTAAATATCATGATGGGTGTCGTTTTTATGGTTTTTGGGACGTTAATTGAGGATGAGTAGAGTGTGAGTAGAAGAGGTGCGAAAGTTTAACGTTTACCACACGTAAAATACCATCATCCCGTGTTGGGGTGAGATGGGGGTGAAATGTCCAAATATCATTATGTGTGTCGTTTTGATGAGTAGAGTGTGAGTAGGGGGTGACGTAGGGGGTGCGAAAGTGGTACGTAGAGGGGAAAATAGGGAGTAGATAGACTTTAATTGAGGATGATGTGAGTAGAAGAGGTGCGAAAGTTTCACGTTCTCCACACGTGAAATACCATCATCCCGTGTTGGGGTGCGATGGGGGTGAAATGTCCAAATATCATTATGTGTCGTTTTGATGAGTAGAGTGTGAGTAGGGGGTGACGTACGGGGTGACGTAGGGGGTGCGTAAGTGGTACGTAGAGGGGGAAGTAGGGAGTAGATAGGGGTGCGTAGGGATGCATAGGGTACGTAGGGGGCGCATAGGGGGTGCGTAGCGGGTGCGTAGGGGTGCTTAGGGTGTACGTAGGGGCGGGTGCGTAAGGAGTGCGTAGGGGGAGTGTAGGAGTGCGTAGGGGGAGCGTAGGGGGTGCGTAAGAGGGTGAGTAGTAGGCGCGTAAGTGGTGAGTAGGGGTGCATGGAGGGAGTGAGTAAGGGTGCGTAGGGCTGAGTAGGGGTGAGTAGGGGTGAGTAGTGGGTGCGTAGGGGTACGTAGGGGATGAGTACATGGTGTGTAGGGGTGAGTAGGGGGTACGTAATGATGAGTAGGGGTGCGTAAGTGGTGAGTAGGGGGAGCATACAGGGATGAGTAGGGGGTCTACTTTCAGAAATCACAAAAAACAATTCAGTGCCGCAAAAAAAAACATGAACAAGTCCTAAGTCCACGCGTACGAAGTCGCGGGCAACAGCTAGTAACTAATAGTAACAGTGCCGAACTTAATAGGTATGTTGAATTAAGAAGGACCATATTTCTGACAAATATTTATATTAGCTAAATATAAAAAAAAAATTGTTGGAATCTAATTCTGGTGGATTTAACTAAAATCTACTTATAACAAAATATTTTTAAATAAAGTCTGGTATAGGGTGTTTGGGTAAACAGTGGGGTGATTGTACCCATGATACTGAATAACGTTCTCAGAAACGTGTAGGTAAAACATTTTTTGACTTTTAATACAAACGTTCGATAAGCTGACTGCATTTAGTTTGGAATGTCCAAATTTTGTTTGGGTCTCTTAGGGAAAGTTGTTCCGTGTCATGGAGAGAATCACCCCTTAAAGTAATGCAACTGTTTACCCTAACACCCTGTAAATAGTTGTCACACCTACTACTAGACATTTTTTTCTTCGTTTAGTATAATGGCCAGCAAACATCTTGAGCAATGCCTTGACTGCGCAGAATAAAGTTTGTAGACAAAAGCGCTACTGCGCATACTTCTCACCTGTACGGCTAGCATGCCACCCACGACAAAGCGTTTAAACGAGAAAAACTGCGCGCTCTTTCTGGCATACGTAAAATTATAAGGATTGAGGCACATCTCGATTTTTGTCGTTTTCTCGGGGGTGGCATGCGACAGGGTCCACTTTTCAAGTTGTTTGCCGGACTGTAAATGATGAATTTTACCTGAAAAATTTGTGAGGCCCGATGCAGAAACAATGGATTTATTCTTAACAAGTGACCCAAGCCTGTGTTTTGTAAATCTACTACCCAAATGTCACCGATTGAGTATTCGTACCTTTGTCTTAAATCACCAAGCTAAAAAAAGTTAATTTTATGTCATTATTAAATTGTAAACAAGATGAAAATGGTTAGCCAGATAAATTTGGGCGTTCAAACGCCCAGAATTAGTATTAATATATAGTAATATAATACTATTATATACAGGGTGTACAACAAAATGGGACAGCTACTTAAAGGGGTGCTTCAGACCATCAAACTGAACAACTTTCTCTATGGGACCAATATCGAAATCGCGAAAAAAAATTCCGCTCTCCCATACAAAACTGCAAACATAACTCGACTGAAATGTATGGGACAGCAGATTTTTTTTTCGCGATTTCGATATTGGTCCCATAGAGAAAGTTGTTCAGTTTGATGGTCTGAAGCACCTCTGTAAGTAGCTGTCCCTTTTTATTGTACACCCTGTATATATACAACGTTTTAATAAAATAGCGCAAAACCTCATACACCCCAACTGATTTATAACAAAATAATTATATTGAAACAATAATTTAATTATTTTGATAATTAAAATTTAAAGTTATTCGCATTTTAAGTTTTGAGGCAAAAATGATTTGTTATCATTTCAGCACTGAAAGAAAGCGCTAACTTACTCATGGATACATTTTTATAATCTTGAATTGGTAGTAAGTAGGGTGAGTAAGCCCGTGCAGTCGGTTGACATCGTGTTCAGAAAATTTAAAATTTTTCAAACAAATTATTTAACTTTTTGAAAAAAATTACCTATGTTGAAACCATGATATTTCGACTCTGCTCTCGATTCTAAACAAACTACTTTCTAGTTTTGCGTTAATTCATTAACACGTTGTATATATACAACGTGTTAATGAATTAGCGCAAAACCTCATACACCCCAACTGATTTATAACAAAATAATTAGATTGCAACAATAATTTCATTATTTTGATTATTAAAATTTAAAGTTATTCGCATTTTAAGTTTTGAGGCAAAAATGATTTGTTATCATTTCAGCACTGAAAGAAAGCGCTAACGTACTCATGGTTACATTTTTTTATTCTTGTTTTGGTAGTAAGTAGGGTGAGTGTGCCCGTGCGGTGGGTTGTCATCGGGTTCAGTAAATGAGAAATTTTGCAAAAAAATTATTTAATATTTTGAAAAAATTTCCTATGCTGAAACCATGATCATTCGATTCTGCTCTCGATTCTGAACAAACTAATTTCTAGTTTTGCGTTAATTCATTAACACGTTGTATATAATAGTATTATATTACTCAACAAGCAACAAATAAACTATCAACACAACTTATCAAATTAGTTTTAAAATACACACCATTATACAGTTTCTTAGTAAGACATCCATGGAAAAATTACTAGGATTTGGGTCAGTAAAATCAATTACAGTTATTCTTTTCAGTTCATACAGTTTCGGTATGCAGGCATGACGACTGTAAAAGAAAAAAAGTTGTTGAGGCTGTATCCAGGCACGTATCCAAGGGGAGGCCCCCCCCCCTCCCCTTGGATACCTGCATAGGTGGGATTTATCCTCCCCGAAATCCGAATATTTGTATGGAAAAGTGATTACAGCGCATTCTTTTCAATGTTTTTCTATACAGGGTGTACAAAACACCCTAGTAATACTTAAGAGGGTGCTTCAGACCATCGAACCGAACAACTTTCACTATGGAGCCAACTTCGAAATCGCGAATAAAAATCAACTGTTTCATACAAAACTACAGTACCAGCTCGACTCAAATGTATGGGACAGCAATTTTTTTTTATTTTTTCTCAATGTTGGCTCCATAGTGAAAGTTGTTCAGTTTGATGGTCTGAAGCACCTCCTTAAGTATTACTAGGGTGTTTTGTTACACCCTGTAAATCTCCCGAAAATAAAAGTCACAAAATACAAATAAACATTTAAGGGTGTGGTTAAGACCATCAAACTGAACAACTTTCACTATGGGACCAATATTGAAATTGCGAAAAAAAAACTGATGTTCCATACTAAACTACAAATCTACTGAAGCTAAAATGTATGGGATAGCAAATTTTTCGCTATTTAGATCTTTGTCCCATAGTGAAAGTTGTTCATTTTAATGGTCTAAACCGCCCCTTTAAATATTACTAGGGTATTTTATATAAATCGTTACTCACTAAAAACTCCACATTTCATAGTTCGAATCTAAATTTTTGTCTCTGTCCTGAACTATTTCTGGAGCCAGAGCTCTATATTTGTAGAAACAATCAATTCTATGTTTTGTTTTTTCTCTAGAACCCTTCGCATTTACAAATACTCTTTCGATGAAATCTCTATCTGAAAACAAAAATTATTTCACGTAATTCAAAACATTACAGAACAAGGTACTGTTATTTCTTTTGAGATTGTTAGTTTGCTACAACTATCTTTTCAAACTTGCCGTTTATACAACGTGTTAATGAATTAGCGCAAAACCTCATACACTCCAACTGATTTATAACAAAATAATTAGATTGAAACAATAATTTCATTATTTTGATCATTAAAATTTAAAGTTCAGTATTCGCATTTTAAGTTTTGAGGCGAAAATGATTTGTTGTCATTTCAGCAATGAATAAAAGCGCTAACGTACTCATGGATACATTTTTATAATCTTGTTTTGGTAGTAAGTAGGGTGAGTGTGCCCGTGCGGTGGGTTGACATCGGGTTCAGTAAATTTTAAATTGTAAAAAAAAAAAAAATTTTGAAAAAATTACCTATGTTGAAACCATGATAATTCGATTCTGCTCTCGATTCTAAACAAACTACTTTCTAGTTTTGCGTTAATTCATTAACACGTTGTATAAGGTCTAACAAAATTAGCTGAAATTATTTTAAAGGGGTGATCAGAGCATCAAACTGAACAACTTTCTCTATGGAACCAATATCGAAATCGCGAAAAAAACACCTGTCCCAATTGTCCCATACGAAACTGCAAACATAACTCGGCCGAAATGTATGGGACATCTGATTTTTTTCGCGATTTCGTTATTGGTCCCATAGAGAAAGTGGTTCAGTTTGATGGTATGATCATCTTCTTAATATAGTTCCAGCTAATTTTGTTAAACCTTATACATTAAGAAAAATATCTAGAAGTTTTGTTTGTGACAACTATTTATTTTAGCAGACTTTACTAAACAACTTTTTGTTTTAAGTAAATAAATAAATAATCAGAATTATATTTTTAACAAATTTTCTAGTAACGTCTGCCATTGTCTAGTAAATTCTACTAAAATAAATAGTTGTTATATACATATACTACTAGATATTTTTTTGTGTAGCAAGGTTTACTTTTAGCAAAAAAAAAGTTTAGATAAATATTCTCATAATAGGTAGGGTACATGTATTTTCCTGCTCCAAAGATATTCAACATGAGTTAAAAATCGTTTAAACAGGTGCTTCTTAATATGCTGACACATTTTTAAGAGGTCCAAATTGAACAACTTTCTCTATGGGACCAACATCCAAATCGCGAAGAAAAAATCAGCTATCCCATACGTTATTTTGGCTCGAGTAGGTTTGCAGTTTTGTATGGAACAGCAGATTTTTTTTTTCGCAATTTCGAGTTCATGTCTGTGTACGTGTATGCTTGTGTAGAAACAGGTAAAAAAATTACCTGGTACTCCAGCATCAATCAAATGGGGTTGCTTCTCAAACCATTCTATGATAGCGTCAATGTCTTCCTGTATCGACGCCTCACTTAGTCCTATCTCTTTTCTTATCTGTTTTTTCTCTTCTTCTGTGTATGAGAACATGGGATGACATCCTTCTTTATAACAGGACATCTGAAATTATCATTCAGAGGATTGTAAACCTAGCAGTGTCCATACAAAAGGCGAAAACGTTTTAAACTTACTAAACCCTATCGAATTTCAATGGTTGGTATTGGTATTTTTTCCAACAAGTATTGACAAAAAAAAACATGATTGCATAATTATGTTTAAAACGTAACGTCAATTAAATTTATACACTCAGTGGCCTCGATTCGGAGTGTACCACGACTAAACTAAACTAAATGTATTCCTGTCACTTTCTAAAATAAGATTAAGAAAAGAGACAGAAAACTAACAGCTGACTTTAGTGCTGTCAAAGTGACGTTAAATGCGAAAAATAAGATGCCATCATAATGTACGCCATCTTATTTAAGTCGTTTAGGTTTTTGGGCGTTTAACGTCACTTTGACAGCACTAAAGTCAGCTGTTGGTTTTCTGTCTCTTTTCTTAATCTTATTTTAGAAAGTGACAAGAATACATTTAGTTTAGTTTAGTCGTGGAACACTCCGAATCGAGGCCAGTCTGTTACCAACTTTAACTAAGTTTACATTTTAATTGACCATGCGCACGTTCATAGAAAAGACATCAACGACACCATCATTATTTCAAAATGTTTTGAGTGCATTCGAGCATTATATTTTAGTGCTATATTTATATTCAGGACGTCGATTTCCACAAATATACCTAATTTTTAATTAAAATTATCAATTTCTCATTAGGACTTTAGAATAAATCAGAAAGCCATTTAATAATTATTAAATTAATTTAAAACAAATGAAATAATTATGTATTATTTGAATAATGTCGTCGTCTGATTATGTAAAAATTTATTTAAAAAAATCCAAAATTGAGAACAGATCTGTAAAACCTATCATTGGCATTCATTGGTGAAACCATAATGCTACGGCCACAAGTGCGTAATATTTAAAATTTACATTAAAATATAATTTTAAGACCTTTGCCCAGCAGTGGGACAAAGTAGGTTAAAAAATATATACCTACTTATTTTAAATATTGACGACGTAAAAGCAATACAGTAATGGAAAACAATTTTTAAAAATTGTCATGGAATAATAAATAAAAAACAAAATTATGTTCCTCAAGATAGAGATAAATAAAAAATCGTTTCTAATAATCGGCTGGGAACTGATATTTTCCTTTCTAAAAAAAAATTTATTCATCTGATCTGGACCATCCTGTAGATACAGCTTTTCTTCAGCTCTACAGGGTGAAATTGATATCATTAGTATCCTTTTAAACTAAAAGTCCACCTATCAAACTGAACAACTTTTAATACGGGAGCAAACCGATCGGAGCAACAAAAAATCTGCTGTACCATACTAAACTGCAATGCCTACGCGACACAACTGTATGCAACAGCTTATTTTTTTTGTTCCGATTGGTTTGCTCCCAAAGTAAAAGTTGTTCAGTTTGATGGGTAGACTCTTAGTTGAAAAGGATGCTAATGATATCAATTTCACCCTGTATTCATACATTAACAATAGCACAGAAACTAACACAATAGAAATATTATTAGAGTAAAATGAAAATAAAAATGAACTTACCTTACGACACGCACTTTTAAATTCTAACAACGTAATAATTTGTGAACGCACACGTCTGGCCGGTTATGTGCCGCGTTTTGAACTCCCAAATACTTCTATAGAAAATAATATACGAACATGCCTCGTTTCCTTTTGTTTCTTTTTTTGCAAATAATTAGTCTTTTTAGAAGTCTGAAAAAATGTATCGTCATAAATTTTAAGTACCTATAGTTACGAAATCGCATTATAATAGTATACAATCAGGTAAAGATACAGCCATATTTGAGCAGCACTATTACATTATGTCATCATTATCAATTGCGAAAATTTTAGATACGCGTATGCAAATTCAAAAAATTGGCATGCAAAAGACCAATGAAGGTGAGGGACAATTTGCGTTACTTTTTTTTATTATTTGTCCTAGAGTACTCATCATCATCATTTCAGCCAATGGACGTCCACTGCTGGGCCCTGTTTAATAAACGCGACAATGAAAATTTGACAATGACAATTCTAAGTACATTGCTGGTTACTAATGACGCTAAACTTGCAGTGCTTCATGTGTTTGTAGCATTCTCAGCAATTTACTCTGAATTGTCATTGTCAAATTGTCATTGGCCTCCCCCAAGGATCACCATAACGACCGGTCAATCAATCAATCAATCAAATATACTTCATCCGGTCCTGCCTCCGTGGTCTAATGGTTAAGAGCATTGGCTCTCGATACGGAGGTCGTGGGTTCGATTCCCACGGGGGACACCTAGTGATATGTCACTTTGTGCATTTTTCCCCAGTTGGTTAGGACATTGCAGGCTGAATCACCTGATTGTCTGAAAAGAAAAGTGATTCCGTGCTTCGGATGGCACGTTAAGCCGTTGGTCCCGGCTACTATCTCTAGTGGTAGTAGTCGTTACATAAAAACCACGTCAGAGGCCGAAAGGCGGTCTGAAAAAACTCTGACACCAGGGCTCTGCCCACACGATAAGAAGAAGATCCGGTCCTGCGCTGGCTAATTTTACTTTTTTGAATTGTTATTATCTGCGTGAAAATTATTTATTAAGTACTTAGTAGACTTTTCGACTTTTTCGTAAGAAATGTCTCCCTAAGATAAAGGACACTGGACAAAAATGTATGGCCACTGGTCCAAGAGCCCTCCACTATGGCACACCTGTGCCATAGTGCGTATCCTCTAACTGCTCTACCAAGAGACAGTTAGAGGATACCCTCCCTCGCACATGGTGTACAACGCATCAAAATGTTTTTGAGAAAAAAAAAATAGGGTTTTTATTAACATTTTTGCAAATATCTTATCGAAGCTAAGTTTACAATTTTATATAATACTAGTATTAACCCGCGACTTCGTCCGCACAAATTATATACCAGATTTTAAATCAGATCATAAGCTATCAAATAGAAAAAGTTTCATCAAAATCGGTTCAGTAGTTTTTGCCTGATGCTCGTTCAAACAAACAAACACACAAACAAACACACAAACAAACAAACAAACAGACAGACAAAAAATAAAAAAATTGGTGATTTGGAATCAGGGACTCCCATAAAGTTATTATACCTGTCGGAATAGAGTAACTGACATGAGTTGTCAAATGAAACCGTTTTTTGTGCATTTGTCGGCATTTATCGGCACCCTAAAACTTCGAGTTCTGTGTATAATTGTGAATCTAACGTGAAATCGTAGGTAATTTAATGAAATAGTGTTAGTATATTTCACAAAATAATCTTACGACTTTACTTTAGATTCACTAATTATTCACAGAGCACGAATATTTACCCAGTCGATTGTGCTGACAACTTCCCAAAAACGGTTCTATAGCCTCGCGTCACGTATCTCTTTCTATTATACAGTGGCGCCGCTAGGTACATCTTGTTCTCTCAGCTGTCAGTTCCTCTATATGGTACCTTTATGGGGACTCCTAAAAACCACATCGTAACTTTTTAATATTTTATTTTTTTAATATAATATTTTGTTAATATCTTCAATGTACAGACACACTTCTGTTACAGTTTTATAATAGTTTAGATGTCACGTAATGTAATACATAGATAGATGTAGTCATATTAGCTTCCAGTCGATCATACTAAAAACAAGTTCGATCCCCTTCCTAGGCTACCTTGTACCACCTGACCGTATGCTGTCACTGTCATCAGTATGAAAAGTGTAAGAGACAGAGCGATTACTAAATCCGTTTAAACCTAAATACTTTTTGATGCAATGGCTTGCATGCACAATTAGCTAGACTGGCGGCTAATTATATGAAATCACTCAAAATGATATAGAGACGTGGTGTACACTTTATGGAACCGAATATAATTCGGAACGCGCTCCATACAAACGAGGTCTGGTGATATTTTCAATATTAACCAATTAAAGCCAATGAAATTTCAGTTACAATCTAGAAACTAATCTCTATGTTTGTATTTGTATGAAGTCAGAGTTTCGTTAAAATGTTTTAAAGTTACGGAGAGATTTTAAATTAATCCTGCATTAAAACTGTATGTTTTACCGAAAATTTGACTTCATAGAAACCTAGAAATTAGTTTCCTAGATTGTTTCTGAAACATTTGATTGACTTCGTTTTTTGTTTTATTGAGGCTCATTCTAGACATATACTTTTTTCTAAGTGATAATGTAAGTTAATCACATTTTTTTTTTTTTTTGTTTTTTTTTTTTGTTTAATCTACAATCAGTCCTTGGACTATAAGTAGATTTGTGATCGGTAAGTGGCGTTAGTAGAGTGGGGACAGCGCCTCTGTTTTGACGACACAACGCTACTAGCGATCGTGCAGCTCTTGGATATTGTGCCGTTTCAGGCGTTTTGGGTAGCGCTGGCGGGTTAGTTTGACAGCCAGCTCATTCGGGTGGTTTGCAAGACGCTTTTGATACTTTACTGCCGTGGAGCGTACTTCCTCCTTGATGGTATTCATTTTCAACTGTTCATGAATTTCCCCATTTGTTATGAGCCAAATCACAACATAAATAAGAAATTGTTTGTTACTGTACTATTTAATTTAATAATAATTTTTGCGTGCTATGTCAATATACCAATGTTCCATGTAATTTACAATGTGTTGGGAGCAAAATAAAAAGGCTTTTTATATCTTTTTTTTTATTTAATCTAGATTATGATTGCCCAAAACTATTCCACATTTCCAGAGTTCTCGAGTAGTGACCGCGTACCGGAAAGCGCAGCAGCGTCGATAGGCCAACAAGGTTGACCGACGACCTTGTAGGCCTAGCATGCCACCCCCGAGAAAACGACAAAAATCGAGACGTGCCTCCATCTTTATTATTTTACGTATGCCAAAAAGAGCGCGCATGATGGTTTTCTCGTTTAAACGCTTTGTCGTGGGTGGCATGCTAGCCGTGCTGGGGAAGGCGGCTGAAACCTGTTGGACGCAGAATCTGTGCTGTTGGATAAGGGCAGCGCAGGACATAAGTCTCCCATATCCAGCAGTGGACGTCTATCGGCTGAGATGATGATGATGATCCCACATTTGGCAACGAAGATAGAATGATTTTATTATTGTACTTAGTAAAGTTTTGATGTTTCGCAAGGTCAAATAAATAATAAAAGAAAGAATAGTATGGATTGAAATTTATTAAATATAATAAATTAAAATAACCCTCGGTATTGCCCATATTAAAGTATATAAATAACTAATTATACATTACAATTAAACATCCGAAATTTTTTATAAATGATCTGACTACCATAATCCCATGCGGGAGTGGACAGAAACATTTTCACAGCATTACTATCAATCAATAACAAAAAATTTACCAACGATAAATTTTTTTTTAATATTGCTTTCGTTGCCACAGAATAAGAATATAATATTACTTCTAAAA
The DNA here is from genome assembly GCA_922987775.1 of Agonopterix subpropinquella. NCBI lineage: Eukaryota > Metazoa > Arthropoda > Insecta > Lepidoptera > Depressariidae > Agonopterix > Agonopterix subpropinquella. The sequence goes on from OV277712.1 coordinate 10,756,671, forward strand.
AGTGCACGATTTGAATTTATTAGGATTCACATAACGTCTTACAAAATGAGTCCGTTTTGTTATAATACCCCATTTTTGCTACCCCGGTCTTGATACGACCGGTTCTTGCTATTTCCTTTTTTAAATAAAAGTGAAATAATAACTTTATTAATCATACAATCTGTAGAGTGCACTCTTAGAAAGGTAAACAATAATATACGTTTGTTCATGTACTATCGATGCTTTCTGGATCTTCCTGGTCCAGTTGTTAGAATCATATATTATGATTAATAGGGTTTATCTTAGCTTTAAGACATCATGTGATGACTTCATTGAGAGCACAGGAAAGACTTTAAGACATCATATGATGACTAATCAACGCACAAAGTTTTGAAAGAGCCAGGCATCCCTGAATATTCTTCATTGAAAGCACAGGAAAGACTTTAAGACATCATCTGATGACTAATCAACGCACAAAGTTTTGAAAGAGCCAGGCATCCCTGAATATTCTTCATTGAAAGCACAGGAAAGACGGCAAGATTCATCTGTAGCTACGCCTTCCACGAACTTCATTGTTTCAACGTGTTCATCTGAACACAGTTCTTTGTAGTTTTGTTCTGTGAACAAAAAAAAATACTGTTTATTAAGGAAGAGTATCTATTACTACATAATAAAAGTGTCGCCGTGTGTGTACCGGTACACAGGGAAAAAACGGATTTATCGAAAATCATCCCATTAAGGAGTTGGTAACAGCATACCAGAATGCCACGTTCAGACGACCCGCACCCGCCCCGCGCTCACTCCGCGCTCACCCCGTGTCCTAAAATGCATTACTACTTGCAATTTGAGTCTCATTAAAGATTGAAAAAGTCGGGCGGCTAGCGGGATTCGAACCCACGACCTGCCTTTCCGGGGCATGTTCCTCTCCAACAGAGCTGTCGGCGCTCCACAGGCCAAGACGAAATTTTCAATCTATATTATCGTCTTTAGTCTTATGACACGATAATAAATCTCGTATTGTATTTTGACGAGCAGTCGCGGGGTGGGTGCGAGGCGGGTGCTGGTGCTCCCGCTAAATACAATACGAGATTTATTAACATGTCATAAGACTCAAATTGCAAGCAATGCATTTTAGGACGCGGGGTGAGCGTGGCGAGAATGCGGGTTGAATGCGTGGCGGGCGCGGGGTGGGTGCCGGTCGTCTGATGAACGGGCACAGGAGCTGCATCGCAGCGGATGCAGCGGACGGATTTCTTGCTTTGTATGGATTTCTATAGAAGAGGATAGCAACATTAAATGTATGTATGTACTGAGTATGTGTGATAGAAAGAAGACTACACTACTGCTTATGGTGGCCTCCTTCCTTACCACCGAGCGGGAGTGAAGTCAAAATGGGAAGCAGGGGGTATCAGTATTGTATGTAGCATTCTTTCTTACAATGGCAGTTCATTCATCACAGTCTTTACGTCCCAATGCAGGGCACAGGTCTACCCTCTGGGAGGATGTATGGGCATAAGTCCACCACGCGTGGCAGTGCTAAGCATAATATTGGCGCCAAGTGGGCACATTGTGGAGACTTAGCTGTCATTTTGTACAGAAGAAGAAGAAATTTTTCACCACGCTCCCCTGTCAGAGGGGGTTAGATTAAAAGTGGGAGGTAGGGAGTGTCTGAGCTAATGATAATTATAAACAAGTAGGTAGGTACCTGTTTTTTTTTAGTAAGTACCTAAAGTATTTCTGATCTAGGTTTAATTAGTTCCTAGTAGGTATTCGTGTATTTAAATATTCTTTTAATAAAATTGTTATCGTACTCATACCATGATTTGAATTCATAACTAAGCATTCATAAAGTTTTTATAGCTCTTTTAAAAATAAGTAGTATAGGTACCTTGAGAAAAAAATACTAACACACCAAAGCATTTTCCCACGCAACGCTTTCAGCGTCTTGTTGGCAACCTTGGACAAATAATCCAAGTTGGCAACGCGGCGTATCGCGGCAAGAAGGTATTTGCAAAAGATGGACCATTTGCAAATGGGACTAACTGCTACCACAGAAGATAATCAGTTAAGCAAATTCATGCTAGCACCCGAATCAACGCACGCACACAAAGAAGCGCCACGTACACGGTAAGCTACGGTACCTACTTCAGTAGGTACTGTTGCACCCCCCTAATTATCACCACTTTTCTGTGGAATAGCCGCGACTCTAACATTATCAACCAACGTGGCGCTGAAAGCACTGCGCGGGAAACGGGCTATCATCAAGCTAAAATAATGACATTAATCTCACGTATTTGCGATAAAAACTTATGCTAATTGCAGAGATCGCAATATATTACATTCTGATAAGATTAATTAAGGAAGTGTGCCTATGCTGACGAAAGGCCAGTTGCTGAGTTGACTGCCGGTACCTACTGAATGCCAGGTTAAACTGTGCATGCTCCACGCATTTCGATTTAATGAAGAGCTAAAACTATGGGTTCTAAAAGTTAGGTTAGCAAGATGCTATCGAAGAGATTAACGCGTGTCAAATCAGCAGTAGAAAGATGCATAATCTCCATACTAATTTTGACATTTTCTACGGCTGAAAACAACGTGTGATGTTCAAAAATCGCATTTCTGCTAGCGGACAAGCCGAGCATGCGAATCTAGCGTGCCGCGGTCGGCGAATGTCAGTACCTTAGTCAGAACCGAATCGCCAAAAGTGGTCTCATGGACGAGTTCTAAACAACACGTTTATAAAAAACATAACCCTCCTTCTGGCGCAGTTGGGTAAAAATTAAGCTCGTGCAGACATTCAAATACAACGTGTTAATGAATTAACGCAAAACTAGAAAGTAGTTTGTTTAGAATCGGTAATTTTTTTCAAAATATTAAATATTTTTTTATAAAAATTTAAAATTTTCTGAACCCGATGTCAACCCACCGCACGGGCACACTTACCCTACTTACTACCGAAACAAGATTCTTAAAATGTATTCATGAGTACGTTAGCGCTTTCATTCATGGCTGAAATGACATCAAATCATTACTAAACTGCAATGCCTACTCTACTCAAATTTTAATGTATGCAACAGATGATTTTTTTTTTGCTCCGATCGGTTTGCTCCCATAGTAAAAGATGTTCAGTTTGATGGGTAGACTCTTAGTTTAAAAGGATGCCAATGATATCAATTTCACCTTGTATAGGGTTCTTCTTAAATGCTGACCCTTTTTAAGGAGACGATCAGACAGTCAAACTGAACAACTTTTTCTATGGCACCAACATCGAAATTGCGAAAAAAAACTGTTCAATAACAAACTATACAATCCTACTCGAGCCTAATGTATGCGACAGCTGATTTTTTTTCGCGATTTCGATGTTGGTCCCATAGAGAAAATTGTTCAGTTTGATGGTCTGATCATCCCCTTAAAAAAGTGCCAGCATATTAAGAAGGACCCTGTATTCAGGCTGATGATAATGATGATGTAGAACCTTGTACTCCTGATCACATCGCATCATCATAGCTTATCGACATTACCACAGACATTACTGTGAAATAATCTAATTTTATTATTGTCTGACTTTGAACCTCATTCGAGTACGTTCTATTTAGTTTATTATTATATAATTTAAACATAAACTGTTGAGTTTTAATTAGTGTTGCTATTTTATAGTGAACGACAAAAAAACTCGAAACAAAAATTATCATTTGAAAAAAATATAGTACCCACCGAAATAATAAAACATTAAATTCGTAAGTACAAAAGATAAAAACAATGAAAACTTGATTAGGGTAAAAATAAAAAATGACAAGGTGTGTGAAAATAACAATAAAGCCAGTCAAGTGCGAGTCGGGCTACTCGCGCACCTAGGATTTCGTACCACACCCCACCACACAACATAAATATACTCACAAAAAAAAAATTGTTTTCCGCTTTTAAGTTTGACGCTTTTAGGTACATATTACCATTTTTATGATAGAGCGAGAAGATAAAACGTTGAAAAAAACTAGTTTCTGGATGAGGAACCTCTCCCCCCCACCCCCCTTACTTTTAAACTTTTTGACTCTTATTCTATGATGTTTTTATATGATGATGCGTTGTCCGCGCTTCAAAATGGCAACAAAAAAGTAAGGTAATTGCCCGGCTTTCTCATAGTCACGCGCCGTCTAGTGTACGGGCTACACGTCATGTTAGCGTATGACGCATCTATTTGTAAAACGTCATTGCATTTATTATTATTATTTGTTAGCAAATGCGGTGCACGAGTAGTCCGACTCGCACTTGACCGGTATTTATTATTATGTGTTAGCAAGTTCGCCGTAATGGTAATAACGCATATTCTGTGAAAATTTCAACAGTGTAGCAATTATTTCAGTTTAAAATTTACGGCCCTGTTAATAGGTAGGACTGTCCGTCTGTCGGACGGACGTTCCATACTAAACTGCAACGCCTACTCGACTCAGAATGTATGGATTTTTTTTTTGCTCCGGTCTATTTGCTCCTATAGTAAAAGTTGTTCAGTTTGATGGGTAGACTCTTAATTTAAATTATAATGTTATTTAGTTTTTCTTATTCTTATATATTACTAGGTACTTATTTAAAAAAGGATGCTAATGATATCAATTTCATCCTGTATACGTTTCTACTAAATTGTAAGATTAACGAAGCGAATCGAAATTTTTATGTCAGAATCATCACTTCCAGTTGTGTTATTTTGCTGTTTTTTACGTGTTCAATTAAAATCAGTGAATCATAGAATTATTAATAACCGGCAAACAACTTGGCAAAAACTTAGACTGCACAACACAAAATGTGGAGTGCAGCAATACTGCATCAGCGATACGGTTGAGATAATAAGTAAATAAATAACGCTCAAAGGCACATACATTGTAATGATCCCAAGTAAACTACCTAGGCTTTTTGTTATGGAAATCATACAACAAGGGCAAAAACCTATAACATCCGGTTTCAAACCCAGGGCCCCCGTTTGGCAGTCCAGTGTGGTCACCATTTCACCAACCGGGTCGTCATGGTGAGGTGCAGCTTCGATGCGACCGTGCGTTTTTTAGAAAATCAGCACTCGAAAGTGACACAAATTCCATAAAGTTTGGTATCATAGGAGTGCTACTGGTAACTTTCAAAAATAGCACTCTTGTTTTCCTGTAGCGATGCAGAAGCGCGTTCATGAAACAGACTACTGCATCGATGCAAAAAGTCGTCATATGGACTGTGCCCTAAAGCCTAACAAAAAAGAGTAAGAATGAACATTAATACGAACTAATAGAATTTTTGTGATGTTTACCTAAGGTAACGATAAAATGACTTGTAATGAAAATTATTAATAAATATACAGTCTAAGTCTATGTCTATGGTTTGAGTTCTTACCAGTAAGTTCTTTAACGGTCTTCTCGTTGCCGCCAAAATCTTCTGGCAACATCTCTCTAGGAATATAATCGGATATCGTATCTCGAGAACTGTGTATTTTTATTCTCTCTCTTAGCTTTGGTGACATTCCTTGTTTGTAGATTGATAGGACTGTATCGAAGAATTTGGTTCCACTTATGAAGTGCATACATTTCAATCTAAGCCCATAAGCTTCCTGGAAAAGATAAGATTGTAATTTTTTTTTATTTAGAATCAGATAAAAAACAAAAAATTTTTTGTTTCTGGTATGTCAGTAGTTATGAACACGACAAATTTTTATTTTATGCTTGAGTTCAGTTAAACATTTTAATGGGTTTTTACCGCACAAAATCTAAAATAATCGCAAATGCTGCGGTCAGAAGCAGAGTAACTTTTTATATAGATTTTTAAGTCACAAAAAATGCCTAGAACAGCTGTAAGGTAAATAATTAATGTTATAGTTTCCCCTCCATAAATTGTCAACAATTTTCATATAGCAAAGAATTGACAAAAAATTTCTTACTGCAAAGAACTGTCAAAAACAATCGATTTGATATCGAGCGATCATCGGCTCTTTACATAATATCATTCCTATTGTAAAAGCGTAAAAATGACACTTCCTCGACCCCCTATACGTCCAATACAATCAGTAAAACTCCTAGGCTGGTTGGTAAATATCTTGACCACGATAACAATTAAATTCAATGACACGCCATCAATTCGATGAAAGAAGAAGATAAACATGGATGAAATGAAACGTGGACGAAATAAAACGGGACGATGTGAGACTGGAACAAAATGAAACTTGGACGAAATGAAACATGGATGATATGAAACTTAAACGAAATGAAACTTGGATGAAATGAATCTTGGACGAAATGAAACTTGCTTATGGACGAAATAAGACTTTGATAATTCGGTACCAGTAGTATTCTCACATACATACACACATAAACTCACGACCATAATCCCTTTCGGGGTGGTCACAAACATTGCTTAAAGTACCAACTAAAAGGCGTAGTAATGATACTTACCAGTACTGTTAAAGCTTTGTGAACTGTTATAGGGTTTAGTTTAGAAATCATTCCCAAAGACATGTTTCTAGTGTCCAATATGTATTCGAAGCCAGAGTTGTAATCATGGCGGAGCATATATTCTACGAACTGGAAAACATAAATAAAATAAACTAGTAAATAAAAATAAAAAAACCAACTGCGTAAAAAGTGAACTTTAAATATAAATTGACATAATAAAACAAGTCCAGTAGTCTAGAATTCTGTTAAATAAATATTGAAGCGACTTTAACAGGGGGACCCATTAAATTGGGAAAATTTGATCCCGCTCCGGATTTTTGGGTAAAAACAAACATAACGTTATTTTCATACATATTCTTACTTTATTAATGTTACCTATCTCATCTCATCTCACTGCTATTATAAATGTGAAAGTTTGTGACGATGTTTTTGGTTCAATCACGCATAAACTTACAGAAATATAGACAGGGTGTAACAAAACCCCCTAGTAATACTTAAGGGGGTGCTTCAGACCATCAAACTGAGCAACTTTCACAATTGAGCCAACATCGAGAAAAAATAAAAAAAAATCACCTGTCCCATACAAAACTGCAGTACCGATTCGACTAAAATGTATGGGACAACTGATTTTTTTTATTTTTTCTCGATGTTGGCTTCATAGTGAAAGTTGCTCAGTTTGATGGTCTGAAGCACCCCTTAAGTATTACTAGGGTGTATTGTTACACCCTGTATAGGTCAGAAACTTTGGTACAAGTCATAACCAGAATATTATTCTCTTCTCATTGGATTACACAGACTGTAACTAAGAAATAAAGAGATAGTCTGAGCATTATACTTTATTATGTACAGTCACCTTTATTGATATGCATATAAGTACAACATATAACATTAAATTGTAGTTTTTTAAAGCGTATCACATACAGAAGGAGTCGAGGCGGCATCGAAGCGCAGGCGCGCTTTGGCGACCTTGACATACGGACGATAATAGTATACTAAGAATCCGAGCGGCCGGCGCGGCGCGCCCCGTTTGGATTGGTACCCGCGCGCCTCGACGCCGCCTCGACTCCTTCTGTATGCGATACGCTTTAAACTTTTCAATAATAGTATAAGCTTTACTTATAGAATTATTATTAAGCAGTTAATTTATTATTCTAGTACAGTGTAAACCCACGCCGTGGTTCTCTATGGTCTGCCGCTCAATTGGCTTATGCTGGTGTGGGGACCATAGTAAAGTTAAAACTATACAAAACACTACAAAAATTTAAACTGATTCGGTATTTCCGGTAATTGTTTCTCTAAATTGTGTTTAATAAAATATTTTGTGTTGTATTAAACTTTATTATTTACGATTTTGCGATACATTTGACGAAGAATAGCTCTGCTTGTAGAATACATTTCAATGCACGTGACTGTACATAATTATTCAATCATGACCATCTATTAACTTTTTCACATCGTATATACCTAGTTAATGTATTATTTTCTATTTATATAACAGTTTTCTTCTTATGTAATTACTGATAATTGCAATTTGTTATTCATTTATACTTGTTAATTGTTGACACGAGTAAGTAAATGCTTTCAAGAGTGTAGGTGCACATCTTTGAGCCTTTGACCTTCTTTAGTGAAATGAAGTTTCCCGTTTGGTGCATCTTTGACCTTCTTCAGTGTGAGATATAGCATTCCTGAATGGTGAGACTTTAGTGTGAGATGAAGCATTCCCGTTTGGCGAGACTTTGACCTTCTTTAGTGTAGTGTGAGATAGAGCAATCCCGTTTGGTGACCCTTTGACCTTTATTAGTGTGAGATTTAGCATTTATGTTTGGTTAGTCTTTAACCTTCTTCAGTGTGAGATGAAGCATTCCCGTTTGGTGAGTCTTTGATCTTCTGCAGTGTGAGATGTTGTATTCCCGTTTGGTGAGACTTTCGGAAAGTCTGTGCTGAATAATGATGATGATAATAATAATAAGGGTTTAATTCACACCATGGTGGCAGAGCCCGAAAGCGAGGAGGCAAGGAAATCCAGTTTCGTGGCATTTTAAACACATATTGCCGATTGAGGGTTCGCGAGCGGTCACGCGCTTCTCCGTGAGGTGAATCTACACTCGATTGTTCAAGTCCTCGGCCGCTCTCTGCCATTTCTGTGTGAAGTAAGCCTAAATAGTTTTCTTACCACTACACAATATCGATAGTAGTCTATAAGTTCCACGCCATCTATGTTGTCACTGTGAAACGTACATATGGCTACACGGTAGTTGTCTTTCGTTGGTTTCGGAAGAACACAAAGATGCCTGAAAAGTTGGAAATCGTCATTCATTGTTATTAAAATATTATTATGTAATTGCTATGAGAAAATGAATTTGGTACATCACACTTTTATAAAAGTGTATTCATACAGTGTTGAATACATTTAAACAGAACTAAATTCATAATGGAGCTAACATTGTAAAGGTTTAATGGTCTGAATAGAACCCCCTTTAATATGTTACGAATTTAAGTTTAAATGTGACACAATTTGGTATAAAACGACGTGTGAATGTAGATTTCAGGAAAAATCTGCACAAAAATGTAACCCTCATTCCGTAGTTTATTCTCTCTAGTATATTCCATTAGTTAGTCTCTTTTGTCTTATGATTATGACGTACCTTTAATAGTAGAAGGAGACGGAACTATAGGTATTTGTTTATGCGGCTGTCCACTTTTTTTCGTGCTAGTGTGTGTGAAAAGTGACCGTAAACATTTGGGCAAATGTCACTTTGGTCTAATTGGTCTCTTTTTTCCGTACTACTTGACACCACACACTCAGACACTAACGTCATAAAAGTGGAAATTATTGCAATGATATGGCTCCTATAGGATACTATATACAATGTTCTTGTATGGCTCTCTCTATGCCTTTAGGTATAATCTCTTTGGGTCAAACGAATTCGAAATGTAGGCCACCTGCCTACCTTTAAGATAAGGACTTTAAGGGTAGAGCCTCATCTAGCAGCACGGAATCGAATTTTTTCACGCTCTATCCTTTTCTGTCCCTCAGGAACGTCATTTTGCTAGAGCGAGGAAGGTCACTGCACCAGTGAAAAAATGCGATTCCGTGCTGCCAGATGAGATTCAACCCTGAATTGTGACAATCATCTGTATGAAAGTCATTAAGCGTCTGTATAATTGCAAACAGTGTTGCTGTAACATGATTTTACAGTGGCCTTCATTTCATATTGGTTAATGTCAACTAATGTATCATCTGTTTCACTTACATGCATTTGAACATGGGAATGAACTCATTTCTTATGTCGAAGTTTCTCATAAACTCTGGCATCAAGTTCCGTAGAGTGAATAGTTTATCGAGTCGTTTTTTCATCCGTTCTACGGAACCCTTGTTCGAAATAATGCAGCGTTCTAAGTAGTCTCTATCTGAAAATGTTATTTAAGGAGTTTTTGGTGGCAATTTTGGGTGAAAGGCTAAGAAAAACCCAGTAATCTGATTGATTTGGGTTTGGGTAGGTGGGCAAAAAATATTTTATTCGATAATATAAATTAACGAGCTTCTACCCGCGACTTCGTCCGTATAAATTATATACCAGATTTTAAGCTATCAAATAAAAAAGATTAATCAAAATCGGTTCAGTAGTTTTTGCGTGATACTCGAACAAACAAACACCCAAACAAACGAACAAACAAACAAACAAACAGACAGACAAAAAATCCAAAAATTTGTGATTTTGAATCAGGGATCTAAAAATCATATCGTAATCTTTTTTTTGTAAATATCTTCTATGTACAGACACACTTCTGTTACAGTTTTATAATAGTTTAGATTATATTACAACTTTCGAGATCTAAACTATTATAAAACTGTAGCAGAAGTGTGTCTGTACATTAAAGATATTTACAAAAAAAAAAAATTGCGACATGGTTTTTACCAATCCTTGATTCCAAATCACCAATTTTTGGATTTTTTGTCTGTCCGTTTGTTTGTTTGTTTGTTTGTTTGTTTGTTTGTTTGTTTGTTTGTTTGTTTGTTTGTTTGTTTGTTTGTTTGTTTGTTTGTTTGTTTGTTTGTTTGTTTGTTTGTTTGTTTGTTTGGGTGTTTGTTTGTTCGAGTATCACGTAAAAACTACTGAACCGATTTTGATGAAACTTTTTTTGTTTGATAGCTTATCATCTGACTTAAAATCTGGTATATAATTTATGCGGAAGAAGTCGCGGGTAAAAGCTCGTATATTTATATAAATGAAATTAAAAAACAATCCAGCAAGTTCATTGACGCAACCAAGAGTTAATAAACTTCTACTATTTTTTTGCATGAATTTATTGTATGTTAATTTTAACATTAAACAAAAAATATCATCATTTTTAGTACGTGAAATAATATTAATTTATCCCAAAATGCATACCACAACATACAACGTGCTACAACATTAAACATAAAAAAAAATCGTTATTTCAGAAGTACCTATAGGAGAAATACTATTGCAGCACATTACTGTGTATCGTTAATAATCGCGCTAAATAAATCTCCACTACCGTAACATGTATCGCGCTAATCATTTGACAACCGTTAGAGCCATTTTGAAAGTGAAAGGCTGTCACACAGTCACACAGTCACACAGTAAAGATGTCAAGTTTAGCGCGATACGGAATTCAGAACAGTTGGATAGTAAATGGATTGCAATGTGATTAGAACTGCAATTGGATTAGGATTGAACTTCGATGTTTTAAATAAACACGATTGGGAACTAGTTGCAGCCACATGTGAAATCTTAGAACATTTTTGTCTGAATTGACATGGCCGCCAGTGAGATGAAGCAATACCACAGAACAGGTAATAGTATACATAATAGACATATAGTCCTAGCAACACTTATACAAAAGTGTCCTCAGATTATTTGTTTGAGGGCAGCACTTTGGAATCTGCTAATTTTGGAGCATGGTTTTTATTTAATTTTTAATCTTCAATCTTGATCAGTCAGATCCTTTCTTGTCTAGAATATCAACAAAATAAAAACCGGTCAAGTGCGAGTCGGGCTGCTCGCGCACCGAGGGTTCCGTACCACACCACCACAGAACACAACATTATTAACTTAGAAAAAAATTTTTTTTGTCCGGGTCCTTTAGCGCGAGACCGACTCACACTTGGCCGGTTTTTAGTATTTGTTATTATTCTGTAGAGTTTACTCTATAATCAATATAATCATACTAAGTTTGACGCTTGTATGTATTACCGATTTTACGGTAGAGCCTGAAGAAAAAACGTTGATAAAAACTAGTTTCTTGTTGAGAACCCCCCTTAATTTATAACTTTTTGAAATTTTTATTATTTGTTAACGAATCCTCCGTAATAACGCATAATCTGCGAAAATTTCAACTATCTAGCTATTACGGTTCAAAAGTTACAGCCCTAAATAGGTAGGACAGACGGACGGACGGACGGACGGACAACGTAGGCTTAGTAATAGGGTCCCGTTTTTACCCTTTGGGTACGGAACTCTAAAAAATTGCATCTGATGGAAAACCATAAAGTGACCCTTTATCTAAAGCCAGTTAAACAGAATGAAAACAAAAACTTACCGAAATCTCTAACTAGAAAGTGATTTTGTTTTCTGATCCATTTTTCCAAAATATCGATATCCTGAATTAACTTATTTAAGTTTTCGTAATGAAATTCTTTTCGAACCTCCGCCAATTGATTTGAATTGAACTCCAAAATAGGGTTCGGGCGTATCTCTTCCATTACAGAAAAAAATTGACAAAAATTATAAAGACAACTATCTTTGTTTATAGTGAACTGGTAACTGATGGAAATTAAAACAACTAAAGTATAAAAACTGCATAGATTTACCCATACTATTTAATTTTAATAACTTTAATTAAGCAATTATTTATTTATCTATTACCAATTGTGTGTGTAAAAAGTGCCTGTGACTGACACTGAATCTGACACTCTATGTGCGTGCGTCGATTCAAGCGGTTGCACGAAATTGCTTTACAAGGTGTTACAAAAGTAAAAATAAACATTTATATTTTTCAAGGGGGTTGGTAAGACCATCAAACTGAACAACTTTCACTGTGGGACCAACATCGAAGTCGCGAAAATGAAAATCAGCTGTCCCATACATTTAGCTCGAGTACATTTGTAGTTTAGTATGGAACATCCGATTTTTTTTCGCGATTTCGATATTGGTCCGATATTGAAAATTGTTCAGTTCGATGGTCTAAACCACCTTAATGTTTATTTGTATTTTTGTAATACCTTGTATAACTTTTCTGTGGTGGTAGGTACGGAACCGTCCGTACGTGAGTCAAATCAAATCAAATCAAAAGTTTATTTCTGACTAATACTGGGCCTCTTTTTTAACCGACTTCAAAAAAGGAGGAGGTTTCTCAATTCGACCGTATATATATATTTTTTTTTATGTGTGTTCGCGGATAACTTCGTCGTTTATGAACCGATTTTGATGATTCTTTTTTTGTTGGAAAGGAGATATCCCAAGAGAGGTCCCATGATAAGGAAACCAGGATCTGATGATGGATCCCAGATAAATCGAGGGGAACCTTCGAAAATCGTAGTGCCGACTAGTGCGTTTGTTAATTTAAAGCACTACTATTAAATCGAACTAATGAATCTACCACTGAAAATTGTGAAATAAAAAACATTTTAACAAAAAAAATTAAAATCGCCTTCAAAAAAACTCAAAAGTTAAAAAATAATATTGCAGCCGATGACTTTTTTGTTCGCATCATAAGAACATTAATTTGTTTTATAGAAGTCGGTGTCAAGCCAAGCCAAAAAATGCAAGCGCTGTCGCGAATCGTACCGGCTTGACATTTTTGTTCAGCATGTATTTCTTATAAGATAATTTTTCCTTCTTTGAATAGTCAATCTAATTCGTTGTAAATTACAGTTTCCATTCCATTTTTATGAAATAGGGTCCTGGTTTGTGGACAAGTGACAAAGCACAAATGGACTTAATATATATACCTGAATATATCTGGAGTTGAACCCTGTTTGACTAACTAACTATTAAGGTTTGTTTAGGTTTCAACTGCATACCTAGGTAGGTACCTCTGCAATGCGGGCTTGAATTATCTATGTGTCAAAAGCAGAACTATTGTATATAATCTAGCACAAAATAATAAGGCTTTATTCGAAATGAGAACCGTTTTCAAGATTTCATCACAAAAGCCGTTACATACAAAAATTATAAGAACATGATTTTATTTTTCTTGAATTTTTGTAGTTATTTTGCTTTTTATGTTTTAATAGTTATTTGGGGCAGATACCAATCCAACATTCTTACAATTTATTACGCGCGTACCACTGACATTAAATACTTTTGATTGAATATTGAACCGATTGCAATGAAATAAAGCCTATAATTCAATCCTATGCTTTAATTCAAAACCTCATCCAAATCGGTTCAGAAGTTTTTAAGTGATGCGCACACAAACAAACAGACTAAAATGCGAAAAAGTTTCTTAATGTATCCTGAACACCCCCCTAATTATTTATTTTTCTGCAAATATCTTCAATGTTTGCTAAGTTTTACAATTTTATTAAGTATTAATTACTTACTAGAGTTTACCCGCGACTTCGTTCACAAAAATTATATATTACCAGATTATAAGTCAGGTTATGGAGCTATCAAATGCTATGCTTGGGTCACCACGGACTCTCGTACCTAACAAGTGTAGGCAGACTCCCACGCCATGCCACCCTTAACGACATCATACGTAGGTCTCTTGCCTCAGTCAACATACCTGCCACTCTCGAGCCGAAGGCCGAGGGCGATGGCAAGAGACCAGACGGGATGTCACTCGTCCCCTGGAAGATGGGTCGGGCGCTAGTGTGGGATGCCACCTGCGTGGACACATTGGCCTCGTCTCACTTACAGGGCACGAGCCGAAGGGCTGACGCGGCGGTGGAAGCGGCCGAAAAACGAAAGGCGTACTGGTACAGGGATATCGGCACCCAATACCACTTTATAGGTTTTGGTGTCGAAACTCTCGGGCCGTGGGGACCTAATGCACAGGCGCTTTTTAAAGACCTATCAAAGCGCCTGAAAGACTCGACAGGGGGGGACCCAAGGGCTGGCATGGCACTTTCCTCGCTCAACGGATCAGCTCAGCATAGCCATTCAGCGAGGAAATGCGACAAGCGTTCTGGGTACCCTCCCACAAGGACCGAACCTGCACCACATCCTAGGTTAGTTTAGTTTTAACTCACTTTATTTATAATTTTATTTAATGTTACTATTTTATAAATCTGTCGAATAAATAAATTAATACACAGCTATCGTTGCTACATTGTTAACATTCAAATTTATACGTGACCGTACTACGTACCTAGGACAGGGCCTCAATCGCTAAGTTTGAACGATACTACCAAAACAAAACCACAACCATAAACGTTACGTTATGCACAATTCGTATCGCGCAAATTATATTAACGGTAACGATTAGGCTTTATTTCTGAAGATACGTTGGCGTAACGTTTGATGTCCGTTCGATCAAATTTTCTGTATTGTGCGATTTAAACGTTCAGAAAAAAAATTCGCGATAGCTTTTTTACTTCAGCTAAACCAAATCTAAACCAAAACTAAACCAAAACCAAACCAAAACCGTATAAAATTGCGCAATTGATGCCCCGGATACAATTTTATTGTATCCGATTTAATTTGTATCGTATTTTTCCATGAAGAAACAATGCCTCAATTAGGTAACATCATCATTAAACATTATTTTCTCGAGATAAATCGTTATAAATTAATTTGTTTGCAGTGAGAACTTTTCTTATAATAAAATTATCTGAACGTGTTAGAACAAACCAATTACAAGTTATGTGTTAAGTAGTAGGTTCTTTATTTTATTAACTGAAGTTAACTTTGATCCGTGGAAAGTATATTAAAAGTTTAAAAATAATATGTAAGTAATAAGTTTCTGCAACATTGTCCGTCAGGAATTAAGGCCGGGCCCGACCGAGTGCAGCTGCAGGCCGGAAGAGAACAGCGACGAGACGGACTGGCTAGCCGGTCCTGCAACGATTGTATTTTTTTTAATTTTTTAACAATTAACTTAATATCACATTGTACAGTCATTGTTGATTTTCAATTTATCGGGTCAATGCGGTTTTGTTTTTATAATTATTTATTGCTTGTAGGTAGACCGGAGGCAAAAGTAACGTATGTATTTTATTTACGCCTTGATCAAAGTCGACTGCAGCCCTAGACAAAGTGCACACGCTTTCTATTCTACAAACGCTAATGCCGCAGCGTTATCGACGATAGAAAAACGACAGAATGCCAGACAATGTCACAAATTAGTGACAATCGCTAAAACCTGAATCTGCTCTATGGTAATCGTGTTCGATTTAAAAAAAAAAATTAAATTTGAAATTTCTGTCAAACGACGCCCGCCATTTTCTAGCGTTATCTAGAAGGTCTGCAGTGCGATTTTTGAATCTCATTTGCTGGGTTCAGCAGTTGAGAATGTCAAAATTACTGTGGAGATATGCATCTTTCTACTGCTGATTTGACTTTCAAAAATCATACTTCAGGAGTGCGATTTTTGAAAGTCAATCAGTAGTAGAAAGATGCATATCTCCATAGTAATTTTGACATTTTCAACTGCTGAACTCAGCAAATGAGATTCAAAAATCGCACTCCTGGTCGATCGCCAGGGAGCGTTCAAAACGAAAGCCTCACTGTCGACAGCAACTGTCAAAAACTGCATGTTGTTTAGGCTTTTTCTATTCGTTTTCGTTCTTTTCTACAGTCCTATACATTTTTTATAGTTTCTACTGTCGTTAACGCTAAACGAAAGACAACTTGTCTAGGGGCACTGGTCGATCGCCAGGGAGCGTTCAAAACGAAACGCTCACTGTCGACAGCAACTGTCAAAAACTGCATGTTGTCCAGGCTTTTTCTATTCGTTTTCGTTCTTTTCTACAGTCCCATACATTTTTTATTGTTTCTACTGGTGTTATCGCTATTCGAAAGACAACTTGTCTAGGGGCACTGTTAACTTGACTCATAAATGAGTTTCTGCACAGTGATAGTGAAGATATCTGGCTGCAAAAATGATCCTATCCAGGTGTTGATGTATGCTAATAGAATCGAGTTATTTTAGGTTAGATGAGAACGGGGAGAGTGATACTAATGCCCCTATACTATACCCTGGGGCAAAAGTAACACTATTTCAAGATAGTGAAACTCTGTTAAATCGAAAAGACTTCTCTAAACTCTGTAAACTCATTTCGATCTCGGTTCAAGGAGATAAACAAAAAAAAACCTTTTAAAAATAAAAAGCAGTAACATAAAATAGCAAGCCCTGCCAAAAACTTAAATAATGTATATTTCAGGCCCAAAAAACGGTGCCTATTTAAGCAAATATATCCTTGCTAAATAAAATGAAGTTAAATGCATTTCGTTTTTACCCGGTGGACTTCGCACTTTCCGCCTCAGAATTAGTTTTTACCAAAACACACTTGGCCGTTTTTAGGGTTCCGAAGTCAACAAGGAACCCTTATAGTTTCGCCATGTCCGTCCGTCTGTCCGTCCGTCCGTCCGTCTGTCCGCCCGTCCGTCTGTCCGCGGCTTAGCTCAGAAACGGTTAGTACTGGAAAGCTATAATTTGGCATGGATATATATATTAATCACGCCGACAAAGTGGAATAAAAAAATCTTGAAAAATATTTTTTTTTAGGGTACCTCCCCTACACGCGAAGTGGGGATGAAATCTTTTTTCCTCGTCTATGCCATGTTGTGGGCTATCGTTGGATAGGTCTTTTAAAAATATTATGGGTTGTAACGCTTACGAATAATCAAAGACCCTACTACGTCACTGCGGGAAGGCTGAGGTGAGGGGCGGATAAACCGTCGGTCACTTTTACCTGCGCCAGCACCGCGACAACACTGCGTTCACCTAATTCTAGCATATTGTTCTGATTATATTAGAAATCAGTTAATCTCAGTGCTGTGTGCCGATTTAATCTTTTAAAACTAATATAAATATTAAAATCAATTATTCCTCACCCAGTGGTGAGTGTTGCAATATTTTATTAATCTTAGAAATATAACTGTGTGCTAACTGTAGCTAATTAATCATTATAATCACCTTTAATACTTCATTATTTCATCAATTATAGATGCTTATGTTTGGTATTCTTACTGCAAATCATCTAGAAACTTCTATTCCTTTGTTCACTTATTTTATTGAGGTAGGTACCTACACCACCTACCGACATATTGTAAATCGTATTTAAATATTTTAGATTGTTAAGATTTCCTGCTTTAATTGATGCTTGCGATCAACCTTAATATTGTAATTATTTTGCACATGAATTTTCCCATTGCAATCAAAGGTATCCTTCTATAAAACCTTTCAGAATTGTAAATATTGTACTTAAAGTAATCTCCTAAACTATTTTGCTGATCTTGCCTGGACTGCAACATTCTTGATCGCTAAATTACCGCTGTAGGATTCCACGCTTTAGCGGCTTCATAATATTTCATCGAATCCGGATGTTGCAGTCACTGGGAAATTTCGGACTTTTCAAAAATGCCTAAATCCGGATTTCCAGGGACCCAGTTTAGGGCTACATCTATACCTTCTGCTGCTGCTGTCTGACGCTGCCATCTATTGCTGAAGCCGGATTCCGGACAGACCTAACCGGACCGGAAGGAAGGCTGATTTACCACCACCGGACGACGGCTGGACGTCCCACCCATTACCAGGGCAGTGGATCCTACTCTAAAGTATTCTGACAACTCGGCCAGTGAATTTACTCCCCCCCTGAGTCTTTTAAATAAAATTGTTACTTAGAACTAATAATCTCCTTTTATTTAAATTATATTAACTACAGATAACGCTAAACGTTACAGTGGCGCCCTCTGTATGTATTTACTGAGCCGTGTTGTTAGAATATATTTTGGGCATTTCTTTAGTTATCATTTGTGTTGGCTGCTCTAGTGCTTGATATCGTTTCATTGTAATTTTCTAGGATTCATTAACTTTGGATTATCTAGTTAATTATTACGGTTGTGTCTACCCACAATTACATAAATTATTATCCTTAACATTTTCTAAAAATAAATTTTCTATTCTTTTTAAATCCAAGGTTGGTGGATCAATCTAAGTTAATTATCGCAATGCTCATACCTATTTATAAATTAGTAGTTAGTAATTTGTAAATTGCAACACACACCCATTACTAGTGTTTGTCGAAATGACGTACCCTATCAAATATTTATTTTATTCATACAAAAAACTGAACTTGAGTACGAAGTAGGTGTTAGAAGCTACTAAGAGACAACTATGATCTAAATCCCTCTCTTTCCTGTGCTGGACCGGGAACTATAAAAAGAATACGCCAGCTGCATTTCTACCCGTGCATGTCGTAAGAGGCGACTAAGGGTCAACTAGGGTATTATTCCCACTGCATTAGGTTCTATTCACAATTTTTACTACACAAATTAATTTTTTTATCGTACCATCACAAGTTATTATTAAAACCCTAATGTTGTTTTTACCCAAACATATTAGTTACCTTCAACTTATTATTTTGTTATTTTTATACAGGACGACGTAATGTTCTATCCGTATTATTTATTATATACCTACACAATACATAACACTACACAATGAGCGGTTAACAACTCGATAAATAAGCCTTCGTTTGCTGAGCGGTTGGTGACTCAATAAATATGCCCTTTACCACAACTATACAAAAACTATATTATTTATTTATTCTAAAACTACATCATGCTTTAAAGATCTCCTATAGATTTCTTTTGAAGCCTACTTATGTAATTACAAGCTGTATTCTATAGTCTAAATGATATAGTTCTACAAACTACATCATGCCTTAGAGATCCTCTACAGATTTCTTTGGAAGCGTGCAATACCACTAACGTATTGCAAGCTTTATTCTATAGTGAAACTATTGTCAGTGTTAATTGCTCTAAACAATTAATCCGTATTATTTATTATATACCTACACAATACATAACACTACACAATGAGCGGTTAACAACTCGATAAATAAGCCTTCGTTTGCTGAGCGGTTGGTGACTCAATAAATATGCCCTTTACCACAACTATACAAAAACTATATTATTTATTTATTCTAAAACTACATCATGCTTTAAAGATCTCCTACAGATTTCTTTTGAAGCCTACTTATGTAATTACAAGCTGTATTCTATAGTCTAAATGATATAGTTCTACAAACTACATCATGCCTTAGAGATCCTTTACAGATTTCTTTGGAAGCGTGCAATACCACTAACGTATTGCAAGCTTTATTCTATAGTGAAACTATTGTCAGTGTTAATTGCTCTAAACAATTAATATAAACAACCACTATTCTCTATCTATCTATCTACATTTTTAACTTAACATCCATTAATAGCCTTGAGAGTATTCGGAAAGTGAAAATCCCGATACTCAGTATATCAGGACGCAGACCCACAAGCTGATGTGGTAACTGTCAGATTGAATGTAGGATGAATGAATGGTGATTGAGTGTTGATTGAAGTATGATAAGATTGTATGGATGTGTTATCAAGTCGCTGTTAAGTTACTTAGAGAGTTAGCGGATTTTTCTTAGCTAAAATCCTACTCTAAAGGAGGGGATATGTAACGCTTACGAATAATCAAAGACCCTACTACGTCACTGCGGGAAGGCTGAGGTGAGGGGCGGATAAACCGTCGGTCACTTTTACCTGCGCCAGCACCGCGACAACACTGCGTTCACCTAATTCTAGCATATTGTTCTGATTATATTAGAAATCAGTTAATCTCAGTGCTGTGTGCCGATTTAATCTTTTAAAACTAATATAAATATTAAAATCAATTATTCCCCGGACTGGGTGAGTGTTGCAATATTTTATTAATCTTAGAAATATAACTGTGTGCTAACTGTAGCTAATTAATCATTATAATCACCTTTAATACTTCATTATTTCATCAATTATAGATGCTTATGTTTGGTATTCTTACTGCAAATCATCTAGAAACTTCTATTCCTTTGTTCACTTATTTTATCGAGGTAGGTACCTACACCACCTACCGACATATTGTAAATCGTATTTAAATATTTTAGATTGTTAAGATTTCCTGCTTTAATTGATGCTTGCGATCAACCTTAATATTGTAATTATTTTGCACATGAATTTTCCCATTGCAATCAAAGGTATCCTTCTATAAAACCTTTCAGAATTGTAAATATTGTACTTAAAGTAATCTCCTAAACTATTTTGCTGATCTTGCCTGGACTGCAACATTCTTGATCGCTAAATTAACGCTGTAGGATTCCACGCTTTAGCGGCTTCATAATATTTCATCGAATCCGGATGTTGCAGTCACTGGGAAATTTCGGACTTTTCAAAAATGCCTAAATCCGGATTTCCAGGGACCCAGTTTAGGGCTACATCTATACCTTCTGCTGCTGCTGTCTGACGCTGCCATCTATTGCTGAAGCCGGATTCCGGACAGACCTAACCGGACCGGAAGGAAGGCTGATTTACCACCACCGGACGACGGCTGGACGTCGCACCCATTACCAGGGCAGTGGATCCTACTCTAAAGTATTCTGACAACTCGGCCAGTGAATTTACTCCCCCCCCTGAGTCTTTTAAATAAAATTGTTACTTAGAACTAATAATCTCCTTTTATTTAAATTAATATTAACTACCGATAACGCTAAACGTTACAGGGTTTTAAAGCAAAAATCCTCCTTCTAAGTCCATATTATATTGTAACGGGCAACTACGGAACCCTATCCTGCGCGTGGTCCGACACACACTTGGCCAGTTATTTGTTTATAAACCTTCCTTGGAATTTGCACAACAATCCACCAAAGTTTCATTCCCCGCAATATACGTTTGAGCAATTTTACTTGCCAGAAATATTACTACTTAAGTTCTACTAGGCATTCTCTTTAGAATAACAAATCGCCCTATGCCTGCGGTTTGTCAGATTTTCGTTTTTAAATGTATACAAGGTGCAAGGGTAAACATTACAGTTGCATTACTTTAATTTAGGGGTGATTGTACCCATGATACTGAACAACTTTCCCTGAACTTTCCCTAAGAACCCTATAGGAAAATCTTAAAAAAAAAATAGACTTTTCATACAAACTGTTGATCAGCTGATTGCATGTAGGGTAAGGGGAGGTTATTTCGCGATATAGGTAATTTCGTGATAATTTTTTAAACGTCTGCCGTGGCCTTTCCTGTAAAGGAATTGATTCAAAACCGTGTATGTGTGCTTGAGATAGTAGTATGATTCTCAGCTCAGTAGCTTTTGAAACAAGCTTGCTATGAGTTTTTTTCTCAGAACGAGGGGCAAAATCGCAATCAGCTGTGACAAATGACGACGGTAGATAATGAAATGAAGTTTTAATTGGTAAATAAGTAATATATTACAGAATGTGGTATTAAACTGATAGCTAAATGTTTTACGAACAGATTGACGTAAATTGTGCATTGGATTTCAATAATTTTTCATTCAAATATCCTTATGTTAGGTGTGCAATATTTTAAGTGATTTTGCAAAATTTTTTTGTGATTTGATCGAGGTATTTTGTCAATTAATTTTAACCATCTTAACGTAAAATTTTAGGGGCTATTTTGATTGTATGGACTTATATACATCTTTAATCTTGTATTTTAGTCTTTGCTATGCCTGAATGACGTAGTTTTTTTTTATCATGACATTAACTATTTACTAACTTCACTGGCCCATCTAAGCCAAGAGAAGAACCGGAAGTTGAAGAACCTACACAGAAGAAGAGGAGAAAGCTAGAAAAGAAAAAAGAAAATAAAAATCAGGAGAGAAGTTGAAAAAAAATTATGATGTTTGGATTTGTTGTATACAGGGTGTTAGGGTAAACAGTTGCATAATTTAAGGGGTGATTGTATCCATGATACTGAACAACTTTCCCTAAGAATCGTACAGCAAATTCGCAAAAAAAATAACTTTTCATACAAACGGTCGATCAACTGATTGCGTTTAGTATGGAAACTCTTTTTTTTTTGTTAATTTCTGATAGGTTTCTTTGGGAAAGTTGTTCAGAATCATGGGTACAATCAGCCCTTAAAGTAGTGCAACTTTTTACCTTAACACCCTGTATATTCTGAAGTAGCATATTCTGACATTGTATAATTAGTATAGAACAGACAATGCGAACAAAATCTGTGCACCAGGATCAGCAGTGCGGAGTGCGCACAGGGGGCGTCGCGGTGCAGGACGCGCCCGGCACAAGCTAAGTAAGGTTGAGCCAATTAGCTTAAACGTGTGTTACAAAAATATGTAGTCTTCTGGGTGTCGCCTCTAGTAGGTAACTCAATGTATTCTGAATGTCGACCGACATTGCTCCTGATGAAGATGACCTATACTTTATTGAATGACTGTGCTGAAATATAAGATTCATATGCAGGTGGTTAAGTATATAGAATATTTCTAGAAAGGAGTTTTACTCTATGATTAACGTATGTCGTTCTGTTCCTAAAAAAGAATTTTTTGAAAATCCTATGAATTTGGTCTATCACGATATTACCTATCCACTGTCACGAAATTAACATACCTTACCACGAATTTACCTATGTCACTTTATCACCAAGAAAACATTATAAATTTATGAATGAAGGATCTAGTATCAAACTGTGTTTTTCATAAAGTAAGATCAAATATATGCACAAAACTTTAAATAATATCCCATATAAATTAGTTAATCTTTATTTGAGTTATAACAAAAATTTCTTGGTATATCACGGAATTACCTCCCCTTACCCTAGTATGGAAAGTCCAATTTTTTTTTTCTGAATTTCCTATAGGATTTTTAGGGAAAGTTGTTCAGTATAATGGGTACAATCACCCCTTAAAGTAATGCAACTGTTTACCCTAACACCCTGTAGTTTCAAAGTTACATTGTCTCATAGATTTCCATACAACTCTTAAATTAATCCTAGCATTTAAAACTTTATCTCACAAATAAAAACCACAGAGATTAGTATCTAATCTAGATTGTGTTAAAAATTTCGTTGAGTTTGATTGGTTAGTATTGAAATCTAAAGAGAGAGAGGTTACACGCTCAGTATTTCATCAGTCTAGTCCATCAGTCTGGTCAATCGTAGAATGACGCCAGAATGACGCCAGAATGATGCCAGAATGATGAGTGGGTTACACGATCAGTTTCCCATCAGTATTTTATCATTCACAATGGAATGACGGAAATGATTATATTTAATTTTCATCAGTCTGGACCATCATTCCGTCAATCCGTGACCTCCCTCAAAGAAGAAAGGTTACACGTTCAGTATTTCGTCAATCTGGTCCATCAGTCTGGTCAGAATGATGGGAGAATGATCGTGTAACCCACGGACTGACAGAATGATGGTCCAGACTGGTGAAAATTAATTCCGTCATTCCATTGTGAATGATGAAGTACAGATGGGAAACTGATCGCGTGACCCACTCATAATTCTGGCATCATTCTAGCGTAATTCTGGCGTCATTCAACGATTGACCAGACTGATGAAATACTGATCGTGTAACCTCCCTCTTACTTCGTTTGTATGCAGCGCGCTCGGTCGCTCTACAAGGATTACGTCCTCCCAATGACTTAATTTTATATATTTCGGTAAAACGCCGAATTCTAAAATATTCTAGAAGGTCAACAAGATTGCTTTTGTGACTATATTTATTGTAATCTTCCTTTTGTAATATTATAATCGTACAAATCGTATATTTCAAAAGGATTGGCATAAATGGAAAACAAACTAGCTTTTGCCGACTTCAACATTAAATATACTAGGATGTGAAACATCTACCTACCTAAGTTAATATTAGAATTCATAATTAATAAAAACTTATAACGAAATAAGGAGTATAATAATGACGTCTACAGGGTGTAAATTAAAATAGGACAGCTACTTAAAGAGGTACTTCAGACCATCAAACTGAACAACTTTTTCTATGGGACCAATATCGAAATCGCGAAAAAAAAATCTGCTGTCCCATACATTTCAGTCGAGTTATGTTTGCAGTTTTGTATGGGAGAGCGGAATTTTTTTTCGCGATTTCGATATTGGTCCCATAGAGAAAGTTGTTCAGTTTGATGGTCTGAAGCACCCCTTTAAGTAGCTGTCCCATTTTATTGTACACCCTGTATATTTTTATGATTAATCTAATGCAAAAGCATAAAAGTTAATAAATTAATTTCTTTAAAGAAAAAAATATGAAAAATTTTATGGTTTTGGTCGTTTGTGGCACCTACCGAACATGGAATCAAAATTCTGATGTCATTTTGCAGACATCTGACTAATCTTGGTCACTTGATTCGATTTACCTTAATCATAATAAAAGATTACACGGAGTTA
Source organism: Agonopterix subpropinquella (assembly GCA_922987775.1). Lineage (NCBI taxonomy): Eukaryota > Metazoa > Arthropoda > Insecta > Lepidoptera > Depressariidae > Agonopterix > Agonopterix subpropinquella. The sequence goes on from OV277712.1 coordinate 10,781,452, forward strand.
AATCTCATTTTAGAGCCTGCTAGCTTCGATTAAGATTTACAAAACAACATCATCATGTCCTAGGAAAGATTTTTTTCCATCTAACGAGGGCAAGGTACTTTAAATGAATTCTTCTTTGAGATGGTATTTTTCCAGAAATGTTTTTTTTTAGTGTAATACTGATCGAAGTTTTAATGTTTAAACTATTGGAATAGACTGTACCACGATGACCACCTTTCCAACCTGATAGACTCGTTATAAACATAACTTTGAAAATAATAAGTTTAACATTCATATTTCTAATTCCAGTGAGTATAGACGTAAGTTAGTAAAACGATGGAGCGTATACCACAAGATAAACTGTTACACTTCAACCCTAACGCATTAGTGGAGGTGCGAAAAGATGCTGGTTTTGACAACCCTGAGGATCTTAATAGAGCGATTGATTTACTTGATGATTGGGTGAAGAAGCAGGAACATTTTGTCAAAAAGGATTTCAGTAAGTACATACAATATTTAGATTATTAAGTTTCAGAAATGGGGTATTTAAGACCTGACAGAAAGGTGGGACTTTTGAACAGCTGTATCTCCTAAACCAACTGACAGATCATATCAGTTTTTGTACTGTTCACAAAGTTATAGTGCACATTACAATAATATCCTATGATTAGCCTTGCAGCTGATCGTTAATTTTTCACTAATCTTTAAACGGCTGACACTCAGTTGCAGAAACTCTCCGTAAAGTAAATCCTCCATTAAATCTCTTTCTAGCTTTTACTACGTCAATGACACAAAAAGTGACAGCAACAGATTTAATGGAGGATTAACTTTACGGAGCGTTTCTGCAACTGAGCGTGTAACTCGTAAACCGACTGGAGTTATTCGGGTGTTAGGGAGAAACGCTCCGTAAAGTTAATCCTCCATTAAATCTCTTGCTAGCTTTTACTACGTCAATGACACAAAAAGTGACAGCAAGAGATTTAATGGAGGATTAACTTTACGGAGCGTTTCTGCAACTGAGCGTGTAACTCGTAAACCGACTGGAGTTATTCAGGCAGAATTGGTCCATCCCCATCAAAGAGATGCTCTACACCCTATAAATACCGAATCAGCGTTTTAGCTGATGATTAAAACAAAGTCCGTCTATTTCTTACACTAGTAGACTTACATCTTCGCATAATAGGGTATTTGACTGTGTGTAAAATAAAGGATCTATTGATAGCATCCGTATTGAATATAAATTTTGGAAACCAACTATCTAATCAGTTAAGAAAAATATTGGATATTTTAGGAGAAAATCAACAGATTGTTTTTGTTTACTTTAGTCAAGTGATCGTAAACGACTGTGATTGGCCGAATGGTTGATGATGATGACGTAAATTGCTTCCAGACATTTGCGTGCACTTTGCGTGTAGAGTGAATGTCGTACATAAATACTCCAAGTCTTTTATTAAAAACAGAAGATTTAGCCAAATATAGCCGTGGTTTACCAGACCAGTGTCCTGTAAGTCGAATCGAATTAAATATGGATGAAAAATTTGTAAAAGCCGACAGCGGAAACCTACCCAAAGTTGACGCAATAATGATAGGATTGTTTTTCAAAAACAATCCTGATTTGTATAGTGCTGAGCTTCGAAATCTGCGTATCTGCGTATACTCTTAATATTCCGTGTCTGTACAAAGAGTCAGGGCACAGCTAAATGATTTTGTTTCTTCTATTACAGGCAGAGGCTACTTAGAACGTGGTTTAATAATGGCTAAAGGATCACTGGAAATGGCAAAGATGCGTATGGATAAGATATGCACCATCAGGACAATTTTGCCGGAGTTCTTCGAAGATTATGATTATGAAAAAGAGTTTATTATTTCTAATTTGTAAGTATAAGGAATTATTTGACGACCCGGTTGTTGTAAAGGTTACCACGCCGGACTGCCAAACCAGGGTCCTGGGTTCGAATCCCGGTTCGGTTATATGTTTGTGCCGTTGTTGTATGGTTCCCATAACAAAAAGCCTAGTGCTTACTTGGGATCATTGCAATGTATGTGCCTGTGAGCGTTATTTATTATTATTATTATTTAAAAATATTCTGACGAATAAAATAAGGCTGTCTTCTTCTTATCGTGTGGGCAGAGCCCTGGTGTCAGAGTTTTTTCAGACCGCCTTTCGGCCTCTGACGTGGTTTTTATGTAACGACTACTATAGAGATAGTAGCCGGGACCAACGGCTTAACGTGCCATCCGAAACACGGAATCACAATTCTTTTCAGACAATCAGGTGATTCAGCCTGCAATGTCCTAACCAACTGGGGAAAAACGCACAAAGTGACATATCACTAGGTGTCCCCCGTGGGAATCGAACCCACGACCTCCGTGTCGAGAGCCAATGCTCTTAACCATTAGACCACGGAGGCAGTTAAGGCTGTGATGATGCAGGAAGATGATATGATCGGATTAACAAAATATGCTTTATAAAAGGGTTAAATATTCACTATAAAAATGCTATTTTTTGTTTGTGTTATGCTTTTTCTTCTTTTATAATTAATTGACTCTTGCTTGTGCGTTAGCACTGCATTTCCGCCAATTTATGGGAGAATCTATCCCAATCTCAGAGATTGTTTTTGGACACGAACAAGAAGAGATTGAGGAATGCGGAGCCTCGTGGCAGGAAAAAACGCGACGCGCGAAACTACGCGAGACGTGTGCTCGGGTCAGTTCCTACAACGTGACTCCTTTTTCTTCTTATCGTGCGTGGGCAGAGCCCTGGTGTCAGAGATTTTTCAGACCGCTTTACGGCCTCTGACGTGGTTTTTATGTAACGACTACTACCACTACATATAAGTAGTTGTTTTATGCTAAACATAATAATCAGTTAATTTTAATTCTTTTGACAATATACAATCAGGATTTTTCGATATTTTCTGGAGCAAACTTGTGGCGTTTGTCACCATTTTGTCACTTTATTGTTCCGTACTGTATTTCTCTATGGGACCAATATCAAAATCGGGAAAAAATCTGTTGTCCCATATTATTTATTTTTTTTAACGGGCATAGGCCCACCACACATTCCCACCGCTGTAACTCCTGTAAGCCAGGATCAACAGCGGCGACCATTCACAACACTAGACAATGAAGTCCAGCGAGCCCGGGGGATGACTATAATCTGTCTTGGAACCCGCAATGAATTAATTAAAGAAGATTCCATATTATATTTGACTCAATTAGGTTTGCAGTTTTTTATGAACCAGCAGATTTTTTTTTTTGCTATTTCGATGTTGGTGCCATATAGAAAGTTAATCAGTTCGACGGTCGGATCACACCCTTAAAAAGTGTCAGCATATTAAGAAATACGATTAAGAAGGACCTTTTATGCATATTTGCACATGCAAATGCATATATCCGAATTATTCCCGGCACACCGCTTTCCCGTTACGCCGCTTCCCGATACACCGCTTTCCCTTTACACCGCTTCTCTTTACAGTGATTCCCCCTACACCGCTTCTCTTTATAGTGATTCCCCCTACGCCGCTTCTACGTCATGTACAGTCTTATGCGGACACTGCATACAAAACTTTGAAATTGACAAGATGACGTCAGCACATGCGAAACCAAAGAAATTGAACCTTTCTTATTCGTAAATAACGAGTAACCAGTGCCACAGAATTGTCCGTACTGTATCTGGTAATATATACTCTTTCTTATACTGTGCCTATGTCTAGTGATGACACTAAAACGATTCTAACCGATATTCTGTTTTCTTTCAGAATACAAGTGATGTTACCAAAACAAACAAAAGATAACGAAAGAGTCCTTTGGATGAGGTGTGATAAGGACAGCACTACTTCCTCTATCATACACAATTTTTGCAGATTGTGTATCGTAGTAAGCATAACATTTTTATCATTTACCACCACGTCTATAATTATAGGTGTACCAGAATCTTAAACGAACTTAATGAGAATGCAACAAAAACTATACTTGAAGAAAATAAAAAATAAAAACGGTTCTAAATTTTAAATAATTCTGAGATCATCCGAAACGATTTGCTGGTGCACCTATGTTCGTAGTATATGCATGTATTTATTTATTGCATGTGGTTTTGATGGAACGAGTAATTTAGTGTTTGGATCAAAAAGGTTATGTTGCTAGTTTCATAAATTGTTCGGCCTGTACGTGAGTCCATCCGAGCCGAGCAAATCATAAAATTTAGTTTTAGCTTCATGTATAAAGAACTGTTTCTAGCGTCACATTCCTTGATAATGCCATTGTAGATATAGGGAAAAATAAAACTTTTGAAGCGTTGGGCAAAGGAAGTTTTAACCAGTGGAGTTGGAATATTAAAAACACGTCTTTTTAACCTACTTTGGTAATCTGGCGAGTTAAGGACCGACTTGTGGACAATGAGGGCTACTTTTAATATGTATAGGCGTCTGACACTCAGGACGCCGCCAGCCTCCTCGTACAGTGCATAATAATTATATTATTATTTTATACTTTCAGATGACTGAATATGGTAGGTCACGAGACTATTCAAAGAAGTATATCATAGTGAACGATATAAGAGAAATGAATATTGCTAATTTTTTATCCAAATTACAGTTTAATGACATTCGTGGAACAATTACTATATTTTTGGTAACTACTACCTATTTTTTATTTAGTCACTTTATGTTAACACATCCAACCGTGGAATCCAACTCGGCTGGGCAGTGTTCGGGAAGCTATGTAGTATCTTCACGTGCCAAACACTGCAGTGTCTTAGAACAAAAGCACAACCCGGATACAAAAAAATTAAAATTGAGAAGATGACGTCAGCACATGCGAAACCAAAGCAATTGAACCTTAACTCTTCTTCTTAAGTAACGAGTAACCAGTGCGAGGTAACCAGAGGGTAATAGAGGGAGTGCGGTAAAAAGTTGGTGGGAGGAAGGGAGTGTCCGTACTGTATTTAGTAATAGATACTCTTTCTTATACTGTGACGAAAGTTTTCGACCAGTGTGTGTTGCCAGTGATAAAAAATGGAACAGAGACGTGGTCGTTCACTCAAGGCCTCATAAAAAGGCTGAAAGTCACCCAAAGGGCAATGGAGAGGGCTAGGTTAAAAAAAATACTGTCTTAAATGATACAACTAAATCTGTTTTATGTTTTTAGAAAGGAAATGGAACAAGATTACAAGGAATTCACTTTGTGACGTCATCGAAACTAATCGACGGTTTTGTAACAATGTTAAAGCATATTTTGAGCTCGAAGCTCCGACAAAGAGTTCATGTACATAAAGATATTGAATCACTTTACGAGTTGGTACCTAGAGAAGTTATTCCAGTAGAATATGGTGGCGGCGAAGAGAAGTCGTTAGAGGAAATTAATGGTAATCATAATCTAAACTATTATAAAACTGTAACAGAAGTGTGTCTGTACATTGAAAATATTTACAAAAAAAATATTACGATATGGTTTTTAGGTGACCCTCATTCCAAATCACCAATTTTTGGATTTTTTGTCTGTCTGTTTGTGTGTTTGTTTGTTTGTTTGTTTGATCGAGCATCACGCAAAAACTACTGAACCGATTATGATGAAACATTTTTCGTTTGATAATAATAATAATTTTATTCATCATAAAAACAATACATGGGTAATATCGGTGTTCTGGCACTTAAACCTACGAGAGGTTTACATTGTGCCTAGCCTGACATAGATTATAGGTACAATTATAGTTACTAGCTAAGTGCTTTAAAAAAAACTACATACTTAAATATTAACCAGTGCGATATGCTCGGCCCCGTCTTAATAGCATCAGTTGTAAACAATATGTAGGTAGGCAGTCTCGAGTAAAGATAATAAGGTAAGTAGGTAAGTAATCCTGCTATGTATCGGAGACGGGCCGGGCAGACGACACGAGCCATCACAAGAAAAAAATAACCTGTTGTGCAGTGCGACTGGGTAGAACAGTATACGGGATGTTATTTTTCATCATGCGACAGTTTGTCATTATTTTTATATATTTTTCTAATTTTATGTAAAAATTGAGTGTGTCCAAAAGTTGTTCTTGTATCTGTAGGTAATGTATTTAGAAGGTTCGGTATGATATAGTTGGCTTCGGAACCTTTAGTGTCCAATAATTTTTTCCCTTCGGTTTTCATTCCCCCCCCCCCCCCCCCCCCCCCCCCTTTGGGTACGGAACCCTAAAAATTATAATTAAGAAGGGAGAGAAGAGTTGCTCGTTGGATTAGTGTAGCTTCGGTATTGGAATCGATCACCGAAAATAAAGCAACTTCAGTTCGGGTGTCTTTGTATGGGTTTGAGTGGTAGGTATTTCAAGTTTCGAAAGAAAGACAAGTAAAGCAATTTTTTTGTTTATGATCTGACTTAAAATCTGGTATATAATTTATGCGGACGAAGTCGCGGGTAAAAGCTTGTAATAATACAGGGTCCTTCTTAATATGCTGACACTTTTTTAAGGGGGTGATCAGACCATCAAACTGAACAACTTTCTCTTTGGGACCAACATCGAAATACTGAAAAAAAATCAGCTGTCCCATACATTTCCATTAGATTTGCTGTTTTGTATGGAAGAGCAGATTTTTTTTTCGATATTGTTGCCGCAGAGAAAGTTGTTCAGTTTACGGTCTGATCATCCCCTTAAAAAAGTGTCAACATATCAAGAAGGACTCTATAATATTTCTGGCCGACCCAGTAACGCCGGGGGCCTGCTGACTGGTGCGCTTAGCACCGGGAACTACACAGACTTACCTCTCTACAATCTTAGTCGCTCACTAGATGTTGCCGCCTTGTCGCTCCTTGCAAGCGGCCATTTTAGGGGGAATTTTGGACACAAACTGGAGACATTTGTTACGGTAGACGTCCCGAGTCTCTCCGCAATAACCCAGATTTCCCGACCCACCCAATTCACCCTCATTGCGCAAGTACTGTCCCTATTACAATAGTTTTTGCACCACGCGTGGTCTGTCTGTGAGCGTATTTGCATAATGCATTCAGGGACGAATCACGATTGGTGCATCCCATTTCATTTAGATAAATGTATCTCGAATGGGCCTCAACGCGTTGGACCTGTGTCCCCGCAAGCCTTTCAAATGTTCGGGCTATGACCCGTGAAATATCTGCTGAGGTACATAATAATATTAAATAGGTTGTCTTCAAGATGCAAGCTAAAACGATTTTGATGAAGGAGATTTCATCAAGATCAGTACAGCTGTGAAAAAGTACTGAAAAACTCATCCGAAATGTACGAAACAGCAGATTTTTTTTTGCACTATTTCTTAATTGGTGCCATAGTAAACAATGATCTGTGTGATAATCTGAAGCACCCTGTTTATATGTAGCATTTAAGTATACTTGGTTTCTGGTTGTATACACCCAAAAACAAAAAAATTGCTTTACTTGTCTTTCTTTCGAAACTTGAAATACCTACCACTCAAACCCATACAAAGACACCCGAACTGACGTTGCTTTATTTTCGGTGATCGATTTCAATACCGAAGCTACACTAATCCAACGAGCAACTCTTCTCTCCCTTCTTAATTATAATTTTTAGGGTTCCGTACCCAAAGGGGGGGGGGGGGGAATGAAAACCGAAGGGAAAAAATTATTGGACACTAAAGGTTCCGAACAAAACAAATCTTTTTTATAAGTTAATATGTTGTGTGGCAAAGGAACCCTCGGTGCGCGAGTAGCCCGACTTGCACTTGACCTGTTGAATTTTTATGTTTCCAGCTGAATGGGTCAAAGAGTTGAGTTCCGAAGAATTCAAAGAGGAGTGGAGGGAAATGTGCAGAGCTCGCACTGATGAGTCACGCAGACCAGCGGGGGCCTTCAACGAGGAGTACATGGGGATGCAGGGCAGTTTTAGAACACTTACTGTTGATTAAATACTTTGAAGCTAAATAATTATGTGTCGTGTGTTATGTGTGTAATTGTGTGTTATGTGTGTTATTTCGAATTTACTGTAAGAAGATCAACTAAGATTTTACTTTAGATTTGAAAAAAAAAATCTATTTTAATTATGTATGTTATACAAACTTATATCAGTACACACAAATTAAATCAAATGTGACAACATAATGGATACCATTATATTAAGCAATTCGAATAAATAATCCGTATAGTAAGTCCGCATAAATTATAATATACCAGATTTTAATTCAGATGATAAGCTATCAAACAAAAAAAGTTTCATCAAAATCGGTTCAGTAGTTTTTGCGTGATACTCGAACAAACAAACAAATAAACAAACAAACAAATAAACAAACAAACAAATAAACAAACAAACAGACAGACAAAAAATCCAAAAATTGGTGATTTGGAATCAGGGACAGATAAAAACCATGTCGTAATTTTTTTTTGTAAATATCTTCAATGTACAGACACACTTCTGTTACAGTTTTTTAACAGTTTAGATTAGAAGATTAAATTATTACATACAGATCAGTACACGGTATCAAAACATATTTTATTCCAAATATTTGGACATGCCGACCACTGGTACCTTTTTACTAAACTTTTCTCTTTAAAACTTTGCTACTTAGAAACATCATCATAAAGTCATTTAAGTACCTACTTACTATATGAACTTGCCATTTTTACCCAACTTTACAAAACTGCTTATATCTCGGAAACTAAATGCCGACCACTGGACCACAGCCCGGACACTGTATACAAAAATTTGAAATTGACAAGATGACGTCAGCACATGCGAAACCAAAGAAATTGAACCTTGTCTTCTTCGTAGGTAACGAGTAACCAGTGCGCGGGATAGAGGGGGTGAGGTAATAAGTTGGTAGGAGGAAGGGAGTGTCTGTACTGTATCTAGTAATAGATACTCTTTCTTATACTGTGACTGGACCCTTTCTGCTTGGACGCCCAGAATTGAATATACGATTGATATTTTATTTTTTATATTACTTCACACGATAGAACAACGATTTTTTGTGATTGGACCCTTTCTGCTTGAACGCCCAGAATTGAATATACGATTGATATTTTATTCACACGATAGAACAAAGATATTTTTTAAAAATATTTGCGATAGAATATCTCTTTAAAAAGTTAAGAACTAGAATAACCTACAACCGTTTATAATTACTGGATCTTTACTCACATATTCACCATTATTTTATCCAGTGAAAGTACGTAATACGGCACACGCACGCACTTTTCGGAGGTCTGGGCAATCGCGTTTCTCATAGAAAATATTTGCCTGAACCTATGGCCCCTTAAGCGCCTCTTTATGAATATTGTCACTCACCAATTTAAACTAAATGTATGGAATTTGTTCCGTACACACGGCGACAGATCAACCTCCCATAGTTGAACTCTATGTTCATGGACATAAGGTCGAACTATGGTTAGGTTGATCTGTCGCCGTGTGTACATAGATTATTTTATTACTTCGATAAAAAAAGTTATATTACATCTAAAAGGTCAACCAGACTGCAGTGCTTAGTGTCTATCTCAATAGTATTGGCTTAAATAGAAAACAAAATATTGAAGATATTACTTACTTACTTAGTATGCTGGCTCAGGGACACGAAGTGGATCTTGGCCTCCGACAACAAAGCACGCCATTCTTCTCTTTTCTGTGCCATCTCAGTCTAGTTGGGCACCTCCAGCTCCTCGAGATCCTTGGTAATCTGGTCTATCCAGCGATACCTAGGCCTGCCTACCGGGCGACGCCCAGAGGGTCGCCTCAGATATGCTCTCTTCACCGCACGATCTTCCCCCATCCGTTCTATGTGCCTGAGCCAGCGCAGTCGAGCAGATTTTATCTCTCCTAGTATGTTGGGAGTGGAAACTATGTCTTCTATTTCCCTATTTTTCCTTATGCGCCAACTCCCATCTTCGTTCTTAGTCGGTCCCAGAATCTTTCGGAAGATTTTCCGTTCGGCCACTAAAAGCTTATTTTCCTCTTTCAATATCAGTGTCCAGGCATCGCATCCGTACATTAAGATCGGTCTAATGACAGTTTTGTACACACGTATCTTAGTCGGTCTGCTTAATAGTTTGGACACTAAGACCTTATGAAGGGCTGTGGCGCATCTTAGGGCATTTTGTACTCGGATGTCTATCTCCTCTTCTCGTTGGTTAGAGTCTGTTACAGTGCACCCAAGGTATTTAAATTTGTCTACTCCTTTATATATTGTACTATTGACGTTGAGGTCCCTTCTTTTGACTCTCCGAACTTTGTATCTTTTCATAAGAAGATATTCTGCCTTTTCCCGGCTGATTCTAAGACCAACTTTTTCACCTTCTCCTTCCAGCACATCAATCATGGCTTTAACATCTCTCTCGTATTGTCCCAGTATGGCCAGGTCGTCAGCATACCCAATGAACTGAACTGAAGATATTCAATTAAATAAATATATTTTAATAAAGATAATATGACGTGGTCGCATGTGAAACAGCAAATTCACAAGTTTTATTTTATGTTATGCATTGTTTCTTAAAAACATAACTATCACAATATCACTTACAGTCACAATGCGGAAATTTTACGATATCTTATCACCGTCATCATCATCTCAGCCAATGGACGTCCACTGCTGGAAATAAGCCTCCCCCAAGGATCGCCATAACGACTGGTCGTGCGCTGCCCTCATCCAACGGGTTCCCGCCGCCTTCACCAGGTCGTCGGTCCGCCGTGTAGGGTGGACCTACCCACGCTGCGCTTTCCGGTACGCGGTTTCCCTGCGATATCGAAACAGAAATGAAGAAATTCGCAGAAGAACCAGAGTAGCTGACATATCCCAAAGAATTGCTAAACTAAAGTGGCAGTGGGCGTGGCACATTGCTCGCAGAACCGATGGCCGATGGGGCCGAAAAGTTCTCGAGTGGTGATATCTTATATCATCTCAAATAACAATCAATTATTATAATCTCAAAAAACACCGAAAACTCACCTTCTCATCCAAAAGCCCAACCTGATGCACCAATCTTAATACTGGATTTCATGTTGCATATTTGACAATTAAATCCAAACTAACCCTATGCAAAACGTCTTTTTCAAAACTTCATCCAAATCGGTTCAGTAGTTTTTAAGTGATGCGTGCATACACAAACAGACAAAAAGAATTAATTTGTTTGCAAATACCTTTAATGTAATGTAATAGATTTGTACACCAAAAATATATAGCAAGAAAAACAGAAAAAAAAGAACGATCAATATAACTAGCCATAATTCAATTCATTCATTCGTCACAATCCAGAATATATCTCATTTAGATTTTTTCTATGGGCTAGAATAGGTAACCATGTTTTTAATTAGGTACTACGCAATTATTAAAAAACGAGCTTTTACCCGCGACTTCGTCCGCATAAATTATATACCAGATTTTAAGTCAGATGATAAGCTATCAAACAAAAAAAGTTTCATCAAAATCGGTTCAGTAGTTTTTGCGTGATACTCGAACAAACAAACACCCAAACAAACAAACAAACAAACGAACAAACAAACAAACAAACAAACAAACAAACAGACAGACAAAAAGTCCAAAAATTTGTGATTTGGAATCAGGGAAGCCTAAAAACCATATCATAATCTTTTTTTTTGTAAATATCTTCAATGTACAGACACACTTCTGTTACAGTTTTATAATAGTTTAGATTAGATTTAAGGTCATCACAGGTGATGAACTGAGGACCAGTTTACCAGTAACCCACACGGAGAAAAATTTCTGTGACAGCAGTTTTATTTTGTAGGCTGTACTAGAAAAAGTGTTGTTGTAAATCTAATTCTCGTAAATTTAACTAAAATTTACTTTCAACAACACATTTTCTACTAAAGTCTACTAAAATTAAATAGTTGTAACCGGTATTTTTTTTTAGTAGACTTTACTAGAAAATGTGCTGTTGAAAGTAAATTTTAGTTAAATTTACGAGAATTAGATTTACAACAACACTTTTTCTAGTACAGCCTACAAAATAAAACTGCTGTCACAGAAATTTTTCTCCGTACAGTCGTTACTGGTTTGGGTGGTCCTTCGTAGGAAAATTATAGTCTAATACTTTGAGTGAGTAGGTAATTGTTATTCTGATATTTATCATCTGATAATTATTTTACAGATGTTTGCACATCTAATTTTTGATTGATCGAAGGTTTGCAGTTATGTTTACGTTCCATGCCTATACTGTTGAACTAAACTAAATTAATCTTTGACTAGACTAACTTGCTCATTTCTAGATTTTTTGTCCTACATGTTCAACTAGTTAAAAGCATGATTTTGAAATAAGTTTTCAATCGTAAGTCCTATTTCGGTGGGTGTAGTCGACACTTTAGAAAAAACAATGGAGCGTATACCAAAAGATAAACTGTTACACTTCAACCCTAACGCATTAGTGGAGGTGCGAAAAGATGCCGGTTTTGACAACCCTGAGGATCTTAATAGAGCGATTGATTTACTTGACGATTGGGTGAAGAAGCAGGAACATTTTGTCAAAAAAGATTTCAGTAAGTACAATATTTATCTATTTACGTAGTACCTTCACGTCCCAAATACCGCAGTGTCTTAAAACGAAAGTCTTCGATCAGTGTGTGTTGCCAGTGATGACGTGGATGACATATGGAACAGAGACGTGGTCGTTCACTCAAGGCCTCATAAACAAGCTGAAAGTCACCCAAAGGGCAATGGAGAGGGCTATGCTCGGAGTTTCCCTGCGAGATCGAATCAGAAATGAAGAGATCCGCAGAAGAACCAGGGTAACTGACATAGCCCAAAGAGTTGCTAAACTTAAGTGGCAGTAGGCGGGGCACATTGCTCGCAGAACCGATGCCCGGTGGGGCCGAAAAGTTCTCAAGTGGCGACCGCGTACCGGAAAGCGCAGCGTGGGTAGGCCCCTCACACGGTGGACCGACGACCTGGTGAAGGCGGCGGGAAAACGTTAGATGAGGGCAGCGCAAGACCGGTCGTTATGGCGATCCTTGGGGAGGCCTATGTCCAGCAGTGGACGTCCATCGGCTGAGATGATGATGATGAAGTACAATATTTAGTTTCAAGATACAATTTTTAAAGTACTTCGTCGATATAAGGTATTTGAACGTGACAAAACATACTTGTTAAAATCTTCTATATTTATTGGATACACTCTTACGAATTCTTGAATTGCGCAAGACCGGTCGCTATGGCGATCCTTGGGGGAGGCCTATGTCCAGCAGTGGATGTCCATCGGCTGAGATGATGATGATGAAGTACAATATTTAGTTTCAAGATACAATTTTTAAAGTACTTCGTAGATATAAGGTATTTGAACGTGACAAAACATACTTGTTAAAATCTTCTATATTTATTGGATACACTCTTACGAATTCTTGAATTGAAAAATGGCTCAACACCCCACCATGGGTTAGACGTGAAAAATATACAGCTTTCCTTTGTCGTTGTGATTATTATTATTATACCCAGCCAAATTACCGCTTTCTAGTACTACTATATACGTGTAGCCATAGTGTAAAGTATAGCCTAACACAATGCTCAAAATGTTACTCATAGTATCTAATTCATATACTGTAAACATTATGTAAATGGCTTTTTGTGAAACTCAATAAATTTATTATTATTTTGTTGTCTTTGAAATTTCTCAGCTTGCGCTGGTGTTTTTGTTATGCCATTTACGGGACAAAGCCAAGTAAATGACATTAGGAAATACTTCTATATTGTTAGATCCGTGGCATCTTCTTCTACTTGTAAAAACTTTCTTCTTATGTATCTCTTGTTGGTATTTCTCGGGCCGAAGCCCGGACCTTTGGAAGGCTTGCGTGGGGACACAGGTCCAACACGTAGAGGCCCCTTAGAGACACTTTTATCTATCTTATCTTATCTTGTTGTGGGGGCTGGCAAGCCAGCAACACTTCGACCCAGTGGGATCTTTTGTGTTAGCCCCAGTACTTTTTACTTTCTTCACCCTTCAAATACATGGTCAATGAAGGAGGCAATACCATTGAGGGAAAGAAGCCTAAGATCTCCCGGTTTTGGATATCCATCACCGAGGAGGCACATGCGTTTTGCCGCCAAGACATCACAGTCACAGAGAATGTGCTCCATGGTCTCCTCATCCTCTCCGCACGCTCGGCAGCTGGGATCCAGGGTGAGTTTCATCTTTTGCATCATCGTGCCTGTGGCGTAGTGCCCAGTGAGGGCTCCGACGATGGCACGAGCCTTGCTCCTGCTGTTGTTCAGTATGAACTTTGAGACACGAGTTGTCGCATTGCTGATTAATTTCTTGGAGTGCTGTAGACCTGTAAGGCTAGACCACTCCAGCTTGTGTGTTTTATCAGCCCAATCCCTAATGGCCATTCTTATGTTGCATGCCGGGATTCCCACACTTGGTTCTGGGCCAACCATCTTTCGTTCTGACCCAGCCCTTGCCAGCTCGTCAGCATTCTCATTACCCCGAACACCGGTATGCCCCGGGACCCAGACTAATCTCACGGTATTGTGTAGACCAAGCTTGTTGAGGGTCTTTACTCCGTTTAGGATTAGCCTGGAGCTCACATAATAGGAGTTCAAGGCTTTGAGAGCTGCTTGGCTGTCGCTAAGAATATATATAGTCTTGTTGGTTACCTTCCTATATATATTCTCCTGCGCGCAGGCTATGATAGCGTACGTCTCAGTTTGAAAAACAGTTGCAAACTCCCCTAGACTGATACTCTCATTGTAGTCATTGGAGTGTATGCCTGCACCCGTACCCGAATCGGTTTTTGAACCGTCAGTGTACCAAACAAGAGTGTTCGCGTCCGGGGTACGCAGCCCACGCTTCCATTCATCCCTTGAAGGGACACTTTTATCTAAATGCAATGGGATGCACCAACCGTGGTCTATCTCTGAATGCATTATGAAAATTCACCAGAAGACTTATCACGTTCGGTGCAGAGACTATTGTAGGAAGGACAAAATAAAACTACTCGGGTTATGGGGGTGAACTTGGTGGGCCGGGAAATCTGGGTTATTGCGGAGAGACTCGGGACGCCTGCCGTAACAAATGTCTCTGGTTTGTCAAAAATGGCAGACGGTGACTTGCCAACTCATTTGATGGGCCCCCCAAAATGGCCGCTCGCAAGGAGCGACAAGGCGGCAACATCTAGTGAGCGGCTAAGGTTGTAGAGAGGTGAGTCTGCGGGCGCCAGTTTCCGGTGCTAAGCGCACCAGTCAGCAGGCCCCCGGCGTTATGACATTTTACACTTCCAACCTGGAGCATATTACTATAAAACGCTCTGAGCTAAGACGTGACGAAACTATAAGGACTCCTTGTTAACTACGGAACCTTAAAAACTGTACTGAATAGAGAAAATAAATGATTATAGAAAACATTTTAAATTTTAATAGGTAATAATTAGTTAAGGAACTCTGGTGACCACAATAATAAGTCAGTTATCTGCCCAGACAAAGTTATGGGCACAGCTAACAAATAATGAATTTGTTTCTCCTATTATAGGCAGAGGCTACTTAGAACGTGGTTTGATACTGGCTAAAGGATCACTGGAAAATGCAAAGATGCGTATGGATAAGATTTGCACTCTCAGAACAATCACGACTATATTCCCCGAGGGGGTATTCAGAGATATTCTGTAACTTCAGAACATCCACGTTTCACAAGTACCGAAACTCTGTCCAGTGTGACGGGGAGTGAGACCGTCGCCACTTGTAATGGACAGTGGGTACAATACATGCCTCGACATTAAAGCATGCAGGTTTCCTCACGATGTTTCCCTTCACCGAAAAGCCAGTGGTGCTACAAATCGTTCATAAATTCTGAAAAACTCATTGGTACGAGTCGGCCTGCACGGGGATCGAACTATTGCCATAAATTGCCATCAAATAAAAAAATATATTATATGAAAAAGTGATGGCACTGAAATGTTTGAAACTGACCGACATTCTGTTTCCTTTCAGATTTCATTTGGTGTTGCCAAAGCAAACAAAAGAAAACGATAGAGTCTATTGGTTGCGATGTGATATAGACAGCATCACTTCCTCTATCATACACAATCTTAACAGATTCGGTATCGTAGTAAGCATCACATATTTTATTTACATCATACATTTAAGGTGGACTTCCGATGCTAGCGGCCGACGCGTCTGACGCGCGCGGCTCGCGGCCGACGGCCGATGCGGCTATACTAGTTACTATGAAAACGTATGGCGCCGCTTCCGATGTCAGCGACTGACGCGCGCGTCAGACGCGCGCGGCCGATGTCTATCGCATCGGCCGCGGCCGCGCGCGTCTATGCTCTGACGTCACGCAGAACAAGAATGTTTGCCAGAAATATTACGAAGTTTTTACCGAAAATTTGCTTGATTTTTACTATTTTATTTGTATTTTATTATCTGCAAGGTCGCTCATCCACGTTGCGATAACACCATCTATCGATCCATTTAAAACTAATTTTTCTTTTTTCGGAAAATCCCTCTTGCCTACATAATTATTAGCTAGACAGCGATTCATATACAGGTTAAAAAGCAAAGGGGACGCATCGCATCCCTGTCTAATTATAATAAATCTTAAAAATGTATTTTATCAAAAATCCTGTAAAAAAAAATGCATTCATATATTTCTCTAAACCTATCAATCTGTCAATCAATCAAATATTATTTATTAAAATATGTATTGTTATTTTTATTTGTGTTTTTAAACAAAACACCAAAACATAAAGACATACCCTAAATTTCAGGGAAAATACCCTAAAGTTATAACACAATGCACAATAGGCACGCGTCAGTCGCTGACCTCGGAAGTGAGGTCTGTCGTCGGCCGCGCGCGTCTGACGCGAGGTTCTGTCAAATATGACAGAACCTCGCGTCAGTCGCGTGCGTTAGACGCATCGGCCGCTGGCATCGGAAGTCCACCTTAACAGTGTGGCGTACGGAGAAAAATACATATTATAGTAGTTTAGATCGTGACAATTTATTTTGTTTGAGAATATTTTGAAAGAAAAATTGTTTCATTATAAATCTTAATTCTGGTAGATTTAACTAAAATCTTAGACGGCCCGGTAGCACAGTCGGTAGTGAACCTGACTGCTGTGCCGAGGGTCGCGGGTTCGAATCCCGTAAGGGACAAATATTTGTATGATGAATATGAATATTTGTACCCGAGTCATGGATGTTTGTATTTATATATGTATTCTATATCGTTGTCTAGTCATCATAATACAAGTCCAGGCTAGATTCTGGTACTTTAAATGTGACTAGATAATTTGTGTGATATTGTCCAAGATATTTATTTATTTATTTATAATCTTCTTATAATAAAACAACAAAGAAATTATAGTAAAGTCTGCTAAAATAAATCGTTGTCACATAAAAGTACCTGGTCTACAAATACATATGTTTTTTGATGCGCCAGCGTTTATGTTCTTAATTTTTATTAGCTTTTCTTATTCGGTTATAAATTTGGGGTTATTCTTACCATACCCCGTCTTATGTCGACCCGTTCTTGCTACACCCCGAAAGCATGCCATTTGATGTACATTGACGGGTAATCTATCTACACTATTCTATGAAGGAAGACGTGGTGGTCCAGTGGCGAGTAGCCTTGCCTGTCGTGCAGGAGGCGATGGTTCAATCCCCGTCTAGACCCAACGAGCAAATCAGTCACATAAGATTGAGCTTATTCAGCTTTTACGTCATATAAAAGTCTTATAAATGCGAATTATACAGCAATACGTGACATAAAAACAGCTTATTCAGCATTTTAGTTACTCCACAAGTAGCAGAAGGTATTATAACCCAGGCGTTTTATCACAAAATAGTGATATAGTACGCCTATAGTGGTAACCATTGTGACTGCTTGTACTATAAAGGTTTTTAATAGAGTGTTTTATTCTATAAGATTAAAGAGCATTTAAATTCTATAGTATAGCTCTTAGAATGCTTACAGGACCATACAAAAGAACCTTTAAAGTGATGGACCGTAAAAGATTTAAAAAAAGCTAACTATTATGGTACTATTTAGTACTATAGACTACTTTACTGACACTTTCATGTATCATTTTTCACTAATAATGAGTCAAAATTATTATTACAGTACTAGTATTGTAGCTGTATCGAAAACCCTATTACAGGATCAAATTACACTATAAATTTATCTTGCATAACCATTACGTAAAGTTTTAGCTTCTTAAAAGCTCCCTTCAAACCGTTATGGGGACAGTCCTGTAAAAGTAATGAAAACTCCTCTATAGTACTTTAGTACTATTTAAGTACAATAGCTACTCCTGGTGCAGTTGCTAAATAACATAATGGCTTTATAAGTGAGTTTGTGTTACTACTACGAGACTAAAGCGTGACATAAAAGCACTAAAATTTATGACTAATTAACTAATTATATCTATACTAACTATTCAGTACTAATTATAAAATAAAATAAAATAAAATAAAAATTTATTTATTTGCACAGAAGTGAATCAGTACAGGAAAAAATATAAAAGAGGAGCACAAATTGTATAGCAGTTCAGTACATAGATTGGGAGTGATGGTGGTTCCACACTAGGCAAGCCTGGCAACGTGTGAACCTGTAGGCAGTTTTAACAATATAATCTAGTAATCGTCAGGTGAGGTCTTGTGCATTAATATTTTATATAAAGATAAAAATAAAAGTATAACTATTAATAGTGCAGAAGTTAAAAACTTTAATATTAATTAAATTTAATTTAATTTAATTGGACTCGAATTGGAAGTGAGTTGTAGTGTAGTGTAGTGTATTGTAGTGTAGTGTAGTGCAGTGTAGTGTAAGTAGTTTATAGTAGGTATATATATTATGTATATTATGTATTATATTATATTATTATAATTTGTATTAGTATTTAAGTGCCTGTAAAGATTATAGTAATTATTATAAATTTTTTGTGATCCTTTGTACATAGGTATTATGCTGGAATTTCCAGTATCCTTTCGGTGTCCTCGTAATCAAGTTCTAAAAGCCAATTTCGGACCAGACGTTTGGCAGTACTTGCAGTGGTGTGTTTTATATCACATTCTTTATATCACTGGTATTTTATAAATGGTGACATACTCTCATGGCTGCTGTTTTCTGCTATGATAGCACATAAGCAGCTCAGCTGGAGCCAATGTGTACTATAACAGCCATAGTCGGGATAAGTTCTTATTTTAATAATTAAAATTTTATTACAACACGAAAATTATGAGGGCGCATTGTCAAATTTGAAATCAGCATAACGATTTTATCGATACAATTATTTTTGCAAGTGCAAGTTACGGCAGAATTACGATCCATGAATGTTTTGCAGTATGTCCTTTTTATTATTATATGTTACGTCGAGTAACAATAGGGAATGACATAAATAAAGCATCTTACCGATATTTGTTTTGTAAGGAAACACTTACGATGGTGAAACAGAATCGTTTACGGTGCAAAATAGCACTATAAACATGTTTTGGTTACTTTACTGTAGTAGATTTATCACTGTGAGAGCCTTTATGTAATGTTTATAGAATAAATTAGAGATAAAACTAGGGCCTCTTTGGGGGTTCTGTAAACGTTTACAATACCGTTATAGTGCTAATCATGAACACTAATTAGCACGTTCTAAAACGTTCTCAGGACTTTTATAGTACCAGATTTTGCTACTTGGGTCAGTATTTCAGTCATATAGGAACCGTTCACTCAGCTTCCTAATATGACTATAGTTCCATATAAGAAGCTACTGATTAAGTCACGTCTATGCGTTGGGCGGTTATGTGACTATTTGGTCCAGTAATAGCATCTTATATAACTTTCTTATGATATGCCAGACGCATATTATATTCAATTAAAAATACCATAGAAGTTATTTGAATATAGTAAATAGCTTAATTAATTTTTTTTTAATTTGTCAAGATGCATTTATATTATGTGGAGTTTAGTATTGTAATAATCATATTAATGCATCATATTATATAGCATAATAGTCGTATAATAGCAATAACGTTGCTTTTACTCGACCAAATAGTCACATACACGATGCATAGACGTTACTTAATCAGCAGCTTCTTATATTATGGCACTATAATCATAAGAAAGCTGAGTAAACGCTTCTTATATGACTGAAATGCTGAGTACATGTTTATTACATGGCTGTAATGATGAGTAACGAAAAAATATGCTGTATTATTCGCATTTATATGACTTTTATATGACGTAAAAGCTGAATAAGCTCAATCTTATATAAATAATTTGCTCGTTGGGTCTGGACGGCGATTGAACCATCTACGACAGGCAAGGCTACTCGCCACTGGACCACCACGTCTTCCTTCATAGAATAGTGTAGATAGACTAGCCGTCAATGTTCATCAAATGGCACGCTTTCGGGGTGTAGTAAGAACGGGTCGTCATAAGACGGGGTATGATAAGAATGGGGTATGGTAAGAATAACCCTAAATTTTTTTCAGCGAATGCATTACATTAATTTATAAGTTAATTAAATACAATTCTAGCTCAAGTAAAAGCTGTACTTAATTAAGATCATGTTTTATACTTTTAGGTAGCTGAATATCTTCGGTCAAGAGACTATTCTAAGAAACATATTCTAGTATACGATATAAGAGAAATGAATATCGCAAATGTTGCAATGAACTTACGGTTAAATGATATACGTGGAACAATAACTATACTTTTGGTAACTACTATTTTTAATTTAATTAAGTTACTATTTTTCAATAGAAATCTGTTTTTTTTTACAGGATGTATTTGAAATGAGTCGAGTTGGCATTGCAGTTTAGTATGGATTAGCTTGTTTATTAATTTTATTATGCAGTTTCAGGTTTACTCCCATAGTAAAAGTTTGATGGTCTGAACCATCCTATTTTTTTTACAGGATGTATTTGAAATGAGTCGAGTTGGCATTTGCAGTTTAGTATGGATTAGCTTGTTTATTATGCAGTTTCAGGTTTACTCCCATAGTAAAAGTTTGATGGTCTGAACCATCCTATTTTTTTTTACAGGATGTATTTGAAATGAGTCGAGTTGGCATTGCAGTTTAGTATGGATTAGCTTGTTTATTATTCAGTTTCAGGTTTACTCCCATAGTAAAAGTTTGATGGTCTGAACCATCCTATTTTTTTTACAAGATGTATTTGAAATGAGTCGAGTTGGCATTGCAGTTTAGTATGGATTAGCTTGTTTATCATGCAGTTTCAGGTTTACTCCCATAGTAAAAGTTTGATGGTCTGAACCATCCTATTTTTTTTATAGGATGTATTTGAAATGAGTCGAGTTGGCATTGCAGTTTAGCATGGATTAGCTTGTTTACTATGCAGTTTCAGGCTTACTCCCATAGTAAAAGTTTGATGGTCTGAACCATCCCTAAAAATAAGTCTACTTATTTCAGTTACAACCTGTATTAGTATCTAAGATTAGTTTAGGTAAACTATAGATATATTAAATTTAATATTACTAGAATATTAAGTTTATGGATCCAACCACCGTACAATGCTCACGTAAAATAGAGTTTATTTTAAATATCATGCATGTATCGAGTAATAATTTAGAGATAACATGTTCATCTGTCACGCTAAACACATTTTACTACCATAATTTTTAAGGAAAGAAGGCTAGGTACAAGACGTTTCACGTACTCTACTGCGGCTGCCTACCAGATTTTTTTGTTTCCAAGGAAAGCATTTTTGCTGCCAGTTCTAATTTAGAATGGACTACTACATTTCTTCACGAGGGTTTCGTACGAGGCGCATAAGGGATGAGGTTTTCTTCTACATCGTATTTGGGGACAACTTTTGTCCCACCTATCACCAATTTACATGTCAATTCTCAGTACAACTTGTGCGGGACGATAAGCAGTCGATTCACTTACTTCCATTCTAGCCCTAGCCCGCGGCCTAGTATGATTTCTCTACTTGTACGCGACTCAGATTTTTCCATACCACTTCTCGCGGCAAGCGCGGCTTTCGCCCTGCGAAAAGCGCGGGAAGAGTTCGTTTATTAAATACGCAGAGAAAAAAAAATCATACTAAAGGGGCAGATAAGCATAAAAATCTTAAAAGATATTGTCTTAATATGAGGTCACATTAATCTGTTGTATCTTTTTTTTAGAAAGGGCATGGAGGAAGATTAAGAAGCCTTAACATATTGACGTCATCAAAACTAATAGATGGCGTTGTAAATGTGGTAAAGTCTATGTTGAGCCCGAAGCTCCGACAAAGAATTCATGTGCATAAAGATATTCAATCACTTTACGAGTTTGTACCTAGAGAAGTTATTCCAGTAGAATATGGAGGCGACGAAGAGAAGTCTTTAGAGGAAATTAATGGTAATCATAATAATAATTCCCTTTTTTTAGGTTTCTGTACCCAAAGGGTGAAAACGGGACCCTATGTTCCGTCCATCCTAACTTCAGAGGGCGGTATCTTCTGAATTGTTATAGGTGGCCGGTAAAAAATCGAGGCTGGTCCCACAGAGTCCTATCTTCATTTATGATTTAAAATATAATCCAAAAAATTACTAATGCGGCAATGGGCGGCGCACATTGCTCGCAAAACTGATGGGGCCGAAGAGTTCTCGAGTGGCGGCCGCGTACCAGAAAGTGCAGCGTGAGTAGCCCACAACAACTTGAACCGACGACCTGGTGAAGGTGGCGGAATAAATAAGGGCAGCTCACGACCGATCATTGTGGCGATCCTTGGCCATAGTTCAGCTGTGGACCTTTACCGGCTGATGATATGATTTTTTATGTTTCCAGCTGAATGGGTCAAAGAGTTGAGTTCCGAAGACTTTAAAGAGGAGTGGAGGGAAATGTGCAGAGCTCGCACTGATGAGTCACGCAGACCAGC
Organism: Agonopterix subpropinquella; assembly: GCA_922987775.1. Lineage (NCBI taxonomy): Eukaryota > Metazoa > Arthropoda > Insecta > Lepidoptera > Depressariidae > Agonopterix > Agonopterix subpropinquella. The sequence goes on from OV277712.1 coordinate 10,804,218, forward strand.
GGGGGCCTTCAACGAGGAGTACATGGGGATGCAGGGCAGTTTTAGAACCCTTACTGTTGATTAAATACTGCGAAGCTAAATAATATGTTATTATTTTGAATTAGCTAACAAATAATTGACAAAAAAAATTTACAAAAAAATTAAAACCGCCTTCAAAAACAATAAAAAAGTAAAAAATAATACCTATTCAGTCCGATGACTTTTTCGTTCGCATCATTTTAAGAACATTAATTTGTTTTATCGAAGTCGCTGTCAAGCCGGCACGATTCGCGACAGGGCTTTATTAGTTTTTTGGCTTGGCTTGACACTGACTTCTATAAATACAAATTAATGTTCTTATGATCGAACGAAGAAGTCATCGGACTCAATAGGTATTATTTTTTAACTTTTTAGTTTTTTTGATGGCTTTTTTAATTTTTTGTTAAAAGGACAACCGCCACTCTCCCTTGAAAAAATACCTTAAAATGTAAAGAAGTTTTGACTGAAGTCAAATGTGTAATAAATTATGGTGTTTTATAAAAACGACTCGGATAGTATCATTTATTTTTATTTAACGAGTTATTTAATCATTTATTATCAATAAATTATAAAAAAGCAGCAACTCCAAAATGGCTGTCAATGTTGTTTAGTAGGAGGTGTTGCAAGCACAATGTTTTTTTTATATAAAAATGATAAAAACTAATAAATCATTATAAAATAAACTAATGCCTGCAGTTAGTTTCTAGTGTTCCATAGTCCATAATAAAAATAGAAGTATGGTTATACATTTTTAGGTATTATGTGCCGGATGTCCTTTTGTTTATTTCACAATTTTCAGTGGTGAATTAATTAGTTTGACTCAGATATTTATACACGCAAAGGGTACATCGATATGAAGCGAATGTTTTAATCGCCGATGATTTGCTTTATATTTTTGAGGAGATTTATTGTGTAGCTCCGAAGCGCTTCATCAGATCTTCACCAAATTAAAATGGAACCATCTCAAGGGTAAATTCTTCAGAATTAAAAAAGAAACACCCAAATCAGTAAAGAAATATAATATCATAATATAAAATATTTATTTAATCAAGTAACCAGGACTCAAAGTTAGTATGTTCTTATTCTATATTAGTAGGAATACATAAAAATAAATTAAATTAAATTAAATTAACGGGTACGTCAGCTGGGCATCTTCGGAATGAGTCATCGCTGCGCCATTCCATTTGAGATAGCGCAGCAATGAGTCATATACGCGCAGTCCAAACCTACTTGCGATCATGGCCAGAATGCTGTTGGGGCTGGCCCGCACCCTGCGCACCATGCCGAAGTTATTACGATTTTCGAAGGTCCCCTCGATTTTTCTGGTATGCCATAATCAGGTCCTGGTTTCATTATCATGGTACCACCGTTGGTATATCTCCTTTCCAATTTGTTTTATTGGAGTCAGTTTCAAACTCTAACTCTAAGCCCAATCGCTTTATTGGAACAATAATGGTACTTTAGCGACTTTGTTCAGAATGAGAAGTCGACACGAGCAAGCAAGCAAGCAATGAAAATTATAACAAAAAATCTGTTGCTCAAATAGTTTCGTTTCGGAAAAAACCGGTGACAAAGATTTATATTCCAGTAGCACACTAGATGGGGTTGCGCGAAGATTAATCGCGCTATCGTTGTTTCAAAATTGTCTTTTATATGACCAATTCTGTGCTGTAGGGTACGATAAACAATTATATTACTTACTAATCTTAACTCTTGCAATGGCTACGAAACCCTGTCACGGTGAGTCCGACCCGCTCTTACCCGGTTTTTTTATTATTATTGGGCTATTAAAAAAATGAAGGACATCATAAGGGTAAGGATCAGTAACCTTTTCGTACCCGCATTTTCGATGTTCACTATATCGGGGCTGTTTCGGCCCGCACTTCATTGTAATAGAGTTGAAATTGGAACGAAAATATTCACGCAATTACGAAGTTCGAATGTGCGGGTAGACCCTCTTGTTTGTATTTTACCTACTTCGTAATGAATGTGTTTACGTTCTATGCCAATACTATTGGACTAGACGGAGAGCTGGCTACGAGATTTCATTTTCAAAATGATAAGGTGCAGTGAAAAATTGTGTGTAGAAACCTTCCTTACTAGCTGACAAGTACATTGCACTGAATAGCAGAAGTCTACCCGCCCCGGGGAGGGAACCGTGGGCGGTACTGCACATTGTAATTAATCGACTTCTGGGCCCTATTCAACAAACATTACAATTGTAATTTACAATTACAATTCAGGGTACATTGCTGATAATGTTAGTGACACATTACCTACTACAAGTTTAGCGTCAATATTAACCAGCAATGTACCCTGAATTGTAATTTTAAATTACAATTGTAACGTTTGTTGAATAGGGTCCTGGCAATGTTTACTCAATCGTTTTATCACAATGATTTTGCGAAAAATGCCTATTTATGTACAGCAATTTGAAGCCATAAATTATATAAAAACGAAATAGGCAAATTGTAGGTATATAGGAAATTATATAAAAACAGAACTGCACCTTATCATTACAAATTAAATAATGTATATAATAACAACTTTATCGACTTCTGCCAATGTTTTATCCCCGACCTAGACTTCTATCAATAATTTTACACTATTTCCACTGTCAATAAACGATGACTACACAAAATTTCAGAACTGCGCTGAAGGATTTTATTTTGATAAAAAAATTTCGTGTTTGACCGCGCCCATGCTTCCCTCCCCGGGGTAGACTTCTGCCAGTCTGTGCAATGTACTTGTCAGCTAGTAAGGAAGGTTAACGATTTTTCACTGCACCTTATCATTTTGAAATCTGGTAGCCAGCTCTTAGTGTCAGACTTGCTCATTTCCAGATTTTTTTCCTACCTGTTTAACTAGTTATAAGCATGACTTTGAAACAAGTTTTATATTCATATGTCCAATTTCGGCGGGTATGGACGACACTTTGTAAAAAACTATGGAGCGTATACCAAAAGATAAACTATTACACTTCAACCCTAATGCATTAATGGAGGTTCGAAAAGATGCCGGTTTTGACAACCCTGAGGATCTTAATAGAGCGATTGATTTACTTGACGATTGGGTGAAGAAGCAGGAACATTTTGTCAAAAAAGATTTTAGTAAGTACAATATTCAATTTAATTATAAAATTATAGTACTTAGTCGATAATTTGAGGTATTTTAACACGATCGTATCGATTTAACAAGACAGAACAGACCGTTATCTTCTAGATTTAGGTCTCACCCTGTCTCTTTCTCGGGTTTTCACCCTGTATACTATACAACGTGCTAATGAATAAGCGCAAAATAACCCCAACAGATTTATAACAAAATCATTAGATTGAAACAATAATTTCATTATTTTGATACTTAAAATTTAAAGTTATTCGCATTTTAAGTTTTGAGGCAAAAATGATTTGTTATAATTTCAGCAATGAATTCTTCTTATCGTGTGGGCAGAGCCCTGGTGTCAGAGTTTTTTCAGACCGCCTTACGGCATCTGACGTGGTTTTTATGTAACGACCACTACCACTAGAGGTAGTAGCCGGGACAAACGGCTTAACGTGCCATCCGAAGCACGGAATCATTTGTCAATGAATGAAAGCGCTAACGTACTCATGAATACATTTTAATTATCTATTTTGGTAGTAAGTAGGGCGGGCGACGGTGGGTTGACATCAAGTTCAGTAAATTTTAAATTTTACAAACAAATTATTTAATATTTTGAAAAAAAATTACTATGTCCATGGGAGTTATTCCCTTTGCAGCGAGTTCCCCTTACGCCGAGTTTCGATATGGTTTTTAGGCTTCCCTGATTCAAATTTTTGGACATTTTGTCTGTCTGTTTGTTAGTTTATTTGTTTGTTCGAGCATCACGCAAAAACTACTGAACCGATTTTGATGAAACTTTTTTTGTTTGATAGCTTATTATCTGCGGACGAACGCGGGTAAAAGCTCGTATTATAATAAAATAATATTGATCGCTAGTAATTTGCTATATTTCGGTAAGTAATGTTTTTAACCCCCTACGCAAAAAGAGGGGTGTTATAAGTTTGACGCCTATGTCGGTCTGTCTGTCTGTGGGTCTGTCTGTGGCATCGTAGCTCCCAACTATTTGGGTGGAACGATTTCGATGCGTTTTATTTTAATAGAAAGCTAATTTTTGCAAGAGTGTTCCTAGCTTTGTTTTATGCAAATCGGTTCAGCATTTTACAGGTAACTTTAAAAATTACTAAATAACTTTAAATTACAAATTTAAAAAACTACGACCCCAACAGCAAAAAAAAAACATTTAAAAAGTAAAGTAAAATGTTTTTGCCGTTGGGAAAAACTAAACGGATCCTTGAATCGAAAAATCGTTCGACGCCCTACACCATGGGATAGACTGGGATACACGAGAAAAAATAATTTCATCCCATATTTACGTATAGGGGAAAGGTTAACACTGTACTGAATGTTGACAATAACATGATTTTTGAATATATTCAATTAAATATTTTTTTAGTTCGATTTTTATTAAATAATGTAAATTAAATAATAATAGCATAACGCATAGAAAAAACGAAAACAAAAAAATACCTAGGCTACTTATTGGTAACAAATGTCCTCTAAGGCCTCTACAGAGTGTCCGCATTTTAATAGGTAATAATTAGATTAGGAACTCTAGTTACTATTTAGAATAAAGCAAAAATTTTGTATAGTACTAAATACAATGTTCATGAAATAAAGAGATCCTTCCTCTGAGAGTGACTCATAAAGGTATTATACCACTTTACCTTAGATTAAAAACTTTTCGCTTACGCTGAAAGATGGAGCCAAGAAATGAGATAGCGAGATAGCCAGTTATGAAAACTTATGTAAACAAAAAAGACAGAAATATTATTTTTGTTTCGGTATATTGTTCGGTAGTATGTTGATGACATCTTGCCAAACAAGTTGTCTTTTAGTATGGAAAAGTCACACTATTGCTGTTTCATGTGCGGCCACGGTATAGTTTCATCTAGTTACTATATCTATGCCACTTACTATCTCTATGATTGTACCTCACAGGTAGTAGAGGAACTGACACGAGTTCTCAAATGAAACCGTTTTTGGACGTTTTCAGGAGATTATCAGGCAGCAGGGTAAAAATTCGATTTCTGTATATAATTCTCAATCTAACGTGCATTCATGGATAATTTAATGAAATAGAGTTAGTGTATTTCACAAAATTATCTACGATTTCACTTTAGGTTCACGATTGTTCACAGAAATCGAATTTTTACCCGTAGTCTAAATCCTCAAAAACGGTTCTATTGCCTCGCATCACAGGCACTATTGGTTGGTTGGTTGGTTCTATTGCTCTTTCTATTATACAGTGATAGACAGCTAGGTACATCTCGCTCTCTCACCTCTCAGTTCCTCTATTCCCTAAGGTATAATACCTTTATGGAGTGACCATAATAATAAGTCAGTGATAGGCGCGGACAAAGTTATGGGCACAGCTAATAAAATAATTAATTTGTTTCTCTTATTTATTACAGGCAGAGGCTACTTAGAACTTGGTTTAATAATGACTAAAGGATCACTGGAAAATGCAAAGATGCGTCTGGATAAGATTTGCACTATCAGAACAATTATGCCAGAATTCTTCGAAGATTATGATTTTGAAAGAGATTTTAATATTCCCAAATTGTGAGTATGTTCAACGAGATCTCTAAACATGTTTTGATGAGTTGAATAAGTGTCTAATAAGAGCATCTGTATAATCTATCTACCCTCGTTTCCTCATCTCCCACTCAAGACCTTAGGGAGAAGGGAGAGGCTGAAAATCAGACCTTTCGTCTCAGTTGTACAGGCTTTCTATCCTACTACTTTTCGACCATTTAAATATGGACGAGTTACGCGTATAATAGGGATGATGACTGATCCTGGAAATTCATATCTTATAATGAATTCTAAAAAAAGGCTAAATTCAATAACAAAATGTTAAAACGAAATTAAAATCAAACAGAAAACAAAAAAGTTATAAGCGATTGAAATACGTTTTTTATCATCTTCTATCTCTTTCATGCAAAACAGATGTTTGTATGACACTTCGTTATTATTTGTATTAAAATACGACGGTATGACGTCACTCCCTCTATATCTGCCTCGCGCTCTAATCGTAAATTTTAAACACGTATATTTCGGTAATTTTTGACGATATTAAAAAATCTGTTTCACTTTAGTGTTTAAGATATCAAACAGATTTAAAAAAAGAAATAAAATAGAAATTGTCATCATCCCTATTCTACTAACAAACTTTTCTGTCTCTTTGCAAGGTACACAAGGTAGCATCAAATACGCAACTTTGAATTTTATTTCGTTACTAATTTTGTCTAATTTTGAATGTCAAAAATCATGACAAATAGTGTCGTGTGAACCCCAAACAAGACAAGTTGTTCCGCAATTATAGGCTGTCTCGTTTAGTGATAATGATAAGGTACCTATACAATTGTATGCATAATATGTACATGATCATTTGATCTTGTACCTTGGCAGAGGGGAATGCTAACGTAAGGCAGGTCCCTATTTAAATGGTCTCAGATTCTACATCATTACGGTATGGTACTTTGATTGTATGTAAAATTGTATTGCCAATTTTATTGAGACATTAAAATGATGATACTAACTTTAATCCGAACCCAATTTATGTAATAAATATATTTGTATTGTTGTAATTTAAAAAAATAGCTTAGAGAAAGTGATGCCACTGAAATGTTTAAACTGACTGACATGTTGTTTTCTTTCAGAATTCATTTGGTGTTGCCAAAACAAACAAAAGAAAACGAAAGAATCTTTTGGGTGAAATGTGATACAGACAGCATCACTTCGTCTATGATACATAATTTTTACAGATTAGGTGTCGTAGTAAGCATTAAATTTTTTTTTTTGCCATTTTTGCACGGAGAAAATATTATCTATTTATTTTAGAAGACTGCAAGATTATGTTTTTATATTTTATTTTATTATTCTTAGGAAGATTAGTAGTAAAGATAGTAAACATATCTTTAAATAACTGGAAGCTAATTACAAATCTCCACCTATACAGGGGGTATCATTAACCTTTAAACCACATACTCTACCCATCAAACTGAACAACTTTTACTATAGGAGCAAACCTGTCAGCATAAAAATCAGCTGTTCCATACTAAACTCCAATACCTACTCGACGCAAATGTATGCAACAGCAGATTTTTTTTTTGCTTCGATCAGCTCCCATGATAAAAGTTGTTCAGTTTGATGGGTAGAGTATACATGTGGTTTAAAGGTTAATGACACTTTTCCTTATACCCTGTATAAAGTAGTTTTTTTATACACGTGTTAATGAATTAACGCAAAACTAGAAAGGATTTTGTTTAGATTCGAGAGCAGAAACGAATTATCATGGTTTCAACAAAGGTAATTTTTTAAAATATATTAAATAATTTGTTTGTTAAATTTTAATATTTACTGAACCCGATGTCAACTCATGGGAAGGGCACACTCACCCTACTTACTACTAAAACAAGATTATTAATTTTTGGTTCAATCCATGAGTACGTTAGCGCTTTCATTCCTTGCTGAAATGATGACAAATCATTTTTGCCTCAAAACTTAATACAAAACAAAACAAAACATAATGAAATTATTGTTTCAATCTAATTATTTTGTTATAAATTAGTTGCGGTGTATGAGGTTTTGCGCTTATTCATTAACACGTTGTATATATCTTAATTCTGGTATATTAAATTAATCTTCTGTTAAGCTATACTTAATTCCGATCACGTTTTACATTATATTTTCAGATGCTTGAATATATTCAGTCAAGAGACTATTCTAAGAAGTATGTCTTAGTATACGATATAAGAGAAATGAATATCGCAAATTTTGTATCAAACTTACGGTTAAATGACTTACGTGGAGCACTAACCATACTTTTGGTAACTACTTTTTTTTTATTTAATTTAATTTGATACACTAATTATGTTGCAAACTACATAGTAGGTGTCATACAAATCTGCCCAAAAAGGCGGGAGATTTACTGGCGTGGGCTGTACAACGGATTGCCCTTAGTTTCTATTAAGCCTCTTACCTACTAGGCAACAATTGACGTGCAACACGTGACGCTCAACAGATTCGGCAACGTTGCAAAACAACGCGCGACGTTGCGTTGACACTAAAATAAATTGCCACTAAGTTGAAGTTCCCCGACGCGACGCGACGTTGCGCGTTGTTTTGCAACGTTGCCGAACATGTTGAGCGTCACGTGTTACGCGTCAATTGTTGCCTAGTAGATATGGGTCTTTAAATTCCATGGGACGTTGGTCTATGGAAGAATGTGGAGGTTCTCGCCATAGTCAATGTCAGCCCAACTTGCGTCAACCTAGATTAGCAATTTATTCCTGTTAAAATAGTAAATTCTATACGAAAAATCATGGGTTACCAACTTAATCTGGAGTTTATTACTGACCTAGGTTGACACAAGTGGTGGTCAGTGTTTTTAACAGACTTTAAACTCTAAAGGGATGACGTTTTCTCCTGCAGAATTCTTGTGGGCAAAAGGCTAGCCACCAGAATACTAAGGACCTCCTCCTACTACTAAACAAGTAGGAAGAGGTCCTTTTGACGCGTTACATGCGAATTAAAAAATAATACTAGAGGTGCAGATAAGCATGAAAATCTTAAAGATCTTGTGTAAATATGAGAACAAATTAATCATAATCATAATCATTTATTCCTTGCTTTATTAATCTGTTGTATTTTTTAGAAAGGATATGGATTAAGAATACAAAGATTTCACGTACTGACGTCATCGAAACTAATCGATACCGTTATAACTATGGTAAAGCCTATGTTGACTCCGAAACTCAGACAAAGAATTCATGTGCATAAAGATTTTGAATCATTATTCGAGTTGGTACCTAGAGAAGTTATTCCAGTAGAATATGGTGGCGACGAAGAGAAGTCTTTAGAGGAAATACATGGTAATCATATTAATAGTTACATTTTATTAGGGTTCTGTACCCAAAGGGTGAAAACGGGATCCTATTACTTAGCCTACGTTGTCCGTCCGTCCGTCCGTCCTAGCTTCAGAGGGCAGTATCTTCTGAATCGTGTAAAAAATTAAGGATGGTTCCACACAGACATTACACGCTCCCCTAAGGGTGGTCCCAATGTCGCAGGCATCAGCTTAAATCTGCCAAGGATAAACCCGTTCTATTCCGAGAGATAAGTTTACTTTTTGCAACCATTCCGTATTTATGGGGTGTAGTGCTTCTCTGTGATGGGGATGGACCAGGTGCATAACTCCAGTCGGTTTAGGAGTTACTGATGATTAAAGGCCTGTAAAAAATTTACGTAGGTTATTGTTGTAGTACGCACTGTAGCTATGTGAACAGTACAAAAACTGACATGGTACACACGGCGACAGATCAACCTACCCATAGTTGAACTCTATGTGTATGGACATAAGGTCGAACTATGGGTAGGTTGATCTGTCGCTCTGTGCCGTTCAAAGGTCGGAACGTTGACTGCGGCTGTTTCTCCTAAACCAACAGACAGAACTTGACAGTTTTGGTACTGTTCACATAGCTACAGTTCATACTACAACAATAATAATATCATACAATTAGCTGTGCAGCTGATCGTAAATTTTTTACAAGCCTTTAATCATCAGTTACTCCTAAACCGACTGGAGTTATGCAAGCAGACCTGGTCCATCCCCATCACAGAGATGCTCTACACCCCATAAACACTGAATCAGCCTTGCTCTGCTTGCTTGCTTGCTCTTGCTGATGGTTGCAAAAGTACACTTATCTCTTATACTATTCATTGAATGGCGACAGTCAATTGAATGACTATGCCGAACGTTGACTGAACAAGCGTCACTCAACGTTCAACTAGTTGGCTGATTGTACGCTAGCCCTTTGAACATGGCAGACGTAAAATCTGCCAGGTGATTCAAATTTAGTATGACTTTCAGCAAAGTCGTTGAACGTTACATTCAACGACTTTGCCACTTGTTCTTTAGTCATTCTTTTGACTGTCGCCATTCAATGAATGGGCTATTCTTTCAATCAAATGGCAGATTTAACCAGATGGCTGCGACACCCATACAAGAAACTAGTTTTTTCAACGTTTTTTCTTCTCGCCTTCATATGATTTGAAGTGTAGTCCAAAGAATTGCTAAACTAAAGTGGCAATGGGTTATATTGCTTGGATAACTGATGGCCGATGGGTCCGAAGAGTTCTCGAGTGGCGGCCGCGTACGGGAAAGTGCATCGTGAGTATACCCTACCACTCCACAAGCTGGACCGACGACCTGGGTGAAGGTGGCAGGAATCCGTTGGATAAGGGCAGCGCACGACCGATCGTTGTGGCAATCCTAGGCAGACGCCTATGTCCAGCAGTGTACATCTACCGACTGATATAATTATGATATTATGATTTTTATGTTTCCAGCTGAATGGGTCAAAGAGTTGAGTTCCGAAGACTTCAAAGAGGAGTGGAGGGAAATGTGCAGAGCTCGCACTAATGAGTCACGCAGACCAGCGGGGGCCTTCAACGAGGAGTACATGGGGATGCAGGGCAGTTTTAGAACCCTTACTGTTGATTAAATTCTTCGAAGCTAAATAATAAATGTGTTATTATTTTGGATTAGCTAACAAATAATTGAAACAAAAAAGAAGTTGGGTCCCTAAAATATGTTTCTTTTAAAGGTTTTTTAAAACAAAAAAAAAAAAAACAAAAAACAAACAAAAAAACAAACAAGCAAAAACAACAACTAAAAAATAAATAAATAAATCTACACTATAATACATTATTAGTGTTCCGTACCAAAATTGGCAATACGGAACACTTATGGAATCCAGCTCGGTGTCACAGGCATTTTTCTCAGAGACCGTAAGACATTGGAAGTTGAAACTCGGTACAGATATAGCAATTGCTGGTCCAATATCATAGTATAAGAGATAAGTGTACTATTTGCAACCATAAGCAGCAAGGCTGATTCAGTGTTTATGGGGTGTAGAGCATCTCTGTGATGGGGTTGACGTTGGTCTGCCTGCATATCATCAGTCGGTTTAGGAGATACAGCCGTTCAAAGGTGAGTTATGGGTGCAAAAAACGGCCGATCAGCAGCAAGGCTGATCGTATGATACTATTGTAATATGCACTAAGGCTATGTGAACAGTACAAAAACTGACGTGGTTCATCAGTCGGTTTAGGAGATACAGCCGTTCAAAGGTCAGTTATGTGTGCAAAAAACGGCCGATCAGCAGCAAGGCTGATCATAGGATACTATTGTAATATGCACTGTAGCTAAGTGAACAGTACAAAAACTGACATGATCCGTCAGTCGGTTTAGTAGGTACAGCCGTTCAAAGTTTCAAAAATTAATGGTAATAAAAAAATAATGATCTCCCGAAAGGATGATCATAGGATATTATTTTAATATGCACTGTAGTTATGTGAACAGTAAAAAAACTGACATGATCCGTCACTCGGTTTAGTAGGTACAGCCGTTCAAAGTTGCAAAAATTAATGGTTACAAAAAAATAATGATCTCCCGAAAGGATGATTGTAGGATATTATTGTAATATGCACTGTAGTTATGTGAACAGTAAAAAAACTGACATGATCCGTCAGTCAGTTTAGTAGGTACAGCCGTTTAAAGTTGCAAAAATTTATGGTTACAAAAAAATAATGATCTCCCGAAAGGATGATTATAGGATATTATTGTAATACGCACTGTAGTTATGTGAACACGATAAAAACTGAGATAATCCGTCACTTGGTTTAATAGGTACAGTCAGCAGCAATAAGTTGCATACACTTTTGTTCTACGCCGTAGTACTAAAGTGTAGTAACTTATTGCTGCTGACTGTACAGCCGTTCAAAGTTGAACAAATTAATGTTTATAAAGATGTTATGACTACCGGAAAGCCTGATTATAAGAAAGTATTGTCATATATGCAGTAGATATGTAGACACTATTTAAACTGACATCATTGTCTAATAATTCACCGATTATAAACGCTAAAATGAAAAAAAAAAAACAACGGGTTGCACTCCGGGAGTGCCGGTAGAAGTGGAAAATTGAACACTAACGTTGTGCATTTTTGATATTTTGCAAAGGTTAGGGAATAATTTCGCGCAAATTGCTTTAATTATCAGTATGAAAGTATTTATGAGGTAAAATACAATATTCTTTTATTTGCGCTACCGTACACAAACATGACAATTTATGCCGCTTAAACGAAACAGCAGGAACAGGTATATATTTTCGGGTTAGGTGACAACTCGCCAGTAAAAAATCCACACTCCACTTGCCACTCTTTAGAAATAGGAAGGGGACATGTCGCCTTCAACACAGGGCGAGTTGGGCGTACAGAAAAAAGGTAGACCCGCCCGGATTTGTGAAAAGGGCAAATTATGAAGGGGGAGGGGTAGGTAGGTTTGTGGGTATGTATGCAGGTAGCTAGGTTTTTAAGTATGTATGTTATGTAGGTAGGTATGTAGGTATATAATGTAGGTAGGTATGTATGTAGGTAGCAGTGTGGGTGTGTGTATTCGTTAATTTAAGAAACGATTAAAAAGTTTACCATGTCATTCTAAATTAATCCAAGAATCCACCGAAAACCTGGGCTGGGTGGACAGGAAACACACCTCCACATACACCCCCCTCCCGCATACACTCATGAACGAACGCACATGTCTGAATCACGTGGTGGCTATCTTTAAATTTTTAAGTTCTAAGTTCTTTTTAAGTAATCGTTTGCTCCTAAATTCGATATGAGGGTACGCGTGGACTCCGAACATCCCAACCAATGATATCTAATGCATCTTGAACTTTTTTTTTCTCAATCAACCGATTGCTTCCAAAATCTGAGGGTCCGCGTGGACCCCGAACATGAATCCAATGTCAGATTTGAGAAAAGTGGCCGCCATCTTGAACTTTTTGTTTCTCGACCGATTGCTTCCAAAATCGATGTCTGGGGGTTTTTGTGACCTTTTAACACGAATCTGACGTCAGATTTGAGAAAAGTGGCCGCCATCTAGAATTTTTTTTTCTCAACCGCTTGCTTCCAAAATCAATATCTGAGGTTCCGCGTGGACTCCAAACACGAATCTGATGTCGGATTTGAGAAAAGTGGCCGTCAGAAGCAATCAGTCGAGAAACAAAAAAGTTCAAGACAGCAACCACGTGATTCAGACATGTGCATTCATGAGTGTGTGCGGGTGGGGGAGTGATGTATGGATATTCCGAGAGATAAGTGTACTTTTTGCAACCATCGCCAGCAAGGCTGATTCAGTATTCATAGGGTGTAGGGCATCTCTGTGATGAGGTTGAAGTAAGTCTGCCCGCAAGACGTCAGTCAGTTTAGTAGGTACAGCCGTTCAAAGGTTAGTTATGGGTGCAAAAAATGAACGATCAGTAGCAAGGCTGATCATATTATATTATTGTAGTATGCACTCTAGCTATGTGAACAGTACAAAAACTGACGTGATTCGTCAGTCGGTTTAGTGGGTATTGCCGTTCAAAGGTCAGTTATGGTTGCAAAAAAGGACGATCAGTAGCAAGGCTGATCATAATTTATATTATTGTAGTATGCACTCTAGCTAAGTGAATAGTATAAATGAGACATGAAAAACAATTTTACCGCCATTAAGGCTGGTTATAAGACGGTATTGTTATATGCGCTGTAGATATGTAAATAATATTAAAACTGACATGAAACGTCAGTTCGTTCAGTATTTATAACCAGTAAAAAAACCGGCAAAAAATTTTAAGAAATCCGAACACTTCAGAGTAAGTATTTTAATCTAAAAACAACATTCCAACATTGAGAATGAAAATCAGCTGTTTCTCACTATTGACGTTGTCTCCATACTGAAGGTTGTTCAGTTTGATGGTCTCAACCACCCCTTTAAAAATATTAGTAGGGTGTTTGGTTACACCCTGAATATGGAGAGGAAATTCTGTGTAAAAACATTAAAGATGGTAAAATTTACACTGTTTCGCTTTATTTCACTCCTTTAAAACAAAAATAAATAAATAAAATGCATTTTATTGCCACACAAAAATTAAAAATAGGTACCAAAAAAATTTACAGATTCATCCATAACACAGAAAAATTAAAAGTAAAGGAACTGTAAATCACCATGTATGATCATGTAGAGCGGATATTCGGATAAATAAATATGCATCCGAATATCTGATCTCCGGTTTAGGTAAATACCTAACTTCATTTTTCACTTTTCACAAGATTAATTTGTCTTAATTTATTTATTTTATGAAACAATCTCAGGATCGTTTCGAAGACCCGGGGGGCTAAAATATTTGGCTATTAGAACTTGATCGTGGTCGTGGTGTTCAAATGAACAACTCGAACAACATTAACAACTCGAACAACATGAAAAACTCGGGCAACATAAACAGCTCTGACGATTTGGTCAACTTATACAATGTTTCATTTCATTTCATTTCATTTATTTATCAGGCACATAAACAGATCACAGTCGTAAACATTATAAAAAAGTACAGGAAATGAGAGAGAGTCAGAGTCAGAGTTGTCCGAGTTGACCGAGTTTTTCATGTTGTCCGAGATGTTTTGTTGTCAAAAGTACTTAATTGGACAACATGAACAACTTGAACAAGTCAAATCATTTGACCAAGTTGTCCGAGTTGTCCAAGTCGACCGAGTTGTTCATGTTGTCCAAGTTATTCTACCTACCAAAAAGGATAGACTAAGTTTTCACTCCAAAATTTCCTTCGGCACAGTCCTCGGTTGTGTTGTGCCCCTTGATTTTTTCAACGTAATCGTAACTCACCTCTCTCTCTGCTAGCAGTGATTAAGACTACGACTAGCGCAAAACCTCATACACCCCAACTGATTTATAACAAAATAATTATATTGAAACAATAATTTAATTATTTTGATACTTAAAATTTTAAGTTATTCGCATTTTATGTTTTGAGGTAAAAATGATTTGTTATCATTTCAGCACGAAAAGAAAGCGCTAACGTTCTCATGGATACATTTTTATAATCTTGTTTTGGTAGTAGGTATGGTGAGTGTGCCTGTGCGGTGGGTTGACATCGGGTTCAGAAAATTTTAAATTTTGCAAATATTTTATTTAATATTTTGAAAAAAATTACCTATGTTGAAACCATGATAATTCGACTCTGCTCTCGATTCTAAACAAACTACTTTCTAGTTTTGCGTTAATTCATTAACACGTTGTATAATTATTCTTTGACTACGAGCAGTATGTTCCTTGATAACTACTGACGGACTGACATAATAAGCATGTCAGTTTAACAGTACTTACATAGCTACACCGCATAATCAGCCTTTTATTGGAGATCGTTATTCTTTTGCAACCATGAGCTTGTATGTAATCTGATTGACGAATCATGTTCATTACAAGCACAATATAGCATAGTGCTTTTGACTATATTCCCCGAGGGGATAGTCAGAGATACAAATCAGGAAGATATCACTTATCAATACTAGTACCTAACGAAACTCATAACCACTAAACTACTTCTAATAATTTTTAGCACAGCAAATTTCTTTTTAACCAGCTGTAATAACTGTTAAGCTGACCGACATTATCATGTCAGTTTAAATAGTGTTAACATAGCTTCTGTGTATAGTAACTACAGTGCATATGACGATAATATCCTATGATCATCCTTTCGGGAGATCATTATTTTTTATTGTAAAAATTAATTTTTGCAACTTTCAACGGCTGTACCTACTAAACCGACTGACGGATCATGTCAGTTTTTGTACTGTTCACATAACTACAGTGCATATTACAATAATATCCTATAATCATCCTTTCGGGAGATCATTATTTTTTTGTAACCATTAATTTTTGCTACTTTGAACGGCTATACATACTAAACCGACTGACGGATCATGTCAGTTTTTGTACTATTCACATAACTACAGTGCATATTACAATAATATCCTATAATCATCCTTTCGGGAGATCATTATTTTTTTGTAGCCATTAATTTTTGCAACTTTGAACGGCTGTACCTACTAAACCGAGTGACGGATCATGTCCGTTTTTTTACTGTTCACATAACTACAGTGCATATTAAAATAATATCCTATGATCATCCTTTCGGAAAATCATAATTTTTTTTATTACCATTAATTTTTGAAACTTTGAACGGCTGTACCTACTAAACCGACTGACGGATCATGTCAGTTTTTGTACTGTTCACTTAGCTACAGTGCATATTACAATAGTATCCTATGATCAGCCTTGCTGCTGATCGGCCGTTTTTTGCACACATAACTGACCTTTGAACGGCTGTATCTCCTAAACCGACTGATGAACCACGTCAGTTTTTGTACTGTTCACATAGCCTTAGTGCATATTACAATAGTATCATACGATCAGCCTTGCTGCTGATCGGCCGTTTTTTGCACCCATAACTCGCCTTTGAGCGGCTGTATCTCCTGAACCGACTGACGATATGCAGGCAGACCGATGTCAACCCCATCACAGAGATGCTCTACACCCTATAGACACTGAATCAGCCTTGCTGCTTATGGTTGCAAAAAGTACACTTATCTCTCGTAATATCATAAATGAAGAAAAAAAACTTCATTTTTATGGGGGGGTAATTTGGGGAGGTAAAAAGGGTAAATTAAAAAAAATATTTTTCTGCCCTATGGTGTTCGGTATCAATTGAAAGCTTATGAAAATATGAGTTTAAAAATATACTTTTCAAATTTTTTATTTAAACTTTGTTTAACAAAATTTTTAATTAATTCCAAAAAATTGCTGTCCCCACCTCTATTTCAAAAAATATAGCTGTATAAGATCTGAAAAAAAAATCATGAACATCACAAATAACTTGCAGATGGCGGGAAAATTATCAGGGTGGCTCTAACTTGGATAGTTTTTTATCTATACCCAAAAAACTAACACCAGTGAGACCAGTGTAAAATGATCTTCAGTTAATATCTGACCACATACTAAGTTAGTGTCAATTTATAGTGGGTGGACATTAATGACCCATGTTAAACAACTGGTAGTACGAAACACTAATTGCCCAAATCCCGACTCGTACTTGGCCGGTTTTTTACAATACACTATCTACACTAATATTATAATAATGTAAAGAGGAAAGATTTGATTTTTTGTTTGTTTGTCTGTTTGTATTGAGTGGGCTCCGAAACTGCTAGACCGATCTGAATAAATCTTTCACCATTAGAATGCTACATTATCCGTGATGATCATAATATAAAAAAGGCCAAGTGCGTGTCGGAAAAAAGGGACATTACAACGCGCATGTGCCAAGCTCAGCTATAGTACACTAGCTAATATGGAGGAAAAAACGTCACAATCAAGGGCAGCCGTTTCTAATTCTATAGTTATATTCGATATAGCAACGAAATATTAAAGTGGGGTTTACACGGGTCGATTTTCGAAGTGCGATTTGAAGTACATCGACTGGCTATATAGTTTGATTTAAATATGAAACATAACACGCTCACGCAGCGACTTCAAAACGCACTTGGCCGCACGGCAAAAATCGACTTGTGTAAATCCCCCTTAAGGCTATTTAAATCACAGAAATAGAGAAGATCCCATCAAAAACATTTCATTTAAAAAGTAGCCTAGACTCAACTCTTAAAAAGATATGAGATCTCATTTTAAGCCAAGTATTGAGTAATCGTGTTTATCTCAGTCTAATGAAGTTAGCCGATATTCTCATCCTAGGACAATATAAGGACCAATATGTTATACACATATTGTATCTATATATGTATTCTATATCGTTGTCTAGTCATCATAATACAAGTCCAGGCTAGATTCTGGTACTTTAAATGTGACTAGATAATTTGTGTGACATTGTCCAAGATATTTAAAAAAAAAAAAAAAAAATTGACAATATTACAGTCATATTGGTCCTTATTTTGTCATTTCTAGATTAACTCTACAATTTACATGAGATGACGATTCGGCCAAGTCTTATAACTTCATTAGACCGAGATGAACACTTTCTCAAAGACTTGACTTAAAAATGAGATTAGGTATAAGATACAACAAGAGTAAAAGGGTTTTGATTCTTGGCTACTTTTTTACATGAAAAGTTTTTGGTGGGATATCAATTCTTTTTGTAGATTGCTCTTGCTTTTTAAAAGATTATTCAAAAATAAAATTAAACTTGGTTTATATGAAGCAGGACATTTTTATTTTAGGATTTTTTGATCGATAAATCAAATGGCGGAATTCAAAAAAGTTACTCGCCTAGTCTAGAAGGTCAACAAGTCTTTTTAAGTCTAATTATAATCTGTTACAATAATTTGGACCGGATTGGCATAAAGAGAAAACAAAATATAATGGCGCAGGTATCGTCATCATCATCATCAGCCTGGTAAACCCCACTGCTGGGTATAGGCCTCTTCATTTTCACGCCAACCAGAACGGTCCCACGCTAGTCTCATCCAATTTTTACCGGCTACTTTGCAAATGTCATCCGACCACCTGGCCGCTGGTCTGCCCACTGACCGTTCCCCCTCCCACGGCCGCCACTCTGTCACTGCCCTCGTCCATCTGCTATCGTCCTTCTGCTATCGTCGTAGTTACGTCAAATTAAGCAAAAAACAGGCAAGTATAGATTATAACTTCGATAAAAATGCAGCCAGAGACTCTGGCTGTAACACTATAATAAAGATTTTTGTATTTTTAAACGACTTCAAACGAGGAGGAGGTTATTGTGTGTATGTTTGTAATGAATAAACTCAAAAACTACTAGTATAAGAGATAAGTGTACTTTTGCAACCATAAGCAGCAAGGCTGATTCAGTGTTTATGGGGTGTAAAGCATCTCTGTGATGGGGTTGACGTCGGTCTGCCTGCATATCGTCAGTCGGTTTAGGAGATACAGCCATTCAAAGGTGAGTTATGGGTGCAAAAAACGGCCGATCAGCAGCAAGGCTGATCGTATGATACTATTGTAATATGCACTGAGGTTATGTAAACAGTACAAAAACTGACGTGGTTCATCAGTCGGTTTAGGAGATACAGCCGTTCAAAGGTCAGTTATGGGTGCAAAATACGGCCGATCAGCAGCAAGGCTGATCATAGGATACTATTGTAATATGCACTGTGCTAAGTGAACAGTACAAAAACTGACATGATCCGTCAGTCGGTTTAGTAGGTATATCTCGCTCCGCTTATGAATCCGCTAGTCGCTCCGCTTATGAAAACGCTAGTCGCTCCGCTTAAAGAAAACGCTACTCGCTCCGCTTATGAAAACGCTAGTCGCTCTGCTTATGAATCCGCTATTCGCTCCGCTTATGAAAACGCTAGTCGCTTCGCTTATAAAAACGCTACTCGCTCCGCTTATGAATCCGCTAGTCGATCCGCTTATGAAAACGCTAGTCGCTCCGCTTATGAAAACGCTCCGCTTATAATAACGCTCCGCTTATGAAAACGCTAGTCGCTCCGCTTATGAAAACGCTAGTCACTCCGCTTATGAAAACGCTACTCGCTCCGCTTATGAATCCGCTAGTCTATCCGCTTATGAAAACGCTAGTCGCTCCGCTTATGAAAACGCTAGTCGATCCGCTTATTAAAACGCTAGTCGCTCCGCTTATGAAAACGCTACTCGCTCCGCTTATGAATCCGCTACTCTTTTGGCGCTACGTGTCAAATGGATTTATATGGACCAAAGATCAATCGCTCCGAATTTCATGCTTTTTTAACACCATTTGCAGCATTGTACTGAATTTCAGGGTGTACCGCTAGGACTATTACGCTCTCCGAAAAGAGAGCATCATATTCATGGCATATTGTCAGGATTAGGTCCATAAACTATTCAACTAATTAACTATAGAATTTAATAATAATTAAAGCAAATCAAAGCCATGATGCTGATAGTGAAAGCTATATTCTGATAGTATTCCTACATCGTATCAAACCTATCATGTATTATGTTATTATCATGTCATTAGGGAACTTACTAAATCCTTTTTAAATTACAATTCTTGTTTCACAAATTATACTATGATTTTAGGATGAATAATATATCGGTAAACACAACCTATCAATCAAATAAGTACTTTTTAGTTGATCAAGTAACTATCACGTTTACTTCTTGCGGAACAATCGGCGACAAGACGATAGTGTCGTTTGTATATTATTTTTAGAAACACACAATAATATCAGTTGGATTCACTGTACTTAATCATTAATTATTATATCACAGAATTAGAGTAATTATCACTGTATAATTAATATCACAATTCCAACAATATTCATCAAAATAAGTTACAAAATACTGTCAACAAAGGTTTGCTTTTTAATAGATGTTGCAAAGTGTAAAAATGAAATGCAGATTAAATAATTTAGATTCAAACTCATGACTCGGCTCGCAACTCATTCACTTTAAAGAGAACTTATATTTCTAAGTTTCCTAAACGATGTTAATTTACATATAGTTTTCGATTACATAAAGTCAAATATTCTAACACGCGCGTGTAGAGAAATCTTACTAATGCTGACAGAATGCAGCATCCTAAAAAGTAATTTTACATCTAAAAGGTCAAAAAGACAAGGTACTTAGTGTCTGTCTCAACAGGATTGGCTTAAATAGAAAACATTATATTATTAGTCTCTACTAATAATATAATGTAGCATCTCTATGCTAATGAATTAAAATAATATTTCCGTAGGACTGACTAGTTCTATATCGACATTGTGGTGGGTGTCGTTTCATTCAGTAGAGTTTCCTGAGTAGGAAAAATGACGGTGTCGCTTTCTCAATTGGTGGAGTGAGGAGTTATGAGTGACGTCATGAATTTTTTGTATAGGATGGAATTTTTTTTCATCTGAAACCTGTCGTGTTGGGTATCAAATGAAAGGGCTTCATAGGCCGGTTCTAAAAATATACTACACCATTACCTTTCAGCTACTGGTTTTCAATAAAGGATTCTCCAAACATACCAAGTTTGGATTTCTCCAGGTGGGAAACGGCTTAGTAAATTTTTGTAAAACTATCGGCGAAAAATGAAAAAAAATTCAGATTGAAATTCGGAGTTATGGTTTCGTCCAATTAAGCTACCGATGGCTGAGATAGAATATGGAATAGAAGCAGGCATGCAAATTAAAACTGATTACCAATGACGCTAAACTTGGAGTGCTTCATGTGTCCTACCTAGCATCCTAAGCAATAATGTAGGTACTCTGAATTATCATTGTCAATTGTCACGTTTATTAAATAGGGCCCCAGGTAGTAGGGAGCACTACTAGTTGTTTACTAAGCAATAAAATTAAACAAATTCAAGGGCATCATAAGAGTGTTACCAGACCAATCGATCGATCGTCGATCGACGGCATCGATCGATGGTTGAATGGATTAGTCGACATCGATCGATAGTTTCTACCAGACCAATCGATCGATCGTCGGTCGATGCCATCGATCGATGGTAGAATGGATTTGTCGACGTCGTCGATCGATAGTTCCTACCAGACCAATCAATCGACTGTTGATTCTCTATCCTCTTGTGAATACATTTTGAAAGAAACTGATAGAATATAGCCGGGATTAATCGATCAACGTCGACCGATGCCGTCGACCGGCAATCGATCGATTGATTAGTCGAACGGTATCCGTCGATCAATTACAGCTACCAGACCAGTCGATCGACTTCGATCGACGTTGACCGATGCCGTCGATCGACGATCGATCGATTGGTCTGGTAACACCCTAAGGATCAGTATCCCTGTCATTGCTGGTTTGGATGGTACTTCGTAGGAAAATCTACTTTAATTATTCTTTGAGTAAGCAATTGTTATTCTTACATCATCAGATTCGACAGATAATATTTTACAAGCAAACGACACATCCAATTTTTGATTGATCGAAGGTTTATTGTGTTTACGTCCTATGCTAATTCTGTTGGACTAGACTGGACTATGTTATTAATAATCTTGCTCGTTACTTGATTTTTTCCTACCTGTTCAACTAGTTAAAAGCATGACTTTGAAATAAGTTTTATATTCGTATGTCCAATTTCGGCGGGTATAGACGACACTTTGTAAAAAAAGATGGAGCGTTTACCACAATATAAACTGATACACTTCAACCCTAACGCATTAGTGGAGGTACGAAAAGATGCCGGTTTTGACAACCCTGAGGATCTTAATAGAGCGATTGATTTACTTGATGATTGGGTAAAGAAGCAGGATCATTTTGTCAAAAAAGATTTCAGTAAGTAAAATATTTAATTTGATGATAAAATTATATTACTAGTTTAGTAAAATTATATTACTAGTGTTAGGGTAAACAGTTGCATTACCTAATTTAAGGTGTGACTGTACCCATGATCCCGAACAACTTTCCCTAAGAAACATATAGGGAATCGCAATTTTTTTTTGACTTTCCATACTAAATGCATTCAGCTGATCGAACGATTGTTTGAAAAGTAAAAAAAATCACCCCTTAAAGTAATGCAACTGTTTACCCTAACACCCTGTATAATTATGAGGTATTTTAACACCATCGTAGGCAGTGAACGAGACAAAATTTTGACCGTCATCTTCTAGATTTTGTTAGACCTTATAAGGTCTTACTCACCCTGTCCAATTTATCCCCGAGATAGTTCCATTTTAATCTGGTGAAGATCTGATGATGCGCTTCGGAGCTACACAATAGAACTCCTCAAAAGTTGTCGGCACATCATCGGCGATAGAAACATTTGCTTCGTATCGATGTACCCTTTGCGTGTATAAATGATAATTGAGTCGAACTAATGTATTTCACCACTAAAAATTGTGAAATAAACAAAATTTTACAAAAAAAATTAAAACTGCCTTCAAAAAAACTAAAAAACAAAAAATAATATTGCAGCCGATGACTTTTTCGTTCGCATCTAATAAGAACACTAATTTGTTTTATCGAAGTCGCTGTCAAGCCGGTACGATTCGCGACCAGACTTCTTTCGCGACAGGGCTTGCATAAGTTTCTTTGCTTTGGCTTGACACCGACTCAAATAAAACAAATTAGTGTTCTATAATATAAAAAATCATCGTCTGCAATACTATTTTTTGTTTTTTAGTTTTTTTGAAGGCGGTTTAAATTTTTTTGTAAAATTTTGTTTTTTGCTATAGCCCATAATATAAATTGTTATAGCTGCTGTATGATTCGGTAAGTAATGTTTTTCAGGTATTAATACGTAACTAAACGGATCGTTGAATCGAAAAAAGGCTCGACATCCCACACCAAAAAATGTCATACCCAATTTACGTATAGGGGAAAGGGAAAAACTACACTGTATGGAATCACTATAAAATTATTCTTGAATAATTATCTTTTTTAATATTAATAGGTAATAATAAGATCACAATCTAAGATCAATCAAAAAAACGATCGACGCGATCGCAATCTGAGATCTAAGATCTTTGTAGGTAATTTGTGTTTTAGTTGAGTTTGGTTTTTATTATGTATTCGATGGTGATCTATATTTTTATGTATTTTTGTGCTTAATAATAAGATTAGGAACTTTATTGACCACAGTAATAAAGTTAGTGATCTGCGCGGACAAAGTTATGGACTCAGCTATTAAATAATTAATTTGTTTCTCCTTTTATAGGCAGAGGCTACTTAGAACGTGGTTTAATAATAGCTAAAGGATCACTGGAAAATGCAAAGATGCGTATGGATAAGATTTGCACTATCAGAACAATTATGCCAGAGTTCTTCGAAGATTATGATTTTAAAAAAGATTTTAATTTTCCTAAAACGTAAGTAAGTTCAACGACATCTCTAGTCATGTTTTGATGTGTGGAATTAGTGTTTAATAAGGCATCTGTATAATTTATCTACCCTCATTTCCTCATCTCCCACTCAAGAAGATGGAAGAGGCTGAAAATCAGCGCTGTGCGGGTTCGACCCCGTGCCAGTACAGGCTGAACAATTGTGACAGTTAATGATACCTATTATAATAAAAAAAATGATGGCACTGAAATAAAACTGCCCAACATTCTATTTTCCTTTCAGAATTCATTTGGTGTTGCCAAAACAAACAAAAGAAAACGAAAGAATCTTTTGGTTGAGATGTGATATAGACAGCATCACTTCGTCTATCATACACAATGTTTACAGATTGGGTGTCGTAGTAAGCATCACATTTATTATCATTTAAATGTACAACTACATTTACAGTGGTGTGCGGACAAAAATGTCTAGTAGTATAACTATAATATGTGTGACAACTATTTTATATGAGTAAACTTTACTAGAAAAGTTATTTTGTTATAAATCTTTATTCTGGTAGATACAACTAAAATCTACTAATCTAAAAAAAAACGAGTGGAGTCTTCTTAAATAAATAGTCACATGTAAGGACCTGGTCTGCTACTAAATATTTATGTTTTTTCATGCATTTTCGGCGTTTACGTTCTGTTTTGTTGAATTTAAGTTTTGTTAAAAACTAACTTTTTTAAATTCGGTTTTACATTTTTTTCAGTGAATTCATTACATTTATTAACATCATTGTATTAAATACAATTCTAGCTACAGGTACAGGCTGTACTTAATTTCGATCATGTCTTATACTTTCAGATGACAGAATATCTTCGGTCAAGAGACTATTCTAAGAAGTGTATCCTAATATACGATATAAGAGAAATGAATGTCGCAAATTTTGTATCGAACTCACGGGTAAATGACTTACGTGGAGCACTAACTATATTATTGGTAACTATTATTTTTTATTTAATTTAATACACTAATTATGTTGCAAACTACATTTCATAGTACTTAGTATAGGTGTCATCGAAATATGCACATAAAATGCGGGAGAGTTAACGGCGTACGCTTTTCGAAGAGGTCTTTTATTACGCAGAGAAGACGCGTCACGCACGAATAGAAAAGTTATACTAGAGGGGCTAGAGGTGTCCCTCTAGCCCCTCTAGTATACGAATAGAATAGAATACGATTCGCGACAGGGCTTGCATTAGTTTTTTTGGCTTGGCTTGACACCGACTTCCATAAAACAAATTAATGTTGTTATGATGCAAACGAAAAAGTCATCGGCTGCAATATTATTTTTTTACTTTTTAGTTTTTTTGAAGGCGGTTTTAATTTTTTTGATAAAATTTTGTTTATTTCACAATTTTAAGTGGTGAATTCATTAGTTCGATTTAATAGTAGTGCTTTAAATTAACAAACGCACTAGTCGGCACTACGATTTTCGAAGGTTCCCCTCGATTTCTCTGGGATCCATCATCAGATCCAAGTTTCCTTATAATGGGACCTCTCTTGGGATATCTCTTTTCCAACAAAAAAGAATCATCGAAATCGGTTCATAAACGACGAAGTTATCCGCGAACACACATAAAAAAAAAAAAAAATATATATATATATATATATATATATATATACGGTCGAATTGAGAAACCTCCTTTCCTCCTTTTTTTGAAGTCGGTTAAAAACTAAAAAAAAATGTTTTTGGAGGTCCCTATATTTCGTCAGTGTTACAACTGCCAAGATCACGTGGCGGGATGACTGGTATCCCAAGACAAAGATCCAGATCTTTTCTAATATGATAGCACATTAATCTGTTGTATTTTTTTAGAAAGGACATGGAATAAGATTACAAAGCCTTCACATACTGACGTCTTCGAAACTAATCGATGGCGTTGTAACTGTGGTAAAGTCTATGATGAGCCCGAAGCTCCGACAAAGAGTTCATGTGCATAAAGATATTCAATCACTTTTCGAGTTGGTACCCAGAGAAGTTATTCCAGTTGAATATGGTGGCGACGAAAAGAAGTCTTTAGAGGAAATACATGGTAATTATTTTAATAATTACTTTTTTTAGGTCTCTGTACCCAAAGGGTGAAAACGGGATCCTATTACTGAGCCTACGTTGTTCCGTCCGTCCTAGATTCAGAGGGCGGATATCTTCTAAGAGCGCTTACAGACGAGCGACAGTTGTCTGCGATAGGTCGCGCGACCGTCGCGCGACCGTGACGTAGGTATAGTCTGAGAGCACAAGTCTTGTTCTTGAGAGATTTCAGTTTGAAGAAAACGGAGGCTAAAAAATAACATGGTTGATATTTCTGGTAGTTTTTATAAGTTTTTCGTAGATTTTGGTTTCTTTAGATGGATGAATGTGATGATGATGGAAAAATCGCACTGCTGGAGTATGATTTTTGAAAGTCAAATCAGCAGTAGAAAGATGCGTATCTCCATACATTTTCAACTGCTGAGTTCATCGTATGAGATTCAAAAATTTCACTCCTGGTACCTTAATCGCTGTAGCTACAACTATCCTTAACTTTTTGAAACATTTACAACTGCATTCACAGATTTTGAAAAAAAAATTACAGCCAGCAAGAAAATTGACAATTTACATATGAAAAAACTTTTTTTTTGTCAATTCTCTCTCTCAAAAATTCTCTAAGGATCAATAAACTCTAAACCGAGATTAGAGTACTAGAAATGTCAGAAATCGCAAAAAAGTTTCCCATACAAGTATATTTTGTAGGATAGTATATAATAAAATATACATAGGTACAGTTCAGGGTCCTTCTTAATATGCTGACACCTTTTTAAGGATATATGATAAGACCATCAAACTGAACAACTTTCTCTATTGGCCCAATATCGAAATCGCGAAAAAAAAATCTGCTGTCCCATACATTTGGCTCGAGTAGGTTTGCAGTTTTTTATGGAAGAGCTGATTTTTTTTCGCGATTTTTATCTTAGTGCCATAGAGAAAGTTATTCAGTTTGACGGTCTGATCATCCCCTTAAAAAAGTGTCAGCATATTAAGAAGGACCCTATATAATACTATAAATAATATAACTTACAAGTAGAAGAATCGTTATAGATATTTATAATATTTGTAAAATCTTTTGTGTTTTGAAAGAAAAAACAGTTTTCTTCTTTTTTTTTTTGGTACGGGGTACTTTAATTTTTTTTTCTTTTCCTTAGTAAATTTTTGAAATAAACCTACCTACTAAAGAAAAATTTCTTCAGTGTACAAAAATTTAAAATGTCTTCATGACATAAATTAAGTGGGTTTTGCAAAAGTACTTAATTACGAACGTCTTCCTGATATTCGGTAATAGGCATCTATTCGGCAAATACCTACGAATATTCATATTCGAATAAAAACGAACAAAACTACTACAAACTACCAAAAAAACTGTTTTGGATATGAAGGTCTATCTCTCAGACTATACAACACTATGTCACGGTCGCCAACTGTCGCCGACCGCTGTCGCGAGCTGTCGCAGACAACTTACTGTCGCTGGTCTGTAAGAGCCCTAAATCGTAATAAATAGCTGGTCTAAATTTTCACAAAATTATACGTGTTTTATAAATTAGCGCAAAACCTCATACACCCCAACTGATTTATAACAAAAGAATTAGATTGAAACAATAATTTCATTATTTTGATAGTTAAAATTTAAAGTTATTCGCATTTTAAGTTCAGAGGCAAAAATGATTTGTTATCATTTCAGCAAAGAATGAAAGCGCTATCGTACTTATGAATACATTTTAATAATCTTGTTTTGGTAGTATGTAGGGTGAGTGTGCCCGTGAGGTGGGTTGACATCGGATTTAGTAAATTTTAAATTTTACGTAAAAATTATTAAAAAAATTCCCTATTTTTTTTTTTTTTATGTGTGATAGGTAAGCATTTGACCCCAATCTCACCTGATGTTGAGTGATGATGAGGTCGAAGATGTAGCATGCTTACCTAGAAAGATGCCTATTCACTCTCGCCTTGAAGAGGCCCAGGTTGTATTGCTCAGGGAACAAGTCCGCAGGCAGGGCATTCCACTCCTTAGCCTATGTTGAAACCATGATAATTCGATTTGTGCTCTCGATTCCAAACAAACTACTTTCTGGGTTTGCGTTAATTCATTAACACGTTGTATATATTTGTATTGAATTTGATGACAAATAAAAAAATTTACTAAGGGGTCCCTTAATAATTTTTTCTCAAGAAACTGGTCTTTTCAACTTTTTTTAGATTTAAAATGTAGCCCGAAGAATTTGCTAAACTAAAGTGGCAATGGGCGGGGCACATTACTTGCAGAACTAATGGCCGAAGAGTTCTCGAGTGGTGGTCGCGTACCGCAAAGCACAGCGTGCGTAGGCCCACCAGCTGGACCGACGACCTGGTGAAGGTGGCGTGAATCCGTTGGATGAGGGCAGTTGTGGCGATCCTTTCAGGGGGGCCTTAGTTCAGCTGTGGACCTTTACCGGCTGATTCGATGATATGATTTTTTATGTTTCCAGCTGAATGGGTCAAAGAGTTGAGTTCCGAAGACTTCAAAGAGGATTGGAGGGAAATGTGCAGAGCTCGCATTGATGAGTCACGCAGACCAGCGGGGGCCTTCAACGAGGAGTACATGGGGATGCAGGGCAGTTTTAGAACCCTTACTGTTGATTAAATACTTCGAAGCTAAATAATATGTGTTATTATTTTGGATTAGCTAACAAACAATAGGAAAAAAAAAAGAAGTTAGCGTCTTTAAAATATGTAAAGGTTTTTTTTAATGTTGGTCTATAGTAAAAACGGAAACAAACTCAAAAATAAATAAAGAAATCTACACTATAATACATTATATTATTTTTTTAAATACATTTACCTATACTATCTACAATAATATTATATGTAAAGAGGAAAGATTTGATTTTTTGTTTGTTTGTTTGTTTGTCTGTTTTTATTGAGTGGGCTCCGAAACTGATTGACTGATCTGAATAATTCTTTCACCATTAGAATACTACATTATTCGTGATGAACATAATATAAAACAAAAGGCTATGTGTGTGTGTGTCGGTGGCTGGGGCATTACAACGCGCTTGTGCTAAACTCAGCTATAGTACACTAGCTAATATGGAGAAAAAAAACATCACAATCAAGGCTTGCCGTACGGCTAAGTTCGATTTGAAGTACATCGACTGGCTAGTTTGATCTTAACATGAAACATAACACGCTCACGCAGCAATAGACTTCAAAACGCACTTGGCCGCACGGCGAAAATCGACCCGTGTAAATTCCCCTTAAGGGTGCATGTCCATTGAAGCTGTTTTTTTAACAAAATCAGGAGCTCGGGCGAGATCGGCCGCGCCTCGCCCGAGCTCCTGATTGGTTAAAAAAACACAGCTACACAGCTCGCACAGCTTCAATGAACAGGCAGCCTAAGGCTATTTGAATAACAGAAATAGAGAAGATCCAATCAAAAACATTTCATTTAAAAAGTAGCCTAGACTCACTACCTTTTTACTCTTCAAAAGTTATGAGATCTCATTTTAAGCCAAGTCTTGAGTAATTTTGTTTATCTCAGTCTAATGAAGTTAGCCGATATTCTCATCCCATGACAAAATAAGGACCAATATGACTGTAATATGTGGTAATACTGACTTTTAGGTATTGGTAGAGTCCTTATTTTGTCATTTCTAGATTAACACTACAATTTACATGAGATGACGATTCGGCCAAGTCTTATAACTTCATTAGACCGAGATAAACACTTTCTCAAAGACTTGACTTAAAAATGAGATCTCTTAACTCAGGTATAAGATACAACAAGAGTAAAAGGGTTGTGATTCTTGGCTACTTTTTTAAATGAAATGTTTTTGGTGGGATATCAATTCTTTTTGAAGATTGCTCTTGCTTTTTAAAAGATTAATCAAAAATAAAATTGCATTTCGTTTGTATGAAGCGCGCTCACAGGAGGTAACATTTTTATTTTAGGATTTTTTTATTGATAAATCAAAAGGCGGAATTCAAAAAAGTTCCTCGCCTAGTCTAGAAGGTCAACAAGTCTGTTAAGTAACTATTTTTAAGTCTAATTATAATCTGTTACAATAATTTGGACCGGATTGGCATAAACAGAAAACAAAATATAATGGCGCAGGTATCGTAGTTACGTCAAATTAAGCAAAAAACAGGTAAGTATAGATTATAACTTCGATAAAAATGCAGCATCCTAAAAAGTAATTTATATCAAAAAGGTCAAAAAGACAAGGTGCTAGTGTCTGTCTCAACAGGATTGGCTTAAATAGAAAACAATATATTATTAGTAGAGATGCGAATGAATTAAAATAGTATTTCCGTAGGACTGACTAGTTCTATACCGACATTGTGGTGGGTGTCGTTGCATTCAGTAGAGTTTCCTGAGTAGGAAAAATGACGGTGTCGTTTTCTCAATTGGTGGAGTGGGGAGTTATGACGTCATAATTTTTTTGTAGCATAGCATAGCATAGCATATGCTCACGACAATTTTCCCCGAGGGGGTAGTCAGAGATATTCTGAAATTTCAGAACATCCACGTTTCACTAATACCGAAACTCTGTCCAGTGTGACGGGGAGTGAGCCCGTCGCATAATTTTTTTGTATGGGATGAAAAAATGTTTTTTCCGAAACCTGTCGTGTTGGGTATCAAATGAAAGGACTTCATGAGCCGGTTTTAAAAATATACTTCACCATTACATTTCAGCTACTGGTTTGCAAAAAAGGATTCTCAAAACATACCAAGTATGGGTTTCTCCAATTTTATTAAATTTTTGTAAAAGTAACGGCGAAAAATAAGGCGCCAATCTTACATACAAAACCCGTTTTGTCTTTTCATCAAAATACGTTCACCCATTTATGCGTGATTGAGTGACAAATAGCACTTTCAATAAAATCGCTGAAATTTAACAATATTTTTCATAATTATGATTATTCTCAAAGAACATAAATTTTCATTCAAAAACCCACCTTTGTGAATATTTACTAAAACCGGCCACGGTGACTGCTGTGACCGAGGCCGTGGTTTTATCTATTGTCTGTATTGTTTACTAACTAATGTAATGTTGCCGTGTAATCACGGCTCTCTCATTTCTCGTAAAAGTTCATGGCTCCATACACGTAAAAGTATGAAGATGTATCTATGACTAGCTGACCCGGTAGACGTTGTCCTGCCATAAAAACTATAATATCTCTCAAGTTGGACCAAATTACACATAATTCCATCTTTCATCAAAATCGGTTGAAGAGTTCACGTGGTGAAGAGTTCACTGGGAACATGCATCGTCATGATATTGGATTTTTATATATTATTATAAACAAACTAGCTGACCCAGCAGACATTGTCCTGCCATAAAAACTATCCTACCTCTCAAGTTGGACCAAATTTTTACATTATATAAATGCCAACTTTCATCAAAATCGGTTGACATGGTATATAGTTCACTGGGAACATACATCATGCATGACATTGAATTTTTATCATTAAGATGTATATAAAAAAAAATTAGATTGAAATTCGGAGTTGTGATTTCGGGATGGAATAGAACTGAGATAGAACTAGAACTACTTTAATTATTCTGTGAGTAAGCAATTGTTATTCTTACATTATCAAATTCGTTAGATAATATTTTACAAGCAAACGACACATCCAATTTTTGATTGATCGAAGGTTTATTGTGTTTACGTCCTATGCTATTGCTGTTGGACTAGACTGGACTATGTTAATAGACTTGCTCATTACTAGATTTTTTCCTACCTGTTTAACTAGTTAAAAGCATGACTTTGAAATAAGTTTTATATTCGTATGTCCAATTTCAGCGGGTATAGACGACACTTTGTAAAAAACGATGGAGCGTTTACCACGAGATAAACTGTTACACTTCAACCCTAACGCATTAGTGGAGGTGCGAAAAGATGCCGGTTTTAACAACCCTGAGGATCTTAATAGAGCGATTGATTTACTTGACGATTGGGTGAAGAAACAGGATCATTTTGTCAAAAAAGATTTCAGTAAGTACAAGATTATATTTAATTTAATGATAAAATTATAGTACTACAGGGTGTTAAGGTAAACATTTGCATTACTTTAAGGAGTGATTGTACCCATGATGCTGAACAACTTTCCCTAAGAAACCTATAGAATATTAGCATATTCTTTTTTGGCTTTTCACTTTGCGAATTTGCAAATTTCCTATAAGTTTCTTTGGGAAAGTTGTTCAGTATCATGGGTACAATCACCCCTTAAAGTAATGCAACTGTACCCTAACACCCTGTATAATTATGAGGTATTTTAACACAATCGTAGGCAGTGAACGATACAAAATATAGAACGTTATCTATTGGACACTGACTCCAATAAAACAAATTAATGTTCTTATAGATGTTCTAGTACTTTTTTAGTTTTGAAGTGGGTTTTAATTTTTTGTTTAAATTGTTTTTTCCTATAGCCGTTCACTGTTGACAACGACGAACATAATATAAATTATTTGTTAGGTATATAATAATATTGTTCGCTTCTAAATTGTTATAGCTGCTGTATAATTCGGTAAGTAATGTTTTTCACACCAAAAATGTCATCCCCAATTTACGTGTAGTGAAAGTCAAAAAACTATACTGAATAGAGACACTAAAATTATTCTTGAATATCGTTTTTAATATTAATAGGTAATAATAAGATTAGGAAATTTAGTGACCACAGTAATAAAATAAGTTATCTACGCGGACACAGCTAATAAATAATTAATTTCTTACTCGTATTACAGGCAGAGGCTACTTAGAACGTGGTTTAATAATGGCTAAAGGATCACTGGAAAATGCAAAGATGCGTCTGGATAAGATTTGCACTATCAGAACAGTTATGCCAGAGTTCTTCGAAGATTATGATTTTAAAAAAGATTTTAATTTTCCTAAAACGTAAGTAAGTATGTTCAACGAGATCTCTAATCATGTTTTAATGTGTTGAATAAGTGTTTAATAAGGCATCTGTATTATTTATCTACTCTCATTTCCTCATCTCCCACTCAAGGAGATGAAAGAGGCTGAAAATAACCGCTGCGCGGGTTCAACGCCGTGCCAGTAATGATACCTATTATAATTTTAAAAAAAGTGATGTCACTGAAATAAAACTTCCCAAAATTCTATTTTTCTTTCAGAATTCATTTGGTGTTGCCAAAGCAAACAAAAGAAAACGAAAGAATCTTTTGGTTGAGATGTGATATAGACAGCATCACTTCGTCTATCATACACAATGTTTACAGATTGGGTGTCGTAGTAAGCATCACATTTATTATCATTTAAATGTATAACGACATTTACAGTGGTGTACGGACAAAAATGTCTAGTAGTATAACTATAATATGAAACAACTATGACAACTATTTTATTTGAGTAAACTTTACTAGAAAAGTTATTTTGTTATAAATCTTTATTCTATTTTTAACTAAAATCTACTTAAAAATAAAAAAAAATCTAGTGAAATCTTCTAAAATAAATAGTTGTCACATGTAAGTACCTGGTCTACTACTAAATATTTATGTTTTTTCATGCGCCGGCGTTTACGTTCTGTTTTGTTGCATTTAAGTTTTGTTAAATAAAAGCTAATTTTTTTTTCAGTGAATGCATTACATTTGTGGCGGCAAGGAGTTTGAATATTGGACTCCCCGCCTTCGTGGGCCGAAGGCCATTAGTTAGTGTCGTTCATAGAGATTGTAAAGTGACTTCTGTCAAGTGTCTAGCACAAATAAAATCGTAAAATATTTTCACACAATTTCTCTCGTGTTTTCGTTGCGACAAAATAGTTAATCACTTCAATCCTCGCCTGGCCCACGCCATAGTGGTGACCCGCACTGAACATAATTATCGACGCACCGCACGCGGAAAAGTTTTACAATGGCAGAGCCAACTGAAAAAGAAGATTTTAAAGACGCACAAGACCCACGTCGAGCCGCTACTGAAGGTCCCTCAGCCTCACTTTCACCCCAGGGTTCTGACATTTTTCGAGTCGGAGTTCGGCTACCACCGTTCTGGCCTCAAGAACCTACAGTTTGGTTTGCCCAAGTCGAGAGCCAGTTTACCATAGCAGGCATTACTACCGACGCAACCAAATTCCACTACGTTCTAGCAAACCTAGAACACCAGTATGCAGCCGAGGTGAAGGACCTCATCATATCGCCACCGGCAACGAACAAGTACGAGAAGCTTAAGAGCGAGCTCATCAAACGCCTGTCAGCATCTCGCGAGAAAGCGGTAAAGCAACTACTTATCCATGAAGAGCTTGGCGATAGAAAGCCATCACAATTTATGAGGCATCTGCAGCACCTAGCAGGGCCAGATGTACCCAATGACTTCCTAAAAACCATCTGGACCAGCCGCTTGCCAAGGAACATCCAAACTGTAATAGCTGCTCAACCAGGGTCGTCCCTAGAAGCATTGTCAGACCTAGCAGACAGAATACATGAAATTGTACCTGGAACCGCGCACGTAGATAGCGCTTCATCTAGCAGCTGCACCCTAAACGAAGTGGTAAAGCAGATTGCAGCGCTCACCACACAAGTTGCAGCCTTGACCTCTCAAGCAAGCGGAAGATCTCGCTCCAGAACCAGAAGCAACCAGCGTGAACGCAGCACCAGCCGTTCGCAGTCTAGCTACAAGAAGTTTCCGATCTGCTGGTACCACTCCAAGTTCGGCGAAGAGGCAAAGAGATGCATGAAGCCATGCGACTACAAGCCGGAAAACCCACAGGGCAGTCGCTAACGGCGACTGACGATTGCCCTAACTCGTCTGGTCGCCTGTTCATCACCGAGCAGTACACGAAAATGCAGTTTCTCATCGACACAGGCAGTGACCTCTGCGTTTTTCCATACACCGCTCTGAAACAAAAACGACCACAGACTACTTACTACCTCTACGCAGCAAATGGCACACCAATCACCACATATGGTTGTGTACAGATGGAACTAAACCTTGGCCTTAGACGCGCCTTCTCATGGCGATTCACAGTAGCCGATGTCACCAAGGCAATAATCGGTGTCGACTTTTTATCCTTCTACGGGTTATTGGTAGACTGCCGAAAAAAACGCCTCATCGATCATCTTACAACATTATCAGCCATCGCAACACCAGTTCCTTCATCAGACCTAATATCTTCGGTGAAAACGATTACAGGTGAATCGAAATACCTAGACCTGCTTAGAGAATTTCCTGAAATAACTCATCCAGCAGGAACCCACCGAGAAATCCCTCACAACACGGTACATCACATCAAAACCACACCAGGCCCTCCAGTATCCTGCACCCCATGGCGTCTGGCTCCAGACAAGCTGAAAATAGCCAAAGCCGAGTTCGAGGCGATGATTAAAAACGGAACGGCAAGACCATCAGCCAGCCCGTGGGCATCACCGCTTCACCTGGCGCCGAAGAAAGATAACAGCTGGCGGCCTTGTGGCGACTACAGAATGCTCAATGCCCGCACCGTACCTGACAGTTATCCCATACGTCACATTCAAGATTTTGCCCATAACATATCTGGATGTTACGTCTTTTCAAAACTCGACCTAGTCAAAGCCTATAATCAAATCCCAGTAAGCGAGGAAGACATACCCAAGACAGCGATTTCAACACCATTCGGGTTATACGAATTCCCCTTCATGACCTTCGGGCTTCGCAACGCAGGCCAAACATTCCAAAGATTTGTGGACGAGATTACCCGAGGCCTAGAATTTTGCTACGTTTACCTGGACGATTTCCTGATATTTTCAAAGGACGAAGCGACTCACGAAGACCACCTCCGCCAAATATTCACCAGGCTTAAGAAATATGGCATGGTCATTAGCACCGCGAAGTGTACTTTTGGAGTTTCGGATGTAACCTTCCTCGGATACAACGTATCTGCAAATGGCGTGAAACCAACGGATGAGAAAGTCAGAGCCATCAGAGAATTCCCAACACCAAAAACCGTCAGGGAGCTTAGGCGATTCCTAGGGATGCTCAACTTTTATAGAAGATTCATTCCTAACTCAGCAAGAATCCAAGCACCCTTACACGCACTATTAACCGGTTTAGTTAAAGGCTCGCATCCAGTAAACTTCACGGATGATACCCTGAAAGCATTCACAGAATGTAAAGAAAGTCTGTGCCAAGCCACTACCCTTGCACACGTAGACCTTGAAGCAAAACTTTCCCTAGTGACTGATGCATCGGATACAGCCATAGGCGCAGCCCTGCAACAGCTACACAACGGCTCTTGGCAACCGCTTGCTTTCTTTTCAAAGAAGCTAAATACATCGCAGCAGAAATACTCTCCTTACGACAGAGAGCTCCTTGCGATATACGAAGCAATCAAATATTTCCGTCACATGCTAGAAGCACGGCACTTCACCATTTACACGGACCACAAGCCCATATGCTTCACTTTCGCGTCGAGAAAGGACAATTGCTCACCACGTCAGTTCCGACATCTGGACTATATAGCGCAATTCACTACCGACATACGCCACATATCAGGAAAAGACAATGTTGTGGCAGACACGCTATCAAGAATTTCGGAGATAGAACCTCCCGTTAGCCAAGAATTATTAGCCACAGCACAAGTCGGAGATACAGAACTTAAGGAACTCCTGGATAATACAACGTCACTTCGATTGGAAAAGATAAAGTTACCCGGTACACACACTGAGCTATACTGCGATATAAGCACAAGAGAAGCCAGACCTTATGTAACCAAGCAACTAAGAAAACAAGTTTTCAATAGTCTGCACTCACTCAGCCATCCAGGCGCTAATGCAACTGCAATGTTAGTGGCTCAGCGCTTTATATGGCCAGGCATTAGAAAAGACTGCCGCGAGTGGACACGGTCGTGTCTCGCATGCCAGCGCTCCAAGATTACCAGGCATGTATCATCACCCCTTGGTACCTTCAAGCTGCCACGCGCAAGGTTCATGTTCCTACATATCGACCTAATAGGTCCAATGCCAATCTCTCAAGGATGCCGTTATTGTCTCACAGCCATCGATAGATATACACGCTGGCCTGAGGCGATACCGATCATGGATATAACAGCAGAGACAGTTGCCAAAGCCTTATTAACTGGCTGGATTTCCCGCTACGGTTGCCCAACGGATATCGTCACCGACCGCGGCCGTCAGTTTGAATCCGCTCTCTTCAAACACTTGTCAATAATAACCGGATTCCAACACCGACGAACCACAGCGTACCATCCAGCATGTAACGGACTAGTAGAAAGATTTCACCGACAACTAAAAGCAGCAATTGTTTGTCACGCTCAGGAGAACTGGACGGAAGCCTTACCACTTGTTTTATTGGGCATCCGTAGCGCTTATAAAGAAGATATAAAAGCATCATCCGCTGAATTGGTCTTTGGTGAGACACTGAGACTCCCAGGTGAATTCTTCACTCCCACTACAGCCACCACAACTGATGTAACGGATTTTACAGCGCGACTCCGAGCTATAACAGAAAAACTCCGACCAGTACCAACTTCAAGGCACTGCAAGAAAGCGACATTTGTATTTAAAGACCTGGATTCAGCCAGTCACGTCTTTTTAAGAGATGATACTGTACGAGGCGCGCTACAGCCAGCATACACCGGACCGCACGCCGTTTTGGAGAGAGGAGATAAAGTTTACAAAATTATGTATAATGGAAAGTTAGTTACAGTGTCTATAGACCGAATAAAACCAGCATACATCCTGGAAGACAATAACCGTGGTATTGAAGACGAAGCACCTGCACCTGAAAATAAAGGAAATGATGACAGCATCAGGACAACTAGATCAGGACGACAAGTTCACTTCCCGAAGTATTATCGCCCGTAGGGACGGTCTCTGGAGGGGGGTGATGTGGCGGCAAGGAGTTTGAATATTGGACTCCCCGCCTTCGTGGGCCGAAGGCCATTAGTTAGTGTCGTTCATAGAGATTGTAAAGTGACTTCTGTCAAGTGTCTAGCACAAATAAAATCGTAAAATATTTTCACACAATTTCTCTCGTGTTTTCGTTGCGACAAAATAGTTAATCACTTCAATCCTCGCCTGGCCCACGCCATACATTTATTAACATCATTGTATTAAATACAATTCTGGCTGTACTTAATTACGATCATGTTTTATACTTTCAGATGACAGAATATCTTCGGTCAAGAGACTATTCTAAGAAGTATATCCTAATATACGATATAAGAGAAATGAATGTCGCAAATTTTGTATCGAACTTACGGTTAAACGACTTACGTGGAGCACTAACTATATTTTTGGTAACTACTATTTTTATTTAATTTAACACACTAATTATGTTGCAAAATACATACATAGTAGGTACTTAGTATAGGTCTCATCGGAATATGTACATAAAACGCGGGAGAGTTAAGGTGGTTTCAGTCCATACAAACGTTTGACGCACAATACGCGTAGACGGATTTAATAAAAGTAATATTTTATATAAAGAAAAATAGTTTAGAAAATCTAGATGTCGCGTATTAAAGAACATTTGCAATTTATAATATATTTACGAAGATATAAATAAACCTTTGAAACGTTTTGTATGAAAAATTTCAACGCTTTATATCTTCGTAATTATATTATAAATTGCAAATATTATTTTATACGCGACAACTAAATTTTCTAAACTATTTTTCTATATAAACAAAATTACTTATATTAATACTAACGACGCGTATTGTGCGTCAAAGTTTTGTATATAAAATTGCAACCGCTTTAACGGCGTACGCTTTCCGAAGAGGACTTTTATTACGCTGAGAAGACGCGTCACGCACGAATAGAATAAAAGTCATACATAGAAAGAAAGTCATACTAGAGGGGCTATAGAAGGGCAGATAAGCATAAAAAAAAGTTTTTGGATGTTCCTATATTTCGTTAGTGTTACAACCATAGAGAATTCACCGCTCCCCCTGTTACAACTGCCAAAATCATGAAATGACTGGTGGGATGACTGGTATCCCGAGACAAAGATCCAGATCTTTTCTAATATGATAGCACATTAATCTGTTGTATTTTTTTAGAAAGGACAAGGAGTAAGATTGCAAAGCCTTCACATACTGACGTCATCGAAACTAATCGATGGCGTTGTAACTGTGGTAAAGTCTATGATGAGCCCGAAGCTCCGACAAAGAGTTCATGTGCATAAAGATATTCAATCACTTTTCGAGTTGGTGCCCAGAGAAGTTATTCCAGTTGAATATGGTGGCGACGAAAAGAAGTCTTTAAAGGAAATACATGGTAATCATTCTAATAATTACTTTTTTTAGGTCTTTGTACCTACCCAAAGGGTGAAAACGGGATCCTATTACTGAGCCTACGTTGTTCCGTCCGTCCTAGATTCAGAGGGCGGTATCGTCTAAATCGTAATAGATATCTGGTTAAATTTTCACATAATTATATATATTTGTATTGAATTCGATGAAAAAAAAAATAACTAAGGGGTACATCCATGGGGAAATCCCTTAATTTTTTTTTCTCAAGAAACTGGTCTTTTCAACTTTTTTTCATGATTTATAATTTAGATGAAAAATTTGCTAAACTAAAGTGGCAGAACTAATGGCCGAAGAGTTTTCGAGTGGCGGTCGCGTACCGGAAAGCACAGCGTGGGTAGGTCCACAAGGTGGACCGACGACCTGGTGAAGGTGGCGGGAATCTGTTGGATGAGGGCTATCCTTTGGGGAGGCCATAGTTCAGCTGTGGACCTTTAGCGGCTGACGATATGATTTTTTTATGTTTCCAGCTGAATGGGTCAAAGAGTTGAGTTCCAAAGACTTCAAAGAGGATTGGAGGGAAATGTGCAGAGCTCGCACTGATGAGTCACGCAGACCAGCGGGGGCCTTCAACGAGGAGTACATGGGGATGCAGGGCAGTTTTAGAACTCTTACTGTTGATTAAATACTTCGAAACTAAATAATATGTGTCATTATTTTGGATTAGCTAACAAATAATTGAAAAAAAAGAAGAAGGTGGGTCTCTAAAATATGTTTTTTTAAAGGTTTTTTTAATGTTGGTCTATAGTTAAAACGGAAATAAACTCAAAAATAAATAAAGAAATCTACACTATAATACATTATATTATTTTTTTCAATATTCTTACCTATACTATCTACAATAATATTATATGTAAAGAGGAAAGATTTGATTTTTTGTTTGTTTGTTTGTCTGTTTGTATTGAGTGGGCTCCGAAACTGCTTGACCGATCTGAATAATTCTTTCACCATTAGAATACTACATTATTCGTGATGAACATAATATAAAACAAAAGGCTAAGTGTGTGTCGGGAAAAAGGGGCATTACAACGCGCGTGTGCTAAACTCAGCTATAGTACACTAGCTAATATACTTACTTACTATGCTGGCTCAGGGACCCGAAGTGGGTCTTGGCCTCCGACAACAAAGCACGCCATTCATCTCTGGACTGAGAGATGAATGACACTAGCTAATATGGAGAAAAAAAACATCACAATCAAGGCTGTCGTTTCAAAATCTATAGTTACTTCATTCGATACAGCAACGAAATACTAAAGTGGTGTTTACACGAGTCGATTTTTGCCGTACGGCTAAGTGCGATTTGAAGTACATCGACTGGCTAGTTTGATCTAAATATGAAACATAACACGCTCACGCAGCAATAGACTTCAAAACGCACCCTAGATAGCATATAGACTTGCTGCAAGCTTGCATGTCATTTGATATAATGTTTGATTCAAAGTTGCTACAAACATGTAAAGGTAAAAATGATATGTCAAGTTTGTTTCAAAGTTGCTACAAACTTGTAAAGGTAAAAATGATATGTCAAGTTTGTATCAATATTGCTACAAAATTGGTGCTGTGCTGACCTGGCCCGTCACTAGATGGCACTGATTCAAATTACATCGCGCTATCGTTTGCTTTTGCAAAATGTATATACCAGAGTACTCCTTCCAATTCTATTCTACTAGAAAGGAAGTGTATACATGTTCTGGTTACGGGATGCTTAGGACAGAGGAGGATGGCATAAACAAATGGAGGTCTATACCCTGCCTTGTCAAACTTGTGGCAAGCCTTCATAATAAAGATAAGGCAAGTTTGCACTGAAAACTCTATGCAAGTTTGTCGACCGATGACTAGAAAGTTAAATATAAACTGGCTGCAAGTTTATTTACTTGCCATGTCAAACTTATGGCAAGTTTCCACATTTGATATTTATAACTTGCTGCCAGTTTTAAGCAAGTTTAAATTGCTATCTGGGTACTTGGCCGCACGGCCAAAATCGACGCGTGTAAATCCCCCTTAAGGCTATTTGAATTACAGAAATAGAGAAGATCCCATCAAAAACATTCCATTTAAAAAGTAGCCTAGACTCACTACCTTTTTACTCTTCAAAAGTTATGAGATCTCATTTTAAGCCAAGTCTTGACTAATTTTGTTTATCTCAGTCTAATGAAGCTAGCCGATATTCTCATCCCATGACAAAATAAGGACCAATATGACTGTAATACTGACTTTTAGGTATTGGTAGAGTCCTTAATTTGTCACTTCTAGATTAACACTACAATTTACATGAATTGATGATGTCGGCCAAGTCTTATAACTTCATTAGACCGAGATGAACACTTTCTCAATGACTTGACTTAAAATGAGATCTCTAAACAAGAGAGTAAGAGGTAAGGTATAATAAATGTACTATCGGGGACTTTTCCGCCTGACCACTTATGAAAAAAATTTCACAATTTCGCCCAAAATTTATTGTTTGGAAACTATTATTAATTGGTCTATTCATCAATAGGACGGGGTAAGACGTCGCTTTAATTTTTTAGTATGCAAGCAAAAATGAGCCTAGTGGTGGTCAGGCGGAAAAGTCCGCGATAGTACAACAAGAGTTGTAAAGGATTGTGATTGCTACTTTTTTACATGAAATGTTTTTGGTGGGATATCAATTCTTTTTTTAGATTGCTCTTGCTTTTTAGGGTTTCGTACCCAAAGGGTGAAAACGGGGCCCTATTACTAAGCCTACGTTGTCCGTCCGTCCGTCCGTCTGTCCTACCTATTTAAGGCTGTTACTTTTGAACCGTAATAGCTAGATAGTGAAATTTTCTCAGATTATGCGTCATTACGGCGGATTTGTTAACAAATAATAAAAATGACAGAAAGTTTAAAATTAAGGGGGGTTCTCAACAAGAAACTAGTTTTTATCAACGTTTTTTCTTCACGCTCTATCGTAAAAACGGTAATACATAAAAGCGTCAAACTTAGTGTGATTATAGAGCAAACTCTACAGAATAACAACAAAATACTAAAAGCGGGAAAAACGTGAGTCGGTTTTGCGCTAAAGGTCCCGGACAAAAAAAGTTTTTTTTCTAAGTTAATAATGTTGTGTTCTGTGGTGGTGTGACACGGAACCCTCGGAGCGCGAGTAGCCCGACTCGCACATGACCGGTTTTATTAAAAGATTATTCAAAAATAAAATTAATCTTCGTTTGTAGGAAGCGCGCTCACAGGAAGTAACATTTTTATTTTAGGATTTTTCGATTGATAAATCGGAATTCTAAAAAGTGACTCGTCTAGTCTAGAAGGTCAACAAGACTGATATGTAGCTATTTTTAAGTCTTATTATTTTAATCTGTTATAATAATTTCGACCGGATTGGCATTAACAGAAAACAAAATAATAATATAATGGCGCAGTTATCGTAGCAGGCAGGCAGGTGGGTGGCAGGTAGCCAAGTCAAATTAAGCAAAAAACAGGCAACGTAAAAAAAATTACTAGCTTTTGACACTGCAGATCTCCCAACTAATGAAAATACGATGACTGCAACGTATGCTGATGATACCGCTCTGCTCTCAGCACACAAAGATCCGACAACTGCCTCGCAATCGCTACAGAACCACCTAGACCAAGTTGAGAAATGGCTAAATCAGTGGAGAATAAGCGCAAACCAGAGCAAATCCACCCATGTTACTTACACACTTAGAAAAAAAACCTGTCCTCCAGTCAACCTGAACAATGAGGAAATTCTCCAAGAAGACCATGCTAAGTACTTGGGCATGCATCTAGATAGAAGACTGACATGGCAAAAGCACATATGGACTACGAGAAAGCAACTAAGACTAAAAGTCCGTAATCTATCCTGGCTAATCGGGCGCCATTCCCAACTAAACGACAACAGTAGAATGGCAGTATACAATACAATTCTGAAACCAATATGGACATATTATGGAATACAATTGTGGGGCCAAGCCAGTAATAGCGACATCGAGATACTGGAGAGATTCCAGAGCAAGACATTAAGAAGTATGTTCAACATCCCACAATGCATAAGCAATAAATATATGTATCTTGATCTTAACGTAAAGACTGTTAAGCAAGAAATTGCAGAATACAGTGTGAAATACCAGCGTAAACTATCCCAGCATGTAAATGATCTCGCATCCCAGCTGAGTGGAGATGGTGGCCTGCGGCACGTGAGAGTGAGGCGGAAGCAAAGGGACATTCCGGGACTGAGCACCAGATTCCGATGACACAAAGGGAGAGCTTGTTGCAACAAACCAATGAAGGAAGCTCTCGTAGACGACATTTTCTTTTATTGTAGTGGCTTATTGTTTAATGAAAAACAGATTACCACGGAGCAGAAACAACACACAAAAAAAAATAAAGAAAAAAAAACAACTAGCTTTTGACCGCTACAATGTAGCGGGTGAAATTAGAATATCAAAAACTTCCTTTTTTAGTGCACCCCTACATCCTCCGTAGAATCTATATTCCAACATGTTTTCATCTTTAGCGGCTTAGGCTGTGTGATATCTGTCAGTCAGTCAATCAGTTACTCACAGAACCGTTTTATAAGAATAGATTATAACTTCGATAAAAATGCAGCATACTAAATAATTATTTTACATATCAAAGGTCAAAAAGACAAGGTGCTTAGTGTCTATCTCAACAGGATTGGCTTAAATAGAAAACAATATTAAGTATACAGGGTGTAAATTAAAATAGGACAGCTACTTAAAGAGGTGCTTCAGACCATCAAACTGAACAACTTTCTCTATGGGACCAATATCGAAATCGCGAAAAAAAAATCTGCTTTCCCATACATTTCAGTCGAGTTATGTTTGCAGTTTTGTATGGGAGAGCGGAATTTTTTTTCGCGATTTCGATATTGGTCCCATAGAGAAAGTTGTTCAGTTTGATGGTCTGAAGCACCCCTTTAAGTAGCTGTCCCATTTTATTGTACACCCTGTATACTCAGCGCAGGGTAATAGGTAAATTATTGACATTGGTATCTACAGAAGAAATCGAAAGATGGCTGATGGCTTACATTATAAAATATACCAATAGTCCTATACCTTCCCTTAATTCTGATGAAGCTATGACGTGGTCCCATGTGAAATAGAAAAGTAACAAGTTTTATGTTAAACTAATTGCTGCCTGCGACGTCTGCGTGGACCTTAAAAAGTTGGTATCCTCTGTGTTAATCCACAACATATTGTATCTGCACGCCAAAGGGGTATGTGTAAAGTTGGAGTCGTTTTGTACTTTCGCGGCCACTGATGGAAGTACTGCAATTTAAAAGAGAATACAAAAGGAAACAAACTTACTATGGCACACATATAGCTAAGTCATATCTGGGCTGAGATATACAGGTTAGAATATTGTAGGCAGGGCAGTACGGTAGGTACCTTAACCATTGTCGATACAGAAAAATGTTCTTAGAAGACTATCCTTAACTTTTTGAGACATTTAGGCCTGCATTCACAGATTTTGAAAAAATATTCTGTCAGCAAGAAA
This sequence comes from Agonopterix subpropinquella, assembly GCA_922987775.1. Classification (NCBI taxonomy): domain Eukaryota; kingdom Metazoa; phylum Arthropoda; class Insecta; order Lepidoptera; family Depressariidae; genus Agonopterix; species Agonopterix subpropinquella. The sequence goes on from OV277712.1 coordinate 10,848,803, forward strand.
ATGATCAATTTGCACAAACACTTTTTTGTATGCCAATCGATTATGTTTCTTATAATGATCAAACTCAAATGAACGAACTGAGGTTAGAGTACTCGAAATGTGAGAAATCAGAAAAAACTTTTCTCATACATTTTGTAGAAAATGAGACTCTTTGGAGTCGTCGTTGTTTTCGTTTTGTCAGATTCCTTACGTCCTTGTGTGAGGTTCGCATTCGGACGCGTGTGTTGGGATGCAACACTCGCTTAGAATTAAAGTAGGTAACAAATTACCTACTTTTATTCTAAGCGAGTGTGGCATCCCAACTTTAAAAAAGGAGGCTGGGTGTGAGGTAGGGTGTGAGGCTCGCATTCGGACGCGTGTGTTGGGATGCCACACTCGCTTAGAATTAAAGTAGGTAACAAATTACCTACTTTTATTCTAAGCGAGTGTGGCATCCCAACACACGCATCCGAATGCGAGCCTCACACAAGGACGTAAGGAATCTGACAAAACGAAAACAACGACGACTCCAAAGAGTCTCATTTTCTACAAAATGTATTAAAGTAGGTAACAAATTACCTACTTTTATTCTAAGCGAGTGTGGCATCCCAACACACGCGTCCGAATGCGAGCCTCACACAAGGACGTAAGGAATCTGACATTTTCGTACTGTAACCTCGATAATATATATATGTTACGTACGATATATATGTTTCGTACTGTAACGATCGATTGGCATCAAAAAAAGTTTTTTTTGTAAATTGTCCATTTTCTCGATGACAGTGAATTTTTTTTAAATCTTTGAATGCAGATCAAAAAGTTGCAAAAAGTTACGGATAGTCTTCTAAGAACGTTTTCCTGTAGCTACAACGGTTAAGGTACCTACCCGATTGCGCCGTCCAAAAACATTCACCCTGTATATCTCAGCTGCGATATACCTTAGAGCTAATTTTATTAGTCATACGTGTTTAATTAATAAATAATAATAAATAATAAATAACGCTCACAGGCACATACATTGTAATGATCCCAAGAAAGCACTATAATAGGCTGTTTATTATGGAAACCATACAACAACGGCACAAACATGTAAACATCCATGACCGAACCGGGATTCGAACCCAGGACCCTGGTTTGGCAGTCCGGCGTGGTAACCATTACACCAACCGGGTCGTCAAATGAGATAATGTTACAAAACAATAACAAAATTATCGGTGGCCGTAACAAAAAAATGTGACGCCATTGGTCCATATAAAGTTACACAAATCCCTTTCTTCCAAATCCGTTCACCCATTTATGTTTACTAAACAATTAAACAAATTCAAGGGCATCATAAGGGTGAGAATCAGTATCCATATCGTTACTACATAGTTTGGATGGTACTTCGTAGGAAAATTGAATCTTATTATTCTTTAAGTAAGCAATCGTTATTCTTATATCACCAGATAATATTTTACAATGGTAACAGTGGTCGAATGTTTGTAGTTGTGTTTACGTCCTATGCCAGTTCTGTTGGACTAGACCGGACTATGTTTATAGACTTGTTGCTCATTTTTAGAATTTTTCCTACCTATTCATCTTGTTATAAGCATGACTTTGAAATAACTTTTATATTCATGTGTCCAATTTTTCTGCAAAGTCTTTGGGGGGAGTCAGATGGAGGAAGAACGGGGGACTTTGGGGGCTCTAAGGGTGATTTTGTTACTCACGACAAAAGTGCATACATTTTGTTTTGCAGGAAATGTAGTCGGCTTTAATTTGTTTCCTCAAAACTATTCGAAACGACTTACACAGATTCCTAAGTGAGAAACTGAAATAAGTTAGACCGAAATAAGTGAGACAACATGGATGCCTTTTTGGCTCCTCTCGTGACCTCTTTGAAGCCAACTACACCCCGGCCCACGAAGGATACGTTCAAGGAGGTGCTCGCAACAGCAAACATAGGGCTCCAGATGCACAGCCTGCGGCACCAGCTCTCGACCTGCATAACAATGGCACCGACGACGGCGGTTTCACCTTAGTCAAAAAGAAAAACCGTCGCAGCCGAAATCTGCATGGTACCGCCCCGGCAACTTCTTCCAACATCAAAGCAGCCACGATGACGACTCCAGTATATATCTCCCGCCTGGACAGAAAGACGACTGCGGACGACATCCTAAGTCACATCAGCACCAGGTTCTCTACTAAGGATGGCGGGCCTCTCCCGGTGAGGGTACGGGAACTGGAGAGCAGGTCTACAGATTTCAAGGCCTTCAAGCTCCGGGTCCCAGTCGCTCACCTGAAGACGTTCCTGCTTCCTGAAGTATGGCCTACCGGAGTCGTGTTTAGACGCTTTAGGGAAGCGAGGACAATAATCCCTAGGGAGTGTTAAGTGTTTTAATTATTAAGTTATATTTGTATGTATTTTAGGTAAAGGTATTATATATATATATATAATATGGGCCCGTGATAATTTTTATATTGTACTGTTGCCTGAATCAAATAAATAAATAAAAAAAATAAAAAATTTGCAGAGTTGGCCAGTAGTTATAAGTAGAATAGAGAGGATTGGAGGGCTTTGCATAGCAGTAGGACATTGAACAGGCTACCTACGTAAAAAAAATCTACTAGCTTTTACCCGCTACTTCGTCCGTGTGAAAATAAAATATCGAAAACATCCTTTCTTATAGTGCATCCCTACATCCACCGTAGAATCTACACTCCAAAATTAACGGGTCACCAACATACCTTAATATCTCGGAAAATAAGAATGATAGCTGATTCAAATAAAAAGTATTTTATAGACTATTTAATATTTGCTTAAATTAATTGATAACATTTTTAGTTTTCATTTGTTTGACTTAATTAAAATACATAAATACAAATGCTTCAATTCTAACTTAGAACAAAAATTTAAAATAACCATTTTTTGTCACAGATATAAATATTCCCCATATTTTAGTGCATGTGAGTGATAAAATAAGCACATTAGTAATAATTTAATTTTCAAAAAATCATTTATTTAGGTTTTTGCCTTCTTTATTGGCATTACTTTATAGCAACCAGAAATTGTATTAATTTAAGTAGTAGTATTAAATTGTCTATAAAATACTTTTAATTTGAATAAGCTATCATTTATAGTTTCCGAGATATTAAGGTTTATGTTTTTGGTGACCCGTGGTGACCCGTTTTCATTGTTGTTGAGTGTATATTCCAACAATTTTTTTATCTCTATCGACATAGGCTGTGTGTTATCTGTCCGTCAGTTAATTAGTCAGTCACGGAACTGTTTTATAAGTATATTATATTGATAAAAATGAAGCATCTTAAAACGTTATTTTACATATAAAAGGTCAACTAGACTGCAGTGCTTAGTGTCTATCTCAACAGGATTGGCTTAAAAAGAAAACAAAATATATCTCATTGTAATAGGTTTACTGATAATGGTGTCTATCTACTGAAGAAACCCAAATTATAAAACATGCCCCATACCTTACCTATAGATGGAGCCATGACGTGGTCCCATGTGAAATAGAAAAGTAACAATTAAGTTTTATGTTAAACTAAGCGCTCTCACAGACGAGCGACACTTTGTGGTCGCCGGGTGTCGCGAAGGGTTGCGCGACCGTCGCTTCGCGCGATTTTAAAATGTATGAGCGCGTCGCTCTGCAACACACCGCGACAGCAAAGTGTCGCTCGTCTGTAAGCGCTCTAACTGCTGCCCGCGACGTCTGCGTGGACCTTAAAAAGATGGTATCCTATGTGTTAATCCATAACAAATTCTATCTGTGAGCCAAATTTCATCCAAATCCGTTCGCCCGTTTATGCGTGATTAAGTGACAAATAGCACTTACTTACAGATGGCTGCGACGACATATCTATTAGGTATAATGTATAAACAATAAGTTTTAGAAAGTCATTGTGTCATCATCATCATCTCAACCGATTGACGTCCACTGCTGGACATAGGCCTCCCCCAAGGATCATCCGACCGGTCCTGCGCTGCCCTCCTCATCCAACGTTTTCCCGCCGCCTTCACCAGGTCGTCGGTCCACCGTGTGAGGGGCCTACCCACGCTGCGCTTTCCGGTACGCGGTCGCCATTCGAGAACTTTTCGGCCCCACCGGCCATCGGTTCTGCGAGCAATGTGCCCCGCCCACTGCCACTTAAGTTTAGCAACTTTTTGGGCTATGTCAGTTACTCTGGTTCTTCTGCGGATCTCTTCATTCGATCTCGCAGGGAAACTCCGAGCATAGCCCTCTCCATCTCTCCATTGCCCTTTGGGTGACTTTCAGCCTTTTTATGAGGCCTTGAGTGAACGACCACGTCTCTGTCATTGTCAAGTCATTGTGTATTAAACAATAAATTGAAGATTGAAATTCGGGGTTGTGATTTTGTCCAATTAAGCTAGGTACAGATGGCTAAGATGGAATAGAGGCAGTTATTTTTTTCCGGAGATAATGAATGAAAATTTTCATAGTGGAATATTTACTATTTTATTCAGTTCGTTCAACGAATCACTCCCTATCCAGAATATTTCTAATTTAGATTTTTTACAATTTATTCACAAGGGCTGGAATAATCAGTTTTAGTGTTCCGTAACAAAAGTGCCAAAACGGAACACTTAGGGTTGAGACACATTTATACGAAGGCGACCGGCGGCCGGCCCATACAAAAATGTAATTTAGTATGGGAAGCCGTCCGTCGTCGATACTGATCTACTGGTAGATTTAGTTTAGTTATTAAGTAGTTTAAATAATTAACTTAATTGTGTTGTTAAATATAAGCACCGTAATAAATTTATTATTCTTTGAGTAAGAAATTGTTATTCTTATATTTTACAAGCAAATTGCACATCATGTTTTTGATTGGTCGAAGGTTTGTTGTTGTGTTTACGTCCTAAGCCAATACTTTTGGACTAGACTAAACTAATGTGTCTAAACTTGCTAATTTTGTTTTCCTATGCAACTAGTTATAAGCATGACTTTGAGATAAGTTTTATATTCATATGTCAAATTTTGGCGGGTATAGTCGACACTTTGTAAAAAAACGATGGAGCGTATACCAAAATATAAACTGTTACAATTCAACCCTGACGCATTAGTGGAGGTAAGAAAAGATGCCGGTTTTGACAACCCTGAGGATCTTAATAGAGCGATTGATTTACTTGACGATTGGGTGAAGAAGCAGGAACATTTTGTCAAAAAAGATTTCAGTAAGTACAATATTTAATTTCATGATAATACCTACTTCATTTCAAATAAGGACGACAAGTGTAAGGAAAAGTATCATTAACCTTTAAACCACATAATCTACCCATCAAACTGAACAACTTTTACCAGGGGAGCAAAGAATCTGCTGCTCCGTACGTAGGTATTGCAGTTTAGATTTTTCAGAACGGCAGATTTTTTTTGTTTTGACAGGTTTTCTCCCATAGTAAAAGTGGTTCAGTTTGATGGGTAGAGCTTGGGTAGAGTATGTGGCTTAAACGTTACTGATACTTTTCTTAACACCCTGTATAGCTTTCTGGCCAATTCTGATTTACAAATATAATTTATTTACCAGAAAGATATACTATCCGAAATAATCCGAATGTATAATTCGGTAAGTAATGTTTTGTCAGGTATTAACACGGACACCTAACTAAACAAATCCTTGAATCGAAAAATAGTTCGATACCCCACACCATGGGATAGAATGGGATAGACGTGAAAAAAAATGTCATTCCCAATTTACGAGTGGCAAAAAAACTGTACTGAATGGTGACATTAATATATGATTCTTGAATATAATTTTAATAGGCAATAATACGATTAGGAACTCTAGTGACCACAATAATAAGTCAGTGATCTGCACGGACACAGTTATGGGCACAGCTAATAAATAATTAATTTGTTTCTCCTATTATAGGCAGAGGCTACTTAGAACGTGGTTTAATATTGACTAAAGGATCACTGGAAAATGCAAAGATGCGTCTGGATAAGATTTGCACTCTCAGAACAATCATGCCAGAGTTCTTCGAAGATTATGATTTTGAAAGAGATTTTAATATTCCTAAAACGTAAGTAAGTACGTTCAACGAGATCTCTAATCATGTTTTGATGAGTTGAATAATTGTCTAATAAGAGCATCTGTATAATTTATCTACCGTCATTTTATCATCTCCCACTCAAGACCATTAAAGAGAAGGGAGAAGATCTGCGCGGGTTCAACCCCGTGCCAGCACAGGTTGAGACTTGACCTTTTGTCGGTTATCTATCCTACAGAAAATAAATAAATAAAATAAAAATCATTTATTTCAGACTTTCGCCCATATAAGTTAGAGGTAGTAGGTACATAGTTAAAATTAATAGAATTACATTAACAATATTATAAATTATTTTTTTCTTTCAGAATTAATTTGATGTTGCCAAAACAAACAAAAGAAAACGAAAGAATCTTTTGGTTGAGATGTGATATAGACAGCACCTCTCCGACTATCATACGCAATTTTTACAGATTGGGTATCGTAGTAAGCATCACATTTATTATCATTTAATTTTTACATTATACATTTACAGTGGTGTACGGAGAAAAATGTATGTATGTACAAGTAAATGTACATACAGGGTGGAAAGTTTTTTTGCGATTTCAGGTTCGCTCCTGTAGTAAAAGTTGTTCAGTTTGATAGTCTGAACCACCCCTGAACATGTGAAGGGTTTACAAAATCATCACTGTAGGTGATTTGCTTATGTCCCTACTAAAATGTATGGGAATTCAATTTTGCATTTTCTGAGAGTTCTAGTACTTCGATCTCGGTTGACCCCATGGTCAATCGGTCAACCTCAGAAATTGCATCAAACTGAACAACTTTTACTATGGGAGCAAACTTGAAATCGCAAAAAAAAATTAAGTCTAGTAGGTACTTAAATTATCCTTGCAATTTACTAAGGAACAGCTGATTTTTTTTTTTTGCGATTTCAAGTTTGCTTTCATAGTAAAAGTTGTTCAGTTTGATGGTCTGAACAACCCCTGAAAATTTGAAGGGTTTTTAAAAATTTTCACTATAGGTGAATTGGTGAATTGGTTATGTCCCTACTACTAAAATGTATGGGAATTTAATTTTGCATTTTCTGAGAGTTCTAGTACCTCAACCTCGGTTGACCCCATAGAGACTTTTGTTCCTTATCAGTAAGAGGATCGAATGGGATTTAAAAAAGTACCTAATTCCGATCATATTTTATACTTTCAGATGACTGAATATCTTCGGTCAAGAGACTATTCTAAGAAGCATATCCTAGTGTTCGATATAAGAGAAATGAATGTCGCTAATTTTGTATCGAACTTACGGTTAAATGACTTACGTGGAGTACTGACCATATTTTTGGTAACTACCTACAATTTTTTATTTAATGGGGAACACAAAAGGGTCAAAATATTACTAAAAAATACAATTAAAATCTTAGCGTAGATCATGTACATTACATTAGTTTTTATTTCACTTCAATACATGCAGTATTTCCGAAGTTATGACGACGAGAAGTTTAAGCGCTTTTTAAAATTTCCGAGTTTACGCGCGCTCACGCTTTGACGTCACACCTCCGCTCAGCCCGCGACCGCGACACAGCGTGGCGCTCGGTCCGGTGCATTTTGTTTCGTTTGTTCGTCAAAAATTCGTTTAATTTCGTTTATACCTAATAGTGTGCTTGTATTTCAAGGAAATAATACTTTTTCATTAATTTTATAACCGATTACACTAAAGTAAACCGTGTGGTGTGTAGAATGGATGAAGGTTTTCAAAAATGTCAGTCGGACAATCTGCCAAGAGTGGATAGTTTGATGGTGGCACAATATTTTATGAAGAATAAGGATTTTACGGCTGCCGAAATAATAATAATTAATAATAATTTCTTGGGCAATGTCACACAAATTATCTAGTCACATTTAAAGTACCAGAATCTAGCCTGGACTTGTATTATGATGACTGGCCAACGATATAGAATACATATATACAGGGTGAAATTGATATCATTGGCATCCTTTTAAACTAAGGCGGTGTCCTGTTGCCATCGCACGCGCGATGGTGCGATGCGATGTGATCGTACTGATGGGTCATTCTCCGAAATTTTTCAAATTTTCAAATTCGCACCATCGTGCGTGCGATGGCAATAGGACACCGCCTAAGAGTCTACCCATCAAACTGAACAACTTTCAGTATGGGAGCGAACCAATCGGAGCAACTAAAAAATCTGCTGTCCCATACTAAACTGCAATGCCTACTCGACTCAAATGTACGCAACAGCTGATTTTTTTTTGCTTTGATCGGTTTGCTCCCATAGTAAAAGTTGTTCAGTTTGATGGGTAGACTCTTAGTTTAAAAGGATGCCAATGATATCAATTTCACCCTGTAGATACAAACATCCATGACTCGGGTACAAATATTCATATTCATCATACAAATATTTTCCCTTACGGGATTCGAACCCGCGACCCTCGGCACAGCAGGCAGGTTCACTACCGTACCGACTGTGCTACCGGGCTGTCAAATTCGCGGAATAAAGATGAAAAGGTGTGTATGTTTTATGTAAGCATTACCTACTGTCGGGTAGGTATTTGTTCAAGCTTAAACCTTCCTTAAAGTGTGTCTGTGTGTGTTTTATTTAGGACCTACATTATGGACAACGATTTAAAAAATCTAGGTAGGTACTCGCAAATCGCAATCGCAATCCACATCTTGCACGTACGAGGTTGTTGTTGTTGATGATTATTTGTGTTTTATTAGTTTAAAAACATCGAAATGGTCTTCACAGCAGTGCGCTTTAGTTTTAGGCTCTATTGCATCTACTCTTTTTATGGCCGTCATCCACTTCTTTCTCATTTTTGGGTCCTCAGGCACATAAAAAAAGAGTTTATCGGGTGTTTTCACAGTTGAATTGAAACACTGAGGCACAATACAAAACTTTTTTTCCATTTTCACTGAAGAGAACTCGATGTTTACTGCACAGCAGCGAGCGTACGAGAGCGCGACTGACGAATGACCGGGGGTGTGACGTCAACGGCTAGTGGGCGCCCGCCCGCGTTTTTAAAAACCTTCGTCCGGAAATACGCAATTTGATCGTTAATATCTCAGCCATTTTTGAAGATATAAAAAAAGTAAAAACACAGTTTTTTTCATAATTTTTTGAAGATTTATTTGACATGTAAAGTGAAAAACGTTTGTCAGACCCATTGAATTTGATACACTAACTGTGGTGCAAACTACATTACAGAAGAATTAGTGAAGGTTTTTACTTTGGAACCCATTAAAACTACTTCGATTTCAAATTCAGATTTCACCCACTTTCATTCCAGACTAGTATGATTTCTCTACTTGTGCGCGACTCGGCTTTTTCCATTCTCCTTGTCGTGGCAAGCGCTGCATTCGCTTTCTGAGAAGTGCGGGAAAAGGTCTTTTAGTACACAGAGAAGACGCATCACGCACGAATGGAAAAATTATACTAGAAGGGCTAGAGGGGCAGATGAGCCTGAAAATCTAAAAAAACGTTTTTGGTGTTCCCGATATTTCGGCAGTGTTACAACTACCAATCACGAAATGACAGGTGATATGACTGTCATCCCAAGACAAAGATCAAGATCTTGTCTAATATGATAGCACATTAATCTTTAGTATTTTTTTTAGAAAGGACATGGAGTAAGATTACAAAGCCTTCAAATACTAACGCCATCGAAACTAATCGATGGCGTTGTAACAGTAGTAAAGTCTATGATGAGTCCGAAACTCAGACAAAGAGTTCATGTGCATAAAAATATTGAATCACTTTACGAGATGGTACCTAGAGAAGTTATTCCAGTAGAATATGGTGGCGGCGAAGAGAAGTCAATAGAAGAAATACATGGTAATCATATTAATAATTTATTATATTTTAGTTTATTTTATTAAAAAAAAATAAAAAAATAAAAACAATAATAATACCTTTTTTAAGTTTCTGTGAAGGGTGAAAATGTGTCCCTATTACTGACTACGTTGTCCCGTCCGTCTTAGCTCGTCTTAGCTTCAGAGGGCGGTATCTTCTTAATCGTAATAGGTATAGCCGGTAAAAAATTAAGAATGGTCACACAAAGTCCCATCTTCATTTATTATTTAAAATGTAGTCCAAAAAATTGCTAAACTAATGTGGCAATGGGCGGGACACATTTCTCGCAGAACTGATGGCTGATGGAGCCTATTAGTTCTCAAGTGGCGGCCGCGGACCGGAAAGCGCAGCATGGGTAGGGTAGGCTCTCCACAAGGTGTACTGACGACCTGGTGAAGGTGGCGGGAATCCGTTGAATGAGGGCAGCGCACTACCGATCGTTGTGGTGATCCTTTGTCCAGCAGTTTACGCCTACGGCTGATATGATGATGATATGATTTTCTATGTTTCCAGCTGAATGGGTCAAAGAGTTGAGTTCAGAAGACTTCAAAGAGGAGTGGAGGGAAATGTGCAGAGCTCGCACTGATGAGTCACGCAGACCAGCGGGGGCCTTCAACGAGGAGTACATGGGGATGCAGGGCAGTTTTAGAACTCTTACTGTTGATTAAATACTTTAATGTTGGGACAAATAAGACTAATTATTTCTGTCTTTTTATACGGGATCCTTCTTAGTAATGTTGACGGTTTTTAAGGGGATGATCAGGCCGTCAAATCGAACAACTTTTTCTTATAGACCGAAATCAATATCGCGAAAAAAAAACTACTGTTCCGTTCAAAACTGCAAGTCTACCTTCTCGATCTAACCAAATATATGGGGGGACGTCTGATTTTTTTTATGATTTCGATTTTGGCCTCATTGAGAAAGCTGTTTAGTTTGATGGTCTGATCATCCCCCTTAAAAAACCGTCAGAAGGACATTGCATAAATAACATTTACCACTTTCTTTTGTCCTCGACTTCTTTTTAACGCAACTCAAATTATTATTTTAATTATAAATTAATTATTAAAAAAGAAAATGTACCTACAAAAAAATTATTCTATCGTATTCTGCGTTAGGATCTATTTGGAAATACCTATTAGGACCGATTACGCCGTGCTCTAGATAGAGTCAGTATAGGTACTTCAGTTATAAACAAGTATGTGTATTGCAAAATTGTTCCACTCTATTTTACCAGAGTAGCTGTGTGATTTTACTAAGTATAATGCTCTGTTTTATTTTATTCTTAATTTAACAGGTTTTGAATATAATTTGACAAATACATTAACCATTGAACTATTATCTAATACTTGTATTTGGCAATATGCGACCACATTTTGATTTTAACATAATTATAGTTGGATACTCTGTGGTTTGCTGCAAAATTCCCAAACAATTGATTTCTATGTCGCATAGCGAGACTTTTTACCCGACTGCGCGAAGGAGGGTTATGTTTTTCGAATGTTTGTTATGTATGTCTATTTCTTTGGCACGCCCTCCAGCGTAAACGGATGAGGTGTCGTTAGATTTGTAAAAATCCTGAGAGTGGTACATAGGCTATATTATTTTAATATGGCGTCATCGAATAAAAAAAAGGGGAAATAAACAATTCTTTTTTTGGTCAAAATTACAATATGGGTATTAATTGACAGCCATTTCGACACAAGACTAAAAAGTATAATATTATAGTATACTTATTTATAATGCAACCATTTCGACAGAAGACTAAAAAGTATGAAATAAACCAAATTATTTAAAAAAAACGAAAAACTCGACTGCATAAAAAAAACTATAAAGCTTGTTTTTCTCTTTTCAGTTAATAGGTTTTGTATAATTTGAATGTTAATAGTAGAGATTGAATATTCGTGAGCTCTATGATTCGGATGCATATTTACCTAAACTTCATTTTTCACAAGAATAAGTTTATTTTATGAAACAATCCCAGGATTGTTTTGAAGTCCCGGTATTGCTAAAATATTTATCGACATACAAAATATCGTAGATTTTGGACATTTGAACAACGTTGTCAGACTTTTTCATGTTTTCAGAGTTGTTCATGTTGTCCAAGTTGTTTATGTCGTCGGAGTAGGTTATATCATAGTTTTGTGTCTACCTCGAGGATCAGTATGACAAAACGATACTGGCCCAATTTATTTAAATAACTCTAATCAGAGAGGCATATCCATAGCCTGTTTTCGTGGCGAAAAAAGTGAAGTTTAGGTAAATATGCATCCGATTATCCGATCTCTAGTTTTTAGGTAGGTATTATTAGTAGTTATAAGACCGCGTACTGGAAAGCGCAGCGTGGGTATGCCCCCACAAGGTGGATCGACGACATGGCGAAAGCGGCGGGAACCCGTTGGATGAGGGCAGCGCAGGACCGGTCGTTATGGCGATCCTTGGGGGAGTTCTAGATCTAGCAGTGGACGTCCATCGGCTGAGATGATGATGAGGTAGGTATTGCAGACGGGGATAAACCAATAATAGGTAGATATGTTTTATAATTCTTCTTTTTCCCCGTTTGCGATACCTACCTAATAACATTCAAATTATGTTTGCTCAAAGTTTTTATAGATGTGATTAGTGATTACAGAGCTTGTTTTTCTCTTTTCAGTTAATAGTTTTTTTTTCTGATGCGGATTACGGTTTAATGGTGCCTGTCCATTGACGCGGAGCGAGCTGGCGGAGCGGAGTAACGAGGAAATATTAACCAATCAGGAGAGATTTTGTGCAATCATGATTGGTTGATAAAGCTCCGCTTCCCCGCTCCGCCAGCCAGCTCGCGTCAATGGACAGGTAGCCTTAAAGTCCCATACCTAATTACTTCCTACCCTAAGAGCAAGGATCTCCTTTATTCTTAAGCATAGAGACCGCATCAATTTACGATTGTAGTTAAGTCTCTTTTCTCTTATGACGCACCTTAAATAGCAGAAGGAGACGGACCTATAGATCTTTGTTTATACGGTTGTCACAAAAGTGACAAGTGAAAAGTGGTCACTTTTGTGCTAGATTGGTCTAATTGGTCTCTTTTGTCCATACTACTTGACACCACACACTTTAAACACAAACGTCAAAAAAGGACATTCTTGCAATGCTATGGCTCCCTCAATGCCTTTAGGATAAAGGAGGCATACTAAATGTATAATGACTAGCCTATTAGTAGTCAACTAATGTAAGCAAGCTGTACCTTGTACCTTATACTGTGCTTGTACTAATAGTATAAGAGATAGTGTACTTTTTGCAACCATCAGCAGCAAGGCTGATTCAGTGTGTATGGGGTTAAGAGCATCTCTGTGATGGGGATGGACCAGGTCTGCCTGCATGACTCCAGTCGGTTTAGGAGTTACTGAAGATTAAAGGTCTGTTAAAAATTAACGGTCAGCGGCAAGGCTAATCGTATGATTTTGTTGTAGTATGCACTGTAGCCATGTGAACAGTACAAAAACTGTCAAGTTCTGTCAGTCGGTTCAGGAGATACATCTAGTCAAAGTTCCGTCCTTTGAACGGCTGTATCTCCTAAAACGACTGATGAACGATGTCAGTTTTTGTACTGTTCACATAGCTACAGTGCATACTACAACAATAACATACGATCAGCCTTTCAGTTGATCGTTAATTTTTTACAGACTTCTAATCATCAGTAACTCCTAAACCGACTGGAGTTATGCAGGCAGACCTGGTCCATCCCCATCACAGAAAAGCTCTACACCCCATAAACACTGAATCAGCCTTGCTGCTGATGGTTGCAGAAAGTACACTTATATCTCGGAATATAACTCATTGGCGTAAATCCCAACCGGTTCAACTAGCAATATAAACATGACTTTGATAATAAATGTAACATTTCTGCGTACACTTTCTATGCGTGCGGTCGTTACATTGTTGAGAACAATGGATCGTTTACCGGAGAATGATCTGTTAAAGTTTAATAAAACAACATTAGAGGAAATAAGAAAATTGTATGGTTTCAACAATACTGAAGATATTGATAAAGCTATTGATATATTTGACGATTGGGTTAAGAAACAGAATCATTTTGTCAAAAAGGATTACAGTGAGTAAACATTTTGCAGTGTTATAGTTTGTGTGTAAAAATATGTGTTAAAGAAGTTTGGCGGAAGGCCATATAAAGTGAGACCCAGACATATAGGTCCCATACATGAATGAAACTTAGTAATACGTGTAGAGTGAAACAAAACTAACAAAAAAGGAAATTGGTCGTAATCTGTAGAAGTTATAAGTAATCTGTATAAGTATTTCTCCTTATGATACCTTTTTGTATCAAGTGTGTGAAACTCATAATCATTCTTATCAGGTAGACAACTCAATCTTCTACGCATTCATTGTGTTTGTTTTAATGAAAATTCACGATAACCATACAATATTATGATAATGGAATCAAACGAAATAACACGCACTATCAGTTCAATAAAGCCAAATACATTCCGTAACGACCAAAAAATACCTCAGTGGTAATATTAGATGAAAATAATAATATACAGGGTGTACAATAAAATGGGACAGCTACTTAAAGGGGTGCTTCAGACCATCAAACTGAACAACTTTCTCTATGGGACCAATATCGAAATCGCGAAAAAAAAATCTGCTGTCCCATACATTTCAGTCGAGTTATGTTTGCAGTTTTGTATGGGAGAGCGGATTTTTTTTTTCGCGATTTCGATATTGGTCCCATAGAGAAAGTTGTTCAGTTTGATGGTCTGAAGCACCCCTTTGAGTAGCTGTTCCATTTTATTGTACACCCTGTATAATAAATAAAAAAAAAAAATAACGCTCACAGGCACATACATTGTAATGATCCCAAGAAAGCACTATTTATAGGCTGTTTATTATGGAAACCGTATGGTTTCCGTTGTTGTATAACAACGGCACAAACATATAAACATCCATGACCGAACCGGGATTCGAACCCAGGACCCTGGTTTGGCAGTCCGGCGTGGTAACCATTACACCAACCGGGTCGTCGTCGTCAACCGAAATAGCTGTCGTGGTAGCGTTTGGCTACTGCTTTTTGAATGATTTGTCTATTTTACTAGTAATTTCTACTTTTGAACCCGGACTTCTAGAGATGAGGAAGTTTTTTTAAAAAAATTCCTTAATTTTTTCTGTTTATAATAATTATGACCGCCGTCCTGAAGGGCTTTTAGTTTTCGTAAAAATGGCTGGGTCCAAATTCGCCAAAGTTCTTTGTGGCTGAACACTAATTTTAAGTACATGTTATTCCTTAGTATATTCATATAGACACCAATTCAAGTGTAAAACAAATACCTAAAGAAAAGTAAGTATGTTATATCAGTTATATTATATGACATAATTTTTGAAAGGTGTCTCAATTTGATCCTTTATTGGCTTTGACTACTTATATAAGGACTAGCCTTGCGGTAGCATTTCCCCTGTGCCACGGTATAAGACAAATTGTTCATGTGCATTTATACTCAATTTTATACCTTATCACTGAACGAGACAGCCTATAATTGCGAAACAATAATTTTGAACTTAGAACGTTTGGGGTTCACACGAGACTACTTTTCATGATTGTTAACATTCAAAATTAGAATTTAAAGTTTTGCGGATTTCATGTTACCTCGCCCCCCGCAAAAAGTGGCAGAAATGTTTGTTATTAGAAGAATGACACTCGTAACTAGTCCCTATATAAGTAGTCAAAGTTTGGAGAATGGTGTCCTGACGTGCGCCCATTGCGCACGTACATTCTCAAGAAAAATCGGCTATATAAGCCACATTAGGGCGCACGAGCGCCAACAACGAAGGGATCAGACGCAGTCGCCGTAGCCGAAATCGGCTAGGAATAGCATCATCATCAGTATCAGTCAAAGTTTATTGGCAATCATCGACATCATCATCTCAGATGTCACGCGCTGGATTCCAGGAATAGGTCATCGGCATCCAGGTCGACCTAAAAAGAGGGGGACGGTCTAGATGCTTTCGATGACAAAAGCCCAGAGTGTGCTCATAACACAAGGTCGGTTAGAGAATTAAACCGGATGCCTTTGCCCAGCAGTGGGATGATATAGTTTGAGATTTCTTAAATATAATAAAAACGTTACTCGTGGAAACCTGCATACACTGAAGAAGAAATTCTGATGTGTATTTGAAGTCTACCAATCCGCATTGGGCACGCGTAGTGGACTAATGCCCATACACCCTCCCTGAGGGTAGGCCTGTGCTCTGCAGTGGGACGTTTATAGGCTGATGAGGATGATATTAGTACATTACTGCAGCGGCCAGCAACAGAGGCAGTGATGGACGAACGTGTGTTTTTTTTTTTTGTTGTTTTTTTTTTTTTTTTTGTTTTTTTTTTAGTATTTTTTGTAAATATTTGGCCGCTAAACACGACAGATATGGATTTTCATACAAACATTGCCGGCCGCTGCGCGCATGTATTTGGCCAGTACAGCAATTTCGATTTATCTCGAAGAAGGTTGTCAAAATAATTCTCACATTTCCAAGCATGTTTGAGAAAAATAATATTCATAGGGCAATAAAATCGTGTACAGTTGAAATGGGTGTAGCAGGTAACGGAAAGAGATGGCACTAACCTAAAAAAACCTAAAGATGTAACTAGATCTGATAAGCTATGGATGTACCCTGGCTTAATATTTCATCCTTCTTTAAGAGCGACACACGAATAATACATGCTTCAAGTAGGTACGTATACATAAATAGCTTTACATAACTGCGATATAACCGATTATTATACCTGTTGCACACTATTACATTATATAGGTATACGGAACGCTTCGTGGTTAACAAGTACAGACTGTGTAATTTACCCGGCACTAATTATTTCTATAATGACTTTATTTACATCGATTTCAAGTTTTACCTACAGTTGACAAACTCTCGGAATCACATGACCCTATCCTGTCGTGTCGCAGCCAAATTCCAGAATTCGTTGCATTACATAAACAGCTAGTTTAAAAAAACAAAGCTAAATTCCGTTGATATTCGAAGAGCCGCAATACAAACCAAGGGTGCTATTTTGTGTTAATACCCTATTCGATCGGTATCATAAATTCATAACCAAATCGATACAGTTTTTCATCCGTTCTATGCGATTCTATTTCGTAATATTTAGTTAGTTAATTAATTTCAGACGATGGATAATAATAATAATATGATGATCACAGAAACAAAATTTTTCTTGATTAGTAATATACTTTAAAATGTAGTAAATTCATAGTGGTAGATCGCTACCGAACTTATAAACGATATAATCGGAATCCTACACAATAGCCGTACAATTCTGTTTTTTTAAACGGCTAATAGTTATGTAAATGCGGCTAAAGGTTGACTCACGCTATACCGTGCCGGGTCCGAGCCGAGTCCGAGCCTCGGCTCAGACGCGACACTCGTGTCGGCCGTAGGCTACGGCCGACACGTAGCACGGTCACCGAACCGGCCTCGTAAATACATATGTAACCAAAATCTGGTGCTGAAGCCAGGAATGTCTCCGTACAAGGGGACTCCTCAACGGTAAACAGCATTGACTTGCAATTTTGTATCTACGTTCAGTTTTGATAGCAAAACACATATCTAACTGATCTGGTGCTGGTTTACCGTTGAGAAGACCCTCGTATGGAGACATTCATGGCTTTAGCACCAGATCTTGATTAAATATGTATTTACGGGGCGGGGCCGGTGACCGTGCTACGGCCGACACTCGGCTCGGATTAGGCTCGGACCCGACACGGTCTAGGCACGATGCCGGCTCGATGATCGTGCTATGGCCGTCGTTCCGCTCGGACTCGGCTCGGACCCGGCACGGTTACGTAAGTCATCCTTTTTTCTACAAAATGGCACACCTACACAATATTTCGTTTGAAATCGATACAATAAAAACTATCATAAATAATGTAAAACAATTTCCCAAACAGGCAGAGATTACTTAGAACGTGGTATAATAGCTTGCAAAGGATCTACAGAAAAAGCAAAATCAAGACTGGATAAAACATGCACTATGAGAACATTGATGCCTGATTATTTTGAAAATTATGATTTTGAAAATGATTTTTATTTTCCTAAAGTGTAAGTACAAGGTGATGTTTAAAACAGTTTCATTAAATGCCCAATAATAATTATTGTCATTGAGTAAAACTTAACGGTTCATAAAAACCGGCACAGTGCAAGTCGGACTCGCGCCGGAGGATTCTGTATCACCATACAAAAAAAACAAAAAAAATTTTTTCTCCGGGATCCTTAGCGCAAGCCCAATACAATACTTCTTCTACTTATCGTGTGGGCAGAGCCCTCGTGTCAGAGTTTTTTCAGACCACCTTACGGCCTCTGACGTGCGTGGTTTTTATGAAACGACTACTACCACCAGAGATAGTAGCCGGGACCAACGGCTTAACGTGCCATCCGAATCATTTTTCTTTTCGGACAATCAGGTGATTCAGCCTGCAATGTCCTTACTAACTGGGGAAAAACGCACAAAGTGACATATCACTAGGTGTCCCCCGTGGGAATCGAACCCATGACCTCCGTGTCGAGAACCAATGCTCTAAACCATTAGACCACGGAGGCAGTTACTACAATACAATACTTGGCCGGTTTTTATTCTTTATTGTTTTACTTCAAAATATGCACTACATGATGTTAGGGCGATAATACACACAAGCGTCAAACTTGGTGTGATTATAGAGCAAACTCTACAGTATAACAACAAGTGTGGCCAAGTTGAGTCGGTCTCGTGCTAAGGGTCTCGGAGGAAACAAAACGTTTTCCAAGTTCATATGTTGTGTAGTAGTGTGGTACGGAACCCTCGGTGCGCGAGTAGTCCGACTCGCACTTGATCGGTTTTTTTTTTAAATATTATTAGTCAGCAAATCCGTTCAAAAGATGCAGCTCTTTATAGGTATAGGACAGATGGACTGACATACAGTGTCGGCCTAGGGTCCCGTTGGAACCATTTCGGTATGGAAGCATTCGCTTTTTTTTTTTTTTTTTTTTTTTATTAACTATGGGTTTGCTCTTGACCTCAATCCAGTCCTCAGGACGAAGATGGGGTCGTAGATGTAGCGAGCTTACCCAGAAGAAGCCTATTCACTCGTACTTTAAAGGAATCCGGGTTGTAAGTACTCGGAAATACTGACGCAGGCAGGGCATTCCCCTCCACTGTGTGCGCATTATAAAAGATTCAGAAAGGCGCTTCCCGCAGTTCATCCTCTGTGTGGCCTTTTGGCCGCGGGTGCCCCCATAAAATACAATACGAGATTTATAATCAAGTCATAAGATTCAAATTGCAAGCAATGCATTTTAGGACGCGGGGTGAGCGAAGGGAGAGCGCGGGTTGAGTGCGTGGCGGGCGAAGGGCGACGCGGGTCGTCTGAACGCAGCCTAACACGCCGCGCACAGAGTACTATAATCTCTCTGGACGAGATCTTAGCATAATTATAATAATAGCAGTACAAGGCCATAGGTAAAGGTAAAATTGTTACTTATGTAACTATTATTGTAGAATTCAACTGCTGCTACCAAAGCTAACAAACGACCATGGAAGAGTCTATTGGGCAAGAAATAGATGTGACAGCTTCACTTCGACCAGCTTACTAAACATATACAGATTTAGTGTAGTAGTAAGTATAATTATCTATTTTATTCATGATCATCATCATCATCATTTTTTCACGAATGAGTTGGCTAGTCCCGGATACCGTCATTAAATGAAGATATAATTTGATTATCCAAATCAGAAGGGAATTTAAATTATTTAAAATACCTTGACTTTTATTATAATATTATTAGGTTGATTATACGCTGTTTACCTTACAGGTAAACAGGTGCATTTCTTAATGGGTAATTTTACTAATTTTGTACCCAGAATACTGAAAATCTTTTCCTAAGAAAGGTACCTATAGCAAATTTGGGAAAAAATGTCTACTCTCTATTCTAAATGCGATCACCGATCAAACTTTTGAATAAAAAGCCGTTTTTTTTTTTGCGAATTTTTCCATTTAGTTGAAAGTTGTTCAGTACAATCACCGTAAAATTACTCATTGAAGTAATGCATCTAGTCTACCCTTACACCCTGTATTATCAAATGGTTTCGAGTACCTGCGCACTGAAAAAAATGCAAGCCAACTAAGAAGTATTTTCTCTTAATTAGCACCAAAATAATTGAAATGACGTTATTATTGTTTACTAAAAACAAAAGATGGTAGTTGTAACAGCAAGCCGAATTCGTTTTACAAAGTTCTCTTAGTCAGAGAAGTCATGATGTTGACAGGCTCATATGGATTCAAAATGGTCGTACAATGAATTCGGGTGATGGACATTCAGGGAAAAGGTCGTAACTGACCTGATCCGGATTCAAGATGTATGATGTATTGTTGAAGTAAACAATTTTTTTTTCAGTGCGCGAATGAAGATTGACGAGCAGTATTATTTTCCTGTTCGTACCGCAGAGGTATACTTATGAATTCATGTTTGTTTATGCAGGTAGCGGAATACGTGAGGTCACGAGATTATGTCAACAATTTAGTCTTGGTCTTCGATATAAGAGAAACTAATTTGACAAGTTTCTTAACGAACATCAATGTTGGAGACTTACATCGTCTAGTAACTATACTTTTGGTAAATATTTTGTTTTAGCTTGTTTGTTTTGCTATAGAGCGATGATAGCCCATACGGAAGAGAGCTAGCGCCTCAATCATGAGGACGCTGTTCGATTCCTGGCCTGTACCACTAAGTTCTTCGGAATTTACGTACGGTTGTATTTATTATTTACTAGCTCGGCGGTGAAGGAAATCATCGTGAGGAAACCTGCATACCCGAAAATGAAAAGAAAATACCATAAGTTCGGAGGTATGCGTAAAATATGGGTGAGCTTGGGGCAAACACGAAAGATCAGCGATGGTCGCAGTGTTACATAACGACCCTTGCTTGCAATAGCCCAACCACAAATGATAATAATTTTGTTAATATATTATTTTGAACATGAGCATTTTGCGAAAATCTCAAGATATTTTAAATTTTCCATGTTCGTTTGTCTAGATTTATATTCAGTATACGGAAAAAACCGGTCAAGTGCGAGTCGAATTCGCGCACTGAGGGTTCCGTTCAACCTCGAAATATATACTAAACTTAAACAGAGCGCTTCAGACCATCATACTAATCAATATTTACTATAGGACCAACATCGAAATCGCGAAATAGAAATCAGCTGTTTCATACATTTGGGTCGAGTTACCCTTGACATTTTCTATGGAACAGCTGACTTTTTCTTAGCGATTCCAATGTTAAACTTTGTTCACTTGATGGTCTGAAACACCCCTTTAAGTAGGTATCGCATTTGCCTGTATTTACCAAAAATTGGCCGCACGGCGGCGTAGGCTTAGGTAATAAGGTCCCGTTCGTATCCTAAAAACCACTAAAATTGTACCTAGTCGTATTATTTTAATGCCTTCTTTTTTCTAGAATGGCTACGGAACAAGAGTAAAAAGCCTCCATTTGCTGACGTCATCGAACCTAATCGATCGAGTTGTAACTATTTTAAAACCAATGTTGAATCCGAAACTCCGAGAAAGAGTTCATGTGCACAAAGATGTGGAATCTATTTACGAGTTTGTACCCAAAGAAATTATTCCGGTTGAATATGGCGGTGAAGAGATGCCTTTGGAGAAGATTTATGGTAATTACAATATTCCTACGCAACATACCAATACGGTATTCTACCACTGGAAAAAATGGTCTACTATTTTCCTCAAATTTTCGCTGTTGTGTACAAATAAAGACAACATTTACCGTTCAGAGTTCATGATGGCATACGTATGCAGTCTCTCCATCTTCTTCTAGGTCTGCCTGTACGGAGACCTATCTATTATGCGATTGTGTGCGAGGTGGGTGGTGGAGATGACTAATTGATTGCAACACATCGTCATTATCGGCCTAAATACGTCTTTAAAGATTGGGAAGTTAAGTCTCCGGCGGGATTTGAACCCGCACTCTTCCTAACCGGGGAAGTGCGTTATCCAATTTCGCCACCGAGTCCAGCCAGAGAACGAAATTTTCAATCTGTTGCGTCTTGAGGGGACGTGGTCTTTAATTTGATTCGAAATAGCACAACATGGCTGTAACATGTTTAAAATCAATAATATTTGAATTAATATACGTATCATTGCAGAACACAGGCCTACCCTTAGGAAGGGTTTATGGGTATCAGACCACTAAGCATGCCCAATGTGGATTTAGTGGACTACTAGGCGTAGTCCACCAGATTCATCAGAATTTCTTCTTCAGTGTATGCAGGTTTTCTTGCTATGTTTTCCTTCACCGTGTAAGAGCAGTCGTATTTCCAATTGAGTGTCCATACCTCACCGCATTGCGGCGAATGATGTGGAACAAATGTGAGCCAAGTCGAGACAAACTGTGTTTTTGCTTGAGAATCTATGCAAATCCACACACTCAATCAACACAAGATCTCCGATCTACAAACACTGCCAACTTAAAAACCTGTTTTACAGTAACTTTGTACAGAACATTAATAAAGAACAACTACTTCCTTATTTTTTCAGCGGACTGGGTCAAGATGTTCAGTTCTGAAGACTTCAAGGAACATTGGAGGGAAATGTCCAAAGCTCGCACTGATGAGTCGTGCAGACAGTCAGGAGTCTTCAACGAGGAGTACTTGGGGATGCCGGGCACTTTTAGATCTCTTAGTGTTGATTAATAAAATTTTGCTTGAGGAGCAGTGGCGGACTAAGACCGTCGGAGGCCCGGTGCTGCGAGACTATGAGGCCCCCCTGGTCCCAGATATTTATATCTACAATTTCTTTTAGCTGGTGCAAAAACGGGACCTACAAAACCTAAACCTAATAAAAAACGAGAATTTACTGCAACATTATGCAATCAACGCCACGGTTCTTAGAACCAAGAGCGAGAGAAGCGAACTCGAGATTTTGCTACATTATAACTCGATGTCGAGCTCATGTCGAAATCGAGTTGATTTGTTTTTGAAAAAAACAAATTGAGCAAACGAAGTGAGCTCGAAAATTCGCAAGATATTTTTACTATATTTCTGACTGTCTGACTACGTACGGGCCTCCGACTCGAAACTGCAGACCCAGAACCGGAGAGGCCCGGGTCTCCAACTCCATACTGCCTCTTACTGAAAATCATAATTATGACCTTGTATTGAATATGGTTAAAAACTTCTCGAGATTTAGAGGCCCCCTAAGAGAGGATGCCTGGGACGCGGAGGACCGATAATGATTCTTATGAAATGTTGTGTATACAATTTAAATAACTTATTTCTATTAGAATTTTGTGTAGTTTTTAAGTTGGGAACCACTGAAAATAACAAATATTATGATATATAATAATGTATAATATAGGGTCCTTCTTAATATACTGACACTTTTTTAAGGGCATGATCAGACCGTCAAACAGAACAACTTTTTCCATAGCACCTACATCGAAAACGCGAAAAAATTATCAGCTCTTCCATACAAAACCGCAAACCTACTCAATCCAAATTCCAAATAATTATGGGATAGCTGATTTTTTTTTTCGCGATTTTGTTGTTGGTCCCATAGCAAAAGTTGTTCAGTTTGATGGTCTGGTCAACCCCTTTAAACTGCCAGCATATTAAGCTCCTGTTTATTATAGTTTTATTTAAAACTTACCCATTTATTTTAACAAAAAGACTATAATTTCCATAAATTTAAAGTAGAATAGTGCGGTAGAAATATTTTCATTTCATTACGGAAATGAGACATGGCATAGGAATAGTTGCCGGACTGCCAAACCAGGGTCCTGGGTTCGAATCCCGGTTCGGTCATGGATGTTTATATGTTTGTGCCGTTGTTGTATGGTTTCCATAATAAACAGCCTATCAATAGTGCTTTCTTGGGATCATTACAATGTATGTGCCTGTGAGCGTTATGTATGTGTATGTATGTAGTTCAAGATCTACTCGTAGACAACATAATTATCACTACGTAGAGAGAGACATATTTATAATAGTACCTACCTATGTAATCATCATCATCATCATCATCATCAGCGTATAAACGTCCCACTGCAGGGCACAGGCCTACCCTCAAGGAGGGTGTATGGGCATTAGTCCACCACGCATGCCCAATGCGGGTTGGTAGACTTCACATACACATCAGAATTTCTTCTTCAGTGTATGCAGGTTTCCTGACGATGTTTTCCTACCTGTCACCTGTCACCTACCTATGTGACAACTACTTTATATTAGCAGACTATTTGTTGTATAAAACATAGATATATTATACAACGGTGAACTCAGACCAACAAACTGATCAACTTCCACTATGGAGCCTACCTCAGGAAACGGCCGTCACTTACACCCTGTATAGAGGTCAATGTAGTAGGTAGGTAGGTAGGTAGGTGGGTAGGTAGGTGTGGTAGGTATTATAAGTAAGTATAGATTTTAGTTAAATCTACCAGAATTGGATTTAAATTAAAATAAAACCGCCTTCAAAAAAACTAAAAAGTTAAAAAATAATATTGCAGCCTATGACTTTTTCGTTCGCATCATAAGAACATTAATTTGTTTTATTGAAGTCGCTGTCAAGCCGGTACGATTCGCGACAGAGCTCGCATTTTTTGGCTTGGCTTGACACCGACTTCTATAAAACAAATTAATGTTCTTATGATGCGAACGAAAAAGTCATAGGCTGCAATATAATTTTTTAACTTTTTAGTTTTTTTGAAGGCGGTTTTAATTTTTTGTTAAAATTTTGTTTATTTCACAATTTTTAGTGGTGAATTGATTAGTTCAATTTAATAGGAGTGCTTTAAATTAACAAACGCACTAGTCGGCACTACGATTTTCGAAGATTCCCCTCAATTTCTCTGGGATCCATCATCAGATCCTGGTTTCCTTATCATGGGACCACCCTCGGAACATCTCCTATCCAACAAAAAAAGAATCATCAAAATCGGTTCATAAACAACGAAGTTATCCGCGAACACACATACAAAAAAAAAATATATATACGGTCGAACGGAGAAACCTCCTCCTTTTTTGAAGTCGGTTAAATAAAAATAACTAGTATAGTCTGCTATTACGCTAATAAAGCGAAGAGCGTACAAAAACTGGCATGTTATGTTAGTTGGGTTAGGAGATAGCCGTTCAAAGGTTGGACATTAATGCATTTATAAATTTTTTGCTACCATAACTAACCTTTGAACGGCTGTAACTCCTAAACCGACTGAAGTTATGCAAGGAGACTTGGGCCATTCCTATCACAGAAATGCTCTTCACCTTATAAATTCTGAATCAGCCTTGCAGCTGATGACAAACAAAAAGTAGGTCTATCTGTAATACTAAAACTAATGCGGTATTTTCCTCAAAAGTGTGTTGAAAAATGTCGTATGAAACGCGTGAGCGTTGGTCATTAGAGTCTCGGCTCGTTTACAGCACTCGCCTTCAGCACGAGTTGCATTCCAGCCACCAACTTAGTTTACTTGTATCATAAATTCATAATTGTATTATTGTTACATCGATTAATCAATAAATAAAATTAAATAAACTAACTATAATTAAACAGAAAATAATTGACAATGAAAAACGTTAATTGTTTGGAAAAATTGTGGTAATAAAAATTAATTATAGGATATCAGTAACCTGAAACACATATCTAGCCATATAAATAGTTCATTCATTATTCATAATCTTACATTCCTTAGTAGAGTCTCTCACGTTGAAGTCAATTAAAAATGGAGCATTTGCCAGAAGACGTTTATTTGGAATTTAATACTGACACGCTAGTTCAAGTAAGAAAATCCTTTGGTTTCAATAAGGCTGAAGATTTGAACAAAGCTATCGATGTTTTTGAAGATTGGGTGAAACAGCAGAATCATTTTATTAAAAAGGATTTCAGTAAGTTACATTTTCAGTTTAATACATACATTTATAGTGGTTCAAAAATGTTTGGACTTCTGTTAAGGTCCCAAAAAATCTATCACAATTTTTAAAGGGTAGAGTGTATTACAAAATTCATAAACTAACGTCGAAGCGTCGGTGGCACGTTGTGGAGAGGTACTGGACACTCAACCATGAGGAGCCAGGTTCTATCTTATCCGCGCATATTAAAGTTTTCAGCATTACGTTTCATTCAACCGGTAATACATGGCTAGCTTTTCATCCACTTTATTCAGCACTAGCGGCCCGTCCCGGCTTCGCACGGGTGGACGTCTAATCTTTTCTAGCAATAAATATAGCCTATGTTACTCAGGGTGAATGCAGCTTTCTAATGGTGAAAGAATTTTTTAAATCGGCCCAGTACTTTTTGAGCCTATTCATTACAAACATACAAACATACAAAAATAGGTACAAATCTTTCCTCTTTATAATATTAGTATAGATAAAAACCCTTATGCCTTTGTCGCCTTCTACAACACTTACGGGATGTGTGATAGTCCATTCTAAGCCGAAAAAAACGGCACCATAACCTACCTACATGTTTAGCTTAAGGTGGTTGCAGAATGCAGAGGGGTCAATTTTATATAAAACTGACGCACAATACGCGTAGACGGTATTAATATAAGTAACTTTGTATATATGGAAAAATAGTTTAGGAAATCTAGATGTCGCGTATCAAATAACATTTGCAATTTATAATATAACTAGCGGCCCGTCCCGGCTTCGCACGGGTGGACGTCTAATCTTTTCTAGCAATAAATATAGCCTATGTTACTCAGGGTGAATGCAGCTTTCTAATGGTGAAAGAATTTTTTAAATCGGCCCAGTACTTTTTGAGCCTATTCATTACAAACATACAAACATACAAAAATAGGTACAAATCTTTCCTCTTTATAATATTAGTGTAGACTAGCGGCCCGTCCCGGCTTCGCACGGGTGGACGTCTAATCTTTTCTAGCAATAAATATAGCCTATGTTACTCAGGGTGAATGCAGCTTTCTAATGGTGAAAGAATTTTTTAAATCGGCCCAGTACTTTTTGAGCCTATTCATTACAAACATACAAACATACAAAAATAGGTACAAATCTTTCCTCTTTATAATATTAGTGTAGATGTAGATTACGAAGATTTAGGCTTTGAAATTTTTCATACAAAATTTTTAAAGCTTTATATCTTCGTAATTATATTATAAATTGCAAATGTTATTTAATACGCGACATCTAGATTTTCTAAACTATTTTTCCATATATAAAATACTAGCGGCCCGTCCCGGCTTCGCACGGGTGGACGTCTAATCTTTTCTAGCAATAAATATAGCCTATGTTACTCAGGGTGAATGCAGCTTTCTAATGGTGAAAGAATTTTTTAAATCGGCCCAGTACTTTTTGAGCCTATTCATTACAAACATACAAAAATAGGTACAAATCTTTCCTCTTTATAATATTAGTGTAGATTACTTTTATTAATTCCGTCTACGCGTATTGTGAGTCAAACGTTTGTATGGGCTGAAACCACCTTAAGGCTATGTCCGCTTCCGGATTCCGCTACTAACCTGGAACTTACGGTACGTCCTACCTTTACCAATTTCTCCTTCGACAATCGCCTTAATAAGTGATCACACCTTCCTTGTTCACCCTGATAATCTAAGCTGATAATCTTTTCCGTATGTCAAACCTTTCCATATTAGTGGTGAAAATGTTTTCCATCATCATCATCATCATAATCATCATCATCATCATCATCATCTTATTTAAGAGCTTCGCTCTTGTCGGTGAAGTGTTTCCCGTTTCCACTAGTGCCTTCAGTTCTTTTAGGGCTAGCATACCATACACGACAAAGCTACAAAACGAGAAAACTGCCATGCGCGCATAGAGAATTCACACGCTCCCCCTCATGCGCGCCTCGCTTTTACATACGCAAAGTTACATGGACCGAGGCACGTTTGGCATGCTACGCCCACTCATATGGCACGATATCGACCTTTTTCTTCACTAGATACCTCTCTCTAGGTCTTCCTCCGCTTCTCTTCACCTCTATTTTCCCTTCCAATATAGTTTTAAATTTAATTTAGTAATGATTAATCACTAATTGAAAGCTCGTGCTAAAAGTCATAAAAATGCGACCAGGCTGCTGACACGTGTAGGTTAGGCAGATCGAAGGTCAAGTTCGCGACTTTTATAAACAATACCATCAATAGCCACTCCGGTCAATCAAAATTATAATAATTACCTAGGTATGTGTAATTACTATACTGAACTGTTACGCGGGAAAAGGTAATAAACTTTTTAATTGACTCAAACAATAGGTTCGCGATTATCTCAAAACTACCACATCGATTTTAATTATTTATTCGCATAGTTTGTGATCTCTATAATTATATTTGAATACAATATAAATAGGTTGCTGCAATACAACCCAAAACCTG
The DNA here is from genome assembly GCA_922987775.1 of Agonopterix subpropinquella. Taxonomy (NCBI): domain Eukaryota; kingdom Metazoa; phylum Arthropoda; class Insecta; order Lepidoptera; family Depressariidae; genus Agonopterix; species Agonopterix subpropinquella. Next base: position 10,877,048 of record OV277712.1, read on the forward strand.
GAGCGAGCAAAGCGAGCTTGATATTATGCAATGCGACTAAAATCATTTTAGTACGATACAAAATCAGAAGCGAGCGAAGCGAGCTCGAGATTTTACTGCAATATGATGTGATTATTACAATTCGATAAAAAAAACCTGGCGCGACCGTAGCGATTTCGATATTTTTCTGCAGTGTTATGAGGTCATTGCAATTTGATAAAAGAAAACCTGGAGCGAGCGAAGCGAGCTCGAAATTTTTCTGTAATGTCATGAGGTCATTGCAATACGATAAAAAAAACATGAGCGAGCGAAACGAGCTCGAGATTTTACAGCAATGTGATGAGATCACTGCAATACGATAAAAGAAAAACTAGGAGCGACTCGGTTGTAGCGAGAGTTCATTTTCAGAGGGTAGTACAAAAATACGGAATTGACCGGGCGAAGCGAGCTCGAAATTTAGCAATACATTTACTATTTTGTACTTTTCCTGATCGGTTTTACCCGGACACGAGAAATGTCCGGGCTTCCTCCGGACAGTTTGTGACAACCCCGCCCGGACGCCCCCGCCGGACGCCCCCTTCAAACTAGGACAAATCCGGGGAAACCTGAACGGATGGCAGCCCTTATCCCATCATCTTAATACGAAGGACAGCTCGAATAATACCTTCACATGCAATCATTGACAAATTGCTTCCGTCATCTATTTTCTCTAAAAAATGTGGGGTTGATGTGAATTTATTACTCATTGTTTCTATTGTTATTAAAATTTTTAATTACCTATACATTTCTATTTTTTACAGGTCGAGGATACTTAGAACGTTGTATTATAACTGCGAAAGGATCAATGGAAGTTGCTAAGAAACGTTTAGATAACCTATGTACCTTGAAGACACTAATACCACATTTCTTTGAAGAATGTGATTTTGATTTCAACTATTGTGAAAAGTTAGTTTTCCCATGGTGCTTCAGACCATCAAACTAAACAACTGTCATTATGGAAACAACATTGAAATCGCGAAAAAATTATCAGCTGTTCCATACATTTTGGTAGAGTCGTAATGTCATTGACGTTTCCTACGGAAAAGCTGTTTTTTCTCGAAATTTCAATGTTGGTTCAATTGTGAAAGTTGTTTAGTTTGATGGTCTGAAGCACCCCGTTCAATATACGTAAAGTATTTTGTTTTACACCCTGTATACGTTCCAATGTGGACGTCCATCGGCTAAAATGATTATGATCATGATACGTTCCACTGCAGGGCTCAGGTCTAAGTATACTCAAGTTATAATTTATGGGGTAATTTGTCGTATAGCACCTACAAAATGAAATCATCGAATTATTCGATTATTCGATTCGGGCGGCCCGATAGCACAGTCGGTAGTGAACCTGCCTGCTGTGCCGAGGGTCGCGGGTTCGAATCCCGTAAGGGACAAATATTTGTATGATGAATATGAATATTTGTACCCGAGTCATGGATGTTTGTATTTATATATGTATTCTATATCGTTGTCTAGTCATCATAATACAAGTTCAGGCTAGATTCTGGTACTTTAAATGTGACTAGATAATTTGTGTGACAATGTCCAAGATATTTATTTATTTATTCGAAACTTTATTTTTATTTTCAGTCCTCAAGTGATTTTGCCGAAGCTTACCAAAGATCATGGTAGAGTCCACATATTAAAGATTGGACCCAATCACTTCAATTCTTCTTTCCTACTGAACATCTATAGATGGTCTATAATGGTGAATATTCTATCTATCTATTTATAACGTCACGCCTCTTTCCCAGTGAGGTGGGCAGAGACCCAAAGTGTCGCTCGTCTGTAAGAGCCCTAATAGATTATTAAGAACCATTGCATTGTATCACAAAAGAGAGAAGGAACTAGCGCCTGGTTTCACAGTTCGCTAGTACAGGAGCTGGGGCTAAATAATTTATGTAACCATGGTCTTTCTTTCTATAAATTATTCTTATTCTTTAAGGAATAAGCGACATTGCATCAGCTCTCTTGCCATCGTTACGCGCAATATTTAAAACTAAACTCGTTTAATTCTTTCAGAACCTTGAATACTTGAGATCACGTGACTACTTTGATCATTACATCGTGATCTACGATTTAAGAGATATGAATCTGGCAGATTACTTGAAGAACGCTGACATCAGTTTGTTGCGCCAGGGTATAAAATTAATATTGGTAATTAATAACTTATTATATAGACATATACTCGCATACAGTAGTAAGTACACACGGCGACACATTAAAACCACTATCATTTTAAAATAACAATGTCAATACCTTAAAGGACCGTTCGATAACTTCACTCGGTTGAGAAAGGGATAGACTCTATGCAAAGGAAACAATCAAGAACAGACCAGATGCTGTCAAAACCCGAAGTCATTTAGTATTCAAAGGGTACAAAGTCGGATGGCACCAAAAAGGGCGCGAAAACAATTAGCCAAATGTTGCAAGGCATTCAAGGTGGCACATCCTGATTGGTCAATATAATTTCGCGCGCTATTAAAATTTGTCAACTAGGTAGCCAGGTACATCGAGGGAACTTATAAATCTGGTACTACTGTACCAAAGAGATTAATACCTAAAGGCATAGAGGGAGCCATACCATTGCAAGGCTGTCCACTTTTTTGACGTTTCTGTTTGAGTGTGTGATGTCAAATAGTATGAACAAAAAATAACCGACATTTGCCCTAATGTTTACGGTCACTTTTCACACACACTAGCACAAAAAAAGGTGGACAACGCATAAAAAAATATCTATAGTTCCATAGACGAAGAATTTTTCGCTTACGCTGGTAGACGGAATGTCAGTGTAACCGGGTATGAGATAGCGATAGTCATAAAATCCTATACAATTTATATGAAGTGACAACCTTGGAGTCAGCTTAAGTCAGTACAAAAAAGTGGTTACGCCGATAAGGACAGCAATAAGGTAGCGATCTCCTTTTTTAACTAGAGCGAAATTGCTATGTGCTTGTGCATCTCTTATTTATTGAGTGAATGTGACAAGACACGTGCTTCCTTCTAGTACCTTCTCTTTCTACGTATAGTTCCGTCTCCTTCTATACTATTAAAGGAACGTCATGAGACAAAAGAGACTAACTACAATCATAAATTGATGCGGACTCTATGCTTTAGAATAAAGAGATCCTTCCTCTGAGTACTGTACGTAGTGGCTATGGTAGTAGGTACAAAGTAGGTACCTACCTCTTGACATATATAGGCACTTAGATTAGATTAGATTAGATTCATTTATTTCATATTAATAACATGTCACAGTATTACATAAATATTTTACATAAAATGTCCATTCATAATATGATCGTCATATTGTATATTGTATAATAAAATTAAAATAAAATAGTAATGTCAAATAAAATAATGTCAAAACAATATAACCTTAAAGTTAAAAATAGTCTATTGACTATTTTAAGAATAGAAAAAATGTCAACAACAACAAACAAATTAAAAATGAATATAAAAAAACTTAAAAACTTTTTTTCAAGAATTCTTCAACAGAGTAGAACTCATTATCCAATAAAAAGTTTTTCAATCGGCGATCAGATAAGATAAGAGCAGTGGTTGTATAATATCTCTTACTACACCACAAGTAACTACAGCTACCGTTAGGATAATATGCTATGTAACTGTAACATTTATATTACTAATATTATTTTACCTCAGCTACCATTTAGTTACAAAAGCAGTTAGGTACTTAGATAGTTATTAGATATACAGGGTGTAGTGTTAGGGTTAACTGTTGCATTACTTTATGGGGTTATTTTAACCATGATACTGAACAACTTTTCCTAATAAACAGGAAAGGTCACTGGGCACCTTAGTATGAAACCTATATCCACGACCTACAGAAGAAAAAAGTAAAGCATGTTTAGATAAATGTCTCTAGTTCATAAATACAGGGTGTACAATAAAATGGGATAGCTACTTAAAGGGGTGCTTCAGACCATCAAACTGAATAATTTTCTCTATGGGACCAATATCGAAATCGCGAAAAAAAAAATCCGCTCTCCCATACAAAACTGCAAACATAACTCGACTGAAATGTATGGGACAGCAGTTTTTTTTTGCGATTTCTATATTGGTCCCATAGAGAAAGTTGTTCAGTTTGATGGTCTGAAGCACCCCTTTAAGTAGCTGTCCCATTTTATTGTACACCCTGTATACAACGTGTTAATGAATTAACGCAAAACTAGAAAGTAGTTTGTTTAGAATCGAGAGCAGAATCGAATTATCATGGTTTCAACATAGGTAATTTTTTTCAAAATATTAAATAATTTTTTTGCAAAATTTAAAATTTACTGAACCCGATGACAAACCCACCGCACGGGCACACTCACCCTACTAACTACCACAACAAGATTATAAAAATGTATTCATGCGTACGTTAGCGCTTTCTTTTAGTGCTGAAATGATAACAAATCATTTTTGTCTCAAAACTTAAAATGCGAATAACTTTAAATTTTAATTATCAAAATTATGAAATTATTGTTGCAATCTAATTATTTTATTATAAATCAGTTGGGGTGTATGAGGTTTTGCGTTAATTCATTAACACGTTGTATATGTCGCATTAATGTAGACCATGGGATTCAGGCCAAAAACTAATAAAGAAAAATGTAATATTTTGGTACATTTTTATTTTACATTTTCGTACATTTAATACATTTTCTTACATTTTGTACATTTTAGTACAATTCGTACATTTTAGTACATTTTCTTAATTTGGACCTTTTTGTACATTTTATACGTTTTGGACATTTAGTACCTACATTTTAGTATTATAGTACATTTTCTCAAACATGCTTGGAAATGTGAGCATTATTTTGACAACCTTCTTCGAGATAAATTGAAATTGCAGTACTGGCCAAATACATGCGCGCAGCGGCCGGCAATGTTGTATGAAAATCCATATCTGTCGTGTTTAGCGACCAAATAAATTACATACTAAACTCATATCTGTCGTGTAATTTAAAAATGGAACGATCTTTTTCTCCGAAACATGGCGACCAAGGAGGTAACTTATCAAAGGTTTTATTTAAATTTCGAACTGGCTTGCAAATAGAAAGCTGTTTATTGAAAAAAAAAAAACTAATTGTTGTTCGATGTTCGTCAAATGTTCGTCATTTATTTTGAAAAGAGTTTTTATTTCCGCGAATTATTTGAGAAAATTTACTGTTTTAATTTCCGCGCATTATTTGAGAAAAGTACTATACAAGCCTTGGCCACAACTAGGCATTGATGGACTTACGTATGTGTGCCTCGGCTTCGCCTCGGCCCACATTTACACGTTCGTCCATCAATGCCTCTGTTGCTGGCCGCTGCAGTAATGTACTATTAGTACATTTTCCCATGGTTTAAAAAATTAATAACTACATAAAATTTAATGTGGGTTAATACTAAACATTTTAAACCAATTTGGTTTTTTACCGTACGGTTTAAAATTTACAGCCCTAAATATGTAGGAAAGACGGACGGACGGACAGACGGACAGACGGACAGACGGACAGACGGACAGACGGACAGACGGACAGACGGACAGACGGACGGACGGACGGACGGACGGACAACGTAGGCTTAGTAATAGGGTCCCGTTTTCACCCTTTGGGTACGGAACCCTAAAAAACAAGATTTTTATTTCTTTCACAGTGAATCACATCCTTTTCAATCGTCAAAGAAGGTAAGAGGTCGCATTTACCTAAATCCGTTCTGTGCATAAGCATTATGCTCACGTCTACAGGGAGTTAGGATAAACAGTTGCATTACTTTAAGGGGTGATTGTACCCATGATACTGAACAACTTCCCCTAAGAAACCTATAGGAGATTAGAAAAAAAAATTGGTAGCTATTACTAGCTAGATAGTTGAAATTTTCTCAGATTATGCGTCATTATGGCGGATTTGTTAAAAAATAATAAAAATGTCAAAAAGTTAAAAATTAAGGGGGGTTCTCTACAAGAAACTAGTTTTTATCAACGTTTTTTCTTCACGCTCTATCGTAAAAACGGTAATACTTACAAGCGTCAAACTTAGTATAATTATAGAGCAAATTCTACAGAATAACAACAAATACTAAAAACCAGCCAAGCGTGAGTCGGTCTCGTGCTAAAGGTCCCTGACAAAAAAGTTTTTTTTCTAAGTTAATAATGTTGTGTTCTGTAATGGTGTGGTACGGAATCCTCGGTGCGCGAGTAGCCCGACTCGCACTTGACCGCTTTTATTTGTTATTTTACTTTTTAGAATGGATATGGAGCAAGAGTAAAAGCTGTGCATTTCTTGTCTACTTCGAAACTGATTGATGCAGTCATAACAATGGTAAAGCAGCTCTTTACTCCAAAACTCAGTGACAGAATCAAATTGCACAAAACTGTGGAATCACTTCAAACGGATATTTCGAAAGATGTACTACCGATAGAGTACGGTGGTGAACAGAAATCATTGTACAAGCTTAATGGTAAGAATATAATTCCATCATATTTAGGATGTCCCGCAAATAATGGTCCAACGTTCAAGGGAAGATAGCTTAAAACCATAGCTAAAACTAATTTAAATTGTTTTAAAAAAAATCATATCTTCTTCTTATCGTGTGGGCAGAGCCCTGGTGTCTGAGTTTTTTCAGACCGCCTTTCGGCCTCTGACGTGGTTTTTATGTAACGACTACTACCACTAGAGATAGTAGCCGGGACCAACGGCTTAACGTGCCATCCGAAGTACGGAATCACTTTTCTTTTCAGACAATCAGGTGATTCAGCCTGCAATGTCCTAACCAACTGGGGAAAAACGCACAAAGTGACATATCACTAGGTGTCCCCCGTGGGAATCAAACCCACGACCTCCGTATCGAGAGCCAATGCTCTTAACCACACGGAGGCAGTCAAAAAAATCATATGAGATCAAGAAAGCATTTTTTTCGGGATTGCTAAACTATGAAGCAATATTTTACAAAAATCTGATCTTGGAAATGTTATCATTTGCAGGGACAGTGTTAAAAGTCGTTAGAAGAAAGGGAAAAATACCTTAGATAAAAGTAAAATTTAAAAAATACCGAAAAAAAAATCTTGGTAACACTATGGATTTTTTTATAACAATTTAAATTTGTTTTTGAACGATGGACCATTCTTTACGGGACAAAAAATCTTGGTAACCCTATGGATTTTTTTATAACAATTTAAATTAGTTTTTGAACGCTGGACCATTCTTTACGGGACAAAAATCTTGGTAACCCTATGGATTTTTTTATAACAATTTAAATTAGTTTTTGAACGCTGGACCATTCTTTACGGGACACCCTGTATAAAAGAAGGTTGGGGTACTTAGGTACAGTACAAGCACAGTATAACGAAAGAGTATCACTGTTTCTGATGTTCAAGCTTCCAAACCTTACGGGTTTTGTTGTTATTTGCAAAGTGAAGATTTGTCAATAGCTGGGTTGATATAACCTTAGGTTTAAAAGCCCCCAAATAAATAAATAAAGAACGAAAAAAATAAATTATGTATGACACATATTTTTAACGAAAGATAGTATTTTGTTTTTTAAATCTTCCTTTAAGTAAATAAATTATATGATTATAAAGAAGAATGGCGAGTCTTTTTAAAAAAAAAACTAAAAGTTGTACAACAAGTTTAAGATCCGGTAATTTTTTTTATTATTTTACTATGGAAAATTTCAATGGCTGTACGCGACGCAAATTACACTAGATATAAGAAAAAGAATGATATTAAAACAGTTCCAAACATTATTGGGCATTTCTAATAAGCAATGCCCAAATGAATGAGATAGTTTTTTTTTCGCGCTTTCGATGTTGCCTCCTTAGTTAAAGTTGTTCAGTTTGATATTCTGAATAACCTCAGAATAATACCTAGGTGTATTATTTTTAACCGATGCGGTAGGGTTTAGTTAGTTAAATGATTGAAGACCAATCACTTATCCAAGCGGTAGGGATTGGATGACTTTCACACGACTTAAACACTGCTTTTCATCATGCAAAATCAATTTCTATTATTAGAAATTAGAATTAGAGAGAAACAGCTAAACTTCTCTGGTGATTTTTACACATTTTGAAACGGATCCGAAGGAAGAGAAAGAGAAAGCATTTAAGTTTACAGTCTGTATTTTATTCCAGTAGGTATCTAAAAATTAGAAAAGTCCCATATTTAAAAACCTATTTTTACAGATGAATTATACAACGTGGTGCATTCAAAAGAATTTCAAGAATATTTAAATGAGATGAGGAAAGCTGGCAGTGACGAGTCCTGTAGACAGACGGACAAATTCAACGATCTATACATGGGGATGCCAGGCACCTTCAGAACTCTGAGTGTTGACTAAAAAAAATCTACGTATATGAAGTCCTGACTAAAAAGAACCAGTAAACTGAGATTGACAGGCATATAATGCTTCCATTTTGTAACAGCATAAATAATTTTATTGTAAATAAAGTATTATTTCATTCATTATCACCTATTTACTAGAGTGTTGAAATACTTTTAGTTCTAAACACCGTATTGTCGTAAAATGATTACCTATCTACTGGGTGAAATTGATATCATTAGCATCCTTTTAAACTAAGAGTCTACCCATCAAACTGAACAACTTTTACTACGGGAGCAAACCAATCGGAGCAAAAAAATCTGCTGTTGCATATATTTGTGTCGCGTAGGCATTGCAGTTTAGTATGGAACAGCAGATTTTTTTGTTGCTCCGATCGGTTTGCTCCCATAGTGAATGTTGTTCAGTTTGATGCATAAAGTAGGAAGTAGGTAGTAGTAGTATACCTGTCGGAATAGAGTAACTGACATGAGTTGTCAAATGAAACCGTTTTTTGTGCATTTATCGGCACTTATCGGCACCCTAAAACTTCGAGTTCTGTGTAAAATTGTGAATCTAACGTGAAATCGTAGGTAATTTAATGAAATAGTGTTAGTATATTTCACAAAATAATCTACGACTTCACTTTAGATTCACTAATTATTCACAGAGTACGAATATTTACCCAGTCGATTGTGCTGACATGTTCCCAAAAACGGTTCTATTGCCTCGCGTCACGTATCTCTTTCTATTATACAGTGGCACCGCTAGGTACATCTCGCTCTCTCAGCTGTCAGTTCCTCTCTTATGGTTTGATGTGTAGACTCTTAGTTTAAAAGGATGCTAATGATATCAATTTCACCCTGTATAAATGAAATACCTAATACATAATATTGACGGTTTACCTAAAATCCATAATGCTAAGTACCATTTTATAAAAATCAAACTTCTCATCTTCTTCTTATCGTGTGTGCAGAACCCTGGTGTCAGAGTTTTTTCAGACCACCTTACGGCCTCTGACGTGGTTTTTATGTAACGACTATTACCACCAGGGACAGTAGTCGAGACCAACGGCTTATCGTGCCATCCGAAGCACGAAATCATCTTTCTTCTTCTCATAGGAAGTCACTTATATTTTGTCGTTATAGGTATACAATTCACAAAAGTCAAATTGAAGGAATACTCGGCAAAGAATAAGGATTATAGGTACACGGTTATTTTTCCCTTCTATTGAATAAAATAGCAATGTGGTAAATCATATAAATTGCTATAACTATTATAACAGGTACTAAGTTAAAAAGCATCTTCATCGAGAGCATTCATAAGCGAGCAAACGAACATTCTGGCCCTGTACCCGCACTTTCGATGTTCGCTATATCGCCACTGTTTCGGTCCGCGCTTCATTGTAATAGAGTTGAATTTGGAATGAAAATGTTCACGTAATTGCAAAGGTCGAATGTGCGGGTAGACCCTCTGATCTGAGTGTTACAGTCGTTGAGCCAACCAATAACAAAAGTCGCACTCGGTTGAACGCAGAGCCAGGAGGCTCATTGGCGACAGTAAGTTGGTGGAGACCAGGTTTCATAGCCTAGCCCACCGCCGCGCCGCGCCGCACAGTAACCTGCTTGTCGGTCTTCTACAGAGTGTACTTCTGTGAATGTGCCCAGGAGCTACATGAGCTCATTCCGCCTTCCCCATTCTACTATCGGACGTCCAGGCGCACCGCAGGATATCACCCCCACTTGGTTGAAATGCCACATATTATCCGCAATAAGCGCCTTTCAGAATCTTTAATGCGCACAACCAAGGAGTGGAATTCTCTGCCTGCGTCAGTATTTCCGAACGCTTACAACCCGAATTACTTTAAAGTAGGAGTGAATAGGCTTCTTCTGGGTAAGCTCGCTACATCTTTGACCCCATCTTTGTCCTGAGGACTAAATTGTAGGCGAGAACAAACCCAAATATTATTTTAAAAAAAACGAAAAATTTACAAATTTATGTTTGTAAATTTTTCGCAATTCTTTATACTTTAGGTGCTTTAGATTATGCTAAGTTAAAGGCAATAACATCGTCGATGCTCAGAAAATAGATAGTACAATAAGACCAGGAGTGCGATTTTTGAAACTCATTCGCTGAGCTCAGCAGTTGAAAATATCAATATTAATACGGAGATATACAACGTGTTAATGAATTAACGCAAAACCTCATACACCCCAACTGATTTATAACAAAATAATTAGATTGAAACAATAATTTCATTATTTTGATAGTTAAAATTTTAAGTTATTCGCATTTTAAGTTTTGAGGCAAAAATTATTTGTTATCATTTCAGCAATAAATGAAAGCGCTAACGTACTCATGGATACATTTTAAGAATCTTGTTTTGGTAGTAAATAGGGTGAGTGTGCCTGCTCGGTGGTTTGACATCGGGTTCGGAAAATTTAAAAATTTACAGAAAAATTAATTAATATTTTGAAAAAAATTACCTATCTTGAAACCAAGATAATTCGATTCTGTTCTCGATTCTAAACAAACTACTTTCTAGTTTTGCGTTAATTCATTAACACGTTGTATATCTTTCTACTGCAGATTTGACTTTCTAAAATCATGCTTCATGAGTGCGATTATTGAAAGTCAAATCATCAATAGAAAGATGCATATCTCCATATTTTGACATTTACAACTGCTGAGTTCAACGAATGAGTTTCAAAAATCGTACTCCTGAGCTCAGATAAAGCATAAGATTTGCTAGTCATAAATAGAGAGGAGAAGAAAATTTCTTTACATATCAAAGGGGTGTTTCTTAACATCAAACTGAACAACTTTCACTATGGAACGAAAATAGAAATAGCGAAAACAAATAGGCTGCTCCATAGAAAACGATTTACAAATTGTATGGGACACCAGATTTTTCCTTGCGATTTCAATGTTGGCTCCAAAGTGAAATTTGTTCAATTTGATGATTAGAGGCACCCTGTTCAATATGATGTGCTGTTCTGTTCTGTATAAATAAAATATCTTGGACATGGTCTGGACATATATAGGTTTAATATAACAAGTTGTTGGCGAACCTTGGAAACGTTTTGTATAGATTCACAGAACAACTTTTTAAAATAAGTAAAAAGTAATCAAATTGTATAAAAAGCAGGAGAGCGATTTTTGAAACTCATACGTTAAACTCAGCAGTTGAAAATGTATGGAGATACGCATCTTTCTACTGCTGATTTGACTATCAAAAATCGCACTCCTGGAGTATGATTTTTTAATGTCAAATCAGCAGTAGAAAGGTGCACGTTTTCATAGTAATATTAACATTTTTAACTGCTGAGTTCAAAGAATGAGTTTCAAAAATCTCACTCCAGACTTCCTTCATTCTTCGATTATGTGTAAAACGTTTTTCAGGTAAGTATAATTTTTTTTTTTTAAACTTGAAAAATTATAATTTTCCTAATAAAAATTTCTTCCTGAAGGTGTCGTACTAGGTGATTAAAGGATAAAGATTTCTAATTTGTAGACGAAAAGCTAGCCACCTACCAACATTTTACACGTCATTTCGCCTTGAAACCTTGATGTACCTATGTTCTATTATGTTGCTAAACCAGTTTCCATGCAATTCAATGCACAACTTACATAATAGTTACTTAACCTAGCCTTGTATAAGGGCCGGCTTACACCGCACGCTCGAGACCGAGATTATATGATTTCAGGGTTAGAATATCACACATTGACGATTTTGAAATTCTTTTTTTCCCGTCAATAGGCATGGTTTTTATTTTATCAATTATTGTTGAGCTATAGCAAAGTGAATATGATAATAGTGAGGGCGCTTTCGGGTCGCGACAGGCCTATCGTGCGGGGGATGCGGGTGGCGGGGCGCGCGGTCTCAGTACCGATTCACCTGCGCGCTGTACCCCAACGGCCGGTGCCTCACCCCGCCGCCGCACACCGCGCGAGCGCGACTTGTATTATGGGAAAAAGCCGAGTCACGCGCAAGTAGAGAAATCATGCTAGAGAGACCTATGTGAATGGTTCAATATGAACACCACTTTACTGTTCAGGGCTGTAGTCTCCTGTGTTGAAAGTCAACTTCCGATAGGAGATGGCACCACAAAACGAAGAAGAATAGTTGTCACTTGATTTTCACAAGTACTATAATAACAATTTTCTCTCTCTAGTAGGTAGGTACCTATGCCGATTTCCTGCAATGTTTTTCTTTAATTATCGCCGTACTAGTGGATGTGATGAGATGACCTTAAAACGATCTGTAAGATGAACGCAAAGAAAATAAAAACGAGGAAATCGTAGGGAAGTTATAATAAGCACGCAATCAGACACGTCATGCCATTACAACATCAAGACAATAATAAAATTGTAAGCTTGGCATGGATATGGAATAGGTACATTGAAGATATTTGCTAAAACATTAATTGGGGGCGTTTAGGATAAATACGCAATCGGAAATAAAAATACAGGTAATAAAATTTTGGGAGCTGGCCGAATCCGGATTTGAATCGTATTGGCTTCGTAGGCTTGAAGTGTGTTTCGGCGGTATGGTAATAAATTTCGAGAAAAACCACATCACTTCTCATTATCCTGTAGATAGTAGTAGTAGTAGTAGTGTGTGTAGTTTTGTTTTCTGCTTAAAAAGTGCCATAGTTAATGTATAAAATGGTTACAAAGTTACTCAAAACCGGGGGCGGACGCCCCTTAAGCTGTAGTTTTTTTCGACCTTTAAACTTCCTTTGAGAATTTAACAATCTGATAATTATATCCACATTATTTTAACGACAAGGAGTGCGATTTTTGAATCTCATTCGCTGAGTTCAGCAGTTGAAAATGTCAAAATTACTGTGGAGATACGCATCTATCTACTGCTGATTTACCTTTCAAAAATCGCACTCCTGAAGTATGATTTTTGAAAGTCAAATCAGCAGTAGAAAGATGCGTATCTCCATAGGAATTTTGACATTATCAACTGCTAGTTATAAATGTCAAAATTACTATGGAGATACACATCTTTGACATTCAAAAATCATACTCCAGGGGTGCGATTTTTGAAAGTCAAATCAGCAGTAAAAAGATGCGTATCTCCATACATTTTCAACTGCTGAGTTCAACGTATGAGATTCAAAAATCGCACTCCAGTTTGAACAAGTTTTATAAGGTGTTACCAAAAGTTGTTATATGTATATACATATATAAGTACCTGTAAACGTCCTACATTATCTAAACTATTATAAAACTGTAACAGAAGTGTGTCTGTACATTGAAGATAATTACAAAAAAAAATTATGACAAGGTTTTTACCTGTCCCTGATTCCAAATCACCAATTTTTAGATTTTTTGTCTGTCTGTTTGTTTGTTTACTTGTTTGTTTGTTTACTTGTTTGTTTGTTTGTTTGGGTGTTTGTTTGTTCGAGTATCACGCAAAAACAACCGAACCGATTTTGATGAAAGTTTTTTTGTTTGATAGCTTATCATCTGACTTAAAATCTGGTATATAATTTATGCGGACGAAGTCGCGGGTAAAAGCTCGTAATTATTATAACCCTGGTTTGCCAGTCCATGCAGCTAAACGATTTATTCAGTTTACTTTACACTGTTGCAAAGATAACTGTGTTTGTCAAAATGGAAAGTTTACAAAAGAATATTATTTTAGAATTTCATCAAGATACTTTAGTTGCAGTTCGGAAAATGTACGGTTTGGACAAATCTAAAGAAATTAATGAGGCAATTGACTTGTTAGAGGAATGGGTGAAAAAACAGGATCATTTTGTTAAAAAGGATTTCAGTAAGTATTAAAATTAAATTTTTTTTTTATTGTAGATTGGTAAAGGGTATTTATATATGTACAATAGTTAAGAGCCTACCGAGCCTATTGTGCTGCCCCCAATCGTATTTTTTTTATTTCTTAACTATGAAACAATATTTTCAAAAAACAAGAATGTCACATTGTAGTCCTGATTGGCATTCAATTTATCGAAACATTACGGATTATTATGTTTTATGCTTGTAGCTATAATCGTTAAAACCGCCAAAAGTGGCCTCTTTTGGCGGTTTTAACGATAATAACTACAAACATTATAAAAACAAATCCGCAGTGACCCGATAAATTGAAAATGAGTAATGACTGCAATGTGACATTCTTGTTTTTTGAAAATATTAAATAATAAATAAATAAAATAATAATAATATTGTTTCATTGTTAAGAAATAAAAAAATACGATTGGGGGCAGCACGATAGGATCGGTGCAGCCTTAAGAATCATTTGGTGACATTTTTGTATACGTTATAACTGTTTAAAAATAAATATTATCTAACAAATTATAAATACTTAATAAAACATCCTAGTAATACTTAACGGGGTGTTTCAGACAATCAAGCTGAACAACTTTCACTATGAAGAAAACATCGAGAAAAATAAAAAAATCTGCCGTCCCATACATTTTAGTCGAGTCGGTAATACTGCAGTTTTTTAAGGGACAGCAGATTTTTTTTTCTGGATGTTGGCTCCATAGTGAAAGTTGTTCAGTTTGATGATCTGAAGCACCCTCTTAAGTATTACTATGGTTTTTTGATACACCCTGTACAGCCGTTTTCAGACATCCAGCAAACTAGTAGGTATAAAAAAATTTAACCAAAACATACGGTCGTTCACTCAAGGCCTCATAAAAAGGCTGAAAGTCACCCAAAGGGCAATGGAGAGGGCTATGCTCGTAGTCTCCCTGCGAGATCGAATCAGAAATGAAGAGATCCGCAGAAGAACCAGAGTAACTGACATAGCCCAAAGAGTTGCTAAACTTAAGTGGCAGTGGGCGGGGCACATTGCTCGCAGAACCGATGGCCGGTGGGGCCGAAAAGTTCTCGAGTGGCGACCGCGTACCGGAAAGCGCAGCGTGGGTAGGCCCCTCACACGGTGGACCGACGACCTGGTGAAGGCGGCGGGAAAACGATGGATGAGGGCAGCGCAGGACCGGTCGTAACGGCGATCCTTTGGGGAGGCCTATGTCCAGCAGTGGACGTCCATCGGCTGAGATGATGATGATGATACAGACCATAGCCAAACTCTTTCGAAAATTAAAATCGGTCTCATTTTGGAGGAGGAGACCTGGGAATACGTGATTGTGACAGACATAGAAGACGACGTATCTCGTGTCAACGCTCGGGGCGTTGACACGAGATACGTCGTATCAGACACAATCATGCATTTGTGTCCACTCAGATGAATAGGTATATTTATAGAATAACACTTTTGTTGCACCAGTGATTAAAGTCGAATTTCTTGCGCATGCCTATTATAAAATAATTAAAATAAAATTGATGGTGACTATGGAACGTTTATAATTTGTATCTATTTCATTAACACATTCATGTTATGTGCAATAAAAACTAGTTTATTTTAATTTGTATCTTAAAGTCCCTAATTATAATATGAGTCATGATGAGATGAGTAAAAGGTAGTATCTTACAATGTAGGTTTTTAGATGACCTTTTAAAATACATGAAAAACATCACATTCATTGTTAGGCCTATGTTAGAAATTGCCCGTTAACGCTAAGACCGCCTTGTTTTGTAACTTCTGTATTTCTTTATGGTATTATATTTTGCTGAGTATTGATTGATTGAAAATGAGTGGATTAAATAAAAACTGAAAAAAAAACAAGACCAGCAGTCTAGAATTTTTTTGAGTACCTAATATTGAAGCGACTTCAACATCCCCGACCATAGAAAAATTACGCGCTCTCCCAGGGTCGGGACCGATTAAAATTCTAGACCGGATCAAATTTTTCCAATAATGGGTCCCGATTGTTAAAGTCGCTTCAATATTACTTAAAAAGAATTCTAGACTTACTGGACTTGTTTTTTAGGGTTCCGTACCTAAAGGGTGAAAAGGGGACCCTATTACTAAGCCTACGTTGTCCGTCTGTCCGTCCGTCTGTCCTACCTATTTAGGGCTGTAACTTTTGTACCGTAATAACTAGATAGTTGAAATTTTCTCAGATTATGCGTTATAACGGCGGATTTGTTAACAAATAATAAAAATGTCAAAAGGGGCGTTCCCAACAAGAAACTAGTTTTTATCAACGCTTTTTCTTCACGCTCTATCGTAAAAACGGTAATACATACAAGCGTCAAACTTAGTGTGATTATAGAGCAAACTCTACAAAATAACAACAAATACTAAAAACCGGCCAAGTGTGAGTCGGTCTCGCGCTAAAGGTCCCGGACAAAAAAGTTAAGTTAATAATATTGTTGTGTTCTGTGCACGGAACCCTCGGTGCGCGAGTAGCCCGACTCACACTTGACCGGTTTTATTTCTTTTCAGTTTTTGAAGTGAAACACTTTTTATGTGAGGGCTTTGAAATTTGGATCCGCAACCTTTTCGTGTAACGGAAGTAGGGTAAACTATATAATGATTGGCACCTTAAGGCTAAGTCAGACTTGACTTACTTATAACAAATTCAATTTTATGCTTAGACATAAGTAACCATTTTTGAATTATCGATTGGGGTATAGGTTTTTAAATAAAAGAGTATTCTAGTATGCATTATCAAAGTTTTATTTATATATTAACGGATTAAAAAAAATATACCCGAAAGTATAGTCATTGGCACCCCAGGTACAAACATTGGCACTATGTATCAGTGATTGGCACTAAACCTCAATAATATTTTATAAACAGTTATTCTTAATCTTTGTACAAACTGACATGTACAAATCAACAAAATTATTATTTTAGGTAGGTAGGAGTAGGTGTTTTAAAAATATACAGGGTGAAATTGATATCATTAGCATCCTTTAAAACTAAGTGTCTACCCATCAAACTGAACAACTTTTACTATGAGAGCAAACCGATAGCAGCAAAAAAATAATCAGCTGTTGCATACATTTGAGTCGAGTAGGCATTGCAGTTTAGTATGAAACAGCAGATTTTTTTTTCCTCCGATCGGTTTGCTCCCATAGTGAAAGTTATTCAGTTTGATGGGTAGACTCTTAGTTTAAAAGGATGCTGATGATATCAATTTCATTCTGTATAACGGTAAGTCATCCTCACTTTCATAGCTTTCGTTTAAATTTAGTTTTACAGCTTTTTCCTTAGCATTTTGATGTACAGTCTTTTTCTTTTTAATGTGTATTTAGTAATGTATTATACTAAAATTGCCCCAAACTGCCCCCAACGTGTCACCAAATTGCCCCAATCTGCCCCAACTGGACTGCAAACTGCCCCAACTTGGGCCCAAATTAGCCCAACTTTGCCCGTAACTTGGGGCCAAACTGCCCGACCTGCACCAACTTGGCCCTAGCTGCCCCAACAATCCACAATGTGCTCCAAATTGCCACAAGATTCTCCCAACTTGGCCCCAGGATGCCCCAAACTTGCTCGCAACCTGCCACCAACTTGTCACGAAGCTGCCCAAACTCCCCACAACTTGCTCCAAATTGCCCCCAGCATGCCCAAACTTGCCCCTATCTTGCCCCAAACTTGCCACAGCCTGCTTCCAATCTGCCATCAACTTACACCTAATGTACCCCTAATGGACCCCTTATTGACTCCTAGTGGACCCCTAATCGAATCCTAGTGGACCCCTGATGGCCCCCTAATGTACCCCTAGTGGACCCCTAGTGGACCACTAATGAACCCCTAGTTGACCCTTAATTGGCTCCTAGTGGACCCCTAGTTGACCCCTAATTGAATCCTAGTGGACCCCCATTGGACCCCAAATGGTACTATAATTGACACCTAGTGGACCCCTAATTGACTCTTATTGGACCCTTAATGGTCCCCTAATTGACCCCTAATGGACCCGCAGTGAACCCCTAATGGACCCATAATTGACCCCTAATTTACTCCTAGTGGACCCCTAAATGGTAATGGTCCCCTAATAGTCCCCTAATTGAATCCTAATGGACCCCTAAATGACTCCTAGTGGATCCCTAATGGACCCCTAGTGGAACCTAATGGCACCTCTTGTACCCCTAGCACATCACCAACCCAGTTAATCGTTTGTCAGATTAACTTTTGCCAGAGACGCAAGCCCCGACTGACTAGTTGGTTAAACCAACATGACATTGACGTGACCTTGAACGCGTCTGTCGCGAGAGTTTGCTTTTAGTATAGTGTACTATTACTATTTAATCATATAACTATTACGATTGGCACTCATTACAGTGATTGGCACTATACCTGAGTATAATGATTGGCAGTGCCAGAAATTGATAGCAAGGTAGTGAATCAAAATTCTAACATTGTTTAAAAGAAAATGTTAACAACCAATTCATCTCGTGGTCTTATATTGAAGGGAAAATATTAGAATTGATTTTTAGTGATTGGCATAGGTGCCAATGAATTATACTTCAGTACAAAATTATAACTATTGATTGGCACTCTATAAATTAAAGGTTACGTTAGAAAAATTAACGGAAATCCTATTAAAATCTATTATTTATTGTAAAACATAGCAAAATAACACACATCATATCTCATATTTATATATTTATACGTAGATTATAAAAGTTCAAACTTACCGAAAGCTTGTTAAATTTGCAATAAAATGGCGTCAAAGTGATATTTCTCCTGTCAACGACTTTGTTTATTTTACAGTGTTGTCAGGTTATATGTTACAAATATTACCATTGAAATTTATGAATGTTGACATATAAAAGAAACCAAAAAAAATACCGAACTGTATTTTCTGATAGAACAATTCTTAATATTTGTGTTCAAAATGCAAAGTGCCAATGACTAGTGGGGTGCCAACAATACTATAGTTTACCCTACGAAATTTAAATTTGAGCTGCGGATGTTTTTTTCTTTTCTTATATTCCGCTTCCTGAAATATAACGACAACTTGATTTTAATAAGCGAAAATTTTTTCGTCTATGACGGTTTCAAATTCTATCTTTCAAAACTTCAAAACAGGGCTGCCAGATTGGGGGTTTTCCCGCAATTTTGGGGAAAAATTTGGTCTTATGGGAAAAAGAAATTGTTGGGGAAATTGACCGGGAAAAAATTCAAAGCGGGCAATTTTAGGGTTTTCGAAGTGAACATTTTTATGGGAGGGCTTTGAAATTCGGATCGGCAACCATTTCATGTGACGGAAGTTCGAAATTTAAATTTGACAGCTGCGGAAGTTTTTTATTTAAAATTCACTTTATATTAGTTTTTTGAAACTATATAACTATTTTTAAGTATGGTGATTGTATTTTCAGGCAGAGATTTTTTAGAAAGAACCATTGTAATGTCTGCGAAGGGATCAGTGGAGCGTGCCAAAACAAGACTGGATACGTTGTGCACGCTGAGGACCCTGTTGCCTCATTTCTTTGAAGACCACGACATCAGGAAGAACTTTAAGATCTTAGATGCTTTGTAAGTTCACTTGAGTGCAATGAATCCAGGTCACCAACATACCTTAGGTGGTTTCAGTCCATACAAACGTTTGACGCACAATACGCGTAGACGGAATTAATAAAAGTAACATTTTTTATATGGAAAAATAGTTTAGAAAATCTAGATGTCGCGTATCAAATAACATTTGCAATTTATAATATAATTACGAAGATATAAAGCTTTGAAATTTTTCATACAAAATTTTCAAAGATATTATCTTCTTTTTACCTTTTTTTATTTTTTTTATTTTATTAATGATGGGTTTGCTCTTGACCTCAATCCAGTCCTCAGGACGAAGATGGGGTCGAAGATGTAGCGAGTTTACCCAGAAGATGCCTATTCACTCGTACTTTAAAGGAATTCGGGTTGTAAGTGCTCGGAAATACTGACGCAGGGCAGGTAAGGCATTCCACTCCCTGGCTGTGCGCATTATATAAAAGATTCAGAAAGGCGCTTGGTGCGGATAAGTGGGATGTCAACCAAGAAGGGGTGATATCCTGCGTTTGTATATCATCTGGCGCTACCTGTCTATTGTAGATGGATACTTCGTTTGTACACCAATAGGCCACATTCACAAAGAAGAAGACAGTAGTTGCTCCCCGAGTGACGATACATTATAAAAGCAGTTTTTTAAACTGATGCGTAATAGTAATATTTTTTCTTTTACAGTATTTACGGCATCTTGCCAAAACTAACAAATGATCACGGCAGAGTATTTTTTATTAAATTTAAGGATTATAAAGAATTGAATTCAGCTATGCTTCTGGATGGGTATAAGTTTTGTGCTATGGTTAGTATCAAATATTTCCTTTATTATTTATGTACACACGGCGACACATCAAGCTATACAATACCAACATAAGCTGGCCGCGCGTAGGTTGAGTAACGTATAAAGTCGCGCGGCCAGCTTATGTTAGGTTTTGTATAGCTTGATGTGTCGCCTTGCGTACCATACCTCAGTTTTTATTGTAAGTGTGACGTCACACTATGATATTTTATGTAATGAATTTCTAGAATAAAAATAGACATAAAATGACATATTTAAAAGTCCCTGATTCGACACGACTGTTTCTTATTTAAGTATAAATATTAAACATTAGTTATAGGCATGTTATAGGTATGAGGCCATTTTTAACCTGACGGTGAACAGGAATGAGATTATGAGACTTTTTTATGAAATTTAAAACGTAATCTATTATCGATACAGAATATCCCTGTTCAATAGGTAACGTATTTTTCTCAAACATGCTTGGAAATGTGAGCATTATTTTGACAACCTTCTTCGAGATAAATCGAAATTGCTGTACTGGCCAACTACATGCGCGCAGCGGCCGGCAATAGCAGCGTTTTTCCTGAAATAAAACGCTTATTAAATACTTACCTTATTTGAAGCTTAATAGGTTTGAGATAGGCCCTTCTCTGTTTTCCGCATATCGTACCTCTCTTTCTACCTTAGTTTACCCTTTCACTCGCACATCTAGTTGCATCAACTCACCACCAGGTGGCGCGGCGGGTCTTGAAAGCGCGCGCGCCATTTTCTAACCATTGTGTCGAAAAACACCAGGCAGAATTAAAATTTAAGCTTCAAATAAGGTAAGTATTTAATAAGCGTTTTATTTCAGGAAAAACGCTGCTATTAAACACTTGACCGTTATTTGAAGCTTAATAGGTTTGAGACGTGTTTGTTATCGCCTGGTGGTGGGACGCCAATGTGACTGAGGTGTGCGTAGAAGCACAATCCCTCAGTACTGTGTATTTTAAGATAAACATGTAAGTTATCTAGGTATGTAAGCAACTAAATAAATTTAGAGCAAAATAAAAATATTTGGAGATGTGCGAAAGGTAAAATCGGGAAATATAACTGTAATTATGTAAATATTCAATGAAATAGAAAATACATAGCAATTTTAATTGGTATATTTGTTATGTGATAGAAAATACCAGAAATAGAAGAAACAGTTAAAGATTTATATCAAAATAAACCTAGTAGGTAAAGTAAATCAATTTACTTATTGAATTTGTGTTGGACAAACATCAATTAATTGAATCAAAAAGATAAATAAATAATATACTATCGTTACAGTAGCTAACGAGTTTAATTTGTAGGGATAAATGAATTCGTAACATAGGCAGACACTGGTATAAATTCTTGTCTATAAAAATGGCTGAAAGTATTTACACATCGCCAGATTTCACGGAAAGGAATCACGTCAATTGGCATGTTATCTGACCAGTTTTAAGAAGCGACCGCGGAACGTATGCTGCCAAGAGACACAATTACATCAGCTTAAGTCCGTAAAAACTTAATCTATCCCGCGACTACTGTTCGAGAAGCCAGTCTTGGCTGACCTCTTAAAATAAAGAAATAAACTATTATAGTGCGCTAAATCACGTCTGTCACGAAGGAGATTTGTAGTATGTTTAACACAGAAAACCGGGTCTAGTTTTCTGTTTTGTGCATTTCTTAATAATTTCCAGCCCGATTGTCTGAAATTAGAATTATCATTTAGAACCGAACTTCGGCCATAAAATTAAGTGTTTTTCACTTTCAATTAAATATTGTCGTTCCCCGTAGTAAGATCATAGACGCGTCTTCCCGAGCATAATAAAAATAGGATAGCCGTATGTCTAACCGTAGAGAACGTTTTATTTTCATCTACACCATAAATACTCATGAACGAGACCAAGGTATCAATATTCCAAATTAATGGTTTATAGGGCACAGCACAGGCCTTTGCAACGGGATGGATTTAAAGATATGTTTAACCAAAACATGAGTGCCGAGTTGGCCAGGCACCTCAGTATTGCACAATGTTAACACCGCAGTCTTGTGCAAAATGTATTGAAAGAAATCTTTTGCTTAAGAAATAAGTTTGCCAAAAACTTCACTAAATAAAATAGACCCATATGGACAAATCGGGTCGAACTTATGAGTTTTACACCATGTACTTAATCCATCTACTCCGTGCAACCTAGTAGGTTTTACGGGTACATGGGCGCCACGACGAGTGGAGTAAGTTTAATTGTGATTCGTTCCAGTAAGTGAGGATACTTGACCACCCTGACATTTCCACGGCCGGGCGAAAGCGTCGTGAAATAGAGCTTGATTGTCGGTCAGATCTAATGACACATAATTCGCAACTAGTTACATGGGCATTGGCTGAAGCAAATAGGTCGATCACAGGTACACCTAACTTCCTGAAAATTACTTCTGTACAGGCAGGTAACAGATGTCATTCCAGGGTCAGCCGATATCGAGATAGATGGTCTGCGTGTCCGCTGTATTTGCCAGGGATATGATGAGCAGATACATAAATCAGATAGGGATCTAGTAATTGAAAATTTGAACGATATTATCTATAAGAGCTGTGGGCCTTATCCCACCTTCTGCTGTTCTGTTGTCGCACTGCCATAGAACTGTGGAATGACCTAGGAACTGATGCTGATCTTGTAGCACTTTTAGAAACGTAAGAAGCTTTTTTAGATTGCAGTGAACGTGTTGTTCCTGATCGGACCATGAGCCTGACAGCGAGGGATTGTCTAATTAAGGTCCCCAATACTAGGTCGGATGCATGTGTTGCGAGAAAATGTGTAGGAGGTGGTAGGTGTATCAGAGATGGTGATGGTTGTTGTGTAGGTAACCACCATGTTAGATCGTTCCTGACTTGGAATGAGAGAGCATACTTTTTACAACTGGACATTTGATACAGTCGTTTAGAAAGGCAAGAACTTCTCGATAATAAAGTCTGCCCGTTGGCACCACAAAGCTTGCAAAGATTAATAATCCTACTATGTTCTGTAGTTATCTCAGAGCTACAATCCACTCTCTAACATTGATGTGATCCTTAACGAGAGGGAAACCCAATTTTCTTTAGGAAGAGTCTTCTCGTTTTCCCAAGTGTCCCACTGCATGCCTATAGAAATACAAGGCTCTGCCGTGGTATCAATATGGACTTGTCGAAGTTCTCTTGCCACCCGAGGAACTGCAGTCTCTCGAATAATATACGCGCGCATACGCTCACGACTATATTCCCCGAGGGGGCTAGTCAGAGCTATTCTGAAACCTCAGAACGTCCACTCACTATTAGATTCGTTTCGATTATATTTGAATATGGGTCTGTAAAATTTGCTGACTCTGATGGGCCAGGAGAAGTCGTCCAAATTTTAATAAACGATAATACGTATCACTTGATCTCTCAATGTTTGAGCTACCCAGTTGGTTAGCGAAGCAAATACTTTCGGCGAGGAACTGAAACCGTAACAATAGGTAGGTAACAATGCAGAATTTCGACTTCGTATATTTGTCAAAGGAACCGTCTGTGACACGGAGCTATTGCCAGGTGAAAATCTTGGCACATCCAAACTCGTGGTTGCACAAATTCGGGGACACGGTATACGTTTATGAGTCTGAATCGATCTGTAATTAATTACGTAAAAATTCAGGATTGACAAATTGAAAATGGGTCGATGAGACCCATCGCTCTTGGGAACGCGAAATACGGTCGTGACAAAACTTGGACTGGGTCTAACTGTTTCCAGGATCCCTTGTTTTGTTCTGATTGATAGGTACGGCAAGTGACATTGCTTCTGAAACAGTGGTGCTGAACTGAGTGGCGTTCGCACGTGACACTTCTAATGGTGGCTTCTGAAGGAAGGGTTTGCGGTATCCTTTTATTATGCTCAGTATCAAACTTGGAGCGCCTAATTGATGCCAACGATGATGAAATACAAGTAATCGGCCCGTTACGTTTAAGAGTCAATACTTAAGTTTTTTGAATTTTTTATTAGCGTCTGAGGGTGACCCTGTACACTTACGACCGCCTCTGTTCGGCTGTCTATTGGCCTGGCGGCCTCTTCTTGAACGAAAGGAGCCTCTCGTCTAATTGTGAAACGTTTAATGTGTATCAGTATTATTATAGGCGGGTCCATGTCCCTGCGAAGGACGGGAATGGTCGTAATTCTGCGAGGGTAGAAAATGAGTATGGGTAATATGCCCTGAGGCACAACATCTTTGAGCAGTACCCTGCGAGGGCACGTTTCGAACTACCTGCCCCTGCGAGGGGTGGTGAATAGGTTGCTTGTGCATTATTATAGGCGGGTCCATGTCCCTGCGAGGGACGGGAACGGTAGTAACCCTGCGAGGGTTGAAAATGAGTTTGGGTAATATTCCCTGAGGCACAACATCCTTGATCAGTACCCTGCGAGGGCACGTTTCGAGCCGCCTGCCCCTGCCAGAGGTGGTGAATAGGCTCCTTGCTTGGTCCCGCTTGTGAAGCGGGTGCACTAGTAGCGCTTCTTTTTTGTACTGGCCGGAAAGTTTTACGAACGCCTCCTGCTTTTCCAAGGGTCGTAGTCCGCGCCTCCGCATTGAACACGTGTTGGCATGACGGTGGAATTTTACGAAACGCAGCTTTAATGAGGAAATCACGCACGAAGTTCGTTATACCGTCTCTTTTCATTTGAATCATTTCGGCCCCGTGGCCACATGACTATACTTTAAAATTATTATTCAAAAATGAATACTTCCAATGACAAATCGGAATCACGAGCCCACTGGAGAAGGCTCCTAAAAGAAGCTTGTAAAGTTTCTCGTTGTTTTAAAAAAACATGAAAAGACAAAGCCTTGTCAGCATAAGCCAAATGGAGCAACGAGTCGTAAACCTTAACTACGTCGTTCACATTTAAAATATGTAAAATAAAAGAATCGGTATAACGAACTTGTCTGAACTTGTCTGATACTGTCGAAGTGCTGAATTTCTTAATGTATGTAACAATTTTGAGGAGTTTTAGGAACTGCGGGTTCCTTTGATTTCGTCTAAATTTCAAACACAAATTCTGGGTCAATAGAATTACGGGTAGGGTCATCTGGATCAACATCTTTAAATTACTCGCACTAACTTACCGTCAATAGGTAATCGAAAATTCATCCACCATTCGAGCACAATTTGCGGAATCGCAATCATTTGTATTCACTTGTTTGCGGAGTTCGTCTACCTCCCGCGTTAATTCGTGGAGTCGGCGGTAGTCG
Source organism: Agonopterix subpropinquella (assembly GCA_922987775.1). Taxonomy (NCBI): domain Eukaryota; kingdom Metazoa; phylum Arthropoda; class Insecta; order Lepidoptera; family Depressariidae; genus Agonopterix; species Agonopterix subpropinquella. The sequence goes on from OV277712.1 coordinate 10,902,784, forward strand.
CGACGACGACTTCGCTTATGGCCCCCCTTTTTTTGTTACGGCGGCGACGCGACGGCGCGAGGCTTTATTATCACGAGGTGGAGTCGAACTACGCTACGTGACAACGAGAAAGAACTGCTATAAGAACTACGTGGCTTTCTAGTTCGTTTTTCAGGCACCGGAGAGCTAGCACGAACTGAATAAAACCAGGATCTCACACTTGTTCCCGCGACGGGGTTCACATTTGAGACACTTTTATCACTAAAATTTTTCACCCTAAAATCGAACAAAAACCAAGGACACACTTTTATCACTAAAATTTTCCATCCTAAACTCGAACAAAAACGAAGGTAGAAAGAAATATATTGAACACAATATTTCGTAAGTAGGCAGTAATACTTACGTCGGTACAATCCGTACAATACTACTAATATTCAAGTAGCTGCAAAATTGAAATATCGAACGGTAACACCGTTTACATGTATAACTATAAGTACTATAACAAAATATAATAAAATTGGTCTTTCTTACTGCGAGTCTGCGAGCACGACCGAACGCGGCGGAAAACAGGACGCCAATGGTTAGAAAATGGCGCGCGCGCTTTCAAGACCCGCCGCGCCACCTGGTGGTGAGTTGATGCAACTAGATGTGCGAGTGAAAGGGTAAACTAAGGTAGAAAGAGAGGTACGATATGCGGAAAACAGAGAAGGGCCTATCTCAAACCTATTAAGCTTCAAATAACGGTCAAGTGTTTAATGTTTGTATGAAAATCCATATCTGTCGTGTTTTGCGGCCAAATAAATTACATAGTAAACTCATATCTGTCGTGTAATTTAAAAATGGAACGATCTTTTTCTCCTAAACATGGCGACCAAGGAGGTAACTCAAAAAAGATTTTATTTAAATTTCGACCTATCTTGCAAATAGAAAGCTGTTTATTGAAAAAAAAAACAAATTGTTGTTCGTTGTTCGTCATTGATTTTGAAAAGAGTTTTAATTTCCGCGAATTATTTGAGAAAATTTACTGTTTTCATTTCCGCGCATTATTTGAGAAAAGTACTATACAAGCCTTGGCCACAACTAGGCATTGATGGACTTACGAATGTGTGCCTCGGCTTCGCCTCGGCCCACATTTACACGTTCGTCCATCAATGCCTCTGTTGCTGGCCGCTGCAGTAATGTACTATTATTTTGTACCCTGGATATTATTTTTATAATTTTATTACTATCGGATTTATACTGTAGCAATGGTATTGAATCTCAATGGTACCGATTCGGACTGTGCCACGACTTAACTTAACTAAATTTATTCCTGTCACTTTCTAAAATAAGATTAAAAAGAGAGACAGAAAACCAACAACTGACTTTAGTGCTGTCAAAGTGACGTTACACGCCCAAAATATGATGCCATCATAATGTACGCCATCTTATTTAAGGCGTTTTTGGGCGTGTAACGTCACTTTGGCAGCACTAAAGTGAGTTCTTAATCTTATTTTAGAAAGTGACAGGAATAAATTTATATTAAGTTAAGTTGTGGCACAGTCCGAATCGGTACCATTGTTTACCAATTCAATTTACCTACATTTTATATTTTATATTTAATTGGTCTTTTTAATAATTATTACAGATTTACGAGTACTTAAGAATTTATGACTATGCTGACAGCCATACGGTTGTGGTAGACATTTTGGATGGAAATATAGCTAATCTCATATCTAATGTTAACTTAAGCGACATGCGACAAGCGACTACATTGATAATGGTATGTAACTTACGAGGATAGTCCTTGCAGACCTTAGACTACTTATTATAAGGACCAGCCTTGCGGTAGCATTTCCCCTCTGCTACGGTATAAAATCAATGATCATGTACATTCAACATTTAATTTTATAACTTATCACTAAACTAGACAGCCTATTATTGCGAAACAATAATTTCGAACTTAGAACGTTTACACGAGACTACTTTTCATGATTTTGAACATTCAAAATTAGAATCTAAAGTCATAGGGAATAAAATCCAAAGTTGCGGATAACATGTTACCTCGCCCCCAGCAAAAAGTGGCAGAAAGTTTGTTAGTAGAATGACACGTGGGTACGCGTCCCTATTAAATTGTCTAAGATCTAAGTAGGTATTACTTTTAATTCAAACATTTCGACGACGTAAATAATTCTTTAAATGTCTGAGATTTGGATGTGGTGTGTGATGGAGGGGGTGATATAACAAGTTATCTCGTAGACTTATAAGGTACTAACTAGCACTGGTACTAAGTAGTCTAAGTTGCAGACCGCCGGAGCTCGCTGATACAAAGATAGATCTTATTTTCAATCTCTTATTTATCTATATAAATAAATAAATAAAAGAAAAAAAAAGAAAAAAAAAAGAAATGAAAATAAATATTTATTAAAATTGAAAATAAATTTAAAAAATTACTCACATTAACTTCAGCAACATGCGTCGTCAACGATCTTAATAGAAACAAAATCTGCTTCAGCAACCTGCGTCGTCAAAATTCAATTTTAATTTTCAATACAATTAAAGTCTTTTTAAGATCTGTACAGAAATCTTTGGGCCATTGTTACTTGAAATCATACATTTTAAAAAAAATCTGACAAAACTTTCACTATGGAGACAACTTCAAAATCTCGATAAAAAATCAGCAGATTCATAAAAAAACTACATATAGAGACTCAAAGGTGTGCTGAGGGACGGCTAATTTTCGTTTTCGTCAGTTCGAAGTTGGTTCCATAATATTGTAAAAATGGCTCAGTTTGATGGTCTGAAGCACCCCTACTTCAGTATTACTAGGGCGTTTTGTTACACCCTGTGTAGGTAACTATTAAATAATCTGTGACCCTGTGTTATCAAATCCCAAGAAAATCACCAATCCAGGTGGTAAAATACAGCTAGCTAAAAATCTAGCTTGAATCATACCTCCGTAGTTAAGAGCATTGGGCTCTCAACACGGAGGTCGTGGGTTCGATTCCCAAGGGATACATCTAGTGATATTATGTCACTTTGTGCGTTTTTCCCCAGTTGGTTAGAATATCGCAGGCTGAATCACCTGATTATCTGAAAAGAAAGATGATTCCGAGCTTCGGATAGCACGTTAAGCCGTTGGTCCCGGCTACTATCTCTGGTGGTTAGTAGTCGTTACATAAAAACTACGTCAGAGGCCGTAAGGCGGTCTGAAAAAACTCTGACACCAGGGCTTGCTGCCCACACGATAAAAAGAAGAAAAAGTATGATATTCTATCAAAAAAAATATTTAAATATTTGATTACAGGAAGGCTATGGGGTAAGAAATAAAGGAATACATATGATAACGTCATCAAAACTAATTGACACATTAGTCACATTGATGAAGCAAGTTCTAAGTGCAAAATTAGGTGGACGTATTCATATTCACAGCTCAATAGAATCAATATATAAATATGTACCTAAAGATATATTGCCGATAGAATATGGTGGAAAAGAAAAACCGCTTCAGGAGATTACAGGTAAAAAAGTATATAATTTTTTTTAATTTATGCTTTTCTCCAATAGAATAAAGCATTAAAAATGACATATTTACACTCAATCATGTGGCTCCGAGTTTATCTGCATGGACGACATATCATATATCATTTGATTGTACCAATGAGTTTTTCAACCTTATGTACATACGTAATACCTAAGATAAGAATAGAAACGATTTATTTCTTGCATTCGTATCCAACATAAAGTGGTAAAGAATAACATGCAAAGTATTTGTATGAACCATAAAGATATTATACCTTACGGAATAGAGTAAGTGACATGAGTTGTCAAATGTAACCGTTTTTGGACATTTTTTGGAGTCTTCGGCAGGGTAAAAATTCGATTTCTGTGTATAATTCTCAATCTAACGTGAAATCGTGAATAATTTAATGAAACAGTGTTAGTATATTTCACAAAATTATCTACGATTTCACTTTAGGTCACGATTATTCACAGAAACCGAATTTTTACCAGGACTCCAAATCCCCAAAAACGATTCTATTGCCTCGCGTCACGTATCTCTTTACAGTGATGCCGCTATGTACATCTCGCTCTCTCAGTTGTCACTGTCTCTCTTACGTAGTATAATACCTTTATGGTATGAACCCTGGTAAGGCGATAATATTGGCTGCTCTCAAATGGTGAAGGAAAACTTGGCGAAGAAAAATTTGTAATCCGTATATTCAGTCTACCAAAGCACATTTAGGCACGCGTTGTGGACTAACGCCCATACACCTTCCTTCCTTCCTTCTAGGCTTGTAGACGGATGTATTTAAAAGGGTGGTTTATACGGTACATTAATATACCCATGGGTTTGTTATGTACAATCAAATTCTTCAACTTTTTCAACTACTTGAAAAAATAAAATTATCATAGATTTGAGTCGAGTCGGTACCTACTGCTGTTTGAAACAGGTGATATTTTTCTCGATTTCGTAGTTGAGTCTTCAATTCAGTTTGGTTGGCAGAAGCACACTTTTAAGTATTACTAGGGTGTTTTCTTACACCTTGTATTTTTTATTTTATTGTATCTTAGGGTGATAAAGTAATTCCTGTTCCTAACAATTATCATCATTAATTTGTTTTACAGATAAGTGGGTAGACGTATTGAGCTCGGACGACTTTAAGAAGTGTAGACAAGAGATGAGAAACGCTTGCATTGACGAGACAAGAAGACAAAAGGCCACTTTCAATGAACATTACATGGGGATGCCGGGCACTTTTAGGACTTTAAGTGTTGACTAAATTACACAATAACAAAGAAAGAAAGAAGGCAGGAACGAAGGAAAGAAGGAAAGAAGGAAAGAAGGAAAGAAGGAAAGAAGGAAAGAAGGAAAGAAAGAAAAAAAGATTAAAAGATAGAACGAAAAACATTTTTTTACTATATTAAAGGCACACAAAAACCAAACCTATACAGGATATTAGGGTAAACAGGGGTGATTGTACCCATGATACTGAATAACTTTCCCCAAATAAACATATAGGAAATTCATAAAAAAAATCGTGGACTTCCCATAATAAATGCAATCAGATGATCGAAGTTTTGTATGAAAAGTCGTTTTTTTTTTGCGAATTTCCTGTATGCTTCTTTGGGAAAGTTGTTCAGTATCATGGTTACAATCACCCCTAAAAGAAATGCAACTGTTTACCTTAACACCCTGTATAAAATGGAGTAGCTGGTAGTAGCAATAAAGCTTTCATTTTTTTAAATAATTTTATTCATCACGAGCATTTACCCGCGACTTCGTCCGCATAAATTATATACCACATTTTAAGTCAGATTATAAGCTATCAAACAAAAGAAGTTTCATCAAAATCGGTTCAGTAGTTTTTGCGTGATGCTCGATCAAACATACAAACAAACAGACAGAAAAAAAATCAAAAAATTGGTGATTTGGAATCAGGGACACCTAAAAACTTTTTTTGTAAATATCTTCAATGTACAGACACACATCTGTTACAGTTTTATAATTAGTTTAAATAAAACAATACATGGGTAACCATTACATTGTGCCTAGCCTGACATAGATTATAGGTAGGTACAGTATAGTTACTAGCTAAGTGCATTAAAAAACTACATATTACCCTAAAATAGCGAAGTGGTTATCTATTTTACGATTAATTTAATTAGATGGTTGTGATAAAATGAACTGTATGATTTTTAAATAAGTAAAATTAAAATGTTTACTACTCTCTTTGATTTTGAGATCAATCACTGAAATATCCCACTTGCCTAAATTAAGGTGGACTTCCGATGCCAGCGGCCGATGCGTCTAACGCGCGCGTCTGACGCGAGGTTCTGTCATATTTGACAGAACCTCGCGTCAGACGCGCGCGGCCGACGACAGACCTCACTTCCGAGGTCAGCGACTGACGCGTGCGTATTGTGCAGTGTTATCACTTTAGGGTATTTTCCCCGAAATTTAGGGTATGTTTTTATGTTTTGGTGTTTAAACATAAATATTAAAACACAAACAAAAAAAAACAAGTCATATTTTCATAAATAATATTTGATTGATTGATAGATTGATAGGTTTAGAGAATATATGAATGCATTTTTTTACAGGATTTTTGACTAAATACATTTTTAAGAGTAATTATAATTAGACCGGGATGCGTTGCGTCCCCTATGCTTTTTAACCTATATATGGATCGCTGTCTAGCTAATAATTATGTAGGCAAGAGGGATTTTCCGATAAAAATTAATTAGTTTCAAGTGGCTCGATAGATGGTGTTATCGCAACGCAGATGAGCGACCTTGCAGATAATAAAATACAAATAATAAAATAGTGAAAATTAAGCAAATTTTCGGTAAAAACTTCGTAATAGGTCTGGCAAACATTCTTGTTCTGCGTGACGTCAGAGCATAGCCGCGCGCGGCCGCGGCCGACGCGATAGACATCGGCCGCGCGCGTCTGACGCGCGCGTCAGTCGCTGGCATCGGAAGCGGCGCCATACGTTTTCATAGTAACTAGTATGGCCGCATCGGCCGTCGGCCGCGAGCCGCGCGCGTCAGACGCGTCGGCCGCTAGCATCGGAAGTCCACCTTTAGGCCTCCGTCACTCTGTCATGGGTATCAAGATGAGATACTCGTAAGCATTTAAACTTTGGGTAGACTCTTAGTTTAAAAGGATGCTAATGATATCAATTTCACCCTGTATAATATAACCTAATCGTATGAGTACCAACCAAATTGGCAGCGTACTTAATATGTACTCGAAATCGACGAGCGTCTATGAAACGACTTATGACTGTGGAAGAGGCAAAAGAGGTGTGTCAGGATCGTAGCCGATGGCGATCCATTGTCTCTGCTTACCCCAATGGGACATAGGTGTGAGTATATAGGGTCCATCTTAATATGCTGACACTTTTTTAAGGAGATGATCAGACCGACCAACTGAACAACTTTCTCTATTGCGAATTCGCAAAAAAAAACACCATATAAAACTGCAAACCTACTGGAGCCAAATGTATGGGACAACAGATTTTTTTTTTGCGATTTCGATGTTGGTCCCGTAGAGAAAGTTGTTCAGTTTGATGGTCTGAACATCCCCTTAAAAAAGTGTCAGCATATTAAGAAGGACCCTGTATGTATGTTACCAATTAATTTTACAAAATCTTAATTTTAGCGTTGTTGATTTTCGTTAAATTTTACAGGGTGAAATTGATATCATTAGTATCCTTTTAAATTAAGAGTCTATCCATCAAACTGAACAACTTTCACTATGGGAGCAAACCGATCGGAGCAACTTAAAAATCAGCTGTCCCATACTAAACTGCAATGCCTACTCGACTGAAATGTATGCAACAGCTGATTTTTTTTTTGCTCCGATCGGTTTGCTCCCATAGTAAAAGTTGTTCAGTTTGATGGGTAGACTCTTAGTTAAAAAGGATGCCAATGATATCAAATTCACCCTGTAGATTGTACAATAGACAAATACAGGGTGTACAATAAAATGGGACAGCTACTTAAAGGGGTGCTTCAGACCATCAAACTGAACAACTTTCTCTATGGGACCAATATCGAAATCGCGAAAAGAAAATCCGCTCTCCCATACAAAACTGCAAACATAACTCGACTGAAATGTATGGGACAGCAGATTTTTTTTTCGCGATTTCGATATTGGTCCCATAGAGAAAGTTGTTCAGTTTGATGGTCTGAAGCACCCCTTTAAGTAGCTGTCCCATTTTATTGTACACCCTGTATATATAATTATATTCTGTACGAGCTTTTACCCGCGACTTCGTCCGCATAAATTATATACCAGATTTTAAGTCAGATTATAAGCTATCAAACAAAAAAAGTTTCATCAAAATCGGTTCAGTAGTTTTTGCGTGATACTCGAACAAACAAACACCCAAACAAACAAACAAACAAACGAACAAACAAACAAACAAACAAACAAACAGACAGACAAAAAGTCCAAAAATTCGTGATTTGGAATCAGGGAAGCCTAAAAACCATATCGTAATCTTTTTTTTTGTAAATATCTTCAATGTACAGACACACTTCTGTTACAGTTTTATAATAGTTTAGATGTATCCGAATAGGCTCAACATTTTTATTCTAACGCGGAAATAAATTAAAAAACGTGAATACCCTTGATAAAACTTGATTGTGTAGTGCGTACTGATTTTAACATATTTTATTTTAATTATATTTAGAATCGTTGATCTTGCCCTGCAGATTTACAATTATGGTTTTAGGGTTCCGGAGACTGACAAGGATAGTAATTATAAAATCTTATACCATTCATTTTTTTAACCATAAGTATAAAGTTGTCCAGTTCCATCCGTCCCAGACTGTCGCATAATAGCGTCATTACCCTACTAGGTAGGTACTTAATATTTAAAGTAACGAAAATTATGATTTATGAACCACAAGATGAATGAAACTCTTAGACAATTTATATAGGGACGAGTTACGCGTGTCATTCTACTAAGAAACATTTCTGCCACTTTTTGCGGGGGGCGAGGTAAGATGAAATCCGCAACTTTGGATTTTATTCCCCATAAGTTTAGATTCTAATTTTGAATGTTAAAAATCATGAAAAGTAGTCTCGTGTGAACCCCAAACGTTCTAAGTTCAAAATTATTGTTTCGCTATTTATAGGCTGTCTCGTTTAGTGATAAGGAATAAAATTGGGTGTAAATGCACAAGATCAATTGTTCTTATACCGTGGCAGAGGGAAAATGCTACCGCAAGGCGAGTCCCTATATAAATTGTCTAAGATGAAACTTCATATTCAGTGCATACAGTTTTATTTAGAATTTTCTCTATTGAGATGTGAAAGTTTTAAAGTGAGCTATTAGGTAAGTAGGCTTCATTTACACACATCAAACTAAATCTTATTTTAGGCCGCACAGGTCATAAATTATAAACTACATGATAATATGACTGTATTAAGAGTAATTGTATTGTATTTGTATGTATTTGACGAACAACAAATAATTTTTGCTGGATTTCGACTATCCATTTTCATTGTTTACCTAAAGATTATGATGATGACGTATTACGTCGACGGCGACCTTCATTGGTTCCTGGCGTGACCTAGGATGTGGCTGGAGAATCCAAGTTTGGTTTTCAATAATCTGTAACACGCAGCACAATACAGTTTGCCAGTAGAATTGTACGCGTAGTTATAAATTTTGGTTTGGGATGGGTCTTGCGGCTTTGACGTTTAGGTTCAAGGCCTGCCAACCTAACAGTCTCGAAGTGCGCAGCCACTTCCCTGACAGCTCTTTGCCACTTAAGTCTCATTTGCGTATGTGGAGTTCCCAGGAGTTTGAGGCTATGCCGCTTACTGCCAGCTGACGATTCAGGACATCCTTTGTACCGCAAATACTAGCCTTCCTTCTGTTTTCCAATGGAGATCTCTGAGTAGAAGACATGCTTCGGTAGACGGGACTCACCCATATGGGCTTTATGTCCACACCATCGCAGTTGTCTCCTCATCAACAGGCACTATTTTCATTGTTTAAGGGGCGTCCGCTCGGTTTTGAGTAACTTTGTAACCATTTTATACATTAACTATGGAACTTTTTAAGCAGAAAACAGAACTGAACAATCTACAGGATATGAGAAGTGATGTGGTTTTTCTCGAAATCTATTTTAATTAATAAAACTGAAGAAAAACGACTCCAAAGTCACCTCTTTTTTTCCAGTTGTAACCGTTTTACTCTTACATTGTTGATCAGAAGAATATGAAAATTTACAATATTCTTCACAATACAATATAAAAGGATGTGGTTTTCTTATTTTTTGAAAATTCACAAAAAATCATACAGGTTTTCAAAGAAAACGAAAAATTCTGACCGGAGCCGCGCAATTGAAGCGGGACGGCTAATTGCAAAAGCTTGCTTGTAAGAAAGAGAGCCTTGCGTATAAAGTATTAAATAAATGATTGATAAAAATAGCCCGTAATAAAATCAAAGAAACAAAAGTTTACTGATTGCATTTAAGGTACGGAACCCTCGGCGCGTGAGACATGCCTACTCACACTTTACGAGTGTTTTTTTTTCCAACAGAGATTCGTAACAAACAACTAGTATAATATAAGTGTTCACAGAGTGTAGTAAACTTAACAGGAGCTTAAAAAAACGATTGCCTAAAAATGGAATCATTAAAGAATACAATATTATTAAATTTTCAAAATGATACTCTAGAGTCAGTGCGTAAAATGTATAATTTGGATAAACCTGGTGAAATGAATAAAGCGATAGATATACTAGACGAATGGGTGAAGAAACAGAATCATTTTATGAGAAAGGATTTCAGTAAGTAGCCAAGAAAAGTTTTGTAACTATAAATTAAGAAAAATCTGATGTTACATTTAAAACTGCAGATTTTATACAGGATGTTAGGGTAGACAGTTGCATTAGTTTAATGGGTGATTGTGCTTATGATACTGAACAACTTTCTGAAAGGAACAATATGGGAAATTTGCAAAAGAAAATGTTGAGTTTACATACAAACGTTCGATCAGCTGATTGCATTTAGTATGAAAAGTCCAGAATTTATTTTGCGAATTTCCTATAGGTTTTTTAGAGAATGCTGTTCAGTATCATGGGTACAATCACCCCTTAAAGTAATGCAACTGTTTACCCTAACATGCTGTATATTATATTTTTTTGACGTATCCATAAAGAAATTTGTTCAGTTTGATATGGCCTAAACTAAACTAAATCAGGATTTTTTTTTATTATTTTACTACTTTGACTTCGGAACTTTCACTATAGTGAAAGTTGTGATGTTTGAAGGAAACCACCCCTTTAAATATTACTGGGGTGTTTTTTTACACCCTGTCATTTAATAAAAGAGAAGCCTTAACAGTGAAACTTCGACTCGATAAAAGAAGAGTTTAAGAGGAATGTCTATTAAATTCTAAAGACTTTATTCAAAATGTATGAAATACTTTTCAAAGGTGTTTATTTTGGGAACTTCGATAAAGAAAAGTCAAAAATATCATATTTTACACCAAGTCACAGGCTGTAAATGCGTTACATACTAAACAGGGTACATGAGACCATAAAACTGAACAAAAGCCTATGCCTAAAAATGGCGCCTTTTTTCTTTTTTTAGTGCGGCCATCAATCAAACTAGTATTATAGTTATTATTATTATAGTTCAGAATAAAGTTAAAAACAACACTTGTTATTAAAAATATGTCGGAACTCAGTCCGAACTGAGATATAAAGGCTTAAAGTGTACGTAATGGTAATATTCTCAACTTCAAGACTTTATAATTTCTCCGTCCGGACTGAGTTTAGGGATATACATATTAATAAGTTTTGTTTGTTACTTTATTCTGAAATAAAATATTCAAGTTTGGTTGCTGGCCGCACCAAAAACAACGGCGAAAAATAAGGCGCCAACCTTACATACAAAACCCGCATTGTCTTTTCAATACATAGAGCCAACATCGAAATCGGGAAATTAAAATGTGCTGTTCCACAGAAAACGTCAATGGACACTCAACATCGTCATTGTTCAGTTTGATGGCCTCTAGGCCCCTTTAGTATGTTTACACCCTATACACCACTAGTTTTTAATTACTAACGTAACTTTAAGGGTGTATTCAGACCATGAATCTAAACAACTTTCCCAAAGAAACATGGGTCGAAAAATGAGAAATTTTTTTGGACCTTCCATACAAAAGTGCGGATCGGACGATCGTTTTTCTATGGGAGGTCCAAAAAAATTTCTCGTTTTTCGACCCATGTTTCTTTGGGAAAGTTGTTTAGATTCATGGTCTGAATACACCCTTAAAGTTACGTTAGTAATTAAAAACTAGTGGTGTATATACACGAGCAGTCGAATGTTATTATGATACATATTTAATGAGATAAGCATATGTATGAATAGATTACAATATTTTAAAAGCAATTAGTTCGTATAATCTAATACAGATAATAAAGTAGTTAACTTTGCTGTTTTTGAAGTACGTCTTCAATCTATGCTTCAGACCATCAAACTGAACATCTTTTACTATGGGAGCCGGAAATTGCAAAAAAATCTGCTATCCCACCTTTGGGTCGAGTAGGATATCAGTATTGTTTGAAACAGCATTTTTTTTCGTCGCGATTTCGTTGTTGGTCTGATCGTATGACCGTTGGACCGTCGCCACTTGTAATGGACTGTAGGTACAATACATGCCTCGAAATTGAAGCATACAGGTTCTTCACGATGTTTTCTTTCATCGAAAAGCCAGTGGTGTTACAAATAGTACCTACATAAATTCCGAAAAACTCATTGGTACGAGCCTGCTTGCACGGCAGGCAAGGTTAGGACGTCACTGGACCACCACGGCTTTATTTAATTTATTTGTTTGTTTATTTGAATCAGGCAATATAACATCATCTTTATTCACAATGTATATCTAATCTATCTATTGTAATCTATCCTCCTCATACCTTTGCGACGAAAATCTGGCACGTGCATACTTAATTATGAAGTTGCGTGCTCACCGCAAAGCGTGTAGGTACTATAATAAAACTGTAGTAGTGTTTTTTTTGTAAGGATTTATGAAGATGCACAGGGTGTAACAAAACACCCTAGTAATACTTAAGGGGGCGGTTCAGACCATCAAACTGAACAAGTTTCACTATGGGGCAAAATCGAGAAAAAATAAAAAAAAATTGCTATCCCATCCATTTTAGTCGAGTCGGTACTGCAGTTTTGTATGGGACAGCAGATTATTTTTTTCTCGATGTTGGCCCCATAGTGAAAGTTGTTCAGTTTGATGGTCTGAAGCACCCCCTTAAGTATTAACAGGGTGTTTTGTTACACCCAGACATTGAAGATAATTACAAAAAAAGATACTTACGATATGTGTTTAGGTGTCCTGACTTCAAATCACAGAGTTTTTGTTTTTTTTTCTTACATACATACAAAAACTCATGCCTTTTTCCCACGGGTAGGCAGAAACCATGGATCTCCACTTAGGGAGGTTCTGATACACCTCTTTTCCTTCCTCTAGGTCCATTCCATACATCTTGTCATACATTCCCGTCGATTTCGGCTACTTTTAACATGGCATTTTTTAATGACGTCCCTGATCTGGTCTAGGTACGTCCTCCTAGGGCTGCCTCTACCAATGTTTCCTTCCACACACACCGTATAAAATATATCTGTTTCATAAGTCGACTATCATTCATCCTTTCATTGTGTCCAAACCATTTCCCTTCTCTACTTTAACGACTACTCTTCATGGGTTTGAACCCATAAAGATAATATAGTATAATAACTTTATGTTCAAATCAAACCACAAAACGTTCCGTAATCAGCTAATCACAGTATTTCTCATTGTATACAGGGTTCTTCTTAATATACTTACACTTTTTAAGGGGATGGTCAGACCGTCAAACTGAACAACTTTCGTTATGGCACAAAATAAAATAAAATAAAATAAAACTGCAAACCAACTCGAGCCAAATGTATGGGACAGCAGATTTTTTTTCGCGATTTCGATGTTTCTCCCATAGAGAAAGTTATGCAGTTTGATGGTCTGATCATCCCCTTAAAAAAAGTGCCAGCATATTAAGATAAGGACCCTGTATATCGATTTTTTATCTTTTTCGGGGAAAATGCTTGTGAGGAATAAAATAATACCGGTCAAGTGCGAGTCGGGCTACTCGCGCACCGAGGGTTCCGTGCCACACCACCACAGAACACAACATTATTAACTTAGAAAAAAAAAAATTTTTGTCCGGGACCTTTAGCGCGAGACCGACTCACACTTGGCCGGTTTTTAGTATTTGTTGTTATTTTGTAGAGTTTGGTCTATAATCACACTAAATTCGACGCTTGTATGTATTATCGTTTTGACGATAGGTTGATAAAAACTAGTTTCTTGTTGAGAACCCCCTTTAATTTTTAACTTTTTGACATTTTTATTATTTTTTAAGAAATTCGCCGCAATAACTCATAATCTGAGAAAATTTCAACTATCTAGCTGTTACGGTTCAAAAGTTACAGCCCTAAATAGGTAGGACAGACGGACGGACGGACAGACAGACAGACGGATGGACGGACGGACGGACGGACGGACAATGTAGGCTTAGTAATAGGGTCCCATTTTCACCCTTTGGGTACGGAACCCTAAAAATATATTTGGAGGAAGTAAGACCATGTAACAATCATGTATTATGTTATGATTATGAATTAATTTCCAGATAGAGATTACTTAGAGCGAGCAATAATAACCAGTAAAGGTTCCGTGGAGCGAGCTAAAACAAAGCTTGACAAAGTGTGCACCTTGAGATCGTTGATGCCGAATTATTTCCAAGATTTCAACGTGAAGGATTTCAAGAATCTGAGTGTGCTGTAAGTATTGTTACCTAAAATATGAAAGCCTTCTAAAATAATTCAAAATAACGTACACACGACGACGGATCAAAGAAAAGCCTATGCCTAAAAATGGCACTTTTTTTCTTTGATTAGGGCGGCCATCAATCAAACTTGAATATTACAAAACAACACTTGTTATTAAAAATATCTCGGAACTCAGTCCGAACTGAGATATAAAGGCACGTAATGGTAATATTTTCAACTTCAAGCCTTTATATCTCCGTCCGGACTGAGTTTAGGGATATATAAGTAACAAAAAAGCGTCAATTTTGGGTAAGTTGTTGCCTCGAAGCATTTTTTTTATAATAACATTATTACGCGATTCTCTTGTTTCAGTGGTAGCTCCAGCAGTTTTTGTAGTTTTCTTTCCCTTTCATACTAAAAAAATATGAAATAAACTTAAAATGTGCATACTGTATAATAATAAAACGACTGAAAGTCAGATGACCCAGAAAACAAAAACACATTATTAATAAAAAAAAAAAAAAAAAAATGTTACAAATGATTTACAAAAATATGGGTGATAAAACAAATTATCTATGAATAGATCAGGTAAAATGTGATGATTCGCAATTTTAAAAAGGTACATGTTGGACTAATACAATAACAATTGACTATTGTCCAAAAGTGTAACGATACAAATATAGTTATATCATTTCATGTGTCATTCATTTTAGTACTAAAATGTAATAACTCTAAATATGCTTTTGTTTTACAAAAAGTTTTTGAATAAACTTATGGGATATTAAATTGTAAACAGATCTATCTCGAATTCTTACACGAGGATAAGATGTTTCCTTCTGCGCGGTAGTAATAACACTAATAGCTGCCACTTTAGGATTAATCTAAATCACGGAACTTTTTAAAATTGAATAGCGATAACTCAAGCTATCTCTCATTTTCACGGGTTTAGGCCGTTGTGAGAAAGAGACCTGGTAGTGTTGTTAGAGACAAGTAAATTTTTAGCTATATCTCAGATTCCCTAAATTTTGAGATAAACCGGTTTATTACAGACGGGTTTCAGGCAATAATAAGGAAGAGAGTAGAGCCTCCCTGATGTGTCGAGTGCGGGACAGTCCTAGTGGACTCCTAAACACCATACTGGAGAAGACTGATTGCCCGGTCGTGCGGCACTGGAACCGTGTGCACATGGGTCCAGATCCGCTTTGTTTAATGTAAAATAAAACTGTTACTGTTTCTGTGTACCTACTAATATAGTTTTTAAGAAATACTAACATAAATATGGATGTACTTACCTATCTGAAATAAATGATTTGATTTGATTTGATTTTGATTAAGGGTGCAAAATGTTAATAAGTTTTGTTTGTTACTTTATTCTGAAATAAAATATTCAAGTTTGGTTGCTGGCCGCGCCAAAAACAACGGCGAAAAATAAGGCACCAACCTTACATACAAAACCCGCATTGTCTTTTAACCTATAGGTACTAGCGACAGATCAACCTACGCGTAGTTGAACTCTATGGTCATTGACATAGAGTTCAACCAGGAACCTGGCTTAGGTATTGAATTGAGTTCAACTATGCGATGGTTGATCTGCCGCCATGTGTACAACATGATCCGTAATCCACAATGACTTTGTAATCCGTAACACGCATTTTGAGTTTATAAAATAAATATTTTTTGAGTAGTTCATCGTAGGGGGTATCAATTCATCGCCTACGTGCCACAAAGGGGTGAACGTACCTCAGAATGAGAAAATGTTACTGCATATTGTTATAATTTATTTTCGATTACCTACGCTCTTATTTCGATCATATTTTGAGATACACAATTTTTTTTCTTTTCTCTTTTATAGCGTAACATCTCAACTCGTATATGGCCGTTTTTTTCGTAAGATGATCTATGCCTTGATCGCATGCGAATGCGGTTCTGTGCTAATTACCAACTTTAATTTATTACGATAGTTTCATTTCATATTTCATTTCATATTTCATATATTTATTGCAATCACATGGTACAGTTAGGTCTTAAATGTAACAACTTTTGATCTACATATGATACCCTCTGGGCACGGCAACATAAACAATAGGTACATAAGATGTATTTTAAGTACATATTATGTTTGAACGCATGCACGTATAGAAAAAAATTAGAAAATATCAAGATGATCGTTGAATTTAGCTCAAAAAATAACATAATAATAATAAATTGCTTGCATTTAACTAAATTAAATCTAGTACAATAATAAAAATAAGTTACCTAATTAATTAATGGTTTTTGAAGTTGACAACTGTAATTAAGGCAATAAAATATTATTAATCATACATAATCAATCAATAATTATAAACAATATTAATATCAAATAAAATCAAATCAAATAAAATGTCAAATAAAATCAATCAAATAAAATCAATCAAATAAAATATCAAATAAAATCAAATCAAATAAAATAGTTTATCAATTAACATAAATTGGGTCCGTGAGGTTGAAGAAGAAAATAGTAGGTATAGTATAAGTAGGTATGTAGGTATTATTATTTGAGTAGCTAATCAGATCTCAGAAAGAAAGTCTTCAATTTTATAATATGATTTATTAATTAGGATATGTTTTAATTTTTGTGTAAATAGGTGATCTTTTTTTTCGTCTTTTACATGTTCCGGTATTTTATTATATATTTTCGTAGCGGTGAAGAACGGGCTTTTGTGGTACATTTCCATTGTTGTTGTGGGGAGGGCAAGCTGGTTTTTTGATCGAAAATTATGTTTGAGGTACGATTTATTAATAAATAAGTGAGTATTTTTTCGGACAAATGTCGCCATTTCTAATATGTAGATTGATGGCAGAGTTAGAATTTCGAAATTAATAAAATATGGTTTACAACTGCACCGGTTTGATATGCGCGCTAGTATGCGAATGCATTTTATGTTACTTGTTATTACTGTCTGTCCTTGTGTAAAAAAGATATAAAATAAAACGATGGAAGGAAGTGGAATTTAAAATTATAATCTTCAAGTGCACCGCATTGAGGCATGGTTCAAAAAGGTCGTATCACACGAGCTATTTTTGAGCGTAGGCGTTGACGGAACGATATCGCCACGACATCGCCGCTTTATCACTGCGATATTTCAAAGAGCAATTAATGTCACGGTGGAATCGCAGCGAATACGCTCACTCAACGCCCGTGCTTGAAAATCAAATAGAGGGCGGTGCAGTTGTGACATAGCATAGCTTGTTTGACTGGTCTCTAAGAAGCTGACCCCTCTTGGAATTTTCAAACTAATTTTCCCTTCAGTAGCCGGGGGCTTCGATGAGCTTTTAGTTCGTTGAAGGAGGCTTCAGGCTTCAGAGCTTCTTTTAGACCCAGCGTTACCAATGCGAATGGTTCTAAAAAGTATCAGGAACTATAGAACTCAGCTGCATGCTAAGAGAACTCGTATTTATTTTTGATTTGCTGCAAAATTATCTACTACGGGAAGATAGCAGACCATTTTGTCACCCAACATTTTCTTAGGTGAAACCGCTAGAACTATTTCTAAAAACCGGCCAAATACAAGTCGGGACTTGGGCAATTAGTGTTCCGTACTACCAGTTGTTTAAACATGGGTCATTGATAATACCACTATAAATTGACACTTACTTAGTATGTGGTCACATAGTAACTGAAGATCATTTTACACTGGTCTAGTTTTAGTTTTTTGAGTATAGAAAAAAAAAATATCCAAGTTAGAGCCACCCTGATAATTTTCCCGCCATCTACACGTTATTTCTGATGTTTATGATTTATTTCAGATCTTATACGGCTATATTTTTTGAAATAGAGGTGGGGACAGCAATAACTCTGATTGAATTGAAAATTTTGTTAAACAAAGTTTTTATAAAAAATTTGAAAAGTATATTTTTAGACTCGTATTTTCATAAGCTTTCAATTGATACACCCCACACCATAGAGCAGAATTTTTTTTTTTTAATTTACCCTTTCTTACTCCCCAAATTGCCCCCCAATATAAAAATTTAGATTTTTTACTTTATTTATGATATTGGACCACCAATTTCTATATCTGTACCGAGTTTCAACTTCCTATGTCTTACGGTCTCTGAGAAAAATGCTTGTGACAGACGGACGGACAGACACCGAGCTGATTACATAAGTGTTCCGTTTTTCCAATTTTGGTACGGAACACTAAAAGTATCAGAAACTATAGAACTCAGCTGCATGCGAAAAGAACTCACATTTATTTGTGATCTGCTGGACAATGATCTGCTAAGTTCACTCACATGAAGAAGTAGCCCTCTCCGAGAGACTCGTATTTTCTGCATTTAGACGACCGCGTTCAGACGACCCGCTCCCGCCCTGCGCCTGCCACGCGCTAAACCCGCGCTTTCCCCGCGCTCACCCCGCATCCTAAAAAGCGTTGCTTGCAATTTCGTTGATAAGTTATTCCATTGATGTACAAAATGCCTGATTTTATCAAAAATTCTTTATTTTTTCAGATATCATGCACTACTACCGAATCTCACTAAGGATCACGAAAGAGTATTTATTTTGAAAAACTTCGGAAAGCGCTTCGATTCTTCAGTATTTCTCAATTGTTACAGGCTCTATACTTTGGTTAGTTTCACTATTTATCTATCTATCTCCATCGAATATGTTCTTAACTTTATCATTCCATTGCCCCCTTTGATCTTTCAACCATCCCTTTTCCAGACAAATTCTGGTCACTCCAATACTCCGCAGAAAAAATACCAGTTCTGCAGATTCTTCTTTCGGATGTGTTTCATCAAATCGAGCTGTTGACGAATTAGTGTTTGGAAAACTCTGTGGTGGATTCGGGTGGCGGGCGAGTGGGTTCGGGGATATTTGTGTACCGATACCGTTTGCATTCTGGCTAGACGAGGCATTGTTGTTATTTTGTATTAGTTCAAAAGAGTATTTATTGCGCAAACGGGTAGGTACATAGGAAATAATAAAAAAAAATGTTTAAAAGTATTTTTGTTCATAAAACAATCCTTGATGAGGAAACTTACACAACCCAGACATTGGCGGAAATTTAACACTTCGACGTAAGCAAAAAGCTTTTTTTTAAATAACCTTCGCCCGCTGCCCTCTGCTCAGCGAAGGCTGCCTCTTTCATTAATAAAAAAAACGAATACGAGCTCGGGATTGATCTACCTACGCACCACACCGCTATTTATTAATAATGTTTTTCACCCCTCCAGACGGAAAGTGTGAACTTTCGTCCCGCTCTGCTAAACGAAGTTGCCACTGTCCGCCTCCGTCGGGAAGAAAATTTGAATACTAACCTCGGACAGTAAATAAGAAAGCCTCAGCTGACAACATGAGATCTGAGACTTTTCTTACTTTCCTGCCCTCGGTGTGATGTATAATCTACTATTACGTTTCAGGCAGGTGAATATATAAATTCACAAGACTACGCAAATACTTACATCATAGTCTTAGATTACACTGAAGTCAATATCACTGAATTAGTAACAAAAATGGGTCCAGTTGAACTGCGTCAAGCTATGACGCTACTAACGGTATGTTTACTATTTATTATCATAGAACAAGACACGTGGTGCCTTTCCAACAGAGCAGAGGCGTATAATATGAAGCTCATACTCATGGTTTGAAAAGGCTTACAGTCTCCTGTCCTGAATCACTTTCGGAGACACTTTTGCTTTCACCCACATGCAGATTCTGCTGTAAAAAAGAGGAAACGCCTATTAATCTCCTCTGCGAATGCGAAGTGCTCATTCACAGCAGCAGTCGCTATCTAGTTGAAAACGTAATAACACTTACTGACATCAGGGATCTACCCTCCAAAAGCATAACACGGTTCATGAAATCCGTGGGCCTAGTAAATAACCTTTAGGTCAAAGGTGACAGCTACAATAGATTTATCCAGGTCGCGATAGCTATCGATCAGTTACCATCTGTTACCATTGACCAACATAACCTAACCTTTTTCTTTTTTTTCTAACTTAACCTAACCTAACCTCTTTTTTTTGCGGCACTCACGCTTCGCCCGGATGGCAGGGGACTGGGAGACCAGCAGTAACCTAACCTAACAACTAAATATAACATTAATTTTATTGTTTAACTAAATAACTAAATATCCCATGCCTATCAAATTTACAGGAAGGTTACGGAGTACGGGTGAAAGGATTCCACATATTGACACCATCAAAAATGATAGACACCATAGTCATGTTATTCAAACAAGTGTTGCCTCCGAAAATCGCTTCACGGATCCAAGTGCACAAAACTGCGGAATCACTCTACGAGTACATCCCTAAAGATTTACTTCCAGAGGAATATGGCGGCAAAGAAAAATCTATGGCTGATCTTAACGGTAAGTTGATAGTGTTTCATTTCAAATCTAATAAAACTTGGAAGTGTGTCTGGTACATTGAAAATGCGGGATCCCATTATACCGAGATACTACACCATCACAAATTTTTAATCTCTGATACGGATGCCCTCAATCGTAGAAAGAGAAGGTATCAATTGATCCCATAGACGAAGAATTTTTCCTAAGATTGATCCTATATTTTAAATGCTTTCAAATACCTACCGTCTCGTAGATTTGTAGCATGTCCAAGAACATTTAAGCGAAAAATTCTTCGTCTATGTTGTATACAGGGTGTCCCAGAAATGGTGAATCAAACTGCTATGGGAGGCAGCTTCACTAATGTCCTATCCATAAAAAATATAAAAAAAAATAAAACGCACATGACCATAAAAAAAAAAGTGCTCGAAGTGCAGATTTTTTTTTTGTAAAATGTTAACAATCAGTCGAAGCAACCTCTAACAATTAATTGGCAGAAAAAAATTACAAATTATCTCAAAACGCGATAATTAGAGCTGGAAACTTAGAAAAATTTGATGATTTTCCCGTTTTTTTGGATATTATTTTTTTTATGGTCATGTGCGTTTTATTTTTTTTTATATTTTTTATGGATAGGACATTAGTCAAGCTGCCTCCCATAGCAGTTTGATTCACCATTTCTGGGACACCCTGTATTCTAAGCATGTCACAATATCAAAAACTAGATCTGCGTAGTAGCGCTTTCGTCTAAATATTTTGTTTTTGCGCTGTCAAGGTCTTACTCAAGAAGTTTATTCGCCGCCTTATTTGTATACCAGCTGTTGCCCGCAACTTCGTCTGCGTTACCCGGATAAAAAGTACCCTATGTGTTAATCCAGGCCATGGTCTATATGTATGTCAAATTTCATCAAAATCCGTTCAGCAGTTTTTGCGTGAAAGCGGAACAAACATCCATCCATCCATCCATCCATTCATACTTACAAACATTCGCGTTTATAATATTAGTAGGATAGGATATTTGTATATATATTGTTATATTTTTCGTTTCTATTAGAAAACAGATACATCAATATTAAATAATGTATTTGGTGTAAATAAAAGTATATTTCATTTATTTATTTCTCAAACGTAAAATTATGAAAAACGTAATCCAGTATCACGGAATAAATAAGGCTTTGAATATAAACCGGTATTATAACAGAGTTAAATTCTAAACCAGTGTGGGCAGATAGTTATGTAAATTATAGTTTTATAAGGTCTATAAAAAACCATTTGCGTACTTCGAACACTTTGATCTAAGATTGCGAATGTTTTGTCTTTCAATTCAATACTACTAATTCAATCAAAAGAAAAAAAATCAGATAAACATTACATTGATTTATCATTTTGGCGTCAGTGACTTTAAATAATATAGTGATAGTGTACTTACCAATCTTGACATTGACCTTTTGCGTTTTTGGTAACTGATTGTTTGATAAGAGCTGTTATAACCAAGACAATACGCAAAAACGTGTTTTAATCTTTTAGTTTTATTTGTTAAGTACACGACACAATATTAGGTTAATTTTAATTAATACTAGACATAATTTTTTCCAGATGACCTGTTCGAAGAATTAAGTACAAAAGAATTCAGACAATACTGGAGAGAGATGACCAAAGCTTCTACTGACGAATCACGAAGACAAACGGACAAATTCAATGAACAGTACATGGGGATGCCGGGCACTTTTAGGACTCTTAGTGTTGATTAATTTTGAACTTTATTTCTTTAAGACCCAGTAAAAAAATCGGGTGGGCTGTATCAGGGACGCAGCTGCAATGGAGTACACGCGTTAAACGTCTTGGTTCGAGTAATGGCTTCTATCATTTCCATCCTCTAAATAATGTTAATAAAGTATTGCTGGTTAGGTTCTATACTATACTATACTTCCAAAGTAAGAAGTGATATCATAACATATGGTTTTTGCAAGTGAATAAATGAATGAATGAATGAAATATGCTTTTATTTACAGCAAATACCATAATAGAGTAAGTGACATGAGTTGTCAAATGAAACCGTTTTTGGACGTTTTTTGGAGTCCTCGGCAGGATAAAAATTCGATTTCTGTGTATTAATTCTCAATCTAACGTGAAATGGTGAATAATTTAATGAAACAGTGTTAGTATATTTTACAAAATTATCTACGATTTCACTTTAGGTTCACGATTATTGACAGAAACTGAATTTTTACCAGGACTCCAAATCCCCAAAAACGGTTCTATTGCCTCGCGTTACGTATCTCTTTCTATTATACAGGCATGCCGCTAGGTACATCTCGCTCTCTCAGCTGTCACCGTCTCTCTTACGTAGTATAATACCTTTATTCCAAATACAGATACCGCATAGGAATAAAAACACGATAATGGTACAAATAAGGGGGTCTTATCGCTAAAAAGCGATTTCTTCCGGACAACCTTAGCAAGTGACCCGCTACTGATCGAAATGAAAGACACTCATTGTCACTGGCACTGTCTGTTAAAGCAATACAAAGAGACATAGCTGTAAGCAAGGACACAATCAACTCAGAAGCACAGCCCGGACACTGCATACAAAAAATTGAAATTGACAAGATGACGTCAGCACAAATGCGAAATCAAAGTTTAACCTTAAGTCTTCTTCGTAGGGTAACGAATAACCAGTGCGAGGTAACCAGACGGCGATAGAGGGGGTGAGGCAACAAGTTGGTGGGAGGAAGGGAGTGTTCGTACTGTATCTAGTAATAGATACTCTTTCTCATACTGTGTCAGAAGATCGAGAAGATGGGAAAGGAAGCGGTTGTATTGGCTCAACCATGCTGATTTGCACAGTTTTGGGGATTATAGTTGGTGATTGTTGACCTTAATTATATAAACATACTTTAACGCAATATAGGACGCCCTGCAGGATAATTGAAAATAGGGCAACGATATCCAAACAGCATTTTATGACCAGCATTAGTAGTACCTGGTAGACGTATGGATTTAGGTTCTGTCTAGCACAAGGCTGTAGGGGTAATGATACTGGTGATAAAAATTCTTAGATAATGTACTAATTAAATTAAGTCTCTAACAATTCTTGGTTATTGATTTTTGTTGCTTGGCGTTGAGCCCTAACATTAGAAAAATTATAAATTATTATTGATATCTTTAGCATCCTCTTAAACTAAGAGTCTACCCATCAAAATGAAAAACTTTTACTATGGGAGCAAACCGACCAGAGCAACAAAAAAATCAGCTGTTCCGTACTAAACTGCAATGCCTACTTGACTCAAAATGTAACAGATTTTTTTTTGCTCCGATCGGTTTGCTCCCATAGTAAAAGTTGTTCAGTTTGATGGGTAGACTCTTAATTTTAAAAGGATGCTAATGATATTAATTTCAACCTGTATAATACTTAGGATCTGGTATAATTTTTTGTTATAAAGATTTTAAAATGCATTATGGAATATTGTTTAGTCTGAACTGAAGCAACGAATAAACTTATGTCAATTAGAATAATATTACGATACAAAACAAAATGCTTCTGGTTTCAAAATAAAAACAGAATTTAAAAAATAATGTTTTATTCCTTATCCATTTAAAAAGATTCACAAGAGGTTGTTAAAAAAATGTTATCACAAATATTTGAATTTAAAAAATAATGTTTTATTCCTTATCCATTTAAAAAGATTCACAAGAGGTTGTTAAAAAAATGTTATCACAAATATTTGAATATTTTTTTATAAAGAATTTATAAAATCACCTTATTAATTATAATTATAAGTACCTTGATGAAAATGTACAATACCCGGTGCGGTGATTATAAACAAAATAATAATGACAGTTAAAATATAAAAGGTACAAGAATCCTAGAACCCATAATAATTATAATAAAAACATATTTATGTACCTAAGCGTAACAAGATACACATATAGAAGATAACTGAAGGAAAGTCGCTTGCATTGCAACTAAATTATTTACATGCTGCAATCAAACCTAAATTGAGAGAAGCAACAGAATATTATAAACTGAAAACTTGAAGTTTTCTCTGACATGGTTATTGTTTTCATAGACCGAGTATAATAATACGTAGATAATAAAGATAATATTTTATTTAAGAAACCCGTTTCACTATCAGGAGTGCGATTTTTGAAACTCATTCGGTGAGTTCAGCCGTTGTAAATATCAAAATAACTACGGAGATACGCATCTTTCTATTTCTGATTTGACTTTCAAAAATCGCACTCATAAAGTATGATTTTTGAAAGTCGAATCAGAATTAGAAAGATGCATATCTCCAAAGTTATTTTGACATTTGCAACTGCTGAACTCAGCGAATGAGATTCAAAAATCGCACTCCAGGTCCTTTTCTGCAAAATAATGTCTGCAGTGAGTATATTATGGTAGGTACCTAATAATGTGTAATGTCTGGAACAATAGGAAAGCAGTCGGGATGCAGCCGCGGTAAGAAAAATCAAATTCCCGTATTTATTCTAATTATAACGAAAAGTGCGTATCCACGACAAGCTTTGTCAAAGGCAAAAGGTACAACATGCATATCCACAACAGGCTTCGTCAATGGTAATAGGTACACCACTCACATCCACAACAGGCTTCGTCAATAAATACATCCCATATATCTGCAACAAGCTTTATCAATTTTTATACCTACAATCTATAAACTTCCTCCAAAGCCTCTCCCTGCGGGACGGTCCCTAGAACGCTGGCAGTATTCCCCCTTTGAATCGCCAAGCTTATACGCTGACGAAGGTAACTGCCAGCCCTCTTATCACCAGTGGACTCTACAGGTTTATTTGTAATTTGACGTATTCCTTTCAGGACGTTAAAGGGCAGCCTAAATGCAATTATGTGAACTCCCATATGTGGGGTCGGAAATTAATAGTTTTCGAGATATTTGGAATTCAACGTTTTTTACAAAGTGTTAGCTATGAATTAAAATTCAAATCGACGCCATAGAATAAGCATATTTTTATTTATTTAAGAAAAAGTGTGAAAGAATGGGTGTTTTTGTAAAAAACCTTAAATTCAAAATATCTCGAAAACTATTAATTTCCGACACCACAAATGGGGTTCACATAATTGCATTTAGGCTGCCCTTTAACGTCCTCGAATTACAACCCTGTACTTATACAGGGTTGTATCTGCTGTCTCTGACAAGCTGTTTTGCATCGGATCCCCAAGGTCCTAGGGTCTCAACTCCCAAAAGTACAAACATGTACCCCTCTCCTATATCAACGTACTTCAGGCGCTTTGATGACTCAGCCGATGCCGCAGCAGCACCCGCGCGCGACGACAAAATAAAATAATAAAAATCAAAAAATCAATAATCAATTCATCTTCTAATTATTATCTTTCTTTCCACTCTAAAGATTTGCAGTAAGTCTTTTGCTTGTCAAATATAGTTCTAATTAGCAAACATTCGAATATATTGCCTTGTTAGCTTTCTAAAGATGACGAAATTTCTCAATCCACACTCAAAGCTCTGAAAGTTCCAGGCATTCCCATATATTGATCGTTGAATGTATCTGTTTGTCTGCAAGTTTCGTTAGTGCCAGCTTTGCATATCTCTCCCCAATATTCTTTGAAGTCATCTTTGCTCAAGGCGTCCACCCATTCCTCTGCAACAAAAGTCAAAGTCAAAGTCAAAAATAATTTATACAAGGAGCTTGAAGTACACTTATTAAACGTCAAATCTTTTTTAGGGTTCCGTACCCAAAGGGTAAAAACGGGACCCTATTACTAAGCCTACGTTGTCCGTCCGTCCGTCCGTCCGTCCGTCCGTCTGTCCTACCTATTTAGGGCTGTAACTTTTGAACCAAAATAGCTAGATAGTTGAAATTTTCTCAGATTATGCGTTATTACAGCGGATTTGTTAACAAATAATAAAAATGTCAAAAAGTTAAAAATTAAGGGGGGTTCTCAACAAGAAACTAGTTTTTATCAACGTTTTTTCTTCACGCTGTATCGTAAAAACGGTAATACATACAAGCGTCAAACTTAGTGTGATTATAGAGCATACTCTACAAAATAGTAACAAATACTAAAAACCGGCCAAGTGTGAGTCGGTCTCGCGCTAAAGGTCCCGGATAAAAAATGTTTTTTTTCTAATCTAATAATGTTGTGTTTTGTAGTGGTGTGGTACGGAACCCTCGGTGCGCGAGTAGCCCGACTCGCACTTGACCGCTTTTTTTTGAAGCTACCACCGCTTTGGAACGTGTTGTCGCTGCAGAGAAGATGCGGCCAGAAACTTTATAACATAACACGACTTAATAACTAAACAATATAAATTCTTATAACAATATTAAATGCTCAGTTTATATCTATTTTTCCTTTGGGTCATATGGCAATAACATCCAACTTAAGATGCTCAGTATCATAATATGTATTTATCCTTCCTATACAATCATCATCATTATCATCTCAGTCGATAGACGTTCACTGCTGGACATAGGCCTCCCCCAAGGATCGCCACAACGACCGGTCCTGCGCTGCCCTCATCCAACTAATTCTCACCGCCTACCTTCACCAGGTCGTCAGTCCACCTTGTGAAGGGCCTACCCACGCTGCGCTTTCCGGTATGAGGTTGCCACTCGCAACTCGAGAAAGAGCTGAGACCCTACATTTTGAGGGTATAGGATGTAGTATTTTATGATAAGTAGGTGGTACTCATCACAATTTAAAGATTTTTTAAAAGCACTGTAGTCTAAATAACAGATGTAGGTAACTCAAAGTCCGCGCCAAAATGGAACACAGTTGTGCCAATCTAACGACTACAATAACAACAAAAAATTCAACTTGGAACCATAGACAAATCATCCATTCCCGATACTTTCTTGACAGAATGTACTAAAAGTTTATCATTACCGTGTAGTTCATCCAGACATTTCTCGTCACCACCATAATCTTTTGGAAGAATTTCTTTAGCTACAGATTCATGTAGGGCTTCTAAATCCTTATGTACGACGATTCTTCCACCGACTTTAGCACTAAGCACTTGCTTGAAAATAGTGACAATAGTGTCAATCAGTTTAGATGGCGTCAAAAGGTGGATTCCCTTTATTCTTACTCCATAGCCTTCCTGTAAAATAAATTAATAGACCCATTTGTATTCTGCTATAATGCTAGGGATGGCTCAAACATTGTTGAACATTCTTTTTAAAACGTTGAAGAGACTATTCTTATAATAATGAACCTACCTATGTTTACCAAACTAATTTCGAAATTCTAAACCACATATCAAATCAAATTAAAAATTTAAAAATTCAGTCTCGGGCGGGATTCAAACCCGCACTATTCTAAACCAGGGAAGTGCGTTATCCAATTTCGCCACCGAGACATCTGCTCAGAGACCGAAATTTTCAATCTGTTGCGTCTTAAGGGGACGTGGGCGACATCTACTGGAAGTTATTTCAAACTTACCACATAATATCAAATTCTTTGTAAATTAACCGGACCCCACGCTTTTTTTTTTTTATAAATATGTGTTTGCTCTTGCCCTCAATCCAGTCCTTAGGACAAAGATGGGATCGAAGATGTAGCGAGCTAACCCAGAAGAAGCCTATTCCGCGACTTACTGCCTGTCACACTGCTCTGTCACACCAGTGTGACAGGCAGTAATTTTTTTTCTTGGCTGTCACACCGTTGGAGGGACGGTGTGACAGTCAAGAAATTTTGTTACTGAAATGACGTTATTATTGTTTACTAAAAACAAAAGATGGTGAGTTGTAACAACAAGCCGAATTCTTTTAACAAAGTTCTCTTAGTCGGAGAAGACATGATGTTGGCAAGCTCATATGGATTCATGATGTTGGTTGAAGTAAACAATTTTCTTTTTCAGTGAACCACAAATAATAATGGCCTCCCAAGTGCAGGGATATCGACACCCAATAACGGGAGAACCTATAAAATAAATAAAATAAATAAATAACGCTCACAGGTACATATATTGTAATGATCCCAAGTAAGCCTCAGGCTTTTTGTTATGGGAATCATACAACAACGGCTCAAACATATAACATCCATGACCGGAACCGGGATTCGAACCCAGGACCCTGGTTTGGCAGTCCGGCGTGGTAACCATTACACCAACCGGGTCGTCAACCTAACGCAAAAGCGCTTACCCGATACCCAAGGGCTGATGCTTTCCTCTCTCAACGGATCAGCATATCCATTCAGCGAGGAACTGCCGCCAGCGTTTTGGGTTCCATCTCAGAGGCTGTACCACATCCTAGGTTAATTTATATTCTAAACTTAAGAATATCCCTGACTATTTCTCTTGGGAATATAAGAATATTCTAAAATTTTCAATCAATTTTGTATCTACATTAGCAGAGCGTTATTGGCTATGTGCGAAGTGGGTGTTGGGAACTGACAAGTCGATCGCAGCTCCCGGGGTGGCAGAAATTTGTACTTTTGCGGGACAAGCTGTGAAAATATGCTTGAATCTATGCAAAACCACACACTAACTAAACACGAAATCTCCAAAACTGTCAAGACTGCAAACTTAAAATTTGGCATGGAAGTTTCTATTGGCATCTAGATGCTCATTTAAAAAAGGTTTGTTGTATTTCAACCCCCAAAGCTGTTAAAACTGAGGTAAAAGTTTGAATGGGAATTCCGATACCATTTAGATTTTGCCCGTGGCTTCGTCCGCATCCGCTCCCGTCATCGTACCGGGATAAAATATTTATAAGCTAGTTTTTATCCCTAATAATAAGTTTTTTAATGTAAAAAGTTTTATCAAAATCGGTACAGTAGTTTTGGCAGAATCCTCGAATAAACACAGAGTATTTACACTATGTCCGACATAGTTCGTGCGCTACGCCGCGCTAGTGTGGCGCTAGTGTCGTGCACATAGCCAATAGCATCCAATAGAGTCAGGGATATTCTTAAGTTCAGAATATAAATTAACCTATGATGTTATAGCCATGCGTATAAACTATGCTTTAATTTAATGACACTTTTACCATTTGCACCAATTTTAATGCAAGGGAACTTACCATCATCAAAGTGATGACCTGACGAAGATCAAGCAGGTTCAGTTTGGTTGCATAATCGAGTAAGTTTATTTTGGTATAATCAACGACATAGATATAGCCGGTAGCATAATCGTGGGCCCGTAAATATTCACAGAACTGAAAAGAAAAAGAAAATAATGTTTAATTGTAGGTATTAAGGATTCATAAAGGTATCCAACTTGATAAATGATTCTTATTATAATCACACTTAGAAAGAAAGAAAGAAAGAAAGAAAGAAAAATTTTTATTCACCATTAAAGGCACACACGAAACAACAGAGTACATTAATAGAAATAGTAGGTAACATTATTATTATTATTTGGTCACACATAATACGATTTCAAAGATTAAAGTGATAATATTGACAGATGCAGTGTGGGACCACAGAATAGAGAATCCAACCAGAAAAACAGCGATGTTTATACCAAATTGCCGCTTATTCTCGTATGTGAACGTTCAAATATTGTCGAACGTTTTACATGGAGGTGTGTAGTGTACTGGCCGTTTCAAACTAGTATGAAGCTGTTTTTAGTTGTTTTTCCGTAGGGTCAAGGCGGCAACAGTGGCTCACTTTTTTTTAAACAGCTCGTTCTTGATTTGTAGTAGTGTTAGGAAGTTACAAATGGGACGTATACATAGCTCAACTAATCTATTTTATAATTTTTCTTGTATTTTGTCCAACCGATAACTAAAAAAGAGCATAGAAGGCATTTAAAACAAAAAGATATTCTGAGCCACTGTGTACTGGGGGTCGGGTACAGTGAATATACCTGTAGTTCACAGTGAATCGGGTAGGTACACAGTGAATCTTCAAATATAAATCTAAAATAAAATGCAGTTTGTAATTTCTTATTTAGTTTAATTAGTCATTTGTTTTACAAGACAGTAATAATTGAACTTAAAATATAGGAAGGAACTTAGTACCATGTAGATAATTACACTATTTTCAACTATAACAATAATCAACTGTTATTTAACATAAATAGACTTCTTCGGTCTGGAAAAATATAAACTTAACATAAAATAAGCATTTTTTTCAGTCTTAAAATTATAAATGAACTGAGGTAAGTAATTTGACTTTTTAAGAATCTTTAAAACCTAAATATTACTAAAAATACTACTAGTTACAGAGAACATAAAATTTAGATGCTCTACCGGACAAAAGTACGATTATTTGCAATTCTAACAATATGACATACATACGGGACAAACTTATAACCTTGTTTTAAGAAAGTTAGTTAAAAATAACAAATAAATTTAAGATTCATTTATATTTCAAATCTGAAGTATATTTCAATACAGTACACACACAGTAGATCTGATCCACTGTGTACTCGAGCGGTCTGATCCACCTAGTACTTGACCGCCATTTTGAATTAATGACACACCACATGCCACGCTATCGCTTGTTGAGAGATGCATTACGCGTCAAAGCAATCTCATTTATACATAGTTTTGACTGTTTTATCGATACACCAACACTGTAGGGAGTAAAAACAAAGTATTTCTTACCTTAAATCTCAATTTTTCACTAGTAAAAACGTATAATCGCAACTCGACTGGATATTACTCGTTCGTATCCCAAGAGCTTCCGAGGAGTGAGGGAGATGGATAGTTATCTCTTTTACTTTCGCACTAAAGGCGCCCGCGCCACTGTTCCCAATATAGCCACTGTTACCGCCTTAACCCTACCCAAAGGGTGAAAACGGGACCCTATTACTAAGCCTACGTTGTCCGTCCGTCCGTCCGTCCATCCGTCCATCCGTCCGTCCGTCTGTCCGTCCGTCCGTCAGTCCGTCCGTCTGTCCGTCCGTCCGTCAGTCCGTCCGTCCGTCCGTCTGTCCGTCCGTCCGTCCGTCCGTCTGTCCGTCTGTCCGTCTGTCCGTCTGTCCGTCTGTCCGTCTGTCCGTCTGTCCGTCTGTCCGTCTGTCCGTCTGTCCGTCTGTCCGTCTGTCCGTCTGTCCGTCTGTCCGTCTGTCCGTCTGTCCGTCCGTCCGTCTGTCCTACCTATTTAGGGCTGTAACTTTTGAACCGTAATAGCTAGATAGTTGAAATTTTCTCAGATTGTGTGTTATTACGGCGGATTTGTTAACAAATAATAAAAAAAGCGCGCTAAAAAGGTCCCGGACAAAAAATTTTTTTTTTTTCTATGTTAATAATGTTGTGTTCTGTGGTGGTGTAGCACGGAACCCTCGGTGCGCGAGTAGACCGACTCGCACTTGACCGGTTTTTATTCTAGTAAGACATCTATTCGGTAGTGGGTCGCCAATCAAAGACAGGTAGCTTGTAGCTACTGGACGATGAAGCCTGACGATAAATGGTTCGGGGGTGGGAGGTATAGTTACTAAAGCAGTACTTGATGGATTGAGGGTTATAATGATGTTATAATCTAAACTATTATAAAACTGTAACAGAAGTGTGTCTGTACATTGAAGATATCTACAAAAAAAAAATTACGACATGGTTTTTACCTGTCCCTGATTCCAAATCACAAATTTTTGGATTTTTGTGTCTGTTTGTTTGTTTGTTTGTTTGTTTGTATGTATGTTTGTTTGTTTGTTTGTTTGGGTGTTTGTTTGTTCCAGTATCACGCAAAAACTACTGAACCGATTTGGATGAAACTTTTTTTGTTTGATAGCTTATCATCTGACTTAAAATCTGGTATATAATTTATGCGGACGAAGTCGCGGGTTAAAGCTCGTTATATATACTTACGATTATAAACAGTTTGTAATATTCAAGTAAAGCTTTTGAGCTTTCCGGCACGCTAGACATTTTTAATAAGAACACTCTATAGTTGTCCTTCGTCAGTTTTGGCATTACAGCTTGGGTGCTGGAAGAAATAATAATTAAATTGTTTTAAATAATTGACACCATTTCCTTCAGGACCCAATGACCATGTGACAGGATGTCGCCACCATAGCTGTCAATAATTGGGCTGGAAATAATACCAACCAGTATAAAGCTACCTCCACAGTCCACACACAGTTCCCTTAAAGTACGAGTGAATAGGCATCTTCTGGGTAAGCTCGCTACATCTACGACCCCATCTTCGTCCTGAGGACTGGATTGAGGTCAAGAGCAAACCCATAGTTAAAAAAAAAAAAAAAAAAAACATTCGCGCGAGCTTAGTTAAACCCGCTGTATATTGACTCTTCTATAAAGTAAACAAGTAACAATTATAGAAGAGTTGATGTGCAGTAAGCTCGCCTAAGCTTGCGCGAGCGTGTGGAGGTAGCATAACAAATGAATGACCAATGATCGAAACCCACCACCAACATCATCGATCCCCAGAAAAAATGGGAATGACACAGACGAAAGCAGTGGGACGAAATTGAACGCTTGGAGAGAATGGAGGGTGGGTTTTCTCTAATAGATAACTTTGACTACTTATACAGGGTGTACAATAAAATGGGACAGCTACTCAAATGGGTGTTTCAGACCATCAAACTGAACAACTTTCTCTATGGGACCAATATCGCAATCGCGAAAAAAAAATCCGCTCTCCCATACAAAACTGCAAACATAACTCGACTGAAATGTATGGGACAGCAGATTTCTTTTTCGCGATTTCGATATTAATCTCATAGAGAAAGTTGTTCAGTTTGATGGTCTGAAGCACCCCTTTAAGCAGCTGTCCCATTTTATTATACACCCTGTATAGGGACTAGTTACGTACGCGTGTCATTCTACTAACAAACATTTCTGCCACTTTTTGCTGGGAACGAGGTAAAATTAAATCCGCAACTTTGGATTTTATTCCCCATAACTTTAGATTCTAATTTTAAATGTTAAAAATCATGAAAAGTAGTCTCGTTTGAACCCCAAACGATCTAAGTTTAAAATTATTGTTTCGCAATTATAGGCTCTCTCGTTTAGTGATACATACATACATACATAAGCTCACGCCATTGTCCCAAGGGGGTAGGCAGAGACCACAGATCGCCACACGCTACGACTCTGACACACTTCTCTAGCCTCATTGACATTCATACATCTTTTCATGCACTTCCGTCGATTGAGGGTGCTACGCACTTGTCCTTTTCGGAAAAGATCATTGATCTGGGCCTCAATTGCGCAATTTTATACGGTTTTGGTTTGGTTTTGATTTTGGTTTAGTTTTGGTTTAGATTTGGTTTAGCTGAAGTAAAAAAGCTATCGCGATATTTTTTTCTGAACGGTTAAATCGCACAATACAGAAAATTTGATCGAACGGACATCAAACGTTACGCCAACGTATCTTCCGAAATAAAGCTAAATCGTTACCGTTAATATAATTTGCGCGATACGAATTGTGCATAACGTAACGTTTTTGGTTGTGGTTTTGTTTTGGTAGTATCGTTCAAACTTAGGGTGATTGAGGCCCTGATCGTGGTATGTTTTCCTCGGACGGCCTCTCCCAACACTTCCAAGTGGGTTTTCTCTAATAGATAACTTTGACTACTTATACAGGGTGTACAATAAAATGGGACAGCTACTCAAATGGGTGTTTCAGACCATCAAACTGAACAACTTTCTCTATGGGACCAATATCGAAATCACGAAAAAAAAATCCGCTCTCCCATACAAAACTGCAAACATAACTCGACTGAAATGTATGGGACAGCAGATTTCTTTTTCGCGATTTCGATATTAATCTCATAGAGAAAGTTGTTCAGTTTGATGGTCTGAAGCACCCCTTTAAGCAGCTGTCCCATTTTATTATACACCCTGTATAGGGACTAGTTACGTACGCGTGTCATTCTACTAACAAACATTTCTGCCACTTTTTGCTGGGAACGAGGTAAAATTAAATCCGCAACTTTGGATTTTATTCCCCATAACTTTAGATTCTAATTTTAAATGTTAAAAATCATGAAAAGTAGTCTCGTTTGAACCCCAAACGATCTAAGTTTAAAATTATTGTTTCGCAATTATAGGCTCTCTCGTTTAGTGATAAGGTATAAAATTGAGTGTAAATGCATATGATCATTTTGTCTTATACCGTGGCAGAGGGGAAATTCTTCCGCAAGGCCAGTCCTTATTATAAGTTACTCCATCATCATATCAAGTGAATCTCTTTTTAAGATAATTAAGCTTTATATGAGAGCTTCAAATGGATCTCAGCCATCACACGTTGAGTTTGGGTTTAAATTATAATTAACATTGCAGGATTCTATATCCACGGTATGATGATGACCAGTTCCATAACAATAGTTTCGAAGGGAAAAAGAACTAATCTTATACTTGGGTGTGGTTGTTCCATATTTCACATAAAATACACGCTACATTAAGTGCATACATAATGGTATAACTTACAAGTTTAGCTGCAATGAATTTATTAACTGGACTGCCGATGGATAACGAATAAAAAATAAGCTTATATTAATTTTAATAATACTCTCCGCAATAACCCAGATTTCCCGGTTCACCCAGTTCACGCCCATAACCCTAGTACTTTTCTGTCCTTTCTGCAACAGTCTTTGCACCGAACGTGGTTGTCTTCTGGTGCATTTACATAATGCATTCAGAGATAGAAAACGATTAAGACATCCCATCGTGTCTCTACGTGAGACCTCTACGTGTAGGACCTGTGTCCCCACGAAGGCTTGCCATCCAAAGGACCGGCGGGTTACGGTCCGTGAAATACAATAAGAAAAATATTGACGAAATGCTTATAAAAATAATATTGTATTAGATAAAAATAAAATCACTTACAAAATGGTATGAAACATATGTTTAAAGTCATTTCTGACGTCAAACTCAGTGTAAAAGTGTGGCATCAAAGTTCTCAATGTGCATGCTTTGTCGAGGCGTGCTTTAGCTCTCTCCACAGAGCCTTTTGAGAGAATTATCGCCCTCTCCAAGTAGTCTCGAGCTGAAAATTAAAAATTATTACGTGTATATTAAGGTTTAAAAGTCCAAAGCATACCCTTTTCAATCTTTTAGATTTACATTATCTTTCAGACCACAGCGTTTCTACTCCTTTTCTTATTCTGTCGGTCACAGTCACACCGAACTTTTAAGAAAATAATAATAAACGCATAACACAGAGTTCAACACAGGGTTGTACAATGTACAGGGTACAGGGGAAGTTGTGCAAGACTATGTCTACCTTGGACAGACTATAAGACTAGGTAGAAACAACTTCGAAAAGGAGGCCGCTAGGCGCATCCAACTGGGATGGGCTGCTTTCGGGAAACTCCGTCATATATTCTCCTCGGCTATACCACAATGCCTCAAGACAAGGGTGTTCAATCAGTGCGTCCTGCCAGTAATGACATATGGTGCGGAAACATGGACCCTGACGATAGGACTAGTTCATCAATTCAAGGTCGCTCAGCGAGCTATGGAGAGAGCTATGCTCGGTGTTTCTCTGAGAGATCACATTAGAAATGAAGTGATACGTCAAAGAACTAAAGTGGTTGACATAGCTCAGAAAATTAGCAAGCTGAAGTGGCAATGGGCTGGTCATATCTGCCGAAGAACTGACAACCGGTAGGGTGTCAGAGTTCTAGAGTGGAGACCGCGAACTGGTAGGCGTAGTGTCGGACGCCCTCCTGCCCGCTGGAGAGACGACCTAAAAAAAAGTAGCGGAGAGCGACTGGATGAGGAAGGCCGGGGATAGAGTTTTTGTGGCGCGCCTTGGGAGAGGCCTATGTTCAGCAGTGGACGATGATAGGCTGATGATGATGATGATGATGACAGGGTTCAACTTAATTTGCTGGCAGTTTTTAAAGGGATCATCAGAAGAACATCGAAATTGCGAAAAAATAATCAATACATTTAGGTCGAGTTTTGCATTGAACAGCAGATTTATTTTTCCCGATTTTCACGATGGTCCCATAGATAAAGTTATTCAGTTTAATGGTTTGATCATCCCCCTAAAAAACACCAGCATATTAAGAAGGACCCTATGCAAGGCGTTTATTCTTTTTTTTTTTTTTTCCTACGTCAGTATTTTGAACATAATATTGTCAAAACTTTTTATAATATTTCTCATCACTCACTCATAATAATATTAAAATAAATTATTTTCTTCTGAACACTATTCTTTTCTAACGCCAAAAACTTCATTTGATATAACAATAATAATCTCGATTTTTCTAAATACACTAAAATAAACTAATAAAATTATCAGACACAAATTATCTTGTCCCATTTAAAGTATAATACCATAATCTAGCCCTTAATTGTATTATGATGACTAGACAACGATATACAGGGTGTAACAAAACACTCTAGTAATACTTAAAGGGGTGCTTCAGACCATCAATCTAAACAACTATCACTATGGAGCCAACGTCGAGAAAAAATAAAAAAAATCTGTCGTCCCATACATTTGAGTCGAGACGGTAGGTACTGCAGTTTTGTATGAAAGAGCGGATTTTTTTTTCGCGATTTCGATGTTGCCTCCATAGTGAAAGTTGTTCAGTTTGATGGCCTGAAGCACCCCCTTAAGTATTACTAGGGTGTTTTGTTACACTCTGTTTAATCCATTATTTGTACCTAGATCTATGATTCAGGTTCACATCATGCAAATATTTGCCCCTTACGGGATTCAAACCCGCGACCCTCGGCACAGCAGGCTGGTTCACTACTGACTGAGCTATCAGGCCGTCCTAAAATATGTAAATTAGGTAAATAAATGTCTTGAACATTGTTAAAATGATCTAAGGGACATTTCCACACTGATTTTCTAGTCTTATTATAAAAAAAATTAAAATAAATATCTTGGACAATGTCACACAAATTATCTAGTCACATTTAAAGTACCAGAATCTAGGCTGGACTTAAATTGTGATGACTAGACAATGATATAGAATATATAATATATAGATACAAACATCCATGACTCGGGTACAAATATTCATATTCATCATACAAATATTTGTCCCTTACGAGATTCGAACCCGCGACCCTCGGCACAGTAGGCAGGTTTACTACTGACTGTGCTACCGGGCCGTCATTATCTTAAAGTACTAGAATTATTATGGCTAGATAACTATAATAATAGTCTTAGATAGGTCTGATTGGATGATTGGTCTTCGGAGTGCACCGAAGACCAATAATTAATCTAAGTTTAGCTACACTATTACAGGGTACCTATAAGGAAAAGTGTCAAACAGGGTGTCAGGGTGTAGTATATTTGATTGATTGAAGTATCATTAGTGTAACCACAATTATATAGTGTAAGTCGAATACAAGCAAAGAAAAAACGGCCGCTTCTACTTTTATTTCGATACAGTTGGCGCTGTTGCCCACGACTCCAAAATAATTATTAAACCAATTTATGTTACCATCTAATATAATATAATGTACTTACATACAATTTATGGCAATAAATGAAAATGAAATGAAAATGACTCCGTCTGCGTGGACTTTTAAAAAAACCGGTCAAGTGCGAGTCGGGCTACTCGCGCACCGAGGGTTCCGTACCACACCACCACAGAACATAACATAATTAACTTTTAGAAAAGAAACTTTTTTTGTCCAGGACCTTTAGCGCGAGACCGACTTCTATAATCGCCGTAGGCGCAAATCGTGTCTTGGTTAAATATGTTGGGTTTTATTTTTTTTTTTCGTATGAACCTCTAAGATGTTCCTATACACGCATTGCTTTACATGTGCCGTTTTAACGGTAAAAAAATTTTTAGGAGAAAAGGCAAAACGGTGCATTTTTTATATTTGTTTCATAATTCCGTTTGCATTTTTACCAAATCTATCGTCTGATTACTATTATAAATTAAATTATGTATTTAGAGTGTAATACCATCAATAAATTTTACAGTTTTGTGGGCCTACAAAAAATTGACTCCTTAAATTCTATTTAATTAAATTCATCTCAGAAAGTAACACCAACGTATCTTACCAAGCCAAGGTTATTGACTTTTTGTATATGTCTGTGTTATCCTGTTGTTTATACATATACGATGTTTAAATGTTGTTATTTATGATTATATCTTGCTTATTATCTGTTCATTCTGAAGTCAACTTTATCTCGAGCGATTAAGGTGCTTGCTCTTAGATACCTACCTACCTAATTGATCATGGGCTTTTATATAACTGACGAATCCTGTTATAACCGGTTTGGACTTAACTGCATTTTGTGGTTAATATGTAGTTTTCGTTATAGTTATTTTGCAGTAAATATTTGAATATCGCAAAAAAATTCTAGACATGGTAGATTTATTTGTAAAGTTTCTAAATATTTTTAGCTCAAAGTAAAGTTGGTTTACTCAGTTCTTAGTGCCTTTTCTTCTTCTTCTTGTCTTCTTATACAGGGTGTTACAAAAATACAAATAAACATCATCAAATTGAACAACTTTCACTATGGGATCAATATCGAAGTTGCGAAAAAAAAATCGGATGTTCCATAATCCATACTAAACTACAAATCTACTCGAGCTAAATGTATGGGACAGCTGTTTTCTTTTTTCGCGATTTCGATGTTGGTCCCACAGTGAAAGTTGTTCAGTTTGATGGTCTAATAATCCCCTTAAAAGTTTTAAATTTTTATTTTTACTTATGTAACAGCCTGTTATACGGACGATTTTTTAACAGGATGATCAGACTATCATACAACAACTTTCACCATGGAAGCACAACGAAATAGCGAAAAAAAAAACTGCTGTCCAATACATTACATATTGGTCAAGGAGTAGGTGTTGCAGTTTTGAATGGACCAGCTGATTTCCTTTTTCGATTTCGACTTTCTACTTAACAAAAATCAAAACTTTCTCTCTGTGACCAACAGAGAGAAAGTTTTTCAGTTTGGTGGTCTGGTCATTTCCTTAAAAAAACCGTCAGCATAATAATTAAGAATGAATCTATACAGGGTGAAATTGATATCATTGGCATCCTTTTAAACTAAGAGTCTACATATCAAACTGAACAACTTTTACTATGGGAGCAAACCGATCGAAGCAAAAAAGAAATCAGCTGTTGCATACATTTGAGTCGAGTAGCCATTGCAGTTTAGTATGGGACAGCTGATTTTTTAGTTGCTCCGATTGGTTTGCTCCCATAGTAAAAGTTGTTCAGTTTGATGGGTAGACTCTTAGTTTAAAAGGATGCCAATGATATCAATTTCACCCTGTAGAGGTATACAATTTGGGAAAGGCAACAATCAATGTTTCCTTGACCTTACCACAATATGGTCACTCAAAAATCTTGTTTGGTTTAAGAGATTGTATTATTTTTAAGCAGTGTAAATCAATTTAAAAAAATAAAAAAAAATAAAATTTAAGTATTTATTATAATAAAAAATAGAAGTTAAATGCACAATATACCTACACTACTAAAAATAATCCAATCCGCAACGCAGGCTTCGTCAAATATTAATCACATATACCTATATCCGCTACAAGCTTCGTCAATGGCAGCACACAAGATAAAATCCGCATGCAAGCTTCGTCAGACTATCACTAACTTAATCTAAAGGCACTGCCCTGCGCGACCCTGGCTCAAAGGTCCCAAAGATGCTGGCCGCATTGCCCCTCTGGATGGCCAGAGAAATTCTCTGCACCAGATAGGCTCCCGAGCGTGGGTCCCCCCCCCTTTAGTTCGCATCCGCTGCCCTATCTCCCTAACAATGTCCCAGTCCCTTATGTTAGAAAAAAAAAATTGTTTTATTAAATCTCAGTAAGAACAGAACATTGAAAACCCTAGCTCCTAATCTAGATGCCTGAACTCTAGGACCTAGAAAGTATGTATCTGATAAATCAATAAAATAATACAAATACTCGTATAGTGGCGATATGAAGCCGTTGTATTCCTGATGTACCGAGTGTCGCGGATTCGTAAGGGACCAATAATTTTATAATGAACGAGCTTTTAACCCGCGACTTCGTCCGCATAAATTATATACCAGATTTTAAGTCAGATGATAAGCTATCAAACAAAAAAAGTTTCATCAAAATCGGTTCAGTAGTTTTTGCGTGATACTCGAACAAACAAACACCCAAACAAACAAACAAACAAACAAATAAACAAACAAACAGACAGACAGACAAAAAATCCATAAATTGGTGATTTGGAATCAGGGACAGGTAAAAACCATGTCTTAAATTTTTTTTGTAAATATCTTCAATGTACAGACACGCTTCTGTTACAATTTTATAATAGTTTAGATATGAATATTTGTAAGCGAGTCATGGATGTTTGTATCTATATTTATTCTATATCGTTGTCTAGTCATCATAATAAAAGTCCAGGCTAGATTCTGGTACTTGAAATGTGACTAGATAACTTGTGATATTTATTTATTTATTCCCAAAGAGGGTAGGCGACTAGGCGTCAGGCTGCCAGTGCGCCTAGCATGCCACCACCTACAAAACGATAAAAATCGAGATGTGCCTTGTCTTTGTCGTGGCATGCTTACTTACTTGTTTAAAATGTGCCTACACCTAATCTAGATTAAAACAAAAAAAAAACCTTCAAAAAACACGATTCCTGTGAAATTGTTTACTTTTCGTTCTTTTTATTACGTATTTTGTTAACAAATCCGCCAAAATAACGCATATTTTGTAAA
The DNA here is from genome assembly GCA_922987775.1 of Agonopterix subpropinquella. NCBI lineage: Eukaryota > Metazoa > Arthropoda > Insecta > Lepidoptera > Depressariidae > Agonopterix > Agonopterix subpropinquella. The sequence continues at coordinate 10,943,968 of OV277712.1, forward strand.
AATTTTAACCGTCTAGAGAGCTGTTAAAGATCAAAAGATATTTATAGATAGGACAGACAAACAAACAGACGGACGGACGGACAGCGTATATGCATATAGCATATGAATAGGACCCCGTTGGGGTGCCAACTTTGGACTACCGAACCCTAAAATGGATCAAAATTTTTTGCTTGCACTTACAAAAGTCCTTCTTAATGAAATGATTCTGCTGTCTCACCCACGCATCCAATATATCTATCGCTTGATTCATTGCTCCAGGTTTGTGTAGATCGTATATCTTCCGAACTTCTTCAAGTGTGTTTGGGAAGAACTGTATTATACCATCTTTTGGTAAACTCTCCATCTTAGCAAGTTATAGGTACTTAGCTGTAACTGTAAACATTTTTAATTAATAATAATTATTATAGTCATACTAGCTTTCGTAATTTAGATTCCAGATGAGATACAAACTTTCCCGATCAAGAATCTACTGCGATTTCTGGCCGCAGTGGGGATTGGTCCAGCGATGGTCTACGGGGCGCAGGCTTAGCAAGCCTGTCAAGGCCCAAAACTCCAAATAATAAAATATGTAATTTAATTTCGGCATAAATAATACCCTTTTTTCGTAGTAGGGTAAATAAATAACGCTCACAGGCACAAACATTATTCCAAACGTATGTAAGCTAAGTACTAGATTTCTCGGTAAAAGGATCACAGTTTTTAATTTGGACTATATAATAATCAGTGGGATCGGACAGTTGAAAAAATTTCCCAAAAAAAACACTCTTTTGTTCGTAAGCAGAAACATCATCCTTCTTTTTTCATGTCGGGATGAGCCATATCGTATGTTAATCACTCACACAAACGAATTATTTTCATACATAAATTATTATTTATTATACATACATAAACTCACGATCGTAATTATTTTCATAATTTGTGTTATTCTGTTTTGTCTCAAAATTTAATTCGATACGACGATACTTTATTACTTATATTATAATTAGTGGTGTCGATTAATCGAAGGTAACCAAATTAAAATATATAAAAGAAAAGTTTACAAATTAATGCAAACAAAAATGTCCCTTACCTACAATGGCACAGAATACTATTTTAAACAGTATCGGTTGTTAGCACAAATCACATGTGAGTTACCTCTGGTTGACTAAAAACAACTGGCGATGTATTGGCCGTGTGATCATGGACAAGAAGACCGCGTGCAAGTACATGGACCGGTTAGTACAAAATAAACTCTAAGACATAACATGCTAACGCAGCAATGTATACTTCAAATTGCATGCTTTCGGCTGCATAAAGCGGGTTTTACTTAAGGTTTTAGTGAAAAAAAATAGCTTTAAAAAAAATTAGTACCTCCTATCAATTCAGTAGTTCTTACTTTGACTTTTGATTTCGAATATTAAGGGTGTTTTTAATGCATTACTATTTGAAGGGGTTGCTTGATACCATCAAACTGGTCAACTGTCACTTTGTAGCCAACATCGAAATAAAAAAAAAATCCACTGTTTCACACATTCGGGTCGAGTAGCAACTGACATTTTCTATGAAACAGCCAATGTTTTGTTCGCGATTTCGATGTTGGTTAGATCGATGTTCGATGTACATACGAGGCTGTTATATATGTATCCGCAATAGCAAAGTCTTCTTCTTATCGTGTGGGCAGAGCCCTGGTGTCAGAGTTTTTTCAGACCGCCTTTCGGCCTCTGACGTGGTTTTTATGTAACGACTACTACCACTAGAGATAGTAGCCGGGACCAACGGCTTAACGTGCCATCCGAAGCACGGAATCACTTTTCTTTTCAGACAATCAGGTGATTCAGCCTGCAATGTCCTAACCAACTGGGGAAAAACGCACAAAGTTACATATCACTAGGTGTCCCCCGTGGGAATCGAACCCACGACCTCCGTATCGAGAGCCAATGCTCTTAACCATTAGACCACGGAGGCAGTAGCAATAGCAAAGTGAAACAATCATATAGCATTTATTATTGTTTTATTGCTTTTAAAACTATTCGCCAAGATGATCGATGCACTTTTGCATACGTTGGAACCAATTTTCGTAGCACTTTTTCCATTCGGAAAGAGGTATCTCCAAAACGTGCATTTTGAACGCATAAACAGCCTCTTCACAGTTCGAAACATCGAAACCGTGGACTGTTGTTTAGTTTCAGGATCGTAATGTAATATATATCCAAGATTCATCACCTGTGTAGATATTATAGACAGCTTTCGACGCACCCTGATTGTACTTTTGTAACATTTTTTTACACCAATCGACACGAGCCCGTTTTTGGTCAATTCTCAAGTTGTGCGGACAACATGAAAAAAATTTTTTTACAGCTAAATGTTCGTGTAATATTTTATATATACTCAAATACAAATACAAATAATTTATTGCAACCATGGTTTTAAAAGATGTTAACATAGTGATTACAGTACACATGGACCCTGCTAGGGCACAGCAAAACTTAAATCTAGAATTAAAATTTTTGTTTTGTGTTAATCATGCCTATATGGAATCAAAATAATTTTACAAACGGTGTTCAACATCAAAATACAAACACACTAGGTAAACAATAGGTGTAAATACGTATAACAATTCGTCGCTATGGCGATCCTTGGGGGAGGCCTATGTCCAGCAGTGGACGTCCATCGGCTGAGATGATGATGATGCAAACTACCCTTTATTATTTTTTGAAAATGTTTAGGATAGCACAAAAACCAGTCATACTTATCTTCTACTTCTTCTACTAAAAACTCGTAATACTTATGCCCAGAGACACCTCTATTTCGCGATATGTAACATGAAGATTGCATTATTAGTTCCCGCACAGCATCAATATTTTGAGGTGCAACAACCGATTTGGGGCGACCTTCTTTAAATTTGTCCGTGAGCAGAGCACAGACCGCCCATGATTAAACTCACTAAACCAGTGATACACAGTAGTTTTTGATGGTGCTTCGTCCCCAAAAGTCGAAGTGAGTTGATCGATGCACAGTTTTTGAGTTAGCCCTCGCCGAAAATCGTAATAAATCACAGCTCGAAAATTTTCACAAGTTAAATCCATGGTGATAAAGACACGCAATTTTCAAAACAATTGTATTCTTCAGCCAGAGTTGCATTTTTAAATGTTATAATTACTTTTTAGGGTTCCGTACCCAAAGGGTGAAAACGGGACCCTATTACTTTATTATTACTTTATATTACTTTATTAGCCTACGTTGTCCGTCCGTCCGTCCGTCCGTCCGTCCGTCCGTCCGTCCGTCTGTCCGTCTGTCCGTCCGTCCGTCCGCCTGTCCGACCTATTTAGGGCTGTAACTTTTGAACTGTAAGAGGTAGATAATTGAAATTTTCACAGAATGTGCGTTATTACGGCGGATTTGTTAACAAATTATAAAAATGTCAAAAAGTTAAAAATTAAGGGGGGTTCTCAACAAGAAACTAGTTTTTATCAACGTTTTTTCTTCACGCTCTATCGTAAAAACGGTAATACATACAAAGCGTTAAACTTAGTGTGATTCTGTGATAACTCTACAGAATAACAACAAATACTAAAAACCGGCCAAGTGTGAGTCGGTCTCGTGCTAAAGGTCCCGGACAGAAAAGTTTTTTTTCTAAGTTAATAATGTTGTGTTCTGTGGTGGTGTGGTACGGAACCCTCGGTGCGCGAGTAGCCCGACTCGCACTTGACCGGTTTTATTTAAATATTGTTCTCTAACTGGCCAATTCCGGATACATAAATAGCAGCCTCTCGTAGTAAAAGTTGTCTTTAGTTTGAAGCACCCTGTTCAATATGTGTAACGCATTTAATTGTACCCTGTATCTCTTTCCTAATAATATGCTGACAGTTTTTTAAGGGGATGATCATCATCAAACTGAACAACTTTCTCTATGGGAGTGGGAGCAACGTCGAAATCACAAAAAAAAAAAAACAGTTCCATGCAAAACTTTTTCTATGAAACAGCTAAATGTGTTTTTCGCAAATTCGACTTTGGTCCCGAAAAGAAAGTTGTTCAGTTTCATAGTCTGATCATCCCCTTAAAAACCGTCAGCATATTAAGTATAACTCTGTATACAATATCCTGATCGTTTTTTGTCTGAACTTTATTGGAATAGAGTTGACAAAAAAGTTCATTCATATACATTTCAGGAATAAAATTCTAAGTTTTACTAGCCACCGTTCGTTTACGTTCACCAAACGAACGGTGGTTATTTGATTTTTATGCCCGTATTATGGCTATTTTTCGGTTTTTGTATTAAAATTATACCTAAAAGATAATTTTTTGCTTATTCATAACTAAAACACAATTAACACAAACTTACTTTTTATTATTTTGTCGTGTTGCGTTGCGTTTTTTTTTATCTTTTTTCAATTTTAAATTTTTTGCCTTTTTTACCCTTTTACTATTTTATATTTTACCACCTTATGACTTTCAGGCCTTTCTTGTTATGTAGCTCTGATACACAGGATGGAAAATCAAAGGCACATTATAATCCTTATTTATCACAAGACAAGCAATTATGTAATCACATCGTAAGTACTATTATTATTTAGATGATTTCAGCCTGGTTTTCCTTGATAAAAATAAAAACTTGAAAAAAAAAAACTGGTAAGTATTAGTTGTAGCAATGTTTCTGACTATCCTGAAAGGGATTACTGTAAATATCCCGGTTTGTAGTTTGTATTTTTTTTAATTTAATTTCAAGTTTGTAGGTTAAATCTAGTAATTAGTGCTTTGAATAAAATCAGACCAAAAACAATAGATTCCAGATAGGTTTTATTTGGATTAAAAATCCGTTAACACTTTTTGTATGGACTTCTGGCTTCACAGTCCTCTTAAAAGTGATTAAAAATTCTGCGACAAATATAAAAAAAGGTGAAATCTTTTAACAGAGAAGTGGTCTGCGATAATTATGATTTATACAGGGTGAAATTGATATCATTAGCATCCTTTTAAACTAAGAGTCTACCCATCAAACTGAACAACTTTTACTATGGGAGCAAACCGATCCGGAGCAACAAAAAAATCAGCTGTTCCATACTAAACTGCAATGCCAACTCGACTCATATATTGTATGCAACAGCCGATTTTTTATTTGTTCCGATCGGTTTGCTCCCGTAGTAAGTTGTTCAGTTCGATGGGTAGACTCTTAGTTTAAAAGGATGCCAATGATATCAATTTCACCCTGTAGTTTATGAAAAAAAAAATTACTTTAAGCGGAAAAAGCCTCGGGCAATCGATAGTGTTTCATTAGATTTCCTAACAATAAAAAAAATTGCCGATTACAAACAAAAATACAGAAAAGAACGGTATATTAATTATATTGTATTATGCTATGATACTCACAATGCAATGCAGATGTTGACAACATTATAGACAGCAAGAATCAAGGTTAGAAGAAAACTTTGAGTAATAAGTAATTAACACTTTATCACTTTGACAGGTGATTCTTTTGTTATAAAAAGAAAAAAAAAACCGTCAAAGGGCAATCAATTTAAAGCTTCGCGTGTGAAATTGTACCGTCTTCATCAAAATTACGCGTTTTTAAACTTTACTATTTGTAAAATACACAAATTAATGGATAATTGAACATAACATAACAAAAATGTGTATTTTTGCGATTTTCTTATTCAATGATCATTAAATTATTCACATTTTTTCATTTTAGTGTGATGTTCGAAACAAGTCATGTAGTGTAGACGTATAAAGAAAATTTTATTTGATGTCGAATCAAATGCCTTCTATTAATTATATTAAATTTTTATGTTCTTGTAAATTTACGTTACGTATCTACATATTTTGTTTTTTTAATCTTATTTTTTTAATAAATTCAAAAAAAAATCTGAATTTTTTGAAAACCTTTAAATCAAGGAACCAACTCAAAAGTCAACTCGAAATACTACAAACTAAATATTCAGTTAATATAAAAATAAAAATAAACTTTAATGTTTTAATCAAATAGTTTTTTTTTAATATTATTTATTCGCTTATAAACTATTTTAATGCTGACCGTATATATCTTAAGGATTAAGAAATAATAAATTTGCAACTAAGTACTCGTCTCCATTAACTTAAAATAGCTTTACGACAGCAATAATAAAATAATTAATTGCTCCTAATCAGGGTCTATTGATTCAGATTCAAATAGCTCTTATGTGGCAAAAAAAGTGTCGCTCTTCTGTACGAGCCCTTCTTCTTCTTCTTAACGAGTGGGCAGAGCCCTAGTGTAAGTTTTCATGCAAACATTATTTCACCAATGAATGAAAGGTGGTATGTCCCTGCAGTGGGTTGACATCTCGATGTCAACATGATGTCAACCCACTGACCAACTGTATAATATGACTGTATTATTGACCAATCAGGATGTGCTCCTTCAAATCATTGTTACGATTGGCTAATTGTTTTCGCGCCCTTTTCTCTGTCATACGACTTTGCACCCTTACTTCGGGTTTTGTCCGGGGACTGCGCAAACTAAGATTGACATCAGATCTAGGTGATCTGATGAACCCCTAGTATCTAATATACCAAGCAATGATAGATGTGATGAATTGCGGTTGGTGTCCTGCAGAACTGCTCTATATCATCAGAGTATTTTTGCAATGGCACCCAAGATATATAACAAGCTACCAAAACTGATACGAAATCAGAGGGACGTTAACACTTTCAAAACCCACTTGTTCACGTTTCTCATAGAACGGCCCTATTACTCTGTATCGGAGTATCTTAACGACACAACAATGTAACGGAATAATTAAAATACCGACATATTTATGGGTCCGAAAATTGACATGTAAAACTAATATAAGACTGAACTAAAGTTATTGTGATGATTTTGATGTACCTAATTATGTTATGACTAAAATTAATTTATCTCAGATTTAAAATTCCATTGTATTTGTATTTTAATTTATTTTGAGTACCTAATAATTCAGTTTGACATTATAATTACTATCTAATTGATCTCAGTTTAAAATTTATTTATAGTTGTATTTTAATTTATTTTGAATACCTAATAAGTAATGTAGTTTGACATTTGATTATAAATTTTATTATACGCCGATTAAAGGCAGAGCATATTGTACTGTTATAATACTTTGTGAACAACTTCTTGACATTATGCACATAATAAATTGATTTCTATTTCTATTTCTATTTCTATTTCTATTTCTATTTCTATGAACAAATTGATATAAGTTATTTGAAATTGCATTAGATTACCAAAATACAGGGTCAAACAGGGTTATAATGCCGCCGGTTTTGTAAGGTAATGGTCAGAACATGAAACTGAACAACTTGGGACCAACATCGAAATCGCGAAAAAAACAGGTGTCCCATACATTTGGGTAGAGTTTGGTTTTCAGGTTTTATGAAACAGCAGATTTTATTTTTTTATGGTTTATTATCCCATCTAAAAACCGTCAGCATATTAAGAAGGAACGTATATAATTATGTATAGATGCTTTCAGTCAAAGTTTCGAAATAAAACCCGTGTCAAAAATTCAAACATAATTTTTTTATTCCCAATCCAAATACCTAAGTCTAACTTTTATAAGAGGTATTTAAAAAATATTTTCACAAATATTTGTATATTTCTAACATACAACAAAAACTGTATCAAAACAGCTTAATAATAATTATACCTGGTAGTAGATGGAAATGTACAGTAACCGGTGAATGATTAGGACTACACCATTCAATTTTTAATTAGAATAGGTACTGAATTCTATAAATAACAAAATAAGGTTAGTCATAATACCCAGACCACAATATAGGAGGAAACTGCTTGAAAATTACATGCACCGTATAAGTATTGATATAATATGAAGTGTGCAGTTTACATAAAAAAAGCGAAATTATCGAATCTATCTATTGAATAGGTGCTGGTGGTGGTGGTGGTGGTGTTGGAGGTGGTTTTTCGGAAACGGCTCTAACGTTTTGAATGAAAGTAACTAATTATTAAATAACGATATTGTTTTACTTTCAAAGTTTATAATTATTATATAAGTTAATATATTATGGTCTATATTTATATAGAGAAATGAGTGAGACAAAAATAGTAGCTTCTCAGTTCTCTCAAGAGGAAATACTAGTGCCGTTTAGTCCATACAAACGTATTCCCCTGTTTCCTCTCTGGATAATGACAGACACTATAGCAAATATTAATTATCACACAATCTACATTGCCTCTGCCATTATGCCTGTGTTTTTTTTTTTCGATAAGTTAACTAGGAACTAAAATAGGAACTAGGAGCCTTCTAAAATGACGAAAAATTACTAAATTTTACAGTTATGTCCAGACATCTTGCAAGCATTTGATGAATATAAACAAAAAATGTAAAATATACAGGCATATGCAAAGTCTGCTTCATTATTATTGATGAAATAATTATTAAAATCGGTTTAGTTTTACAGGAGGAAACAGGGGAATGCGAAACCGTGATTATGTCCATTTTATTATCTAGGTAAAATCAGTCGGCGCTGCAGTTGTCACTTTCGCAAACAAAATTAAAACATTTTATCATACAAAGCCACCCAACAAAAACCACGTATGGTTTATAGTAGGGTTTATATATGAGGAGTGGCGAGGTCATTAACTCGGTACATTATTGACATTTTGTTAGGTAGTACCTATTTCTTAACAGAACTATTGACTTAATTTGTTTATATTTCATTATTTTACAAAGATCATTCAAGACTCGTTCGGGAAGTTCGTTCAATATCTGAGGGAGTGAATATTGCCAAGTTCGCATTCCATAAGAGCATTGTTTTATCGCGGTAGATTATATAGGTTGGTTGCTCGGGAACAGCGAGACAGTAATACCCATTCTTCAAACTTGAAAACCGATTTACAAGTCAAAACAAACTAGAAACGGGCAAATTAACTGGGCACCTGGCTCGCACGTGGCTCGGAATTTGACATCCCTCCTGCTACCCCCCCCGCGGGACCCCGCCACCGCCGTGCGAGGCCATAGCATAGCACTTCAGCTACCGTTGCACGTGTCCCGCTTTAGCATTTTCGAGTTATTCTTTTCGAGTTTTCCGAGTTTTTTATTCCGAGCCACGTGCGAGCCAGGTGCCAAGTTAATTCGCCCGTGTTGTATAATAGAGACGAACCGCATAAAATAAGTATACCTAAACTGAGATGTTGTAGTTTCCTTATTGTTTTCATCCAACTAACAATGTACTAGATCAAGGTTTTTTTTTCACAAGTCGTAATCATAATCGCCTCGCTTCGTATGACCTCTAAGAAATCTTCCTGCTTAGATCCGGGTAGGTTAGGTATTTTGATATCTTGTTGATGAGTTTCAGCCAGTTTTCTGCTGCCGGGATTAAGAATATATTCCTGATAAAGCGGTCTATACACAACAAAGTTCTGTCAAAAATAAAGTTGGTAGCACAATCTAAGAGGGAGGTTACACGTTCAGTATTTCGTCATTCTGGTCCATCAGTCTGGTCTGAATGACGGGAGAATGATGGGAGAATGATGGACTGACGGAATGATGGTAAACCATTCATCCAGACTGATGAAAATTAATTCCGTCATTCCATTGTGAATGATGAAATACTGATGGGAAACTGATCGTGTAACCCACTCATCATTCTGGCATCATTCTGGCGTCATTCTGGCGTCATTCAGAATGATGGACCAGACTGACGAAATACTGACCGTGTAACCTCCCTCTAAAAACCAATATATGTGACGGTGCCATGGATGTATAACCAATGGATGCATTGAAACACAAAAATTGGCCAAGGCAGTCGGTAATGTTCGTGCGTATTTCATACATGCCTTTCGTCGATGTTTCTGACTTTACGTTTGTCCCTTTCTATAATTTTTTGTCGTTGCATTTGAAAGGGATATAGTTGACGTTGGAAATAACTACGGAAAAAATAGGATGAACATTACCGACCTCCGAGGAGTATTTTCATGTTTCACCGTTTGTAAGGCAGTCTATACCTGGAAAGGTATAGACCGTACCTTTGCCAGCTTCCTAGTCGGCGCTTTGCCAGATTTCGTTCAAGTGTTTTGTTCCTAAGCTACCGTTTTTCAAAGATTTCCATACAAATCTTAAATTAATCGTAACATTGAAGGGAAGTGAGTGAGGGTTTGGCCAGGCCCTGTACCCGCACTTTCGATGTTTGCTATATCGCCACTGTTTCGGTCCGCACTTCATTGGAATAGAGTTGACATTGGAATGAAAATATTCACGCAATTGCGAAGTTCGAATGTGCGAGTAGAGGCCCGGGTGCCCAGAAGAGAGTAAATCCTGTAAACAGTTCAAAATTGTTGTATTTACAATACGCATTCTATGACGTCTGCCACTTGTCTGAGTGCAGCCTCCAAATGAAAAAATAAAAGCCCAGATACCTACTTATAATACTACCTATATTTTACACCATAAACAATTAAACCACAAAGATACCGCTTTCAATAACAAATATGAAGGCGTCAAGAGCAAAAGTACTCTTTGATCAAGAGGTGGTGCAGTGCAGTGCAGGCATAGATAAGCTTCTATTTAACAGAAAAGTGCAGGACATGCCACTCTGAACAAACCAATTTTTTTTTTACATTTATAGTATTGCAAACTGGAGAGGAATTAGCTCCGAATTGCATCATCAGATCTTCACCAAATCAAAATGGAATCATCTCGGGGGTAAATACTTCAGAACTAAAAAAGAATCACCTAAATCGGTTAAGAAATGCCGAAGTTATCGAGTAAATAAGTACAAACCAGGCAGTCACACTTACACGAATTAGTCCATGTCTTGAAAACTACTGAACCGATTTTGATGAAACTTGCACTGTACCCTAAGTTGGAATAAATGGAGAAATGCGTGGACAAACACCCTATGAAATTTTGTATACCTATTTGTTTAGAAGCCCTAATAGATTATCATATGTGAATATTTTGCAATTCCTATAATATTACATACATACGTATCGAATTGATAACCTCCTTTTTTTTTGAAGTTGGTTAAAAATGATCAGAAACTTGATACGAAGCAACAATTTCTTTAAAATCATACTGGAAGGGAAGATAGAGGGGAAGAGAGGCAGAGGAAGACTTAGACAGAGTTATCTAGCCCAAGTGAAGAAAAAGGTTGATGCCGTGTCGTATCAAGAACTCAAGAGACTGGCGGAAAAGAGATAGTATTGGCGAATACTGCACCGACAAGAGCGTAGCCCTTTAATAAGATGATGATGATGAGTATTGCAAAAGCTCAGCGACCGCGGATGTCCGGCTATGCGGTGTCTTTGTGGTTTACTTGTCTATGATTAACATTAGCCAACTTTTTGCCTGTCAAATATGCATAAGTTATTATTTATTTCTATTTAGTATACATTCGGAACATCTGCCTTTCTTGCTTTCTGAAGATGCAGTTTCAAATTTCAATCTACACTCAATGCTCTGAAAGTTCCAGGCATTCCCATATATTGGTCGTTAAATGTGCCAGATTGTCTGCAGGCCTCATCGGTGCGGGCTTTGGATATCTCCTTCCAATATTCTTTGAAGTCATCTTTACTCAAGGCGTCCAAACATTCCTCTGCAATTATACAAAAACATCAATTATTACAGGGTGTCAGCGTTGCAACAGCTGCATTACTTTATGGGGTGATTGTACCCTTAATACTGAACAACTTTCCCTAAGAAACCTATAGGAAATTGCTAAAGTGACTATGGGCTGGGGACAGTGCTCGTAGAACAGATGATGGCCAAAGATTCTAAAGAGTTCACGATTTGCGACCGCGTACCGAAAAGCACAGCGTAGGTAGGCCCCTCACATGGTGGACCAACGACCTGGTGAAGGCGGCGGGAACCCGTTGGATGAGGGCAGCGCAGGACTGGTCGTTTTGTAGCGATCCTTGGGGGGAGGCTAATGTCCGGCAGTGGAGGTTAACGGGCTAAGATGATGATGATGATAACTCTTCTTTCATAAAAATAATCTACTAAAAGTTTGTAAATACCGTGAAGTTCGTCCAAACTTTTCTGTTCTCCGCCGTAATCTTTTGGAAGAAGTTCTTTAGGTACCCATTCATATAGGGATTCCAAATTCTTTTGCACCATGATTCGTCCACCGACTTTAGCACTAAGCACTTGCTTGAACATACCGACAATGATATCAATCAGTTTAGATGCCGTCAAAAAGTGAATTCCCTTTATTCTTACTCCGTAACCGTCCTGTAAAATTCAAAATTCGAGTTTTTCCAAATATTCTCAAAACTTAATTTTAAATCTGTGCTGTTTCAAAAAAGATAAAATTCTTGTATAGATAGATAGTGGACACCACACTCTCTAAAATTCTTAAATCTACCTTTTGTATCGTTTTCACAGAATTTTCCGTGTCATTCATAACTAAACAAATTACCTACTTTTTTAAATTTCTTCTTCTTCGGGATCCTCTCCATTATTGGAGGTTAGCAGTCAGCTCTGCATATCCCTGTCTATCTTACTATTGAAGAGCTGTTTCGAAGAGAGATAGACAGGGAAATTTTTGAAATACAGCTATCCCATTGCTACCCATTGCCAGGGATGTATTTACAAATATTGCGCCCCTGGGCAAATATATTTGGCCGCCCCCCATAATTGAAGTTTGACGGCTGTGGGTCTGTAGCCAAGATTTGTGCCAGCAAAAGTTCTAAGGTTTTGAGATCCCTATTTAAGTATTGACTGACAAAAGCTGTCACAACAAGCTACATCCAAATTGTATTTTGTGAAAGTATAGTAGCAAGTTTTAAAATAATTATGGAGAGAGCGAAGCAAGCTGACGACGACTTGAGCTTGACGAACGACTTGGCTGTGCAAGAACTCGTATCAGTCTACGTATGCAGTGCAATAGCAGAAATAGAGACCAGAGCGAGCGAAGCGTGCTTGAAATTATTGCACAAAAGGATTTGGCCATTGGCATTTATTCACACTGATGTCTGGCTAATATTGTATTTTTTTGGGCAATAATATCCTCCCCATGTGCGTGGCCCTACGGGCCGCCCCCCTTGACCCGGCCGCCCTTAGCACTTGCCCATTTTGCCCATATGAGAATACGTCACTGTCCATTGCTCATCGTTTTCGAATGTAACTTACTAAAATTAGCAATAAATTCTAGTTATTCTACTGAGCAGGTTGTCCATCTAGTCCATCTACTTGTCTCGATAAGTAAGTAGGTACTTGAATTTTTTTTGTATTAAACTTACCATTAGCAAAGTGAACATTTGGCGGAGATCAATCAGGTTTAATACTTTTACATAGTCTAGCATGTTTATGTCGGTATAATCAACCACATAGATATAGCCGATAGCGTAGTCGTGGGCTCGTAAATATTCGCAGTACTGAAATAAAAAATGTATATTATAATAGGGGAAAATGACTTTAAATCATCAGAACAGCGCTATGTAACCTTAGTAAAAAAAATTAGATCCTCACTTCAAAAGATCAACCACACTAACATCATAATAGCCTTGCCAACATACATCTGTGGAGCAAACATATACAATTACAAGATAGAACTATTTAACAGTATATTGTGCACAGACAACGAAGCATATGGATATGCATACATTTTCGACACAAATAGGAATCTGGAATACTCAATGTTCTCCAATAAGACTGGAAAAATTAACAATCGTGGAATGAAAAATATCGTCGAACATCTGTATCAACTAATGAGTGAATTGTCTCACCTACCAACGACAACACACCCTATCGACAGCGTCGGCATCGAACCTGTAGCTTCAACGAAAACTGCACAACCTATCGACGCGAAAGAAGACGATTACTTGACTGCAGCGCCGGCGAGCGGCAGCATCAGCATCGAACCTGTAGTTTCGACGAAGGGAGGGCTGGCTGGGCTGGGGGGGGGGCTGTAGGTGGCGGAGGAATTGTGAAGGACGCCTGTCTCCTAACTCCTCATGCATAAGCAGTTGCTTCACGTGCTTTTCTCTGGAAGCGGATAGACGTTTTATAAGTTCACTTTTAAGCTTTTCGTATTTCCCCTTAGCTGGCGGGTTGACAATTATGTCTTTCACTTCCGCAGCATATTTATGCTCCAGAGTTGAGGTGACGTAATAATACTTCGTATCGTCGTCTTTGATTCCGGACAGGTTAAAATTCCCCTCTAGCTGGGCGAACCAGACAGCCGGTTCGTCGGGCCAAAACGGAGGTGGTCGGACTGCGACACGACAAACATCGGATGGTGTAAAAGTACTCGTGCTCGTCGAGGCGGTGGTGACGGGAGGTGCGTCGGACGCCATCTTTAGTTCTGTTTCTCGCTAATAATTATTATAGAAAATGTTTTTTAGCTCACGGTTCCAGCTTCCCAGGTTTCCCGCTCTTCTCAGATTGTTCAAGGAAGGTCACCAGTGTGGTGTAGGTATTAGCGGCAGTTGAAATAATAAACCAAGCACTATGATACACCAACAGTTTATTGTGGAAGGCACAATTTATAGTTTTATATAGCACACGTAAGCAGTAAAGTTCACAAGCACAGAAGGATTTAAGAGTAAGCGGAAGAATGAAGTTGAAGAGAAATATGAGATGAGAACAAGCAGAATCGTAAGCGTAGGTTGGTAGGTATACCAAGCGACATGCGAATAGTCCAGCGTCTACCGTCCGACTGGCGGGAGGCGGCAGCCGCGAGCGCATCCTTTGTTTGCTAGGTGAAAGGAAGACAGTTATGCTATGCGACATTGATGCGACCGCCTCACGACTTCGGCTATCAGGTAAGTATATTTATATTAATACAATATTTATTTACAATTATTATGAGGCGATGAATGAATTGTATGTATGTATGTATGTATGTATGTATGTTTGTCTGTCTGTAAATATTATTATATGAATAGATGTATGAATGTGAGTATGAATGTATCTGTATAGATGTATGAATGCACGAATGAATGTGGAGTAGGGTGCCCACAGACTGCACAACCTATCGACGCGAAAGAAGACGATTACTTGACTGCAGCGCCGGCGAGCGGCAGCGGCGGCAGCATCGGCATCGAACCTATAGTTTCAAAGAAGACTGCACAACCTATCGACGCGAAGGAAGATGGTTACTTGACTGCATCGCAGGCGAGCGGCAGCGGCGGCAACATCGGCATCGAACCTGTGACTTCAACAAAGACTGCACACCCTATCGACGCGAAAAAAGACGGTTACTTGACTGCATCGCAGGCGAGCGGCAGCGGCGGCAACATCGGCATCGAACCTGTGGCTGCAACGAAGACTGCACATCAGCATTCGCTAGAAAAAAATCTTTTTCGTGTTCAATAGATTATTCATATTGCATCAAAATATAAATAGCCTTTTAAATAAATCTGACATGTTTACAGTATGTTTAGATGAACTAGCTAGTAATCGTAAGTCAATACATGTTCTATGTTTCACAGAACACAATATGACAAAGAATGATTTAACACTAGTCAACGTTCCCAATTTCAAGCTAGCATCGTCATTTACTAGACATAATCGAAGAGGCGGTTCCTGCATTCTCGTCCGCAGAGATATATACAATTTAAATTATTGCAAGACATTACAAAATACAGCGTCCCAAATGTAATTGAAATATCCGCCATTCATCTACTTGACCATAAACTCACATTGATCTGCATTTATAGACCACCGAAAAACAGAAACATTGACGAATTATTTAACGTTTTTTTTTAAAAGTTAGACGACATTCTGTATAGTATAACACAGAATAATAAACACAAAATTATAATTTGCGGAGACTTTAACATTAATTTGTTAATTACAAATAAATACACAACACGTTTCCGAAACATGATATCGGCTTTCAATCTCAAATTTGCAATTAATGAACCAACCAGAATTAGTAGTGGTACATGCATAGACAACTTTATACATAACATACGTGGAAGTAAAGGCGAGGTTTTAGAACTCGCAATCTCAGATCATACAGCACAAATATTAGACTGTCCAACGAAAGCAACTTATGTCCACTCTAATTGGTACATAGAACGGTCTGACTACTCTGAAGAAAATATATCTAAATTCAAGGAATGCATAAATAGTTTGACATTTAGTGATGTATTTGAATCAGATGACGCTAACGAGGCTTTTGATTACTTTCACAATACTTTTAAATTATTATATGACCTTTGCTTTCCAAGAATAAAAGTTTAAATAAATACTAAATTAAGACCCCGTTGGATAACAAACGGAATCAGGATATGCAGCAAAAAGAAGCGGAAACTTTTGTGGCAACTCAGATTAAAACGAAACAGTCATACAAAAAAAGCTTTTAAAGTATATTCTAAGAAATATGACAAGATTATCAAACTAACGCAGCAAGCACAAAATAATAACTACATATATAACTCAACGAATAAAACAAAGGCGACATGGAAAATCATAAATTCTACCAAAACTAAGATACCATATGAAAATATAAATAGAATCAAAACCTCTCAAACTATTATTACGGAACCACAAGAAATTGCAAATTCTTTCAATGATTTTTTTATTGATCAGATTAGATATAAGGAAAATGAATTTGTTAATAATATTATTCACAAGGGGCATAATTCAATATATATGGAACCAACTACCCCAGAGGAAGTAGCTAAAATTATAAGCAACCTCAAAAACACGTATAGTACCGGGATTGATAATATTAGTATAAAGATATTAAAAAGTGTGACGCAAACAGTAATATGTCATGTACTTTGTCATATAATAAATCTTTGTATCGAACAGGGTATTTACCCAGACAAACTAAAAACTTCAATTATCAAACCCTTATACAAGAAAGACGACAGAGAAAATATGACAAACTACAGACCTATTGCTCTAATACCTGTTATTTCTAAAGTGTTTGAGAAAATAATATACACCAGATTAAATTGCTATTTTGAGAAAAATCACATTCTATGTGATCAGCAGAAAGGTTTTAGGGAAAATAGAACAATAAGTATGGCAATATACGATCTTCTGCATACTATTTATACCAGGATCGAAAATAAATTGCCAGTAATAGCCCTATATATGGACATGACCAAGGCCTTTGACTACGTAAACCACAAAATATTATTAAGAAAACTAGAATCATACGGCATTAGAGGTAAAAGGTTCCGGATAAACCTCCGATGGTTTTTGGAAGTTCAATTGTCAAATCGTTTGTAATTTTTCATACAATAAATAAATAAAAAAAAAAAAAAAAAAAGGTAATATCTTAAAACTAATTGAATCATATTTAAGCAATAGAATACAGATGACGCAAATAAATCACATCAATGAAATAGGAAGAGAAATAGTTTATTTATCCCGACCTAGAATGGTTAAAAATGGAGTGCCACAAGGAAGCGTATTGGGACCATTATTATTTTTGATCTACATTAATGATTTTCCGAACTCGATAAAACACCCAATGGTTCTATTCGCGGATGACAGTACAGCCATTATAAAGGAAGACAATCTTACAAATCTTGAAAGTGAAATAAATAATACGCTTAGATTATTGATTCAATGGCTACAATCAAATAATCTACAAATCAATCTAAGCAAAACAAAAATAATGCACTTCAAACTAAGAGGCAGTGAAGTGCTACACTTTGACATTAATTATGAAGGACAAAATGTAGCAGAGACGCAGAACATTAAATTCCTAGGTTTAGAAATTGACAGAAATTTAAGATGGACATCGCATATAGAAACTGTCTGCAATAAACTTTCACAGTTCTCTTACGCCCTGTATAGGTTAAATAAAATTGTAAGTCCGGCAGCAACTCTTGCAGCATATCATGGTTATGTCTCATCTACACTGAGATACGGAATTATTTTTTGGGGTAACGCAACCGAAAGAAACAGGGTCTTTAGAGCACAAAAACGATGTGTCAGGTCAATGTGTAAACTACGGCGAACAACTAGTTGCAAACCACATTTTGTAAGGTTAAATCTTCTTACAGTACCATCCCTCTACATCTACGAAATAGCAATTTTCGTTAAAAAAAACCCGAAGTTATTTTTATCGGCTTTGTGTTCCACGGGCCAATACGAGCGCATTCCAAAAAAGCGTCTTTATAATGGCGCCAAAGTTGTACAATAAAATTCCCTACTCAATTCGAGCTTCAGTCTCATTGAATTCCTATAAGCACAAGTTGCACGAACTATTAGTTAGGAAATGCTATTATACCGTAGACGAATTCTTAAATGACACACAACTGTAATTGTAATTGTAGCTCTTGACATATACCTACTCTACTTTGTTGACATTGCTAAATTTTTTCTTTTTGTTTTACTGAATGTTGTTTGTTGTTGTTGACTAAGTGTGGAAAAAAAAAAAAAAATGTATGTGATAAAAAAATTGACATTAACTATTATTTCTTAACAGTCTATTTGTGTATGTTGCTTGAATGTTATTGAATTTTATATTGAATCCTATTGTGTACCTAATAATAGCATGTCTATGGATAATATTTATCAATTATAAAATATATTTTGTTGAAATTTAATTAAGATTTGACACAATTATGTAATCATTATCCTTTTTCCTAATTTTTTGTTTTTTTGTTAATGTTAGTTTTATGTAAGATGCATAATTTGTATGCCTAGCGGCAGAATGCAGCGTACTGTTTATTCTCCCACTGTTATACCATCTACTAATGTAAACCTGTATTCACAAATTAATAAATGAAATGAAAATAGATTGCATACAAACGGAAAAAAATGTGGTCTAGTATTATGTTATGTTGACAAATAGCATAATACTACCAAACATTTTTGTCAGTATTTGTTTTTGTCGACTGTAAAAAACTAAAAAAAAATGTTTAGTGCTTGTCAGTAGATTCTAGTTGAATCTTCTAGAATTATATTTGATAACCTCCAAAACAGGCAATTTTTGTACTACCTGATACTTCTTAATGTTATGCACGACTTCTTAAAAATATGGTACTAGTCATTCACTTCGAGTTGGCCGCTACCTCCCTTCCCGCTTCCCCGCACCGCACCCCTAAGAGACCCTAATAAACGCAATTTTATAACCTTTAGCAACGCAACCACGTACGGCACATCCGTCCCGGTCACTAATATCGCTTTTAATTTTAAATTTTTATTTGCCTTTTATATTATTTTTTGTCAACGGGACCAATTAATGTGCCTGTGAGGAAATTTTGTAACGGTCATCGACGGCCAACTGGTCGTGAACGGGTAGTATGTAGTTTGCATAAATAAACATATTACTAAAACTTTCTATTTCAACGATATATTTTGTCGTACAAACGAAATCTCTTCTCTTGAATTTCGTGATCGATATTTTTATTCCAAGATGTGAAGACATGGCGAGAAAAAAATAACATTAACAAATCAAACAAGAGATTGAAAAACTTGAGCTTAGTTATAGGCTTCAACCCTTTTTCCCAAACTCTAGCCAAGAAGCCCAGCCCAGCTCTAGCTCTAGCCACTACTCTGGCCTCTCCATTCAGGAATTAGAGATACAAAATGTAAACAACGGTAATACCAGTGTAGAAAATACCATCTCGAGACGGAAGAAAACTTATCTCTGGAATATACAACAGTAAATTATCAATTCTTCTCGCAAAGGATTGCGACAGATGATATGTTAATTTTGTATGGAAAATAATTATAAAATACGCAAGTCATCATATGTTTGAGAACAAAAGAAAGCGTGACTGTAAATATTTTATTTCGTGGTCGGCAACACTCAGATGTATTTGACCTTTGGTTCGTTTTAATAAAGTTCTTAAAGAAAAATTATGTTTATTGTACACAGTAACGTAAACGCGTCTCTTGATTAGTTAATATCGTCATCGGTCCGTACGCCACGTGCGGACGCTACGCATAGCACAAAAAAGTCAAGAAATTAATGGGCTTCATAACGTAGTTTAAAAATTTCATTCAATTTCTTATAAGTATTGTTCTTATTTATCGATAGACAACAAATTTGTAAAATCATCGCAATCTAGTAAGTGCCGTGACTACATAATGATTTAATTAAAAAATGTACTAAAGGTTTCTAACCACGAAACGTCACTTTGATAGTGACGTTTCTTTGTTTACATTTTGTCTCTCTAATTCCTGAATGGAGATTACTACATAACCTAGGGCCGCCGTTAGTGCCCTCCAAAAAAGCCTCGCGTAAATAAAAAAAAGGTACTTACTATTATAAACAGCTTGTAATATTCAAGTAAACTTTTCGAGCTATCTGGTACGTCACATATTTTTATCATGTACACTCTATAGTAATCTTTCGTCAGTTTTGGCAACACAAATAGGTTACTGGAAGAAATAACAGTTAAAATTTTAAAGCATTAAGAAAAAAAAGTTAATAATAAATTATTAACTTTTTTTAAGACGATTACGCACTGCATCCGATCCAAATCCGAAAAACAAGGATCATAAAAAAAAAATATGGATTTTAATATTTATGTACATAAATAAATAAGTCCATATATTGATTGATGTGATCCCTTACTTACAAGGCTTCATAAAAAGGTTGAAAGTCACTCAAAGGGCTATGCTCGGAGTTTCCTTGCGAGATTGAATCAGAAATGAAGAGAATCGCAGAAGAGCTGACATAGCTCAAAGAATTGCTAAGCTAAAGTGGCAATGGGCGAGGCACAAAATATAGGGTTATTTAGAATTAGTTGGCAAAACTGAACCAGGGCACTTGTTTATGATAACAGATAGCATAATAAATGTTTATAATTGGTATTAAAGAATAACAAAATTATTATTATCATGCGTAGGTACGCGCCGCAGTGCGTACAGTATGCGTGGCGCGGGCGGACATTGACCTCAAAATCATATGATCAAGCGGGGGGTCATTATCACGTAATTTTACTAAGTAACAGATACCAAATGCGTTTCCTAAGTTCTGCCAACTAATTAAATGTAACCTTATTATATCGTAGAACCGATGGCCGATGGGGCTGAAGAATTCTCGAGTGCCCACCGCGTTCCGGAAAGCGCACCGTGGGTAGGTCCTTAACAAAGTGGACCGACGACCTGGTGAAAGGCGGTAGAAACCCGTTGGATGAAGGCAGCGTAGAACGGGTCGTTCTGGCGATTCTTAGGGGAGGCCTAAGTCCAGCAGCTAATATGATGATGATGTGATAATAAATACATGTCTTGACGGTCCGTTGTTTCTCGGATTCGAATCGGACGCACTGCGTAACAAAGCGCTCTAAGTAACTCAATAATTCCTTAATAGGTTACGGTTAGGTTAGGTTAGGTCCTTTCTTTTCCTTTACATTACCATTATTATTAGTGTTAAATAAATAAATTACTTCTTTAGGGTTTCGCATCACTCACATCATTTTATGAAACGTGTTGTTTTGAAAGTCTTCTCGGATGTTGAAATCAGTGAAAAAATGTGGCATCAAAGTTCTCAATGTGCAGGATTTGTCGATACGTACTTTAGCTCTCTCCACAGAGCCTTTCGAAAGAATTATTGCCCTCTCCAAGTAGTCTCGAGCTGAAAAAAAATAGATATTGTTCAAGAAGATTGTGAAGCCTAGCAATCACTGCTGGGCAAAGGCCTCACCTTTAATTCCCCAACCATCCCTATACTGGGCATGCTCTGGCCACTTGTCATCGAAAGCATCCAGATCGTCCGTCATACCTTTTAGGTCACCTTGGACGCCGATTACCGTTTTCTGGGATCCAGGGCGTGACAATTCTTACCCACTTTTCCTGGTGCATTCGTTTTTCCCTAACATTTATTGTATAGGCTATTTGTATTTTAGAGAAAGCAGTGTATACTACTGAATATTACTAACACTAGGAGAACTAAAGGTTTGTCTAAAGATATATAATAATATACTGCACTCCATTGCCCTCTGACAAACCTTTAGCTTGAACTTTTGAGACTCAGTGAGAGATCTGGGCACCGTAGGTTAGGATAGGCAGGATACACAATGTCGATGAGACTTCATTTGAGGGATAGCGGAATAATTTGTTAAAACTGAATTTTAGTCCATTAGCAAGAAAAAGTTTAGGTACAGAATTCTGCGTGTATGCACTTACAAAAGTCCTTCTTTAAAAAATGATTCTGCTGTTTCACCCATGCATCCAATATATCTATTGCTTGATCCATTGCTCCTGGTTTGTGTAGATCATAAATCTTCCGAACTTCTTCAAGTGTGTTTGGAAGGAATTGTATTATACCATCTTTTGGTAAACTCTCCATTTTGCCAATTTATAGATACTGTTGGGGACGCAGCTCGCTGCGAGAGGTGGAGTAAAAGGATTTGCTTTTATCACCCGCCCTAGCTATAGCTGTAAACATTTCAATTCCTCCATTAATATACTCACACTGGCTTTGGCCAGGACTCGCTGCCTACACGATAAGAAGACTGGCTATTTGGGACGAGGGCCCAGAAGAATTGAATCATGTCATATCCAAGGCGATAATGGAATAGCTAAGGGGCTAGTGGGTGATAAGTAGAGATTGGATAATCGGATGCATATTTACCTAAACTTGGGGTGTTTGCTATTATGGAGTGCACTTTTGTATAGAAAAATGTTTAATTTAATAATTTTAAGAAGTCGCTTCCATAATTTTATAGCCAACAATGAAGTTTAGTTTAGGTTAATATGCATCGGAATATCCGATCTCTAGTGATAAGAGATTACTAAAAAAGTATCAAAAGTGCCACGTGCCCAGAGTGGATGTTTTCAGATCCAGTGATTTTCATACCATTGGATGGGATTCAGATATAATTATATCAGATAGATATGAACACCGCGATAAAAATGGTCCAAATCTTGGTTTTGGTTTACTCGTCCGATTTAGTGAAAGTCCGCAATTTGTTGGACAATTGATTTTAAATGGCATTACGCGTCAAGCCCCATATATGTATAATGATAATTATGAAAATCATTGGCGTTGGACATCAAGTTTTTTTTAATTTTTTAAGGTATGAAAGTCTGAAAACCTGAAACCCTGTGCACGGGGCTCCTACCAACTTCTGAGATACTTTTTCGGTACTAAAATTATCTCATCAACTCCTAACTTTTCAGCATAGCATAGCATAGCATAGCATAGCATATGCTCACGACTATATTCCCCGAGGGGTAGTCAGAGATATTCTGAAACCTCAGAACATCCACGTTTCACTAGTAGTACCGATACTCTGTCCAGCTTTTCAGCTATAACAAAAAATTTATTAATTACTAAAGTAGGTACCTATATTATTTGAGAATTTCATTCTTAAAAATAATATCGTTTAAATGTAAACCTTCGCGTTCACTGCATTCATTTAGTTTAGTCGAACGGTGTTCCAATGAAATGAATAATTGAAAGATTCTGATCCTCACGAACAGACTGGTTTACACTCTCTACGTTTTTTGCCGTTCTTGATGACCTTAGCCGCCCAGATTTTGGTTTTTCTAGTTTGGTTTTCGAATGGGAGGGATGTTTGGCGCAACATTTAAATGTCCAAAACCTCGAATATTGGAAAACCGTATTGAAAAATGAATGCCGTGAACGCGAAAGTTTACATTTAGACAATATTATTTTTAAGAAATAAATTCAATTCAAAACATTTGTATCGAAAAACAAGTTCCATACAATTTTGCTTAGTAATTACATAATGTCATCTTATACCCTATGTTAGTAAATTGCATTAAATTATGATTAAAATTAAATGTCAAGATTTAGTCCGAGATCCGACCGTAAAATTATGCACCTATTTCTTAGGCGAACGAAATGTGATTCTAGTGTATGTTTACACAGGAGTTAATTCAACGCTGCCAAGTAGCCTAGAAAAATATTGCCGCAAAAGAAGTTCAAAGAAGTCATTTTTGAAACTGGCAACCCTATCTATGGTTACGGCAGACTGAGAGGTGGCAACCCTAATTTTTCCAGTACTTTATACCAGTCTCCTTCCGATGGCACCTCATTTACTTCCCAAACAGATAGGTGGAAAAAGTTATACCAAAAATTTTAATGGAAACGGTACTTGCGGCAAGATTTTTCTAGGCAACTTGGCGGCGTTGAATTAACCCCTGTGTAGACATACGCAAGAATCACTTTTCGTTCGCCTATGAAATACATAATTTTACGGTCGGATCTCGGTCTAATTTCAATGGATAATAATAATAAAATAACAATTCAAAAGAGATAGTGCTAACAATAATTTAGAATTTAGAATTTAAAACAAATTAATTGGTCTACATATTAGGTATATCTAATCTAGTCATAAGTGCGGACCAATGACTGGCGATGGGACACTCGATCTTGCCTCCTATCACCTTCAGAATGCTGTTGGAACTGCCATGGACTCTACTCATCAAATATGCAACTTTCCCAAAACCTGTACTTTAAAAATTTATAAAAAAAAATTATTGACATCTTATTTCTTATTTTATCGACTCACAAAATGTAAACTTTCTTTTGAGAAACCTTGTATTTTTAAGGATTTGAGATGGAAAAATTTTAAGGCTGCACCGAGCCAATTGTGATGCCCGTATCCTAATCCTAATCGTATTTTTTATTTTATATTTCCAAAAAAAAAGAATGTCACATTGTAGTCACTGCTGATTTTCAATTTATCGGGTCACTGCGGATTTGTTTTTATAATGTTTGTAGTTATTATCTTTAAAACCGCCAAAAGTGGCAAATTTTGGCGGTTTTAACGATAATAGCTACAAGTATAAAACATAATAATCCGTAATGTTTCGATAAATTGAAAGCCAATCAGGACTACAATGTGACATTCTTGTTTTTTTGGAAATGTTTTTTAATTGTTTAGAAATATAAACAACGAGCTTTTACCCGCGACTTCGTCCGCATAAATTATATACCAGATTTTAAGTCAGATCATAAGCTATCAAACAATAAAAGTTTCATCAAAATCGGTTCAGCAGTTTTTGCGTGATACTCGAACAAAAAACACCCAAACAAACAAACAAACAAACAAATAAACAAACAAACAAACAAACGAACAAACAAACAAACAGACAGACAAAAAATCCAAAAATTGGTGATTTGGAATCAGGGACATCTAAAAATCATATCATAATCTTTTTTTTGTAAATATCTTCAATGTACAGACACACTTCTGTTACAGTTTTATAATAGTTTAGATACGATTGGGGGCAGCACAATAGGCTCGATAGGCTCTTAGGGATGTATTCAGATAATGAACGTAAATAACTTTGGTTTTGGAGAAAAATGTTTGGACTGTCCATATAAAAGTGCGGATCAGACGGCCGATTTTCTATCGAGGACACTCTTAATATTTTTCTGGTAATTAAAAAATAGGGGTGTACATACTCCTCTTTTGGCGTTGGGGGTTAAAACACAATAACACAAACTTACTTTGAATTACTTTTTGACCACTACGCTTTAGCTCTAGCTCTATAAAAGCTCAAACTTATACTAAAATATTTTCTATGATCAAATGAACTGTTAGAAACTCGTTTGGCTATGAAGCTCCGATAACCAATATGGCAAATCAAGGTCATATAACCCGTATTTATCTAGACTCAAGCAATTAAGCATCATATTCTAATTGACTATACAGGGTGTGAGTGTAGACAGTTCCATTACTTTAAATAGTGATTTTACATCATAATACTGACCACCTTTCCCCTATAAGGGATATTCATTCGCTAAATAAAAATTTCAACTTTTTATTCAAATTTTCGATCAGCTGATTGCATTAAGTATGGTGAGTCAAAATATTTTGTGCTTGCCATACTTAATGGTTTCTGGGATTTCTATAGGTTCCTTGGGGGGAAAGTAATAGTAATACAAGTAATATTTATTTGCCGATCAAATTGTTTCTGGGTTTTCTATAGGTTCCTTGGGGGGAAAGTAATAGTAATACAAGTAATATTTACTCAATACTCAATACTCAATGCTTTATTGCGTTTCACAATGGTATATACAATAGGTGGTGTAATCTTATAAAAGTACAACATTGTGAACCCTGTTAGGAGGGCACAGCAATTTTAAAAGAGAGGAGGACTTGAATAGAAGTTATCAAGATATTTATATTCTTTATTTTAAATAATAGTATTGTATTAATATGGTATCTACTAGTAAGTTATTGTATTTACTTATAAAATTATCATATTTATTTATTTCTATATGAAATTAACATAATGTAAGTATTACAACAAATTAACATATTGCAACTTATAATATATAATTTTTTATTGTTTTATCATTTTGGTATTCATCTAAAGTATAGTAGCATTTTTGTATTAATAATTGTTTTAAGTGGTAGTTAAATGTTTTGTCATTTGTTATATTTTTTAAGATATCCGGCAACTTATTATAAATCTTTATAGACATTACAAACGGACTATCTGAGTGCATTTTAAGTCGGGAGATAGGGAGCATTAGTCTATTTTGTTTTCTTAGTGAATAGTTTGTGGGCACGTCTGATCGTTTTGTGTAGAATTCGGTGTATTTCCTTACAAATTTGCAACTTTCCATAATGTAGATGCATGGCAAGGTTAGTATTTTATGAGCTTGAAAGTGGGGTTTACAGGTTTCAATTTGTTTTATGTTTACTATAATTCTTAACAGTTTCTTTTGGATGGTAAAAAGAGAAGGAGCATCAGGACTATTCCCCCATAGAATAACACCATAGCTGAGCCATGCATAAGCATACGCATAATATGTTACTAGCGCTGTTTCTATGTTAGTGGTTTTCTTAACCTCACGAAGGGCATATGAAAATCTAGACAGTTTTAACCTAACTTTTTGAGTATGTGACTTCCAATTTATGTGGGTGTCTATATCTAAACCTAGCAAAGTAAAACTGTTTACAACTTCTAATTTTATGTTATTATATGAGAAAATTATATTTAATGGCGATTTTTGATGAGGATGGAATGTCATTAGCTTAGTTTTTGCAAAGTTTATCTCCAGATTATGATCTTTCATCCAGTCAGATGTTGTGTTAAGAATGTGATGTAGTTTTTCATTAAGGTTTACATTATTTTGGCAGGAGGTAAGAATAGAGACATCGTCGGCAAATAAAACGCAGGTTTCATTCAAGATTTTAGGATTAGATTTTATATTGATAGATTTTATCTGCCAATCAAAGTGTTTCTGGGTTTTCTATAGGTTCCTTGGGGGGAAAGTAATACGTAAGTAATATTTATCTGCCGATCAAAGTGTTTCTGGGTTTTCTATAGGTTCCTTGAGGGGAAAGTAATAGTAACACAAGTAACATTTTTTTGCCGATCAAAGTGTTTCTGGGTTTTCTATAGGTTCCTTGGGGGGAAATAGTAACACAAGTAATATTTATTTGTCGATCAAAGTGTTTCTGGGTTTTCTATAGGTTCCTTGGGGGGAAAGTAATAGTAATACAAGTAATATTTATTTGAAGATCAAAGTTACGTTACATCTTATCTTACTTCTTACAAATATTACCTATAAAATATCAAAGTCTGGATGTTTAGATGTTTTGTGTTTTGATGTTAGCAACGCATAAACGACGACAAGATTTTAATGAAATATGGCAACATACTTATAGAATATGTTCTGGTTGAACACATAGAATACTTTTTTAAAGTCAACGTAGACTAAGTCGCGGGCAACAGCTAGTACTATTATCAGTATAAGTATTGACCACTGCACTAGGAAACGCCTGTATCGCGGGGGTCAAATAAAATAGTGGTTCCTAAATTAATTTTATTAATTTAAATTAATAAATCCATAAAATTAATTTAATTAAGATTAACACGTTCCGTGTCACAGAAAGAAAAATTTGCTACAATTTTGGATGTTATTCGCATCGTCGAACATTTTGAATGCATGTTAAAAATATACAAGTAACTATACGGGGTGAAACTTAACGTCCCCCTTCTCCCTTCAAAGGTGCAGACAATGAAACCAAATAACTTTCCCTAAGAAACATGGGTCGAAAAACGGACAAATTGTTTGCAAAGAAAATAGATCGGCTGATCCGCACTTTTTATGTACTTATTTGTATGTGTTTTATGTATTTTCAATATTTTTGTTCCTTAGGGAAAGTTGTTTGGTATTATTATCTGAATGCATCCTTGAGGGGGGGGTCCCTCTTAACGTTTCACCCAGTATAACTACAAAGATCTAAACTAAAACTAAACAATTATAATATAAACTAAAAGCACAACGTGGCTGTAACTTGTTAATAATCAATTATAATTATTTGATAATTTCAATAAAGTGTTTAAAATAATTAATTAATTACTCGAACTGATGAAAAAATTAATCTAATTCGACGACAAAATAAAAAAAATTTTGACATTTGCCAACTGAAAAGAAACGTAGCAAACTATTTGAACCACATACTCTACCCATCAAACTGAGCAACTTGAGCAAACCTGTCAGACCAAAAAAATCTACTGTTCCATACGTTTGAGTCGAGTAGGCATTGCAGTAAAGTATGGAACAGCAGATTTTTTTTTGCGCTGACAGTTTTGCTTTCATAGTAATAGTTGTTCAGTTTGATAGGTAAAGTATGTGGTTTAAAGGTTATTGATACTTTTCCTTACACCCTGTGTATAGTAACTTGTTCATGCGCACAGAATATTATTTAAAAGTTACTACAACGTACATCATAAGTACAATCACCCTTTAAGAGCCTATGTCGAAAAATAATTTTAGCGAAACGGGCGTGTGATAGCTTATATTACTGCCAGATGCGAGAGAAAGAGTTGGGGCGGCGCGCGCGCCTGGATCGAATCAAGCGGAAAAAACAAACTTTATTTAATTGTGATTGTACTATTTATGTAAGTTCAATTCTGCTCTAATCAAAACTTAGATAATAGCAATCTCTTTTTTTTAAATCAAGTTTCATGTTTCTATTATTCACCGTTTAGCAGTTACAAGCGTTTATAGACAAAAACGGAGGCTACTTTGGCTCGTTTTTCTATCGAGAAAATTTGTCTTAATCGTGTTTTGGTTCTAATCAAAATTTCAATTATATGTTCAATTTACACATATCCGCAAATCATACTCCTACTATTAGTACTTCATGATATATGGAGCTTTGAAGAATCCTATTTTTTTACATAGCCCCTTAAATGAATGCAACTGTCTAACTTACAGCGCACCCTATATAGGCTGTTATTAGATGACTTTACTGCGGGATTAGCAATAACCACGGTATATTGTAGTAAATACTTTAGTAACTAACCGTTCATCATTTTGACAGGTGAATCCATTGTTTTTAAAACAAAACAATCGCCCGTCGAAGGGCAATCAAAGCTTTGCGTGTTAAATTGTACCGTTAGCATAAAAAATGTACATTAAAGATAATAAAAAACACAAAAAACAAAACACAACACAAAATACAAACAAAAAAAAATTGTTTGTTTAAAGCTACGAATAAATAAACAAGGTTTAAAGTTATTTATAATTTTATAATTATAATAAAGTAACGTGTCTGTTAATAATCAATTATAATTATTTAGGCAATAAATACCTATTTTTTTATGTTTTAAATATAAATTATTAAAATTTGAAATTTCAATAAGTTTTAAATCATTAATTAATTACACGAATTGATGAAAAAATGCTTCAAATCGATTACAAAATAATAAAAAATGTGGACATTTGCAAATTGAAAAGGTAACCAACTAACCCTAATCTATCTACCTTTGTCAGTCACTATTTGTTTTGTATTGTTCAGTTGTTTTGTTTTTATTATTTAGTTCGGTAGGTTCATTTATTGTTCGGTAGTCATGCCACCCACGACAAAGCAAAACGAGCAAGCAGCACGAGAAAACCGTCATACGCGCTCGCTTTTGCATACACAAAGTTGCACAGAGGCACGTCTCGATTTTTGTCTTTTTCGCGGGGTTGGCATGCTAGACCCCTGATGAAATAAACAAGTTATCTATCTATCTATATCTACAGGGTGACATTGATATCATTAGCGTCCTTTTAAACTAAGAGTCTTAACCATCAAACAGAACAACTTTTACTATGGGAGCAAAGCCATCGGAGCAACAATAAAATCTGCTGCTCCATACTAAACTGCAATGCCTACTCGACTCAAATGTATGCAACAGCTGATTTTATTTTTGGTCCGATTGGTTTGCTCCCATAGTAAAAGTTGTTTAGTTTGATGGGTAGATTTTTTATTTAAAAGTATGCTAATGATATCAATTTCAGCCTGTATAATCAACGCAACTGAAAAAAAGTAATCAGGTTTATTTGAAATGGTCCCTACCTAAAAAAAATATTTTGTTGCCGACTGTATCTCTATCTTTAGAATGATGAAATAATAAATTTACAACTATGTAACTAGGAACTCATCTTGATAACATAAAAATAGCTTTACGAGAATAATATAAAATAATTATATTTTTCTCATCATGGTTAGATCATTCGTTTATTGCATGCCACTTGCATGCTACATTTTAGGTACCTACACAGAGATAAACCTAGGGCTATGTGTATCAATCTAAACTATTATAAAACTGTAACAGAAATGTGTCTGTACATTGAAGATATTTACAAAAAAAAGATTACGATATTTTTACGAGGTTTTTAGGCTTCCCTGATTCCAAATCACTAATTTTTGAACTTTTTGTCTGTCTATTTGTTTATTTGTGTGTTTGTTTGTTCGAGCATCACACAAAACCTACTGAACCGATTTTGATGAAACTTTTTTGTTTGATAGCTTATGATCTGACTTAAAATCTGGTATATAATTTATGCGGACGAAGTCGTGGGTAAAAAATTATTATTTTAGTAGAGATTCCATAACCTGTTTTGTATGGAACCTTAATACCTGCCACAAACATACGGAATTTCGATCTGGAATTCCAAATCAGGATTGCTTATAAGTTTGAGTAAATTAAGCCTATAAATTTTTATTAGAAAAAATTAAAACCGCCTTCTAAAAAAGTAAAAAAATAATATTGCAGCTGATGACTTTTTCGTTCGCATCTACAGGGTGAAATTGATATCATTAGCATCCTTTTAAACTAAGAGTCTACCCATCAAACTGAACAACTTTTACTATGGAAGCAAACAGATCGGACCAACTAAAAATCTGCTGTTCCATACTAAACTGCAATGCCTCCTAGACTCAAATGTATGCAACAACTGATTTTTTAGTTGCTCCGATCGGTTTGCTCCCATAGTAAAAGTTGTTCAGTTTGATGGGTTGACTCTTAGTTTAAAAAGGATGCTAATGATATCAATTTCACCCTGTATAGGAACATTAATTTGTTTCATCGAAGTTGGTGTCAAGCCGGTACGATTCGCGACAGCACTGCATTAGTTTTTTGGCTTGGCTTGGCTTGACACCGACTCCAATAAAACAAATTAATATTCTTATAGATGATAACGAAAAAGTCATCGGCTGCAATATTATTTCTTACTTTTTTACTTTATTTGAAGGCGGTTTTTCATTTTTTCTTAAAATATTGTTTATTTCACAATTTTCAGTGGTGAAATACATAAGTTCGACTGAGATATATCAGTTAAACACACAAAGAGTACATCGATACAAAGCAAATGTTTCAATCGCCGATGATTTGCTGTCAGCTTTTTAGGAGTTCTGTTGTGTCGCTCCGAAGCACGTCATCAGATCTTCACCAAATTAAAATGGAACCATCTCGGGGCAAATCCTTCAGAACTAAAAAAGAATCACCCAAATCGGTCAAGAAATACCGAAGTTATAGCGTTACACAATTACAAACCAGGGCCCTATTCAACAAAAGTTACAACTGTAATTTACAATGACAATTACATTTCAAGTACATTGCTGATAATGTTAGCGACACATTACGTACTACAAATGTTTTGCGTCAATATTAACCAGCAATGTACACTGAATTGTAATTGTAAATTACAATTGTAACGTTTGTTGAATATGGGCCAGGCCCTTACACTTACATGTATTAGTTCATATCTTGAAAACTGCTGAACCGATTTTGATGAAACTTACACTGTTCCCTAAGTTGAAGTAAGTGTAAGCTATTAAAAAAAGAATGGTTACAATCCGATTAATAGTTTCGGAGAAATGCGTGGACAAACATATATACATACATGCATACATTAAAAATGTTGTATATTTGTTTGGAAGCTCTAATAGATTATCATAATGTGAATATTTTGAAATTCCAATAATATTAAATACATACGTATCGAATTGATAATCTCCTTTTTTTATGTCGGTTAAAAATGAAATTCCATAAGCTGTTTTGTATTTTAGACTTAAGTCCACCACATACATAAGGAATTTCGAATCAGGATTACCTTGTAGCACACACACAGCACATGCTCACGACCATTTTTCCCCGAGGGGGTAGTCAGAGATATTCTGAAACCTCAGAACATCCACGTTTCACTAGCAGTACCGAAACTCTGTCCAGTGTGACGGGGAGTGAGCCCGTCGCCACTTGTAATGGACAGTGGGTACAATACATGCCTCGAAATTGAAGCATGCAGCTTTCCTCACGATGTTTTCCTTCACCGAAAAGCCAGTGGTGTTACAAATAGTACATAAATTCCGAAAAATTCATTGGTACGAGTCGGCCTGGACGGGGATCGAACCATCGTCTCCTGCGCGACAGGCAAGGTTACTCGCCAATGGACCACCACGGCTTTTTTTATTAACTTGTAAGTAGGAGTAAATGTAAGCCAATAAAAAAAGAATGGTCAATTATATTCCTAATCAGGATTTTGATTTTGTATAGGATTCCTGCCTACGTAATTCCGAACGGAATTGTGGAGGGGGAACATCCATACGAAAAAAAACAACTGGAGTGAAATAGAATGAATGAATTAATGCAATATACTTTTATTTACCAAACACAAAGAATAAACAATCTTACAAACAACAATTTTTTTTATTTATTCAACAATTAAATATGATAATAAGGAGATCTTATCGACCGGGGGTATCCGGCTATACGGTATTTTTGTTGCTTAATTGTCTGTGATTAGTGTGTAGTTGGCAAATTTTTGCCGGCCAAATATATACATTATTATTTATTTCTATTTAGTAAACATTCGGAACATCTCCTTTTCTTGCTTTCTGAAGATGCAGTTTTAAATTTCAATCTACACTCAATGCTCTGAAAGTTCCAGGCATTCCCATATATTGGTCGTTAAATGTGTCGGATTGTCTGTAGGCTTCATTGGTGCGGGCTTTGGATATCTCCTTCCAATATTCTTTGAAGTCATCTTTACTCAAGGCGACTAAACATTCCTCTGCAATAATATGTATTATAAAACTTCATTAAAATTATACACCACTAGTTTTTTTAATTATAGCTTTAAGGGTGTGTTCAGAAAATGAAACTAAACAACTTTCCCTAAGGAACTTGGGTCGAAAAAAGATAAAATTGTTTTGAACTTTCATACAAAAGTGCGGATCAGCCGATCGATATTACCATGGAAGGCTTAGACAATTTAATAGGGACGAGTTACGCGTGTCATTCTAGTAAGAAAAATTTCTGCCACTTTTTGCGGGGGCGAGGTAACATGAAATCATTGGTTCCATTCCTCATAAGTTTAGATTCTAATTTCGTGTGAACCCCGTTCTAAGTTCAAAATTATTGTTTCGCTATTATAGGCTGTCTCGTTTAGTGATAAGGTATAAAATTGGGTGTAAATGCGTAAGATTAATTGATCTAATACCGTGGCAGAGGGGAAATGCTACCGCAAGGCGAGTCCCTATTAAATTGTCTAAGATGGAAGGTAAATTTTTTTTTTTTATTGCTGTCGGTGTCAAGCCTATCCAAAAAATTACTGCAAGCTCAGTCTCGAATCGTACAGGCTTGATAGCGACTTCGATAAAACAAATTAATATTCTTATAGAATGCTGACGTAAAATATCGGCTGCAATATTATTTTTTAATTTTTGAGTTTTTTCGACGCATGTTCCTTAATGAAAGTTGATTGGTATCATTGTCTGAATAAACCCTTAAAATTATGGTAGTAATTAATAATAAAACCAGTCAAGTGCGAGTCTGGCTACTCGCGCACAGAGGGTTCCGTACCACACCACCACAGAACACAACATTATTAACTTAGAAAAAAAACATTTTTTGTCCTTTAGCGCGAGACCGACTCACACTTGGCCGGTTTTTAGTATTTGTTATTATTTTGTAGAGTTTGCTCTATAATCATACTAGGTTTGACGCTTGTATGTATTAACGTTTTTACTATAGAGCGTGAAGAAAAAACGTTGATAAAAACTAGTTTCTTGTTGAAAACCCCCCTTAATTTTTAACTTTCTGCCATTTTTATTATTTGTTAACAAATTCGCCGCAATAACGCATAATCTGAGAAAAAATTTCAACTATCTAGCTATTACGGTTCAAAAGTTACAGCCCTAAATAGGTAGGACAGACGGACGGACGGACGGACAGACGGACAGACGGACGGACGGACGGACGGACGGACGGACGGACGGACGGACGGACGGACAACGTAGGCTTAGTAATAGGGTCCCGTTTTCACCCTTTGGGTTCGGAACCCTAAAAACTAATCGTGTATTTAAGTACCTGGACGATAGAGCTTAGCTCGGCGTTGACATGCAACGCTAATCATGATACTCTTAACTTTACTTGGAACTTGAAAATTAATGCCACAGGATTCAAAGTAAAAAGAACAAAATAAGTCATAAAAAAATGAGTATAATTAAATTATTACGCAAGAATTGCTCGCTCACTTATAGTAAGTATTAACTTTTAAGTGAGCGGTTCTAGCGTAATTATAATAATTTAACAGGTTATCTATAGTTCAGGGTAAACTTCATAATGGCTGTAGGTACACGGAGAAAAATATGTAGTAACTGTTGTCACAATATTATGTACGTGAAAACTATTTATTTTAGCAGACTACTATAAAATAAAAAAATCTACCAATAACAACAATTTCTCTAGTTGAGTCTGATAACAGGTATTAATTGTTGTGACATTAACTACTAGATTTTTTCCGTGTAGCCGAAATACAATTTTATAACAACATTGTGCAAATAGATCTCTTCCATTTTTAGGGTTCCGTACCCGAAGGGTGAAAACGGGACCCTATTACTAAGCCTACGTTGTCCGTCCGTCCGTCCGTCCGTCCGTCCGTCTGTCCGTCTGTCCACCCGTCCGTCTGTCCGTACGGCGGATTTGTTAACAAATAATAACAAAAAGTTAAAAATTAAGGGGGGTTCTCAACAAGAAACTAGTTTTTATCAACGTTTTGACTTCACGCTCTATCGTAAAAACGGTAATACATACAAGCGTCAAACTTAGTGTGATTATAGAGCAAACACTACAGAATAACAACAAATACTAAAAACCGGCCAAGTGTGAGTCGGTCTTGCGCTAAAGGTCCCGGACAAAAAAAGTTTTTTTTTCTAAGTTAATAATGTTGTGTTCTGTGGTGCTGTGGTACGGAACCCTCGGTGCGTGAGTAGCCCGACTCGCACTTGACCGGTTTTTTATTTACTTAGCTTATTCCATCCCACTGCTGAGTAAAGACCTCCCCTATTATCGTCCATGCATCCTTGTCTTACCTGCTCGATCCACCCATCATTGAATGTATCCAGGTTGTCCCTTCATTCTTCCGAGGTCGACCCTGACGGCGACGTCCATTCATCTCATCTCATCCAAAAAACTGTATCATGGTGCCGGTGGTGTGTACGTACAATACAGTGCCACAAAATCTTAGTTGTATGAAATGCCCTAGATTGTATGGGCTTCAAGTATGTAATGCCCTAGCTAACATATCTACTATTTTGGATTTCGACGCTAGTTAGACAGTGCCGTCTCTTAAAACGTAGTGATTACATTCTCTTTGGGGTAATGATGACAATTCGATACCTATACCTCGTACTTTATAATAAAAAGCAAAGTGCAGTGCAGTGCGTGTGTGTGGTGTGTAGTCTAGTAAAAGTTTGTAAATACCGTGAAGTTCGTCCAAACATTTCTCTTCTCCGCCATAATCTTTAGGAAGAACTTCTTTAGGTACCCATTCATGCAGGGATTCTAAATTTTTATGTACGATAATCCGTTCACCAACTTTAGCACTAAGCACTTGCTTGAAGAGACCGACAAGGACATCAATCAGTTTAGATGCTGTCAAAAAGTGAATTCCCTTTATTCTTACTCCGTAGCCTTCCTGTAAAATTCAACATTATTTTTAGTTGTACCCACTAAACATTATAAAAAAAAATTTTTTTTAGTATCTCAAATTTTAATTCTGTGCTGTGCACAAACGACACTACACACTCTGAAATTCTTAACAGGACCTTATATTTATTATCTCAGATTTTAATTCTGTGCTATTTACAAACGACACTACACACTCTGAACTTCTTTACAGGATCTTATATGTCATCTATTTTTGTCATTTACTAATCAAATTACTATTTCCAAATAGTACTTTCGGGGTAGTTTACGACCTAACAACTTTCTTTTTAACAACTAAAGACGGTTTAAATTTTTTTCCATTATAATTAGGGATGCAACGATTACGAAGCGGTGCATCGTTTTGCATCTGTAATCGTAATAATCACGATTAATAACGATGCAATGCACCGTAGTAAGAATCGTACGATTATTAAAATTAATAAAAAATTTCAATCAGATTGCATTTGTTCACAAATACCAGACCTGAATACTAGATTCCAGAGCCGAAAAAGAACTTTACAAAAATCGTGTCTTTCGCTGCCATTTTAGCTCATTTGAGCAAAATCTGACTGTTTTTTTTTTGGTCAGACTTGACTCTCTTTTTTTAAATTCTACTAATGTCTTTGATTTGATTTTCGGTTTGAAGTATTACATACATTTTCGTTCTCGCGATATCTCATCCACATTAATTTCAAAAGATTAATCTCCCACTAAATCGGCCGAGATATCGCGTTATTAACGAGATTATACCTCATAATCATGTTCAATATTGTGTTTTTCAAAGCAAATTAGCCTCCACGCATCAACAAATCAGAATCCTGGCCAAATGTACCTTTGACTTCGATCTCAAATTAGTAGTGAAAAGTTACAAAATCTTGGAATTTAAAAACAAAAATTTTTTAATGATTTAACTAGCTTTCATTGGAATGCAAAGAAACACTATGAGAACTCATTCTGAGGATAATCACGACTAAATTTGTTTAAATAATCGTAATGCATCGGTTATCGTAATAAATAACGATTAATATCGTAATCGTAATGGCCGAATCGTTGCATCCCTAATTATAATTAATGTAAAAATATAGCTTTCCCATAGCTTATCATTTTAGAGTATTGTATATTATGTACCATCATTCTTGTCATTGTTCTTGTCCTATTATTCAAGAGACTATCATCATCATCAGCCTATAAACGTCCCACTGCAGGGCACAGGCCTACCCTCAAGGAGGGTGTATGGGCATTAGTCCACCACGCGTGCCCAATGCGGGTTGGTAGACTTCACATACACATCAGAATTTCTTCTTCAGTGTATGCAGGTTTCCTCACGATGTTTTCCTTCACCGTTTGAGAGCAGTCGGTTTTACGTACATAAGTAAGAAAGACTCATTGGTACATGGCATGTTGTCCGTGCGGATTCGAACCCGGACCCCCATAATTGGGAGACTATAATTTACTAAAATAAGCTACATATAGGTAGAGCTGATTGTTCATCTCGTAATTCCAATTTGAAATTCCCTGTATTTAACCAATTTTAAGCCTGCAGGGTCTGATTGTCCAATCGACACGACGCGTTAATACTAGGAAATAATCCACCAATGGGAGCGCTTCCAATTACTTATGACGTGATCCAGCGAGCGTACTATTGGTGGATCATTTCCTCGCATGCCTCACACATCTCAGGAAGAGACGGCCAAGCTTATGCTAGTGAACTTACCATTAGCAAAGTGAACATTTGGCGAAGATCAATCAGATTTAATATTTTTACAAAATCGAGTATGTTCTGAGTGGTATAATCAATAATATAGATATAGCCGGTGGCGTAGTCGTGGGCTCGTAAATATTCGCAAAACTGAAAAAAATAAAAATTTTGCGCGATGAATCAAGAGTCAAATACATTCTGGATATACTATGTTATTATTCAGAATATCTTAAAAAATATACATGGTCCAATTTAATAAGTTGACGGTTTTTTAAGAGGATGATCAGACCATCAAACTGAACAATATTCTCTATGGGGCCGACGTTGATATGGTGATAAAAAAATATTCTGTCCCATAAACAGGTTGAAAGGAAAAGTGTAATTAACATTTAAATCTCATACTCTACCCATCAAACTGAATAACTTTTACTATAGGAGCAACAATGTGAGAGCAAAAAAAATTTCATTATTATGTTCCATACTAAACTGCAACCTACTCTACTCAAATGTACGAGAGAATTTTTTTTTTGTTCCGACAGGTTTGTTCCCATCTAAGGTTCCCATAGTAAAAGTTGTTCAGTTTGATGGGTAGAGTATGTGGTTTAAAGGTTAATGTAACTTTTCCTTACACCCGATGGGTCAAGTTGCATTCAAGGCTGCTGTGTGGTAAAATTGAGTAATTTTTCGTCATTTTCGAATAGGCTCCTGGATCTTATAGTAATTAATTTATGAAAAAAATATATAGACATGGCAGAGATAACATAGATTGTTTGATAAAAAATATTTACTCTAGTCTGATTAATTGATTATCCAGGGAAGAAACAGGGGAATACTTTTGTATTGGACTAAATGGTACCCGCGTTTCCTCTTAATATTTATTTTAGTATACCATGGAGTTTACAAGCCTACAACTTACATCACAAGTCAATTTAAGACGACTTTGCCCCCGATTCGGACTGTGCCACGACTTAACTTAACTAAATGTATTCCTGTCACTTTCTAAAATAAGATTAAGAAAAGAGACAGAAAACCAACAGCTGACTTTAATGCTGTCAAAGTGACGTTACACGCCCAAAAACGCCTGAAATAAGATGGCGTACATTATGATGGCATCTTATTTCGGGAGTGTAATGTCACTTTGACAGCACTAAGGTCAGCTGTTGGTTTTCTGTCTCTTTTCTTAATCTTATTTTAGAAAGTGGCAGGAATAAATTTAGTTAAGTCGTGGCACAGTCCGAATCGGGGCCAATATTTAATTAAAAATATATGCAATCTTATTATTTTAATATTATAAACTTAAAACATATTGTTATTTGTGAGATATTTATATCGAAATGAATGATACTTACGATAAAAAACAGCTTGTAATATTCAAGTACCATTTTTGAGCTTTCCGCCACGCCAGATAATTTTATCATGAACACTCTATAGTTATCCTTCGTCAGTTTTGGCAATACAGCTTGGTTACTAGAAGAAATAACAGTTAACTTTATTTAATTCAATTCAATTCGATAGCCACGATTAATAAATTATAATTTATAATATTTATGACATAATTTTAATTCTAGATTCAAGTTTTTGTGAGTATAACAAATTATAATGTAATGAAATAATTTTAATTCTAATTCAATTTTAATTCTAATTCTAGATGGAAGTTTTGCAGTGCCCTAGCAGGGTCCATGTGTACTGGAATCAATATTATGTACCTAACATGTTTTAAACCCGTGGTTGCAATAAAAAAAAAAAAACTTGTTTTAAATATTATTATAACTTTTCTCGTAAGTATTCCAGAGGTAAACATTAATGATAGTTTGACATTTATTGTCTTTTTAGGGTTCCGTACCCAAAGGGTGAAAACGGGACCCTATTACTAAGCCTACGTTGTCCGTCCGTCCGTCTGTCTGTCCGTCTGTCTGTCCGTCCATCCGTCCGTCCGTCTGTCCGACCTATTTAGGGCTGTAACTTTTGAACCGTAATAGCTAAATAGTTGAAATTTTCTCAGATTATGCGTTATTACGACGGATTTAAAATTTAAAAATTTACGAAAAAAAATTCAAAATTAAGGGGGTTCTCAACATGGGGGTTTTTTCTTCACGCTCTATCGTAAAAACGGTAATACATACAAGCGTCAAACTTAGTGTGATTATAGAGCAAACTCTACAAAATAACAACAAATACTAAAAACCGACAAAGTGTGAGTCGGTCTTGCGCTAAAGGTCCCGGACAAAAAAAATGTTTTTCTAAGTTAATAATTTTGTGTTCTGTGGTGGTGTGGTACGGAACCCTCGGTGCGCGAGCGAGCGCACAACATGATACACACGGGGATGGTCCCCGCCATGTGCAAAGACTATTGGAGACCGGCGCTATGGCCGGCTATGGAGGTGAAAGTTGGATGGATGGATACTGGGCTATGGGAGGAGACTAACGGACGCCTGCCATGACAACTAGTAAATTATTATTATTCCTTACGTTCCGTAAACACGGGCAATTAAGTCCCGGACCTTTGGAAGGCGTGCATGGAGCCGAAGCCAACATGTAGAGGCCCAAAATACAAGTTAATCTAAATGTAAAGGATATTATTATTATTATTTTCCTTTTGTTTTTCTTTTCTCCCAGTTGTTTCTGGGGTAGTTTCCATTATCGCGGGCTTTTGGCCAAACGATAGTGGTTAGCTAGTTGGTGTAGTTTGGATGCGTGAGCTGATAAATTAAGTGTGTTATGCGTCGATGGATAAAAATTTTCTAACAATTCTGCACGTGTTCAAAATCGCAGCTTTCTGAAGAAGTCTGTATGTAAGTGGGTGTATGTTTAATATGTTAAGACTGGTGTGTAGTGTTTGAGGTATGACCCCTGTGGATGAAACTATAATTGGTACTGTTTTTACAGTTTGCACCTTCCATTGTGTTTTTAATTCTATTGTTAGGTCTGTGTATTTGGTTAATTTGTCTGTATGTGTGGATGAAATGTTATGTGTATTTGGAACCGCTATGTCAATTAGATAAACAGTTTTGTTTATTTTGTCATACAGGGTTATATCGGGTCGGTTGTGATGTATGGTTTTATCTGTTATGATGGTTCTGTCCCAATATAGCTTGTAATCATTAGTGTCTATAACTAATTGTGGTTTGTATTTGTAGTAAGCAGTTTTTTCAGTGATGAGTTTATATTTGAGAGCTAGGTATTGATGAATAATCGCTGCAACTTGGTCGTGTCGGTGTTTGTAGTCTGTTTGGGTGATCGCCCTGCATGCTCCTGTGATATGTTGGATTGTTTCAGAGCTACTGCGGCAGTGGCGACATAGATCTGATTGTAGTGTGTTGTCGCGGATTATATATTTACGGTAATTTCTTGTGTCTATTATCTGATCCTGTATGGCTATCATAAATCCTTCGGTTTCAGGAAATAGTTCGCCTTGCTTTAACCACGCATTTGACGCATCTTTGTCGACACTTGGGTTCATCAAGTCACGTCGGTGCCGGCCATGAAGTGATTTCTGAAGCCATGCTTCAAATTTTTGCTGTGGTTGTGTTATTTTCTCATTCGGCAGTGTGGAATGTTCTTTGAGATTTAGTGGAGTGAATTTGTGATCGGCTAGTGTGATAGATTTGTGTAAGAGTGAACGCTGTTCTTGTGTATGGAAGAATGATCTAAGTGTAGTAATTTGTTTATTGTGTAGGTTTTGTATATCGATGAGCCCTCTTCCTCCTTCGCTTCTTGGTAATGTCAATCTTTGTGTACATGACCGTGGATGATGCTTCCTGTACTTTGTCATCAGAGTGTTGATGGTTCGTTGGTGCTTTAGGAGATCTGTTTGTGACCATTGTATTATTCCAAAGGAATAAGTGAGAATAGGGATAGCATAAGTATTGATCGCTTTGATAGTGTTTCGGGCATTAAGGTGTGTGTTTAATATTTTGTGTATTCTTGACTTAAACTTCTGTGTTAACGTAGTTTTTGTTTCCTTCTGATGTATCTGTCTTGACTGCTGATATCCTAAGTATTTGTAACCGGTAATGTTGTCTACAGGGTCTATCTGTTCGCCACTATCTAGTTGGTATGTGTTGTGTTCTATTTTCCCTCCACGGACGGATTGTATCTTGCATTTATCTATACCAAATTCCATTTGTATGTCTGAAGAGAATGCTTGCGTGATGTCTGCTAGATCGTGGATTTCTTTATTATTCATGAATCATGAATGTAAATGTCACTCACAAAATTTTATAAAACATGTGTTGGAAGTCCTTTTGAATGTCGTAATCAGTGAAAAAGTGTGGCATCAAAGTTCTCAATGTGCATGCTTTGTCAAGACGTGCTTTTGCTCTTTCCACTGAGCCTTTTGAGAGAATTATTGCCCTTTCCAGGTAATATCGAGCTGGAAATAAAAAAATGTTAGCTAGAATTATTTTCAAAAGATCAAATTTTAATGATGGTGATGTATAAAAAAAACGACATTGACAGTGAGTAGGTATTACTAGTATGAATTATTTCGAAAAAGAAAATTTCAAAATTAAACTTAGAAATAAAATATTAACTGGACATAGGCCAGTTACTAGTTAGTTAGTTATCATAACTGTACGATTTCCATACATTTTAAAAGTATTTATACCTACAGGGTAAATTTTATATCACTGCGGATAACTTCAGCGTGTATTCTACTCATCAAACTGAACAGCTTTCATTATGGAGCCAACATCGAAATAGCGAAAAAAAAACAGTCCCCATACATTCGAGTCGAGTCGGTACTGCAGTTTTGTATGTGACAGCTGTTTTTTTTTTCGCGATTTCGTAGTTGGGTCCATAGTGAAAGTTGTTCAGTTTGATGAGTAGAATACATGCCGAAGTTATCCGCAGTGATATAAAAAAAAAGTGATATAAAAGTGATCTCTTTTCTTATCGTGTGGGCAGAGCCCTGGTGTCAGAGTTTTTTCAGACCGCCTTACGGCCTCTGACGTGGTTTTTATGTAACGACTACTACCACCAGAGATAGTAGCCGGGACCAACGGCTTAACGTGCCATCCGAAGCACAGAATCATTTTTCTTTTCAGACAATCAGGTGATTCAGCCTGCAATGTCCTAACCAACTGGGGAAAAATGCACAAAGTGACATATCGCACATCCGGTAGAACAAAGTCAGAACTTACATTTCACAAATTGTTCAGTACAGCAAAGTAAAGATTTCAAATTTTTAAATTCTAGATTTGGACTTGATACCTTTAAAGAATTAAGCTGAGTATGTTTTTATCTTAATTTGTGTATTTTTAAGTATCTTTCCATAAATAAAGTACTAAAAATAATCTATCTGGTTTAACAAAAATATATATTTAAAGTAAACACAACCTACAGTTGTGACATTGTTGCGCCCAAAAATATTGTTTTTTTGTAGTTATGACAACTTTTTCTAAGTAAAAAACATACAGAATTAGGTTTTAATAGTATTTATTACTTATAGTCAGTCTATACCTCTTTATAAATGTAATGGCACAATAATCACAGCATTATACGTAAGAAAGGAACTTGAAGCCTTAAATTATAAAGGAAAAACATTGAAAGTAACAGAAACCACAAGACAACGTAAATGGTGTGTAAGTTTGTTGTGTATGACGTATGTATGTGTGTGCGTGTGTTTGTGTGTGAGTGTGTATGTGTGAGCGTGTGTGTGGGTGGGTGTGTGTGTAGTATAGTAGGTATATTTTCTCGCAATTATTTTCTTTTCTCATAAATCAATCATACAAAAAGTTAAACATTTCCATCAAAAAAATTATTCAAAACAATAATGGCTTACAGCCTTAGCCTTACAGATTATCTTAACTGAAATATAAATTCTCTTGAATATGAAATAAAAAACAATTATTAATAATAATGATGAATAGGTACAGCATCAGCTTTGAGATCAAAATAGTGAATTATAAAAATAACTATACTGCTTAGGCACAATATTATCTCGTAGCAATGTTGACAAATCATTCTTCTTTCGCCCAGTAATGGGAATTTTATTATCATAAGCAGGTTTCAATTTTATGTCTTCGATATTAGTCTCTTTTCTAGTTCTGCGCTCAGACCTGATCTTGACTGGAACTGCAGTCCATTCTTCTTGTGTGTAAGAAGTTTTAAATGAGTAAGTATCACTGTTTTTTGTAAACTTTATCATTTTAATATCAGTAATCTTGATTGTTTCTGCGTTGATGTCTTTAGTTAAATTAAGTCCCAGTTCATCACACAGTGTCTTGAGTTCAATGAAGTCGTCGTAGTTCATTTCGTGTACCACGTAGGTTTTGCCAGTTTTTTTGGCATTTCGAATAATTTGCACGTACTGGCTCGGCACGTAAATTGGCCCAGATTTTTTCGATTTTTTTATCGATTTTTCAATCACTGAGTGGGCATTGTCGCCCTCATTTTGCGTGTGCCCACGGATCAAGAACTTGTGGGTTAAAGAATTTATGTTCAACACTGATAAAGCGTAAAAATACATTGATAGTATAAATCTGAAAAAAAAACAATAAAATAAATAGGTG
Organism: Agonopterix subpropinquella; assembly: GCA_922987775.1. Classification (NCBI taxonomy): domain Eukaryota; kingdom Metazoa; phylum Arthropoda; class Insecta; order Lepidoptera; family Depressariidae; genus Agonopterix; species Agonopterix subpropinquella. The sequence continues at coordinate 10,988,250 of OV277712.1, forward strand.
AGTAATGTAAACAAGAGAGCATCGGTGGCGCGTTGCGGAGAGGTATGGACTTCCAATTATGGGGGTCCGGGTTTGAATCCGCACGGACAACATGCCATGTACCAATGAGTTTTTCTAACTTATGTACGTAATGGTGAGAGGGAGTGGGCCACTATTATTCGTGAGAGGAGGCCTTTGCCCTGCAGTGGGATTCTACAGGCTATAACTTAACTTTTTTTTAATGTACGTAATACCGACAGCTCTCAAACGGTGAAGGAAAACATCGCGAGGAAAACAGCATACGCTGAAGAAGAAATTCTGATGCGTATGTGAAGTCTACCAATCCGCATTGGGCACGCGTGGTGGACTAACACCCATACAGGGTGTATGGGCGTTAGTGTAGGCCTGTGCCCTGCAGTGGGAAGTATGATGGCGTGGCTGTGAAGATGATGAATATAAACAAGACAGATCAAACTATTTTTGTGGTTTTGATATTAAAAAAATTAAGTAGTTAGTTACTGAACCTGTTTTTTTGTTGGCCGCAACAATTATCAGAATATAGTATTATATCACAGCCAGGGTGAGACTCAGCAACCTCTTGCAAAAATTTGAATACACACGATCCTATTTCGATAGCACCGCGGTTTCCCAAACCCTCGTGCCAAAAAAAGCATGATGTGCTATCTGTCTTAATGTTAGTAACCTGTAAAAAGCGTTTTAAAAAAGCAATCAAATTCAGCAACCAAAAAGTGTATGAAATTATAAATGAAATTGTGAATGTGTTAATGTATAATTATGTGAGAAGTATTACCGTAAAATTGTAGCAATTCAATTTGGATTTATAGAAAAAGGCTGATGATTCCCCTAAAGGAACTGGCATCACTGCCTGTAAATCGTAAATTGCAACAATACAGGAGCTGTTTTCTTTTCTGGATTCTTCGACATCACGCTTTTTTTCCTTTCTGCTCATTTTTTTTTCATTCTGATGCATGTTGTAACCCTCTTCTAAAGCCAATTTATCCTCATCGTTAGCATTTTGGTATGCTACGCATGTATCGCACTGATCTTTCTTGGGTATAAAGAAAGATATGTTAAATTCGCTATTAAAGATTCTGGCATATAAATCGTAATTTGCAGCGACTTTGTTTAGCGATTCCCTTTTCTCTCTATAATTTCGGTGCATTTCTGCAATCGTAAGACCACCGTCTATAAACTCTCGGCTGGTGTTTGCACGTACGTAGTGACTTTCGATACGTGGGATGGAATTAATATGGTCACGTACGGACTGGGATATCTCGCCATCAAGTTTGCTGTGCTTTGAATGCTTTCCTCGTTTGTCTTCGGGAATCACACCAATACCAGTAGTCTTTGCTTCAGTCACAGTGCGAAGCGTTCGTTCTCCTATTCCTAATGTATTTATCAAAAACGTTTTGCACACTCTTGTAGATTTGCCTTCCCTTGAAAAGGCAAAACAGCAGTTAGGCTTCCTTTCTTTTGTTGATGTGGTTTTTATTCTTCGGATTGGCACTTTCAGTATAGTAGTACAGGAAGATAAAAAATCGCGCTGACGTTGAAAAGATGACAATTGCCAGTAATTATCAAAAATATTTTTTCTTTCAAGTGCAGTAAATTTTGAGCGACAAGCGAGTCTGCATTTATCGGAACAGGGCGGTTTCATCTCTTTAGCTTGTACAACTTTTCCTCTACAAGATACATATTGCTTGCCAGAATTCTTCAAGGCCTTCATTTTGTTCTTTTTCCAGGTTGCTACATTTCTCTTGCGTTTTTTTCCTTTCAATGCAGCGGATGAGCTACACGTGCTTGAATTGGAAGAAGACTTGGATGAAGAACTCGAGGATGAACTCGAAGATAAACTCGAGGATGAACTCGAAGATGAACTCGAGGATGAACTGGAAGATGAACTTGACAAAGCGCGCTTACGTTTTTTGTTATTTGCAGGAAGCCAATCGTCCCCACTGTCAGTTCCAGAGAAGTCTTCATTGTTGTCGCTATTTTCTTCTGTGAGTTGTTGACAAGGAGACGATAAAAGGTCTGGGATTGACTGGCTTTTATCCATATTCTTCGATACTAAAACTTGTTGTAAGCATAACGACTTTAGACTTTTAACATTGTATACCTCCACGCCGCCGTTGATTGGAATCATTGATGATTCCGGTAAAGAATTGTTCATGATATAATTATCTGTAATTAAAAAAGATCATAACTACATTATATTCTAGTTTATACTGTATGTATGTAGTGTGTATGTACGTGCGTGTTTACTATATTTTGTATGTATGATTATAAAGCAATTTACCTTGTTTATTAGACCGATCACCAGCTTTAGTTTTTCCTTCACACTTTTTAGCTTCATTCTTTTCCTTTAGTTTGTCTTCATTATCTTTATTAAATCTCTGAGCTAGCGACGTACTGATCGGTAAAGATATCTTCAAAGTTACTGTAATACAAAAGTAATAATAATAATGTATAAATACCCGTATACTTATATAAATTTCCGTGCCACAGTAGTTAGTTATCAGAACTTACAGTTTGTGTTCACTGAATCTTGGACGACTTCACTTGTATTATATTTAAAATTAACATCGGGGTGTGATAGCGTCAGACTTGGACTATCTCCTGTTTTCGTCTCATTGTCTAAATCTAAAGAGTATATTGATTCTTCTGGGATTTCTTTTTCTAAGATGGATGGCGAAATATCAGCGACATCGATAACTGATGACATTGATGGTATTTCATTTTTTTCTTTATTTATAATATTGTTTGACTCAGTTAAAAAACTCTCTGTATTATGTGTCTTCCTCTTCTTTTTTGAACTTGATGATATGTTTGGATTCAATTTAAATGTTGAAGGTTGCTCATCTATAAAGCAATTTTCCTTTGATGGTTTTGAAAAAGGAGGAGGAGCAGGTGCTGTTAGAGCTTCTTTCAATATTTTTAAATTACGACGACTACTCGCCATAATTATCTTTTCTCGTCAACGATAAATACCTACGGAAACTCAAAAACATTATTTATTGGCAGATAAGAACATTTGGACTAAATTACTATTGACTGATGAATTTATGACTAAAATAATAAAATACCTAAGAACAACAATGACGCAAAATGAATAAACTTGATTGTAACTTCAATAAATTTACCACTGTTTCAAAAGACAAACAACACAAAATGCATTCATGTCATAATAATATAATTATTTCAGAAGATAAAAGTCACAAAATACATTTCAGTCGTTGAAGTCCTTAAAGAAATCCATTTTGTAGTACCACAATGTCATATTTTACATTTACGTGGATGTTATCCCAAGATATGAGAAAAAAATATGTCATAATTACCTGAATGACGATGTAGAATCAAGACACGTCCACACTCTGCGGGGGGCCCGCGCAACTGACCAATCGGATGATATCGCACCGAAATCGCGCGTCGATTGTCGGTAATGCTACAAGGTCACTCCTGCCATCTAGGGAAATCTATTTGATCTAACAAAGTGTCTTTGTGCTACCAAACGCGTAACAGGTGATAAAACATTTTGTCATTATTAACTCAGTTTCGTAAATTTTGACAGTTCTGACTTTGTTCTACCGGATGTGCGATATCACTAGGTGTCCCCCGTGGGAATCGAACCCACGACCTCCGTGTCGAGAGCCAAAGCTCTTAACCATTGGACCACGGAGGCAGTTATATATATAAAAGGAGGCACGGAGGCAGTTATATATATAATATATATATAAAAGTGATAAAAAATATAAAATTGCTCCATAGTCCGTTAACCCTGTATAATTATCGTTATCAAAAAAGTGTTCTCTTAATAATACTCGCTGTGAACTTTGCCACAATCTCCTGAACTCTAAAAGTCACATTTTATAAATCAAAATGTTTTGTAAAAGATATTATAATGATTTTTTGCGTTCATTTTTATTAGGGTTCCGTACCCAAAGGGTGAAAACGGGACCCTATTACTAAGCCTACGTTGTCCGTCCGTCCGTACGTCCGTCCATCCGTCCGTCTGTCCGTCCGTCCGTCCGTCTGTCCGACCTATTTAGGGCTGTAACTTCTGAACCGTAATAGCTAGATAGTTGAAATTTTCTCAGATTATGCGTTATTACAGCGGATTTGTTAACAAATAATAGAAATGTCAAAAAGTTAAAAATTAAGGGGGGTTCTTGAGAAGATTCAGAAAAAACGTTGATAAATACTAGTTTCATGTTGACATGAAACTAGTTTTTATCAACGTTTTTTCTTCACGCTCTATCGTAAAAACGGTAATACATACAAGCGTCAAACTTACTGTGATTATAGAGTAAACTCTACAAAATAACAACGAATACTAAAAACCGGCCAAGTGTGAGTCGGTCTTGCACTAAAGGTACCGGACAAAAAAAGTTTTTTTTCTCTAAGTTAATAATGTTGTGTTCTGGTGGTGGTGTGTTACGGAACCCTCGGTGCGCGAATAGCCCGACTCGCACTCGACCGATTTTATTTACCTACCCTTATTTATTAATTACCATGAAAAATTTTAGGGTGTATTCAGATAATGAAACTAAACTAAGGAACATGGATCGACATACCTACCTACAAAAGTGGAAATCAGCCGATCAATTTTCTATAGGTCAAAAAATTTCTCGCTTTTCAACCCTTAGGAACATCCTTAGGGAAAGTTGTTTAGTTTCATAATCTGAATACACCCTTGACATTTATGAAGGAGTAAAAAAAATTTTGGTGTTTAATTAATGTTTTTCCGACAAATTAAATTTTCCAGACAAAAAGCAAACAGTATGTTTGATGTCACTCGACTTAAAAAAAAAAAATTTTTTTGCAACCCCTCTTTCGTTGTATAGGAAGGGGGGGTCAAAAAAATGTGTTTCTTCATAGTTACAACATTTGTTTCTGGGTTACTGTTATCTGTCTTCATGCCAAATTTTGATTCAATAGGTGCAAAAATTTGCTAGTTATTAATGCGGGCATACAGACAGATAGACAGAATGGACAAAAGTATAAGAGTTCCTTGTTGACTACGGAACCCTAAAAATGTTAGTCTGAAAAGGGTTATAATATTTTGCTTGTACTTACAAAAGTCCTTCTTCATGAAATGATTCTGCTGTTTCACCCACGCATCCAATATGTCTATAGCTTGATCCATTGCTCCAGGTTTGTGTAGATCGTATATCTTCCGAACTTCTTCAAGTGTGTTTGGGAAGAACTGTATTATACCATCTTTTGGTAAACTCTCCATCTTAGCAAGTTATAGGTGCCTAGCTGTAGCTGTAAACATTTCAATTATTCCAATAATACAGGGTGTAAGCTTGAATGCAGCTTCAGGACATCAAATTAAACAACTTCGACTATGGACGAACATTGAAATCGCGAACACACATCAACTGTCCCTGTCAACTGTCCCAATATAGGTATATTTGAGCCGAATAGATACTTTATGTAATTTTGTATGAAACAGCAGATTTTTTGTTTCGCGATTTTGATATTAAAAACTCAATTGGCTCCATACTGAATGTTGTTCAGTTTGATGAATGGAATATACAACGTGTTAATGAATTAACGCAAAACTAGAAAGTAGTTTGTTTAGAATCGAGAGCAGAGTTGAAATATCATGGTTTCAACATAGGTAATTTTTTTCAAAATATTAAATAACTTGTTTGAAAAATTAAAAATTTTCTGAACCCGATGTCAACCCACCGCACGGGCACAGTCACCCTACTTACTACCAAAAAGAGATTATAAAAATGTATCCATGAGTACGTTAGCGCTTTCTTTCAGTGCTGAAATGATAACATTGATAACAAATCATTTTTGCCCCAAAACTTAAAATGCGAATAACTTTAAATTTTAACTATCAAAATAATTAAATTATTGTTTCAATATAATTATTTTGTTATAAATCAGTTGGGGTGTATGAGGTTTTGCGCTATTTCATTAACACGTTGTACATGGTGAGAAGTTATCCGCACTGATAAAAAATTTACCCCGTATGTATAAAAAGTATTTTTCTTGATCAAATGAATTTTCAGAAACTCGTCTACCTATGTAGCTCCAATAAACAATATGGCAAAACAAAGTTACATAATCCGTATTTATCAAGACGCAAGCAATTATAAAGTATTACATTGTAATTGACTATACAGGGTGGATATTTCCCACATTTTCGGGTCCAATATCGATGGTCTGGAAGACAAACATGCTAATTACAGATTTAGCAATTATTCAGGAGAGCCGATTTTGTTATTTTAAAAGTTCAATATGCTACTCAAAACTGTGCATTGGAATCGTGTATATGCTGCCTATACTTATATTTAAATTAATTTTCACATAAACATAAAATGTAAATTTTCAAAATATACTGTAAATATACCAAAATCATGAAAAAAAACATCACTTACTACTTTTGTACACAAACAATATATTTAATTGTGCATTTAACACTTTTGTGTATATTATTAACTTAAGTATTTTAGAGGAATTTACTACTATTGTATTAAAAAAGAAACTATATTATAGTTTTTTATTCTTATAAGAAACAGTATTGTTTGAGATAAAAAGAAGTGTTTCTGGAAATTGTAACCTTTTCTCTGATTGTACATTTTTCATTTGTGAATGCAGGTCAAAATGTATCGAAAAGTTAAGGACAGTCTAATAACGTTTTCGTTTTTGCTTTGCCTTACCCCGTCTCAAAAACCCACTCTATACAGGGTGTATAATAAAATAGGACAGTTACTTAAAGGGGTGCTTTAGACCATCAAACTGAACAACTTTTACTATGGGACCAACACTGAAATCGCGAAAAAAAAAACTGCTGTCCCATACATTTCAGTCGAGTTATGCTAGCACTTTTGTATGGGACAGCCAAAGACATATATATTACTAGCGTAAGGACATGGCCTATGAGCTTGACTATTTTCCCCAGTTCGTTGGCTCTAAAATGCAAGGAAAAATGTCAGTTTAGAGCACTCGAAAATATATGACACGTTATAGTTCCTATACGAGTTATGACAGATGGCGCAAATTTTTGTTTCTATGAAGAAGGTTGTTGTAAAATATTCTGACGGGCCTATCCTTACGCTAGTAATATATAAATCTATGGGGACAGCTGATTCCGATATTGGTCCCATAGAGAAAGTTGTTCAGTTTGACGGTCTAAAGCACCCCTTTAAGTAGCTGTCCTATTTTATGTTACACCCTGTATAGGCTGTTATTAACTGAATTTACACCAGGATTACTTTTAAGTAAGTAATTATAACCTTATATAAATAATTGGTATCTACTTGGTCTCCGTTGAGCTCCGACTATAATATAAGCTATCAAGTTCGTGCGGGGCACTCTCAATCTCATGGTCTGCGGTAGTGATGTGCCGAGTCGACCTTTTTTAGTATTCGAATACTTTAGTACTCGTTAATAAAACCGGTCAGTTGTGAGTCGGGCCTCTCGCGCACCGAGGGTTCCGTACCACACCACCACAGAACACAACATTATTAACTTAGAAAAAAACTTTTTTGTCCGGGGCCTTTAGCGCGAGACCGACTCACACTTTGTCGGTTTTTAGTATTTGTTGTTATTTTGTAGAGTTTGCTCTATAATCACACTAAGTTTGACGCTTGTATGTATTACCGTTTTTACGATAGAGCGTGAAGAAACAACGTTGATTAAACCTAGTTTCTTTTTGAGAACCCCCCTTAATTTTTAACTTTTTGACATTTTTATTACTTGTTAACAAATCCGCCGTAATAACGCATAATCTGAGAAAATTTCAACTATGTAGCTATTACAGTTCAAAAGTTACAGCCCTAAATAGGTAGGACAGACGGACGGACGGACAGACGGACAGACGGACAGAGGGACAGACGGACGGACGGACGGACTACGTAGGCTTAGTAATGGGTCCCGTTTTCACCCTTTGGGTACGGAACCCTAAAAAAAGAATCGAATTAATACTCGAGTCAAGGACTCTAATTGTGACTCTAATTGACTCAAATTCAGAGGCCCGAGTAAGTCCGAGTACTTCACTCGAGTACTTATATCAACAACATAAACCTACTCTCAATATTGTGGTTTTTCGATAGGTATTAAAGCTGATGTCGCTCGTTACCTAAAGTAAATTATATTAAGCCAATTAATTCCCAAAGCTGAGCAAAAATTAATTAATTTACGACTGTATAACAATGATATGAAAGAAAAAAATAGGTAAATAAACTAATGTTACCAATTTTACCATCACAGACTTTTAATGAAATATCAAAAAAAAAACTGATTATTCTTTGGTTATTAGAATAAAAAACCTATTATACGAATATAATAGGTTTCTTACTAAAAATAATGTTAAGAGGGTACCGAGCCTATTGTGCTGCCCTCAATCGTATTTTTTTTATTTCTAAAAACCATTTCCAAAAAAAAAGAATGTCAAATTGTACTAATGAGATTTAAAAAACAAAAGTAATAATTATGACTATGGTAATGCAAAAACTTTTTTTTCTTTTTGCATAAAATAATAATGACCAACATATCGGTAAATCACTTCAATAAATGAGGTAATATAGAATAGCACGGTTATTATATCAAAACAAATTAATAAACTACCTACCTACAAGACTGAGAAAATAAGATTGTGACATTTTATGTACTCGAATATAGTATTCGAGTACTGTGTATCCAAATACTTTATTTCGTATACTCGAGTATACTCGCATACTCGAGTATACGAAATAAAGTATTCTTATGAGGTACTATCATCGCGGACTTTTCCGCCTGACCACCACTAGGCTCATTTTTGCTTGCATACTAAAAAATAAAAGCGATGTCTTACCCCACCCTATTGATGAATAGACCAATTAATAATAGTTTCTAAACAATAAATTTTGGGCGAAATTATGTGATTTTTTCTTAAGTGGTCAGGCGGAAAAGTCCCCGATAGTACCTACCTGACTCGGCACATCACTAGTCTGCGGGGCGTGCGGGTGTGTGTGTGTGTGTGTGTGTGTGTGTGTGTTTGAGTGTGTGACTGTAGCCGTATGTAAATAAATATCTGTTTATCTTTTATCATATGTGGTGGCCAGGCACGCGTGTCGCGTGCTACGCTGTGTGCTAAGGTGGCAACCTTAGTGCTATCGGCGCTAGATCTAGCGCTTTTTTTTTGGTATGTTTAGCGCTGTATCCGATAATTTAGCGCAACAGTATTTGTGTTTTAGTATCCAGTAATTTGCATTCAAAATAAATACAGAAAAATTATGTTTATACCGTACTACTATTTACTAAACAGCAAATAACTTCGGCCACACAATCCATACTTTTTCTGATTTTTTTGTCTGTATCTTTATAATTAATATCTTTTTTACATTTTTACTAGGTAAGGGATAAAAAGTTTCTTATGGTGTGTTTTTGTAGGCGAAATGGTGTCACCACTTGACATGGCATTGTATAAAGTACTTACCATCCTAAATCTTAAAAAAAGGTGAAACTGAACCATGCTACTAAGATCGTTGATGGTTGTAACAAGGATTCTGACATTTCCAAAGGGGAGTACCATAGACGAAGAATTTTTCGCTAGGGGAGTACCGTCATCTATATGAGTTTACGCCAAAAAAATACCCTAAGTAAAATTATTTCCCTAAAAAATAGGTACCCTAAATAATTTCTTACCCTAAAAACTACCCTAGGACTAAGGTTTTACCCTAAAGTCTAGTCGGAGCTCAGCGGAGACCAATTATTTATCTAAGTATATAACAGTTTACCATTATTTTGAACAGGTGATTCCATTGTTAATAGAACAAAACAATCGATCATCATAGGGCAATCAAAGCTTTGCGTGTGACACGTTTTTAGCATAAAAATTGTAGGCATGAATATAAAAATAAAATTTTCAGAAATAATTTAATTACACGAACCGATGAAAGAACGCATCTAACTGGATTATAAAATAATACAACTATGAACATTTTTCAGTTTTAATGAACATTATAGATGCAAGTAAAGAAATAACTAAAATAACTAGCCAAGTGCGTGTCGCACCACGCGCAGGATAGGGTTCCGTAGTTGCCCGTTACAATATAATATGGACTTAGAAGGTTTAACGGCTAATAAAGTTTAAAAAATACATTTTTTAAGTTGATCGACTATTACTCGTAAAAATGTAAAGCCTACTTAGCGGTGATACCTAGTTTTTCATTTAATTTCGTTATATATACTACTGCCATGAATTTTTTTACATATCCAGAAACAACCGTTTAGCTGGCACGGGGGGGAGGGGGGGACTTGACTCTAACAAAATTTTTCACTTCAAAGCTTAATATTTCGCTAACGGATTCCAAAATCGAAAAATGATTTTCCCACACCCATAATATTTTCAAACCACCTATCCAACGATACCTCACATCATGGGGTAGACGAGAAAAAAAAATCCATTCCCACATAGCGGGTAGGGTAGGTTTCCTAAAAAAAAAATTTTTTCAAGATTTTAATTTACTTTATTGGCGTGATAAATATGTACCTATACCCATTCCAAGTACATTTTATAAGTTGATCGACCATTACTCGTAAACTTGTAAAGCCTACTTAGTGGTGATAGTTTTCCTTTTAATTTCGGTATATATACTACTACTGCCATGAATTTTTTCACATACCTATCCAGAAACAACCGTTTAGCTGGCAGGGGGGGGGGGGACTTGACTCTAACAAAAAATTTCACTTTAAAGCTTAATATTTCGCTAACGGATCCCTAAATCAAAAAATGGTTTTCCTACACCCATAATATTTTTAAATTACCTATCCAGCGATACCCCACACTATGTGGGATAGACAAGAAGAAAAAAATTCCATTCCCACTTCTCGTGTAGGGGAGGTACCCTAAACTAAATATTTTTTATGATTTTATTTTACCACTTTGTCAGCTTGATTAATATGTATACCAATGCCAAATTACAGCTTTCTAGTACTAAGCGTCTCTGAGCTAAGCCGCGGACAGACGGACAGACGGATAGACGGACATGGCGAAACTAGAAAGTAGTTTGTTTAGAATCGAGAGCAGAATCGAATTATCATGATTTCAACATAGGTAATTTTTTTCAAAGTATTAATTAATTTGTTTCTAAAATTTTAAATTTACTGAACTCGATGTCAACCCACCGCACAGGCACACTCACCCGACTTACTACCAAAACAAGATTATTAAAATGTATCCATGAGTACGTTAGCGCTTTCATTCATTGCTGAAATGATAACAAATCATTTTTGCTTCAAAACTTAAAATGCAAATAACTTTTAATTTTAACTATCAAAATAATAAAATTATTGTTCCAATCAAATTATTTTGTTATAAATCAGTTGGGGTGTATGAGGTTTTGCGTTAATTCATTAACACGTTGTATAAGGGTTCCTTGTTGACTTTGGAACCCTAAAAATGGGCGTATACTCCTCTTTTGGCGTCGGGGGTTAAAACACAATAACACAAACTTACTTTGAATTATTTTGTAAACACAACGTTCTAGCTCTAGCTCAAACTTATACTAAAACATTTTCTACGATCAAATGAACTTTTAGAAACTCGTTTGGCTATCCGATATGGCAAATCAAGGTCCCCCGTATTTATCTAGACTCAAGCAATTAAGCATCATTATTTTAATTGAATATACGACTGATTATCCCATGCTCGAATTTTTCGTGTCCACGCTGAGAATCCTTGTGTGACGTGAACTTATGCATACCATTTATTTTTTTTATAGTAAAGGGCTATGTTGTTCACTTGTGTACATTAACTTTATTATCTATATACTTAAACTTAGTGTGATTTTAGAACAAACTCTACAGAATAGCAACAAATACTAAAAACCGGCCAAGTGTGAGTCGGTTTTGGGCTAAAGGTACCGGACCAAAAAAGTTTTTTTTTTCTATGTTAATAATGTTTTGTTCTGTGGTGGTGTGGTACGGAACCCTCGGTGCGCTATTAGCCCGACTCGCACTTGACCGGTTTTATTTAGTTTTATTGAAGGCGATCTTAATTTTTTGTTAAAAAAATTACCAGAGGATGATGTAGTGACAACCTTCCACGGTACCGGTTACCGTTAACCTAGTTACCTACCTTGTGTACCTTGTTCGCAAATGTATCAGAATTAAGGATCAATTTTGAAACATTTGGAAAATTATTGACAGAACTATCCACACACGAATTGTAATTAATATCTACAAAATAAATTCTTGAAAATGGCTCTGGTCTTATGTATTTCGATGCTCTGCACGTCTAGCATGATTTCTCTACACGCGCGCGTCGCGCCTTCGCTGCATACAAAATAACCTGTTCCCGCGCTTTTCGGAGAGTGAAAGCCGCGCTTGCCGCGACTTGTAGTATGGAAAAAAGCCGAGTCGCACCCAAGTAGAGAAATCATGCTAGAGGGTCTGGTGTACCTACAATTTGTAAGTGGCGTATTCAGTGTTTTATTTTGGAGCAGCCGAGTGTTGGGAATGTAGCCTAAACCTAATTATGGGTGTTATTAAATTAAAACATAAAAAAAAAAGACATCGAAATAATTTTCAATAATTTATTACTAACCACCAAAAAGCTATTGGCCGTTTTTATCGTATCCCCACAAACCATAGCCAGATGCTTTTACCCTTAAAATTAAATTCCCCTAGATTTTTTTATCCAAACTAAGAATTATTTTAAATCCGATTATAAAAATGGTAACATTTTGTACTTTTCACTGATTTGATAACAATTTTAAGACTTCTGAGTATCTACAGGGTGTAACAAAACACGCTTGTAATATTCGAACTTTAGACCATCCAACTGAACCAGTTTTACTATGGAGACAAAGTCGAAAAAATACTTTAAAAATCATGATTTAAATAGTTGGATGGTCTTAACCACCCCTTTCATATTACAAAGGTGTTTTGATACACCCTGTATGATCGTGTTAAGATCTTTGCACATCGTTCTCTAAACGTTTAAGAACAAATAAAGAATCTTAAGAATTAAAATAAAATAATAATATTATATTTAATTATCTTAACATAATTATTAGTTAGATACTGCAATCTAACTAAATGTTACAGTCATGCTACGAATAAGAATGTATAGAAATGTAAATCAAGCTCAAAAAGTGACCCCAAAAAAGTACACAGTGTTCGAAATTTGTTCCTTAAAAACTACACCTTGCCGCCAAAACTCATACAAAATGTCATTTTTCAAAGGGTGCCAAAAATTATGTTGCTTTTGTTTAGAGTTATTCTTCCATAGTTATTCTTATTCGTAGCATTCATGTGTTTTACATTTTCGATATTACAAACTCGCTTATAAACTGTTGCTGCTTATAAACACAAATCAGTAAACTGTTGTGGAACGTTAGTGTTCCATAAATTCTGTACCTTCTTACTGAAAATGCATTTGAGGTGTTATTAAAAATGTTGTTGAGTTTATAAGCATCACATTTACCTGTCAGTTAGTATCGAGCAAACCTCACAATCTAAACCAACATTTTACTTAGATGTATATTTGCTATTTCATTATAAGAAATTCATCTAGAATAAGGTACTGTTAAACCAACATGGTTTGCAACCGCAGTCTTGAAGCGACGTTCTTCTACCGACATCCTTAACTCCAGAATACCTGCTTACGTCATTATGTTATGTCGGACATCATCTGGGTAAGCGTATTCCAATCTGAGTGAAAAAGGCATAAGTTATTTATTATACCTGTCGGAATAGAGTAACTGACATGAGTTGTCAAATGAAACCGTTTTTTGTGCATTTGTCGGCACTTATCGGCACCCTAAAACTTCGAGTTCTGTGTATAATTGTGAATCTAACGTGAAATCTTAGGTAATTTAATGAAATAGTGTTAGTATATTTCACAAAATAATCTACGACTTCACTTTAGATTCACTAATTATTTACAGAGCACGAATATTTACCCAGTCGATTGTGCTGACAAGTTCCCAAAAACGGTTCTATTGCCTCGCGTCACGTATCTCTTTCTATTATACAGTGGCGCCGCTAGGTACATCTCGGTCTCTCAGCTGTCAGTTCCTCTATATGATACCTTTATGGAAAAAGGTGAGTCTTATACTTAAAACGTTTCAATATTCGCCGCTTAATACAGTTTGCTTGGGTAAAAAGATTATTAACTCTCAGCAATTTATGCTGTTCATGAAATTTCAATTGTTCGTAGCTGCCGATGGGATAGTACTACAATTATAGTCGTGAGTATTTATGCATTACGTAAGCATGAAATTGCAAAACACCAAAATACCACTAAAATGATCATTCATCTATAAACACATTTTTTCTTTGCGATACATTTTTCCACCTTAACTTCAACTAAGCTTCAACTTTTATTTACACAATATCTATTACTTATGTAGTAAACCATTTATATTTCTACACTCCTTATTATTTAGGTAATATTTATATTTAGCAGGTAATCAACATCGTTATCGCTATAAAGTTTTGTCATCTTTAGGCATCTTAAAACATAACTGTTATAATATATCGCAAGACTACGACCGCAAATAGCGTTGCTTTGATCGTACCTTGATGGTATTGAGTTAACTAAGAAACGGTTTGTCATGCAAAAACTAAACCTAATTCAATTAAATAAATCACTAGTTATATTAATTAATCTACATCTAATTTTCTAAACGAGCCTGGCATCCCAAGGTATTCTTCATTGAATTTAGCAGATTGTCTTTTAGATTCATCTGACACCAAATAATCGGATTCCTTTATTATTCTCTGAGCTTCTTCTGTAGTGAAAACGTCTTTCCATTGCTCTGAAAATATCAAAATTGTTTTTGGTTAAAGTAAATATGACTGGGTTTCTTGGTTTTTTTTAAGAGGGTCGTAGGATAGGGGATATGCCGTATTGTGTATTGAAGGAAAATGTTCAGGTTGGCCCAAATACCGCAGTGTCTTAAAACGAAAGTCTTCGATCAGTGTGTGTTGCCAGTGATGACATATGGAACAGAGACGTGATCGTTCACTCAAGGCCTCATAAAAAGGCTGAAAGTCACCCAAAGGGAAATGGAGAGGGCTATGCTCAGAGTTTCCCTGCGAGATCGAATCAGAAATGAAGAGATCCGCAGAAGAACCAGAGTAACTGACATAGTCCAAAGAATTGCTAAACTTAAGTGGCAGTGGGCGGGGCACATTGCTCGCAGAACCGATGGCCGATGGGGCCGAAGAGTTCTCGAGTGGCGACCGAGAACCGGAAAGCGCAGCGTGGGTAGGCCCCGCACACGGTGGACCGACGACCTGGTGAAGGCGGCGGGAACCCGTTGGATGAGGGCAGCGCAGGACCGGTCGTTATGGCGATCCTTGGGGGAGGCCTAATGTCCAGCAGTGGACGTCCATCGGCTGAGATGATGATGATGATGTTCAGGTTGGTATTATGTTGGATAGTTTTATTTCTATATGGGGTGCTGATGTGCAGAGAATGTGGGCGTATATTGGGCGTAAACAGTCGCTGTGGCAGAAAACGGTCGTGACGATGATGATGACTATGTTAATAAATACTCTTAGTGCATTAATAATTAACTGCCTCCGTGGTCTAATGGTTATGAGCATTGGCTCTCGACACGGAGGTTGTGGGTTCGATTCCCACGGGGGACACCTAGTGAAATGTCACTTTGTGCGTTTTTCCCTAGTTGGTTAGGACATTGCAGGCTGAATCACCTGATTGTCTGAAAAGAAAGATGATTTCGTGCTTCGGATGGCTCGTTAAGCTGGTCTAGGCTACTATCTCTGTTGGTAGTAGTTACATAATAAAAACCATGTCAGAGGCCGTCAGGCGGTCTGAAAAAACTCTGACACCAGGGCCTGCCCACGCGATAAGAAGAAGAAGCGCAAATGACTTAGTGCCATAGGTACCTACGTATGGATTCCGTGTCCCGTGGATGTTCTGAAGTTTCAGAATATCTCTGACTACCGGGGAATATAGTCGTGAGCATTATTCAGCACGTATGTTGTTTACCTACACCCCTTGTTTTTCATAAACCGTAACAATGTAAAAACAACATATAAGTACGGAGCACTAATTAATTGCAAAGAATACTACGTGGGCGAAACCGTATTGCCCAGTCATTTTACGGTTTGAGCCGGGACTAATTACTAATTGGTTTTTTTTTTTCGGTACAGTATTTAAGAGTCAATTTGAGCTTAAAAATGTACCAAAATTCAAAAAAAATCACGTCAGCAACAGTTCCAAATTTAAAATTTTGGTATTATCTCGTTATAAAAAAACCTGATGGTAATTTTTTTTACACATATTTAAGGAATTATCATTATACATACTTCAAACATGGTGTAAATATTTTTGTCTAATTAGAAGGTTTTGAAAAATACATTCGTATTTTCTAATAAAAACCTCTTTATTTTTTATTTCAATGTCTATTTTATTGCTCAACAATAATTTATATTGTAAAATCTTATTCAAATGAGTGCATGGTATTAATGTTATTAATTTAAAAGCCTTCTGGGACTCACAATTTTGATTTCTATGTTGCGTAGCGATTTTTTTTAAATTTGTTTTCAGATAGACTTTTTGTCACTTAATAGTACCACTAGTAGTAGGTTGCAGATTAAAAGCCCAGTTAATAGTTACTTCCCACATCTCTTAACAAAAGTCCGTAAAATGACTGGGCTACGTAGGAAGAAGTCGGCAAGAATAATAAAATGTTTATTATATTTCGTAGTCTCGTGCGACGAAAATAGGTTCGCAACGACTATGATTCCTTTATTATGCCACTTTCATGAGGTATCTCTCATATTGCGTAAATTGCATCGATTTATCACTACCCCCGGATAACCTCATGAGACTTGTACTGTTTGGTAGCGACCAAATTCACTATACGCCCATTAATATCAGTGGTGCATTGCAGTCACAGAACAATTTACGGTGGTTGCAGAAAGATTTGTTATTTTCAAGTGCTTTATTCTTAGCGGGAGATTTTTGATGATATTACCAAAACGCTTTTATTTTGCAATTGTTTGTTATAATATAACAGGGGTGGCCAACTTGATTAGACATAACATCTACTGTTTACTAACGAAACCTTGTGCGATCTACCACTTACATACTTCTTGAAATCTTTAATGAAACAGCATAGTTTAGTACACAATCATGCAGTAATTTTTATTAACCAGTCTTAGGAGTTCCTTTTCATATCACACGTGAGATTGTTTTTTACCTTGCCACGAT
This sequence comes from Agonopterix subpropinquella, assembly GCA_922987775.1. Lineage (NCBI taxonomy): Eukaryota > Metazoa > Arthropoda > Insecta > Lepidoptera > Depressariidae > Agonopterix > Agonopterix subpropinquella. Next base: position 11,005,441 of record OV277712.1, read on the forward strand.
CGACTGGACTAATAGTCGCGATCGACCGGTACCCCTGTAATATAATATTCCATAATATAGACATTGTGAAACCGAAACACTAATGATGTAGGTACTCCCACTGCCGTTCTGTGACTATTCGTTTTAGTGCACTGCTTTAACTGAAATAAAGTTCGCTTCCCGATACCAGCTCCAAATTTTTGTATGTTGTTAGGTATGTTATCTAGACCCCAAAACTGCCGGGAGACAGTCTCTCAGTTGTCAGGGTATTCAGTTATGACGTCATAATTTTTTTTTAATAAGGATTTTTTTTAAACAATTGGCTGAAACGTAATAGTGTGGTATATTTTTAGAACCGGCTCATGGAGCCCTTTCATTTGATACCCCACACGATAGGTTTCAGAACAAAACATTTTTTATCCCATACAAATATGACGTCATAACTGGAGATCCTGACATCTCATAGACTGTCTCCCGGCAGTTTTGAGGTCAAAAGAACATACCTAACAACATACTAAAATTTGGTGCTGGTATCCGGAAGTGAACTTTTTCAGCCTTTTTTGACCGTAAGGTTTGACTATTTTGACTATATCCTATCACTAATCTATTCTCCTTAGCTTTAACTTCATAATAATATTGTAATTATCATGATATACTTTAACGGGATTTTAAGGCGATTGATCAGACCATTAAAGTAAACATCTTTTTCTATGAGACCAACAAAGTAATCGCAAAAAATCTGAAGTCCTAACCAAGAACGACCCTATGTATAAATACGTCACGTACTGAGCGTCGCGTCGGTGGCGCGTTGCGGAGAGGTATGGACACCCAATTATCCGGGTCCGGGTTATAAGGGTCCGGGTTCGAATCCGCACGGACAACGCATGTATCTACGAGTTTTTCTAACTTATGTACGTAATACCGACTGCTCTCAAACAGTGAAGGAAATCATCGTGAGGAAACCTGCATACACTGAAGAAGAAATTCTGATCTACCAATCCGCAATGGGCATGCGTGGTGGATTAAAGCCCATACACCTTGAGGGTAGGCCTGTGACCTGCAGTGGGACGTTTATAGGCTGATCATGATGATGATGATGATGATTTTAATGAAAACAAAATAATTATAAGTAATTATAATATCTAAAAACACCCTGATAAACCTATTGTTCTTATACCTTCTGCTCTTTCTTAAGAGCTAAAATAACATTGATTGGCTTTATTGGCCCAGATCCGATCCACGCGCGGGCGTAATTTAATCACGCATAGTGGACTAACGCCCAAACACCCTCCTTGAAGCCTCGTATCCACTAGGCAACGTTTAACGCGCAACACGTGACGCTCAACATGTTTGGCAACGTTGCTAAACAACGCGCGACGTCACGGAACTTCAACTTAGTTTGCCATAACATCTTTGGCAACGTTGCCGAAAATGTTGAGGGTCACGTGTTGCTTGAGGGTAGGTCTGTGTCCTGCAGTGCAGCAAAACTGGTCTATATTATTGTCTTATAAAAAGTATATGTCTAGAATGAGCCTCATGCTTCTACCGTATAAAACAAAAGGGGCCAACTTTCTTGTCGTGTGGCGTGGTGAGTGCCGTACTGCCGTGGTGGTCCAGTGGCGAGTAACCTTGCCTACCGTGCAGGAGGCGATGGTTCGATCCCCGTCCAGGCCGACTCGTACCAATGAGTTTTCCGGAATTTATCTGTGTACTATTTGTAACACCACTGGCTTTTCGGTGAAGGAAAACATTGTGAGGAAACCTGCATGCTTTAATTTCGAGGCATGTATTGTAATCACTGCCCATTACAAATGGCGACGGGCTCACTACCCGTTACACTGGACAGAGTTACGGTACTAGTGAAACGTGGATGTTCTGAGGTTTCAGAATATCTCTGACTACCCCCTCGGGGAATATAGTCGTGAGCATATGCCAACTTTCTTAGGTTGGTGTGCGTGAGGCGTCATACAAATTATGTATGTGTGCATGTATATGGATAGGGTTTAGAGGCCAGAACTGGTTTCAATTTTATTCTACGCGTTTGTAGTCTATTCTGACATATAACTTATCCAAGATTATTATTCATTATTATGTTTATGGTACAGATACCCTTTTTAGGCTTCCATACCCAAAGGGTGAAAAAGGGACCCTATTACTAAGCCTACGTTGTCCGTCCGTCTGTCCTACCTATTTAGGGCTGTAACTTTTGAACCGTAATAGCTAGATAGTTGAAATTTTCTAAGATTATGCGTTATTATAAAAATTTCAAATGGTTAAAAATTAAGCGGGGTTCTCAACAAGAAACTAGTTTTTATCAACGTTTTTTTTTTCACGCTCTATCGTAAAAACGGTACACATACAATCGTCAAACTTAGTGTGATTATAGAGCATACTCTACAGAATAACAACAAATACTAAAATCCGGCTAAGTGTGAGTCGGTCTCGCGCTAAAGGTCCCGGACAAAAAAGTTTTTTTTTCTAAGTTAATAATGTTTTGTTCTGTAGTGGTGTGGTACGGAACCCTCGGTGCGCGAATAGCCCGACTCGCACTTGACCGCTTTTATTGAATTAATACATACCAGCTAATTTGGCACAAGACGGTCCATCTCCATCATATTCCTTAGGAAGAATGTCTTTTGGTATATGCTGATGTAAGTCCTCGTAGCTGTTATGGACATGCAGTCTACTCGCGACCTTCTCCCGAAGAGCTTGCTTCAGCAAAAACACCAGCTTGTCTACGAATGGAGGTGCGTTCAGGATGTGGATACCTTTGATTTTTGTGCCGAAGCCTTCCTGAAATTACAGATATGGTTTTCTAAGCTAATTTAATTGTTTATGATTAATTCAGGTTTGTGAGCAGCGTGGCTCTGAATGGAGCATCTCAATTTTTCCCGTGAGTGTCGAGGCAACTAAGGGATTAAAGGATTCTTATGCAGTATGCTAGTAGGCGTAGTGTGGGACGCCCTGCTGCCCGCTGGACAGTCACCAGTCAGCTGGACCTAAAAAAAAAGTTGCGGCGAGCGACTGGATGAGGAAAGCCGAGGACAGAGTTCTGTGGCGCGCCTTGGGAGAGGCATATTATATTCAGTAGTAGACGATGATAGGCTGATGATAATGATGATGATGATGCAGTATTTATGTCGAAGGACCTCTAATGTGAGCATTACTACGACTACAAGTTGGTAGTTGAAGCAATTTTTCTGACCACACCAAAAGGGATTACGGTCATGATTTTATGTGTGTTGTGTATATTAAGTCATGAGATTAATTCCTGATATTCTTTTATATTATTTTTCCATTATCTTTTCATAGTTTGTTGTTCTCACATAAATGTAATTTTTGCGTCAATCTTTTGGCCAACCGAGGCCGCAGGCCGAGCAGCGACCCGGCTTTAAGATAACAATACATAAACAATCACTGGGTCGTTAAAATATGGCACCCGTTGGGGTTCAAGGGTTAAAAACATTGATTATATTAAAATAGCGGAAGATAGGTGACGTTCTTGCATTACGCACTCGAAAAATAGACCAGCTTTTCATATACTTATGAGTGAAAAGTAATGCCGTGTGATTTGTTTTTTCTTTTTGAATAATTTGTACAACGAGTTTTAAGCACGCGAAGGCATTTGTGGTACCTTTTATAACGCTTAAAATAAAAAAAAGTATCTCAATCACGCAATGCCGCTCGCGCCCTAAGTAAATTAGGCGACGGGGGCTCAATTTATGCGGTCCATGCGCTATAGGCTAGTCACCTATCTTGTTATTTTAATATAATCAAAGGTTAAAAACAAATAAAGCTATGTAGATACTCACCGTACATAAAACTTCTGCTTTCTTTACCACGACTGGATTAATCTTACTGATAAGGCCCAGATGAACGTTTTTGAGATCAACGACGTATCTCTCCGATAGACTGTAATCGAAGTGCAATCTGTATTCTCCAATCTGAAAAATAATTATTAGAAATTAAGCAACTAAGTGGGAAAATAATGTAATGACACTCACGCGCACTAAAATCCCCCTTTGTCAGATGCACGAGTGTGATTCGTGACGTTACAGCATTATAGTGAACACTTAGACAATTTAATAGTATGGACGTGTAACGCGTGTCATTCTCCTATCAAAATTTTCTGCCACTTTTTGCGGGGGGCGAGGTAACATGATATCCGCAACTTTGGATTTTATTCCCTATAACTTTAGATTCTAATTTTGAATGTTAAAAATCATGAAAAGTTGCCTCGTGTGAACCCCAAACGTTCTAAGTTCAAAATTATTGTTTCGCAATTATAGGCTGTCTCGTTTAGTGATAAGGTATAAAATTGAGTGTGAATGCACAGGATCAATTAGTCTCATACCGTGGCAGAGGGGAAATGCTACCGCAAGGCCAGTCCTTACTATTATATTGTCTTAGAGTTAACATCATAAAAATATGGGATTAGATTTTTGTGTGCAGAATTACATAATTTTTTTTTATTTGTGTTCTGCAGTGCAATTCACTAAGCGCAAACATCGTCGCACGCATCCTTTAGATCGTCGGAGATCATATCTCGCCGATGTTACAACCGATGATTGCACACCAGGGGGTCTACTCCGGGATTAAAACTTCGCATTTTTGTTCCAATTTCAACTCTATTCCAATGAAGTGCGGACCGAAACAGTGGCGATATAGCGAACATCGGAAGTGCGGGTACAGGGCCTGGTAGTGATGTGTGACGATAGGTATGTAAGAGCCCGGTTACACGTTCAGTATTTCGTCATTCTGGTCCATCAGTCTGGTCATGTTTATTTGTTTTGAAGGGAAACTGATATACTGAAGCACCATGTTAGTCGGGTCAATCTCGAGTCAGTTTCCCTTCAAATCAAATATACATGACCAGACTGATGGACCAGACTGATGAAATACTGACCGTGTAACCTGTGTCTTAGGGTGCCTGTCGGTGCGAGTTGGCGGAGCGGAGTAACGAGGAAATATTAACCAATCAGGAGCTCGGCTGAGTCTTAGCCGTGATTTTATGCAATCCTGATCTAAACTATTATAAAACTGTAAATTTAGTAAAATATTGTTTTTGCTTTGTGTGTTTGAACGAGCATCACGCGAAAACTACTGAACCGATTTTGATGAAACTTTTTTTGTTTGATAGCTTATGATCTAAAATCTTATGACTTAAAATCTGGTATATAATTTGTGCAGACGAAGTCGCGGGTTAACGCTAGCTGGTTAATAAAACTCAGTTTCGACGCTCCGCCAGCTAGCTCGCGTCAATGGACAGGCAGCCTAAACCCCAAAACGGATTTGGATTTTTTGGCACACAGATCGATTCACCGTCATTGTCATTAAAAGCTAAAAAAATAGGTAATATGGATTAAAATTCTCAAGAAGATATACGTATTATGTAATCAATAACAGTGGGTCTACCCGCACATTCGAACTTCGCAATTGCGTGAATGTCAACTCTATTACAATGAAGTGCGGACCGAAACAGGGGCGATCATTGAAACATCGAAAGTCCGGGTACAGGGCCAGATCATTTTCAAAATAATTCTTTTGAGATAGGTATTATAATTTTTCGAGTAGGTGCGCTTACCATAAAACAATATCTGAAGTAACTCAGAATACTAAAATCGTCCAGTTTGTCAGTCACAAACTGAGTCACCATTACCCTGGAATGATCGGTAGGACATAGTTTTGGAAGTGGAACATAATTGCTGAAAAAAAAAATACATATAAATTCGGAATCGCAATTTTATTTTCAGTGTAAGTGTAAGATTTTTATTTTCATTAAAATTTTTTGGCATCATTTCATGAAACTAATTTAATTTGTTTTCCGATAAAGTACTTAATTAAGATTACCAATATTTTGATTTTCAAAGTATTTTGATTTGTGACTTTTAAATGCGGTTGAGAGAAAATCTTTTGAACTCCACGGAGAAAACGTTTGCAGATATAAAAAGTAAAAAATCCGGTCTGCTCTTTCTAACTTTGTAACTCTATGCTATAAATGCCGAAACGTGGGCAAGCAAACATCAAATTGTGGATTCCGACAATATTTATTTATGTACCATGGAGTTTACAAGCCTACAAGTGACGTCACATGGGTCAAATTAAGGCCTTCTACATACATCCGGAATAAACCTGATTCGGAATTCAGAGTTGCTTTCAGTTACTTTTTCAATAGATAATAGTGATTTTTTGATGTCTTAGGTGGCATATTTTAAAGATTTTCAGTCATATGATCATACAGCAACGACGTAGCAACTGCACCGTCACGATACGGTACTACCTAACGCCTAAGCTCAAAAATCGCTTGGTGATACTGATAATGGTTCATGCTATTTTGTATGCAGATTATGTCTAATGTTAAAACTATCGAAAGTCTTTTTGTAATCGTAGTTGACAACACCGAATTTCGAATCAGGTTTATTCCGAATGTAGGCATTATAATAACGGATTTTTTTTTATTTTAAAGTCTCTTACATAGAAAAGAATTATTTTTATTAATTCATTTATCTCGATGGATTACGATTCAGACCGCGAAAATAAAAAAAACTTGACATAGGTACCGAATTGTTTTGTTTACACTTGTCTTGTTTACGGCTTGGAAATAGCTTCGGATATTCGGTGCATTTGTACTAGGTAACAAATAACCTATACTTACACGCAGTCCCGGTATTTATCGAACTCTTTATTGGATCTATGTAAAACCATTTCTGGCATCATTCCTCTTGAAGTGAAAAGTTTGTCTATTTTCTTTTTAGTACCTTCAACTGAACCTCTTGACAACAATAACAGTCGCTCTAAGATACTACGATCTGGAATTAAAAAAAAAACTAATATGAAAACAGGAAGCTGGCAAAGGTATTGGTGGACATGTATGAGCATCATGTAGTACCTACGAAATAAATAAGTTAGAACATAATTCTATAAAAAAAATTATATATAAAAACTTTATAAAATATGTAGCTGTAATAGCTGTATTATAATTTAATACAAAAATTATAATACAGCAACAAAAATAAGGATATTTACGATATAAAAAGAAAGCATAAATTCGCAGTTATTAAAGTGAAATATATAAGGTCTAACAAAATTAGCTGAAACTATTTTAGGATATTATCATACCATCAAACTGGACAACTTTCTCTATGGGACCAATATCGAAACCGCTAAAAAAATCTGCTGTCCCGTAGGCTGTCCCATATAAAACTGCAAACATAACTCGACTGAAATGTATTGGACAACTGAGAATAAATTTTTATTACAATACATACCCAAATATTTACAAGCTTCGGCCAAATGAGCTTGTTTTTGACACCATTCGTCTATAGCATCCATACACTCCCTAATCGTCTTTGCATCTACCAATCCGTAGAACTGGCGTACTTTCTTCATCTCCTCCTGGGTCACTAATATTAACGGATGATTCGGTATTACCTCCATGTTTGTTTCTGTAAAACGAGATAGGGAATGGTTAATAAGATGCAGTTCGATTTTATAAGAAAATCCCTTTGAATGAGCATTGGCCCAACGCTGTCGTCGTGAATACTGGCCTGTCCTAAAAGATGATTCAACCAGCGTCTTGGAGGTACTTACGCTAAAGATGAAACCTCTAATCTAAAAATCTAAAGTTCCACTTGAGAGTGATAAGCAAGGTCGCATGTACCGTTAATATAATGAGACCTAGCTCCTGATCCTAGCTATGATCATGTCTCCTTTATCGCTTTTCAGCTAAGGACACAAACCACGCGCTGTTGTACACAGATTTCTCCTCCGCTAAAAGAGTCTTCCACAAAACTCAGCTCCTTTTATGTAAACATGTCTTGCTTTACGCAGTCATTGTCCTTGTTTTGTGGCCTTGACCAACGTTCAGCCGGTACAACAATTCACAACCTCTCTCTTATTGTTTACGGATTTCGTATTTATTTTATTCATTAGGCTAACAGATTGACCATCCTTACATTTGCACCCTTAAAAGGAGATTGGCAGTTGTTGCACTACCCTGGATTTTGTTCATGACTAATACTGAAAACCTGCGTAATCTAACTTTTTGTTAGCAGTAATTATACTTTTTAGGGTTCCGAAGTCAACAAGGAACCCTTGTAGTTTCGCCATGTCCGTCCGTCTGTCCGTCTGTCCGTCTGTCCGTCTGTCCGTCTGTCCGTCTGTCCGTCTGTCCGTCTGTCCGTCTGTCCGTCTGTCCGTCTGTCCGTCTGTCCGTCTGTCCGTCTGTCCGTCTGTCCGTCTGTCCGTCTGTCCGTCTATCCGTCTGTCCGTCCGTCTGTCCGCGGCTTAGCTCAGAGACGCTTAGTACTGGAAAGTTACAATTTGGCATGGGTATATTAATCACGCCGACAAAGTGGTAAAATAAAATGTTGAAAAAAAAATTTTTTAGGTTTCCTCCCCTACACGCGAAGTGGGGATGACATTTTTTTTCTCTTCTATCTCATGTTGTGGGGTATCGTTGAATAGGTCTTTTAAAAATATTATGGGTTTGGCACAACCACTTTTCGATTTAGGGATTCGTTAGTCAAATATTAAGCTTTAAAGCGAAAATTTTGGTTAGAGTCAAGTGTCCCCCTCTCCCAGCTAAACGTTTATAGTTGGGGCTGTGAAAAAATTCATGGCAATAACATATATAACGAATTTAAAAGGAAAACTATCACTGCTAAGTAGGCTGTACAAGTTTACGAGTAATAGTCTATCAACTTATAAAATGTACTTTTTAAGTATAAAGCAAAAAGCCTCCTTCTAAGTTCATATTATATTGTGACGGGCAACTACACTACGGAACCCTATCCTGCGCGTGGTCCGACACGCACTTGGCCAGTTGGTCTCTTGCTTGTGCGTTAGCACTGCATTTCCGCCATTGTCAAGTAGTTCGTGAGAGTACCTATCTATCCAATCTCGAGGATGGTTTTTGAGTAAAAACACCGCTGTCAAGAATTGCGGAGTCTCGTAACAGGCTCAATTATAGATCGGGATCCGGTGACGAGGTCCGTATACCAATCGAGCTCATCCATAATTCAGTTTTCATGCAATAGTTTCCTATTAGAAGATGCGAAAAAACTTGGTCGGCCGACCCCTATCCTGGTGGGTTTTGTGTAGGAGGGTGACTAGTAACCTCTCTGAGACGAGACTAATTACCCATCGAGCTCATGAACCAAATTATGCTTATCCGATTGGACTTTATTAGTGTTACGAAGTACACTCGGTCGTCCGCCGGATATCCTGGCAGGTAGTGCTGGCCAACCAAAAATGGTGGTCAAATTTTGGAGTACTTCTCACCCATCGAGCTCATGGATGAAATGTATGCCAAATCAAAGGTTAGACCTTTACCTTCAATATTTCATCGGTCGTCCTGGCCGAAACCTGGTGGGTTCTGGTGGCCAACCAGATTTATCTGTCAAAGTAAGATCATGCGTTTTCACGTTTATATGAATAAATACTTTATTTACCTGATATATGCAGTTCTTTTAGCATGAACGTGAACGGTTGTATGGTTTAAAAGTATTTTTTTAAAAAACTTGAAAAAAAAAAATTACCGTGTCGATAAATGAGACATCAAATAAAAATTTTTTTTTTCGATATAACTTCGTCATTTCTAAACTGATTTGGCTGATTGTTTTATTTTACAAAAATATATATTCAAGAGTTCATGCCACTAAAATTTGGTGAAGATCTGATGAAGCGTTTCGAAGATGTTCAATGTTTTAAGATTTTACTACAAAAAATATCCAACCAAATTGATTCTTTAAAGAGAATAATAATTGAGTTCTATTAATGATTCTTTCTAAAATGAAATTTGCTCTCTTAAGAGATGTCTATATAATAAAATAAACTAGTAATACCGCGGCGTTGCTTTCAAAAATGAAGTTGAAAAAAAATGTTTCGTCAAGTAAAAGCTACCTATGTTTATGTGGATGATCTAATTTAGTACGTACCTATATTAGTTCTAAAATAATTAGCTAAAACTGTTATAAAGGGATGATTGGATCATCAAACTGAACAACTTTCTTTATGGGACTAACATCGAAAACGCGAAAAAAATCTGCTGTCCCATACAAAACTGCAAACTTACTCGACTGGAATCGGAATGTATGAGACAGCAGTTTTTTAGCGATTTCGATTTTGAACCCATAATAAAAGTTGTTCAGTTTGATGATCCAATCATCCCTTTAAACAGTTTTAGCTAATTATTTTAGAACTAATATAGGTACGTACTAAATTAGATCATCCACATAAACATAGGTAGCTTTTACTTGACGAAACATTTTTTTTCAACTTCATTTTTGAAAGCAACGCCGCGGTATTACTAGTTTATTTTATTATATAGACATCTCTTAAGAGAGCAAATTTCATTTTAGAAAGAATCATTAATAGAACTCAATTATTATTCTCTTTAAAGAATCAATTTGGTTGGATATTTTTTGTAGTAAAATCTTAAAACATTGAACATCTTCGAAACGCTTCATCAGATCTTCACCAAATTTTAGTGGCATGAACTCTTGAATATATATTTTTGTAAAATAAAACAATCAGCCAAATCAGTTTAGAAATGACGAAGTTATATCGAAAAAAAAAATTTTTATTTGATGTCTCATTTATCGACACGGTAATTTTTTTTTTTCAAGTTTTTTAAAAAAATACTTTTAAACCATACAACCGTTCACGTTCATGCTAAAAGAACTGCATATATCAGGTAAATAAAGTATTTATTCATATAAACGTGAAAACGCATGATCTTACTTTGACAGATAAATCTGGTTGGCCACCAGAACCCACCAGGTTTCGGCCAGGACGACCGATGAAATATTGAAGGTAAAGGTCTAACCTTTGATTTGGCATACATTTCATCCATGAGCTCGATGGGTGAGAAGTACTCCAAAATTTGACCACCATTTTTGGTTGGCCAGCACTACCTGCCAGGATATCCGGCGGACGACCGAGTGTACTTCGTAACACTAATAAAGTCCAATCGGATAAGCATAATTTGGTTCATGAGCTCGATGGGTAATTAGTCTCGTCTCAGAGAGGTTACTAGTCACCCTCCTACACAAAACCCACCAGGATAGGGGTCGGCCGACCAAGTTTTTTCGCATCTTCTAATAGTAAACTATTGCATGAAAACTGAATTATGGATGAGCTCGATTGGTATACGGACCTCGTCACCGGATCCCGATCTATTACGTGAACCGCGCGAACACCACGCGAAAGACAAGTGCTCGGGCAAAACCAGCAACGTAACTTTCAATTATACTGATATTTTTAGTTATTTTATACTCGTTCAATAGTATGAGCTATTTTATATTTATTACATACAAAACAAAATTCGAGATTTCCTTGTGTAATCAACTTTTTATTATTGCACAAGGACTGTAATTGACGTAGGTAATAAAACATTTATTATTTCATTTTTCTCTCATGCAAAAGCTTGATTAAAAATAAGTTATAAATTAATTTGGTTGCTTATGTTATGAATCTTATGATTGTATCTCCATCAGACCAAACTGCTGCATCGCTGCATTATAATAAGTGAAGTTAACTGCAATTATGTTCTGTGATGTGTTGTGTCATAGTCATTATTGTTAACCGGCGACATTATGAACTGACACTATTGACTGCAATCAAACCCGATGGACACTTCTCAGGAAATAATTACGTTTAGAACAAAGAAAATTGTTGTTGTTTGACTTGTATAACTAGTTTAATTGTAGGGGAAATCCTTCCATCCACTTTGACCTTTGTCACAGAAAAGAGATATTATGCAGTAAGTCAACTTCATGCAAGCACTTGAATCGACGCACGCACACAGACGATCGCCGCGGCTTGCTAAGGTCACAGGCATGGCACTGCCTGTACGTGAACGAACGCGGTCCGGCGACCTTGGGCCGGTAGCCTAGGAATTCATCAGTCAATGATTGCGTTTCCCACCCGCTCGCATCCCGCGCAGCACCCCGCATTCGCATTCTGAAAAGCACAAAATAGCCGCGCGCACGCGCGCTTCTACGAGCACACAACATGCTTGAGTGTCGCTTATTTTCGCGTGGTATATTTTCTTTGGTATTTCAGCACGTCTAGTATGATTTATCTACACGCGACGCGCTTTAGCTGCATAGAAAATAACCTATTCCCGCGCATTTCGGAGAGCGAAAACTGCGCTTGCCGTGACATGTAGTATGGAAAAAGCCGACTCGCTCGCAAGTTGAGAAATTATATTAGACGTCCTGTACTGTTGCACCTTGCGCTCTGAAGTACTCGTAACTTAGCGGGCCGTATACGTCACATACGTGATCTGTGTGCGTGCGTCGAATCGAGCTCTTCCATGAAGTTGCTGCACTAGATATCTCTTTTCTGTGCTTTTATAACGTAACGGTGTTTTCTAATAACCAATGCCGATTTTCCAACGTGTGGTTTCAACTTATAATGAACCACCCATTTTCTTTTCGTGGCTTGGTAGAGGCGACTAAAGATAACGTTTTTTATGCAGTTTTGTGAGCCAAAAGCTAACCTGTTCCGTTATTCTCAACCAGTACCTTACCTTCAATACAGGGTTCAATTTAGGGTAAACAGTTGCATTACTTTTAGGGGTGATTGTACCCATGATAGTGAACAACTTTCCCTAAGAAACTGTGATAGTATAGTCAAAGCATAGTGGTGGTTGTCGTAATATTTTTGATCACCCCGAAAGGGATTATGACACATACATACATAAGCTCACGCCATCAAGGGATTATGATCGTGAGTTTATCTACGTATATATTTATATTTTCTGAAAAAATAAACTATCTGTGACAGAGACTTCGATAAAACAAATTAATGTTCTTATCTATGCGAACGAAAAAGTCATCGGCTGCAATATTATAATTTTTTTTAGTTTTTTTGTAAAAGAAGTTTTTTTTTTCATGTGAAACAACGCATAGTTCTGTCACGGAAATTTTACATCATAGATAATCCTAGAAACCAATTTTTGAATTTCACTGACGAGTTTAAAATCCGTCCCTACACGCAAATGTAATTTCATTTCGAGTACGCCATTTTTCTGTATATTTGTTTCCAGAAAATAGTAGAATTCGACAATGAATTCGTAGTATTAATTAAAACTCGGTAATGAAGTAACATGATAATTGAAATTAAAAGGGATAGCAGAGGAGCGGATAAACAAAATAAAGTGTTATTAATTTAGTATCGCAATGTTGTTTTATTTTATATTTATTAGAATTGCCAACGGTACACAAGTAAAACAATATACAGGGTGTAAGTGACAGCCTAACAAATACTGAAACGGTGAACTCAGACCATCAAACTGAACAACATTCACTATGGAGCCAACGACGTCAGGAAAAGCGAAAAAAAAAATCAGCTGTCCCATACATTTGATTCATAGTGAAAGTTGTTCAATTTGATGGTCTGAATTCACCGTTTCAGTATTTACCAGGCTGTTATAGGTACACCCTGAATAAATAAATGGATATTACAATATTCTAACTTAAATGTATTAATTAACAGACATGCGACAGCACTCATATTGACAATGTTGTTAGTATCAAAACATTAATATTAATTTAGGTAAAATAACCGAAACATGTCATGCTAAAAGATGCTAGATGTTAAACTTTACAAATCACTTACGCCATCCGAACAGCACGTTAACCACAATATTATCTACATCTACAGGGTGAAATTGATATCATTAGCATCCTTTTAAACTAATGATATCAATCTAGTCTACCCATCAAACTGAACAACTTTTATAATGGAAGCAAACCGATCAAAGCAAATAAAAAATCTGCTGTTCCATACTAAACTGCAATGTCGACGCGCGAGTTCGCGACTAACAAGAGATTTTTTTGCTCCGATAGTAAAAGTTGTTCAGTATGTAGACTTTTAGTTTAAAAGGATGCTAATGATACCAATTTCACCCTGTATCAACAACAACTAACAACACTGTAACTAACTGTAATAACTTTTTATACGGGACCAACATCGAAATCGCGAAAAAAAAATCAGCTGCCCCCTACATTTGGCTCGAGTAGGTTTGCCAGTTTTGTATGAAAGGATTTTTTTTTTTCGCGATTTCTATGTGTGCCATAGAGAAAGTTGTTTAGTATGATGGTCTGATCATCCCCTTAAAAAAGTGTCAGCATATTAAGAAGGACCATATAAAAAGTGTTAAGGCTGGGTATTAGTAGAACAAGCCTCTCTTTCTAACAAGCAAACTTTCGCAATTAGCCATCCCGCTTCAATTGAAAGCAAGATCGCAAAAAAACGCATTTTTCATCAATATCTTTTCTCTCGGGTGTTTGGGGAAAAATCCATCGGTTAGAAGCCCTGCTATAATTATTTACCTTTCAAATGATGGTATATTCAGAAGAAATGGTGTAGTGTGATTCTTGTAAAACTGGTTATAAATCTGAAATCGAGCTTACTTTGCTCCTCTTTTCTATCGAGAAAATTTAATAGAATCGTGTTTTCAACGGTTAGATGCCCTGCAGAAAGAACGTATCTACACTGTTATGTAAACTATATATTTTAAATGTAATAATTTGGTTCTCAAAAATCGGTTCGAAAACAGACAAAATAGGTATGACCCCCTCTTAATGAATTAACGCAAAACCTCATTCACCCCAACTGATTTATAAACAAAATAATTAGATTGAAACAATAATTTCATTATTTAGATAGTTAAAATTTTATAACTTATTCGCATTTTAAGTTTTGAGGCAAAAATGATTTGTTATCATTTTAGCAATGAATGAAAGCACTAACTTACTCATGGATACATTTTAATAATTTTGTTTTGGTAGTCAGTAGGGTGAGTGTGCCCTTGCGGTGGGTTGACATCGGGTTCAGTAAATTTTAAATTTTACAAAAATACTATTTAATATTTTGAAAAAAATATATATCTATGTTGAAACCATGATAATTCGATTCTGCTCTCGATTCCAAACTAACTTACTTTCCAGTTTTGCGTCTATGTGGAGAGGAAAGATTAAAAAAAGTGTTGATGAAAAATTTTCGATATTTGGTCTGTTTTGTATCTTTGTCTATTTATCTGTTTTTCGCCAACACATTTATATGTGCGTCCATGCAAAAAAGGTCCTGTTGTCGACATTTTAACCCTGCTTTTATATTGTTCCATAACGTGTGATTTTCGTTCCGTAACGTGTGATTCAGAATCCCGACAACTGGGGTCCATTTTTGCGTGGACGCCCACATATTTCCATGACATGACTATAAAGCAAAATTAGTACCTAATAATAACATTTCCCTACTATTCATAAAACTACAACCATAAAGACATTATTAATACCATAAATCTTACAATAACCATAAAATTGTAAAATTAAAGGAAACATTTAGTTCTGCAAGGTAAACAAGAGCTATTATCTTTCATTCCGCCTAGGAAGACTCAAGAATCAAGCTATTTTCATGCTTATGGGCTAAGATTTAAAAATCTGTTTAGGGACTTCTACTTTAAAATGAACTGGATGCCTTTATAGTACGTTGGCACATGACTACTTATTTTATGTAATTTTTTACACTAATACTTATTATAATTATTTAAAGTTACCATTTATAACAGGTTCCTTAAGCCCATTACAAAGCCCGTCTTTGGTTCTATTGTTAATATCAAATAAATACCTAATTTTATTCTTATACTTCTTCTGGAATATAACTTTAAGTGTTACCAACATCTATGGGTCCTTGATCTAAAATTAAATTTAGTCTATTTGAATTCAATATCTCAACTTTCTTTTTGGAAAACGATAATTATGGTTAAGTTACATAATTAGACATTGTTGTGGTTACGTAGGTAGAGAAAATATACCCAATGTAGTGTTACTTTGAGTTCTATCTTTGAGAAAAAATAATTTTTTTACTTGGTGCGTCAATTTTTAAGTTTGTATGAATAATCAAAAAATTACTTGTGTGGCTCGCGTAATACATTCTGTACAAACAAACAGTTTTTAGGTTTCTCAATTATGTCTTACAACGTTTAATGGAATTATTCTGGTAAAAAAGTGTTGAAAATAAGTGGATACGGGCTAACGTACTATATATTACTGCAACGTGCGATACTGCTACTGTATGTTTATGTGATAATAAAGGTCATTGGATTGCACATTTGCGGACATTTTTCCGGCAATAGAGGTAAATGGCTAGGATTCCGACATGGCCTTTAAAGTTTATAGGAAACTAGCGACCGCCCCGGCTTCACACTGGTGCAATGCTGATATAAACCTTCCTCTTGAATCACTCTATCTATTAAAAAAACCGCTTCAAAATCCGTTACGTAGTTTTACAGATCTAAGCATATTATATAGGGACAGACAGACAGGGAAGCGACTTTGTTTTATACTATGTAGTGATGTGATGATACTATGACTGTAGTGATTCAGTTTTTCGCTTAGGCTTGAGTGGCTATAGAATAAATCATGATATTCTAAGATCCCCCTGCAAGTTTTCTACAGTATTTGTTAAACAAATACTGTGGCAATGGCAATGAAATATATTCAAGTGGAAAGGTCACCGTTTAAAGGTAGGTACTACAAAATTGGGTTGCCACATGGTTGTCACCCTAAAGCCTGTCGCAACCCCCTGTAACTCG
Organism: Agonopterix subpropinquella; assembly: GCA_922987775.1. Classification (NCBI taxonomy): domain Eukaryota; kingdom Metazoa; phylum Arthropoda; class Insecta; order Lepidoptera; family Depressariidae; genus Agonopterix; species Agonopterix subpropinquella. Next base: position 11,022,026 of record OV277712.1, read on the forward strand.
GATGCACTTATTTTGTTCCTATTGATTTTCTGTACCCTCATTTGCTTAGGCAATAAATTTTATTCAAAATGAAGATAAACGTATCAGCTACACGAAAAAATTAGAATGCTGGTCGCAACGTAGGGTTGTCGCTATATTTTCGGTCGTACGAATGGGGAAAATTTACATTTACTAGAAAACTATTGGACTGATTTTGATGATTCTTTCACATTATGAAATCTTCTCTTTTCTGGAAAGGTTTTATTACACAATAAAATAGTACAACCTTAGCAGCCTTATATTTAAGGATCCTTGAGTACATTTTCACGGGTATATAATAATAAATATCTTGGACATTGTCACACAAATTATCTAGTCACATTTAAAGTACCTGCATGGAATTGTATTATGATGACTAGACAACGATATAGAATACTATACTATATACTATATTATGTATCATTGCCTAAACATTTGTTTAGGCTACAGTATTTACTGTAGGAAACTTGCAGTGGGATCTTAGTATTTAAGTTAAATAATTCACTGGAAATGTAACGAGAAGTACCTATTGTTATAATTTATTATTCATCCTCTCTGAATTTGAAAGTATTTTAATTATCTATCATTATTTATTGTAATACTTATGGCATTTGAAACTTTCGGTTCTCAATTTTATTAAATAATGATAGATAATACTTACAGTAAGTGTGCGATTTGTTTAATAATAAAGAAAATAATAATATTTAGTCTCTTTTTTAATACAATAGCAGTAAATTCCTCTAAAATACTAAAGCTAATAATATACACAAAAGTGTTAAATGCACAATTAAATATATTGTTCGTGTACAAAAGTAGTAAGTGATGGTTTTTTTAATGATTTTGATATTTTTACAGTATATTTTGAAAATTTACATTTTATGTTTATGTAAAAATTAATAAAGATAAGTACCCAACCTAAGTATAGGCAGTATATACACGATTCCTAAGCACAGTTTTGAGTAATAGCATATTGAACTTATAAAATAATAAAAACGCCTCTCCTGAACAATTGCAAAATCTGTAATTAGCATGTGTGTCTTCTAGACCATCGATATGACCAAACCAGAAAAAAACATGACAAAATAAGAACATGAGCTCCAGCGAACAACCCAAACAGTTCTGTCCGTGACTGACAGACAACACACAGCCTAAACCGCAGAAGATAGAAACATAAAATTTGGAATATAGATTCTACGGACGATGTAGGGAGGTGCAATAAGAAATGATTTTGCGATATTCTAATTTCACGCCCCTGGCTCACTCCCCGTCACACTGGCCAGAGTTTCGGTACTACTTAGTGAAATGTGGATGTAGTGAGGTATCAGAATATCTCTCACTACCCCCTCGGGGAATATAGTCGTGAGCATATAGCTAGCTATAGCTAATTTCACGCGGACAAAGTCATGGACAAAAGCTAGATTCATCATCATCATCATCATCATCATCATTTGATACAACGTGTTAATGAATTAACGCAAAACTAGAAAGTAGTTTGTTTAGAATCGAGAGCAGAATCGAATTATCATGGTTTCAACATAGGTAATTTTTTTTATGAAACGGGTTAAAAATGTTTTTTTTGTAGTACCTATTGCACTTTGTTGTTAATGAATAAATAATACTTACTCTATTTATTTTTAATTTATTTGAAAACATTTGCTCCTTGCGGGATTCGAACTACGACCTTAGGCTTGGCAGGTGCACTCACGATAATTAGGCTATCGGCCTTCTAATTCTCATTATTCACCATACAAAATATAATCAAATATTATTCAAAATCTGATGTTTCCTTAAACTGTCAAGTTTGACGCAAGGTTTGCGTACTTTAGTTAAAGTAAACATTATAAGTTTACATTTTCTCAACCTTGGCTACTAAGAGTTGACTTGGTAAACAAAATGTTTAGCAAGTCAACTCTGTTCACTTCAGAAACGGCGTTCATACTTATTCATGCGTTACGGTTCAATGTTTTAAAAGAAGTCTATTTTTAGATCAATTTTATATAAAAGTCCTGCGAATTCTTTAGCTACTATGTAGGTCGAAGTGCATAATTTTCATGACGTACCTATGATTCTGTTTCATAAATAAAAACCATCATCGTCAGCCTTATAGAGGGTCCTTCTTAATATGCTGACACTTTTTTAAGAGGATGATCAGATCATCAAATTGAACAACTTTCTCTATAGGACCAACATCAAAATCGCGAAAAAAAATCAGCCGTCCCATACATTTCGAGTAGGTTTGCAGTTTTGTATGGAAGGGCTGATTTTTTTTCGCGATTACGATGTTGGTCCTATACAGAAATTTGTTCAGTTTGACGGTCTGATCATCCCCTCAAAAAAGTGTCAGCATATTAAGAAGGACCCTATAAACGTCCCACTGCAGGGCTCAGGCCTACTCTCAGAGAGGGTGTGTAGGCGTTAGTCCACCACGCGTGCCCAATGTAGATTGGTAAACTTAGGAAGAAATTCCAATTGGAAATCCTTCTTGAACGTATGCAATAGAAAATAAATAGACTAAAAAAATACCTACATTAATTTGTTAAATGAAACTGAACTTAAACAAAAAATAAAGTATTGACAATGAGTACTTAAATAAGTACCTAATAGTTGTTTTGAATAATAAATATAATAGTATAATTTTTGATGTAGTAACCTAGCAAAACTATGACTAGAAAGTGCGTACTTTTTTCCGAAATACTGTGGTTTATTATTTTCTTACAGACATTACAACCCAATAATGATTATTATTTATTCCCAAAAATGGAAATCGGTGGGAAAGTAAAATGTAAGAGGTTTTTGACCAGCAGCAGTGGAATGAACCAAGAAAGTAAGTTTACTAAAACGCAACAAAGGGGCATAATTTCATTCAAATAATTAAAAAAAAAATCTATTTTAAAAATATGTTTACTGCGGAAATATTTTTATTTATCCTGTTTTATTCAACTGCTTGGCAAAAGTCCCCCCTTAAACTATATAAATAAATATCTTTGTATATTTTGTTTATTTAGTATATTGAGAGTTGGGTACCAAATATTTCCCACTTATTTTAAAAATGTTAGCTTATTGCACTTTATCGTAATATTTAACCTGAAATGTCTTCAATAAAGTCTAAAATAAACTGTAAAATACTCACTTGTATTTAATGTCACTGGTTTTAAACGAATCCGTACGTCTTATGACACTGGTACTTCTGAATCTAATGTGTAGGTACAAACCGGTGTGGTATGGTACGATGGTCACAGTGACGATGACGTATGCAATGCAAACAAGACAATGCCATGTCAATCCTGACTTCAATGCCTAGTCTACACTATGTAGTACTAGATACTTTTTTTATACTGTGCCTACACTCTGTTATGTATGGCTTATGCAAACATATGACGTTGTGTCTACAGTAGCTTGCGTACATCCAATTCCAAAACTGGCATAAAATAAATTTTAAAAATGTTATTAGTCCAGGTAAACGCTGGGTCGGGGCATATTTCGCTGGTTTTTAGAAGCTATCTTCTCGGTATTTGAAAGACATACAAATTAATAAAAAATATACCAATGATCTTAAACATCTCGGCTTTATTTGCTATTGTTCATATTTCTTATTGTTCTATTCTAAAATACATGGGACAACTGTGTTCAAAGGAAAGCCAGAATATTTGATTTAAGTAGTCTGTATTACGTGCATCTACATTATAAGTTTAAGTCACTTTTACTTGCGACTTTACTTTATTTTACGGTCGATCAAACGAAGACTGTCGCGTAATTGGTTCTCTTTATACATTTTGGTGCTCTTTTGGTTCGGAAACTTTTGAACGTGGACCCTATGTCCAGTAGTTAGTAAGTCAATAAGAATATCAGATAGTGTTCTTCCAAAAAATCTCTCAGTACAATCTCATAACTTCAAATGGATTGTCTACAATTGTTTAATCATTGAATTAACTACATGATTGTCTGGTAAACATTTGAACTATTTTTCCGCTTTGTGCCACGTAAGAGGAGGTGCGACAAATCAGTATTCACTACTAAATACACTACTCAACGTACTAACGAGTATATAAGGGACTTTAGGTACTATTTGTGCAGTGGTACACAGGTTGTAATTTGATCCGATCGGTTTGCTCCCATAGTGAAAGTTGTTCAGTTTGATGGGTAGACTCTTAGTTTAAAAGGATGCTGATGATATCAATTTCACCCTGTAGATGATAATGATAAAAAAATCTATATTAATCAGAGCTCCTACTTATACAATGACTACCTTATCCTTTACTAGGAACCTTATCATGGGCATGTCCGACATGCTTGTGGCCGTTTTTTTTTGAATCATTAATTAATTAATTATCCTATGCATTTTAAAACATGTTTGGTCTAGAATTTCTGATGAACCTTCACATTGAGAACCAGTTGTAGAATGTTAAAATTAATAAATTATGAGTAATAAAGTGCATTTAAAATTATCGTTTGTTTGAATTAAAAATAATTATATTGTGCATTGTCTTATGAATTTTAATGATTTTGTCTTTGTGATTTTATCACACTTAATTTGAATATTTATTTTGTTTTACTTGCGAAATATTTATTTTTCATAAATCAATTAATTATTATAAAAACCCTCTGTAATTAACTAATTAGGTACATCCTGAAACTTATAATTCGTTACATACTTTATGGGGTGCTTCGTACCATCAAAATGAACAACTTTTAAGTATGGGAACAACTGAGAAATAGTGAAAAAAAAATTGATTTAGAATCAGGAGTGCGATTTTTGAATCTCATTCGCTGAGTTCAGCACTTGAAAATGTCAAAATTACTATGGCATCTTCCTACTGCTGCATGCTGATTTGACTTTCAAAAATCATACTTCAGGAGTGCGATTTTTGAAAGTCAAATCAGCAGTAGAAAGATGCGTATCTCCATAGTAATTTTGACATTTTCAACTGCTGAACTCAACGAATGAGATTCAGAAATCGCACTCCAGAGACACCATTTTTTATTTAATGTCTTCAATATACACACACGCTTCTGTTATAGTTTATATTGTTATATATTGAAGTAAAAAAAATTTATATATAGTTAAATGATTATTGTTAGAGATCACAACTGACAAGGATTAGAGATGACATAGGAAAGGGTTAACAGTGTCACTAAGAGATAGGTTAGCAAACTGTCATGAATAAAATAAACATCGGATTAGTGTCCTGATCTATTTTGGATAATGTCCATGTTAGAGTTAAGTTAAAGCCGCATCCCTAGAGAATGTGACCAGGAGAGCGATTTTTGAAACTCATTTAAATGAAAAAGCCGTGGTGGTCCATTGGCGAGTAACCTTGCCTGCCGTGCAGGAGGCGAAGGTTCGGTCCCCGTCCAGGTCGACTCGTACCAATGAGTTTTTTCGGAATTTATGTACGATTTGTAACACCACTGGCTTTTCGGAGAAGGAAAACATCGTGAGGAAACCTGCATGCTTCAATTTAGAGGCATGTATCGTACCTACTGTCCATTACAAGTGGCGACGGGCTCACTCCCCGTCACACTGGACAGAGTTTCGGTACTACTTGTGAAACGTGGATGTTCTGAAGTTTCAGAATATCTCTGAGTACCCCCTCGGGGAATATAGTCGCGAGCATATATGCTTATTTATTGAACTCAGCAGTTGAAAATGGAGATATGCATCTTTCTACTGCTGATTTGACTTTCTAAAATCCTACTCCAGGAGTGCCACTTTTGAAAGTCGAATCAGCAGTAGAAAGATGCATAATATCTCCATAGTAATTTTGTACCGCTGAGTTCAACGTATGACTTTCAAAAATCGCACTCCTGTACACAGTGATCTGAAAATTCAGCTCCATAAATTGTTTAGCGGAAAATGACGATTCATCACCTCTCTAAACAACGGTGCAAGGAACAGCACTAGTGAAAGGGGAGAGGGTTACTTCCGGCGCGAACGCATTGACAGAGAAAACGTAATTTTCGACTCCCGAGATTTTGGATAGAATAATTCTGTACCCTTGGTGAAAAACGCGCTAAGTCGAGTTGTATCAAAATTACGTTTTTAAGACATTCTTCATGTGTGTCAAATGATCTATCTTTCTGTCCTATCTACGTAGCTGTAGCTCTTCTAGATTCGGAGATATTTTTCGTGTATAATGTTATAAGTTGATTATTTTCTTCAAATGGAGTTTAAAATCTCGTGTAATGTGATACAATTTGATAAACACTGATTAAATTTAGCAAATCTTATTTAAACAGGAAGTGTAAAGGAATATAACTCAAATAAAATTATTTAACACAATGAAATTATATTCGTATACCGTTGTTACTAATAATACAACTAAAATAATATTAGCTTTCACAACACCATTTCTCATTAACTCGTATGTGTATGATGATACAATTCTATAATAATCATTAAAAACGTAGATATAAATCAAAAAATTTCTGTGTATAATAATATATATAGAAATGTATTATTTTTCACGAAACCCTGCTCCATACAATGGATTTGTGTATAATGATACAATTCAGTTATATCACGAAAATTACCAGTTTTTTATCCGGTTTAATTAAAATTTGTAGCGTAAAGTGATACAAGTCTCTATCCTTCTCTAAAAAGTGAGCGTTAGACAAGGTAGAACGAGATGGATGCATGTTCGCGGTGGAAGGGGGCTTTCTGTATTAGGGGGGAATTTCTGTAATAGAAATGACTTATGAGGATTTCTATTATTTTGCTGATTTTTCTAAAAAAACAACTGCAAGTAAAAAAGCAAACTTCAGTGGCCAAAAATTTGTATGGTCAAACGTGTAAATATTGAAATATACCAAGGATCAATTTCCTACATTTGGATATAAAGAGAACTACGCGGATGACGATTATATTTCGATATTTCGATTACGCGAAAAGAAACAAAAGGTATGATCGCATTCTGACAGAAAATGTTAACAAGTGTTACAATGTAGGTATAGCAGCAGAAAAAAAAGAAGATCTCATCTCTCTTCTGGAGTATATTGACCCGAGCGTTTTATCTATAGGACAACCGCCGCTCTCCCTTGAAAAAATACCTTAAAATGTATAGAAGTTTTGACTGAAGTCAAATGTGTAATAAATTATGAGGTTTTATAAAAACGACTCAGATAGTATCATTTATTTTTATTTAACGAGTTATTTAATCATTTATTATTAATAAATTATAAAAAAGCAGCAACCCCAACATGGCTCATGTCAATGTTGTTTAGTAGGAGGAGGTAGGAGGTGTTGCAAGCACAATGTTTATTTTATATAAAAATGATAAAAACTAATAAATCATTATAAAATAAACTAATGCCTGCAGTTAGTTTCTAGTGTTCCATAGTCCATAATAAAAATAGAAGGATGGTTATACATTTTTTGGTATTATGTGCCAGATGTCCTTTGCCCTCGACTGCAGATAAATCTCCTAATGTAGATCCTGATTTGAATGAGGAGGCTGATTTTTATACTGATAATTTTTAGAAGACTTTTAATTACTATGATTAACCACGTTCTCGTTAAAAAAAGGTTTTGTTTACTTTATTGTATTTGCTGGCGTTGAAGTATCGAGGCTTTTAGGTTACTTTATATTACTATGTTTGTTTGATTGAGCGTTCAATTGATTTATTAATACACCAATTTAGATCCTGGGGGACGGTTCTTAAAACCATTGATGCATGCATGCATGCATATGCTCACGACTATATTCCCCGAGGGGGTAGTCAGAGATATTCTGAAACCTCAGAACATCCACGTTTCACTTGAAACTCTGCTAAAAACCATTGATAATATCATAAATTAAAGACTTCCATTGCTTGATTTTGGCAGGTTACTTTCTAGTTAGTGCCAGATCGCGCAATGGATGTTTGAGAACGGCAATACCCAGAACGGCAAGGCCCACTGATTTGATGAAAGATATTTTAGAAGGTTTTTATTTGTTATTACTATAATTATGAAACTTCATGTGGTATTAAATTAAAGATCTCCTGATACATTCCTAAGATGTAACTTAAATACTGTTGATTGTTAAAGTGCCTTAGTTAGTCGAGTAGCATAAGCATTTTGATTTAATTTTTCAGCAGTGAAACTGCTATTTATTTTGAGGTTTTTAATAAAAAGTAAGTACTGATTTTACATGATTTATTATTTGCTAAATAACCTTCCATTTTATTGCGTTCATTAACTATTTTTGATCATCAAAATTTACTGCCCTACCTTTCAGAATTGAACTACCACCAACTACCATAGAGAGTTACACCATTTGACACAAACATAAACAAAAATCTGTAATAATACAAATTAAAAAATATCATTATACACAAAAAAAACTGAACATGGTTGAGGTGTATTTTAATACATTTGTCTTATTTTTGCCCTTTTGTTTATTTTAACTAATTCAGAGAAAAGGTATTCATAAAATATGAAAGTTTTATTTCACAAGATTATTTTATTTACAATAGACAACAATTTACATTCATTTAAAGTTATAGTTATACCATTATTCACCAATGGCTGTCAAGGCACCAGCGGTTATGTAAAATGATATGATTGTTAATAAATCACTTTACACATCCTCACTCTAAAGTGGCAAATGATATAATTTGCTGTTTTTGTTAATTGATCATAATTTATTTATTTTATCGCTATTATTGATAGACCACAGTTTTGCTACTAAAATTATTAACCAGTAGCATTAACTCGGTTAAAAATATAATAAATAACAAAAAAGTTATGAGGGTCTGAAGTTAAAAAAGAAACAAGTCCTTTTTTCTCGAAATACGATTTTCTGACTTAGCTCTCTTTTCACCAAAGGTACAGAATTATTGTAAGTGATTAGAGATTCATATTTATAGGCCAGTCATTTTACGGAGTTTTCTTAGGTGGGGTAGGGAGTAATTATTAATTGGACTTTTAAACTGTAACCGGCACCATTTAGTGAGAAAATACTATCCTAAACCATATTAAAAAAAATTGGCTACGCAACATAGAAATTCAAAATGATGTGTCCCAGAAGGCTTTTAAATTAATAATATTAATAATGCACTCCTTTGAATTAGATTTAACAGTATAAATTATTTTTGAGCAATAAAATAGCCATTGAAATTAAAAAAATGAGGTATTTATTCGAAAATACGAATGTATTTTTCAAAACCTTCTCAGTAGACAAAAATATTTAAACCACGTTAGAAGTATGTATAATGGTAAAGCCTTAAATATGTGCAAAAAAAATTTATCATCAGGTTTTTTTAGAACGAGATAATATCTAAATTTTAAAATTGGAACTGTTGCTGACGTGATTTTTTTTTAATTTTTACACATTTCTAAGCTGAAATTGGCTCTTCAATATTATACCGAAACAAAATGTCAATTAGTAATTATTCCCGGCTCAAACCGTAAAATGACTGGGCTATTACTTCGCCTTCGTATTAATACCTACACATAGGAATGTAATGACAGGAATTAAACAAAATCTGGTATGGTATGTCTCTGGTATACTTATCTTTATGCAGGGCGAGGTGTAACAAAACACCCTAGTAATATTTTAAGGGGTTGTTTAGACCATAGAACTGAACAACTTTCACTATAGAGCCAAATTCTAAATCGCGAATGAAAAACACTGCTGTTTCATACAAAACTTTTTTCAACGGTGACGGATTGACGCACCGTGTGTGCTTCTACGTGCGGTTTTATACAACTCCTTGCTTCACAAATGACGGACTGACGTCTGCCGCTCCATCATGCGTCATCGTGTCTGATCCCACTTAAGCGAAATCGTAGATAATTTTCTGAAATAAATAGGTAAGTACTAATACTATTTTTAACAAATTATTATTCACATAGCTCGAATTTTCGTTTAGTCTCAAAATGTCCCCCGGTTTCAAATGGTCCCTTTCCCTGAATGTCCCTTTCCCAAAATGTCCCTTTCCCAGAATATAGTAACTTCATGGTATCCACCAATATAAAATGTTAAAATAATTAAAATTCCAAATTCCTAAAACTAATAAGCGCTTTACAAACAACAATTGAAGCTACAATACTAAAAGGAAAAGAAAATGAGACAATAAAATATAACGTTTTACAATTCCATTGTGCAAACTTAAGAGATAACGTCGATCCTTTCTGAACAATTTCAAAACACACAAATTCTAACCCTTTTATTCCAGAAGAAATGTTTCAGGGGAATCTTTGTTACGGGGCATTATCTTAATTAGTAAAGAGGTGTAAATTTCAGACTGTTAAGGCTCGCTTACAATGAATTCGGCTGTGAAATGTTGGGATTAAAATTGTGAGAGTTCCTGTATAAATTGGTACAAGAAATTAACATTCTACAGGGTGAGTCACCCTGGGTGACAGTTGCATTACTTCAATGGGTGATTGTACTCATGATACTTAACAACGCGCATTCAAGCAATTGATATAACGCAATAAATAAGTTTGGCGGACGGCCATGTAATTTGATACCACTTAGAAATCCCACACATGAATGAAACTTAGTTATACGTGTAGAGGGAAAAAAACTAACAAAAAAGTAAATTGGTTGTATCCTGTAGAAGTTGGGGGAAAGTGTTTGAAACTCATACTATTTCTTATTAGATAGTCCACTCAATCTTCTACACATTAATTGTGTTTATTTTAATGAAAATTCACGATAACCGTACAATATTATGATAATGGAAGAAAACGCAATCACACACACTATCAGTTCAACCAAGCGAAATACGTTCCGTAACGACCAAAAACCTAATAAACCTAATAAGATGAAAATAGTTGTCGTGGCTGATGATTTCTCTATTTTACTTGTAATTTCCACTTTTGAATCCGGACTTCTGGAGATGTGTAAGTTTTTTTTAAAAATGCCTTAATTTTTTCTGTTTTTAATAATTATGACCGCTGTCCTGAATGACTTTTAGTTTTCGTAAAAAATGGCCGAGTCCAAATCTGTCATTCATTCCTTTACCCCCTTTTCCCCCCCTGTATAGCAAATCTTATTCACGTGTTTTTTTACATTTAGCGTTTCCTTTTTCAATCATAAATACAATAATTAGTATACATCATCATCATCATCATTCTCTTGCCCATTTCCCATTATTTGGGGTCGGCGCAATATGTCATCCTCTTCCATTCATCTCTCTTAGCCGTCGTCTCAACACTCACCCCTTTTTTACACATATCATCCTTCACACAATCCATCCAGTATACAGTAATGCTTAAAAGCAATCTTGAAAAGGTCTTTAATTACTGGAAATTTTTGCGAATGGATCTTTCGCGTTTTTGAAAAATAATACTGTGTGCAGATCTTTATAAAACCCAGCAAAAAGTTGCTTATTGTTATAGGGGAATAACAAAAGTCATAAAAATTATAATTTTCGTTGGCTATCTTGTTTGTTTCTTTGATGTGATATTTTTCACGATAAAAAGCTTTTTTATTAAGGTACTCGTCCATTCAGCTCTGAGTAGCTACAAGTCCGGAATCCCTAGCATGATGCAACGAGACTCTGTTGTGCCTTTTGTCGCGCTCATACCCTCCAGTATGATTTTGACGCGCCTTCACTGAATACACAATAGTATAAGAGATGAGAGGAATTTTGGTGACCGTCAGCTGCAAGGCTGTTTCGGTATTCATAGGGTGTAGAGCATCTCTGAGATGGGGATGGACCAGGTCTGCTTGCGTAACCTCAGTCGATTTAGGAGTTACAGCCGTTCAAAGGTCTGGTATGGTTGTTAAAAATGAATATGCAGGTATTATTGTATTGTGCACTGTACAAAAACTGGCATGGTCTATCAGTCGGTTTAGGAGATACAGCCGTATTTTTTGTGATTTCAGATTTGCTCCCATAGGAAAAGTTGTTCAGTTTGATGGTCAAATCATTTCTAGTAGAGACAGATTTAAGTTCGGTGAAGGTCTACCACGAAATGCGATTCTCACAATTGCTTGAACGTTTTCGTTCGAATGCCAACTCTATTCCAATGGGGTTCGGACAGAAACGGTCACGATATATCGAAAGTCTAAGTATAGGACGAGCTTGTGCCCGTAATATTAAATGAATCATTCCCATTACGTCGCTTCCCATGACGCCGCTTCTGTAGATGTGCCTTGGTTCTAATCCACAGATTATCCCCAATAGATACCGCATAATGAACATTTTGTTCACGCCCGAAGTCACCATTTTTGGCGGTAGGTGCGGGTAGCGGGGCACGAAACGGTGCAAGGTGATTGGCCATTTCAAGGTCGCACTACTTCTAGCTCGCTCACTCGCGTTGCTTATATCAGTGAAAAACCATAGATGTGTGGCGAGCGTCGGCGGCCCTGTATGCGGTATCTATTGGGGGTAGTCTGTGTTCTAATCCCATCATGTCGCTCCTCCTATGTGGGTACAAGCGACGAAAAAATTGAAGTAAAAGAAAAAGTTAAACAAAAATAAAGGTCTATTTAATAGCAAAGATATAATAAAGATATTAATGTACCTAATCAAATTAAAGATTGAAAAATTCAGTCTCGGGCGGGACTTGAACCCGCACCCTTCCAAACCGGGGAAGTGCGTTATCCAATTTCGCTACCGAGCCCACTAGCCAGAGAACGAATTTTTCAATCTGTTGCGTCTTGAGGGGACGTGAGCGACATCTACTGGCAGCTATTACAAACTAGCCAACCCGCAAGTTCAGAATTACAACTGAAATTCATACGGTATAGATGACACACCCTGTTCCAATTTCAAATATTATTGATTTTGAACATGTTACAGCCATGTTGTGCTATTTCGAATCAAATTAAAGATTGAAAAATTCAGTCTCGGGCGGGACTTGAACCCGCACCCTTCCAAACCGGGGAAGTGCGTTATCCAATTTCGCTACCGAGCCCACTAGCCAGAGAACGAATTTGTAACATGTTCAAAATCAATAATATTTGAAATTAATGTACCTATCTAAAAAATCGAGGGTTATTTATTTTCAATACTACCGGCACCGGTGGTAAGTGCTAGGCATAGGTAGCGCATAGGTGCCCTAAATACCTGATATCAAGATGCATCATATACAGGGTGAAATTGATATCTATCATCAGCATCCTTTGAAACGAAGAGTCTACACATCAACTAAACTACTTTTACTATGGGAGCAAACCGATCGGAGCAACAAAAAAAATCTGCTGTTGCATACATTTGAGTCGAGTAGGCATTGCCTGATTTTATTTGCTCAGATCTGGAGTGCGATTTTTGAATCTCATTCGCTGAGTTCAGCAGTTGAAAATGTCAAAATTACTGTGGAGATATGCATCTTTCTTCTGCTGATTTGACTTTCAAAAATCATATTTCAGGAGTGCGATTTTTTAAAGTCAAATCGGCAGTAGAAAGATGCGTATCTCCATAGTAATTTAGACATATTCAACTGCTGAACTCAGCGAATGAGATTCAAAAATCGCACTCCAGTTTGCTCCAATAATGATAATTATCAATTATGCTAATGATGTCAATTTCACCCTGTAGTGTTGTGTAGAGAAATAGAAATCATTAATTGCACTCATGTTGCTGCATGGTGTTGTTGCTTATTGAATAGCATTGGAAGCGCGTTGCGGAGGGGCATAGACACTATATCATGAAGGTCTGAGTTCTGAATTGGCACTCACGAAGTTTCATATGTACCGATGAATTTGAACTTATGTACGTAATACAGATTGCTATCAAACACTGAAGGAAATCGGGATAGAAACCTGCATATGAATAAGATGAATAAAAATCCGCATCCGCAAAAGTCCGCACGGACGATATACCATGCACAAGTGAGTTTTTCCAACATAATATGTACTTATACAGGATGAAATTGATATCATTGGCATCCTTTTAAACTAAGAGTCTACCCATCAAACTGAACAACTTTTAGTATGGGAGCAAACCGATCGAACCGATCGGAGCAACTAAAAAATCAGCTGTCCCATACTAAACTGCAATGCCTACTCGACTCAAATGTATGCAACACCAGATTTTTTTTGCTCCAATCGGTTTGCTCCCATAGTAAAAGTTGTTCAGTTTGATGGATAGACTCTTAGTTTAAAAGGATGCCAATGATATCAATTTCACCCTGTATAGGGTCCTTCTTAATATGCTGGCACTTTTTTAAGGGTAAGCGATTAGACCATCAAACTAAACAACTTTCTCTATGGGACCAACATCAAAATCGCGAAAAAAAAGTCAGCTGTCCCATACATTTGCCTCAAGTAGGTTTGCAGTTTTGTTTGGACGAGCTGATATTTTTTTTCGCGATTTCGATGTTGGCGCCGCAGAGAAAGTTGTTCAGTTTGACGGTCTAATCATCCCATTAAAAAAGTGGCAGCATATTAAAAAGGACCCTATACATATAATACCGACTGCTCTCAAACGGTGAAGAAAAACATCGTAAGGAAACCTGGACACGCTGAGGAAGAATTCTGAAGTTTACCACGCACGGTGGGACGCGTGGTGGATTTAACACCCATACACCGGCCTTGTTCTAGAGTGGTAGTTCTAGAGTGGAGACCGCGAACTGGTAGGCGTAGTGTCGGACGCCCTGCTGCCCGCTGGAGAGACGACCTAAAAAAAGTAGCGGAGAGCGACTGGATGAGGAAGGCCGAAGATAGAGTTTTGTGGCGCGCCTTGGGAGAGGCCTATGTTCAGCAGTTGACGATGATGGGCTGATGATGATGATGATGATGATGACACCGGCCTTGTTGGTAAACTTATTTTCTTGCGCAGGTTGCGCCGATGGTTGCTGATGATTTAGCTAATTTAGAAATCTACATCATGCTTATTTAATAAAACCGGTCAAGTGCGAGTCGGGCTACACGCGCACCGAGGGTTCCGTACCACACCACCACAGAACACAACATTATTAACATTGAAAAAAAAAACTTTTTTTGTCCGGGACCTTTAGCGCAAAACCGACTCACACTTGGCCGGTTTTTAGTATTTGTTGTTATTTTGTTGAGTTTGTTTGTTTGTCTGTTTGTTTTTTTGTTTGCTTTGTTTGTTTGTTTGTTTGTTTGTAATTACACTAAGTTTGACGCTTGTATGTATTACCGTTTTTACGATAGAGCGTGAAGAAAAAACGTTGATAAAAACTAGTTTCTTGTTGAGAACCCCCCTTAATTTTTAACTTTCTGCCATTTTTATTATTTGTTAACAAATCTGCCGTAATAACGCATAATCTGAGGAAATTTCAACTATCTAGCTATTACGGTTCAAAAGTTACAGCCCTAAATAGGTAGGACAGACGGACGGACGGATGGACGGACGGTCGGACAACGTAGGCTTAGTAATAGGGTCCCGTTTTCACCCTTTGGGTACGCAACCCTAAAAATTGCGTAGGTATAGTAAAAGTGCCTAGTTGTTAGAAGCCTTAATGATTACCATCGCTTTACATTTATAGGTTAAAATTTTTCTTGAAGCAACTAACAAAGTAAAGAAAAATATTTTGTGTAAAAGTAAGTAATTGCCTCCACCGAGGACTTTCTTTTAACTTCGGAAGTCCAATTAAAAAATTCCAAAGTGCGACTTTAAAAATAACGAACCAAACGGTTTGTAAGTCTTGCGAATTTTTATTTAAAGTTACTTACTATAATGTTTTTCAATTTATAGATCGGTAACTATTGTGCGATTCGCGGCATTTTCAGGGTTGGTAATAAGCGGGTTTTTTTTGGCCGTGAGTTTTTGTTATTATTTTTACAAGCCATGTTCTAATCGGTGTGCCATTTCAATTATATTATGAAATTACCAATATGATACATAGATACAGTCGAGAACACGTCAAGTTCGACACCTTCATCTTCGTACTGTTCTTATGCCGTTCGTATAAAAAACAATATTGCACTTCAAATCTCAAGAATAACGTGGTCTTGACTGCACATGGCTGTATGAGTTAATTCCCTTTGCCTTTTACAAACAGAAAACAACAAAACAATAAAACGTGAAAACAACTCTAATTTGGGGCCGTATTAGAAAAAAATAAAAGAAAACGATATGATAACATTGTAATTCTTAAACCATGATACAATTGTCACCCCTATATAGTTTGCCGCGAATTGCACAATAGTTACCGATTTATGGTTATTATTATGCTTGCGTTTTATCTTTATATTTGAAATTGAATTAATTAATTTCTTGTAGCCGACTTTGATTACAGACCGTTCAATGATGCGTTTCCCAAGAGCAGTAAAAATAAAAAACAGTAGAGGGCGCTAGTAAATTTGACAAAAAACCTGTCAGTTTGAAGGTAATAAACAGGTCGGTTGCCTCTGATTTTTTTATTGACTGACATTGAAATGTTCTGATTTTGCCAGTAGATAAACTGCTTACCAATAAAATTGCAATAACATCAAATCATCCTGTTGTACATAAACAAAGAACAACTGAATAAAAAATAGATTAATTCAAAGTATCAATCATGGATTTAGAATGATAAAGGATACCAATCCTCCTTAAAAGCATGGAAACAAGAAAATTGGCCATGGCGGTCGGTAATATTCGACCTTCTTTCGTACGTCTCCTAGTCCGAGATCCGACCGTAAAATTATGCACCTATTTCATAGGCGAATGAAATGTGATTCTAGTGTATGTTTACACAGGGGTTAATTCAACGCCGCCAAGTTGCCTAGACACGTGGAAAAAGTTATTCCAAAAATTTTAATGGAGAAGGTACTTGCGGCAATATTTTTCTAGGCAACTTGGCGGCGTTGAATTAACCCCTGTGTACACCAGAATCACATTTCGTTCGCCTATGAAATAGGTGCATAATTTTACGGACGGATCTCGGACTATCCGTAGTCGATATTTCCAACGTTTTTGTGTCCCTTTCTATCAGAACAAAAATTTAATAAAACTTTTTTTTATTTTTGTCATTGGATTAGAAAGGCATAAAGTAACGTCGAAAACATAGATAGGAATTTACGAAAGAAGAACGATTAAAACCGACCACCAAGGAGTATTATCATGTTTCACCGCTTGTTAGGCAGTCAAGTAGATTATATACCTAAAGAGATGGAGTTTGCGTCACAAACAAGTTTTTGAAGCCAGAATCTATGACCTTTATGACGTCACTGATGTTTCCCATCTCATTTCCTCTTTACATGGAGTTGTCATTGAATGACCTTCATTTGACCTCCACGTAAAGAGGAAATGAGATGGGAAACATCAGTGACGTCAAAAAGGTCATAGATTCTGGCTTCAAAAAGTTGTTTGTGAAGCAAACTCCATTAGGCCAGCATTAGGCAGTGTGCACTCCAAGGTATAGACAATACCTATGCCAGCTTCCTGGTATCAGTACTATGGTCCCTCATGATTGAGTGTTCATACCTCTTCGCAATGGAGAATGTCCAGCGTATTATCTAAATGTTTCTGAGCAGTAAGATGTACCAAACGAACTAATATTGGAGTAAATATTTTAAGCCCACCAAACGGTAATGTTTATTGATGGTTTTACACTCTAAATACATAATTTAATTTATTATAGTAATCGGACGATAGATTAGGTAAAAATGGAAGCGGAATTATGAAAAATGCACCGTTTTGACTTTTTTGCTAAGATTATTTTGTCCTGTTGAAACGGCATCGGCGCATGTAAAGCAATGCGTGTATACCTATACTCCATTTTTATTAAAGACGAAAAAAAGAAGATCACAGAAGCAGGGCTATGAAACCTTTTCAGACCGTGATCATTTTATAAAAAATTCGATACACTTATGTCAGTGTTTGATGACTGATGAATATAAGAATTAGGGATAGCGAGTGAAACAGCCAATAGTCTGTAGCGCACTGGCATTTATTAGAACTAAAACGCTGTCACCGGGTATACTCACATACTTAGGCACATTTTAGTTCACACTATCGGAGTTGATGGAAAAATAAGAAAACGTCTGTTATGTATGTGCTCACTAGTAGCATAGCGGGGGGGGGGGGGGGGGCAAATGCCCCGGGCACCGGGCGGCACTTTACCAGAGGTGGCAAAAATATTAATTGATTGGGCTCTGACTGAACCACAGGGACCACATGGTATTAGGGTAAACAGTTGCATTTAAGGTGTGATTGTACCCATGACACTGAAATACGTTTCTGAAGAAACCTATAGGAAATCCGCAAAATTCAGTCATCTGATCTAACGTTTGTATGAAAATTTCAACTTTTCATACAAATTTTGGATCAGCTGCTTGCATTTACTATAGGAAGACCAAAAAATTTTTTATGAATTTTATTTAGGTTTCTTAAGTAAAATTGTTAATTAGTATCATGAGTATAATCACCCCTTTTAGTAATGCAACTACTTATCATAAACAACCTGTATAACCAATTCGTAGAGCAGAGTAAAGTCTATTTTTGAATGGAGAACCAACCCCACCAAACCAGAACCAAAAGACCTAAAGTTGTGTGACCACAACCCGAACAGGTTGTGGTAAAAAATTTCGAGCTGGCTTCGGTCGCTTCGGTCTGTCCTTTATGTTTAACGTAGGTCATCTTATAAAGATAAGGAGGCAGCAAAATTGGTCTGTGCTCCGGGGGATAGACAAGACACTCACGCTACGCCACCGGTGCTCACTAATGTCCGTTATTCCGTATTAATAAACCGCGCTGACAATCGATTTTGAATAAACGAGTATACTCGTATTAAACGAGTTCTTCTTAAGCCTTAAAATACATCTTAAAATAGATCAAGTCGGTATCAGCTAATATCACTTAAAATGTCTCAAGCAAACTCAAATTTGTAACAATTTTTTTTCCAAAAATGCAGTTGCAGAATCCATGTTGCAGAAATCATTGGAATTTAATCCGTCTGCTTGTAACATCAATATTATTTGGTATTACTTGCGTCGCGCAGAGCGTTGCCGGTAGTGTGATGTGGTATGGACGCACTCAATCGATCCGTCAGAAATTCAGAAAAGTGGCCGCCATCCTGAACTTTTTTGTTTTTCAATCTATTTTTTCCAAAATCGATATCTGGGTGTTTCTGCCATCTCGAAATACGAATCAGAAGTAAAAAAATTTAAAAAGTGGCCGCCATCTTGAACTTTTTGTTTTTCATCCGATTGCTTCCAAAATTGATATCTGGGGGTTTCTGCCAACTCCAAACACGAATATTAAGTCAAAAATTCCAAAAAGTGGCCGCCATCTTGAACTTTTTTGTTTTTCAACCGATTGCTTCCAAAATCGATATCTGGGGTTTTCTGCCATCTTCAACCACGAATCTGAAGTCAAAAATTCAAAAAAGCGGCCGCCTTCTTGAAATTTTTTGCTTTACAACCGATTGCTTCCAAGATCGATATCTGGGGGTTTCTGCGATCTCCGAACATGAATCTAAAGTCAAAAATTTAGAAAAGTGGCCGCCATCTGGTACTTTTCCGGAGATTTGGAGTGAGATATCTATTTTGGAAGCAGTCAGTTAATAAACAATTAAATTCAAGATGATCTTATTTGTTTTTTAACCTTATTTGTTTTCCTTCCAATTTTCTGATTTCTGATATCAGATTCATGCTAATAGATCGTAGGAACCCCCAGATATCGATCTTGGAAGCAATCGGTTGTAAAGCAAAAAAGTTCAAGAAGGCGGGCACTTTTCTGAATGTTGACTTCGGACCTGTGTTTGGTGACCACAGAAACCTCTACATATCGGTTTTGGAAGTAATCAATTAAAAAACAAAAAAGTTCAAGATGGCGCCTTTTTTCTGAATTTCTGACTTTAGATTCGTGTTTGGAGATAGCAAAAACCCCCAGATATCGATTTAGGAAGTATTAGATTGAAAAACAAAAAAGTTCAAGATGGCGGCCAATTGTTTGAATTTTTGACTTCATAGTCATGTTTGGAGATGGCAAAAACCCCCAGTTATCGATTTTGGAAACAATCGGTTGAAAAACAAAAAGTTCAAGATGGCGGCCACTTTTCCAAATTTCTGACATTAGATTCGTGTTCGGAGATTGCAGAAACCCCCAGATATCGATTTTGGAAGTAATAGATTGAAGAACGAAAAAGTTCAATATGGCGGCCACTTTTTTGAATTTTTTACTTCATATTCATAGTCGTGTTTGAAGATGGCAAAAACCCCCAGAAGTGCGATTTTTGAAAATCATACGAGCGACTTGGCAGTAGAAAATGTCAAAATTACTATGGAGATTATGCATCTTTCTACTGCCAATTCGCTCGTATGATTTTCAAAAATCGCACTTCAGATATCGATTTTGGAATCAATCGGTCGAAAAACAAAAAAGTTCAAGATGGCGGCCACTTTTCCGAATTTCTGACTTTAGATTCGTGTTCATAGATCGGAGAAACCATACATTTCTCTAATAGGTATATTTAAATTTGCGATTGGTCAGAAACTACATTATTTATTTTCCTTTTGCAGCAATTAGTTTACAATATGTTACAATGTTTCATAATTTTAATCGAAAATGCAGAGCTTCACTTCATGGTCACTTTATGGTTTATCTGCTGGCAACATTACGCACGTCACTGCATCACCCGTGTGCCATACCATGCGACGTCGCCGCGGTGACGGCTGCTGAATTGACGCAGTGGCAATGCGTCACCGTGTATGCTCCTACGTACGGTTTCATACAACTCCTTGCTTCACAAATGACGGGCTGCCATATGACGCTCCGTCTTGCGTCCAGCATGTGTGAATAAAAACCTATTAGTCTTCTGTAGTCTGTCGCCTAATTGTCATCATTATCTCGTGACGATTATATCCACAGAACATTATAAGAGAAGTTAGAAGTGCAAATTAGGCATGGAACGCGTGCCACACGGTTATGCAATGATTTGCATAAGGTGCGCGGCGTGGTGCGAGCGAGAGGGCATAAGTAGTTGTGGCAGCGTGAGTGGGAAGATACGTGGTGACAGTCGTCTCCTAAGCAAAAGCGCTACTTTGCATTTCTAAACCTCCTTATAATGTTCTTTGATTATATCAATGAGGCGTTTTGGTAAATAACATTTTTTTTATAAAAAAAGTAGAAACCGACTTCAAAAGTAAAAAATAAAACAAATTAATTTCCTTATAGATTTGAACGTAAAAGTCATAGGCTGAAATATTATTTCTTACATTTTTACGTTTGAAGTCGGTTTTTACTTTTTTTGTAAAAAAATTTTTATTTCATAACTTTCAGTGATTAAATATGTTAGTTCGATTCAGATATCAGTTACATACGCAAAGGGTACATTGAAACGAGGCAAATGGTTCAATCGCAGACGATTTGCTGTCAACTTTTGAGTTCTATTGTGTAGCTCCGAAGCGCGTCATCAGATCTTCACAAAATTAAAATGGGACCACCTCGAGAGTATAACCCTTTCAAACAAGAAAATATTTTTTTAAATTGGTTCACAATTGACGAAAAGATCGGTGAACATACATAAAAAAAAAAAACATATAGCCGAACATAGAACCTCCTCCTTTTTTTGAAGTCGGTTTAAAAAAATGGGAACACCTCGGGAGTATACCCTTTCAAACAAAAAAAGAATTTTTTAAATTGGTTCACAATTGACGAAAATATCGGTGAACATACATAAAAAAAATTCATACAGCCGAACATAGAACCTCCTCCTTTTTTTGAAGTCGGTTAAAAAAAATTGCCACAGTAATAAACTAATGCTTGCCAAACGTATTTTCCTAGATTTCCAGGTTTAGAGATAAATTTATTCATACATTAATAATACGATGACGATCATAACGATTTAAATGAAGTCGTAATAATTTTAGTACAATTTTTTAGAATTTTTAAAGATGTTTTTTTCGAATTGTCAATATGGCTACTACTAGCGCCACCTGACGGATTTTTTTCATAACAGTCTTTAAAAAAGCTTCATTGAAACAAAGGCGAACCACATGTGCGCACCACTGCTTCTTTAGGTCTTTCAACATCGCCATTTTGTTGTTTGATACAATATTCATAATTTCTTTAAAGTGTGTACTATAAAGAATCTTTTTTACCTTCTTTTCGCCCCTATCTGGAATGGAGATAGATGTTGATACGATAATAAAAAAAACCAACAAATTTTACCAAGATAAGATGTGTGCCAACTGTGATTACGCGACACTCCGTTCAGATGAGGTATAGCTAATATTACTACTATAATCTAGAGATAATGAGAAACAAATCGACATGAGTTCCATAACTATACGCCAACCAATACGCTAACATTTTTTTGTGTTTGTTTCCCATACTAAGAGGAAGGATCTTCTTTTTTTTTTTTTTTTTTATGGTATCCAAACAAAAATATAAGAATCTGGGAAAGTGTTCGTAAAAACTACGTATAAATGAACACAAAAACTAATAATAGCCCAGAAATCTAAACCTAAAGCCTAAACCAAAAGAGTTCAGAACCAGTTAGCTCCTTGCTGGCTAGACATACTAAAAATTAAATGATGTAACACGAAGTTTATGCTAAGAGCAAGCCAGTCAAGACCTCTATGTCTTGCCAAATGATTTATGGTCGGGGGCCACGTGTGCACGGACGCCCTCATTAAAATAGAGTGCTGAGATAGATGGTTTTCACTGGATGAGTCTGGTTTGGATAGCGGTTTCCAAAATATAGATTTTGTGAAAGCTTTTGACGAAGATGGTATGCAAATAATGAATATTTATTAATGTTATATCTAGTGATAATAAGCCAGCCTAATTTGAATCACGGCAAAACATAGATACAAAGTTTTGTTGTTACTTTTACTCAAAATAAACGTTGTTAAAAATCTAATCTCACTTAATTCACAATGAAGTTTTCGGATAATTTACCTACTTATGGAATAAGCCTGTTCTTAGTATAATTTTAGTTTGGTACCTATTAGGTAACACCTCTACTTTAAATAATATTCGTTTTCTTTTTTCAGGGAACGAGCTTTTCTTTAAAAAATACTTTTCATTTTATAACAATAAAAATATTTTAAGTATTATAATTAGCAGTAGTGTTGTTTTAAACAAATTAAATCAACACTGAATTCTCATTACCTGGAGCGATCGGAATTTTTGCTAGAATATTTCAAGCATACTGTAGAGAGGTAGGTACTGCTGTAACAAGAAATTGGTTGCATTAATAAGTGCAGCTCTACAGAAACTACGTAAAAAACCTTTATCACTTTATCAAATGCCTTCTCACCTAACAAACGTAGAGAGGGCGTGGAGTACTAGTATGTAGGTATACTCTACAATTCTTCATACAAATATTCATCGTCAATTAATGATAATTACAGTATACGGGATAATCGCTTACATTTCGAGTTCTAATCGAAGAAACCAAAGTACATTACATATACAGGGTGTTAGGGTAAACAGTTCCATCACTTTCAGGGGTGATAATACCCACGATACTGAACAATTTTCGTTAAGAAACCCATAGGAAATACGCTAAATTATTTTTCAACTTTTCATATAAACGTTCGATCGGCTGATTGCATTTAGTATGGAAAGACCAAACATTTTTTTTGACAATTTCCTACATGTTTCTTAAGGAATATTATTCAGTATCATGGGTATAATCACCCCTTTAAGTAATGCAACTGTTTTCCATAACACCCTGCATAAATTTGCATTTTCAAGATTCATCATCAATTCATCATCATCAAGATTATCAAAATAAAAATCTGTAGATACTAAATTGGACAAAAAACGTTTCAATTTAAAGGGTAAAAAGGTGTATGGGTTAATTGTTTATCGTTGGTATTTTCTTTATAGTTTATGGCCTGGTTACCTTGACCTTTGGGCCAGGTCTTAATTTGTATGATATTTACTGGTGTTTTTACTAGATTTTTTTTTTTAAACACGGAACACACAACAGTCATCCAGCCGGTAAATCACAGAACTTTAAATTTTCTATGCAATCGCCTCAATACTCCATGAAACATGGAAAAGATCCTCTGAAATCAGGTGGTTTTCAGCCTATTACGTAATAAAGGATAATAATTTTAATGCTAATTGCCTTTCTCTAAACGTTATGAAGGGATAAAAAGTAAATTTATTATCCAAGAGTGTTAAACAGGTCAGTGAAAAAAACTTTGTTTACTTATCTCTTTTTTTCGGAGGGTAAAGGGTCGTTAATTATTAGGACAAGGTAAAGTTTGAATTCCTTTTTTGGAATTTTTTGTGTATTTTTAGAAAAGGTTGGTTGGTTGCCGTTTGTACTGAAATAAAAAGGTACCTGCCTATTATGAGTTTATACTTAGGCACTTATCTAAACTATTATAAAACTGTAACAGAAGTGTGTCTGTACATTGAAGATATTTACAAAAAAAAAGATTACGATATGGTTTTTAGGCTTCCCTGATTCCAAATCAAAAATTTTTGGACTTTTTGTCTGTCTGTTTATTTTTTTGTTTGTTTGGGTGTTTATTTGTTCGAGTATCACGCAAAAACTACTGAACCGATTTTGATGAAACTTTTTTTGTTTGATAGCTTATCATCTGACTTAAAATCTGGTATATAATTTATGCGGACGAAGTTGCGGGAAAAGCTCGTTTACTATACAATTAAATCAACATTGTCCAATAAAAGGTCATCATTATTGAAAGGCCATGATCCATACCCCAACTCAAGCCCAGGGCAGTATGTGGATCGAAATAAGATACCTACCTAGTAGCGGAATAGACTCTATGAAGTGACTATTAAATCTCAAAATTACCGAGTAGGTGATCCTGACCGATATCGACCACGGCGACTGCTTCAACTCCGTTTTTGGCGTTGCAACGCCAAACGCGTTGATGAGCTCTCGTGTGGGTAACATAGTCAATTTTCTTGAAGAAGATCCTTGAACATAGTGTACGTGAGCACGTCGTTCTCATAGCAATTATATAGCCGCTGGTGGTCGGGCTTTCAATTCATCACGTTTGGCATCTAGTTTTGATCACCTACACGTTTCAAAATCATAAAGGGGTTTGTGTAACTTTGTATGGACAAATGGCGTCGTTTTTTTTTTTTGCTTCAGCCACTTATAATTTTATAACTGTTTTGTAGCATTACCTCAAATAAACAAGTATTATTAATAAAATTTGCTCTAAGTCATATCGGAGCAGATATACAAGGTTGATTTTTTTTTTGGCCGGGGTAGTATGGTAGGCACCTTAACCATTGTAGCTATAGGAAAACGTTCTTAGAAGACTATCCTTAACTTTTTGAAACATTTAGACCTGCATTTACAGATTTGGAACAAAATGTACTGTCAGCAAGAAAATGGACAATTACCACAAAACCTTTTTTTTTATGCCAATCGATCCTGTTCCTGTTGACGATCCAAAAACTCTATTGGACCAACAGGTCAGAGTACTCGAAATATCAGAAATCGCAAAAAACGTTTCGCGTACATTGACATTGATTTTGATGCCTTTGCAAGGTAGGGGCAAGGTAGGGGCTGGGGCAAGGTAGGAGTTTAGTTTCATGCGAAACGAAATTGTTTTTGCAATGCAAAATGTAATGAAAGTTTTTTGCAATTTCTGTCATTTCTAGTACTCTAACCTTTGTTGGTCTTGTACCGTTTTTTGATCCTTATAAGAAAGAGGATCGATTCGCATAATAAAAAGTGTTTTAGTAAATTGCAACCATTTTCTTCAAAATCTGTTAATGCAGGTCTAAATGTCTTAAAAAGTTGAGGACATTCTCCTAAGAACGTTTACCTGTAGCTACAACGGTTAAGGTACCTGCCCTGCTGCCCCTTCCAAAAAATTCCATCCTGTATATCTCGGCCCCGATATGACTTAGCTATGTGCTTCATAGTAAGATTAGTTTTCTTTAGTGTCCTCATCTAAATTACACAACTTTCATCAGTGGCCGCGAAAGTAGAAAACGACGCCAACTCTACACATACCCCTTTGGCTGTTTACACGAGCTCTCCCTGCTGCTGGAGGATGCCATTTGCCAAATTGCCATCGTGCCATAAATCATTAACTTTAGATAAAACTTCACATTCATTGGATATAAAGCTAATTGTGAAACGGCAGCAAAATCCCGTCAGTTTTTCCATTTTCCAAACAGCAAATAAAGCCGATTCAAACGAGCAAAGCCAATATGTGAATTCAACTAGAAACTTTCAGCTGCACGGTTTTTTATCCATTAAAATAGCTACCAAACTTGAAAACGTCGCTATAATTTTAAACACACGAAAGAGTTTGTATAACCCACATTTCTGAGAGCTTATGCGTTCAACGTAGCTCCTTAACATTGTTAGGTTGAGACCTTTGAAATTTAGACTCTGTTACATGTTGATAAAGCTTAAAAATGTTTGTCGGTGGAAGCAATTTTTAATATTCATGCAGCAAGACACATCTTGCGTCGTACGAAGCTCAAAGTAATTTAAAGTCTATTGTCGTATAATTGTATTACGTGCCTAGAATGCGCTGAGGCGGTGTAGGAATTATATTTCCTAATAAACATCAGCATTAATTACAGAAGATGCTTTGTGAAGTTCTTTAAATATGCAAGGAACGTTTTCTTTCGTTTAATACTGTTTGGTGAGAGGGTAATATTAATTTGAGTGATATTGTGATGTAATGAAATGACTAGTAAAATATAATTTGTTTGTTAATTACTTTGAAATGAGCTTTAGAAGACTTGTTTTAATGGTAGACTCGTTTTGAGTGTCTTGACCTGTAGGGCTAGCACGTTGCACGTTATACGGCTATATCACGCCTTTTATCTCGTTCGTTCGTTCATGCAAATCACTATGTTTAAAAAAAATAGACTTGCATTTAATTGAAACGAGGAAATAAATCATTGTCACCATGTAAAACGGGTCGTATGCTAGTTTTTTGCAGACCGGATTTTGGCTTTATCAGCGCTGAAGATACAAAACGGCCAAGTTTGAGTCGGACTCGCGCACGGAGAAAACGGCCAAGTTTGAGTCGGACTCGCGCACGGAGGGTTCCGTACTACCATACAAAGCTACCAAAAAATATTGTTAGACACGCTTGACAGCTTTTTATCATTTATTGTATGCACTTGCATAATCAAAGGCCTTCAGACCATCAAACTGAACAACATTTGGATTGAAAACATGCGGATTCGAACCCGGGCCCTCATCGCAACGCGCTACCACAGGCTAATGATGATTGCAGTTATAGCAAAGAAGATTGGCAGATTTGGATCCAGCCATTTTTTATTTAGGAAACTAAAAGCCATTCTGGACAGCGGTCATAATTATTATAAACCGAAAAAATTAAGGCATTTTTAAAAAATCTTCCACATCTCCAGAAGTCCGGTTTCAAATGTAGAAATTACTAGTAAAATAGACAAATCATCTAAAACGCAACCACGACAGTTATTTTCATCTAATATTATCACTGAGGTATTTTTTGATCGTTACGGAACGTATTTATTTGGCTTGGTTAAACTGATAGTTGTGTGATTTCGTTTTCTTCCATTATCATAATATTGTATGGTTATCGTGAATTTTCATTAAAATAAACACAATGAATGCGTAGAAGATTGAGTGGACTATCTAATAAGAAAAATTATGAGTTTCACACACTTGATACAAAAGGTATCATAAGGAGAAATACCTTTCCTCCAACTTCTACAGGTTACAACCAATTTAATTTTTTGTTAGTTTTGTCTCATTCTACACGTATTACTAAGTTTCATTCATGTACGGGACCTCTAAGTCTGGGTCAGGTTCCTCAAAATCGGTTCAGTAGTTTTTGCGTGGTACTCGAACAAACAAACACCCAAACAAACAAACAAACAAACAGACAGACAAAAAATCCAAAAATTTGTGATTTGGAATCAGGGACATCTAAAAATCATATCGTAATTTTTTTTTTTGTAAATATCTTCAATGTACAGACACACTTCTGTTACAGTTTTATAATAGTTTAGATATTCCTTAATTATTTGCCTCCAATATATGACATCCATGTTAAGAAATGGTAGTCTAATATTAAACGCCAGGAAGGACATGGTAAACGGTGATCAATATACACTGAAAAAAATGCGAGCCTACTAAGACTCTTAATTAGCACCAAAATAATTGAAATGACGGTGTTATTATTGTTTACTAAAAACAAAAGATGGTTAGTTGTAACAACAAGCCGAATTCGTTTAACAACGTTCTCTTAGTCGGAGAAGTCATGATGTTGACAGGCTCATAAGGATTCATGATGTTGGTTGAAGTAAACAATTTTTTTTTCAGTGGACCTACGCTCATTAATTTCTTTCACACGAATAAACAATTTAAACTCGTTTTCAATTCTTCTTTCCTTGTATTAAGGTGGCGGTTGACAGGCGACCGCACGCCGCACGCCGCAACCGCATGTCGCGACGACACTACTGGTTTGTATGTAATTCTATGAAATACCCTGCGCAGCCGGCGACACGCTGCTCGACTTCACTGCGGTGCGGTCGAGCTTCACTGACGCTCGACCGCAGACCAGTAGTGTCGCCGAGTGCTGCCAGCATGCGATAATTATCTTAGATTCACGATATTTTTGAATGGCATGCGATAGAACATAAAAGTCGGGTATAACACGATAATTCATACAAATTCCACGATATTTCTTTAATTTAATGAAATTTCTATTTTCAACCACATTTTCCGTTAAATTCCAACAATAAATCTTACTGGCGTTTGGTATTTGGTAAAACAGTGTTTAAATATTACTAGATATAATAAATACGAGATGATAATTTTGGGAAACAAATAAAAAAAACATGTTTTTACTTTTTACTGAAATTTTTTCTACTTATTCGTTTTTACGAAAATCTTTTCTATTCACCCTTTATTAGAGCTCAAGTTACGGCATAGTAGATATAAAGCATCATCCTAAATCTTAAAACCCTACTGAAAATTATTACCCCAAAAAATACCCTAAGTTGGCAATACTGTCTGTAGCTGCGGCGTGCAGTTGCGGCGTGCGGTCGGCTTTCCATTCACGACCGCAGCGACGTGTCGCCGCGACACGTCGCGACCGCACGCCTCATGCGGTCGGCTACCAATTTGCTCCTTTACGTTTAAGATTTTCCTCTGAAGTGATTTTTCGACGATATTGCGTCTTAAAAACATTATCCCGAACCGCCACGGCATTACTATGCGGCGTAGCCTCCATTTAATTTCCATTCTCCACTTATTCCTTAAGGACCTGTTAGACTTAGCGGGGAAACATTTTATACTTAGGTTTTATCATTTAAAAAAAACATACGAGTCTCTAAAGGAAAAAAAAGACAACGAGCTTAACATCTGTATAAAATATTCTACCGACGAGCTTTTGCCCGCGACTTTTTCCGAGTAAACGAGTTTAAATTGTTTATCATATTAGATTATCCCTTTAGGAGTCGATTTTCGAAAAATCCTTTCTTAGTGCACCCCAAAACCCTCTATACCTACAATATACATGGCGTTAGGGTAAACAGTTGCATTACTGTGATGTGACTGTGGGGTGATTGTACCCATGATTCTGATCAACTTTCCCCAAGAAACATAATATTATAGGAAATTCGCAAAAAAACTGGTCTACCTTGAGGCAATGGGAGTCAGTTCCATTTACATTAGGCCTAGATAATCAGTGAGAAAATGTCCAAGGCATCAAAATTGCTCGTCAGTTTATCCTTTCCAGCACGTCTAGTATGCCACGCACGACAAAGCGTTTAAACGAGATAAACGTCATGCGCGTTATTTCTGACCTACGTAACATAATACAGATGGAGGCACATCTCGATTTTTTTCGTTTTCTCGGGGGTGGCATGCGAGGCCTACAGTAATAAGCTGTTAAGTTGGACGATGACGTCAGAGGTTAATGTATGACCTCCCTTACGCTCGCCTAAACACGTGTCGTGATTCTTTACTAAATTAAGTGATATTTTGTTACTAAACCTTTGTTTTGTACTAGCAATAGGTTTAATATTCTATTACATTCAAATTACCTGTACAATAACCAACGAATAGCTTAAAAAGGACTTGTATCCAGAGCCGTTAAATATTTTACTAAGGATTCATTCATATGGCAATACTGACTTTTGTGATTGGCTGTCGCCGGAGCGCTGGACCAATCAAACGCCAGGCGCGTTTGGTGGGCACAGTGACTCTGAAAGGGTGGGGAGGACGATCGAAGTGGGGAAAAAGGGATCGAACAGCCAGTTCTCAGCCGGCACTCGAAGTGACAACTTGTATTTGTGAAGTAATTGTGATATATTTAAAATTAAAATAGTTTAGTAAAATTATAAAAGTGCAGTGAAAGTAAAATATAGCTTCCAATAGTCTACCAGTCTTTGATTCTACAATAAATCAGCAGCGGGAAAAAAATCTTCAGCCCTCAAGGTACGTGAATTCGGTCAAAGTCCACTGATTCTTTGAATATTGAAAGATTATATTGTTTTCTTAAAGTACCTACTGAGTTTATTAATTTTTCTCTCGAATTTTATAGAATTTTCGTAATGGTTGATAGTTACATTGGATTTATCATTTGGTCAGGCTACCCCATGACAATGTTAAGTCTGATTTTATTTCGTAGTCCATTCGGTCAGGGCAACTCCCTGTCATTGTGCTCCGAAATATTCATAAACCGTTAACCACCGAATAGAGATTTTGATTTGATTTGATTTATAGCCACTAAATCTCGTAACAAGTGATTTGTCTGTAAAACCAAATTTCAAATAGTTTTCACTATGGTTAAATACACTTTGTGTCGAATGGTCGATTAATTGTGTCATCATCGTCACAGTCCGTGTAGCTTTTAATAACGCCAGACCAGCAAAGGACAACCGCCACATTCCCTTTACAAAATGCCAGTAAATGTACAGAAGTTTTGACTGTAGTAAAATTTTTAATAAATTATGGGGTTTTATAAAAATTACTCAGATTTTATACTTTATTTTCATTTATCGAGTTATTTAATAATTTATTACTAATAAATAGTAAAAAAAGCTGCAACCCCAAAGTGGCTGCCAATGTTGTTTGATATGAGGTGATGCAAGCACAATGTTCTTTTTTTATATAAAAATGATAAAAGTTAATTTAGCATTATAAAATAAACTAATGCCTGCAATTAGTTTCTAGTGTTCCATAGTTCATAGTAAAAATAGAAGTACGGTTATACATTTTTTGGTATTATGTGCCGGATGTCATTTTTATTTTTACTTTATTACAAACTTACAAGAGACCGTATTTGTTTCATTGTCTTTAACACAAACAATTAATTTAAAGAAATACTGATCATTAAAAATTCAGAGATCGAATTTAATGGTGCACACTTTAGCGAGCTAATATTCAAAGTTACAGTTATTTTTATTATTTTTCTTAATGCATTTTTTTTGTTCCGTGGTAATGGTGAATCTGAAGGAGGTCGCTACCACGTGACTTTGAGATCCATCATATTTAGTGCCAATTGTCTTTCGAAATGTTCACGGCAGAATTTCAGCAAATTTTGACTGCCACAAAATTAGTGTCGTAATTATAAGATACTTTATTAAATACACATTAGTCTTTCTAATTACTGATGAGCAATTGTTGTATAATAAAAAAAAAAATTATGAAGTAATGTACCTACCTCTACGAATAAGAATGTATAGAAATGTAAATCAAGCTCAAAAAGTGACCCCCAAAAAAAGTACAGTGTTCGAAATTTGTTTCTTAAAAACTACACCTTGCCGCCAAAACTCATACAAAATATCATTTTTCAAAGGGTGCCGAAAATTGTTGCTTTTGTTTAGAGTTATTCTTCCATAGTTATTCTTATTCGTAGACCTACCTACATGTAGACATATTTATATTTAATGAATTATAGATTCTTTATTTTATTTACACATCATATTGGCATAATTAAGTAAACAGACGCGAGCTTAGCTCTAATACGATATTTCCTCCAGGAAACCGCTAGACAAAGGCCACTAGGCACCTTAGTATGAAACCTATGCGCACGACCTACAAAAAAAAAATAGTATAGGATGTTTAAATGAATGTCTCTAGTTCATGTTTATATATGTCGCATTATTGTAGATAATGGGATTCAGGCCAATAACGGGTAAAGAAAAGTGTAATATTTTGTACATTTTCGTAAATTTAATACATTTTCTTACATTTTGCACATTTTAGTACTAGTAGTACATTTTAGTACAATTATTACATTTTAGTACAATTAGTACATTTTAGTACAACTAGTAAATTTTAGTACAGTTAGTACATTTTAGTACTATAAGTACATTTTAGTACAATAAGTACATTTTAGTACAATAAGTACATTTTAGTACAATAAGTACATTTTAGTACAATAAGTATATTTTAGTACAATATGTACATTTTTAGTGCAATAAGTACATTTTAGTACAATAAGTACATTTTAGAACAATAGGTACATTTTAGTACAATAGGTACATTTTAGTACAATAGGTACATTTTAGTACAATAGGTACATTTTAGTACAATAGGTACATTTTAGTACAATAGGTACATTTTAGTACAATAGGTACATTTTAGTACTATAAGTACATTTTAGTACAATTAGTACATTTTGGACATTTTCGTACATTTCGTACATTTTAGTATTATAGTACATTTAGTACATTTTCCCATGGTTTAAAAAAAAACTACATAAAATTGATTGTGGGTGACTAAACATTTTAAAACCAATTTGGGTTTTGTAGGAAAAATTTAGTTAGCCGAGTCAGATTTCGCCCAATGACCTTAAGTACATTTCTTGTTTACAAAATGGCTGTAGATTGCTTTGTTTGTCAAATAATTTAAAAAAGAATAGGTACCTTATCGCAGGTGCTACTTAGTTTTTAACTAAACTGATTGTCATTTGCATTTTTGGCTTAACAAGTATGTGGTACACTAAGCCTTGTAGGACACCATTCAAAGTAAGGTTTCCATTATGACAAGAATCAAATATTCTAGGTTTTTGAATCGAAATAAAAGGTAGAAGCGTGTTTTCTTCTGGTCAAATTAGTTGAGGTACCTACATCCAAAGAATTATTAATCAATGATTGATTCATTTTAATGTTGTACCTAATGCTTATGAGACGAATAAACAATTTTTAATTTAATTTATAGAGGGTGGATTGGTTTCGACATACTTCTATAAAGTATTCTTTTTTTTCTTCAAAAGTCTTCAAAATTTTACGATCGTAATCATATTAATTTGCAGAAGTTATTCGTAGCGAATACTTACTCGATGAGTTTGACAACACCATCTGATTAGATTTGTTTATTTAAAAAAAAAGCTCCTATGCAATTTACTTCATGATGATTATAATTATTGCAGCCGTTCACAGAAAGTGTTCCAAACCTTTTTGTTGTCGTCTAAAATGGGATTAAAGCTGTACTTTGTATAGAATGAGTATAGGCACAACAAAAATTTGTTAGTAAAAAAAAATATATATAGTAATCTGAATTATAATTATAATAGAAACGGTGCTGCTGCTGTAATGTGTTGTGTGTTTTAAGTTATAATAGATTTAATTCCATTATTGCTGGTATACTTCTCATTAATAACAAATTTTTTTGCAACTGTGTACAGCAACTGTTTCATAGTACATCCCAGTTAGGTGGGCTTTGCGAAAGGCGTAAAGTATTGTAGGCAGTATAACTAGCTGATGGTGATGACAGTATATTACACTGAGCTCAAGACAAGATTTATTATCAGATGACTTATTGTGCGACTACCAGATTTAATCGATGGATAATTTGTTTTATAATACTGTTTTTTTGTAATTAAGTAAAGGAGATAATTACATACTTCTTCATGTTTATCTGTGCTTTTGTAAGATGGAGAATGGATTCACGAAATTATTGTTAAAAAGTTAATACGACTAAATTGTAATGTTTCTCCTTCCTGTTAAAAAAGCAGGTTAAGAAAATGCTGAATGTCTGTACACGATGACTGACCCGGCTGCCGTTATAACCACTGTTTTGATTGATTACCTATAAGTGATGGATATTTTTTAATTAATTTAAAAACAGTATAAACGGGGACGGTATGTTTTGGTTTGCAAATAAAGAGTATTGTATTTTATAAACATAAGAAGCATAAAAATTTTGAAAAATTGAGAACGTTGTGGCAGCAAACAGAATGAAAAGAAGAGTTGTTATTCTGTTTATTATTATTTAAACTTTGAATATCAGTCTACTTAATATTCAATTCTTCTTCCCCTAAAATCAGAATGTACTATTCCAAAATAAATCATTGGACGAGGAAGATTGCAACTATTAGAGCTGCCTCTGTTAGAACTGCAGCAACGTTCACAAATATTTAAGTTGATAAATATTGATATAAGTGTAAGCAGCCAAATGTCGTGATGTGTTCGAATAGTTACTACTTAAACGTTATTATAACCTTAAATAAGAAAACAGATTAAATAATGTAAGAGCCACTTATATGATGCAAAAAAAAATCATTCCCTAAAATTAATTTCTAAAATTAAACTCAAGTACCAGTTTTGTGTACCAGCCTCATTCATTCATTCTTAAATAATTTTTACATAATAAAAATAAATACAAAAGTAACATCGCTGAATTCTAAAATGTCTGAACCAGATGTTGTAACTGAATGTCTAACTACTAAACATTGTGTTGCTGTAGAGTTTCTGGCCGCATCTTCTCTGCAGTGATAACACATTACGAAGCCGTGGTAAATTAAAAAAAAATATATATACAAATAAAAACTTTTAATTAATAATTTTGAAAAACCTGCTGTAAAATGTTTCAATCTTGTGATTATATAAAGATTATTCTGAATAATTTTGACTAAATGGTAATGAGAACTGACTGTTGGATGGCTGTGCACCAGGGGGTTGCACAGGGTCGGATGGCCGAATGTCGTGATTCTTTACTAAATTAAGTGATATTTTGTTACTAAACCTTTATTTTGTACTAGCAATAGGTTTAATATTCTATTACATTCAAATTACCTGTACAATAACCAACGAATAGCTTAAAAAGGACTTGTATCCAGAGCCGTTAAATATTTTACTAAGGATTCATTCATATGGCAATACTGACTTTTGTGATTGGCTGTCGCCGGAGCGCTGGACCAATCAAACGCCAGGCGCGTTTGGTGGGCACAGTGACTCTGAAAGGGTGGGGAGGACGATCGAAGTGGGGAAAAAGGGATCGAACAGCCAGTTCTCAGCCGGCACTGAAAAAAAAAAATGAAAATAATTTATTTAAATAAAGGTATAAAAAAATGGTTACATAAAAATCTTAAAGTAATATTAACTAAAGTACACTTGGGGTGAATGCAGAAAAATTTTTTATGTATACCGAATTCATTTACCAGGGGTTCCCATCGTAGTGACTCGAAGTGACAACTTGTATTTGTGAAGTAATTGTGATATATTTAAAATTAAAATAGTTTAGTAAAATTATAAAAGTGCAGTGAAAGTAAAATATAGCTTCCAATAGTCTACCAGTCTTTGATTCTACAATACACGGGAGCAAACTGGGACAAGCCGGCAAGTTACAGAGTGTGAAATTAATAAGACTGAGAAACTTAGAGGCAACTTTGTCAGCATAATATGTATTGAGTGCCACAACGGTCGAGAGGTTAACAATTAGTTTCTATGCACCAGGTTTCTATCTTTCTGATCTTGATCAACTTTCCCCAAGAAATATAATATTATAGGAAATTCGCAAAAAAACTGGTCTACCTTGAGGCAATGGGAGTCAGTTCCATTTACATTAGGCCTAGATAATCAGTGAGAAAATGTCCAAGGCATCAAAATTGCTCGTCAGTTTATCCTTTCCAGCACGTCTAGTATGCCACGCACGACAAAGCGTTTAAACGAAAAAAACGTCATGCGCGTTATTTCTGACCTACGTAACATAATACAGATGGAGGCACATTTCGATTTTTTTCGTTTTCTCGGGGGTGGCATGCGAGGCCTACAGTAATAAGCTGTTAAGTTGGACGATGACGTCAGAGGTTAATGTATGACCTCCCTTACGCTTGCCTAAACACGGGAGCAAACTGGGACAAGCCGGCAAGTTACCGAGTGTGAAATTAATAAGACTGAGAAACTTAGAGGCAACTTTGTCAGCATAATATGTATTGAGTGCCACAACAGTCGACAGGTTAACAATTAGTTTCTATGCACCAGGTTTCTATCTTACTATAGCTATTTCTTATAATAATACAGGGTGTAACAATAACCCTAGTAATACTTAAGGAGGTGCTTCAGACCATCAAACTGAACAACTTTCACTATGGAGCCAACATCGAGAAAAAATAATAAAAATCTGCTGTCCCATACAAAAGTGCAGTACGGACTCGACTAAAATGTATGGGACAGCAGATTTTTTTCTCGATGTTGGCTCCATAGTGAAAGTTGTTCAGATTGATGGTCTGAAGCATCCCCTTAAGTATTACTAGGGTGTAAACAAATATCAGCGCGGATTACTTCACCGTGTATCCAAACGGAACAACTTTCACTATTGAGGCAACATCGCAATCGCGAAAAAAATATCTATATTTGAGTCGAATACTGCATTATCTAGGGCAGTTTGGTATGAAACAGAAGATTCTTTTTCGCGATTTCAATATTGGTTCCATACTGAAAGTATGATGAGTAGAATATAGGTGGGTTCGATTCCCACGGGGGGACACCATAAAGTTATTATACCTGTCAGAATAGAGTAACTGACATGAGTTGTCAAATGAAACCGTTTTTTGTGAATTTGTCGACACTTATCGGCACCCTAAAACTTCGAGTTCTGTGTATAATTGTGAATCTATCGTGAAATCGTAGGTAATTTAATGAAATAGTGTTAGTATATTTCACAAAATAATCTACGACTTCACTTTAGATTCACTAATTATTCACAGAGCACGAATATTTACCCAGTCGATTGTGCTTACAAGTTTCCAAAAACGGTTCTATTGCCTCGCGTCACGTATCTCTTTCTATTATACAGTGGCGCCGCTAGGTACATCTCGCTCTCTCAGCTGTCAGTTCCTCTATATGATACCTTTATGGGGGACACCTAGTGGTAATGTCACTTTGTGCGTTTTTCCCCAGTTGGTTAGGACATTGCAGGCTGAATCACCTGATTGTCTGAAAAGAAAAATGATTCCGTGCTTCGGATGGCACGTTAAGCCGTTGGTCTCGGCTACTATTTCTGGTGGTAGTAGTCGTTACATAAAAACCACGTCAGAGGCCAAAAGGCGGCGGTCTGAAAAAACTCTGACACCAGGAGGGCTCTGCCCACACGATAAGAATAAGAAGTAGAATATATGTATTACCATGTGGTAAAGTTTACCGCACCATGTACAGGGTCAGTTTTTTTAAGAGCATGACCAGACCGTCACACTAAACGATTTTTTTCTATGGGACCAACGTCGAAAACACGAAAAAAAGTGTTCCATACCAAACTGCAAGCCTACTCGACCCGAATAAACAGAATCCTGGTACTTTTTTAAGGGGATTTTCAGACCATCAAACTGAACAACTTTTTCTATGAAATCGCGAAAAAAATCAGCTGTCCCATACATTTGACTCGAGCAGGTTTGAAATTTTCTATGGAAGAGCTGATTTTTTTCGCGATTTCGATATTGGTGCGATTGAGAAATTTATTTATCCCTTGAAAAAGTGAGTGACCGTACATGGGACAGCTGACTTTTTTCGCTATTTCGATGTTTGTCCCATATGAAAAAGTGTTTTAGTTTGATGGTCTGATCATCCTCTTAAAAATCCTTCAGCATAATATTAAGTCGGACCCTATACAGGGTGTAACAAAACACCCTAGTAATACTAAAGGGGGTGCTTCAGACCATCAAACTGAACAACTTTCACTATGGGGCCAACATCGAGAAGAAATAAAAAAAATCGGCTGTCCCATACAAAACTGCAGTACCGACTCGACTAAAATGTATGGGACAGCCGATTTTTTTTTTCTCGATGACTGTATGGTCAGTACAAACCTTAGTACTTGACGGCCCGGTAGCACAGTCGGTAGTGAACCTGCCTGCTGAGCCGAGGGTCGCGGGTTCGAATCCCGTAAGGGACAAATATTTGTATGATGAATATGAATATTTGTACCCGAGTCATGGATGTTTGTATCTATATATGTATTGTATATCGTTGTCTAGTCATCATAATACAAGTCCAGGCTAGATTCTGGTACTTTAAATGTGGCTAGATAATTTGTGTGACACTGTCCAAGATATTTATAACCATCACGCTCGCAAAGTTTGTGCACTGAATAAAAATTAACCCTGTATACTTCCCCTTGAAAAGCACTCTATCTATTTAAAAAAACGCATCAAAATCCGTTGCGTAGTTTTAAATATCTAAGCATCAGACAGCGGGAAGCGACTTTGTTTTATACTATACAGGGTGAAATTGATGTCATTGGCATCCTTTTAACCCGGCGGGAGTCGGGTGAAAAATGTTACACTGAAGATGTGGTAGGGTATAGGATACCCATATTTAAAAATGACTGTTAATATGTTATATTTTAATTAATCACGATAAGTAAAGATGTTTTTATACAGAAACGAATATCTATTAATCCATTTCAAAATAAAAACTGTTCATAACGAAAGAGTTTTGTATTAGTAAATTAATGAAACTCTAATAAGTAAATTTACAAAACACAACATAGGCACTTTCAAAATGGCCATAAAAATTACGAAAAAAGTTTTATTCTATAAAAAAACTGTAAATATTTAAAAAACACACTACAGTGAATCATACTGACTAAAAAAAACTTTCGATTTTATTCTAGAACATCTTAGGAAATTACGTTACCTTCAGTTCAGTTTACGCAAAAAATATAATAGCATGTTTTATTATGAAAAAAAAGACAAGAAGACTAAAAACACATGTGCTGGATGTGGAAAGTCATACTGTCATAAGAATCTCTGAAATTGGCATTTATTTCACCTCCCTTGACTTCCCTATGATCACTTACCCCCCCCCCCCCTCCTTTTCTGCCTCAGATCGCAGTTCATGCTCAATACAGTATGCGTGTGTGACACGGTTGAAGATTCATCTTTAACTTCCTTAAACATAGTCCTTATCTTACCTTAGTCGCCTTTCTGACTTTGCATATCCATTTCGATCGTAAACTACGATATAAACTAAAATAAAGAAAACAGAACAAAACCATGCATACATTTTTTTTGCACAAATCCTATACGCCAGCTGTGTGGCCGGGTATAAGATGCCCGAACGATAATTAAACGTGTATTACTCAAGTGCTGGTTAACTTATTACTGCAAACAAGTCGCTATCCCCTCTAGTAACTCTTTAACTCCAGCTACCAGAAGCCACAAATAATTAGGGTGACAATTTTGTGAAATGCTGTCACTTAAATAACTAGGTGGGTATGACATACCCGGCCAGACTCCCGCCGGGTTAAACTGAGAGTCTACCCATCGAACTGAACAACTTTTACTATGGGAGCAAACCGATCGGAGCAACTAAAAAATCAGCTGTCCCATACTAAACTGCTATGTCTACTCGACTCAAATGTATGCAACAGCTGATTTTTTTTGGGGGTAGACTCCTACGGTAGACTTTTAGTTTAAAAAGATGCCAATGATATCAATTTCACCCTGTATAGTGATCATTTGCTATTAGGTATCCCTGCAAGATTGTAGTGATAATCGTAAATTAATTTTTTTTTGTCTTTATATAAATGCGATACCTTAGTAAACTAAATGATCAAGTAATAATTATGTATAATGTGTACACATTAACTGTTGACAACCCTGAATAAATATAAAATTGTAAGACAACGTTCAGTAGCGTCTCTGAAGCTCGAGTTTCCCTTTTGTTACGAAAACGCGCAGGGAAGAGCAACTTATAGGGTCCTTCTTGAAGTTTAATCCTAAATCTAGTTTAGTTCATCCTACTAATCAGATAACAGGCTAACTTTAAGTAACTGGGCTAATGAGAAACTAACGGACACCAAAAATTCTTAGCAAGACAACGTGGATTACGGCTCCTTCCACGCAAGAAATCTCTTCAAAAAACTTTTGTGTAACAGCGTATAAGAATCAAAGTCCCTTGATTCACGTGCCATGGTTTAAATAGGACGTTTAAGGAAGGCGGACTTCAAGATAAGTACTTTAAGTGTTGGCATTTCTCGCTTTGGCTTCCTTGGAATTCGTTGGCATCCATCAACCAAGAGGTCGGAATTCGCGTGACTAAAACAGACATCTTTGAGATTTCGTTCTTTAGATTGTCTTTACTTTATGGCTTTGATATATATCGGAAGACTTTTTGCGGAAAAAGGAAGGAAGATTAAGGTAAAATGTCAAGGGGTTGCTGAACAATGGCTCTACATGATGTAGAAGAAAGGTGTGCTCATATTTTAATGGGTTAGTAGTCGTTACATAAAAACCACGTCAGAGGCCGTAAGGCGGTCTGAAAAAACTCTGACACCAGGGCTCTGCCCACACGATAAGAAGAAGAATGGGTTAGTTTAGATTTGATCGTCATATTTTGACGGGCCTGAAATCGCGAAAAAAATCAGCTGTTCCATACTAAACTGCAATACCGCAGACAGCACGCACTCGAATCGACGCACGCACACAGATGAGTGCCATGTGACGGCCGGCTAAGGTACGACCTACCTACCGGTACCTACTTCAAGTGGAAGAGTCACATCGCGGCTGTCAAAACATCCTTGAACACACAAATGTAACATTATTGGATCCTTCAGATCGTCGAAGTTTTTATATGAGTTTGACACACGAAATAATCTTAGCGAATACTGAATTGACAGCTCGCCGATGTTTCAATGACGTAAGGTTGTGACGATGTTAGCGCTTAGAGAATTGCATTGCTGTACTGTTGCGCCCCGAAGTACCTACCTTAGTGGGCCATGAACGTGAGTACCTATGTGGCGCTCGTCTGTGTGCGTTCTTCGATTCAAGCGCTTGCATGAAGTTGTTGTACTGTAAATTCTCTTTTCTGTGGCAATACCTACTCGAATCATAATAAATCTACCACGGAACAGCTTTTTTTTTTCGCGATTACAGCTTTGATATCGATGTTAAAAATTTCAGATTGACACTTTACTTTTAAAATTAAACTGAACATTTTGGTTAGACTCTAACGACCTCTTCATAACCTCACATTGCACCCTCATATCAAAAAATGCGAAAAATTTAAATCTGTTTATTTTTTGTTTCTGGAACATCTTTGTTAAGTATACATTAAAAACCGTCAGCATAATTATCAAGGTGGACTCTTTATATAGATTTAATATAATGCCCCTCTAATATTCTCTTTAAAAATATCTTTTAAAACCCGAGTAAAATGTTCACTTAAAAATAATTCACGATCATAAGCTATTTCATAAAGTGGTCATAACTCAGAGGCTCATACTAACTACTGTTGCACTGCGATACCATAAAGTTATCGACTTTTGGATTAAGTCGTAGGTAGTAGGTAAAGTCGGCCGCAATAAGGTTATACAGGGTGTACAATAAAATGGGACAGCTACTCAAAGGGGTGCTTCAGACCATCAAACTGAACAACTTTCTCTATGGGACCAATATCGAAATCGCGAAAAAAAAATCCGCTCTCCCATACAAAACTGCAAACATAACTCGACTGAAATGTATGGGACAGCAGATTTTTTTTCGCGATTTCGATATTGGTCCCATAGAGAAAGTTGTTCAGTTTGATGGTCTGAAGCACCCCTTTAAGTAGCTGTCCCATTTTATTGTACACCCTGTATATTAACAGGGTGAAATTGATATCATTAGCATCCTTTTAAACTAAGAGTCTACCCATCAAACTGAACAACTTTCACTATGGGAGCAAACCGATCGGAGCAAAAAAAAAATCAGCTGTTCCATACTAAACTGCAATGCCTACTCGACTCAAATTTATCCAACAGCTGATTATTTTTTTGCTTCGATCTGTTTGCACCCATAGTAAAAGTTGTTTAGTTTGATGGGTAGACTCTTAGTTTTAAAGGATGCCAATGATATCAATTTC
This sequence comes from Agonopterix subpropinquella, assembly GCA_922987775.1. Taxonomy (NCBI): domain Eukaryota; kingdom Metazoa; phylum Arthropoda; class Insecta; order Lepidoptera; family Depressariidae; genus Agonopterix; species Agonopterix subpropinquella. Next base: position 11,063,906 of record OV277712.1, read on the forward strand.
ACCCTGTATACACTTTAGTACTACGACGTAGAAGAAAAGTGTATACAACTTATTGCGGCCGACTGTACCTATGTCTTGAGCTGCCACAAAAACCAACATTAATACGGTTTGCGGTTCGGTTTTTCAGGCCATTTCGATCGGCAACTGCCGTGGTAGTCCAATGACGAGTAACCTTGCCTGCCGTACAGGAGGCGATGGTTCGATCCCCGTCCAGGCCGACTCGTACCAATGAGTTTCGGGAATTTAGGCAGGATTTGTAACACCACTGGCTTTTCGGTGAAGGAAAACCTCGTGAGGAAACCTGCATGGACTGACATAACCTCAGTTATAAAAAAACAGAATATATAAAAAAAAAGAAACCTGCTTCAATTTCGAGGCATGTATCGTACCTACTGTCCATTACAAGTGACGACGGGCTCACTTCCCTTCACACCGGACATAGTTTCGGTACTGCTAGTGAAACGTGGATATTCAGAAGTTTCAGAATATCTCTGACTACCCCCTCGGGGAATATAGTCGTGAGCATATATGCTTTTAGCAGCACCGTGACCACCACCAGCACCATTACTGATGCTGCTAATGGAAAACTGAGTGAGGAAACTTGCATACGCAGAAAATGAATTTGATGGCTAGATGTAAAAAACCCACCAGACAATATTAGACACGCGTGGAGAACTAACTTCCATACACCCTCACTATACAAGGCCTACGTAGTGACACCTATAAATATACCTATTGCAATCTGCACTGACTTTGGACGTCCGGAATTCAAATAAGAGGAAAAACGAACTTTTATTCAATAAAACGCCCTTTTCTTTGCAGACAGTTAGACAGTTGTATCCAAGTTTATATTGATAAACCTATATTTACCTAAACATATAACCGACAGTTTGTCTATAAGATGTTCGTATCTAGGTACCGAGTATATACGTTCTCAATTCTCATGGATTTTATATCAACTACTTTGGCTCCCTGGGCAGGCCTGTCTCACTCCTCAGCTCAGGTACTACTCCGAGGTGTGCATCGTCGCTCATTGACATAAGGCGCATTTTATTTTTCGTTCCTGAAGTGCGCGTTCGAAATTCGAAAAATCGGGTTTATCCTAGTAAATGTAAACATTTTACCTTGCAAAAGGTCCGGTATCCACGATTTTTTTATTTGTTATACGGGTATAGGTCCTTAAAAATCCAAGTTTTCGACCTTGAGGTGCTGCCGCGGGCTCTGCCAAGTCCATAAAGGAACGAAAATTTCGAAGATTTTTCAGTATTCATTATTTAAAATCTAAAGCTTAGGTTTTAGAGTCAAATTATGTTTTAGAGGAATTAAGAGCACTAAATGCGCTACGGTTTGGTTTTTGAATCATCTTTTTATACTGTATAGTTACCGAGATACAGCACTTCAAAATAAGGGCAGTTAGGGCTAATTCTTATCTGCCCTATGCCTGTGGGTGCAGAAAAGCTGGGCTCAAGAGGGTTTTTTGTATGTAGGTAATCTCTGGAAGTACCAAACCGATTCGTAAAATTCTTTCACTGATAGAAAGCTACACTATCCCTGATTACCATAGGCTACATTTTATTTTGTAAAAAAATTTACAAGTGTCGCATCTTTAAGTTTTACTGAAAAAGTCTCAAAATTTTCGTTGTTTTATGGTCACACCAGAGCCCGCGGCAGGACCCCAAGGTCGAAAACTGGTATTTTTATTAAGGACCTCTACCTGTATAACATATCCAAAAATCCCGGATACCCGACCTTTTGTAAGGTAGGGTATCATTTTCCAAACAGATTTACTGAACTAGTTGAGTGAACTATCTGTTACGGTAGTAACCATTAAATAATCGGTGCCCTGGGTAAGTACATAAATAGGGTTCTTAATAATTATGCTGACACTTTTTTGAGGGGATGATCAGACCATGAAACTGAACCACTTTCTCTACGGCACCAACATCGAAATCGCGAAAAAAAAATCAACTCGTCCATACAAAACTGCAAACCTACTCGAGCCAAATGTATGGGACAACTGTTTTTTTATACATACAGAAAGACCATACAGAAAGTTGTTCAGTTTCATGGTCTAATCATCCCCTTAAAAAGTGTCAGCATATTAAGAAGGACCCTATATTTATATCACTTCGTTATAATCTACTCGTATCGTATCTAAACTATTATAAAACTGTAACAGAAGTGTGGCTGTACATTGAAGATATTTACAAAAAAACAATTACGACATGGTTTTTACCCGTCCCTGATTCCAAATCACAAATTTTTGGATTATTTGTCTGTCTGTTTGTTTGTTTGTTTATTTGTTTGTTTGTTTGTTTGGGTGTTTGTTTGTTCGAGTATCACGCAAAAACTACTGAACCGATTTTGATGAAACATTTTTTGTTTGTTAGCTTATGATCTGACTTAAAATCTGGTATATAATTTATGCGGACGAAGTCGCAGATAAACTCTAGTTACAAAGAAATAAATAGGAATGATAACCAGCCTAGCCGAAATACTCTCAGTTGCAGAAACGCTCATTACATTTAATCCTCCATTAAATCTCTTGCTAGCTTTTACAACGTCGTCAATAAGACAAAAAGTGACAGCAAGGGATTTAATGGAGGATTAACTTTAATGATCGTTTCTGCTTAATAGCCCGAATAATTGCTAAACTAAAGTGGCAATGGATGAAAATTTTCCGCGAACAGGATGGTCGATGAGGCCGAAGAGTTCTCGAGTGGCGACTGCGTACCGAAAAGCGCAGCATGGGTAGGCACCACACAAGGTGGACCGACGACCTACTGAAAGAAGCGGGCATCCTTTTGAAGCGTAGGACCGGTCGTTGTGGTGATCCTTGGGGGAGGCCTATGTCCAGGAGTTGACGTCTATCGGCTGAGATGATGATAGTGGTGACTGTAGGTGTAGGTACCTATTTGAATATTTCACTAATGACAGTTTCATAGTAATCTAAAATCCAAATTGGCTACTTGACAACTAGTCAAATCAGCTACTCTTTATCGGACGTCAAAACGTGCGCTTTGTATGAAGATTTGTACTAAATATTGAGTTGTGACGTCATCAACATTTTCATTACTTTTTATAGTTTATCTTGTTATTAAAAATAGTATTCAAGCTAAAAACTCAATGAAAATGGGAGTTTAGCGTTATTTTCTAACCCTTTTTTTATTGAGTAGATAAAAATAAAATATATTGAATGTAGTCAAATACCCAATTATTCTTTTAGCCCAGTCATTTTACGGTTTTAGCCGGGACTAATTACTAATTGCATTTTTTTTTCGCTATAATATTGAAGAGCCAATTTGAGCTTAAGAAGGTCCAAAATTAAAAAAAAATTACGTCAGCAACTATTCTAATTTTAAAATATAGATATTATCTCGTTCTAAAAAAACTTGATGATAATTTTTTTTTTGCACATCTTTAAGGCTTTACCACTTTAGAAGGTTTTGAAAAATACATTCCTAATTTCTGATAAATACCTAATTTTTTAAATTTTAATGCCTATTTTATTGATCAAAAATAATGTATATTGTTAAATCTAATTCAAATGAGTGCATTGGTATTAATATTATAAATTTAAAAGCCTTCTGGGACACACAATTTTGATTTCTATGTTGCGTAGCAATTTTTTTTTTAATTTGGTTTAGGATACTATTTTTGTCGCTAAATGGTGCCGGTTACAGTTTAAAAGTCCAATTAATAATTACTCCCTACCCCGCCTAACAAAACTCCGTAAAATGACTGGCCTATTTCCGCAACCACAGATATTAGAATACAAGTACCGCAACATACTTACATGTAATTACACTCACGACCGTATTCTTTTTCACAGTGGTCTGAAGCTTCGTTACAACTAGTACCTTGACTTTTAAGCGTGTGTTTTTTAACCTGTATCAAGGTTTTCCAGTGCTAGTTGCTCATGAGTGGCTAGCTTTTCGAAGATAAATTTTTCTGAAGAAACATCGTCTCTTATTATATTTATCTAACTTTAGTAATTTTATGAATATTTTTTCAAAATCAAAAAAAAGTTCTAAAAATTATTCCTATAAGAGAAATTAAACTAAAAAAATTAATTTTTTTAAATTTAATTAAGCTTGTTAATATAATCATAATCCCTTTAAGAAATAATAAACTGTTTATTCGAAGTTTCTTAATAAATATGGATTTAAACCGTTCATTTCGTAATTAAAACCGTTTTTAATTAAGGCCAGGGAAACCAAAATTAGCGAGTCGTCTAACCTACCTACCTTAATTCAGTATCGGCAGTCCGTGCTGTGTTCACTCTAAGATTCATGTCATATTACCAGAGGCAGATGGCGAAATAATCACAAATACGATTTTGATCAAACGTAAAATCTGGGGGCTAGGCAGTGCCCCCGCCAAGACAAGCCAAAACAGCGGCGCACTACAGTACCTTTTCTCGAAGGGATTCGGCGTATTTTTCAGTTTGATCACAAAACTCTTAAAAACGAAAGTACTCAAACTTTTCACTTTGCATCTCTTTTCTTGCTCGTTTTTTTGCATTTTTTTCTAGCACTATGTTCGATGGTGCTTTAGTATACACGGGTCCGTAACCCAAATCCGAATTACATAATTAGGGTCGGTTTTTCAGAGGATGGGGATGGATGACCATCATACGGAACAACTTTCTGTATGGGAACATGGTCGAAATCTTCTGTTTCATACAAAACTGCAATGCTACTCAACCCAAATGTATGGGACATATTTACACGCGGATTTTTTATTCGCGATTTTGATGTTGGTCCCGTACAGGAAGTTTGGTTTATTAAGAAGGACCATAATTATATCCTAATTAATCTTAGACAATTTACAACATCAACTCTGCCACGGTATGAGACTAATTGATCCTGTGCATTTACACTCAATTTTATACCTTATCATTATCACTAAACGAGACAGCCTATAATTGCGAAACAATAATTTTGAACTTAGAACGTTTGGGGTTCACACGAGACTACTTTTCATGATTTTTAACATTCAAAATTAGAATCTAAAGTTATAGGGAATAAAATCCAAAGTTGCGGATTTCATGTTACCTCGCCCCCCGCAAAAATTGGCAGAAAATTTAGATAGGAGAATGACACGCGTTACGCGTCCATACTATTAAATTGTCTAAGTAATTAATGGCTTTCGTACGAAAACATTTTCTTTCGAACCACCGTTACCCGAATGGATGTAGCATCGAATAACTTCGCAGCGATGCAATTGATGCAATTGAATGCATTGATGGACGTTTCTCCGAAAAAAAAATCTTTACAGGGTGCTATTGTACTCATAATATTGAAGAACTTTCCGTGAGAGACCTAAGGGAAATTAGCAAAAAAAAATTTGAACTTTCCTTACTAAATGCAACCCTTGGTCCTTTGGAAATTTTTTTTAGTATCATTAGTACCCATTAAAGTAATGCAACTGTCTACCCTGCACACCAAAAACTGAGCCAACGTCATGTGTGACTCTAAATCCTGAATAATTCTAGAGTTTGTAGACACAGTAGATGAAAGCAATAAACAAACTAAACTAAGTACATACTCAGCCGCTTAATAACGAGCTAAACCAACACTCAACAGTAGCAAGTTTCCATATAACACAAGACTAAATGTCAACTTTTTGCCGTCATCTTCCGCAACTGACGAAGTTATCTCGTTAAATGCACCAAGAGTTTGCAGAGGCGAGGGCCTAACTTTGGAACCGACGACCAGTTTAATACGACCCCTTAGAAACAATTTAGATACACCTCAGTCGTCTATTCCGTTAGTGAAAGGGATGGGGGTAGTGGTTCAAGTTATTATGGACGAGGATGTGCTATCTCATCTCTGAATTAAGGTGCTTCATCATAATTTTCTATTAGTTAAATGAGTTGGTTCCTCGGCAGTGCAACGAGGGACTCTAGGTAGTGATTATAATACTGTAGACATTATGTAAACTGTACCGTCGAACGATACTCTACAGGTATTCAAATAAGGTTTATAATTGAATTGTTTGTTCAGTTAAGTTTGTGCAGATTGATCTTAGTTCTCTAATTATTAAGTTTTGCTTCCTACATTTATGTTGTCAGACGAGAGCTAGATTTAATTTGTGACTTACATTTTTGAAATGAGTAAGAAACCTTTGTTTGTAAGAAGAATCCTGTGTCCTGTAGTGGCGGGCGTCCCACTTCGCGCCGCATACATCTATACAGTATATCAAACTAAACAAGTTTGGAGGTCTGAAGCTATAATGTTCCATGTAACGCATTTAAGTTAACACCCTGTGTGGGCAAGGCTGGTGTGGTGGTGATGATAATGATGTTAGATGATGTTATTACTGCTCATGAGTGTTAGTTTGCTGTGTGTATTACAATAACAAATATTTTAGAAGTGAAATTTTTTATGGGAGGACTTTGAAATTCGGATCTGCAACCTATTCGTGTGACGCAAGTACGAAATTTAAATTTGACAGCTGCGGATTTTCACTTCTGCCGGGCGTCTCGTGACAGCCAACTTTTTTTACAACTTTGCTTTTCATCTGATGGAATCAAAGATCTCAATTAAAAACACAACAAACACCTACGTCGAATAAACCGGAAACAATGTCAGCACTTTAACAAAAGTCCATCACCGCGAAGTGTACAACACTTTTAAAGTCACTAAGTACACCAAAAAACCAAGTTGCCCATCCACTGTAACCCTCAAAATCTATTCCACTAAACAATTGAAAATTCACGTACCAAATCAACCAACTATAACATTTAGTACCAACCGCAAGTTCTGCAGACCATTAAGTCTGTAAAATACGCTTTGCACCCAGAGGGGTTGCGATAACATGAAATTACTCGCCTGTAACACCTAACCCCTTTCGCTATTAGGAAATTCACATATTGCCAACAAAACTATCGATGTGTGTTAGAATAGTTAAGCCAACGACTTTTTACGTTGTGGAATATTTTTACTAACTAGTAGTCTAAGAGATATGAGGAAATTCGGTATCCATCAGCTGCAAGGCTGATTCAGTATTCATAGGGTGTAGAGCATCTCTGTGATGGGGATGGACCAGGTCTGCAAATCTGCGGTCAGGTGTATAATTCATTCACACAACTCTAGTCGGTTTACGAGTTACAGCCGTTCATAGGTCTGGTATGGTTGCTAAAAATGAATATGCATGAATATGCTGATATTATTGTAATATGCACTGTAGCTATGCGAACAGTACAAAAACTGGCATAGTCTATCAGTCAGTTTAAGAGATACAGCCGTTCGAAGGTCGGAACTTTGAATGAATGTATCTCCTAAACCGAGTGGCAGAACATGACAGTTTTTTTTACTGTTCACAGAGCTACTGTGCATATTACAATAATATCCTATGATTAGCCTTGCAACTGATCGTTCATTTGATACAGACATTTGAAGGGCTGTAACTCATAAACTGACTGGAGTTATGCAGGCAGACGTTGTTCATCCCCATCATAGAGATGCTCTAGACCCTACGAATACTGAATTAGCCTTGCAACTGATGGTTACCAAAATTCCTCATATCTCTTATACTAATATTAGGTACCTAAGCTTAGATGAAAGTAAAATGAATAGCTTACGCGAACATTTCAAACGAGAAAAATAAGTCAAAACAATTGCTTTTCAATATTGCCTTCACTTTGATGAAATATCAGGTATACTTCGAATACGTACTTACCGAGACGACAGACCAAGCGTGCTACTTTGTATGGACCAAGTGTGCTACTTGCGTGCTTCAACTGAGCCTATCCATGTAAGTACCTATACTTAACTCCAAATAGCGACGAAATTACAGAAATAGAAATTTGATACACTTTACTCTCACATATTCTTTGAACAAGTTCTCCAAGATATGTCGGATATAGAATACGCAACAATCAAAATTGGCCCGAAAGCTAAATATCTTTTCATCCTTCTATGGAATTAAGTATACCTAAGTACCATAGGTTTTCTAACTATTATCATCATCATATCAGCCGATAAACGTTAACTTCTGGACATAGGCCTTCCCCAAGGATCGCCGCAACGACCGGTCCTACTTTGCCCTCATCTTACGGGTTCTCGCCGCCTTCACCAGATCATTGGTCCACCTTGTGGGAACTACCCACGCTGCGCTTTTCAGTACGCGGTCGCCACTGGAAAACTTGTGGGGACTTGCCACAGATGTCAACCCCACAAGTTATAGCAAAGAAGCCTAGGAAATATGTACCGTACAAAGACAACGTTCACACTGAATACGCAACTCGTAACCTACTACAAATTAGGTTCACAATCGACATAGGCTGCAAATGGAATAAAACGTTAACCGAGTGGTGGCCGAGATCAGGCAAGAGAGGAGTGGGTCGTCTAGCAGCCAGGTGGTCTGATGATATTGCAAAGGCAACTGGAAAGACTTGGATGAGACTGGCACAAGACAGAAAAGAGTTCTTCGATTAGTAAGTCGCGATCGCAATCTACAAACTATCACACAAAACCTACCCATACATGCTTCCACAAGCAACAGACAACACACGATCACGATCCACAACACACAAAGAGACACACACGATCCTCATTCACTTCCAGAGCAAGGATACTTGGCGTAAGTCCGTACCTCGTTCAAAACAACCGACCTCGAGTCGAGCTTAAAAATCTTTGGATTAAAATAATAATGAATAATAATTATTATTGTAATAATTATTAATAATTATTGGTAGGAGGCTTATACCTTGCAGTGAATGGACAAAAGTTGATGATGATAATTCCTTTAAACTTAACTACATAATTTCCAAAATAACATTAACATAAATCTCTACGATGACATTATATTTCAAAAACATTTATTGACGATACGCACATTATTTTTGTGTACACTGTAAGTTTATCAATGTCCGCAGGCGCTAAAAAAATGAATAATATATTTGGCTTGTTACGTTATAGCTATAGCCTAGTCACTATTACAATTAGGGATGGTATAGATTTGACATTTCGGATTTTCGGATAAAGATGTATTAAAATTCGATGGATTCTGGTTCGATCCCCGTCCAGGCCGACTCGTACGAATGAGTTTTTCAGAATTTATGTACGATTTGTAGCACCACTGGCTTTTCAGTGAAGGAAAACATCGTGAGGAAACCTGCATGCTTCAATTTCGAGGCTTGTATTGTTGTACCCACTGTCCATTACAAGTGGCGATGGGCTCACTGCCCGTCACAGTGGACAGAGTTTCGGTACTACTTAGTGAAACGTGGATGTTCTGAGGTTTCAGAATATCTCTGACTACCCGTCGGGGAATATAGTCGTGAGCATATGCATATGCATATGCATGCATGAATTAAAATTTTTCTACTTTCGGTTTAGGTTACGGATCTACGGTTGGGATATGAAACATCAAAAATCTGTACTTTGAAAAATCAATCAAAATATTCTTTATTTTACTCCAAAACATAAACAGTAATGTACAATGAAAAAAAAGGCATAAATTAAGCCGGTGTTATCGCTAAGAAGCAATTTCTTCCAGAAAACCTTAGGGTAGATGAAACGGTGAATGAAGAGAGGTAGGCGGCGTTTCCAGAAAAATGATAAAAAAGGAGCAGTTATCAGTACTTAAATTTTGAGATGATCATCTTCTTTATAATCCACTCACACTTTCTTTACTATCACTATAAGTTAGATAGAGATAGATAGATAAATAATCGGAAAATATATTTATTGAAGAGAAAGACAGTAATGGTTAATAGTAATAATAGTATAAAAAACATAAATGTATATAAAAATCAAATAGATAATTCATTTATGTCATCTTAAAATTACAGGAAAAACTGTGACAGACAAAGGAGACAATTATGTACGTTTAGTATTTTCTTGGGATATCCAATATTTTAGGTAACGGATACGAGCTCCGTCACATCCCTCATATAATACCTTGCGTGACGCAGCATTAAATAGATGGACGTTATTAATAACTAACGCCTTGATTCATTGTTTTCTTTCTGAACCTGGTGTTTTTTGGTTGCTGACGTACTCGTATTTGCAGAAGAATAATATCTATCACCGCAGGGATAAGGTTTCTTTTTTAGTTTCAAAGGGTAAGTTAATATATTGTCACAGACACTTCATTCCTTCTGAAGCCCTAAATATGCTAAAGGTGAACCTTGCTTACAACAAAAGGATCTAGAAGCTTTATATCGCCTTGAACGAAAATACTGTCTTTGTTATGATTTACTATGGCAAAAATTAAGGGAGACCAGAATGCCTACAGAGCTAACAACAATTTTTCAGTACTGGTATACAAATCAGGTCAACAACGTGAGATGGGCAGGTACACTATCGGAACCGTACAGACTGGAATGCGGGGTGAGGTAAGGGGGACTGACCTCACCCAAGCTTTTCAATCTGTACATAAATGAGCTGATCGTCGCGCTCAGCAGCCAGCGGGTCGGCTGCCAAATCGATGGAGTGTCAGTTAACAATATTAGTTACGCGGACGACATGGCGCTGCTGAGCGCGTCAGTCTGTGGCCTGAGGCGGCTGATACTTACCTGCGAGGAGTATGCGCAAAGCCATGGTCTTCTTTATAATGTGAAGAAAAGCAAATACATGGTGTTTAAGGCCGGTAACAGGTGCCCTACGAGTGTCCCTCCCGTATACCTTAACGGTTTTCCCTTAAAGAGGGTAAACCAATTTAAATATCTTGGACACCTGCTTACGGACGACCTTAAAGACGACGCGGATATTGACAGAAAGCGTAGGGCGTTGTCGGTGAGAGCAAAAATGATTGCCCGCAGGTTCGCACGTTGCTCTAAACAGCGTGATTTTCACTGCTTTAGAGCAACGTGCGAACCTGCGGGCAATCATGTTTGCTCTCACCGACAACGCCCTACGCTTTCTGTCAATATCCGCGTCGTCTTTTAGGTCGTCCGTAAGCAGGTGTCCAAGATATTTAAATTGGTTATCGTTTTACACGAGCAGCCTGTGGACAAATTACACTCAAAAATCGTACAACGCTCTAGGCGTGCAATATAACAACGCGTACAGGGTGTTGTTGCGGCTGCCCCGCGCTTGCAGTGCACCAGGCATGTTCGCGGAGGCGCGCATCGACTGCTTTTATGCAACAATGCGTAAACGATGTGCGTCCCTGGTCTAAACAGAGTGCGGGCCAGCGGCCATGGCATCCTGTCCATGATCGCGGAAAGGTTGGACTGTCGCTACGTGAACCTCTGTTGCAGACTTCACGTGGTGCACAGTTCAAAGTAACCATTAGCTTTTTATTTTTATTTTTTATTGTAATTTAATGTTACTAACATAGTTTGATAAGACTTACTAACACAATGGATTTGAAATATGGTCTGAAATAAATTATTTATTATTATTATTAGTCCTTGTATCGTATTATTTCAGGAATAAAACAGTTTTTAACGATGAATAATTAAACGTTAGTAATAAAACAAGGCAAGTGTGAATGGAATAGTTGAAATGGGTCGTCGTAGATGTACGAACACTGATAAAACTTGATGCGTATTGTCGAAGGGAATAGTAAAATGTACCCGGAACCTTGATGAGAATTTATGAAGATACTTATGGATTTTTATCAGGCGGATGTGTCAAAAATGTAATAATTATCTGGCGTTCTATTATAAGCGGACTGTCCGATCCCCTATTGTAGAAATAAAATCGATCGTTTGAGGGCAGCCATTGGAGGCTCGGTACCCTTAAAAAAATTATTGTAGCATCTGTGGTTTTCCCTTTTATTTTTCTTCAACCACAGGTATACCCATAGACATTAGTGGTAGGTATACCTATGTGTAAGTTAGCAAGAGCCATAATAATGATCAACGTTCTCAAACATAATGGAAAAGAGGAAATATAAACGGAATAAATCAAGACATTTCAATTCCAAATCAGCGATACGCGAGGAATTGAAAATACACGCAAATATACAAACAAGTCACTTGATACGGCGTTCTTTACGCTTAAAATCGTATAAATTTTATTCGCACATAAAAATCGTTCCCTGTGAGAGAAATTCACAATATTTAAGATTTAAAATGGGATTTTTGAAAGTGCCACTTTGGTCTTATTTCTAGTAAGACTCGATTACTCGAATGTAAATTCATCAAAACAACTAAATTTAATTGAAAGAAAAAAATATTAAAACTAAAAAAGTTATAGAAACCTATGGTAGTCGTAAACACAAAAACATAAACTAAAAAATAAATAAACATAAACACACATAAACTTTATCAAGAAACATGATTATTTATATTATATTCGTACTAATACAGAAATTTATACAGGGTCCTTCTTAATATGCTGACACTTTTTAATGGAATGATCAGATCATCAAACTGAACAACTTTCTCTATGGGACCAACGTCGAAATCGCGGAAAAAATCAGCTGTCCCATACATTTGACTCGAGTAGGTTTGTAGTTTTGTATGGGACAGCTGACTTTTTTTTCGCGATTTCGACGTTGGTCCCATAGAGAAAGTTGGTCAGTATGACGGTCTGATCATCCTCTTAAAAAAAGTGTCAGCATATTAAGTTCGACCCTGTACCTACATCTAATGTGTGTTTTGTGTAGGTATGTATTACTATGTATGCAGTTGTGGGTTGGGTATGTATGCAGTAACATGAACAACATGGTCAACTTAACTTGGCCAACTCAAACAACTTGGACAACTTTACCAACTAGACCAGAACAACCTGTACCGATTTGAAAAAGTGGCAACTCGCCTTGTGGCGAGATATTTTACTGGCGAGATGTCATGTGTGTGTGCACTGAGAGATCACATCTTGAATTCTGAAATAAAGTACTACAGGTTTTAGTAGTAGTTGTAAAACAATTGTAAAACTGCGTCCTGGAATTTGTAAAGCGATAATTAAAAAGATATAACCTAAAACGTGTGATCCCTCAATCCTCACAGAGGACCTTCTACATCTGGGAAAGTATTAAGTTTAAACCAAGTTTTTGCTTACAGACTTTTAGTAGTACTTTATTTCCAACGAATCTACCATATAACATGATACACAGCATCCTACAAAAAAAATTACAAAGCCTTTTCACTGAGCTCTCAATCCACACACATGAAATTTTTAATGATAGCATTTTATCGTTAATTTATTAAATAAATCAATATTATTTGCGTTTAACTTTTAGTAAAAACTGTAAGGAAATTTGTAAAAGAAAGAATACATAGCAAATATGTCCTCATTCTATGTAATTGGCATTTAATTGTGATCCCTCAATCCACACGTTTCAAAATAACAAATCATTTGTAAAACAATGAAAATAGCACCTACAATAATGCAAAGCCGCAAATATTTAGTAAAAAAGTTCTACTAAATCTTACCAATTTCAGATCCTGGATTAACGGCGTGGAAAATGAGAAAAACAGCTTCGATAATTCTGCTCAAATAAACCAAGCAAGGTGACCACAAACTAAAACTTCCTGGGACATCATGATTATTCATTTCTCATACTTTGAATTTGAAAGTAGGTAATTGTTTATCTATGAAGCGGCAGTGTTGCCACCTTACCTCCAGATCAATCAGCTAAACCGTACCCAAAAATTAGCTAGATACCTAAAAGTGGCTGAATAAAGTAATGTTAAAAAAATACATTAATATGCTGAGATGCAGTTTATTTGGATCAGTAATATTGATTTACAATCAGTTATTCTATAAAATTATGCTCTTTGATGTTTTACAATGCTCATCATAGAATGCCATGCCTTTCGACTTCTACGTTTAGGTAATCGGAACTCAAAAACAATAAAAAACGCTCTAAGGACCCGTTAAAATGACTAACTTTAGCTTAAGAAATTGGTATTTATAAATAAATAAACAAAAAAGTGGCTAGAATAAGTGGCTAAAATATTTAGCCAAAGTGACAACACTGTGAAGCGGGTGGAAAACTGGAAAGTGATGCATGAGGATAAATATTAAATATATTTGAAAAAAAAGGATACCTACCTACTAACCCGGTGCAAATTTTTCCTAAGGACCCGTTTTAAAACGTGTAAAAATCACTCGTGAAGATCAGTCTATCTCATTCTCACTGTAGCATACCTACACACGACGCATAGCTGAACTCTATCTCCATGAACTTACTATATCTTCTCATAGGCACCCCGAGTGATTTCAAAATTTTTCAAACGTTTTGAAACGTACCTAGTCTAAAATTTATTCATCAAGCGATTCAGAAATTATTTTTGCATATTATATCAGCTGCTGTAGTATACCACCGTGACACAGCACTATCGCACCTTCGCTCTCTTTCTATTTGTGCGCGAACGAACGAGATAAAAGACGTGATATAGCCGTATCACGTACAACATGCTAGCTAGGCTGGCTTTTGTTTACTTTCCTCGTAGTCGAAATGAAAAGCAGCGGGGCAAGTACGCCAACCCGCGATAGCGTGATATAGCACTATCACGCTTCCACTCTCTTTCTATTTGCGCGCGAACAAACGAGATAAAAGACTACATTTGACAGATTGATGTGTTAAATATCGCTATATAATTTTGTTTATTTCACAATTTTCAGTGGTGAATTCATTAGTTCGACTCAGATATCAGTTATACACGCAATACTCGATAAGAAGAGAATGTTTTAATCGCCGATGATTTGCTTTAAATTTTTGAGGAAATCTTTTGTGTAGTTCCGAAGCGTTTCACCAGATCTTCACCAAATTAAAATGGAACCATCTCGAGGGTAAATCCTAACTAGGAACTAAAAAAGAATCACCCAAATCGGTCAAGAAATGCCGAAGTTATTACGATTTTCGAAGGTTCTCCTCGATTTCTCTGTGATTCCATAATCAGATCCTGGTTTCCTTAGCATGGTACACCCTTAGGATATCTCCCTTCCAACAAAAAAAGAATAATCAATCAAATATCCGCGAACACACAAAAAAGATTAAGCAATTTTAAGCAAAAGTCGTAATAGCTTAGTCCTCCAGCTGGAGGCTTGGAGACAAAATGTTTCAAGACGGTAATCTTTTGTACCATTGACGTCTCGCTTATTCTAATGGGCGGTTGTCATATGTCATAAGTATGAATGAATGTCAAGTAGCGTTTTTATGTCTTGCTTTATAATATTTATCTTCCCCTATACTATATCTATGTTCCCGAGTGATTTTTACACGTTTTGAAACGGATCCTTAGGAAAAATTTGCAACAGGTAAGTTATCCTCATACATCCCTTTCCAACCGCTTCATAGATAAACAATTACCTACTTTCAAATTCAAAGTATGAGAAATGAATAATCATGATGTCCCAGGAAGTTTTAGTTTGTGGTCACCTTGCTTGGTTTATTTGAGCAGAATTATCAAAGCTGTTTTTCTCATTTTCCTCGCCGTTAATCCAGGATCTGAAATTGGTAAGATTTAGTAGAACTTTTTTACTAAATATTTGCGGCTTTGCATTATTGTAGGTGCTATTTTCATTGTTTTACAAATGATTTGTTATTTTGAAACGTGTGGATTGAGGGATCACAATTAAATGCCAATTACATAGAATGAGGACATATTTGCTATGTATTCTTTCTTTTACAAATTTCCTTACAGTTTTTACTAAAAGTTAAACGCAAATAATATTGATTTATTTAATAAATTAACGATAAAATGCTATCATTAAAAATTTCATGTGTGTGGATTGAGAGCTCAGTGAAAAGGCTTTGTAATTTTTTGTGTAGGATGCTGTGTATCATGTTATATGGTAGATTCGTTGTAAATAAAGTACTACTAAAAGTCTGTAAGCAAAAACTTGGTTTAAACTTAATACTTTCCCAGATGTAGAACGTCCTCTGTGAGGATTGAGGGATCACACGTTTTAGGTTATATCTTTTTAATTATCGCTTTACAAATTCCAGGACGCAGTTTTACAATTGTTTTACAACTACTACTAAAACCTGTAGTACTTTATTTCAGAATTCAAGATGTGATCTCTCAGTGCACACACTCATCGAGATGTCACCCAAGTCCCTATTTTTTACGGTAAATAATTTAAGGAATTAGTTCTGTTTTCAGATCTTTTGCTAATGTTTAGAAGAGCACGATCGTAATTACAAAATTATAATTCACAAAGTAACAAGTCACAAATTATTATATTATTGCAAGTGATTCAAATATTAAACAATTCCCACTTTTATACTATTAAGAAAGTTCTAAAGTTATTTCTGAAACACTGAGTTTCAGATCGTGTTCAACTCATTAAACTTAAGTACAGTTTGCAATGAAACTTTTAAGTATCAATCTATACAAAGATACTAAAAAAATTGAATATTACGTACAATTTTCAGAATAAGAATAATATTTCTTTTACAGACTTTTACTTTAAGCGTTTTAGGTAAAAGTCTTAAAAGCTTGTTAGAAACACCAAAACTTTGATAATATTCTGTGAAATGAAAACATCTTGTTAAATATTTAAGTGGTCTCATTATTATTCCATAGCTTTTACCCGCGTCTTCTTCCAAGGCCTTGAAATAATGGTTTTTTTTAGGAAACGGTACCATTGGCCTTAGTGTGATACCGGTACTAGAAGTCTTATCTGCATAGCTAGCATGCCAGCCACGACAAAGCGTTCAAACGAGTTAAACGTCATGAGCGCTCTTTCTGGCATACGTTAAATAATAAAGATATCTCGATTTTTATATTTTCTCGGGGGGTGGTATGCGAGGCCTACTGTTCTATTGGTACCTACTAGTTTCATACGTTGTACCTGTATTATTACTTTCTAATGAATATCGGTATTATACCGGTACCGAGAGTGAGGAAACAGATAAATAAAAATGATAGTTAATCCTCATACGCGGTGGGTAGCTGAATTGGATACCGGTACTTCTTTGGCGGAGTACCGGTACCCGTCTGGAACTGGGATCCAGGTACCGAAATGGAAAGAACCGCTAAGTCCCGGTACAGAACCTGTACTTTTGTTACCGGTTCCAAGCCCTGCTTTTTCCACGTGGAACCAATAAATCCCGCCCTCTCCAATAAAAAGAATAAAAAGGAGGAAAGGAGGTTCAAGGAAAAGTGTGACAACTTTAATTCGAACCAAAGGCTTTAACACAGAATATCGCATTAAAATAGCTTCTATGGAACTCTTGTGTTAGTCTAGAACGCAGATTTTTTTTTGTCCTCGTTATCTTATACCATAAAAAAACTTTTGGGTTTGTCACCGATACGTTATCCTGAAAGTAAAGTTATCACCAACTAAGTCTCCGCCAATGTATACTGGGTGCCCACATGGTGGAGTATAATATCCTATGGCCTGTTTCATATCATGTCTTGTTGCTTGTCTTGTTCGTAAAAAGATGAGGTAGACAATGACTATGGGTGTGCTACTGGGAATGTTCCTCCATTGAAAAGGGAAGATCTTCCACCAGGCTATGTGTGAAGCCTGGGGACCAGCCGTGGTCCCTTAAATGTAAAATGTGGGTACCCCACAATGACTATTAACATAACATAACATAACATAAATATTCTTTATTTGCACACCAAAAAATACAGCAACAAAAACTATTATTGATCAGGAGTGCGATTTTCGAAACTCATTCTTTGAACTAATCAGTTAAAAATGTCAATATTACTATGGAGACGTGCATCTTTATACTGCTGATTTGACTTTCAAAAATCATACTTCAGGAGTGCGATTTTTGAAAGTCAAATCAGCCGTAGAAAGATGCGCATCTCCATAGTAATTTTGACATTTTGAACTGCTGAACTCACCGAATAAGATTCAAAAATCGCACTCCTGGGTAATTTGAAAAAACTTAATTTTATTTTACGATGTGTAGTCTTAAATGAGTTACGTACTTAAAAGGAGTGCTTGAGACCGTCCAACTGAATAACTTTAACAATGGGATCAATGTCGAGTCTCGAAAAAGCTGCTCCATAGAAAACGTTAATGGCGACTCGACCCAAATGTAAGGGACAATTTATTTATTTTTCGCGATTTCGATGTTGACCCTTAATAAAAGTTGATCAGTTTGATGGTCTGGACTCTGGAGCACCCACTGACATACCTATGTA
Organism: Agonopterix subpropinquella; assembly: GCA_922987775.1. Classification (NCBI taxonomy): domain Eukaryota; kingdom Metazoa; phylum Arthropoda; class Insecta; order Lepidoptera; family Depressariidae; genus Agonopterix; species Agonopterix subpropinquella. The sequence continues at coordinate 11,081,925 of OV277712.1, forward strand.
ACAAATTTAATTTTTCGCCCTGTATACGGCTATTAGAATCGCATTGCTGTTCTAAAAATTATGATAATACTAGCAAAAATACAAACTAGAATTGTTGCTTTTACATTATGGAAGGCAGAAACTAATTATTTTTTTGATGCCAACAAAGTATTTAATACCAAATATTAAGCAACAATACCAAAGAAAATGCTTTGTAATAATTTCACGTATGCCACACAAAGGGTCCGAATTGAATTAGTCCCATTCTTTCACTGTGGCCACCCAATCTCCCGAGCGGAATGGTTCATTAGAGACGATCCCCTTTTCACGTTATCTATAAACTATTCTGCGCGCTCATACTTCCGGTAAGACCCTCGATTTATAGGCAAAAATGTTATTCCTGATTATGCATATCAATGGTTGAGATGATGAGAATGGAAATAAAGTGTAAGTACTTATCCATAAATAGTGCTGTGTGGGCATCAATAAAATTAAAAGCTTATAAAAAGACGAGTATAAAAATATATTAATCAAATTTTTTATTAAAGCTTTGTTTCACAAAATTTTCAATCTAATCAGTGAAACAGCTGTCCCCACCTCTATTTAAAAAAAAAAATTGCATATCCCTTAATATTATAAATGTTAATGTAAGTTTGTTTGTTACGCTTTCACGCGAAAACTACTTAACCGATCATCATGAAACTTTGTACACATATTCTTGGAGGTATTATAAGTAACATAGGATACTCGGGGTTTTCGCGGGCAAAAGCTAGTCTAATATAATTTTTGGCTTCAAATCTATACAGCTTTGAAAAATTGCTTAAACAATTTGATATTGATCGATTTCTTAACTTTACCAAACAATTGTTAAAAGCTTTTAAAAATCTTAAAAACCATTTTTTTTTTCTCGTAAAGAACACTCTTATAATATTGTTTATGGCAATAATAAGGCTCCATTGATCACAAAGGGACCAATAATAGCTTTTATCACGATCTGTGTGTTTGCTGATTAGTCCCAAATATTCGGTCAGATGAATTATTGGTTACTATTATTTTCCTTTGGCTTTACTGTAATTACTTTTACTTCCTACCTACATCACATCTCACATTGATGTTTATGATTGGATTGAAAGTCTTCGTTACTGATACCGCTCAGTAGATGTTGCCACCTTGTCGCATTCTTCTTATCATCCTCCTCCAGCCTTCATAATTTTATTTAAAATATAGGTTCTTTTAATTCGGTCATAATATAAAATAAAATAAATATATTATAATGTAGGTATATTACCCGATAATTCTGCACTTCGCGCGATGTAGCACAATATGGATTAATTGAGAAAGAACGAATTAATTAGAATTTGTTCTTGTCGTTATAAAATTACATTTTTTTTATATTCACGACCAAGACCTGTTTTCAAACGGAGAAGAACTCATCATGTCACTGTCATAAGATGTAAAATAAGGAAAGTAATCTAATAAAACCGGTCAAGTGCGAGTCGGGCTACTCGCGCACCGAGGGTTCCGTACCACACCACCACAGAACACAACATTATTAACTAAGAAAAAAAACTTTTTTTGTCCGGGACCTTTAGCGCAAGACCGACTCACACTGGCCGGTTTTTAGTATTTGTTGTTATTCTGTAGAGTTTGCTCTATAATCACACTAAGTTTGACGCTTTTATGTATTACCGTTTTACGAAAGAGCGTGAAGAAAAAACGTTGATAAAAACTAGTTTCTTGTTGAAAACCCTCCTTAATTTTTAACTTTTTGAAATTTTTATTATTTGTTAACAAATCCGCCGTAATAACGCATAATCTGAGAAAATTTCAACTATCTAGCTTAATAGCTACGGCTACGGTTCAAAAGTTACAGCCCTAAATAGGTAGGACAGACGGACGGACGGACAGACGGACAGACGGACAGACGGACAGACGGACAGACGGACAGACGGACAGACGGACAGACGGACAGACGGACAGACGGACAGACGGACAGACGAACAGACGGACAGACGGACAGACGGACAGACGGACAGACGGACAGACGGACAGACGGACAGACGGACAGACGGACAGACGGATGGACGGACGGACGGACGGACGGACGGACGGACGGACGGACGGACAACGTAGGCTTAGTATTAGGGTCCCGTTTTCACCCTTTGGGTACGGGACCCTAAAAACTGACCAGAGCATTGTTGACCAGCCAGCCAATGCATTGTTGCTAATTCCAGCTAAATTAACATCAGTAGCTCAAGCACATGTCGAATGTCGTATCAACATCGTATCGAATGGAATATAATAGTAACAAGTGGATAATTTGGACCTTACGGGCCTCTACACGTTGACTTCGGCCCCATGCATGCCTTCCAAAGGTCCGGGACTTAATTGCCCGTGATTATGGAACGTAAGACATAATAATCTAAACTATTATAAAACTGTAACAGAAGTGTGTCTGTACATTGAAGATATTTACAAAAAAAGATTACGATGTGAGTTTTAGATGTCCCTGATTCCAAATCACCAATTTTTGGATTTTTTGTCTGTCTGTTTGTTTGTTTGTTCGTTTGTTTGGGTGTTTGTTTGTTCGAGTATCACGCAAAAACTACTGAACCGATTTTGATGAAACTTTTTTTGTTTGATAGCTTATCATCTGACTTAAAATCTGGCATATAATTTATGCGAACGAAGTCGCGGGTAAAAGCTCTTAATAATTAAAATCATAAATAGGTGTTGCAATAACCAACACTTAAAAGGCAGTTCGGCGATTGTAATTACCCCTTTTAAAAAAATGATACCCAACGACAGTTTAAAAAAGGTAAAGTCATATTTAGGTTATATTACTTTTAAAATGATTTATGCTACGAAAAAGAATAACTAGATTTATGTGTCAAAACTACTAGCAACTTCAGAAGCACAAAATCAAAGGCAAACCTAACGAAGGGGCCAGAACTAGCCAGAACTACGAAGACCAGAATGAAATTGACAAGCCTATTAAAGATCCGAATTGTGATATTATGAGAGAACAACAAATGAAGTTATTTGACTAACATTGGTACAGTAAAGTTTGATATAATAATAATAATATAAAAAGTTATTAAAATAGAGCTAAAATGGCTGATCAGATACAATGACACAAAATTTGTATTATTAATCTTTACTAATAATACAAATGCAAGATAATAATAATGCGATAAATCGAAAACATAAGAAATAAGGAAAATTCTATAATGTTATAGTACCATGATAAATAGCAGGCAGACGGCTTTTATTAAAACGATAGCAATGAAATTGATGTTCCCATTAATTCTAAGAAGAGATTTATTGTGGAAGAGTAGCTTAGGTCAATTAATTCGCCATTCATATAATTACTGTTTGTTATTTTACAGAGGGAAATGGTTTAATGAGGAGAGTTAAGTTTATTATTTAGACTTTATAGCTAAACTTATTAGTGACACAATAAAATGGCTTTTATCCGCTATCCTGACTTTTGTTTCCCCATTTAACAAAGTAGCCAATGTGGAAAATGTTAACAGAACAAATATAATATTTCGCAGATTTTTTAATAACTTTTTTAAATTTACGTAACTTTCGGTGTTTTAATTTTCAATTTTTGACGCTTGAATACACGTTGTTACTCAACTCAGTAAACTGCTAAACCTCTCTTGATTCTTACATTTTGGAGCGTTAGAAATCAAATATTGAATGCCAGCAAAAATATGCCTTTCTCATTTCGTATCAAAGTTTTTTTTTAATTTTGAATTAAAATATGCCATTAAGTCGGTCTTGCTCAATAAAAAATGAAATGATGAATTTTTGCCAATTTTAGCTAAAATTGGCGAAAATTCATCATCATTCATTAATTCAAAATTAAAAAAAAACTTTGATACGAAATGAGAAAGGCATATAAAAAAATAAAAAAACGGCATATATATTTAATTAACTGAAAATACCTACTTATGTAAAATTAATTCAAATTTCTTTCGCATCAAACGTTTCTAGGCCTGGCCTTCAAACTCTAAGTAAGGTTTCTTCCATTTTAGTTTTAACAAATACTCTTGCAAAAAATACTCGCAGTACAGAACCAATAGCAACAAAAAACAGGGGATTTTTAATAAAATAAAAGAAAGGGAACAGAAGGTCGTAAGACCAGCTCTATGAGCTGACTCGTCCCATAAAATCGTTGATAACACACACAATACTGAAAACAGACTCTAATAACATAGAAGTAAGTGTCAGCATCTCTACACTGTGTCACACTGTACTGAACAACCCTATAGTTATCAAACAAAAGTCACCCCTAAAACTATAGATACAAGGATACATTTCAAGAAAGTTCTTCAAGGATGTAAATGACGGACTGAGCTGGGGCTCAAGAGGCAATAGAAAAATGTCGATCAGTATTGCGCGAACTCCGGAAGATTTTTTTATTAAATCTTCTGAAATATTATCCAAATACAAAATAATGAGATATTTCCAAGAAGATTGAATTCTACTTACCTATTAGAAACTTAGCGGCGCCCGCGACTTCATACGCGCAGACTAAATACTCTACTTTAAATACTCATAACGTTTGATTTAATGAACCGATTGCAATAAAATAAAGAAGTTTGGCCGCCGGCCATGTAATTTGAGACCCAAACTTAGAGGTCCCATACATGAATGAAACTTAGTAATACATGTAGAGTGAAACAAAACTAACACAAAAGTAAATTGGTTGTAACCTGTAGAAGTTGGGGGAAAGGTATTTCTCCTTATGATACCTTTTGTATCAAGTGTGTGAAACTCATAATATTTCTTATTAGATAGTCCACTCAATCTTCTACGCATGCATTGTGTTTGTTTTATGAAAATTCACGATAACCGTGCTTTATTATAATAATGGAAGAAAACGAAATCACACACACTATCAGTTCAACCAAGCCAAATACGTTCCGTAACGACCAAAAAATACCTCAGTTATAATATTAGATGAAAACGGCTGTCGTGGTTGCGTTTTGCTATTGATTTTTGGATAATTTGTCTATTTTACTAGTAATTTATACTTTTGAATCCGGACTTCAGGAGATGTGGTTTTTTTTTTAAATACCTTAATTTTTTCTGTCTCTAATATTTATGACCGCCGTCCTGAATGGCTTTTAGTTTCGTAAAAAATGGCTGGGTCCAAATCTGCCGTTCTTCTTTCTATATTAATCCAAACTAATCTATCCTATCATCGGTTCAGTAGTGTTAAAGTGATACGATACAAACAGACTAACAGATTAATAGACAAACATATAATAATTGTCAAAATAGTGTCAATAATAAAATAAATAAATAATAATAGAAACGTTTTTTATTCTCTTCACAAAGTGGTTAACAAAAACAATAAACTTATCACGCACATAGGTTTTATAATCAGAAAAATATCAACTAGGTTTGTGGAGACGGGATTGCATGTATTCTAAATGCCCCCAGTTAATATTTTTGCTAATATCGTCGATGTAAATCGAAGCCAAGTTTACAATTTTATTATTACCTATAGATTAATTGGGCTAAGTGAAGGAAAAGGTTGATGACGTGTCGTATCAAGAACTCAAGACACTTATAGCTGAAAGTAGACAGGATTGGCGAATACTCCACCGACAATAAGATGAAGATGATAGATTAATTAACATTATTTACTTTTTCTGTACAAACTTATGTCTCAAATTCAGCCAGTAATGTAAAAACTATTGAAATAGTGATAGCACAATCTAGTAATTTGCCACGCAGCGCAGGGCCTAAGAATTTTCTTCAAAACGGTAATTTGTGGTAGTGAAAATAGCACACCCCGCCATTGTTGGTAGTTTTTTACGACGCATGCAATCACCCTACCAAAAGGGGTTCTTTTCTATGAGGGATAAAAGATGGATATTGGATGCCGCTGGTAGTCCTCAAGCGTGATGTAATTATAGGTCTATACAAGGTGTAAAAAAACACCACAGTAATATTAAAAGGGGTGGTTTAGTTAGACAATCAAAATGAAAAACTTTCACTATCGAGACAACTTCAAAAAAAAATAAAAAATATCAGCTGTCACATCCCTTACCTTTGAGTCGCATAATGCAATTTTGTATGAAACAGCAGATTTTTATTATTTTTCTCGATGTTGGCTCCACAGTCACGTTTATAATAATTAAAAACAAATTATTGTGTTTGTCATTTCATCAGGATTGCGATTTTTGAACATTTCACGTTGCAATCAGCAGCCAGAATTACAAAATTACTATGGAGATTATGCATATTTCTACTGCTGATTTGAACGTTGCGATGTTCAAAAATTGCAATCCAGGAAAGAAAAAAAAATAGAGTCAAATTTTGTTGCACAGTTTCGAGCTTGCTTCAAACATGCAAAGCAAATGTCTGCAAATAAAACTAAATAATAAAATTCACTACCAAACCGGCCTGTGTATAATTCGATTTTTCCATAAAACAAATTCCTCAACAACTATACGCACTAAGGCAAAGTATTCAGTGTAATTTCCCTCGAGATGCGTTGCTAAGGTTCGCTGAATCCTTCGAGGTAGTTTAATCAAGGCAATGCTTATGTGCTGGAGTGGAGATTATGGTTTCCTGCATAATGCCGCTGCACGGATAACGGAAATTATTGAAGGAGCCAACAGCTGGATGTGCGGGGTTACGAGATACGACAAAATACGCAACGAGTTCGTGCGAGGTAGTCTCGGAGATCTCGGAGTCCGCGACGTAGCTGAAAAGATTAAAAGAAATCGACTGAGATGGTTTGGTGATGTAAACAAAATTATTTTTAAAAAATCTTTTTTTTTCTGGTGGTCTTCTGACCACCTGAGTAGGCAACAAAGCAATGGACTTCACCCTACCAGGTCAACGTGGCGTAGGCAGGCCAAAACCCAGATGGTCTGATGTTGTAAAGAAAGAAATGAACAGCTGCGAGCTCTCCATCGACGATGTTCAGGATAGAGCGAGGTGGAAGAAACAGACTAGAAAAGCAGACGCCGCTACCCAGCGGGACACCAGCTCATTGATGGATCCAAAAGCGCGTAGTGGAACTAACAAGCCAGCACATTAGCTGAATTTATTTAGAGCAACAGCAGTGCTACAATATCCATGCTAAAGATAGTTCTTGCAGCGCGTTCCATAAAAACGAAGTTTGGTTATATTTTCAATACTTACTAATCTAAAGAAAATAAAAATTTTCAGAAAAAGAAATCTAGTCACTAATCTCTATGCTTGTATGATGTCAGATTTTCGTTAAAATATACAGTTTCAAGGTTTAATTTAAGATTTTTATGGAATTCGGGCACTGTAACTTTAAAACTGTGTAAAAAGTACTTGCTTAGGTAAGACGAGCCACCTGAATTTTACTGAAGCTATGAATATGGATTGATCTGATAAGTTTTGTTTTTCCTCACACACAAATCTTAGCTATACAACGTGTTAATGAATTAACGCAAAACTAGAAAGTAGTTTGTTTAGAATCGAGAGCAGAATCGAATTATCATGGTTTCAACATAGGAAATTTTCAAATCAAATTAAAGATTGAAAAATTCAGTCTCGGGCGGGACTTGAACCCGCACCCTTCCAAACCGGGGAAGTGCGTTATCCATTTTCGCTTTTTCAATCTTTAATTTGATTCGAAATAGCACAACATGGCTGTAACATGTTCAAAAATCAATATTTGAAATAGGAAATTTTTTCCAAAATATTAAATAATTCGCTTGAAAAAAAAAATTTTTTTTTGGACCATTTGTCAACCAGGGGGAGCGTGTGAATTCTCTATGTTGTCAACCCACCGCACGGGCACACGCACCCTACTTACTATCAAAACAAGATTATTAAAATGTATCCATGAGTACATTAGCGCTTTCCTTCATTGCTGAAATGATAACAAATCATTTTTGCCTCAAAACTTAAAATGCGAAATAACTTTAAATGTTAACTATCAAAATAATGAAATTTTTGTTTCAATCTAATTATTTTGTTATAAATCAGTTGGGGTGTATGAGGTTTTGCGTTAATTCATTAACACGTTGTATAGCACATCTTTAGTGGATAGCCATACAATGGCTACGGAACATTATGCATGAGCGTGTCCGACACGCTCTTGGCCGGTTTTATTTATAAAAAATGAACTCATATTTCTCAAGTGGGTTCAAATCAGTAGTAATACAAGTTACATACTCTTTTAAATTCTGCAACTGCGAGTTTACTCCTAGAGTCGAACTTAGTCCCTTTTGCCACGATGAAAACCACAGACAATGTCACGGAAAAACTAATTTACTTACGGCCTTGAACCGCGAATGCTCAGGCCGCGGATTCTGGTTGATATTTACTCTAATCTTTGATGATTGTCGTTGTAACAGGCTAAGGATTCTGGGACTTTGTATTGTGGTCTTTGTTTTATTTCATCATCATCATCATTCATCATTGTTTATATGTGGGAACTTTTTGTCAGCATCTGACTATCAATCTGTCTTTGTAGACACCGAACTGTTATTTAGCTGTAAGTTCTCCAAAAAGGAAATAAATAAATAAAAATAAATAAATAAATCATCCTATACCTTGGTGTAAACTTAAATGCGTTACATATCAAAGAGGGTAGTTCACACGATCAATCTAAACAACTTTCCCTATAGAACCAAAATCGGAATCGTGAGTCTATCAATCAGTTGTTAAATTTGATGGGTTAGAGTATGGTTTAAAGGGTGCCTAATGATAGATTAGATTAGATTAGATTCATTTATTTCATACTAGCTGTTGCCCGCGACTTCGTACGCGTGGGCATTTTATTTTTTCGTCAATTTTCCAATGTTTAACTATTAAGTTATTCTGCTATTCGGGACGGAGACAAATACAACAAATCAAAAATCATGAAAATCGGTCCAGCCGTTCTCGAGTTATAAGTGTTCGAACAAACCCGACTTTCTTTTATATATATAGATTATAATTTATGTCACAGTCTTACATAAATATTTTACATAAAATGTCCATTCATAATAATTATGATCATCATGTTGTATATTGTATCATCATCATCATCATCAGCCTATCATCGTCCACTGCTGAACATAGGCCTCTCCCGAGGCGCGCCACAAAACTCCGTATATCGCGTATATTGTATAATAAAATTAAAATAAAATAAAAATAAAAGAAATACTTTATTTTAATAAAATATATACTTTTCCTTACACCCTGCATAATGATTTGCTTAAGGTTAGATTTGTGGCCATTTTCGAGTGTGAAAACAAAATTTCTTCATTGCAATTATTCATCATCGTCATCATCTCAGTCGATGGACGTCCACTGCTGGACATAGACCTCCCCCAAGGATCGCCATAACGACCGGTCCTGCGCTGCCATCATCCAACGGGTTCCCGCCGCCTTCACCAGGTCGTCGGTGCGCGCTCGCCACTCGAGAACTTTTCGGCCCCATCGGCCATCGGTTCCCCGCCCACTGCCACTTTAGTTTAGCAATTCTTTGGGCTATATCAAGCTACTCTGGTTCTTCTGCGGATCTCTTCATTTCTGATTCGATCTCGCAGGGAAACTCCGAGCATAGCCCTCTCCATTGCCCTTTGGGTGACTTTCAGCCTTTTTATGAGGCCTTGTGTGAACGACCACGTCTCTGTTGCAATTATTGCTGGATCCCAATTTATCACTATACGAACAAAAGTAGAATGCAAGTTTCCTTTTCGAATTCAGTCAACCAAAAACAGCTCAGACGCAATAAATACGAATCATCTGTCTATAAAGACGAGGAAATTCTTTTGATTCCCAATAATCTTTGACAATAGATGAAAAGATCGGTCTCATTTAGCGCTGGACGGATATTACTTTTTGCTGGCAACTTTTTTGTCCTTAAGAAATAATTATTATTACTATAATGTACCTAGGTACTTTATATTCAAAGGAAAGACGGGGAAAAGGAGCCATTTTTTTCTATTATTTTTCTGTTCCTTCTTGTAATGACAAAGTGGTTTTAAAGCCGTTTGCATTTGAATCGATAAGGAACGATTTTAAACGTAAATTTTTAAACTTTGCAAAAGCTTTTTCAGACCCAAACTCCAGAATGAACGCAACCAATGTTTTATTTTAATATTTTGATTCCTTTTTGATTCATAATCATGCCTCATTAAACTTTTTAATATTATCATTTTTTTTAAATTATTCTGCATAATTTAACGATTCTTACGTTTATTTTTAATACATAATTTATAATAATCATAAATATGTATTTAAAAAAAAAGAAATAGACAGAAAAACAAATAGATGGATAGATGATTAAAACTTCGTACAATAATTATTATCGTACGAAGTTTTACGCCTATTTTTTTTGAGACATATATTTAGGTACGATAATTATTAAATTATAAATTATGATTTCGTCAACAAAACTAATTTAAAGTTTGTGTTTTAGAGCTGTATAAAAAAATATTGTAGTCGAATCTCTGACATGCAATTTTCGTGCGACTGCTGGTAAAAGACATCATCAATTTTTTCCAAAATGTGAAAGTGCCGGCCAAAAAAAAAGAAATTATTTTCTGTTAGAACTTGTCCGCCAAAACATTATTATTATGGCACCAAATCTGTAGGGCAATCGTCCTTAGTTTTATTTGAGTTCGAAAAATCTGCCTTTTCATACGAATCATATATTTTTGATGTAAGCCAAGGCTATATTCGGTTAGAACTTCTCCGTCTCCGCATTTTTTAGTATGGCACCAAAGCTGTAAGGCTAATATTATCATTGATTTTATTATGGTTTGAAAAATCTGCCTTTTCATAAATTTTTGATGTAAAAAAACTTACAGCTACAGCTTTCATGCAATAATAATAAATGCTTAGACGGACAAGTTCTAACAGAATATTATAGTTTTTGTTGGCCGGCACTTTCACATTTGAACAAAAAATGTATGAAACGCGGATGATGTTTACAAAACTAACAAATACATTGGTAGGTATGTACATACATAAACAAGATACGTTAAACGTTATTCCGGAAAAGATTCTCGCTCATAATAATATTTCTCACTGCCTGCATTAATATTGTAACCCCACTTTTCTACTCAGATGATTTTGGTGGCTACTATCGCTCTATCCCATATTTGCCCTCATTTTCCCCAAGGCATGCAAGTAGAGTGGAAAAATATATGTAAGATCGTGGACCCTACCATGGAAATAATTGATAATTTCTTGTGTAAGCAAGTTGCAGTTTTTGTAAAAAAATATATTGCGCCTAATAATATTTTGGTAGTCTAGGTTTAACATTTTTAAATTATGGCTAAACATGAAGACTGATAATAAATTTTAAATATCTATTTATTATCTTATGAAGTCACATAATGGCCTATTGCTCTCACCTCATGTTTTGACCAATTATTTTAACTTCACCAAAAATGATATTGTAACACAGCAACAAATTAATAAATTAAATTTAAAGAAAATTTACGATACGCAAGCAAACTTATGATTTAAGAGGATATCATTCAGAGCGCGCTCCATACAATCGAAGTCTGGATATATTTTCAATATTAACCAATTAAAGTCAATGAAATGCTTCAGAAACAATCTAGAAACTAATCTCTATGTTGTCATATTTTAGTTAAAATATACAACGCGTTTATAAATAAGCCCCAACTTATTTATAACAAAATAATTAGATTGAAACAATAATTTTATTATTTTGATACGAAAAAATTTAAGTTATTCGCATTTTCAGTTTTGAGGCAAAAATGATATCATTTCAGCAATGAATGAAAGCGCTAACGTACTCATGGATACATTTCAATAATCTTGTTTTGGTAGTAAGCAGGGTGAGTGTGCCCGTGCGGTGGGTTGACATCGGGTTCAGTAAATTTTAAATTTTACAAACAAAATTATTTAATATTTTGAAAAAAAATTCCCTATGTTGAAACCATGATAATTCGATTCTGCTCTCGATTCTAAACAAACTACTTTCGAGTTCTGCGTGAATTCATAAACACGTATAGTTTTAAAGTTATAGTGCCTCAAAGATTTCCACACAAATCTTATAATTAATCCTAGCATTGAATCTGTATATTTTAACGAAAATTTGAGACCATACGAGCATAGAAATTAGTTTCTAGATTGTTCCTGAAATGAACCAGACTACGTTTGTATGGTGCGCGCTCCGAATTATCAATTTTATACAAAACCTTGACGCACAATACGCGTAGACGGTATTAATATAAGTAACTTTGTATATATGGAAAAATAGTTTAGAAAATCTAGTTGTCGCGTATTAAATAACATTTACAAATTATAATATAATTACGAAGATATAAAGCTTTGAAATTTTTGTATGAAAAATTTCAAAGCTTTATATCTTCGTAATTATATTATAATATTTATAATATATTATAAATATTATAATATAATTACGAAGATATAAAGCTTTGAAATTTTTGTATGAAAAATTTCAAAGCTTTATATCTTCGTAATTATATTATAAATTGCAAATGCTATTTAATACGCGACATCTAGATTTTATAAATTATTTTTCCATATATAAAATATTACTTTTATTAATTCCGTCTCCGCGTATTGTGCGTCAAACGTTTGTATGGACTGAAACCACCTTAACCACAGCACACGACAACACTAACGAATTACTCATTCAAATCTCGCCTTTACTAAATACAGTGGTAAAGTCCAAAACCTCTGTTCAACCAGTCTCCTAGCACCACCGCTGGCCATTCGACCGTAAAGGGATGACCTATTATTAACTTTGTTACTGTATTTCACGACGGGAAAACTGACTTGAACATCGCGAGATTTCTTTTTATCGTTTGGGTACTATCTTTGTTAATTCAGGGTCCAAGACCTCAGATGTGGGTGCTTAAACAAAATTGCAATTTCAACATTACACAACACACACATACATATATTGCACTGGGAGCATCAGTGGAGCGGAGAGGTCATCATCATCATCAGCCTATCATCGTCCACTGCTAAACATAGGCCTCTCCCAAGGCGCGCCACAAAACTCTGTCCTCGGCCTTCCTCATCCAGTCGCTCGCCGCTACCTTTTTTAGGTCGTCTCTCCAGCGGGCAGCAGTACCCACTACGCCTACCAGTTTGCGGTCTCCACTCTAGAACTCTGACACCCCACCGGTTGTCAGTTCTTCGGCAGATATGACCAGCCCATTGCCACTTCAGCTTGCTAATTTTCTGAGCTATGTCAACCACTTTAGTTCCTGCGGAGAGGTATGGGCACTTAATCATGATGATCCGGGTTCGAATCCGCCCGCATAGCCAATGCCAATTACCATTGAGTTTTCTACCTTACGTACGTAATAACGACAGCTCTCAATAAATGGTGAAGGAAAACATCGTGAGGAAACCTGCATATTATGCTGAAGAAGAAATTCTGAGGCATATGTGAAGTTGACCAATCCGCATTGGGCACGCGTGGTGGACTAACGCCCATACACCCTTGATAGCATGTGCCCTGCAGTGGGACGTAGGATTGATGTTGATGATGATGACATACAGGATGTGACAGCCTAGCAAATACTGAAACGGTGAATTCAGACCATCAAACTGAACAACTTTCACTATGGAGGCTACCTCAGGAAACGTGAAAAAAATCGGCTGTCCCAGTCATTTTACTCGGGTAAGTAGGTACAGCAGTTTTGTATGGGACAGTTGATTTTTTTTCGCGTGAAAGCAATATGTAGCCACGTGTCCTGCCCAACGCCACAGTATCAGTACAAGAAAGAGTATTTAAAAATACAATTATACCAAGGCTATAAAAAAAAACTTTTTTTTTTTAAATACATGGCTTACAGTTTTTGGAAAATCGTTTTTTTTTTTCGCTTTTTCGGCATTGAACCCGTAGATAAAATTGTTCAGTGTGATATTAATTATTATCCCCTTAAAAAACCTTACGTAGGACCCTATAATATACTTTTCACCTCACAAGCTCGGAAAGATTCAGTTTGTCATTCGAAATCTGAGTGCAAAAGTGCATTTTATCAGCTAGCGTGGAAAGAGTTTTTAAAATTCGAATCTTTCTATTCAATAAAGAAAAACAGTCTAAACATGTTTTTTTTCATGCAATTTTCGTACCGGCCAGTGCGATTATTCTAAAAATGAGGTTGGCGCATTGACATTTTCCTCGCTGTAGTGAGGTGAAAAGTTGTGTGTTTCGCTCGGCAGCAAAGCTATTCTGCGTCTCGTACCTTTGAAACCCTCGCGACGCTCAGGATTCTATATTTGAACGCTTCGCTCGTGGTTTAATCCTAGAATCCTTCGCTTGCTCAGGTTTCAATACAAGTACTCGCGCCAAAAAACAACTTTGCAGCCTTGCATAACAAATAACTATTTCTCCCCACCCACATCCAATCATAACTCTAATACCAAAGCAGGATGATGATAAGTAGGTTGTTATCATGTCATTACTTTTCATTCTCTTGTTTAATGTATGAGCCACCTCATCTTCGGCGCAACTCACTCGTTCCCGTATTTTTGGACCGAAGACCCCCATAATTTTCAATCGACGGTCTAAATATGTTATATACCAGATAGTGGGATCTTCATGAATAAGAATGAGATGTGCTTTTCATACATAACGTTTTATTATCTATTTCTGAAAAGGTTTCCTTATTACGATTTTTGCTCTTTATGTTTGAAGGTAAACCGTTATTTATCTTAGGACCGAAGGCAAAAATGTTTAAGAACGTTCGCATCATGAGGGTTGAACCACGTCTAAGAGAAACAGGTTTTCAAAAATATTTTACAAAATTAGTCTAACAAGCGTTAGTATATTTTCTATGTGAACACCTGTGCCCAAGCGTGCTGCATACAAACGAAGCTTCGTCCTATATTTTTAATATGAACCAATTAAAGTAAAAAAAAATGTGTTTAACACAATAAAATTTAGAAACTAATATCTGTGTCGGGACGTTGTTAGATTTCCGTTTAAATATTTAGTTTCAATGCTAGGATTAATTTAGGATTGGTATGGAAATATTTGAACTGCGATAAAGGAACTAAATATTTAAAAGAAAATCGGACAAAGTACGGACACAGATATAGGTTTCTAGATTGTTTTAATAACATTTTTTTACTTTTATTACTAAAATGTCCGTGTATCGTTTTGTGTGGAGCGCTTTATCAGGAAATGTCCTCTTAAGTTTTTTTCTATTGAAATTGAAATTGTAATAAGTTAAGGTCGGAATTTTTTCGATTTGTTTATCGCGCCAACAATATAACATTAATATTATTTATTTCCTCAACAAATACATATAGGTACATACCACTCGAGCATGCGCATGAGCATTGCGCTTCCATTGGCTTCCTGCAACTGCAACCTTCACGAAGTCATGAGTCCAATGAGAATGGGAAAGTCAATCATTATTCATACTAATCATATTAATTTCACCTTTATAAATAGCCTTTATAAATAGCCTTTTTAATATAATAGTTCTTTAAAACCCATTTATAACTGAGCCAGTTTCTCCTATCGCCTATTTAGTGGACATTTTCATAACCATTAGGATCCCATAAATTAGATTTGAATCTCACAAACCACTTTCATTCGAAACAATAAAAGGCATAAAATAAAGCCAAATAGAACATTGTTTTAAATATTTTATCACTCTAGAGAGAGACTGACATAACCCTGAGAGCACAAATAAATCGTCTAGACAATCTAGATAGCCACGTATTCAGGTACTATCGTATTGTGACGGTGGGTGAAAAAATATAGTGGGCTTTTATCATGTCATCTCTTTGACTTATCACTGTCAAAACTAGGCTTTGGGTGATAGTTAGGGCTTGATGATATAGGTAGGTTGATAGCTCTGACCTTTTGACTTATATTGTTAGTGCTCACCTTTGCCACTTTGCTACTTCTTTGCATACTTACAATAATTAAGATTATTATTTTAGTTTCATATCCTAAGAAAACTAGTAAATTGACTGCCTACTTCTGCGTATACTTTTTTATACTGTGCTTCTGCTAATCAAACTGAATAATTTTTATGATTTTTTTTATTTTTTTTTTATTTTTATGATTATTTTATTTTTTTTTTATTTTTTTATTTTTTTTTTTTATTTTTTTTTTATTTTTTTTTTTTATGACAAAATTAAAATATTATTTTATTATACAGTACAGTGCCACAAAGGCTCAAGAGCCGCAAGAACTTCCTGAAGTGTGTCGACCCAATTCAAGGTGAGGCTCCTCAAGCTAGACGCGGTCTCTGGCGGGAAAATACCGCTCTTCCTGACCGGTTTGTCTCTCTTCTGGATAGCCTCCCTCCAGGCCAAGAGCTGCCCAGGTCAATTTGGAGGTGTTTAAATAGACTCTGAACTCAGATCGGCTGGAGTAAAGACAACCTGTTCAAGTGGGGTTACATAAGCGAGTCTGACCTCCAGTGTGAATGCAGTCTCCCCACAGACTATGGCCCACCTCATATCCTGCCCTTCCTGCCCTGACACGTGCACGAGAACGGTGCTTATGGACGCTGCCGGCAGTGCTATCTGCGTGGCGAAATTCTGGGCTGCAAAAATTTTGAATGACTTGCCATTGACTCGATAGAAGAAGATACCGTATAATAATCATACACAAACATTACAAGTTTCATATTCTAGTCACACTGATTGCCATTCAAATTTAATGCCTCGTACTTTTTTATTACGAAGAAAAAGCTCCTTTATGAAAAATTTATCCGCCTTTATTGAGTTTTACTGCTCGTCTTGGTCGTTTCGATCCCATAAACTGTTGTCGACAGAAATAATAGCAGTCGTTGTATGACGGTAAAAGCGATTTATACAGAAACTTTGAGTTTAACGAAGGCTATTTGATTTTCATTATTCAACCGTTTCAGAGGTCTGACCGGCAACTGAGCTTTGTTTATTATAGTTATTGTTTAGAATAGTAAATGACTAAGGTACATCATACTTACTTTATTGATTAACTTTGGCTTTCAGTTTCGTTATTTGCATTGTCTGTCAGAATCAGTGTTAGTTTAATTTACTCTTAGTAGCCAAAATGTTTACAACTTTCATAGCAAAATGTATTGCCACGTCTTATGAGCACTGACCTTGAATGCGCAGAAACTGGTCGATTTGGCGGGGTGAACGGGATGCGATCCTCGTGCAAGCGTCATTGTCCGATCAGTCGCCTTTCACCAGTGTCTTTTACGACATCAACATGACTGTGAAAATACTTCTGGTATTGTGGGAATCTGGTAAATTAGGAATCTGGTATGCTGGTCATCTGGTATTTTGGGAATCTGGTATAGGAATGGAGGGAACAAACGGTTTGAGCGCTCATAAAACCGTTGCGTGACCTGTAGGTATTTTGTTCGATTGGTTTTGGCTTTTCAATTTAACTCCTCTCATACCTGATCATGGAGACTTCTAGCACCGAAAATTCAAAGCCGGCGCCATGGTAACATACGGAATTATAAATTCCGTATCAGAATTAGGATTTTGAATAGCATTTGATAACTCCTTAATACATACATACATACATATGCTCACGCCTACGCCTATGTCCTACTACTGGTACTGGGGTAGGCAGAGACAACAGATCGCCCCATGCTACGATTCTGACACACATCTCTCGCCTCCTCAACATCTATAAGTTTCTTCATATAAACTTGTCGGTTCCGCGGGTACATATTATTTGGTCGACGACGACCCCTTTCAACAATTCCATTCGCACTCTTGCCTTGTAAATTTTATACGTCAACCAACTTTCGTTCATTCTTTCCACATGGCCAAACCACCTCAACATGCCTTTTTCCAATCTTTGTCACTACACTACTTCTTTCAGACCACATCTTTTTCTAATCACACTATTCCGTAACCGGTCCTTCAAATAGTCACACCACACATACTACGCAGGGAGCGCATTTCAACAGAATATTCTAGATTCATGCTTCTTCTGCCATACCCAACTCTCACTGCCATACATTAAAGTTGGTGCCAACACAACCTCGTGAAAGTACCAAAACACCCTCGTGAAGGTGTGCAAGGCTCCATTAATCATATTTCCTGCTTTAACTCTTCTCTCTATGTCTCCGTCGTACTTTCCGTCTCTTGTGAACAGAGAACCCAAGTACACAAACTCACTCAAACTCACTTACCGATGACGCAAGCAGAACCTTCGTAATTCCGAATTTTAATAATTACGTTTGGGTAGGTACGGAATGTCCAATTCCCACAATTTAGTATGGTCTTTGGCAATAACCTGATTTGATTTTATTTGAAAGGACTGAATTTGTATACAAAAAGTAATTTCCTAAATGCTAGCTTCCGTAATACGATAGAATTCGACATGAATACTTTTATATTGCTTAAATTATATTTTTGGTACCTAATTACGTAATTTATTTTCATTTTTTCCTGTTTTGTCCATAATGTCATTTGGGATTTCCCTTACTAGTAACATTTTACTTCGATCGGTACATTAGTCATACTAACCTACCTATAAAATTCTTCTTTTCCTCGAGCAGCCAATATTCTTCTCGTGGTACTCCATGAAATGAAACAAAATCTTGTATGAGATGTTCTTTATACCAAGTTATTATTACTCCGAGATATTATACAACGTGTTAATGAATTCTCGCAAAACTAGATAGTAGTTTGTTTATAGTATAAGAGATAAGTGTACTTTTTGCAACCATAAGCAGCAAGGCTGATTCAGTGTTTATAGGGTGTAGAGCATCTCTGTGATGGGGTTGATGTTAGTCTGCCTGCATATCGTCAGTCGTTTTAGGAGATACAGCCGTTCAAAGGTGAGTTATGTGTGCAAAAAATGGCCGATCAGCAGCAAGGCTGATCATATGATACTATTGTAATATGCACTGAGGCTATGTGAACAGTACAAAAACTGACGTGGTTCATCAGTCGGTTTAGGAGATACAGCCGTTCAAAGGTCAGTTATGTGTGCAAAAAAGGGCCGATCAGCAGCAAGGCTGATCATAATATACTATTGTAATATGCACTGTAGCTAAGTGAACAGTATAAAAACTGACATGATCCGTCAGTCGGTTTAGTAGGTACAGCCGTTCAAAGTTTCAAAAATTAATGGTAATAAAAAAAATAATGATCTCCCGAAAGGATGATCATAGGATATTATTGTAATATGCACTGTAGTTATGTGAACAGTAAAAAAACTGACATGATCCGTCACTCGGTTTAGTAGGTACAGCCGTTCAAAGTTGCAAAAATTTATGGTTACAAAAAAAATGATCTCCCGAAAGGATGATTATAGGATATTATTGTAATATGCACTGTAGTTATGTGAACAGTACAAAAACTGACATGATCCGTCAGTCGGTTTAGTAGGTATAGCCGTTCAAAGTTTAAAAATTAATGGTAATAATAAAATAATGATTTCCCGAAAGGATGATCATAGGATATTATTGTAATATGCACTGTAGTTATGTGAACAGTAAAAAAACTGACATGATCCGTCACTCGGTTTGGTTTAGTAGGTACAGCCGTTCAAAGTTTCAAAAATTAATGGTAATAAAAAAATAATGATCTCCCGAAAGGATGATCATAGGATATTATTGTAATATGCACTGTAGTTATGTGAACAGTAAAAAAACTGACATGATCCGTCACTCGGTTTGGTTTAGTAGTTACAGCCGTTCAAAGTTGCAAAAATTAATGGTTACAAAAAAATAATGATCTTCCGAAAGGATAATTGTAGGATATTATTGTAATATGCACTGTAGCTATGTGAACAGTAAAAAAACTGACATGATCCGTCAGTCGGTTTAGTAGGTACAGCCGTTCAAAGTTTCAAAAATTAATGCTAATAAAAAAAATAATGATCTCCCGGAAGGATGATCATAGGATATTATTGTAATATGCACTGTAGTTATGTGAACAGTAAAAAAACTGACATGATCCGTCACTCGGTTTGGTTTAGTAGGTACAGCCGTTCAAAGTTGCAAAAATTAATGGTTACAAAAAAATAATGATCTCCCGAAAGGATAATTGTAGGATATTATTGTAATATGCACTGTAGCTATGTGAACAGTAAAAAAACTGACATGATCCGTCAGTCGGTTTAGTAGGTACAGCCGTTCAAAGTTTCAAAAATTAATGGTAATAAAAAAAATAATGATCTCCCGAAAGGATGATCATAGGATATTATTGTAATATGCACTGTAGTTATGTGAACAGTAAAAAAACTGACATGATCCGTCACTCGGTTTGGTTTAGTAGGTACAGCCGTTCAAAGTTGCAAAAATTAATGGTTACAAAAAAATAATGATCTCCCGAAAGGATAATTGTAGGATATTATTGTAATATGCACTGTAGTTATGTGAACAGTAAAAAAACTGATATGATCCGTCACTCGGTTTAGTAGCTACAGCCGTTCAAAGTTGCAAAAATTAATGGTTACAAAAAAATAATGATCTCCCGAAAGGATGATTATAGGATATTATTGTAATATGCACTGTAGTTATGTGAACACGATAAAAACTGAGATAATCCGTCACTTGGTTTAGATAAGACCTTTGAGTATTTTGTCTAAAAATTTACAATATCAAGAAGCCCTTATCGAACTGAGCACTGACCAACCTATACATAGCCAATTGAACAAGAAGATAGAAGAGTTTGTTTCTGAAATATATGGTGTGCCAAAGTCCACAGTAAATGAAGCTCGTCTCAAAATATTTTTAAAAAGATTTAGTCCTGCCAAAGAAAATGAACGATTTGACAAATACCTCAACACGTTTGATGCTTCAGTATTACCACCATCAAAACCCGAGCTAGAGCAACAAATTTTGCGAGCCAAATACATATCAAATATTTGGTCGAATGCATTTCAACGGACACCAACATCTCTCCAACCTATAGATTTTGGCTGGAAAGAAGAAGATGGATGCTACCTTCCGCTCTGGTTTAAAGGAGATCAATTACCAAAAACCGTTACTGACGTAACGATAACTGCTGATGATGCTGCTGCTGCAGAAGCTAATGACAGTGGTAAGGTTTTTAGATCGCTTTTCATTATTAACCTACATACATACAAATTACGCCTATGTCCTTGAAGGGTACGAAGAGAGTACCGAGCGCCAGATGCATCGGTTCTGACACACCTTTCTCATTGCTTCTTCTACAAAAATATATTTTCATACCCACTTCTGTTCATTTTGCGTCTAACATCGTTTTTTTTTCTCTTGGGATCGTATTAAATTCATCCTCTCTGCAGTGCCAAATCAGTGGAGAATCTATTTCTCATTCCTAGTCGCAATTATCTATCTTCTTTCAGTCCACAATGCTCTTACTCATTAAAATTTCACTCAAATTTAACCCACCCATACCAGGTACTCCTCAACATTTACTTTTTGATCGAGTACACGTTGCCCGTTGTTTCTTCATCCATTCGTTCAGAAGTGCTTAGGTAATGCTAAATTTCTTATTTTCACAGATTCTTCTACCTTCAAAGACACTGATGAAGATAGTGGAGAATAATAAGAAAACCTTGAGCCCAAAGGCTCAAATACGAAATTAAAGATGATTAATATAATGAATTAATGAGTACCTATAATGTTAATAACCGATTTGTCGCAAAAGCAAGCCATAGTTGTACTGCAGCAAAATAAAAGATCCTATAGTATAGATTATGGTATTTCAACGGACACCTACTGCTCTAAAAACTATTGATTTTGGCTGGAAAGAAGAAGGTAGATGTTATCTTCCACTCTTTTAAAAGAAGATGGATTTTCAAACACCGTTAATTGTTGGTGGAAGTTAATTATTGATGGTGGTAAGTTTTTTTTCGATCGCGTTTTATGCAAAATATAAACCTACATACATAAATATCATCATGCATGTGTCCTTGACTGAGACTACCGAGCGCCAGCTACCTCGGTTCCGACACTCCTCTTTCGTTGCTTCTTTCATAAACATAAATTTCTTCATATCCATCTCGCTCTTCATACGCATCAACGCTTTCATCCATAACCTACCCCCACTATCACTTTATTTCAACCCACCTATATTAGATGCTCCTCAAAGTACACGCTTCTCTCTTGTTTCTTCATCTATTTGTTTACAAAGTGCTTATTGCTATTTTTGTTATTTTCACAGATTTTTCTACATTCCTAGACACTGATGAGGTTTTGAAGAAGAATAATTAAACCTTGAGACCAAAGTCTCAAAACACGAAATTAAATAATGATTAATAATAATGAGTATTTGTCCCAAAGGCAAGCCAAAGTTGTACTGCAGCAAAATAAAAGACCCTACAGTATTCAATTCAATTCAATTTCTTTATTGCGATAAATTACATGTTTTTGTAGGATGTTACGCAGAATACAATAAGAATGTCACAAAGTAATTTTACCCCTGTGGGTGTAGCAATTTATACAAACTAATCAATCATGCATTTAAACAAGCAATGAAGGAATCTAATGAAGAAATCTAAGACATTTTTATAGAGTAAAAGTAAAAAATTCACTACATTCCGGTACAATAATAATCGCGCAACGAATGAAGCTAATTAATTTCATGTCAGTTTAATCCCCAATGTCAATTTTAATTATTTATTTGTATTATTAACTACGTACTAAAATCATAATCATAGAATTCATTTAGGTCGTACGGGCACATATTGACTAGCACAGATTTCAGTTTATTCAGGAACTTTTTGCCTGAGAGAGCTTTAATATAAGGCGGTAGCTTATTATAAACCTTAGCGGCATTGTAGGTTGCTGTCCGTTCATATGCGGTAGTTCTACAGTGAGGGATTTGAAGCTGTGTTGTATGTATATCGTTTAGTCGTCTACTGTGGAATGCAGGTCTGTTTGGAAATTTATCAGGATAACGTCTAACCAGTTTACAGAGTTCCATAATATACAAGGAGGCTACTGTCATCAACCTGAGCTCCACGAAGGCAGATCTACAGGAGTCCCTGCAGGATCGCAGCCCATATATAACTCGTATACATCGTTTCTGTAGTATAAATACCCTGTCAACGTCCACAGATCCCCCCCAGAAGACCAGTCCATACAACACTCTTGACTGAAAGTATGCGTGATATGCAAGGAGCGCCGCTTTCCTTGTTGAAATTTGCATGACGTTTTTTAAGGCGTAACAAAAACTGCTTAGTTTACTCTCTAATCCTTCCACATGTTTCTTCCAATTCATGAAAGCATCTGTTTCCATACCCAAAAATTTCGCATTTTGTACAAGCTCAATGCAGCTGTCATTTACGTTCACGCTCACATCCACCGCCTGGGTCATGTAGTTTCTAAAATGAATCACTTTAGTTTTATTTATATTTGTGTACAAATCAAGAGAATTCAAGCAATTTATGGCCCTTGATAAGGATGCTTCTACGTTCTTACTTAAGTCAACACTATCATTTCTCTTGAAACGCCAGAAAATAGAGACGTCATCCGCAAACATGACCATTTTATTTGAAAGCATGTTAGGCAGGTGGTTTATGTAAAGCAGAAACAGCAAAGGACCCAAGATGCTCCCTTGAGGAACACCGCGCCGTATAATTGCACTGTCTGACTCCGTATCCGCAATTGTAGATGATTTCTCGTTTAAGGTAGTAATAATAACGCTCTGGTTACGATCCTCGAGATAGGATTTGAACCACCTAAACGCTACTCCGCGTATCCCGCAACGATCCAAAATATCCAGTAAAGTGCTGTGATTGACGTGATCAAAGGCCTTAGACAAGTCAAGCAGAACAGCCAAGACATTTTCGTCTCCATCTAATGCTTCAGAGATGAACTCTACCATATCGAAAATCGCGTCGGTAGTAGACATGCCTCTCCTGAATCCATATTGCTCATTAACAAGTACATTGTTTACTGAAAGGAACCCACGAAGTTGGTCCGACATTACTCTCTCAAAGATTTTTGAAAATACCGGTAGCAATGAGATTGGCCTGTAGTTGCTTACGTCTAGAATGTCACCCTTTTTATGTATTGGTTTGACGGTGCCATTTCAACGGACACCTATTTCTCTATAAACCATTGATTTTGGCTGAAAAGAAGAAGATGGATGTTATCTTCCGCTCTGATTTAAAAGGTGATGGATTATCGAACACCGTTACAGACATAACAATAACTGTTGATGAAACCGCAGATGCTAAAGATGGCGGTAAGTTTTGTAGATCGCGTTTTATGCTTACACATATATATATATATATAGGGTTATTTTAAATTAGTTGGCGAAACTGAACCAGGTCACTTGTTAATGATTGCATAATCAATGTTTATAATTGGTATTGATGAACAACAACATTATTATTATCGTGCAGATGCGTGGCGCGGGCGGACATTGACCTCAAAATCATATGATCAAGCGGGGGGTCATTATCACGTAATTTTACTTAGTAACAGATACCAAATGCGTTTTTTAAGTTTCGCCAACTAATTAAATTTAACCTTATATATTATAACATCACATACCATCACGCCTTAGTCTTTGAGGGGTACCGCGGTTCTGACCCACATCCGTATATTTCTTCATGCCCATTCTTCAGTTTCAGACTCGTGGTAAATTATTTTTGCTTTCTTTCGTCCTCTCTACAGTTCCAAACGAGCAAAGAATATCTTTGTCATTCCTAGTCAGCTATTATCTATCTTCTTTCAGTGAACAACGCTCTCATCCATTCCTAACCCCTGTCACTCAATTTTAACTCACCCATATTAGGTACTCCTAAACGACTGCTTTTCAATCGCATACACTACACTTTACTCCCATTGTTTCTTCATCCATTCGTTCACAAGTTCTTAATGCTACTTTTGTTATTTTCACAGATTTTTCTGCCTTCCTAGACCCTGACGAAGATAGTAAAGAAGAATAATAAAAACTTGAGACTAAAGTCTCGTGATGCCGTTTTACAAATTAGTGATAGTAATATATTTTTATATTATGTTTTCCACGCTTGTCTGAAAGAAATAATCACTGAAAATATTGTAAAAAAATATTGTTTCTGTTCATTTACAATCATTTTATTTTAGATTACCTGGTCTAATTTTATTGTATCAGATACTTGTTATATCAGAGTTACTTAGTGTTGATTAAAAACCACGATGGGGCTAATTTTATTTTACCGTTCAGTGGCGTTCTCGTCATGTTTTCTCAATCAAGGAAACTTTAAATTTAAAAAATACAAACGACTAATTTAAAAACCCATAAAGACTAAAGTACCATTAAAAAAACCTTAATAAGTATAATTTATAACAGATTTGCCACAAAGTCAAGTCAAAGTTGTACTGCAGTAAAATAAAAGATCCTAACCTTAACTATAAAAAATTATGTGTAAAAAAATTAAAGATGGTAAAATTTACACTGTTTAGCTTTATTTCACTCCTTTAAAACAAAAAGAAATAAATAAAATGCATTTTATTTCCACACAAAAATACAAAATAGGTACCAAAAAAATTAACAGATTCATCCATCACACAGAAAAATTTAAAGTAATGGAACCTTAAATCACCATGTATGATCATGTAGAGCGGATATTCCGATGCATAAATATGCATCCGAATATCCAATCTCCGGTTTATACCTAACTTCATTTTTCACTTTTCACAAGATTAATTTGTGTGCAAGTCTTAATTTATTTATTTTATGAAACAATCCCAGGATCGTTTCGAAGACCCGGGATGGCTAAAATATCGCTATGAGAACTTGATCGTGGTCGCGGTGTTCAAATGAACAACTCGAACAACATTGACAACTCGAACAACATGAAAAACTCGGGCAACATAAACAGCTCTGACGATTTGGTCAACTTATACAATGTTGTCAGAGTTGTCCAAGTTGACCAAGTTTTTCATGTTGTCCGAGATCTTTTGTTGTCGAAAGTACTTAATTGGACAACATGAACAACTTGAACAAGTCAAATCATTTGACCAAGTTGTCCGAGTTGTCTAAGTCGACCGAGTTGTTCATGTTGTCCAAGTTATTCTACCTACTGTTGACTACCTACGAGGTATGCTCAGATCATATCTAACTATCAAAAAGGTAAGACTAAATTTTCACTCTATAATTTCCTTCGGTACAGTCCTCGGTTGTGTTGTGCCCCTTGATTTTTTCAACGTAATCGTAACTCACCTCTCTCTGCTAGCAGTGATTAAGACTACGGTTTACGTTAGTATATGTATATAATTATTCTTTGACTACGAGTAGTATGTTCCTTGATAACTACTGATGGACTGACATAATTAACATGTCAGTTTAACAGTACTTACATAGCTACACCGCATAATCAGCCTTTTATTGGAGATCGTTATTCTTTTGCAACCATGAGCTTTGAACGACTGTATGTAATCTGATTGACGAATCATGTTCATTACAAGTACAACATAGCGTAGTGCTTTTGACTATATTCCCCGAGGGGATAGTCAGAGATACAAATCAGGAAGATATCAAAGAGATAAAACTCTGAACATTCACTTTTCAATACTAGTACCTAACGAAACTCATAACCTCTAAACTACTTCTAATAATTTTTAGCAGCAAGTTTCTTTTTAACTAGCGGTAATAACTGTTAAACTGACCGACATTATCATGTCAGTTTAAATAGTGTTAACATAGCTACTGTGTATAGTAACTATAGTGCATATTACAATAATATCCTATGATCATCCTTTCGGGAGATCATTATTTTATTTTGTAAAAATTAATGTTTGCAACTTTGAAAGGCTGTACCTACTAAACCGACTGACGGATCATGTCAGTTTTTGTACTGTTCACATAACTACAGTGCATATTACAATAATATCCTATAATCATCGTTTCGGGAGATCATTATTTTTTGTAACCATTAATTTTTGCAACTTCGAACGGCTGTACCTACTAAACCGACTGACGGATCATGTCAGTTTTTGTACTGTTCACATAAATACAGTGCATATTACAATAATATCCTATAATCATCCTTTCGGGAGATCATTATTTTTTCGTAACCATTAATTTTTGCAACTTTAAACGGCTGTACCTACTAAACCGAGTGACGGATCTTGTCAGTTTTTGTACTGTTCACATAACTATAGTGCATATTACAATAATATCCTATGATCATCCTTTCGGGAAATAACTATTTTTTTATTACCATTAATTTTTGAAACTTTGAACGGCTGTACCTACTAAACCGACTGACGGATCATGTCAGTTTTTTTACTGTTCACATAACTACAGTGCATATTACAATAATATCCTATGATCATCCTTTCGGGAAATAATTAATTTTTTATTACCATTAATTTTTGAAACTTTGAACGGCTGTACCTACTAAACCGACTGACGGATCATGTCAGTTTTTGTACTGTTCACATAACTACAGTGCATATTACAATAATATCTTATAATCATCCTTTCGGGAGATCATTTTTTTTTGTAACCATTAATTTCTGCAACTTTGAACGGCTGTACCTACTAAACCGAGTGACGGATCATGTCAGTTTTTTTACTGGTCACATAACTACAGTGCATATTACAATAATATCCTATGATCATCCTTTTGGGAGATCATTATTTTTTTTATTACCATTAATTTTTGAAACTTTGAACGGCTGTACCTACTAAACCGACTGACGGATCATGTCAGTTTTTGTACTGTTCACTTAGCTACAGTGCATATTACAATAGTATCCTATGATCAGCCTTGCTGCTGATCGGCCGTTTTTTGCACCCATAACTGACCTTTGAACGGCTGTATCTCCTAAACCGACTGATGAACCACGTCAGTTTTTGTACTGTTCACATAGCCTCAGTGCATATTACAATAGTATCATATGATCAGCCTTGCTGCTGATCGGCCATTTTTTGCACCCATAACTCACCTTTGAACGGCTGTATCTCCTAAAACGACTGACGATATGCAGGCAGACTAACATCAACCCCATCACAGAGATGCTCTACACCCTATAAACACTGAATCAGCCTTGCTGCTTATGGTTGCAAAAAGTACACTTATCTCTCGTAATATTAGAATCGAGAGCAGAATCGAATTATCATAGTTTCAACATAGGTAATTTTTTCAAAATATTAAATACTTAATTTGTTTGCAAAGTTTAAAATTTTCTGAACCCGATGTCAACCCACCGCACGGGCACACTCACCCTACTTAAATGTATCCATGAGTACGTTAGCGCTTTCATTCATTGCTGAAATGATAACAAATCATTTTTGCCTCTAAACTTAAAATGCGAATAACTTTAAATATTAACTATCAAAATAATGAAGTTATTGTTTCAATCTAATTATTTTGTTATAAATCAATTGGGGTGTATGAGGTTTTGCGCTAATTTATTAACACGTTGTATAACTGGATAGGTATTTGACATGTTTTTTGTTACATTTTATACTGATTTTTTTGTTGAGTTCGAGTTGAGTTTTCCAGACTAATGTAATCAAAAGTGGACAATTGATCTGCATATGTATATTCGCACGACTAAGTTTCCTGAGGGGGTAATTGAGATATTCTGAAAACACACTACATAGTACCGAAACTCTGTCCAGTGTGACGGGACAATTATTTATCTGTTACCGACATGAAAATGTGTACCTCCATTTAATAGGAACACTACAGGGTGTTAGGGTAAACAGTTGCATTTCTTTCAGGAGTGATTTTACCCATGCTACTGAACAACTTTCCCAAAGAAACATAATAGGAAATTCGCAAAAAAATTTGAACTTCCCATACTAAATGCAATCAGCTGATCGAATTTTTGTATGTATGAGTGAAAAGTCGATTTTTTTTTTTTGCTAGTTTCCTATAGGTTTCTTTGGGAAAGTTGTTCAGTATTATGGGTACGATCACCCTTAAAGTAATGCAACTGTTTACCTTAACACCCTGTATAGACTCAGTACTGTGGTATTTTGGTACTTTTCGTATTGAATTTTGTACAGTGTTTATAGCGGTTACTCTACATTAACGTTATTATCTACGTTGAATTCCATGAAAATGACGACCCGGTTGGTGTAATGGTTACCACGCCGGACTGCCAAACCAGGGTCCTGGGTACGAATCCCGGTTCGGTCATGGATGTTATATGTTCGTGCCGTTTTGTATGGTTTCCATATTAAAAAGCCTATAGTGCTTAACTTGGAATCATTATAATGTATGTGCCTGTGAGCGTTATTATTATTATTATATTATTAAAATAAACCTACAATACAATGAGTAGTTCTTGATTTGACCTATAGCAATCTTTATAAGGCAAGAATTATAATAGAAAAGAAATAAAGCGAATGATTGCGCATAAAATCGATGTGAGAGTTTCATTTCAATGTATATGACTATTTGTCTTCCTCGCCTCCTTTCAAACCCTTTTCTTTATAAGATTGCTTTTTGTCTGGATTGTTTATTTTTCTTTACACCGGTGACTCGTTATATTCTT
This sequence comes from Agonopterix subpropinquella, assembly GCA_922987775.1. Lineage (NCBI taxonomy): Eukaryota > Metazoa > Arthropoda > Insecta > Lepidoptera > Depressariidae > Agonopterix > Agonopterix subpropinquella. The sequence goes on from OV277712.1 coordinate 11,111,273, forward strand.
AGAAAAATAATGGTACTTACCTACTGTAATTTTTGTAGTATTCATCTTCTCAGCCGATGGACGTCCACTGCTGGACATAGGCCCCCTCCAAGGATCGCCATAACGACCGGTCCTGAGCTGCCCTCATCCAACGGGTTCCCGTAATTTGTAGTATTACTTATAGTATAAGAGATAAGTGTACTTTTTGCAACCATCAGCAGCAAGGCTAATTCTGTGTTTATGGGGTGTTGAGCATCTCTGTGATGGGGATGGGGGGACCAGGTCTGCCTGCATAACACCAGTCGGTTTAGGAGTTACTGATGATTAAAGGTCTGTAAAGAATTAACGATCAGCTGCAAGGCTGATCGTATGATATTGTTGTAGTATGCACTGTAGCTATGTGAACAGTACAAAAACTGTCAAGTTCTGTCAGTCGGTTTAGAAGATACAACCAGTCAAAGTTCCGACCTTTGAACGGCTGTATCTCCTAAACAGACTGATGAACCATGTCAGTTTTTGTACTGTTCACATAGCTACAGTGCATACTACAACAATATCATACGAACAGCCTTGCAGCTGATCGTTAATTTTTTACAGACCTTTAATCATCAGTAACTCCTAAACCGATTGGTATTATGCAGACAGACCTGGTCCATCCCCATCACAGAAATGCTCTACACCCCATAAACACAGAATTAACCTGCTGCTGTTGATTGCAAATAGTACACTTATCTCTCGGAATGTTATGATCATTGGGAAAACGAAACATTAATCTTCGATTCTGATACTATTCGTTTTGACTATCCTATTATTTTCACTATTACCTTTGCTTTTACTTTATAATTGTCATTACCATCAGCCTATTCAGGGACTTTCTTAATAAGAGGATGATCAGACCATCAAACTGAACAGTGGTTCTGGTTCAACTTTGGTTCTATACAGAAAGTATTCTGTACATAAAGTTAAATTTAATTAGTTGGCGAAACTTAAGAAACGCATTTGGTATCTGTTACTAAGTAAAATTACTCAATAATGACCCCCAGCTTGATCATATGATTTTGAGGTCAATGTCCGCCCCGTCCACGCATACTGTACGCACTGCGCGTACCTACGCACGATAATAATAATTTTGTTAATCACAATACTAATTATATACATTGATTATGCTATCTGTTATCATTAACAAGTGCCCTGGTTCAGTTTCGCCAACTAATTTAAAATAAACCTATAGAACTAAAGTTGAAATCGTGAAAAAATATTTCATTCTGTTTCATATAAAACTGCGAATACACTGGACCTAAATCTATAGTTGCACGATTTTGATATTGGTCCCATGAAGAAAGTTGTTCAGTTTAATCCTTAGACAATTTAATAGGGACTCGCCTTGCGGTAGCATTTCCTCTCTTACACGGTATTAGATCAATTTATTATTCTTGCGCATTTACACCCAATTTTATACCTTATCACTAAACGAGACAGCCTGTAATCGACCTATAATAGCGAAACAATAATTTTGAACTTAAAACGTTTGGGATTCATACGAGACTACTTTTCATGATTTTTAACATTCAAAATTAGAATCTAAACTTATGGGGAATAAAATCCAAAGTTGCGGATTTCATGTTACCTCGCCCCCCGCAAGAAGTGGCAGAAATGTTTCTTAGTAGAATGACACGCGTAACTCGTCCCTATTACATTTTCTAAGGTTTAATCATCTCTCAAACCCTCAGAAAAAAGATAGGCCCTGTATTGTAAAGTATCAAAATAAATGATTTTGAAAAAATAGCTGTTCCATACATTTGGGTCTAGTTGACATAGAGGTTTTTATGGGATAGATTATTTTATTTTTATGATTTTAATGTTGCTCCCATAGTCAAATATGTAATGAATTTAAGTTTATTCTCTGTATAATAATTACATTTCCTACTGCTTTTGTTTACCATCTGGCATTAAATAATAATATTAATTACATTTACGTAGGAACGAATTTGCGACGAAAGCCTCCTAGCTAATGAAGTTACGAGACATACAGTAGATGTTTTGCTATTCTAAGAATTTACTGTTTACTCATTATTCTTAATGGGATGAACAAAAACAACACCTTTATTTAAATATTTTTTTATTAAACTGATAATAATCTTTACAAAGAAACTATTCACATGAAAATCGTTACAGTTATATTGATATTAACAGTTCACAAATAGATTTAGATAAAAGATGTTAGACATCATTCAGTTTCATTACTAAACGTATTATAAATATTTACATGTATTTACAATTATACAGTGCATAAACATACTGTGGAAAAGTAAATTCGACAAGACTATGATATCTTTTTTTGTTTCTTATAAAATATGTCCGATAAATGTTTGTAATTATTTACATTTCACAGCCGATAAAATAAAAGTGAAACCAATACAAAACGTTTAAAAGACTTACAGATCTGATTATGTATTAACATGTTCCAGCATTTCTGGTAACGCATTGTATGCGACCATATTACCGAAACCGCCTTTTGGCTCCTTCTTAGTTATTATGGCAATAATTTCTTCTTCCGGAGGCGGTGGAGGGAACTCACCAGTTCCATCCATGCCTGCAATATCATCTACGCTAAGTACTACCTCCCTATTGTCAATTTCGATTCTATTACGTTCTACTGCTGTATTATCTTCCATTATACTATACAGGTTTTCAGATTTACCCTTATTAAACATTTGTCAGGAATTCATGTAAAAAGGATCATGAATATTGACCTCATCGTTAACTGTATTACTTTTCTGTGACCATTCTTTTTGTTGATGTTTAATTCTATAAATTATCTCATCATGTATTACACCAAAGCACATGGCGGTCAATGCTAAACCTGTCAAAGTATAAGCAGAGCAGAACCATAATGTGGTAGAATTAATTGTATAATACCTTACACCATGAATTGTAGTATAACTCATACCAGGAATTATACTGCCAAAACCAATGGTACTAAGAGCCATGAAACAAAAATAAAAACCGTCTACGATACTCATATTATCTAAATTAAAAAGTACAATTGCACCTACACTTATATAAATAAAAATAGCGGCGAGACAAAGGAATACAGGAGCAAGAATACTAAGCCCATGCATAGATAACTTAGAATCTGTATCAGGCCAACTTATGACATCATCTTTGGCAGTGCTGGTTGTTGGTCGTTCTGATATGGATAAGTCTTTTTGACTGTCTGGTTTAAGAACGTAACATTCTTCTGTAGGTGTTTTACTAGTATTTTGACTGTTTATTATTTCTTCTTGTTGTCTTTTTAGCTTCATTCTTCGTTCTTTTTCAGCCATTCTTCTTTCGTCGTAGCAGCAGTAGCCGCAGTTGGAACAGAGGCAGCAACATAGAGCTCTGCTGAAGACGCTTCGTGCCATCTTTGATAGTAAAGAACCTACGCTTGAGAGGTAAACAAGCGTCAGTGGTATTCCAAATAAGGCATAGAGAATTGTGACTCCTTTGCCGAGAATTGTTCTTGGAGCAATGTTGCCGTAACCTGCGACAAAAAAATATTTACTTTAGTTTAATTTAATGATCGGATTGGAGAGTTCAGTAGCGTTCTTTTAGTCTCGTATACAAAGGGCTTTTCTACGTTTATAAAATTATTTGTGCCTGAATACTTAGGCGCTGTCATATTGCCATCGCTCGCGCGATCATGCGTGCGTCCGACGAAGGTCCGGGTTTCTTTGACTCTACGCTATACCTTTTTGTAGCGATAATAATCATTAAAAGTTGTATTCGAAATGAAAACAATTATTTAACGCACTGAGCAAGTAATCCATACGTTTTAATTCAACGTACAATGTCGACATACTACCAATATAAAAATAGAAATAGAAAAAACATTTAGTATCTCGATTTTCATACGGTTAGTAGAACATAATAATTGTGACAAAAGGTCAAGGCTCAGCTTATAGCAGGAGCGGGGATGAACCCGTAGAGCGCTGATTTTCAGCCACTGCCGTCTCCTTTTGGTCTTATACGGCCAGTCAAAGAAATGAGGGTCAATCAGATTAATTAACAATTATACATATTCTTTGATTTCCAGGGTCCAACTTTATATGCTGACACTTTTTTAAGGAGATGATCAGACCATGAAACTTATCAACTTTCTCTATGGGACCAACATCAAAATCGCGAAAAAAATCTGCTATCCCATACATTCGGCTCGAGTAGGTTTGCAGTTTTGTATGGACTAGCTGATTTTTTTTTTCGCTATTTCGATGGTACCTGTTGGTGCCATAGAGAAAGTCCTTCAGTTTGATGGTCTGATCATCCTCTTAAAAAAGTGTCAGCATATTAAGAGGGTAACCCCCCGAAGGTGTCTCTATACAGGGTGTTACAAAACACCCTAGTAATATTTAAGGCGGTGCTTCAGACCGTCAATCTGAACAACTTTCACTATGGAGATAACGTCGAGAAAAAAAATCTACCGTCCCATATATTTGAGTTAAGACTAGACGGTACCGCAGTTTTGTATGAAAGAGCGGATTTTTTTTTCTCGATTTCGTTGTTGGCTCAATAGTGAAAGTTGTTGAGTTTGATGGTCTGAAGCGCCCCCTTAAGTATCACTAGGGTGTTTTGTTACACCTTGTTTATTAAACGTCTTAAGTACCGCCTAGTACATACAGTAATAAGTAAAACTAAACCTAACCTAAGCTAACCTAAGTTAAACTTAAGCATAACTCTATAGGTACATAAGTACGAATATGATTGTCTGCAATGAATTATGACTAATTAACTATTCAGTGAATCCGCTAAATGAGCCCGTTTATTTTGAGATATGTTTACTGGAATGTCATTGCCTACCATTTGCCTACATATCATTGATTTGTTTTCATCCAACCCTAATCTAAGCTAATACTTTTTAGGGTTCCGTACCCAAAGGGTGAAAAAAGCACCCTATTACAGCTAAGCCTACGTTTTCCGTCCGTCCGTCCGTCCGTCCGTCCGTCTGTCCGTCTGTCCGTCCGTCCGTCTGTCCGTCTGTCCCTCTGTCCGTCCGTCCATCTGTCCTACCTATTTAAGGCTGTAACTTTTGAACCGTAATAGCTAGATAGTTCAAATTCTAGAGATATTCTTTCTAGAGAGATTCTCAGATTATGCGTTATTACGGCGGATTTGTTAGCAATTAATAAAAACGACAAAAAGTTAAAAATTAAGGGGGGTTCTCAACAAGAAACTAGTTTTTATCAACGTTTTTTCTTCACGCTCTATCGTAAAAACGGTAATACAAACAAGCGTCAAACTTAGTGTGACTATAGAGCAAACTCTGCAGAATAACAACAAATACTAAAAACCGGCCAAGTGTTAGTCGGTCTTGCGCTAAAGGTCCCGGACAAAAAAAGTTGCTTTTTCTAAGTTAATAATGTTGTGTTCTGTGGTGGTGTGGTACGGAACCCTCGGTGCGCGAGTAGCCCGACTCGCACTTGACCGGTTTTATTACTTTTAGCCATTCCGGTGACCTAGGTCTTTTACTATGCATGTTATTTTAGAATGTTGTGTTTTTCTTTTCAACAAATTTTCTGTGTAGCTCATGTTCTAGGTAGGTCATTACGCTTTTGGTACAGTTTCTGTTATAAAATCGATGTATCAAATGCTGCAGTGAATAGGTGGGTCAATCAAAATACTGCTTAGACGTGGAGTAGGTCGCGAGTTCAATTCTTGCTCGAGATAGGGTTTCAAATGGCTAGGTAGGTACCCTGTAATTTGAACACGACTATTCTTGTGCGGGGTAAAAATAAGGAATTTCTCAAAATACATCTATGGGGATGAAATTGAAGTGAAGTGGGTAAAGATCGTTATTGACCCAAGTTTTACGTAATTATAATAAAGGTTGTGAATTTATTTATTAAACAGAGTGTACACTTAAATGGGTAACATTCTTAAAGGGGTGCTTCAGACCATCAAATTAAATAACTTGTAGTATGAGACCAACACTAAAATCGCGAAAAAAGTAATATATTCCATAGAAAACGATATCCACTATTTGAACCAAATTTGTGTGGAACAGCTAATTTTTTTTTCTCGATTCGATGTTTGCTCCATATTGAAAGTTGTTCAGGTTGATGGTCTGAGGTACCCGTTTAGATTTTTAGCTTATTTAATTTTACACCCTGTATACAGGGTACAGCCTAGCAAATACTAAAACGATGAACTCAGACCATCAAACTGAACAACTTTCTCTATGGAGCCTACTTGAGGAAACGCGAAATAAAATCAGCTGTCCCATACAAAACTGCTGTACCTACCTACCCGACTCAAACGTATGGAACAGCTGATTTTTGTTCGCGTCTCCTGAGGTAGGCTCCATAGTGAAAGTTGTTCAGTTTGATGGTCTGAGTTCACCGTTTCAGTATTTGCTAGGCTGTCACTTACACCCTGCATACAGCATTTGAACCGTGACAATAATTTCCCCCCATACAAAATGTAACCAAACAATTGAGTAACAAACTCACCTATAGTAGTCAAAACAGTAAGAGAATAGAAAAATGCAAGCGCCAAATTCCATTCGTGCTCTTCATAATGGTTGGTTAACTCGCTTCCACCAAATTCACCGAGCGCCATCTCCTTATAACTGACCCCGTAATGCGACGCCATTTCCGTTGTCACCCTTTGCACCAGCTCATTTTGAAATTTCAGAATCTCCTGTGCAGCTAACCGCGTCCAATTCTCTCTATACAAAATATTCAGCGACACGGTAATCTCCCAGATATTTTCCACAGCTCGGCTTCTTGCATCCCAAAAGTAGTTCGCTGACAATGTAAGGTTCCCATAATCATTATCCTCATCCTCCTTTTTGCTTGTACTATTATGTTCTTTATGTGTAATTTTCTGCCTATCCGGTAGTATTCGAGGTCTAACCGGCAATTCAGTACCACCCTCAATAGCTAAGAATATGAAAGAACCCAAGAAAGTGTATGCCAATAAAATACTGAATATCACGACGTTTGTAAGGGAGCCGATAATAAATTGTTTTCTTCTGTACTTGGTTGTTTTAAAACAAAAGCAGCAAACAACTTTCTGACGGGAAGTTTGTGCCCTCTTTTTGCTATTAGATGCCATTGAGTCGGCATCTTGGCATCTGTCCAAAGGGATCCCCCCATTTAGCGAAGGCTTTGCCAATGTATACTGTTCAAATCGGTTGATTGCTTCCTTATCCAATACTACATGATCTATATCCATTTTCGGACACTGTTGTTACCTTCCCTCATTTAGTAACGTCATCGTCTCGCCATTAACATTATCTGGAACAAGGAAAGGCAATGGTTAATTCTCGGTAGAGTTTATTTGGAACCGGGTAAATAGGGTGTAACGTTGTAATTGCGGGGTATAAGCCGTTAGGGATTTTTCGCACCTTTAAAAACATTTTAGTTGGTACTATGGACTTGTAACTTATACACTGAAAAAAATGTGAGCCCGCTAAGAAGTATTTTCTCTTAATTAGCATCAAAATAATTGAAATTACGTCATTATTGTTTACTAAAAACAAAAGATGGTAGTTGTAACAGCAAGCCGAATTCTTTTAACAAAGTTCTCTTAGTCAGAGAAGTCATGTTGACAGGCTCATATGGATTCATGATGTATGATTATCATAAACAATATCTTGGTTGAAGTAAACACTTTTTTTTTTCAGTGTATGATTTGTTGTTAGGGCATGGCATTCATTATACACTGTACCAAATTAGCGACGTGTTTAAAAAAGGGTCAGGTCAGATCTACCCGAAACGAAACCTTTGTCTCTGCCTACCCCAGTGGGAGGCGGGCGTGAGAATTATTTATGTTTTTTACTATGGACTAACATAGAAACCGAAAAATATAAGTACTCAAATAAAATCCGCGAGTTTCCAACGAGTCAAATAATCAGCAACTCTTTATCGGACGTCAAAACAATGTTGTTTTGCCAATTTCACAGTGGGAAAGTTATTCAGTATCATGGGTACAATCATCCCTAAAAGTAATGCACTGTTTACCCTAACAACCTGTAGGTATTTTATTCAACTCCCCAAAATATCACAAAGAGAAATTATTGATGTCATTATTTTGACCCATCACCGCGTTCAAAGGTGATAATATAATTAGAAAAGATACGGCCAGAAACGTGACCATTAAAAATGTTTACAGCAGATTTCGTTTTTTTTTTTTTTGCTATGTCATAGTGTCATTCTGTTATGTAGTAACATCAGGGCCCGTCAAGTGTTTAGGCGGCAAGTGCAAACAAGGTTTGACATTTGGCATAAACTTTGAAAGGGGACGACGCTATATACATAACAGAGACGACTAAAAATCCTGAAATTCACGATTAATGGCTATTTTGTTTGAAACTTGACAGTGAAAAAAAAAGTCGAATGTCAACAAAATAATTATGGCGGCGTAATAATAATTTTCGGTTTATAATTAATAGACCAATGAAATACGTGCCTATAATAACAGATATCAAGCAGATTTAAGTAATACATATAAAGAATCTCGAGGAATGTGTGCTTTATCTGTACATCACTGCAAAAGAAGCGAATTTGCAGTTCCACAGTCAAAGAAAATGTTCTCCAAACATGGAGGGGTTTTACAAGTAAGTACGACCTAGTAAATTGCATCAGGTTTTTATAAATTGCACAATCATTATTTGTATACTATTAGATGGTTAATTTTCGTCTCAGTCCTGTAGGTATACCATCAACAAAATTGAGAAAAATCTAAACTGAACGGCTAACTAAACAAAATTTCATGAAAAAATGTCTCATGCCTTCCGTACAACAAGGCGATTAAGGCATAAGGTTTCTTATATCATTATTATTATGTAGTGTTCTTCTTTTGAGCAAAAAGCTAGCCACCTATCACTATTCGAGGTGTCTCTCCCTCCTGCCAACAACAAAAGGCCAACAGGCCAAACAACAACAAACATAACAAACCAAACCAAACACGCCAAAGGTTTTATAGGTTAATTTTTATAGTTCATTTCTATGATTCCAGAGTACCTACGTGTTTGGGCCCAATACTGTTACCCAGACGGAGAAGATATTATGCAACTGAAATATAACTGGAAGAATAAAAAGACTCACACCAACAACATACAACCTAAGATGTTATTAAATGCAGAATGGACTAAAGTCTGTCCAGGAACCGATTCAGAGCACACCACTTCATTGAGTTAGGTTACTAAAAATTAGCGGGGTTTCCATATATATGGGAGTTGGAAAGGGGGAAACCCCTTCCCATACTAAACGTGCTTTTTGTATGGGCCCGCGGCCCGCCAACTCTAAATTCGTGCCACATAGTCCAATCATCGAGGGGTTTGACCCTGACAGTAATTCATCTGTCGGTTAAACTTTGCAGTGTGATAAACTTTGCAGATATAGCTTTGTATGGCAACTTTAGACAGTCTTACTATTACGTATGGTATGGGTATTGATATTGAACTAATAATTATTATAATTTACTGTGCATAATCACTGAGATAGAGACTTTTTACTAAAAAGTGCCATATTTAACCTCAAATTTTACGTAATTATTTTTGCAAAATCCACTTTTTTGTCTGTAAGTTCTTAACATTTTTAGCCATCCTATTCTTTAGTCGCTAGTCTAAAAATAGTTTCTGCGAAAGATTTTTGTACCTGCGTCTGTGGTTTAGCTTTTATAGATTATTTCTCTGTTCTAATGTTTTTTTATCATAATCATAACTTCGCCCATAAGTGTCAGAAATAGCTGAAAATCAGAATTTATACATTACAATTTATGCTCTATTTTATAAGATTTACAAACAGAAAATATACTTTGGTAAAATGACCTAAGTGGTATACTTTCGGAGATATAGGGGTTTGAAAATAAAAAAAATAAAAACATTTTTTTCCACCCAAATTTGATTTTTTGATCAGGAATAGATCAGCGAAGCTCAGGATCGATCAGGACATAGTATAATTACATAATATTATTATTTTAAATAAGTTTTATTCAAATAAAATAAAATACCTATCTACATGTAAGACAGCTACTCGAGCAAGACGGTTGTTGTAGCAGTGTTGCTAACTATTCCGAGAGGGATTTATATGTATTTACCTATGTATTAAATACTTGATCATCATCATCATCTCAGCCGATGGCCATCACACTGCTGGACATAGTCCTCCCCAAGGATCGTCATAACGATCGGTCCTGCCGGTGAACTTCATCAGGGCGTCGGTCCACCTCTTGGGGCCCAACCTACCTACTGCTATTACCCGGGGTGCGGGATGCGGGAGCTACCTACGCTGCGCTTTCTGGTACGCGATCGCCACTCAACGGCTCTTCGGCCCCATCGGCCATATCGGTTCAGCGAGCAATGTGCCCCGCCCATTCGTCTTATAAAATAGAGCATAAATTGAAACATATAAATTCTGATTTTCACCTATTTCTGACACCTATGGGCGAAGTTATGATAAAAAAAACAGAAGAACAGAGAATAATCAATAAAAGCTAAACCACAGATGCAGGTACACAAATCTTTCGCAAAAACTATTTTTAGACTAGCGACTAAAGAATTCGATGGTTAAAAATGTTAAGAACTTACAGACAAATAAAAAAGTGGATTTTGCAAAAATAATTACGTAAAATTTGAGGTTAAATGATGGCACTGTCTAGTAAAAAGTCACTATCTCAGTGATAATTATAAGTTTTCAACATTCTTGCTAATGGGGCTGAAATTCCCAAATTGATTCTTGCGAGCCGATTTTTAAGTGGTACGGGTTCCAGCCTAGCTAGCACGCCAACCCGCGATAGCGTGATACAGCGCAACCACGCTTCCCCTCTCTTTCTATTTGCGCGCGAGCGAACGAGGTAAGGCGATTATCACACTAGCGACGCGTCCCGCCGCGGTGCGCGGAGCGGCATAGTCGCCTTCCCGCGCATTGACGCGTCGGCAGTGTGTTGTCCTAGGCGTGTTTTCTATATAAATTGAAATACTTGCATACAATGTTAAAATCTGCGGCCCCGCGCTACGCGACGGGGCGCGGTGCAGTGTGATAATCGCCTATAGGACTAAATTTGACAGATGGATATGTTAAATGACGCCATCGCGGGTTGGCGTACTGGCCCGCAGACCACTGAACAATATTCAAGAATGCTACGCAAAAAAGAGTTATATAAAGTCAGTCTAGTACTAGTCTAGTAGTAGGCGGAATGTGACTTGCTCCATAGAGAAATATAAACAAGAGCACGATAGTCGACATCCTCTATATAGCCACCAAATCCCACAAGCCCGCTTCAAGAGCCGTAGGAGCTTCCAGCGCTGTACGTCGGCTATAAATGATGACCCATCTGTCACTAGATGCACTCTGTGGAAGGAAATGGTACAGCAGTGGGGAGATAAATTCAGCTGGTATGGCACCAGCTGAATTTATCTCCCCACAGAAATATCTACCTCCCGGGCACAATCTGCAATGGCCAGTGTGGAAGTCTTTAAATCGGCTTCGCACTCAAGTTGGCCGTTGCAGACAAAGTTTATGCAACTGGGGTTGCAGGGGGTGGCCTAATGCAGTGCGATTGTGGCGAGCCTATTCAGTCGATGGCGCACCTGCTAGAGTGCCCGTTGTGCCCAAACACCTGCACGAGAGAGGACCTCAATAAAGCTACACTGGACGCTGTCAGGCTGGCCGAATATCTGGTCAATAAAATATAGAATAGTAGAACAATTGACACGAAAAGAAGAAGAAGTCTAGTACTTTTTTTTTTTTTAATTCTTTGTCGATCTAATTATAAGAGCTCCTATCCTAACCATCCTAAAAACCTTCTTTATCATTTTATCGATGTGAGGGACAAAACACCACCTGCTATCGATCAAAACACCCAAATCCCTGGTTTTGTGCACAATTAGGCACTATTTACTGGCACTTATCCTAGCCTGATCCCTTTCATGTGTACGCTAGCTATACGGACACAAAGTGGTCAAGTTAATAACCCGAAAAATAATTGTATAGGTTTTTCTTTTTAATGGTTTTCTTTATACCCACTGAAAAGCCTCCGGTATTACTTTAAATTTAAAGTGGTGATTATTAAATGATAATGCGCACTGATTGATATCACTCAATTTAACAAAAATATGTTTTTTAAATACTAGTGGAGTCAGATAATGGGGAACACAAAAGGGTCAAAATATTACTAAAAAATACACTTAAAATTAGCGTAGATCATGTACATTACATTAGTTTTTATTTCACTTCAATACATGCAGTATTTCCGAAGTTATGACGACGAGAAGTTTAAGCGCTTTTTAAAATTTCCGAGTTTACGCGCGCTCACGCTTTGACGTCACACCCCCGCTCAGCCCGCGACCGCGACACAGCACGGCGCTCGGTCCGGTGCATTTTGTTTCGTTTGTTCGTCAAAAATTAGTTTAATTTCGTTTATACCTAATAGTGTGCTTGTATATCAAGGAAATAATACTTTTACATTAATTTTATAACCGATTACACTAAAGTAAACCGTGTGGTGTGTAGAATGGATGAAGGTTTTCAAAAAGGTCAGTCGGACAATCTGCCAAGTGTGGATAGTTTGATGGTGGCACAATATTTTATGAAGAATAAGGATTTTACGGCTGCCGAAATAATAATAATTAATAATAATTTCTTGGACAATGTCACACAAATTATCTAGTCACATTTAAAGTACCAGAATCTAGCCTGGACTTGTATTATGATGACTGGACAACGATATAGAAAACATATATACAGGGTGAAATTGATATCATTGGCATCCTTTTAAACTAAGAGTCTACCCATCAAACTGAACAACTATCACTATGGGAGCAAACCAATCGGAGCAACTAAAAAATCTGCTGTCCCATACTAAACTGCAATGCCTACTCGACTCAAATGTATGCAACAGCTGATATTTTTTTTTTGCTTTGATCGGTTTGCTCCCATAGTAAAAGTTGTTCAGTTTGATGGGTAGACTCTTATTTTAAAAGGATGCCAATGATATCAATTTCACCCTGTAGATACAAACATCCATGACTCGGGTACAAATATTCATATTCATCATACAAATATCGGGATTCGAACCTGCGACCCTAGGCACAGCAGGCAGGTTCACTACCGACTGTGCTACCGGGCTGTCAGTGTATGGAGAGGTGTATGGAGGTGTATGGAGAGGTGTATGGAGGAGTATGGAGAGGTGTATGGAGGTGTATGGAGGTGTATGGAGAGGTGTATGGAGGTGTATGGAGAGGTGTATGGAGAGGTGTATGGAGGTGTATGGAGAGGTGTATGGAGAGTTGTATGGAGAGGTGTATGGAGGTGTATGGAGAGGTGTAGGGAGGTGTATGGAGAGTTGTATGGAGAGGTGTATGGAGAGGTGTATGGAGAGGTGTATGGAGAGGTGTTTGGAGATGTGTATGGAGAGGTATGGAGAGGTGTATGGAGGTGTATGGAGAGTTCACAGCAGTGCGCTTTAGTTTTAGGCCCTATTGCGACTACTGTTTTTATGGCCGTCATCCACTTCTTTCTCATTTTTGGGTCCTCAGGCACATAAAAAAAGAGTTTATCGGGTGTTTTCACAGTTGAATTGAAACACTGAGGCACAATACAATACTTTTTTTCCATTTTCACTGAAGAGAACTCGATGTTTACTGCACAGCAGCGAGCGTACGAGAGCGCGACTGACGAATGACCGGGGGTGTGACGTCATCGGCTAGTGGGCGCCCGCCCGCGTTTTTAAAAACCTTCGTCCGGAAATACGCAATTTGATCGTTAATATCTCAGCCATTTTTGAAGATATAAAAAAAGTAAAAACACAGTTTTTTTCGTAATTTTTTGAAGATTTATTTGACATGTAAAGTGAAAAACGTTTGTCAGACCCATTATGTTCTGTATGTAATACAATGTGTGTATACATTATACAGGGTGTAAGTGACAGCCTAGCAAGTACTGAAACGGTGAACTCAGACCAACAAACTGAACAACTTTCACTATGGAGCCTACCTCAGGAATCCCATACATTTTAGGGAACGTACCCATACTACGTGACCCATTTTTCACAATTTTTACCCCCCTCCCTCTCCTTGGTGACCACCCGTAGTATATGCCAAGACTTCCCCCCTCCCCCTCTAGTTTTCACGTAGTACTTCATAAATATGGTTTTAAATCATTTTTTTGCAAGCACAAAAAGTTAAAGAATATATATTTGGCTCATATTTTGTCTTTATAAAGGCGATAGTATAGTTCTTACATACGTGACAAAAACCTAAGCCCCTGCCTCCCCCCTGTGACCGAGCGTGGTAGTTCGAAGACCCACCCATAAACGGGTCACGTAGTATAGGTACGTTGAAGTCGGGTCGGTACAGCAGATTTGTGCTTTTTTTGTTTCGCATTTCCTGAGGTAGGCTCCATAGTGAAAGTTGTTCAGTTTGATGGTCTGAGTTCACCGTTTCAGTATTTGCTAGGCTTTCACTTGCACCCTGTATAGATTGTCAAGGTGAAAAAACAATTTTGTACTTTTGTAGGTACAAGTTCATAACCGACTGCAGACCGCAACTGCAGACTGCACTGCAGTCGCCACTCGCCAGTACAATATCTGTAGAACTACGAACTTCCACCTTTAAGTAGTTGTAAAACTATTAGGTAATTTGTGGGTTGTACTTCGGTCGGTGTAATATTGTTCAAAAAACAAAATAAGTATTATAATAAAAATTGAATAGCATCAAGTTCTGTTTTAATTTTGAAGATTTTTTGTGTACCTATCGTCAATCGTCATCATCGCCACCGCTGCTGGAGCCCAGACCTATAAACTAAGTCTAACTGGGCCTTAGTCCACCACCCGTGCCTAATGCTGTTTGGTGGACTTTTGGTTGTGCTGGTGGCGGTTGGTTGTACATATAAACAAATAGGTAATAATTGAACAACAGTGAAAGTTTTCTTTGTTTTTATGGTACGACATTAATCCTAGCAATAGCTAGGATTGATGTCGTGCCATAAAAACAAGGAAAACTTCGTAACAAAAAAAAATGTTTATTTTAAATATTGTAGTTCCGTCGTTCACCGTTGGCATCAAGTGGAGCGCTAGTGTGTTTTCGTGTTTGCATCTCTTTTCTATGAACTTGAGTTTCTTATCCGTCAGGATTAAATATATTCTTTGGTAGTAACAGTTATTCAGTTTTTTTTTTTTTTTTTTTTTTTTTTAATTTATTTATCAAATACGTAAACAAACATCTTACGAACTAAAAGCATTGATAAACCCGATATCAGGTTTGTCCCAATGCAGAAACATCAGTCATACAAACATCGATAGCAAAGTAATTACAAATTGACAGTAGGTAAACAGGTAGATACATAACTATAGTATACATCGCACCGGCCAGCCACAAGAGTGCACAAGTTCTTATCGCGTACCTGTATAGAAAAAACTGCATTCTTTGTCAGTCAGTCGGCGCGTGATCAGATGGCAGATATACAGGTTGCTTCATATCTACGGTACCTAATTCTTAGTCTATAGTTTGGAGCAAATATTTTTTTATATGGTAAGCTATGTTTTTTGAATTAATTTGTTGCTTTATTTCTTCCGGAAGTTTGTTAATTAAATCTGGTATTATAAAATCGGAGGTTCTTTTGCCGTAAAAATTGTTATAATGAGGTTTTAAAAGAGTTTTGTTTTTGGCATGTCTGGAATTAAATGTGTATATTTTAACGTGCTGTATTTCGGTTCTATGATATTGTTCTTTTAAAATATTAAGCGTGAATAAAGATTGTATCGGTAAAACCTTGCAGTATTTGAACAAATCAGTGTCGTTTAATTTTGTCTTTATTTTCGGAGGAACTTATTAGCTTCAAAATTCGTATTTGTAATCTGTATATATGATCCAGATGTGTTACAAAAGTGCGTCCGTAACTACTCAGTCCATAGGACATGATGGATTCAACCAGAGATGTATACATGGTTAGCTTAATGTTGTACGGTACTCGATCCTTGATGATATATAGTTTTGCCATAACAGCACGCATTTTGTCACATACGGTGGAAATATGGGGCCCCCAATTAAATCGTTCGTCAATTACAAGCCCGAGATATTTTTGTGCTTGCACTTTCTGCAACGGCAGACAGCTGCATACTCCGGTTGCCATACTTTTGAAATAATGAAAGCATTTGTTGGTATGTGCTATTATGGTGGCAGATGTGTGATTTTTAGAGTAACTTGAGTGAATATTTAAGTTAAGTAAATCGAATAGGACCTCTTTAACTTTGGTGCACATAATTATAACATTTCTAGGCATTAGATATAAAGTTCATTTGAATAAATACGGAACATAAAACGGAGATAAATTAGTTTGTACACAGTGAGCAATTTATAAACATTACGTACAGTTTAGAATAAACCTTCTCATCGATATTTCAAAAATAAAGTAGTTAGGTACTGATACTAAACACAAATGGAACAACACAACACTAATGCCTCAGAAATGGCACTTCTGTATTTGGGTGCGACAGAAAATCAGCGTTGAGCTCGTTAAGCCCAGCTGAGTCGTAACCCTATTTGCTGGTGCGGCACACACTGGTCCTAATTATTTCATTTTTAAATTGTGTATTTTAGTTTAGTTTTACCTTATAATTACCAGTGTTTTGTTGTTCATGCAAATAAAAATATTTTCTTTCTTTCTTTTATGGACACCATCTTTGAAATAGATTAAAAGAAAAGTATGTTAATGTTTTTTCTCAAACATGCTTGGAAATGTGAGCATTATTTTGACAACCTTCTTCGAGATAAATCGAAATTGCAGTACTGGCCAAATACATGCGCGCAGCGGCCGGCAATGTTGTATGAAAATCCATATCTGTCGTGTTTAGCGACCAAATAAATTACATACTAAACTCATATCTGTCGTTTAATTTAAAAATGGAACGATCTTTTTCTCCGGAACATGGCGACCAAGGACATTATTAAAATAATAACATTATCAAAGGTTTTATTTAAATTTCGAACTGGCTTGCAAATAGAAAGCTGTTTATTGAAAAAAAAAAATTATTGTTGTTCGATGTTCGTCATTGATTTTGAAAAGAGTTTTAATTTCCGCGAATTATTTTGAGAAAATTTACTGTTTTAATTTCCGCGCATTATTTGAGAAAAGTACTATACAAGCCTTGGCCACAACTAGGCATTGATGGACGAACGTGTAAATGTGGGCCGAGGCGAAGCCGAGGCACACTCTGTTGCTGGCCGCTGCAGTAATGTACTATATTGTACACACAGATATTATGTACATGAATACAGCAAAGTAGAGGAGAAGAATGGGCTATCTTATTTGTAAAGTTTTTTTCTCCACTAGAATTTGTCTCTACTTAATCTAGTTTAGGTATTTATAACAAAATGTTCAATAATAAAAGATAAAATTGGAATTTAAAACTTTTCCTTACTAAAAAGGGTTAACTTTTATTGACAAGGGTCAACTTTTGTGGTATTAAATGCTAAAGAAATCTTTCATTGACGTGGGTAGACCTTTAAAGTCGGCTTATTTGAAACAATAAACGAATCCTTACAAAAATAGACCCGGTCTCACGATTGAATAATTCATAGCGTTTGCTCGCTCGATATACCTACTTCCTGATTAAAATATTTTTCACTGGTAAGGGTTTCGTGAAAAACAGACAATCTAAATGTAATGGAACACTAATTGCATAATTTTTGTCACGAGACTAACTGGATGAGAATAGAAAATTGTTTACAGAATACTTTGTGTAATTATTTTGAGTTTTCGTTAGAAAATAGGATCCTTTTGGTAAATATCACTACATAGTGTAAAACAAAGTCGCTTCCCGCTGTCTGTTCCTATATATGCTTAGAACTTACTACGCAACTACGCAACGGATTTTGATGCGTTTTTTTTAATAAGTAGATATAGTGATTCAAGAGGAAGGTTTATATCAGCATTCCACCCGTGCGAAGCCGGGGCGGGTCGCTAGTATTATTATAAGTAGAAAGTTGTAGTTGCAATGTTTCTGACAGATTTGAACTTCTTAATTTTTTTATTTGAAACCTTCATTTTAAATGGATCAGGTCAGTTACGTCCTTTGCCCCGAACGTCCACTATCGACCCGAACGTCCACTACCCATACTTAAAAATATACTAATTAAAACAAAATAATACAGTAGCATAAACTACCAACTTTTTAGGATTGTTGTAATGGGCATGGTCAGAAAAAGGCATAATTTTCGAAAATAAAGGATGATTGCGGGCTTTACATAATGACGTGACGTAATCAAAGAGATTTAACATAAGCTTGTAATATATTGAATGTCTTTGGACGTAATAAATATTTTTTGTATGGAACGGCCAATTTTTTATTCGCTAGTTCGACGTTAGCTCCATACGTACTGAAAATTGTTCAGTTTGATGGTCTGAACCACCCTGTTCGATCACCTTTAATTTTACACCCTGTATACATGGTCTGTCTACATTATGCCTTACCATACTTATAAATAAATAAAATTATGACTATTATGACTATTTGTACTTTGAACTATAAGAGGTTGAACCCTGCGAATCGTGCGAGTGGGTGCGGTATGTTGTTGTTGTTTCGTCGCACAGCACGCTGCGCCCGCGCCTGGAGCCGCGTCTATGAAGGCTCTCTACCGCACTATTTTGTGTTTTGTACGTAGTGTAGTTATGGGTATAGAGGGTGCGTAACCTGATGCGTCGCCATGTGTACGACTAAGGTTCAGGAGTGTTTATGATTTAGTACCTACGTGTTAAAATAAGACTTTTTCTCAAACATGCTTGGAAATGTGAGCATTATTTTGACAACCTTCTTCGAGATAAATCGAAATTGCTGTACTAGCCAAATACATGCGCGCAGCGGCCGGCAATGTTGTATGAAAATCCATATCTGTCGTGTTTAGCGGCCAAGTATATTACACTTAGATCAATTGTTTACTAATGTCATTGATATTATATAGTAAACTCATATCTGTCGTGTAATTTAAAAATGGAACGATCTTTTTCTTCGAGACATGGTGACCAAGGAGGTAACTCATCAAAGGTTTTATTTAAATTTCGAACTGGCTTGCAAATAGAAAGCTGTTCATTGAAAAAAAAAACAAATTGTTGTTCGTTGTTCGTCATTGATTTTGAAAAAAGTTTTAATTTCCGATGAATTTCCGCGAATTATTTGAGAAAATTTACTGTTTTAATTTCCGCGCATTGTTTGAGAAAAGTACTATACAAGCCTTGGCCACAACTAGGCATTGATGGACTTACGTATGTGTGCCTCGGCTTCGCCTCGGCCCACATTTACACGTTCGTCCATCAATGCCTCTGTTGCTGGCCGCTGCAGTAATGTACTGTTAAACGACGACTCTAAAACGAAACAATTTATTTTGTATCGATGTTTATCCATCAACCTCTCGGTGAAGTATCGTTTACAAATTCAAAAAATTTTGTTATCTTAATATTACTCTTTCTGGACACGTAGACCGAGTTCGATTTCTCGCAAAGACGGGAATACTGGTAACGTGTCATGAATAAAAATACATATTTTTATTTTTTCTAAGAAACCTTCGCTTTCACACCTTATAACCGAAGTCCGGGAAAATTGATATTTTGATTGATTAATTTTTCATCTTCGCAGCAGTTTTTTTTTTAAAGAGTGATAGGAGCTAGAATAACAAAAAATTCTTCGAAAATCAAATAAATTATATTAATGCGTGGTCACGGACCTGAAAAAAAGACGGACGGAATCTCGTCTAATCAAAAGTGAAGCACCCATTTATACGAGTGTGCGTGCTGTCGTGTCGCCCTGTCGCGCGGTACATAATGGCGGCGGGTTGTCGGACCTGCGCCTAGAACTGGTGCGTCTGTGTGAGTGTAGGTGCCTTGTAGAACAAATGAAATTGTAGCACCTTGCATGCTTTACCTCTTTTTAGAGTGACATTACGTCCGTCTTTTTTTCAGGTCCGTGTGCGTGGTACCCTGAGCGTCGGTGGGGCGTAGAGGTATGGACACCCAATTATGGGGGTCCGGGTTCAAATTCGCACGGACAACATGCCATGTACCAATGAGTTTTTCTAACTTATGTCCATAATACCGACTACTCTCAAACTGTGAAGGAAAACATCGTGAGGAAACCTGCATACACTGAAGAAGAAATTGTGATGTGTATGTGAAGTCTACCAATCTGCATTGGGCACGCGTGGTGGACTAATGCCCTCCCAGAGGTTAGGCCTGTGCCCTGCAGTGGGACGTTTATAGGCTGATGATGATGTGGTGCACTGACGCCCATACATTCTCCTTGAGGATAGGCCTGTGCCCTGCAGTGGGACGCATACAGGGTGTTAGGGTAAAGTTGCATTACTTTAAGGGGTGATTGTACCCATGATACTGAACAACTTTCTAACTCAACTTTTGAGTTCGAGAGGGCTCTGGGAAAACCGTACTTACTCTGAACTATACATACAATTTTGTGATATCCTTTATGTTATTTCTATTCTATTTTTTTCATAATTAGTGGCCGGTCGCTTGCGTCTAGCGCGACAATTCTGCCAATGTCAAGTAGTTTATAATCTCAAGTTACTGTTTTATAGTTAAAACACAAAAGAGGTTAATAAAATGGCGGAGCCACGTGCAAGCCTAACGCGCCGATACGCACGCGACCGTCCCCGTCAGACTTGCAGCGCGACTCCCAATTTTCTTATTTATCAATGAACTTTACTGTTCTATTTACAGACATACTAAACACAAATACTCTACGATATAAATAGATACCATTTACTAGGAGTTTATGTGACACGCTCTTCAGTAAATAAGGTAATAAGAGAGACCCTTTTCAAGTTGTTCGACAGGGGAAAAGGAACACATAATCTAAGAAGCATCAACACTTTTTCAGATTAGATCTAAAAAGGTAAAATCACATCTATCAAAGTTCTAAAAGGTGTTGAAGTCTTGCTGAAAACATTAAAACTAGGTTTACATATTCTTGCTTTTGACTGGATACAACATACTCGTGAATTCTATTAAAGTAAATATTATATAATAATATGCCAATACATTTTTAGTGTAAGTATTGAACAATTAATGTAAAAAAATTATGTATTACGTGTGATGTATTAATATGCTCGTATGTGATGATGATGATGATTCTTCTTCTTATCGTGTGGGCAGAGCCCTGGTTTTTATGTAACGACTACTACCACCAGATATAGTAGCCGGACCCAACGGCTTAACGTGCCATCCGAAGCACGGAATCATTTTTCTATTCAGACAATCAGGTGATTCAGCCTGCAATGTCCTAACCAACTGGGGAAAACGCACAAAGTGACATTATCACTAGGTGTGTGTGTCCCCCCCCCCCCCCCCGTGGGAATTGAACCCACGGCCTCCGTGTCCAGAGCCCAATGCTCTTAAACATTAGATCATGGAGGTAGTTGATGATGATGATGATAATACTATTCTGATTTGACGAAGCCTGCGTTTTTTTTTTTTGATAACTTTTTTTTATATAAGGTACCTAAATGTGTTTCAGTTTGATGGGTAGAGTATGTGGTTTAAAGGTTAATAATACTTTTCCTTACACCCTGTATAGTTTTCCACGACAAACCATCTCATTGTGACATGATAATGTATGACATCATATCCTTATGACAATGTCGCGTTCTGGTGATGTATAAAGCACTTTAGTATGTTGTCAGATCTTATTTTAGATTAGATTATCGAGCCTACTCAATATCAATTCAATTCACGTTACAATACTAATACACATGTAAATTTGTCTATTGTCACCTCGTGTTAATCATGTGCGGCTTGATTGTTTCAGCGTACCTAATTGTGTTACACCCGCATGTTACTAGGGCTTAATTCACAGCAAGATTTTGATTATTTTTCAATAAAATTGAAGTTTTCATAAACGTTGATTTTTGATGCGTTTGAAGAGTCCGCCTTTCCGCATTTAGATCCATGTCACAGATGTAAGAAAGAGTATCTAGAACTACATGCAGTATGGACACTGGTACCAACAGCTGACTTTAGTGCTGTCAAAGTGACGTTACACGCCCAAAATAAGATGCTATCATAATGTACGCTATCTTATTTAAAGCGTTTTTGGGCGTGTAACGTCACTTTGACAGCACTAAAGTCAGCTGTTGGTTTTCTGTCTCTTTGCTTAATCTAATTTTAGAAAGTGACAGGAATAAATTTAGTTAAGTTAAGTCGTGGCACAGTCCGAATCGAGGCCAATCTCTGCCCTCCACTAATTTTAACCTCAACTCCGCTTGGTAGGAAACAAGGCGTAATAAAATATAGGCAATGGCGTATTCTTGTCCCACTCGCACTCACTCAGTATCGCACATTATGCTTACCTCTTGTTATTTTTTCCCATTTGTATGAAATTGAAGAGAGAGAGCGTCAGTGGTGCGTTGCGGAGAGGTAAGGACACCCAATTATGGGGGCTCTGGGTTCAAATCCGCACGAACAACAAGCCATGTACCAATGAGTTTTTTCTAACTTATGTACGTAATACCAACTGCTCTCAAACGGTGAAGGAAAACATCGTGAGGAAACCTGAATACGCTGAAGAAGTAATTCTGAGGTGTATGTGAAGTCTACTAATCCGCATCGGGCACGCGTTTTGAACTAATGCCCTCCCCAAGGGTAGGCCTGTGCCCTACAGTGGGACGTTTATAGGCTGATGACTGATGATGCTGTATGAAATTACGGCTAAGTGTGTAAAATATGGCCATGTGGTGGCACTACATAAAGCTAACACCATACACAATCACTTAATAAGATGGAAAGTAGTCCTTTTAAGAGGGCTATCACAGTCCAGTGGTGTCCTCATCACATTAAAAAAGATTTCTCAATAAAGAAAGCCTAAATTAAAAAAGTGATCAACATCAAAACTACAAAAGCCTTCAAGCCATTGTTATACAATACTTTTATAGGTTCTAAACATTCCACTTTCAGACAATTTCGAATAAAAACAAAAGCGGCCGTTTTTATTCTTTTTTCAAAGGTTACCTTTAAAAAACCTATGAAAGTATTCTATGAAAATAGCTTGAAGGCTTTTGTAGTTTTGATGTTGATCACTTTTTTAATTTAGGTTTTCTTTATTGAGAAATCTTTTTTAATGTGATGAGGGCGCCACTGGACTGTGATAGCCCTCTTAAGATTCTCATTGTATTTTAAAGGTAATTCTGCTTATTATAGCGAAAACCGCATCAAAATCCGATTGATAGTTCTCAAGTGGCATCGTTTTGTCGACAAAAGGATGCATTTGAAGACTGTTACACTTGTGAAATAGGCCTAAAACCGTTGTTAGGCTTTGTACACACAATAACGTTTGGTCACTAATGAGCCACATACGGGCTTTGAATCGGAATTGGCTTTACGCCATTCGTTCGTGTACTAAAAGCCGGGAAACTGCACTTCCATGAAGTCTCGTAAAACAAATAATTTTGAAACTTATGACTGAGGTATAAGAGTTTTGTTAGGGAAGTTCTTGTTTGTGACTGAAAACTTGGAAATAGGTAGTCAGGTTGTCAGTGCATTTACACCTGCACGGGTCGTTACTGCTAGGGTTGTCTGTTGGCCGAATTGTTATTAATCGTTATTATTGTACTGTTAATTGTTGAACTTGTCAATCATATGCAGATTTCTTTCCTTATATCCACCACACTAACACCTTTACATCTAAGATTAACAGTACAGGATAATTATAAGTCCAGAAAACTCAAAAATTCGAACCTACGGATTGCTCTCAAACAGTGAAGGATAACATCGGGAGGAAACCTGCATACGTCGAAGAAGAAATTCCGATGCGTACGTATAGTCACTATAGTCCACCAATCCGCATTGGGTACGCGTTGTGACCAAACATCCTCCGCGAGGGAGTAGGCCTGAAGTGGGACGTAAATAGGCTGATGATGATTTTGAAACTCAAAAATCCCCTACACAGCCTTAGCCACAATATCGTGATATTTAAGACCTGAAAATCTAAAGATTACGCCATCCACACCCCCAATACTTTATCTATCTATATCTATCTATATCTATCTATCTATCTATCTATATCTATCTATATCTATAATATTATAAAGAGGAAAGATTTGCACCTATTTTTGTATGTTTGTATGTTTGTAATGAATAGGCTCAAAAAGTACAGGGCCGATTTAAAAAATTATTTCACCATTAGAAAGCTGCATTCACCCTGAGTAACATAGGCTATATTTATTGCTAGAAAAGATTAGACGTCCACCCGTGCGAAGCCGGGACGGGCCGCTAGTACAAGAATAAAGAAAAAATGAGATGACTTCAACACACTCGTGTTGACGTTTGGTTTGAGAGAATTAGTTATAGGGCTGCAATTGAATGAAAGTGATCGATTATATCTCAAATCGGGGCTCTGCGGTGATTCTAGCTGTCGTAGTTCAATCGGCACCATTAATGCCCAGGAGTGCGATTTTTGAATCTCGCTGAGTTCAGCAGTTGAAAATGTTGCTGATTTGACATTCAAAAATCATACTTCAGGAGTGTGATTTTTGAAAGTCAAATCAGCCGTAGAAAGTTGCGCATCTCCACAGTAATTTTGACATTTTCAACTGCTGAACTCAACGAATGAGATTCATAAATCGCACTACTGCCCATAAGATTGACAATATTATTTAGGCTATTTTCTTTTTCTTTTTTTTCTTTGCAGCTTTCAACCCTGAGGTTATGTCAGCCCCATCGTGCCTTAACCTTGACTCTACAAAACAAAAAAATGAAACCTAACACTTCCTACCGAAAACACAACTAAACACTTGTACTATAAATAAAAAGTTACACCATTTTAGCTTCTCCCGACGAAGGGGCGGCTAAAATGGTGACAAAAGGGCCATGTCAACTACCTTGGATCTTCTGCAAATCTTTTCATTCCCATCGACGAAACTCCGAGTATGGCCCTGTAGTATTTGAAATAGAGCATAAGCAATAAGCATATGCTCACGACTATATTCCCCGAGACGGGGTAGTCAGAGATATTCTGAAACCTCAGAATATCCACGTGTTCCACGTTTGAAATGGAGCGTGTTAAATAAAAACCCTTTTGTATCGTTAACCCTATTTGCAGCCCACTGAATGTAGGTATATTGAGGTAAACGATACCTGTAATTGAATGAGTTTCATCGCATCTATTGTTCAGTTAATGTGTGAACATTTTGTTTTATGTTAAATTATCACAATGGGCTGGATTTTAAATATAAGTCAGAATCAAAGTATATGTCAGAATGCTGTAACCATATTTTCAACAATGAATGAAAACGTAATACGTTTCATTCATGATGTATCATTGTCAGTTGAATTGTTTGACTAAAAGGATTTTTTTTAATACCTAACATATTTTATTCTCTCTATGATAAAATATGATTGTTCCTGACCGATTTCGGCCACGGCAACTGCTTCAACTCCGTTGTTGGCGTTGATGAGCTCTCATGTGGCTTACATAGCCAATCTTCTTGGAGAAAGATCTTCTTCTTCTTGGTTCTTGGAGAAGATCCTCGCACATAGCGGGCACGTGAGCACGTCGTTTTCATAGTGATACTGAATAGCCGCTGGTGGTCGGACTTTCATAAGTCATAGTTATTAGTTAGAATAGAATAGAATATAATTAAGTTGGAAGCTAAAAATATAATTTCTTTCCCTTAAACTCTTGTAATACAGTCTTTTATTCAAATCATATCTGGATAACTTATCCATAATAGATAATCCCGTGCCTTTCACATCGTATTTTTATGCTCTAGTCAGATTCATAATTAAAAATGTTTTGGGGTAGGTAAAGAAGTTTGGCGGAAGGCCCTATAATTTGAGACCCAGACATAGAGGTCCCATACATGAACGAAACTTAGTAATACGTGTAAAGTGAAACAAAACTAACAAAAATGTAAATTGGTTGTAATCTGTAGAAGTTGGGGGAAAGGTATTTCTCCTTATGATACCTTTTGTATCGAGTGTGTGAAACTCATAATCTTTCTTATTAGATAGTCCACTCAGTCTTCTACGCATTCATTGTGTTTATTTTAATGAAAATTCACGATAACCGTACCATATTATGAAAACGAAATCACATACACTATCAGTCCAACCAAGCCAAATACGTTCCGTAACGACCAAAAATACCTCAGTGAATATTAGATGACAATTGCTGTCGTGGTTGCGTTTTGCTACTGCTTTTTGGACGATTTGTCTATTTTACTGCTAATTTCTACTTTTGAATCCGGACTTCTGGAGATGTGGAAACTTTTTTTAAAAATGCCTTTTTTTTTTTTGTTTATAATAATTATGACCGACGTCCTGAATGGCTTTTAGTTTTCTTAAATGATGGCTGGGTCCAAATCTGCCAATCTTCTTTTATTCCGTATTTCATTTTTATTCACTGTTTTTTCCATTACCTCTTTTTTCTTTTCCCAATCCTTTTCATGTTATTATTTCGTCGATATCATAAAAAACCTTTATCTAAGCTTAAGAGCATACTTCGCCGATATTTACCTTCTTAACTTCCCTTATAAACAATGGAACTACGCTTTATACCCTCATAGATTACCATACATATTACTTGGGTTCAACCCTAAATTTGAGCGTAAACATGTCAAAATGCATCATGACATAATAACGTTAGCCCTTGTCGTAAACTGCACGATGTACTAGGGTTGTAACACCATCGTAAACGCTCACGAGACTCTCTTTATGGCTGTCAAACTATCTAACTATTAAGATATTGTTCTAGACTATATAAACTTGGTAGGTTATTGAAAATTACTTAATTTAGTAGAGTTTCATGTATGAGTTGAAAAGCTGGTGAGAGGGAAGTAATCTTGAAGGAGTTATTTATGAAGTTTTCAAACATTATTATAAGACTGTTATAAGACTACTGCAGCTTCTTTTGCTTGTAATGGGGTTTTAGGTATAATTCCTACTTAGCGTTGAATTTGTTATTATATTTTAAATGCAGTTTAGCTCCATTGTCTACGGCTCTGTAGACAGTTCTTAAGCTTAAAAGTGCTACTTTTCTTGTTAACTTTTTAATGGCTTTTAGTTTCATGATAAATTTTTCTTAGTTGAAAGTTAGTTCTTTACAGACGACCTATCGAGAGAAAGCGCACATCATTGTTGATAATTATAAGAGCTAACATGTTGGCGTGCAGGTTTGCCAAATGATCTGATGCAGTTAAAGTAACAATATTTAAAGCGTACTGCACTTCCCCTTACTCTGGCAGCTTGTGTATTAGTTTCACTCAAAAGTAGTACAATGCTCTGCGGATCCGTACAACAATTCATAAATCATTTACACAATGCCTTCAGGGCGCTTTTACGTCTGTTATAAGTGCGTCTGAGACGGAAGGTTTCACGCCATCCTTCGTACGAAAACTGCATCATCGTTACTATAAAGTGCGGGGCAGTAACAACGTTATCCTGAAGGTGATGGCTGAAAAGTTTGCCTTTATGCCCTATAATGAGGCACTTCGTTGAGATGATTAAATCTTAATTAGTGATTAAGTACTAACTTAGTGTGTAAGGTTTTATTTTATTTTATTTTGTACTACCTATACAGGGTGAAATTGATATCATTGGCATCCTTTTAAACTAAGAGTCTACCCATCAAACTGAACAACTTTCACTATGGGAGCAAACCGATCAGAGCAAAAAAAATAATCAGCTGTTCTATACTAAAGAGCAATACAGTTGTTCAGTTTGATAGGTAGACTCTTAGTTTAAAAGGATGCCAATGATATCAATTTCACCCTGTATAAGGGTCACATAGTTATCTGAATTAATAAAGATTTAATTTAATTTAACAACATTTTAATCAATGTAATGACGATTATTTTGTATATATCATGAAATTTTCAACTGGTTTGGAACAAAAAATAGCTTACGTTATAGTGATCTAGTTCTAAAGGTATTCGCCTTTACTGTCAACCCTATGGTATTGCATATGCTTCATTTACATATCTAGTAAGAGCCAAAGGGGTGTTATAGGATTATTTGGCGATAGGATAGCTACCTGTCATTTGGTTATGATGAGATTATAATGCCTGTCCCAAGTGACGCTTTAGATCATCATCATCATCGTTTGGCATTATTTGCCCTTCTGCTGTCCAGCGTCCAGCTTTAGATACGAAATATTAATCTACAAAGAGAAATTGATATCATTAGCATCCTTTTAAACTAAGAGTCTACCCATAAAACTGAACAACTTTTACTATGGGAGCAATCCGATCGGAACAAAAAAAATCTTCTGTTGCATACATTTGAGTCGAGTAGGCATTCCAGTTAAGTATCGAGCAGCAGATTTTTTTTTTGCACCGATTGGTTAACTGCCATAGTAAAAGTTCTTCAGTTTGATGGGTAGACTCTTAATTTAAAAGGATGCTAATGATATCAATTTCACCCTGTAGGTACATAATTTCTAAAGTGATGTTTAAAGTGACGTTTCGTTTTCAGTTCCACGTCTTTCCTAGTGGATCAAATTATTTCGAATTTTTAAGAGATAAGACAACAAACTTCTTTTTTGTTTTCATCAGAAAGTTATCTTAGATATATGAACAGATGACCGTAATCCCTTTCGGGGTTGGCAAAAACAGCGAAGAAGCTATAAGTTATTTGGATCTACGATACACATAGCAGTCGCGGTAATCGAAATCAGCCATGACTTGCTATGAGAATTTATTCATTCACTAGCTTTTGCCCGCGACTTCGTCCGCGTGTAATTTCGAAACCCCAAGTATCCTATGTTACTTCTAATACCTCCAAGAATATGTGTGCAAAGTTTCATGATGATCGGTTAAGTAGTTTTCGCGTGAAAGCCTCACAAACAAACTTACATTCACATTTATAATATTAGGGATAAGAAACCAACAAAAGTTCTAAGTGTTATATAGGTGACTACATGGCAATTATCTTTCCTTGAAGTATAAAGATTTAATCTCTATGTGGTGTTAAGTAACATTGTCTACAGGTCTTTACTTCCTGAACGGCAAATAAAAGTCTAGCAAGATTGTAAAAGAATCATCTAGAATGTCTTTCTAGATTGTCTAGGAGTACAATCGTAAAGTTTACTCACCTGTATTTTACAGGTGATTTAATGTTCAAGATTGGAAATATTTACAGTGCCAAGATGCTTGCAATGTAATTTTATGTGCTCGTATTCGATAAAATAGCATAACACTGGTCAGTATGGGTGTAAACTTAACAGGGCGTTACATATCGAACGGGGTGCTTCATGCCATCAAACTGAACAACTTTTATTAAGGAACCAAAATTTGAATAGCGAAAAAAAAACTCCTGTTTCATTATAGGTATTTTTGGTCAAATAGGTATTCTCATTTTTAGTGTTCCGTACCAAAATTGGAAAAACGGAACACTTATGGAATCAGCTCGGTGTCTGTCCGTCCGTCTGTCACAGGCATTTTTCTCAGAGACCTTAAGACATAGGAAGTTGAAACTCAGTACAGATATAGCAATTGGTGGTCCAATGTCATAAATGAAGTAAAAAAAGCTAAATTTTTATATTGGGGGGCAATTTCGGTAGTAAGAAAGGGCAAATAAAAAAAAAAATTCTGCCCTGTGGTGTGGGGTATCAATTGAAAGCTTATAAAAATACGAGTCTAAAAATATACTTTTCAAATTTTTAATAAAAACTTTGTTTAACAAAATTTTCAATTCAATCCGAGAAATTGCTGTCCCCACCTCGATTTCAAAAAATATTGCCGTATAAGATCTGAAAAAAATCATGAACATCAGAAATAACGTGTAGATGGTGGGAAAATTATCAGAGTGGCTCTAACTTGGATATTTTTTTTTCTATACCCAAAAAACTAACACCAGTGCGAGAAATTGCTGTCCCCACCTCTATTTCGAAAAAATATAGCCGTATAAGATCTGAAAAAAATCATGAACATCAGAAATAACGTGTAGATGGCGGGAAAATTATCAGAGTGGCTCTAACTTGGATAGTTTTTTTTCTATACCCAAAAAACTAACACCAGTGCGAGAAATTGCTGTCCCCACCTCTATTTCGAAAAAATATAGCCGTATAAGATCTGAAAAAAATCATGAACATCAGAAATAACGTTTAGATTGCGGAAAAATTATCAGGGTGGCTCTAACTTGGATAGTTTTTTTTCTATACCCAAAAAACTAACACCAGTGCGAGAAATTGCTGTCCCCACCTCTATTTCAAAAAATATAGCCGTATAAGATCTGAAAAAAATCATGAACATCAGAAATAACGTGTAGATGGCGGGAAAATTATCAGGGTGGCTAACTTGGATAGTTTTTTTTCTATACCCAAAAAACTAACACCAGTACGACCAGTGTAAAATGATCTTCAGTTACTATGTGACCACATACTAAGTAAGTGTCAATTTATAGTGGTTTCCTCAATGACCCATGTTAAACAACTGGTAGTACGGAACACTAATTGCCCGAGTCCTGACTCGTACTTGGCCGGTTTTTTTATTATGAAACAAGTGTTTTTTTTTTGTGATTTCTATGTTAGCTCTATGATGAAAACTGTTCAGTTTGATGGTCTGAAGCACCCCCTTAAGTATGTGATGCATTTAAGTTTGCACCATGTTTAGCATGTACTAGTATAGCTTAGCCAATTGTTTAGCTATTTATAACCAAATGTTTGGTTCTGTGCTATAAAACAGTTTGAAAGTCACTAAAGTTTGGGTATATTTACCAAACCATTTTTCAGTGAAGACATGCTGAAAAAATAGAAAATTAGACAAATTAAGTACAGCTCAAAGGAACCAGTAAAAAATTATGTGGTTACGAAAAAACTCAAACCGTTAACAAAAAGAGGGAAAAGAAAATAATCTGAAGACAAAACACAATAGCCATTGTTACAACAACAATGTTACCAAGCAAATTCATTTTTCACATAAGGATATCTCTAGCAAGTTTAGTAGTAATAAAAGTTTGCAACATGCACCGCTTCTCGGGTCTAGAAATTTATGGCGTCTCATTGCTTCGTTGCACCTTCATAAATTAAGTTTTATATAAAATGAGTTGTAAACCGGGCTATGGTGATGACGTGAAAGGCTTTGGTTTTGACCTGCTTCTCTATCTTTGTTTCCACTTTGCTGAGAATCGTCAAATACAGTCATGTTAAGACAAACGAACATTTATCATATAGGGACACTGAAGTATTTACGGTAGGAGACTATGTATGTGGAGAGACGACCTAAAAAAGGTAGCGGCGAGCGACTGGATGAGGAAGGCCGAGGACAGAGTTTTGTGGCGCGCCTTGGGAGAGGCCTATGTTCAGCAGTGGACGATCATAGGCTGATGATGATGACTATGTATGACATGGCTTGAACCAATGAGCTTTTTAACGTTAAACGACTCTTCTCAAACGATGAAGGAAAACATCATGAAGAAACCAGCTAACGCTGCTGAGAAATAAATTGGTATGCCCATTAGAAGTCGGAAATACAATGAAAAATAAAGTAATATTTACTTTTGAAACCTTAGAGATTGAGTGAAACTGTACCATAGTTTAATTTGTAATAAACCATACCCTGATAATAGTTTAAGAGATAAGTGTACTTTTTGCAACCATTAGCAGCAAAGCTGATTCAGTGTTTATGGGATGTAGAGCATCTCTGTGACGGGAATGGACCAGGTCTGCCTGCATAACTCCAGTCGGTTTACGAGTTACTGCTGATTAAAGATCTGTAAAAAATTAACGATCAGCTGCACGGCTGATCATATGATATCGTTGTAGTATGCACTGTATCTATGTGAACAGTACAAAAAATTGTCAAGCTCTCACAGTCGGTTCAAGAGATACAGCCAGTCAAAGTTCCGACCTTTGAACGGCTGTATCTCCTAAACCGACTGATGAACCATGTCAGTTTTTGTACTGTTCACATAGCTACAGTGCATACTACAACAATAACATACGATCAGCCTTCCAGCTGATTGTTAATTTTTTACAGACCATTAATCATCAGTAACTCCTTAACCGACTGGAGTTATGCAGGCAGACCTGGTCCATCCCCATCACAGAGAAGCTCTATACCCCATCAACACTGAATCAGCCTTGCTGCTGATGGTTGCAAAAAGTACACTTATCTCTCGGAATATAAATGGGAACGAGATTCGTTTTGCACAACCTTGTTTGAAAAGAATGAAATTAAGAGGATAAGCATGTATGCATGTTAAAATACCAAATTAAAACTGATACCAATTACAATCTCTATTACAATCACATCTAGATAACTATGGCAGTCAAAAGACAATGTCTATTTGTTTTCATTTAGCTCAGACCTAGCCTAGTTACCTAGAATTGACAAAACAAACATTTGATGTTGAGACAGCATCCAAAATACACGCCAATGTTCAAGTCTATAGGACAAATATCGGGCCGTACACTTGAACAATTTGGTCTTCAATTTAGGCATGTACAATTGGGAACCCTATTGTCAGAGAACTAGATATTAACTAGAAAAGATTATAGAATAACTTGGAGTAAACGAAAAGAGATTACAATAAGAACAAAATAAGAAAAAACGTAGACGCCAGTTTCGTTATTATCAGTATGGATATCTACAGACTTTTAAACTAAGAGTCTACCCATCAAACTGAACAACTTTTACTATGGGAGCAAACAAATCAGAGCAAAATAAAACTGCTGTTGCATAACATTTGAGTCGAGTAGGCGTTGCAGTTTAGTATGGACCAGCAGATTTTCTTTGCATCGATCGGTTTGCTACCATAGTAAAAGTTGTTCAGTTTGATGAGTTGACTCTTAGTTTAAAAGGATGCTAATGATATCAATTTCACCCTGAATACAACGTGTTAATGAATTAACGCAAAACTAGAAAGTAGTTTGTTTAGAATCGAGAGCAAAATCGAATTATCATAGTTTCAATAAAGCTAATTTTTTTTTTTAAATTTTTAATAATTTGTTTGTAAAATTTAAAATTTACTGAACCTGATGTCAACCCACCGTACGGCCCACACTCATCATACTAACTAACAAAACAAGATTATTAAAATGTATATATAATAATTAAAATCATTTTTGCCTCAAAACTTAAAATGCGAATAACTTAACTATCAAAATAATGAAATTATTGTTTCAATCTAATTATTTTTTTATATAAATCAGTTGGGGTGTATGAGGTTTTGCGCTTATTCATTACCGCGTTGTATAATTATATACTATATTCCACGTTGTATATTATATATCCCTATTTCCCTTGGTCACGATATCACTCGAGAACGGCTGGACCGATTGCGATGAAACTTTGGTGAGTAGTTGTGCACACATACCAGGGAAGGTTTATAAAAAAACGGCCAAGTGTGTGTCGGAAAAAACTGATTCTGAGGCGGTACGAAGTTCGCCAGGTCAGCTAGTAATGTATATTATCTAATGCATGGTTAGTAGAATTAAGCCTGTGGCTTGGGAAAGACCTTATCTCTCTAATGAGGGTAAGAGAGAGCAGGATTAGAATATCTCGGAATATATTCGGAGAATATGCTCATGAGCATAATTATGCTTTTATGCGTATGCATGCTAAGAATTATGATATCAACATGTGAAAAGATTTTATAACGATTTCCGTTCCGTTTCGGCCGGCCGGCCGGTCTTTGTACCATTTAAGTAGATTTAATTTTAAATTAAATAATCATTTATTGTATCAAAAAAGTTTGTTACATAGTGGGTGTATACTAGACTTCACACGAGGATTCCCTGGTGTGTGAAGGCTAGGCTCTTTCGTCAGTACACTTGATACATAATCTACTTATAAAATATATTAAACAAAATTAAATGTTTACAAAAATCAGAAGAACTACTAGGTACTAAGGTACTATCAGTTTAAAATAACAATGTTTTTTTTTTCATTTATTTTAAATTTTCAGAATTACAAACGATACAAATTACATTACATTTCCCCAAACTGCATGACCTTG
Source organism: Agonopterix subpropinquella (assembly GCA_922987775.1). Taxonomy (NCBI): domain Eukaryota; kingdom Metazoa; phylum Arthropoda; class Insecta; order Lepidoptera; family Depressariidae; genus Agonopterix; species Agonopterix subpropinquella. The sequence continues at coordinate 11,145,190 of OV277712.1, forward strand.
AAGGGCCGTTGGATAACTTCACTCAGTTGATAAAGGAATGTAGACTCTATGCAAAGGAAACAATCATTTGAATGACTCGAGTGAAGTTCGTGTGATTAAGTGACGTCACATTTGCGAGCGAGGTCATGCACATTGTTATTTTAAAATGATAGTATCTAAACTATTATAAAACTGTAACAGAAACGTGTCTGTACATTGAAGATAATTACAAAAAAAAAATACGACTTGGTTTTTACCTGTCCCTGATTCCAAATCACACATTTTTTGATTTTTTGTCTGTCTGTCTGTTTGTTTGTTTGTTTGTTTGTTTGTTTGTATGTTTGTTTGTTTGTTTGTTTGGGTGTTTGTTTGTTCGAGTATCACGCAAAAACTTCTGAACCGATTTTGATGAAACTTTTTTTGTTTGATAGCTTATCATCTGACTTAAAATCGTTTTTTTTTTATTTATGCGGACGAAGCCGCGGATAAAAGCTCGTTTAGTTATAAAGGAACATAAACAAAGAAACTATTAATAGGTTTTACAGTGATAATTCTATCTAATTGGTAGAAAACATAAGTCTCTAAAACTCTGATCAGTTAATAGACAAATTGGTTATTTAGAAGACAATGTGTCACCCGAGATAATCCTAATTGCTTCAGGGTTTCTTGTTACACTAACTTTTGTGAGCAGTTTTGTAATACCAGCCTAGATTTAGTTAGACAACCGTCAGATTAGGTACTCTTTGCTTTACAAAGTAAATACAATTAGAACGTAAACCCTATAGTTGCTACGAAAATATCTAATTACTTGATCTAATTAATGCCAACTTCTACTATGTCAAGATAGTATTTTGACTCGATTAATTTTTACGATTATATTACCTACGAGCTTTTACCCGCGACTTCATCCGCATAAATTATATACCAGATTTTAAGTCAGATGATAAGCTATCAAACAAAAAAAGTTTCATCAAAATCGGTTTAGTAGTTTTTGCGTGATACTCGAACAGACAAACACCCAAACAAACAAATAAACAAACAAACAGACAGACAAAAAATCCAAAAATTGGTGATTTGGAATCAGGGGCAGGTAAAAACCATGTCGTAAATTATTTTTTGTAAATATCTTCAATGTACAGACACACTTCTCTTACAGTTTTATAATAGTTTAGATGGGCTAGCGTCGGTGCGGTGGCACGTTGCGGAGAGGTTTATCCCCCATATTCGGGTTCGAATCCGCACGGACAACATGCCATGTACCAATGAGTTTTTCTAACTTATGTACGTAATACCGACTGCTCTCAAACGGTAAAGGAAAACATTGTGAGAAAACCTGCATACACTGAAGAAGAAATTCTGATGTGTATGTGAAGTCTACCAATCCGCATTGGGCACGCGTGGTGGACTAATTCCCATACACCCTCCTTTAGGGTAGGCCTGTGCCCTGCAGTGTGACGTGTTTATAAGCTGATGATGATGATTCTTGGGCTATTGGCAGCAGGGTTCGTATGTAACACTGCGACCATTGCTGGTTTATTGTGTCCGCCCCTGGTTCGCCCCAAGCTCTCCCATATTTTTACACCTCCTTCAGAACTTATGATATTTTCTTTTCATTCTCGGGTATGCCGATTTCCTCACGATGTTTTCTTTCATTACCAAGCTAGTGATAATGAAAAATACAACCGTACATAAATTCCGAAGATCTTAACGGTATAGGTCAGGAATCGAACCGCCGGTTCCGCCTCTTGATTGAGCTGCTAGCTCTCTTCCAAATGGGCTATCACCCTTCAACGAGTTTTATCTTTTAGAAATATAAAACACATATAGATAAGCACCTATATAGAAAATTTTAACATAGTCTATTTTGATTATAGAAATAACGAGCTTTTACCCGCGACTTCGTCCGCATAAATGATATACCAGATTTTAAGTCAGATGATAAGCTATCAGACAAAAAAAGTTTCATCAAAATCGGTTCATTAGTTTTTGCGTGATACTCGAACAAACAAACACCCAAACAAACAAACAAACATACAAACAAACAAACAAACAAACAGACAGACAAAAAATCCAAAAATTGGTGATTTGGAATCAGGGACAGGTAAAAACCATGTCTTAATTTTTTTTTGTAAATATCTTCAATGTACAGACACACTTCTGTTACAGTTTTATAATAGTTTAGATTATGTACCAAATTTCAATACCTCTATGAAGGGACAGAAGAGCTTAATTAATTAAATAAGTTATTGATTATCTGAGAAGTCTGGAAGGACTAAAATGAGCCGACAGTTTTACGTCATAGGTGCCTTCACATTGTAATAATTTAGTAATTTAGTTTTTGATCCGACCGGTTATGTACTGAGTACTTAAAAAGGGTCTGCCTGCCTCGAGCAAAAAGTCGTCAACCAAATCGTTCCCGTACTTAGACAATTTATATAGGGACGGGTTACGCGTGTCATTCTACTAAGAAACATTTCTGACACTTTTTGCGGGGGGCGAGGTAACATGAAATTCGCAACTTTGGATTTTATTCCCCATAGGTTAGAATTCTAATTTTGAATGTTAAAAATCATGAAAAGTAGTCTCGTGTGAACCCCAAACGTTCTAAGTTCAAAATTATTGTTTCGCTATTATAGGCTGTCTCGTTTAGTGATAAGGTAAAAAATTGGGTGTAAATGTGTTTGACGACCCGGTTGGTGTAATGGTTACCACGCCGGACTGCCAAACCAGGGTCCTGGGTTCGAATCCCGGTTCGGTCATGGATATTTATATGTTTGTGCCGTTGTTGTATGGTTTCCATAATAAACAGCCTATAAATAGTGCTTTCTTGGGATCATTACAATGTATGTGCCTGTGAGCGGTATTTTATTTATTATTTATGCACAAGATCTATTGTTCTTATACCGTGGCAGAGGGGAAATGCTACCGCAAGGCGAGTCCCTATATAAATTGTCTAAGTTCCAGTACTGTTATGTACTGGAACGATTTGGTTGACGACGTCTTGCCTGAGGCAGTTTCTTCTACCTTTACAAACCATGATAATGATGTGTTAGATTTTGTAGTTCAAAACTTGCAAAGAAACGAAGACATAACCTGAAAACGATTTGTATAGAATGGATAATTCTTTTAATATGGGCTTTTTGAATACAAGTGTTTTTGCATTTTCATACAAACATTTCACAATTTGTACAATGAAGCCATTGACTTACCAACTACTGGACGTCGGGTCCGCGCTCAAAAGTGTCCGATCCAAAACCAGAAACAAAACGTATAAAGAGTAACAATTACCCACCAGTCTTTGTTTGTTCGACCGACTATGTTTTATAAATGCTGTGCCGCGCGGTGCTGCAAGAATTTTTAAAAACTTTGCAAGTAAAATGATCAGCAGTTTAAATGTATTTATTTGGTTTATATTACTAACACATACGTTATGTAAGTACGTTTATGTAAGTTAGTCTGGGACACTTTTCTCGAGATTTTTGTATTAGACCCTACGCTCAATACAGGTCAGGGTTTTGCTCAAGATGTTTAACGGTCATTATAAGCAATTACGATACATACTGTACCTACAAACGGTTTTCAGGTTTTAGGTTCATTTATCAACTTTTTGTATTTAAACGTTACCTATAGATCATGGTACAATAATATACTGCGCCTGGTATTCTCTTCCGATCACGTGACTGACCACGTGACTGACACAAGCCTACGTCATCATACCCTTTTACCATGTTTAGCGGCCATTTTTTTGTGACGTAGGCTTGTGTCACTCTGGAAATAGAAAACCTTGTTTTTTTAGACTATGCTATAGATTTAAACCTCCCTTCTATCATAATATACCTACTATATACAATGACAAATACGACAGACGAGATATTTTGTTTTTTTTTTCAAAAGAGTAGCTCAACTCAATAGATTTCATTTTTATTGTTAAAGCAGAATAGTTTCTTTGACGAGACTATTTCATTTGACTTTTTATCTTCTTTTCAAATTATGGCAGAAAAGCGTATTTTGAAAATACGAGTACTTTCAACTTAAATCATAAAAATTCTCGCTTTTGAATGTATTGAGCACACTAAAAATGAGTTTCATAAATATTTTGACATCATAAAACATAGATAATAAAAATTTGGAAGCACTGAAACAAAGAATTATTTCACGACACTGGTACAACTTAATTTGATCGGTGTTCGAGATCTAAACTTTACTGCTCATAAAGAGAAATGCACTCGTATAGATTTTAGTGTAGTGACATAATTTATAAGTTACTGCGTAGCTATAAAATTGTTATTTCGAAACGCATCCAGTTTTCATCTAGGTCTGTGTTGATAGACCGTTTGATTTTATTGTTCGAGCAGTTGGTTTTAAAATGAAATAAATATAAAGCCTGGCATAACAATCAAAACGGTTAATAAAATAAAAAAGAATGAATAACTTTTTTGGTTACAACCCTTTTTCCAGCCTGAGTAGCGAAAATTAATAATGATAGATTTATGCAATGCACTGAATATATCTACATACACGTGGGACAATAAATACAGGTTGTAACAAAATACCATAGTATTACAACAGGGTGTTAGGGTAAACAGTTGCATTACTTTAAGCGGTGATTGTACCCATGATACTAAACAACTCTCTCTAATAAACCCATATGTTTGTAAAAAGAAATTTGCTTCCCATACTAAATGCAATCAGCTGATCGAACTTTTGTATGAAAAGTCGAAATATTTTTTTGCAAATTTCCTATAGGTTTCTTTGGAAAAGTTGTTCAGTATCATGGGTAATGCAACTGTTTACCCTAACACCCTGTATAATGGGGTTGTTTAGACCATCAAACTGAAAACTTCACTATGGCGCCGTAATCGAAATCCAACAAAAAAAAAAACTATTTCATGCAAATCTGTAGTACATACCTACTTATCAACTAGATGCACGGAGAAAAATTTCTGTGACAGCAGTTTTATTTTGTAGGCTGTACTAGAAAAAGTGTTGTTGTAAATCTAATTCTCGTAAATTTAACTAAAATTTACTTACAACAGCACATTTTCTAGTAAAGTCTACTAAAATAAAATATCGGTGACAACTATTTAATTTTATTAGACTTTACTAGAAAATGTGTTGTTGAAAGTAAATTTTAGTTAAATTTACGAGAATTAGATTTACAACAACGCTTTTTCTAGTACAGCCTACAAAATAAAACTTTTCTCCGTGTGCCAATAAGAAGAACGACAGAATTTTTTAAATTGTATTTCGATGTTAGTTTCCGAATGAACGTTGTTCAGTTTGATGATCTAATCTAAACCAGTCCATTAAAATAATATAACGATGGTATTTTATTACACCCTGTATAATCTATCTATACAGCAGAGTTGATAAAACAATTTATAACAGGTATGTGCCACGTACGTACATAACATAACCACTGGTCAAAGAAGGGCCAACAACAAATGTTTCCCGAAACTAATAAACATTTTACGAAGCGACTTATAAGTATTATGTTGAAAATATAAAGATTTTCGGGATTATAGTAGATCTGATGTTTTTCCCAGGAAAATATCACACAAAGCATAAAAAAAATTATTTGACGACTACGAAAATATCGAATGAAAATTGTGTAGGTTTAGTGTTTTGTGGAATCCGAAACCGACGATTAAAGATGTACTAAGAATGTTTTAATACCTAAAAAGCTAAGAGCAAGGATCTCCTTTATTCTAAAGCATAGAGACCGCATCAATTTACGATTGTAGTTAGTCTCTTTTGTCTTATGACGCACCTTTAATAGTAGAAGGAGACGGAACTATAGATCTTTGTTTATGCAGCTGTCCACTTTTGACTTGTCACTTTTTGTGCTAGTGTGAGTGAAAAGTGACCGTAAACATTAGGGCAAATGTCACTTTGGTCTAGTTGGTCTCTTTTGTCCATACTACTTGACACCACACACACAAACACAAACCTCAAAAAGTGGACTTCTTGCAATGGTATGGCTCCCTCTATTCTTTACAATAAAGAGATCCTTCCTCTTAGCAAAAGCTTAAAAAGGTATTCTGTCTGTGTTTTGTTTTAAAATTCACCACTAGAATAGAGAGCATTTGAAACTATTGTTATTACACTACTGTGACTTTGTGTATTCACAACCAAAGTGGTCAGTATGACATTTATGTTAAGGTGCTTTCACACACTATATTTTGTTTCTTACCTATGTCATACAAGATGTGCAAATATTATGTCATGCTTCACACATCAAGGGATTTTGACATTGGAAATGTCTTTGCATTAGCTCCAGTATAGGCTCAGATTTCACGAAAAAGTGCGATCCCCTTATATCTCAGAAAGTTGTGAAGATATGATTTTCATAAAAGGCTCAAAAGGCGCGTATTTAAAAGAGCTGTAAGGTGCAAAAATAGTTATTCGAGAAAATAAAAGAACGAAAAAGTAATGGCCGAAATAGTGAGAAAAAAAAACAATTTTTTCCGAATTTTTGATTTTGGCGCTTGATATTTTGGAAACGAAGAATGATATCAAATATTTGAGAAAAACTCCTCTGGACAATTTAGTCAGCTACAATTAGAGCCTAAAAAATAGACGATCGGGTTAAGGATTTGCCCTGTAGCTAACCTTTTTGAGATAATATTTTTTCGAATTCCGTAGATTCATTTCCAATGTGCTCGATAGTCGTGTGAGGCACGAAGTCTGTGAATTTTTATGTTAGTTAGGGTATTGGTTATGTGCGAAGTGGGTGTCGGGAACTGTCAAGTCGATCGCAGCGTACGCCGTGGCAGAAATTTGTACTACTGACGGCGAAGCTGTGTCAGATTTGCTTGAATCTATGAAAATCAGCACACTAACTTAACACGAAATCTCCAAAACTGTCAATACTACAAACTTAAAATTTGGCACGGAAGTTTCTATTGGCATCTAGATGCTCTCTTAAAAAAGGCTTGTCGCATTTTAACCCCCCAAAGGTGTTAAAACTGAGGTAAAAGTTGGTATGGGAATTCCGATACAAATTAGATTTTGTCCGTGGCTTCGTCCGCATCCGCTCCCGTCATCGTACCGGAATAAAATATAAACTAGCTTTTAAGACTCATAATAAGCTTTTAAATATAAAAAGTTTTATCAAATTCAGTCCAGTAGTTTTGGCAGAATCCTCGAACAAACACAGACTTTTACAGTACTTTAATAGTGTAAATAATTCACGGCTGCCCGAAAAAGTTCTGTCAGTACACCGCGCTAGTGTGGCGCTAGTGTCGTATACATAGCCAATACATAATATCTATAGTAATACGAGTGGTTTGAATAACTACATACATATATTATGTATCGTCATACAATGCACCACGCCAATCAGTGAAAAATATACCCAAGGCGTTTGTTTTGCTTCGGTGCAATCCTTGATTGTTCAAAGTCTACCAATGTACCAATCCAATTTGCACACTGAGCAGTGCAAGGAATATTAGGCCATTGTTGACATTTGCCTCGTACCTTGACGCGTCTTAACAATGCATATACAGGGTGTAAACTTAAATGCTTTATACAGGTCCTTAAGGGGTACTAACTGAACAACTTTCACTATCGGACCAATATTGAAATCGCGAAAAATCTGCTGTTCCATAAATTTTTGGATCGACCCTACCATGGTACAATAATATACTGCCTGGTATTCTCTTCCGATCACGTGACTGACCACGTGACTGACACAAGCCTACGTCATCATACCCTTTTACCATGTTTAGCGGCCATTTTTTTGTGACGTAGGCTTGTGTCACTCTGGGAATAGAAGACCTTGTTTTTTTAGACTATAGATCCAACCCTTTATTGATTATTTGTGGTTGGGTTATTGCAAGGTCGTTATGTACACTGAGACCAGCGCTGGACCTTTGTGTTCGACCCAAGCTCACCCATATTTTACGCATACCTCCGAACTTATGGTATTTTCTTTTCATTCTCGGGAATGCAGGTTTCCTCACGATGTTTTCTTTCACTGCCGAGCTGGTACATGATTAATACAACCGTACATAAATTCCGAAAAACTTAGTGGACCCTACCCTTACCCTTCGACATTATTAATGGACAACCTTATTTTTTTCGCCAATTCGATATTGGTCTCATTAGTAGGTAAAAGTTGTTCGGTTTGATAGCCTGGAGCACCCCCAAGTATGTAACGCATCTACTAATTATCTAGGAAATATTTGATAAGGAAAATGAAACGATTTTGCCTTGCTTATATCTTGTGAATAGGCAGCCTAAGACTTCAGGCACTTTAGTATGCATACTCAGGCAGTATTCCCTGAATTGCATCTTATCTTAAAGTGCAGTGTCTCAATAATCTGGGAATGTAGGTAATGCATTCCTTTATGTGTGTTTGTGTTATTTTATATATATAATACATTTTTGAGATGCATTGTTATACAGGGTGTTAGGGTAAACAGTTGCATTACTTTACAAGCTCAGTGGCTCACCACAATAATAAAGATTTCTCAATAAAGAAAGCCTAAATTAAAAAAGTGCTACTCCCGTAAACTACAAAAGCTATTTTCATAGAATACTTTTGTATGTTTTTTATAGATCTAAACACAAATTTGAAAAAAGAAAAAAAAAACTGCCGTTTTTTTATTATATAAGTGGAATGTTTAGAACCTATAAAAGTATTATATAAAAATAGCTTGAAGGCTATTGTAGTTTATTGGAGTAGCATTTTTTTAATTTAGGCTTTCTTTATTGAGAAATCTTTATTATTGTGGTGAGGGCGCCACTGAGCTTGTAAAAGGCCTCTTAAGGGGCGATTGTACCTAAGATACTGAACAACTTTCCGTAAGAAACCTATAGGAAATTCGAAAACAAAAAAAAATACTTTTCATACAATTAAACGTTCGATCAGCCGATTGCATTTAGTATGGAAAGTAAAAAATGTTTTTTGTGAATTTCCTATAGATTTCTTTTGGAAAGTTGTTCAGTTCAGTTTAAATTTTACAAATTCTTATTCTACAATAACGAGTAATTTAATACAATGAATATAATACAATTGATTTCGTAGCGGGATGCCTACTATCGCACTTAGCTTATTCAATATTTTTATAGGACCTGTCGCACAAAGACTAAATTTTGACTTGTTTTTTTTTTAACTACTATGGGTTTGCTCTTGACCTCAATCCAGTCCTCAGGACGAAGACGGGGTCGTAGATGTAGCGAGCTTAAGATGCCTATTCACTCGTACTTTAAAGGAATTCGGGTTGTAAGTACTCCATGATTTGATGTCTAAGTCTGCCTAGTACAAAGCAAATCAATAGATATCGAATGGAATTTAACTCTCTATTGTCTCTATAAAACGCATTGGAATTCCTAAGAAACATTATCAAATTCATAATTCAATTGCTAAGGATAAAATTCATTTGTCTCAAATTCGCTTCGGCGGAGGCAGTCGCAAAGCGAGTAAATGCAAAGTAAACTTTCCGAAAGAGAGAATTCCACTTCAAAGCAAACTTGGGAATGTGATATATTGTGGAGGGCTTAAATATTTCTCTCCTTTATAACGCTTTTGTGTGACGTACGTTTCACATTATGCGAGTTCGATTTTGTTTAGTCAGGATGATAGAGTCTTTTGGAAGATCTTACGTATGTTTTATAATAAATTAGCTCTTCGTGACTATGCGACTTTGAAGTTTTTACCGCATATAAATAAAACCTAAGACGTAGGTCTAGATTTAGATAATGTCTTTTGAGCTTGAGTCGAGTTCAAGTAAGGTCGACAATTTATGGATTTTGCCAAGACTATTTATCGAGGGATTTTGACATAAGGTAGTTCAAATTAAGCCTTTAAACCCCAACCCACTAATAATTGTTGAGTATAAAATTTTTATAATTAAAATCAAGCTAGAATTTTAGCGCCTATCTAAAAATGCAAACTAAAAGGTTGCAGGATGCTTCTGGGTTTTCAGAAATACATAAAATATTCATAAACGCAGACTGATCCTTCAGAGTACCAAGTTGGAAACATAAAAAAACAAGTATTTTTAAAAACAAGCTTTTATAAAAATGCACTACAAAGAAGAAATGGTAGTCCCTTTTTTTAAAGCTTTCGTCGATACCTACAGAAAAATGAAAGAAAGAAAAATCTTTAGTCACCATTAAAGGATATTCTATGACATACCTACTTGTAAATACAACCTTCCTGTATTATTTACGAGTAGGTATGTCGTAGAATATCCTTTAATGGTGAATAAAGATTTTTCTTTCTTTCATTTTTCTTTCAAGAGTAATTAGGATTAAAAAAATTTGAACGCTCGTGTCTCTTGCTGCAATACTCCTACTGATGATAGGTACTGACAGCATTATATTTAAACATGAAGTCTAAATACTTTTGGTGCAAGTCACCCTTAGCCTTAGACTAATTATATCCGGACCGGCCTTGCGGTAGCATTTCCCCTCTGCCACGGTATTAGATCAATTAATCTTGCGCATTTACACCCAATTTTATACCTTATCACTAAACGAGACAGCCTAGTAGTTAGTAGAATGCCACGTGGTCAAAGAAAATATACACTACACGTGGTTACGCGTCCCAATATAATTAGTTTAAGCCCTTAGCATTCTTGGATCAGTGGGATATGCTGAGAGGGACTTCAGTAAGTCGAACTGCGGTTTAGACTGAAGATTATTGGATCGATGACAAGCTCACGGAAATGTATAGATGTTGGCAATACCCCTTCAATCACCGAATTGCATATTTTGGCTTGCTGTTACTAAAGGTGACATTAGTTGACTATTCAGAACTGAACAGCGTTGCATTTTTTAAATTATGATTTCAGATTTGCTCGCTTAGTAAAAGTTGTTCAGTTTGATGGCCTGAACTACCCCTCAAAAATGTGTACACTCATTTCAAGGTCACTGTGTAGAATTAATTAATTTCAGAGTTATCATGGAATTCCTCATATTAAATCATGACTATATTCTCTTTCGATGTGGACATAAACTTTGCTATAACAATTATCCTATCCTATTCTTGGAATTATCTTAGTGTTACAAATACTCCACGATATTTGTCTCTCAGACTTGAAATAAAGGAGAGTGTATGCAGGAAGAGCTAAACCGAGGAGTTAAATAACTGCTCGTCAAAGCACGTTGCTTGTACACAGCTTCTAGTGCGGTAGTTCCGTATAACTGTCTTTCTGTCTGCTTAAATCTTGAGAACGGTAGCTGAGATTTTGGTTTAATCTTTACTATTTCCTATTCGCATTCCATATAAATTTTCATGCTTTGTTGAAAATTGTTTGATAGTCTGATTATCCCTTTAAAAAACCGTCAGCATATTATTAAGAATCACCTATATAACTCTTGGCTAAGTAGGTGTACTTCTTCATCGCACGGATATCGTGAGAGGCTACGAGTACCAACGGCAACGGATAAGTTTTCTTTTGCTTGTACTTTACCCAACTCACTTAATTGCTCTGAGTCGGTGAAAGAAAAAATCGTTAGGAAATCTGCAATTATAATTAAAATGACCGTTTGTGCGTGTGTGCAATAAAGAAATCAAAGGAGAACGCCCAAACCTGTTTCGCCTACAAAACTGGTAAATTTGAATTTTATAAGAAACCAGCTGTTACCCGCGACTTCGTCCGCATAAATTATATACCAGATTTTAAGTCAGATGATAAACTATGAAACAAAAAAGTTTCATCAAAATCGGTTTAGTAGTTTTTGCGTGATACTCGAACAAACAAACACCCAAACAAACAAATAAACAAACGAGCAGACAGACAAAAATCCAAAAATTGGTGAATTGGAATCAGGGACAGGTAAAAACAATGTCGTAATTTTTTTTTTGTAAATATCTTCAATGTACAGACACACTTCTCTTACAGTTTTATAATAGTTTAGATGCCACGATAGAAAAGAATAATTTCCATTTCCTAGGAAAGCACGGTATTCCTTCCATACTGTTTATAATTTCAGTTATCATACGAATTGTATGTGTTCTTTGATCATACACATTCGCCAGCTGCGAAACCCGACCCGAAACGAATACACTTCGTCACGTGTCTTCTTCTATGTCATTTTTTTATTCCGTAGACTTAAAAAAAATATATACATAAAACACCACTTTACCTTTCATCCAAGTGTAAAACTCTATGTTCAAAGAAAACCCTGCTAAAAATGTAAAATTAAAAAGGTAGATACACATACAGCAACGTTTCAGAGTGTCCTAAAATTGAATATTACGGCCCTAAGTCTATGTATTTTGTCGATCTATCCAAGATCAAAGTGAAGTTACTGAAGTAACGAAGAGAACACGTAAGTAGAACAGTCTAACAGTCACGTATAAACTTCAGTATGGTCCAAAGGGAATCCATTATAAAAACATCGAAGGTTAACAAAAGAATAACAACAAATGTACCAAGTTTCACCCTAAATAGCATATGTTGGGGAACAACAGCAGTTAACACGTATCAAAACATACCAACTTTCCTGGTGTTGGCTCATTTGTACGGTATATTTTGTACAATGGATCTACCGACAAGGATCCTGGAATTATTGTGTGAATCGTTTGATATATATATTTTTGTTTTAAGAACTGAAAATGCGATATCTTTTTTAGAGTGACGAGTAAAGAGAGATGACGAAGAGTGTTTCTATTTCTGGGTGTTAGTGGGTGAAAATTACGGGTGAGTGATCGATTCATAAAAATTTATTAAATATTTTCAATTTTACCCTTGTATACCGTTGTAAGCTATACTAATTCCATTTTAAACTCTGTGTACGAATAAAAATAAAATCCAAAATTTTGGTTAATATAAATAGGTATTGCCACATATTTTTTTAATTTTATGAAATCCTGTTTACTTTTTTCAGAAGTTGTGAGTTTGTTCCACTCTCACGCCTCAGTTATTCAATCACTATATCATTAGATCCAAGACCTAGATACACGACCCCACTACTGGGCCAAGGAGACGCGAAAGAAAATCAGCTGTCCCATACATTTGAGTCGAGTAGGTACAGCAGTTTTGTATGGGACAGCTGATTTTCATTCGCGTCTCTTGAGGTAGGCTCCATAGTGAAAATTTTTCAGTTTGATGGTCTGAGTTCACCGTTTCAGTATTTGCTAGGCTGTTACTTACACCCTGTATAGGCGATAATCCACCACACCTTCTAATGAGAATTACTGAATCTCACTCACGCATCACAAAATCTCACTTACGTAAAAAAAATTCTTCTTCAGCACTATATGCAGGATACAACCTAGCTCACGAGGTTTTTCTTCACCGAAAAGCCAGTATAGTGTTACTAGTACGTTAATAACTACATAAGTTTCTAAAATCTCACTGGTTCTCACTCTTGTCCATTCCATGATAGAATCGAATCGCACGCGCCGTGCTGCACGAGAAGCGGTGGCGGTGGCTTTATGTACCTATCGTATTTCTGCGCCCTGGGCAAATATATTTGACCGCTCCGAGTAAGCAGATAGGTAACCTTAATCCTATATAAATGCAGCTTCCATGTCGCAACCCCTAAACCGTATTAGTAGCTTCTAGATCGCCTTCTAGGCATTAAAAATATTAGAAGACTTACGACAACATACACATTGTCTCCAGAATAAATTACTAACGTCTTGGACCGCCAACTATAATATTTTACCGCCCCCGAAAATCTTCCCTCGGATGAATAAACGTCTGTTGTCAACGAAAACCGTAGGAATAGCGTTATAGTGGGGCAGAATATCCTCCTTTGTAAGAGTACAATGCTACCATTGTGAAGGTCGACAGATACTAATTTCAAATGTTGCTTTGTATACACTCAACGCTTGACGAAACAAAACTTATGAAAGGACGAAATAAATATCGCATTTTCGGTACAATTTTTCTCACTCGTCGAAATTCGCAAGAGATATTGCCTTGTTTTCTGTGCCTTTATTTTTATGAAACCTTTGGGGACAGCTGAGGCTTTCTCGTTTTATGAAATCGTCGGTAACGTATGATTTTGAATAGAGTTTTCTTGGGATTAAAATAGTCTAGAGATAATGCGATTGTGTGAGAATTTATAACTTCAATTTAATTTGTATTTTTAGAGTTTATTTATGTAATCTCGTTAACATACAACGTGTTAATGAATTAACGCAAAACTAGAAAGTAGTTTGTTTAGAATCGAGAGCAGAATCGAATTATCATGGTTTCAACATAGGTTTTTTTTTTTTCAAAATGTTAAATAATATGTTTGCAAAATTTAAAAATTTCTGAACCCGATGTCAACCCACCGCACGGGCACACCAACAAGATTATAAAAATGTATCCATAAGTACGTTAGCGCTTTCTTTCAGTGCTGAAAAGATAACAAATCATTTTTGCCTCAAAACTTAAAATGCGAATAACTTTAAATTTTAACTATAAAAATAATGAAGTTATTTTTTCAATCTAATTATTTTGTTATAAATCAGTTGGGGTCTTAGACAAAGGTTGGGGTGTATGAGGTTTTGAGCTAATTTACTAACACGTTGTACAAAGTGACCTTTTAAATTCAATCCTTAAACGTAGGAATTCATTATTCTGTGATCGCATCAAATTGTGTTGTGTTATAGGAAGGTATTGTAATACGCTGGGGTTTATGTCAATAAAGTGCCATAAAGGGCAAGGGTATAAAGACCTGTAGATTGAACTTACTATCAAGGCCAAAGGGCAAAGGTAGCAATGTCACAAAGGTAGGGAAGAGGGACTTTGCGATCGTGTGATCATCGTTTCACCAGGGTCCGAATTGCCCTAATGATAGCCAACCTCCGATACGAGATAGCACCACATCAGCCTTTACACTTGCGATTTAGCTAACTAGCAATGTACCCTTGAGAAAAAGCCTGTGATAAATTGCAGGTCTAAGGCTTGCTTAAGTGAGAATCATCGCGACTTCAAACACCTTTGAAAATTGATCTATGATAAATCTGAAATGATCTTTTTCCAAGTTCAATTTATCTAAAATATAGACAATAATGATGCGTTTGAATACCATGCAAATGTTCAGTGAATGAAACAGACAAAAGAGCAATAAATGAAGTAAATCTAAGTCTGTCTATAATTTTCGTTTAAATACCTAAATAAATTATTAAATTTATTCAAAAAAGCATTAAGATAAATCACAAAAATAAAGCAGTCAGCACAAGCGTCGTCAAATACAAAGATATAAAAACAGTCAAAAATCAGCAACAAGCTTCGTCAGAACAATGAAATACATGCTCCGTCAAATAACCCGCCCCTTGTCGATCCTGGCGCAAAGGAGCCCATAATGCTCGCAGCGTTGCAATAAATTGTATTCATGCTCATTCGAATCCACATAGAAAAATATACAATGTGTTAATGAATTAACGCAAAACTAGAAAGTAGTTTGTTTAGAATCGAGAGTAGAATCGAATTATCATGATTTCAACATAGGTAATTTTTTTCAAAATATTAATTAATTTGTTTCTAAAATTTTAAATTTACTGAACTCGATGTCAACCCACCGCACGGGCACACTCACTCGACTTACTACCAAAACAAGATTATTAAAATGTATCCATGAGTACGTTAGCGCTTTCATTCATTGCTGAAATGATAACAAATCATTTTTGCCTCAAAACTTAAAAAGCGAATACTTTCAATTTTAACTATCAAAATAATGAAATTATTGTTTCAATCTAATTATTTAGTTATAAATCAGTTGGGGTGTATGAGGTTTTGAGCTAATTTATTAACACGTTGTATAAAGTGACCTTTTAAATTCAATCCTTAAAAGTAGGAATTCATTATTGTGTGATCGCATAAAATTGTGTTGTGTCACAGGTATTGTAATACGCTGGGGTTTATGTCAATAAAGTGCCATAAAGGGCAAGGGTATAAATACCTGTAGATTGAACTTCCTATCAAGGCCAAAGGGAAAAGGTAGCAATGTCACAAAGGGAGGGAAGAGGGGCTTTGCGATCGTGTTATCAGCGTTTCACCAGGGTCCGAATTGCCCTAATGATAGCCAACCTCCGATACGAGATAGCACCACATCAGCCTTTACACTTGCGATTTAGCTAACTAACAATTTGCCCTTGACAAAAAGTCTGTGATAAATTGCAGGTCTAAGGCTTGCTTAAGTGAGAATCATCACCACTTCAAGCACCTTTAAAAATTGATCTATGATAAATCAGAAATGAGCTTTTCACAAGTTCAATTTATCTAAAATACCTAGACAGTTAGACAACAATGATGCGTTTGAATACCATGCAAATGTTCAGTGAATGAAACAGACAAAAGAACAATAAATTGTATTCATGCTCATTCGAATCCACATAGAAAAATATATTCATTCGTAGAAAAATAGAAAACATTTCAAAATTATAAATTATACATCGTGACAATGACAACTTCTATCAATTTCTTACTTTCTTTCAACAAGAAAATATAAATCTGTTTTATTTTCTTTCATCAATGCCTACGATATTGGATTTGACATACCTAGTATTTACTTATACGAAACCATTAGTTCTAAAAAGTGATTTCATTCAATAAACAAGAGTGGCATTTGTTATTATTTAAGAACCATATTTCAGAACATAGATTTAATATTTTAGTTATCAATAGGCGCAGGTAATAGATTGATTGACCAAAAACAAATGCGAATATGATTTGATTTTCCGTTTGGTCTAATATGGACAGATTCTTGGATATCATTTTCTACTTTGGACAGATTCTAATTTAGACATATTCTACTATTGAAAGATTCTACTTTAGACAGATTCTACTATGGACAGATTCTACTTTAGACAGATTCTACTATGGACAGATTCTACTTTGGACAGATTCTCTTATATTTGCGGCTGATGTCAGGCCGATAAGAGCTGTAGCTTGTCCGTGAATTATCTCGCACTAACATACCTACACATTACACTATAGACTATAGTCTGTCTTTTTCGCATTGCTAATCTATGTGTCTATTTCAGGAAGCTGGCATACGTATAGTCTATGTCTATTTGCTGATACGATACACATATTAAATCTACACTGAGAAAAATATCTAATAAATTTTACTAGAAGATTGGTTGTTATTTGTTATAAGCAGATTTGTTTTTTAAAAGTGGATTCAGTTAAATCTTTATAAAAAGATTTTTCAAGCAAGCAAGCAAGCTATGTTGTATTACTAGATTTTTTCAACGTGTATGCTTCAAAATGACCAAAACTTAAACATGGTAAGCATTGTTTAAAAAGATTGTTGGCAGTCGCAGCAAAGTTTGGAACCACCCCAAAAAGGGTTATACTCGTGAGTTTACGAAAGTCTAAATAAAAACATTCAATAGGCAGGTCCCACACCAAATTTAATAACAAAGGTCTTCACAAAAAAGAAAAATACTGAATTAAAATTGGAGCAAACAAAAAGCGCGTGGGAATAACGCACGATTTTCGCAATTACAAAGCGGCGAGCGGAAAAATAATATATTGCCGCAAAAGTCCTAAACAGGACAGTAAAAAAATATTTGTCTTGGTCCAAGTGGACATGGGTGGTTTCATTGAGAATTATTTATTGCAATTTTCGGACAATAATCCCTTTTTGTTTTGTCTTGTAACATTTTGTAAAGAGATAATTTACTTGTTTTGATTTCGAATGAATAACGTACTATTGTAGCGACTTGGATAATGTGTTGGTTTCATATCATCATCTAAATCTAAACTATTATAAAACTGTAACAAAAGTGTGTCTGTACATTGAAGATATAAAAAAAAAAAATTACTACATTGTTTTTACCTTTCCCTGACTCCAAATCACCAATTTTAGGATTTTTTGTCTGTTTGTTTGTTTGGGTGTTTGTTTGTTCGAGTATCACGCAAAAACTATTGAACCAATTTTAATGAAACTTTTTTTGTTTGATAGCTTATCATCTGACTTAAAATCTGGTATATAATTTATGCAGACGAAGTCGCGGGTAAAAGCTCGTCTTTTATAAAGCCTTACCAGAAAAATCAATAAAAAACCTTAAAATATGTGTGTTGTAGAGTTCTGGCAGCATCTTCTCTACAACGGAACACCTTTCGATGCGGTGGTGGTAGAGTCAAAAATAACGTCAGAAAGCTATCCATGAGATATTATTTTGAATAAAACATTTTGATATTAAATTTAAGTTTGCTTAGGGGGTGCTACAATCGAACATAACCTTTAATGACAATATTTATTGCAACCTTAGATCAAAGTAATTTTACTTTGATCTAAGATTGCAACTACAAAAATTACCTACTATTGTCGGTGGAGTATTCGCCGATCCGGTCTCTTTTCCGCTAGTGTCTTCTACAGTTCTTGATCCACATAAACCTTTTACATCATCTGTGCTAGATAAATAGCTACCTTTCCTCTGCCTCTCTTCCCCTCTATTTTCCCTTCCAATATAGGTAGTTTTAAAGAAAATTTGTTGTGTCGTACCATGTAATGTTACAGTACATGAGCTTGTAAAATAATAAAAATTATAAGCTATTTTATTGATATATTACAACTGCCCAAAAGGTTCCTTTTGGTTCCTGTCTTGTCTCCTCTAAGTGCAAAAGTCTCCTCCATACTCTTCCGTATCTCTATATATATACACATCTAGTGCGATATTCCTCGACCTCAACTACCATTGCATGTCAATTAATGCCCATCGCAACATGTCCGGGAGTGAGATTTTTGAATCTCATACATTGAACTCAGCAGTTGAAAATGTATGGAGATAAGCATCTTTTACTGCTGATTTGACTTTCAAAAATTGCGCTCTTGGAGTATGATTTTTTAATGTCAAATCAGCAGTAGAAAAATGCACATCTCCTTAGTAATATTGACATTTTCAATTGCTGAGCTCAGCGAATGAGTTTCAAAAATCGCACTTCAGTCAGTTGATAAAAACACGCTAAAGTTCCGAATAAAACAACTTTAAACCCTATCAAGAGCCCCAAGCAAAAACGATTATATGAAATTCCCTTTCCTCTCATAAAAGTTTCACGTAACATTAAAAATGTTATAGCACAGGTCTGGGAAAATCTACTTTGCTAAATCTAATACATTATGACGTCCTGATTATATTGGAACCAGACACATCAACAAGCACTTACCTGCGTCTGGATGACGACGATATAACTCTAGTACTACTCTACCTATAGTTATTGGTACGTCGAATATGATTAGTTCCAGTATCGAAAGGTCAGGGCTTTGACAGATTACAGCATTGACAGTTGAAGGCACATATTAAGTGGGATAGCAATCCAATTCTCTAAGCGCAAACATCGTCACAACCTTTAAATTCGTCGTTGAAACATCGGCGAACTGTCAATTTGATATTCGCTATGGTTAGGTATGTCATGTGTCAAACTTCGACGAATGAAGGATGCAAGAATGATGTTACATTTGTGAGCTCGTCGATGTTTTTTGACAGCGATGTGACGCTTGGAGAATTGCACTCCAGAGCAGAAGCAGTGCGTTTCGGTAGCACTATAACATGATCAAATATCCCTACAGATCGAAAGTTTCATACAAGTGACGGCTGTCGGTGCCCTCACAGAATCTCGCGCGCGCGGCGCGCCGCTTTGTGGTTTGTTCGTACGAACAGGTGCACACGCTTTCTTTTTTGGTGGTCTTCTTCTTCTATCGTGTCGATGCCGTGTCATTTTATATTTTTTTCAGCCCAGTGTTTTGCCACACGGATAACACTACCGGCCGCGTCCATAAGCTCCACTCGCGTGCAAGTGTCTGGGCAGGAAAGGCAAGATATAAGATGGTATGAATATGCTTTGGTGGTGTTTAGAATATTAAAAGACAACATTATAATCCAGTAGGTATTTTGCGAAAAAATTATAAACATTAAACAAAAATGAGGCATACTGCAGCGACGTTTACGGTTCACGAGCTACCTTGAGCTTTATGTTTCTTTCCTCGACTCGACGGCTATCTTTATCGAGTCGAGGAAGTTTTTGTCATTTTTGACATACAATTTGTCCGAGTGGACGTCAACTGAGTGGAAGGAACGTCAAGGAAGTAACTTAAAAAAATAAAACCGGTCCAGTGCGAGTTGGGCTACTCGCGCACCGAGGGTTCCGTACCATACCACCACAGAACACAACATTATTAACTTAGAAAAAAAAACTTTTTTTGTCCGTGTCCGAAAACCTTTAGCGCGAGACCGACTCACACTTGGCCGGTTTTAGTATTTGCTGTTATTTTGTAGAGTTTGCTCTATAATCAAACTAAGTTTTACGCTTGTATGTATTACCGTTTTTACTATAGAGCGTGAAGAAAAAACGTTGATAAAAACTAGTTTCTTGTTGAAAACCCCCCTTAATTTTTAACTTTCTGCCACTTTTATTATTTGTTAACAAATCCGCCGTAATAATGCATAATCTGAGAAAATTTCAACTATCTAGCTATTATGGTTCAAAAGTTACAGCCCTAAATAGGTAGGACAGACGGACGGACGGACGGACAGACGGACAGACGGACAGACGGACAGACGGACAGACGGACAGACGGACAGACGGACAGACGGACAGACGGACAGACGGACAGACGGACAGACGGACAGACGGACAGACGGACAGACGGACAGACGGACAGACGGACAGACGGACAGACGGACAGACGGACAGACGGACAGACGGACAGACGGACAGACGGACAGACGGACAGACGGACAGACGGACAGACGGACGGACGAATGGACAGACGAACGGACAACGTAGGCTTAGTAATAGGGTCCCGTTTTCACCCTTTGGGTACGGAACCCTAAAAAGGTGTTAATTTCTGTTTGTGAATTCAACTGCAATAGAAAATCCCACATGGCTTCAGGCCAAGCTCTTCAATAAAGATAAAAAAAAAACTGCTGTGACTTCAAGTGACATTACACCATCACTTCACAGTATAAGAAAGAGTACCTAACTAGATACACTACGGACTCTCCCTGCCCCCCACCAATTTTAACCTCACCTCTCCGCTTTGTAGGAAGCGTGGCGTTAAATATAGGCAATTGCATATTGCATTAATTATCTTTTCTTTTAAATTTTTTCCATTTGTATCAGCTAAGTGTCCAAGGTATCGTCGCGTGCTTAGATGGCCTCTTTTTTTAAAGCTGTAATTTTATAGGTTTAGAAAGCTTTCGAACGATTTGATCAACAGTGTTTTGTTACCATAATTGGGAGCTACTCCAAAAAGCACACTATTTATTAAACTTCAACATCAATAAAAATGTTGCTGACAAAATGAAATAAAACAAAACGGTAGTAAAGTTTTCCGAAACGCAGCGACACAACTTCGTCGACCAGAACTTGTGACTTTGTTGGGTATAAACACACTGTCACGATGTTCATCAGGCAAGAGATACAATTCAAACGACGAAATCAATCAATAACACTCAAAGATGCATACATTGTTTCTATCCCAAATTGAACTGAAGCTTCCGGGCTGGATACCCTGGACATTTCTTACAAAAGGAACTTCTTCTCACTGAAAAGATGAAACTTATCCTAAGTAAGTCAGAGTAGAGGTTAATGTCGTCCATCATCATCATCTCAGCTGATGGACGTCCACTGCTGGACATTACCCTCCCCCAAAATGGGGAGATTTACCAGAATCGCTAAGAGGAGAGAAGGGGAGGCCTCCCCCAAGGATCGCCATAACGACCGGTCCTGCGCTGCCCTCATTCAACGGGTTCCCGTCCCGCCTTCACCAGGTCGTCGGTCCACCGTGTGGGGGGCCTACCCACTCAATGTAATACAACGAGGTTAAAATTACTGTTCGTGGCGTAGATATTAGTACTTTTTCTAACTACTATACTGTGCTGCTGTTAGTAATGTAAAACATACAACAACGACACAAACATAAATAAGATCGAAGGCCTCCGGGATTAACGAATTCATATACCAAGGTATACCAGATCCCAGATTACTTTAGTGGGAGTAAAACATCTCTTTGTTCAGGGCAGGTCTTATGATGATCAAAGTAGGAGAGTACCGCGAGAGGAAATATTTCGTAGGTAGTAGCTAAAAACAGCCAAGAACGAGAGGAAATCGTTTTAAGACGACAGGTAAATGTAGGTAATGAGATGACTTGTCATAAAAGGCATTTAACATACTCTCTTATAATGTGACGTACCAATCATGATTTTATTATTTATGTCGCTTTGACGAACATTTTAAGCTCTCCTGTCTTTATACCAGTGTATCACCGAAGGATGTTATAAACGTTTTTCATTCGAAAGAGCCCAGATTCGAACTCGAGTCCCTGATTGCCGGCCGAGTGGCAAACTTGCGAGCTCACTTGTCCGAATAAAAGCTTTCTTGCGTAACTTCCACCGCATCTCAGTTGGATGCTATTCATTTTATTTTTACCTGACTGTGGGATTGGAATAAGATACTGTCAATTATGTGTGCTGGTTTGCGGTTGTAGTGTTGGACTTGTTTTAGATTTTTGATGATGGTACCGTCAAATACAACGTGTTAATGAATTAACGCAAAACCTCATACACCCCAACTGATTTATAACAAAATAATTAGATTGAAACAATAATTTCACTATTTTTATAGTTAAAATTTAAAGTTATTCGCATTTTATGTTAATTTTAAATTTTACAAAAAAAATATTTAATATTTTGAAAAAAATACCTATGTTGAACCTATGATAATTCGATTCTGCTCTCAATTCTAAACAAACTACTTTCTAGTTTTGCTTTAATTCATTAACACGTTGTAGATGATTAGATTTTGTATTTGATCTGCAAACCGTGCCTGGTTTGTGAAATGTGGATATTCTGAAAGTGCTACGTTAGAATATCTCGAGTCTTGGAATTCTCTGACTAGCCTACCCACTCTGAGAATAATATGATTGTGAAAATAAGAATCAATTACTAAATGATGGCATAGCGTAGTACAGCATAATACTCATGATTATATTCCCCGAGGGATTAGTCAGGGTAGATATTCTGAAACCCAAAAGACCCACGTTTCACTCGTACTGAAACTCTGTCCAGTGTGAAGGGGAGTGAGCCCGTCACCACTTGTAATGGACCGTGGGTACTATAACTACATGACTGTCTCAAAATTGAAGCATGCAGGTTTCCTCACGATGTCCTACACCGAAAACCCAGTGGTGCTACAAATCATGCATAAATTCCGAAAAACTCATTGGTACGAGTCGGTCTGGACGGGGAATGAACCATCGATCGACCCCTGCATGGCAGGTTTTACTCGCCACTGGACCACCCCGGCTAAATAAGTCATAATCATAATTTATAATTTGATGATAATGGATTCCTTAGTTTATTTCGACTACCTACGGCCAGTGCTAAGCAGTCAGGTTAATAGGATATTTTGAAGCGCATAAGTTTAATATAAAAGGAGAATTCGGAGACATTGTTTTTATCTATATTACTTAATATTTTTAATGGACGAATACCGTCGAAAATGTTCAAAGATTAGGAAGAAATAAAGCTACATCTGTCTGAAGATATTGAATTTAAATGACATAAAATAATGAATTCTCAAATATCACCAAAGCTGAAGAGAACGAGAACAACTAACGAGAAACAAAATCAAACATTTATGTCGACTTTGATTTGATTTTATTTAATGTTATTTAAATACGTTCGACTGTTGTGATGGATGGGTACAAGATTTAACGAAATATATTTTCTTTGACTAGGGTATGCCCATAAAGTTATTATACCTGTCGGAATAGAGTAACTGACATGAGTTGTCAAATGAAACCGTTTTTTGTGCATTTGTCGGCACTTATCGGCACCCTAAAACTTCGAGTTCTGTGTATAATTGTGAATCTAACGTGAAATCATAGGTAAATTTATGAAATAGTGTTAGTATATTTCACAAAATAATCTACTACTTCACTTTAGATTCACTAATTATTCACAGAGAACGAATATTTACCCAGTCGATTGTGCCGACAAGTTCCCAAAAAACGGTTCTATTGCCTAGCGTCACGTATCTCTTTCTATTATACAGTGGCGCCGCTAGGTACATCTCGCTCTCTCAGCTGTCAGTTCCTCTATATGATACCTTTATGGGTATGCCCTATATTTAGAATTTATAAGCTCTTTTTTTTCTATTAACGATGGGTTTGCTCTTGACCTAATCCAGTCATCAGGACGAAGATGGGGTCGAAGATGTAGCGAGCTTACCCAGAAGAAGTCTATTCACTCGCACTTTAAAGGAATTCGGGTTGTAAGCGCTCGGAAACACTGACGCAGGCAGGGCATTCCACTCCTTGGCTGTGCGCATTATAAAAGAATCGGAAATAGCGCTTGGTGCGGTTATGTGGGATGTCAACCAAAAAGGGATGATATCCCGCGGTGCGTCTGGAAGTCCGATAGTAGAAAGGGGAAGGCGGGATGAGCTCATGTAGCTCTTGGGCACACTCACCGAAGTACAATCTGTAGAAGACCGACAAGCAGGCTATACTCTGCGGCGGTGGGCTAGGCTATGAAGGCTCATAATCTTATCACTCCACCTCCATCTTCTCTCTCTAACCATCTCTGTTCTGGGCAAGCTTTAGCCATTTGTCATCGAAAGCATCCATATTATCCCGCCACCTCTTCCTGGATGACCAGGGCCCTATTCAACAAACGTTACAATACCTACTACATGTTTACCGTATACTGATGTCACAGACCATTTTGTCTTGAATATGTTTATTTTTTGTGTTTTTTATGTATTTGTAAGTACTGACTGTTTAATATAACTGTTTTTATAATGTGTTTTATAAATAAGACAAATAAAGAAATTCTATTCTATTCTATTCTATTTAGCGTCAATATTAACCAGCAATGTACCGTGAATTGTAATTGTAAATTACAATTGTAACTTGCCTGCCTACAAATTGGCCTGGACAACGACGACCATTTTCTGTGATCCAGAGCGTAAACTATTTTGGGTACTTACAATTTTTTTTTATCATCTCTTCGCCTGTCAAAATCTAAAGTCCTACATTCATCATCATTAATAATCATCAGCATAACATCTCACTACAAAGCTCAGACCTCTTTCTAAAAATGGGCGTGATATATCAGTAGCATGCCACGCAAGACAAAGCAACAAAGTGAGAAAAACTTCAAACGCTCTCTTTTTGGCACGCTACAAAGAGCTCATCTCGATTTTTCTCGTTTTCTCGATGTTAGCATGCTATTCCTATAGGTCATACTCCAACTCACGAGCCAGGAGTGCCATTTTTGAATTTCACACTCTCAAAATCATGGTCAAATGAAGCATAATCTCCACAATAGTTTTGACATTTTCTAAATTTCTTGTGACTTTCCAAAATACCATTCCTGTGCGGATTTGTATCATTCGTCATCATCAGCCCCCCTTTCAACACAATTTTGACGAACTGACAAAAGACGATGTTCAAAATAAGTTACAAAAAGTAACATTATAGCAAAAAAAGTTACATTAGGAAGGGACCGGCACAGACCGGCGGGTTCCGACAAATTTGTGTTTGTAACTTTGCGAAGCCACGGGAAGGTAAGCAAAATTTACTGGTTGGGATGAAGAAGCATTTATTATGAATTACTTTTAACTTTTGAGAGGCGAGGGGAAGTGTGGACCACAAAAATACTCTGATATTTTTTGACACGTATGTTACTGACTCTCTTAGTGAAATATACATAAGGGATAAGGGATATAAGGGATTATTGTCGTGAGTTTATACACTATGTGTAAGTATGTTATTCAATACAGCCAGTAGGTTTGCATGTTTTCCATATAAAATGCTTGCATACCAACATTATAAACTTTGTCTATGTTATAAAATGATAAACTATATTCTACAGCATTGTATTTTTTGCTTGTTTGCCCGTAATATATATTTACCATTATGTTTTTTCACATGCTCTAAAAATAGAGTAAAACATGTATTCTAATAGCATTCAGTTTTTTTTACAGTGCACATTTTTTTTAAATTAAGGGCCTATGTCGAAAAATAATTTAAGCGAAACGGGCGTGTGATAGCTTATATTACTGCCAGATGCGAGAGAAAGAGATGGGGCGACGCGCGCGCCTGGAACGAATCAAGCGAAAAAACAAACTTTATTTAATTGTGATTGTACTATTTATGTAAGTTCAATTCTGCTCTAATCAAAACTTAGATAATAGCAATCTCTTTTTTTTAAATCAAGTCTCATGTTTCTATGATTCACCGTTTAGCAGTAACAAGCGTTTATAGACAAAAACGGAGGCTACTTTGGCATGTTTTTCTATCGAGAAAATTTGTTTAATCGTGTTTTGGCTCTAATCAAAACTTCAATTATATGTTCAATTTACACATATCCGCAAATCATACTCCTACTGTTAGTACTTCATGATATATGGAGCTTTGAAGAATCCAATTTTTTTTACATAGCCCCTTAAATCTTGAAATTGATATCGCCAACGATACGCTTCGTAAAAATCCTTCCAAATCCTTAGATTCTCATAAGGCAAAGAGATCGTGCCTTTGACTCCTCGTGATTGGGCACAAGCAATTATAGATAGCGAAAATTTTAAATTTTCTGAGCTGTGAGCTGCTGAAAATATAAATTGAAGTACATATAATCAAAGAATACCTACGTGATCACTTGAATATTTTTTCTCATAATTTATTGTTTGGAAACTATTCATTCATTGGTCTATTCATCAATAGGGCGGGGCTAGACAGCGCATGTATTATTTGGTATGCAAGCAAAAATTTGCCTAGTTAGTGGTATTCCGAGAGATAAGTGTACTTTTTGCAACCATCAGCAGCAAGGCTGATTCAGTGTTTATGGGGTGTAGAGTTTCTCTGTGATGGGGATGGACCAAGTCTGCTTGCATAACTCCAGTCGGTTTAGGAGTTACTGTGATGATTAAAGGTTTGTAAAAAATTTACGATCAGCTGCACGACTGATCGTATGATAATGTTGTAGTACGCACTGTAGCTATGTGAACAGTACAAAAACTGGCATGGTTCATCAGCCGGTTTAGGAGATACAGCCGTTCAAAGGTCGGAACTTTGACTGGCTGTATCTCCTAAACCGACTGAAAGAACTTGACAGTTTTTACTGTTCACAGAGCTACCGTGCATACTACAACAATATCATACGATCAGCCGTGCAGCTGATCGTTAATTTTTTACAGACCTTTAATCATCAGTAACTCCTAAACCGACTGAAGTTATGCAGGCAGACCTGGTCCATCCCCATCACAGAGATGCTCTACACCCCATAAACACTGAATCAGCCTTGCTGCTCGATGGTTGCAAAAAGTACACTTACCTCTTATACTATGGTGGTCAGGTGGAAAAGTCCGCGATAGTACGTATACATACGTGCATTTGCACCTTTCTCGAGCTGGTGTTAAATTTTGGTATGCTGTGACATAAATGTTTTTGGACATATTTAATTTTGTCTCTTTGTTTGTGCACGCATTACGTAGAAACTACGGACGACATTTTAAAGGATTTTTCATTAAAAACAGGACTTAACTTGAAGTAACATTTTGTTTTGGTTTCCATCTGCTTCTCTAATCAGAAGATATGCGAATTCAAATTTTCGGTACAGTCTCAGAGAACGTGCGCATACAAAGTCGTGGCTAGTGTTTTCTAGTCACAGCTAAAATAAATCTATATAAGTTGACCTGTATTTACACTGTAATAAACGACGATAATTTAAAAACAAAACAACATCATCATCAGCCTAGGTATAAATAAGCTTGCCCTCATGCCTTATATGGATTAGTATACTTCTCATACAAAGATTTTTTTTTTTAAATATTAAATAACGTGACTGTGAAATTTAAAATTTACTGAACCCGATGTCAACCCACCGCACGGGCACACTCACCCTACTTACTACCAAGACAAGATTCTTAAAATGTATCCATGAGTTTGTTAGCGCTTTCATTCATTGATGAAATGATAAGAAATCATTTTTGTCTCAAAACTTAAAATGCGAATAACTTAAAATTTCAATTATTAAAATAATAATGAAATTATTGTTTCAATCTAATTATTTTGTTATAAATCAGTTAGGTTGTATGAGGTTTTTCGCTTATTCATTAACACGTTGTATATACCTCTTCAGCCTATGAAGGTTTCCTCACCATGTTTCAGACCAATCGGTATTACGTCGATATTAAATAAGAAAATAATAGATATAAACCCACATCCTTCTCTTATAAAAGAAGCTGCAATTTTAAAGAGCCACCTGTGGCAACTTTACTAACATTGTTCACATTTTCTATTCATCCCGCACCCGATGTTAAACAAAAACGTTACTATCACGTTGCCACATATCAAATGTAGCGTAGTTGCAAACATTTCACGAACATTCAAGGGCAATCCGTCAACCTCCACCTTTTGTAAGTCCTTTTTTCTTCACAATAGTGATGGCTGAGGTTTAAAGTTTCGGATATGGATATACATGAGAGTCGGTGTCGTTGCGGAGAGGTATGGAGTCTCAATCATGGGGTTAAAATCCGCATGGACGACATCTTGCCATGTGCCAATGAGTATTTCTAACTTACGAGTATGAACGAATACCGACTGCTCTCAAACGGTGAAGGAAAATATAGTGAGGAAACCTGCATCACGGTGAAGAAGAAATTCTAAAGTTTACCAATCTGCATTGGGCACGCGTGATGGACTCAGGCCCATAAGCGTCTCTGAGGGTAAACAACCTGTGTACTGCAGTGGGACGTATATAGACTAATGATGATATAAAGGAGAACGGACAATCTTTTTTGCTATTACTTGTTTTGTTGTTTTGAATGAGGTATATTTATGCAGATGCATGATACTATTGCCGATGCATGTTGCTATTGTAGCTCATCTTAGTTTGATATCTGTTAGTAGTATATTTATTGTTTGCTTGTTGATAAAGTTTGAATATTTTTGATTCAGTATTCAAAAATAAAAAAATATTTTCACCATTTAAAATACTACATAAGCATATAAGCATATGCTCACGACTATATTCCCCGAGGAGGTAGTCAGAGACATTCTGAAACTTCAGAACATCCACGTTTCACTAGTAGTACCGAGACTCTGTCCAGTGTGACGGGGAGTGAGCCCGTCGCCACTCGTAATGGACAGTAGGTACAATACATGCCTCAAAATTGAAGCATGCAGGTTCACCGAAAAGCCAGTGGTGTTATAAATCGTACATAGATTCCGAAAAACTCATTGGTACGAGTCGGCCTGGAGGTGGATCGAACCATCGCCTCCTGCACGGCAGGCAAGGTTACTCGCCACTGGACCACCACGGCACCTTAATGCCTTCTTTCACTGTGTAGCTAAGTTATGTTTCGGTAGGTTTTTTATATCCGATTCGTTCGGTTACGGTTACGGTTACTGACTTCCATAGCACCCCTATTTCTACAGAGCAGTGAAAAAGAATAATGACCTCGGAAATAGAGTTAGCTCAGTAGAAAACTCTTTGCGCCTTTTTGTGTAGGTAACAAAGAATAGTTTCCCATGCATAAATGGTTAGGTGGAAAGAATGGTTTTAAATAAACTTATAGCAGACATTGTTCTGGGGAGCGAAATTTTTCATGTTTATTGAGTGTAGCGTGGGAAGTAATAATTTAAAAGTCACTGATGCAGTTGATGACTAAAATATTAGCTAAAGGCTTAGATCAAGGTAAAATCAAATGAATGGATGGCACCTTAGCGCTCTCACAGACGAGCGACACTGTGCCGTAAAATGTATGAGCGCGACGTTCTGCGACCCACCGCGACAGCAAAGTGTAGCTCGTATTGCTAGTCAATATACGAGACGTCAGTACTGAAATGACAGATCAATAACTGGCCAAGTGCGTGTCGGGCCACGCGCAGGGTAGGGTTCCATGGTTGCCCGTCACAATACACGGACTTAGAATTTTTTCACATCTCCAACCACAACCGTTTAGCTGGGAGAGGGGGGGGACACTTGACTATAACAAAAATTTTCGCTTTTAAGCATAATATTTCGCTAACGGATCCCTAAATCGAAAAATAGTTTTCCCACACCCACAATATTTTTAAAAGACCTATCAAACGATACCCCACAACACGGGATAGAAGAGCAAAAAAAATTTCAAAAAGGTGAAAGTTGTTCTGTATGATGGTCTGAACAATCCCTTTTAATAATATGTAATGCATTTAATGTTGGACAAAAACATTTTTCAAGATTTTATTTTACCACTTTGTATGTATACCCATGCCAAATTACAGTTTTCTAGTACTTAGCGTCTCTGACCTAAGCCGCGGACAAACAGACGGACAGACGGACGGACATGGCGAAAATATAAGGGTTCCTTGTTGACTACGGAATCCTAAAAACTCATTGGTACATGGCTTTTTGTCCGTCCGATCTAAACATGAAATGTAGATTTCTATAAATCTGTAGGTTAAATAATAACGTACATTTTCCCTTCCGAAAGGATAAATTGTATACAAATTCGACGAGAAATTCGAAGAAAAATAAAACGAGTCAATTTCGACGTTAGCTTCCTCGTAAAGTTCAAAAATTGAGGAAAATTTATTCTCGATTTAAATTTATCGTTGCTACACTAGAATAGCTTCTACAGAGCGTCTCACCGGTGTACCCATATTGTGTTCCCTTTTCGCCTATCGCCCGAGACGACAATAACGTATTGTCGACTCTAGTTTCCCATTCCAAGAAAGAAGACTCCTAAATCGAAGCATTTTCTTTCTTAAAACTAAGGCTTAAAGGTTCTTGTTTCGGTCGGTCTAGTTTTCTTACACGGAATGGATTATAGTAGTTCTAGTTACAGTATAAAGAGAGTAATGTAAGTCAACTGTCTCATAAAACCTTACAGAGAAATTCTTGTTCTCTGACGGGACACTTATTGTTTCTGTGCTATATTCTTTTGATCATATTCGTTCTTATTATTAACGCTCGCAGAAACGTAACCAATTAGACTTTTTAATTTTTTATTATGAAAGCAATACAACCAAATATATATTTTTTTAATCTTTGACAACAACCGAACTGGCATTCAAAACCCAATTACATCTGGTTTGTTTTGGCAAGTAACCATCACATTAACCGGGTCTGAACCGGGTACATTTATATTATAGGTACACTAGAACCTAGAACGTGTCTCTCTGAAAGTTGTGACGTAGTGAGGAAATAAAGCTTAGATTAGACGTCTGACTCTTGTAATGCAATTCCGTTCTCGCGTTCCGCAGTTCCGCTACAAGAAGTAGGGAAGTCTAAGAAATAACTCCTCACGTATTTTATTCTTCTAGGAATTGTTGTCTTAGAGTTTTTTAAACTCGTTGTTTATTTAGAGCAGTTATGATAGTTTTTGTTTAGTTGTAAAATTCGTATCATGAAAGAACTGCGAGGTTTTTCTTCACTTTAAAAGATCAGCTGCGGTTCCCAGCTTAAAATGAACAAGCCTATCTCTTACCATGTGCTGTACATTCAACAGCAAAAGTAAACATAAAGGTAACGCAGCGTAAGTAAGAAACTTAGGCGAAATTAAATCTGTCTTTAAGGGGGCACCGAGCCAATTGTGCTACCCTCAATCGTATTTTTTTTTATTTCTAAACAATTAAACGACATTTCCAAAAAACAAGAAAAAGAACGAATAGATTTAACGTGAAAGAGCGGTAAGTCAGATAATAATTTTGAAAGTCTTTTCTTTCATCATCATTGTGCTTTTGATGTTGACTGTGAGATCTATTTTATTTAACTACTGTGTTTTTTACGTGAAAGGTTACCCGCCTACACTTAACATGTTTCTTCATCTTTATAATGGACCTTAAATATGCTAAAAGTGAGTTTAGGCACAGTACAAGTAAGAGTACCTACGTATCTACACACAGTATGGGCACTCCCTGCCACTCACTAATTTTGACCTCACCCCCTCTCGGTGGTACAGGGGGAGACGGCCATAAGCAGTGATCTATTCCTCCCTCACTCGCACTCATCCAGCATGTGCATGTGCATTTTTTCAGACAGCAAACAGTATTTTGTAACGTTTAAAAATCTTGTCAGCGCGAGCCCGTTTGTATGAAGTATCTAGGGTGTGACTTTAAAGGGATAATGCGGAAGATATTAAAGCATATTCCTTAGGTCGCGTCGTATGATATTTTAGAGCCGAAATCCATTCTAATAAGCCATGCAAACAGCTATAATATTCACGTGTTTTTGTTCCATTTTCTGGAAGGTTCTTCCAGTAGAAAGGGAAGATCTTCCGCCAGACTATGTGTGAAGCCTGAGGACCGGCCGTGGTCTAACAGTTCTTAGTTGAACCTTGCATAATGGATCGAATCTCTGTGATTATTTCTCTTGCGCGATTTATATCGTATAGGTTACAGGTTAATTTACGTTAAAAGCTGTCTTTTATAGTGCAAATTTGTGGGTGCAACAGGTACTTCTAGAACAGGTACTTACAGGTAGCTCCATCTACTGGCTTCGCAGCTATAACTAGCGCTGTAGCGGGTGTTGACATCTATGGCAAGACCCCACATATTAAAAGGCCTTAACGATTAACAGTCATGGTGAGACATCGAATATGCATCGAGCCATATATATCGAGCCTGGACACTGCGGTATTGATGGAAATAAGGCTGCTAACGAGCTGGCATGGAGAGGGCCGGAAGAATGACGCCATAGGCCCCGAGCCTTACTGCGACATCTCTCGCAACACCTCAAGACGTGTGCTAAAGGAATGGACCGTGAACCAAAGCCGTAAGCTCTGGTCGGATACACCAGGACTGAGGCATGCAAAAGAACTTGTGACCGGCTTCTCAAACAGACATACCTCGGATACCATCAATTCAAACCGCAACGACTTAAGGCTCTTAGCAAGTTAAACAAACATCTACACAGAATGGGGCTTGTAGATTCACCCACTTGCAGATTCTGCTGTGAAGCAGAGGAAACGCCCATACACCTCCTCTGCGAATGCGAAGTGCTCATTCACGGCAGGAGTCGCCATCTAGGTACAACAGCTACTGACATTAGGGACCTCCCCTCCAAAAGCATAACACGGTTCACGAAGTCCATGGGCCTAGGAAATGACCTTTATGTCTAGGGTACCTTATAACCAAATAATAATAATAGAGACATCTAAGAGTCTACAAATCAAAAAGAGTTCTGTAAACAAACTGAAGCAACCACAAGAAAATTTGTATTACAATCAGGTAGCCGGACCCTACCTCGTTAGAACAAATTACCATAATTAACAATTTACCAGAGACGAACTTGTAGGAAACAATCCATCAATTCCAAGGGGAATTTCGAAAGTCAATTATGCGACAAACGCGAGGAAGCGAAGAAGTTGTTTTACGTTCGGAGGTCTTAATGGAACGGAGTGGGCACTAAATACATTACGGGCCATTTCACCCTGTTTTGTTTACGCGAAAAATGCTTTTAGGTAAATTTTTATGCAATAATCTCTGGACTTGTATTTATTTTAGATTGGGAAAAAAGCTGAAGCGAAAACTTTTAACTGGAAGTGAAATCAACAGTGGTATTATAAGGCCTCGTTCAAGGAGACGACGCGCTTCACGCGGCGCGACACGCAGCGCGTCACGCGGAGCGTCACGCGGCGCGTCACGCGGCGCTTCAAGCGTATTCTCCGTTCATGGTTCCGTCCGCGACACGCGCCGCGGCAGCCACCGCTACACGCGCCGCGGCAGCGACCGCTACACGCGCCGCGGCAGCCGCCGCTACACCCGCCGCCGCCGCGTCGCCCGCCGCGGCTACCGCAGCTTTTTTTTGCATCCTGTCAGTTTTTATATAAGCTACTTGGTCTTATCCGTAGAAATTCGTTTTAAACCGCCCGTTCCGTTTTAAACCGGTTTAAAACCGCCCGTTTACAACTATAGCCATGTTGCCCGCCGCTGCGCCCGCCGCGTCAGCCGCCGCGTCACCTACCGCGGCTGCCGCCACATGCGACGCCTCAAATCAAACAAAAGCACGCAAAAACGCTTCTCCGTGAACGCTCTCATACATATATATATATTTTTTTTATTCTGTTTTTAATTTTATTTTAATTGGAGCTTTTAACCCTGAGGTTATGTCAGCCCCATCGTGCCTTAACCTTGACTCTACAAAACAATAAAATGAAAACCTAACACTTCCTACCGAAAACACAACTAAATACTAGTACTATAAATAAAAAGGTACACCATTTTAGCCTCTCCCGACGAAGGGGCAGCTAAAATGGTGACGAAAGGGCCTACATTTACAATATTTAGATTTAAACTATTATAGAGTAATCGCCTCTGCGACTGATACCGGACACATTCCACCAACAAATGCTGGACATCCTCCATAATGTTTGTTTTTCCGGCAGGCCGCGCTGCGTGAAGCGCCGCCTCTCCTTGAACGATGACACTATACGCAACCATACGCAACTGTCACTCAATTTATTACAGCCCCGTGGACTGTTAACGTGTTACCCGCACATGAGATAAAATATTCAGAGCTCTATTTCATCTAACGTACAGGCCTTGTGGTCAGTATAGTGCACAGGTATAGTACTATGTATAGTTTAAAATGTAGCGATACCATCAGTCCGAATAATCCTTTTCATCTATTGCAGATGAAGCCAATGATATTGCATTGGAAAGAGATGCTGATCAGCGAAAAATCCAAGAACTGCTCTGGAAGCTGAAGAAACCGCGTGGAAATTAATCCGCTCCGCTTAAGTGATATCTATTAATATTATAGAATCAGTGCTTTCATCTAAAACTAATATAAATTGTGCGGCTTTGTGTGTGACACTTAAATTTAGATCAGAACAATCAGAGACGCTTTCATATTACCAAATACCGCCGCGCAACATAGGTACTTCGACCACGAGTGACCCGCCGGTGACTTTCCACCTAACTCCAGACTTCAGCTGTATCAGGTCAGTGTTGTGCTATTTCATTTACCTACTTTCTTTTCCTATATCCCCATACCGCAATACAGTCCACTTATTTCTCTAATCCTCTAAAATCCAAAATTCAGCGACGTTAAATAACCCAACATTTGATGGTTTTTTCTTCACGCTCTATAGTAAAAACGGTAATATATACAAGCGTCAAACTTAGTGTGATTATAGAGCAAGCTCTACAGAATAACAACAAATACTAAAAACCGGTCAAGTGTGAGTCGGTCTTGCGCTGAAGGTCCCGGACAAAAAAAGTTTTTTTTCTAAGTTAATAATGTTGTGTTCTGTGGTTGTGTGGTACGGAACCCTCGGTGCGCGAGTAGCCCGACTCGCTCTTGACCGCTTTTATTTCATGTCTGAACTAGTTACCTATAGTATTGGTGTTTATCAATAGTATTGTTACTTTTAACTATAGCTACGATTCCGCAACGCTAACTCAAATAAAAATCGTGTCTTGTTTTTAAAAGATTCATCTTTTCGAACTCTAAAGGAGGTTAAACACCGCTATATTCACGCTATAACCCGTTTAAAACAAATAAGCCGATAAAAAACGATCCGAGTTTGTTGTTTCATAACGAAAATGTTTCTTTATTTTCCTTGATACTCGGATAAATCGTGTGCAAGAGCCCTTTTTACATTATAAATAAAATCGCCTAAAATAGGGGAGTGTTTGCAGAGTCTTAAAATCTAGAAGG
Source organism: Agonopterix subpropinquella (assembly GCA_922987775.1). Taxonomy (NCBI): domain Eukaryota; kingdom Metazoa; phylum Arthropoda; class Insecta; order Lepidoptera; family Depressariidae; genus Agonopterix; species Agonopterix subpropinquella. Next base: position 11,180,726 of record OV277712.1, read on the forward strand.
ACTTGAAAATTCCACTTCACTTTTTCTTTTTTGTTGATAAGCCTAGATTAACTCATGTTTAACTGAGTTTTACCCGTAACGTAGGTTTCTAGGTATGTCTGTCTCTTACCCGTAAGCTAATATCTTAGAGGGAATCCTCTAATCTACGAAAAAAAAGTTCAAACCGATTAGTTGAGCGATTTCAGTGGAATAGTAGAATATACAAACAAAATCTCCGCAAAAACGACGTCGAGTTCGAGTTATACTTACCCCTAAGATAATTATTTTGTTTTTCTTTCAAAACTAAACAAACCTAATTTTATTTCAGACAATTTATTCCATAGTTGTTAGTAGTAGCACAAAACATAAAACTGGCCAAGTGCGTGTCGGACCACGCGCAAGATAGGGTTCCGTAGTTGCCCGTTACAATATAATTATGGAAGCTTTTTGTTTTATACTACGGTTTAACGGCTAATAAAGTCTCGAAAGTACATTTTATTATTTGGTCGATTATCACTCGTAAACTTGTAAAGCCTACTTAGCGGTGATAGTTTTCCTTTTAAATTCGTTATATATGCTATTGCCGTGAATTTTTTCACATCTCCAACTACAACCGTTTAGCTGGGAAATACCTAAATGCGTTTAGGCTGGTGGTGCAAAAACGTAAACATGCTGTTTGGTAGTTGTAACGATCAAATATACTTTTCGAATAGACTTAGACTTCTCACGAATAGGGATGAAAAGAAGCCATACTTCCATCACTTCAGTGGCGTAGCGTGGGTTTCTGTCTACTGGGACACAGACAGATTTTGCTGCCCCCTTATCTTTGTTAGAAGACCTACACGAAATGTTTTTTTGCACATCTATATCACATGTATGCGGGCTGTAGTCATAAATCTTTTGGTTTATCCATAATAGGTACAAAAATGTAAACTTAAGAGTGAGTGAAGCAAGCTTGACTTTTCTTCTCAATACAAATGTATTAGAGCTAGAGCTATTTACGTAAAAAACATGCAAAGTAACCTATGTAAAAATGATGGATCGAGTGAAGCAAACTCGACATTTTTAGCTGCACTTTTTAGCTATGGTCAGACCTCTTTAGGATTATGTGTAGACACAGTAAGTAACAGAAACAACGAAGCAAAGCGAGCTCAACTTTTCTTAGCTCTACTTACAGACAGAGAGCTAAATCAATCGATATTTTTCCCGAATTTGTCGCCCTTACCTCATACCTAGTTAGAATATTTTATCAAACCAACTCATCTCGATTTGAGGGACTTTAAATACTGACAGGATTTATCATAAGTGGCACCAAGGATAAACTAAATAACAAACAGATATAAAACAAACGCTTAATTGTGAATTAAATTACTATTCTTATGATGAAAAACAATTCAAAAATACCAACTTATTAAACTTTCTTTGTTATTCTGTTCTCTACCTTGAATTTTAAGTCCCTCGGAGCTTTTCAGGTCATCGAGATTCCTTTGCTAAAAGTCCCATTCAAAGCTTCTTAAGAATTTCACCACACAAAAGTCAACAAGACATTCCTTTTTTGGTAAACAAGTTCGTTGAAAGTCTTTAAGTAGAGTATAGCAAGTGCGATATCTTGTAAAAATAAATATATTATTTTCTATATTCATCCCAACTCAAAAAATATAGGTTCTTTTCCTTTCATGTCAGCAATAGTCAGCATGAGCTAAATTTCATGATAATCACTTATGCTGTAGTAGAAAGATTAGCCAGTCTGCTGGAATAGTCATATCGAGACTGACTACCAAGGGAGCACCAGCATGGGTAGCATGACAACCCGCGATAGCCGTGATCCGGCTTTATCACGTCTCTTATCTCTTTCGTTAACGCGCGAACGAATGAGATAAAAGACGTGATAAAGACGTATCATGGCTATCGCGGGTTGTCATGCTACCCATGCTGATGAACTCAGGTTTCATCACATGGGTAGACTCGTTCCTTGCAGCCCTTTGACTAACATTATAACAAATTGTTAAAAACTATTCAATAAACGTCTACTCATGTCTACTCTGCTAACGTCTAAATTTCCAAAAAAAGATTGTCGCAATAAGCATCGCATCGCATCAATAAATATAGGTCAACTCAGTGCTTTTCCTTCTTGTCGTATGGATGGACTTTGTGATTTGTCTTTGACTTATATTGTTGCACATTTTATTGCAAAGAGCTTCTGTAATATTTCCTTTTGCCTTTTCACCATTCATACGTCGCAACAGTTTCGAGTACATTTTATTTGTGTCCTCTTAAAGTATGCCAATTTTATATACTTAAAGTACAATGTAAAATCTTTTGTCTCTAAAGGTCAAGCTACACAGAGGGAGTACCGGGAGCGGACTGAGAGCGGGATTTTTTCTAAATGTTCAAGTTTGTATGTACCCTGCCACACACAGAGATCCGGGCCGGGAGCAGCGCGATGCGGAGCGGTACCGTCTCGAAAGTTATGACAAACAGACGACCGTATTGCGAACTGAGAGCGGCGCTGCGCGGACCAGAAGCAGGAGTGCGATTTATGAATTTCATTCGCTGAGTTCAGCAGTTGAAAATGTCAAAATTAAGGAGCAAATTGGTAGCCGACCGCATGAGGCGTGCGGTCGCGACGTGTCGCGGCGACACGTCGCTGCGGTCGTGAATGGGAAGCCGACCGCACGCCGCAACTGCACGCCGCAGCTACTGACAGTATTGCCAACTTAGGGTATTTTTTGGGGTAATAATTTTCAGTAGGGTTTTAAGATTTAGGATGATGCTTTATATCTACTATGCCGTAACTTGAGCTCTAATAATGGGTGAATAGAAAAGATTATCGTAAAAACGAATAAGTAGAAAAAATTTCCGTAAAAAGTAAAAACATGTTTTTTTTATTTGTTTCCCAAAATTATCATCTAGTAATATTTAAACACTGTTTTACCAAATACCAAACGCCAGTATGATTTATCGTTGGAATTTAACGGAAAATGTGGTTGAAAATAGAAATTTCATTAAATTAAAGAAATATCGTGGAATTTGTATGAATACCCGACTTTTATGTTCTATCGCATGCCATTCAAAAATATCGTGAATCTAAGATAATTATCGCATGCTGGCAGCACTCGGCGACACTACTAGTCTGCGGTCGAGCGTCAGTGAAGCTCGACCGCACCGCAGTGAAGTCGAGCAGCGTGTCGCCGGCTGCGCAGGGTATTTCATAGAATTACATACAAACCAGTAGTGTCGTCGCGACATGCGGTTGCGGCGTGCGGCGTGCGGTCGCCTGTCAACCGCCACCTTTACCATGGAGATACGCATCTTTCTACTGCTAATTTGACATTAAAAAATCATACTCCAGGAGTGTTATTTTTGAAAGTCAAAACAGCAGTAGTAAGATGCGAATCTCCATAGTAATTTTGACGTTTTCAACTGCTGAACTCAGCGAATGAGATTCAAAAATCGCACTCCAGGGCACAGGCGGCCGCGAGCGCTGTATTCTATTGTAGTAAATGCGAGGTGCCACACGGAGCGGGAGAGCGTCGTGGTCCGAAGGAGAACTTCTAATACCGCACTGAACCTTGTGTGGCACGTCCCGGAACGCATTCGCTTCCCGCATGTCCGCACCCCCTCCGCTTTCCCGCAATCCCGCCTCTTTGTGGCCTGGGCCTTAAAGTACACAACGTAACACTAAGCCCTTCCAGTTTCTATGTATCAGTAGATGCAGTAAATAACAAAGTATTTCTTTATCCTTACGTCTCCTGATAACAACGCCTCGCAGTACTTTCGCGTGATATTAATCATTCTTTTCGCATCCTATTTATTACTTCTTTCTAACACTGTTATACTTTCAGAATTGTTATTAAGTGTTTTTTGTGTTAATTGATTTATATTGTGTATGAGTTTGAGTCACAGTCTTTTAGTGATAGAGATGACAGTCAAAATGATACTGGTCACGATTTAAAGATTTATTGATGACTAGCTGTTGCCCGCGACTTCGTCTGCGTTACCCGGATAAAAAGTAGGTACCCTATGTGTTAATCCAGGCCATGGTCTATCTGTATGCCAAATTTCATCAAAATCCGTTTAGCAGTTTTTGCGTGAAAGCGGAACAAACATCCATCCATCCATACATCCATCCACACTTACAAACTTTCGTGTTTATAATATTAGTAGGATAGTAGGATGTAATTTGATAGTTCATGCAGCGCACTAAACGAAGTTAAGTCCTATTTTGAATATTAGCCAATATAAGTCAATGATTTTTTTGAAACATGATTTAGAAACTAAGCTCTGCCTGTAGTTTGTCAGATTTCCGTTAACCTTCCCCGTGAATCAGTATACAACGTGTTAATGGATTAACGCAAAACTAGAAAGTAGTTTGTTTAGAATCAAGAGCAGAGTCGAATTATCATGGTTTCTCAACATAGGTAATTTTTTTCAAAATATTAAATAATTTGTTTGCAAAATTTAAAATTTTCTGAACCGAATGTCAACACGGGCACATTCACCCTACTTACTATCAAAACAAAATTATAAAAATGTATCCATGAGTACGTTAGCGATTTCTTTCAGTGCTGAAATGATAACAAATCATTTTTGCCTCAAAACTTTAAATGCGAATAACTTTAAATTTTAAGTATCAAAATAATTAAATTATTGTTTCAATATTATTATTTTGTTATAAATCAGTTGGGGTGTATGAGGTTGCGCTAATTCATTAACACGTTGTATAAGGTTAAATCTAATCAGTTGGCAAAACTTCACAAACGCATTTGGTATCTGTCACTAAGTACAATTACGTGATAATGACCCGCCGCCCGATCATATGATTACAGGCTAGAATTACAGGTCAATGTCCGCCCGCGCCCCGCGCATTGCATAGCCTTTACGTACGATAATAATAATTTTGTTAATCATCAATACCAATTATAAACATTGATAATTAGCCATGATCCAGTTTCGCCAACTTATTTGAAATAACCCAATATTATATTTATTAGTGAAACCCGTATCTAAATCCTTACAGTTCTGATATTATTCTATAGGTACAGAAGGATTAGCATGGATTTTAGCAATACCCATTTTGCCCAGTACAAACATGAGGTTCATGACCGTAACCCTCAAGTTGACATCAATTTACAAGATGCTCAGATGTTCTTACCGTGAACAAAAATAAGATTTGACCCGAGAGACTAATAAGGGTTAAACGTGCCGAAAAATTATTTCTGGAAGAACTCGGCAGACTGTTTGTGACTCTTGGGGCAGTTTTCAAGTGATAGGAATTTTAATATGTTTTCCGCAGGTGGCACTGGCGTGCCTACTGCCTTCCCCAATATTTTATTAGACAGACGTATATGCTTGCATGTATCTCTTAGGGAAGTTTATTTTTGTTAATATTCTAGGAGAAAATACTTTTTATTTGGTTGCTTACCTAAGTATACAGGGTGAAATTGATATCCACCCTTTTAAACTAAGAGTCTACCCATCAAACTGAACAACTTTCACTATGGGAGCAATTCAATCAGAGCAAAAAAAAAATCAGCTGTTGCAGACATTTGAGTCGAGTAGCCGTTGCAGTTTAGTATGAAACAGTAGATTTTTTTTGCTCCTATTGGTTTGCTCCCATAGTAAAAGTTGTTCAGTTTAATGGGTAGACTGTTAGTTTAAAAGGATGCGAATGATATCAATTTCACCCTGTATATACATTTTCTAACGTGGCGTCAAAATATCTTATCTAACAAAATATCCTAGTGATACTTAAGGAGGTGTTTCAGAACATCAAACTGAACAACTTTCACTATGGAGCCAACATCGAGAAAAATAAGAAAATCTGCTGTCCCATACATTTGAGTCGAGCTGGTACTGTAGTTTTGTTTGGGACAGCAGATTTCTTTATTTTTTTCTTGTTGTTAGCTACATTGTGAAAGTTGTTCAGTTTGATTGTCTGTAGCACCCCCTTTTACCAAAGTGTTTTGATACACCCTGTATATTACGCGCAATCAATATAATTATGATCTTATAAACTAATCACCTATTAGAGGCGTCTAGACTCTTAACTAATTTCGTGTCAAAGGGTTAAAATGGTAAATTATAAAATTATTAAATCTGATCTGATCACGCAACACTGTATTGATATTCATTTGTGAGCCATAACAATCATATTAGTGATACTATCTAATCCGCTTAAGATTTCGTTAAACAATTCCACATTGTCCTGCCTATAGATTGATAATAATAGTAGATATCTACCACAAGCCTTGCCTGCTATTGAAACAAAGCTTGTTGACAATATCTAACCTCTACATCTGCCACCTGTCAATGATTAGCACTGTGAACGGCATCTACTCGTATTATTGTACATAATAATTATGATGGTGTATATAGTTGTAAGGCGAATTTAAAAACCAAATCAGCTGTTCCCAAAGATATTCTATATAAGGAGGAGTTCGCCTCAGTGCGCTAAGTTGTGCTAAATTTTTACCCGACTGCGCCAGAAGGAGGGTTATGTTTTTCGAGCGTATGTATGTATGTATGTATGTATGTTTGTATGTCTATTTCTTTGGCACGCCCTACAGCCTAAACGGCTTGATGGATTTGTCGTATGAGGTGTCGTTAGATTCGTAAAAATCGTGAGAGTGTCATAGGCTATATTATTTTGTCATGGCGTCTGCGAATAAAAAAGAAAAGAGGGAGAATAAAAATTTTTTTTGTTGAAAATTACAATATGGGTATCAAATGAAAGCAAGTAAACAGACGATTCCAAATATATATATATATCATCATCTCAGCCGATGGACGTCCACTGCTGGACATAGGCCTCCCCCAAGGATCGCCATAACGACCGGTCCTGCGCTGCCCTCATCCAACGTTTTCCCGCCACCTTCACCAGGTCGTCGGTCCACCGTGTGAGGGGCCTACCCACGCTGCGCTTTCCGGTACGCGGTCGCCACTCGAGAACTTTTCGGCCCCACCGGCCATCGGTTCTGCGAGCAATGTGCCCCGCCCACTGCCACTTAAGTTTAGCAACTCTTTGGGCTATGTCAGTTACCCTGGTTCTTCTGCGGATCTCTTCATTTCTGATTCGATCTCGCAGGGAAACTCCGAGCATAGCCCTCTCCATTGCCCTTTGGGTGACTTTCAGCCTTTTTATGAGGCCTTGAGTGAGCGACCACGTCTCTGTTCCATATGTCATCACTGGCAACACACACTGATCGAAGACTTTCGTTTTAAGACACTGCGGTATTTGGGACGTGAAGATACTACGTAGCTTCCCGAACGCTGCCCAGCCGAGTTGGATTCGACGGTTGATCTCTTTCTCGAAGTTGGACTTACCTAACTGAATAGTTTGTCCCAGGTAAACATAATGGTCAACAACTTCGAGCGCAGAGTTTCCGATCATTACAGGAGTGGGTACAACATGGTCATTTGACATGATCTTCGTCTTGTCCATGTTCATTTTCAGACCAACTCGTTCGGAGGCTCTGCTGAGATCATCGAGCATTTGACTGAGCTCCTCCATAGTCTCCGCCATGATGACTATATCATCGGCAAACCGAAGGTGACTGATGTACTCGCCGTTTATGTTGATGCCTAGCCCTTTCCAGTCCAGAACCTTGAAAACATCTTCCAGTGCAGCGGTGAACAGTTTCGGAGATATAACGTCTCCCTGCCTCACGCCTCGCTGCAGTAGGATAGGTTTCGAGTTCTGGTCCTGTAGTCGGACTGACATAGTGGCGTTTTTGTACAAGCATTTCAGCACTTCGATGTACCGGTAGTCTACTTGGCAACGCTGAAGAGACTGCAGTACAGCCCAAGTCTCGATCGAATCAAAGGCTTTCTCGTAGTCCACGTACGCCAAGCAAAGGGGCAGGTTATACTCTTCAGTCTTCTGTATAACTTGCCGAAGCGTATGTATGTGGTCCACAGTGCTAAAGCCCTTTCGGAAACCGGCCTGTTCGGGAGGCTGGAAATCGTCAAACCTGCGCGCGAGACGGTTCGTAATGACTCTCGAAAACAGCTTGTAGACATGGCTAAGAAGGGAAATGGGCCTATAGTTCTTCAACAGGGCATTATCGCCCTTTTTGAAGAAGAGCACCACCAGACTTCTGTTCCATGCCTGCGGCGTTTTGCCCTCGAGTATGACGGAATCGAACAGCTTCTGAAGGGCCTTCAGGACCGGTTTTCCACCCGCCTTCAGAAGCTCGGCCGTAATCCCATCATCACCCGGCGCCTTGTTGTTCTTTAGCTGTTTTAGAGCCATACTAATCTCGTACAGGCTGACGTCCGGAATATCTTCTGTGTAGTGCCGGGTCAATCTAGCTCTTGGGTCGTTAGCCAGATCTGTAGCGGGTCTTCGTGTTGACGTGTATAACTGTCCATAGAACTTCTCAACCTCTCTCAGAAGCTCAGGCTTGGACGATACGATTCTGCCATCCTCAGTCTTCAGCTTTGATAGCTGGCTTTGCCCAATAGACAGATCCCTTACGAAAACTTTGGAGCCTTTGTTCCGCTCTATAGCCTCCTTAATACGCTCGGTGTTAAACCGACGCAGGTCGCAAGTCACGGACTTTGAAATCTGCCTATTGAGCTGCCGGTATTTATTCACATCATCTGAAGACTGCAGAATCATCTCGCGCCTTTCCTCCATGAGCTTAAGAGTAGGGTCTGAGATTTTCTTAGTTCTATTTGTACGACGGGTCTTAAAGAACTTGGACCCGACCGCATGGACAGTTTCCACAAACCCATCGCTGTAATCGTCCACGCTACTCCCCAGGCAATCAAAACGATTTTGGAGTTCGAGCTGAAAACTACAGGGGTTTTGGATCTGGATCGGTACTGGACGGAGCGTAGACTTCATCAGACGAGATCTTTCGAGCTTGATATTAAGATTCAATGTGCCTCTTACCATACGGTGATCGCTTCCGGTTTTAAACGCGTTTAACACAGAGACATCATTGAATATTTGCTTCTTCGTCGACATGATGAGGTCTATCTCATTTCTTGTACCGGTCGGGCTCAACCAGGTCCACTTTCTGTGCTCCCGCTTCTTAAAGAAGGAGTTCATCATATAGAGTCCCTCCTTCTCCATGAAGCCAGCCAGCAGTTGGCCCCGTTTGTTCCGTCGTCCATACCCAAATTTTCCCACTCGCATCTCTTCACCGTCTCGTTTGCCCAGTTTCGCGTTGAAGTCTCCCATGACCACCGTGAAGTGTGTTTTAGAACTATGCATGGCTCTAGAGATATCCTCATACATAGTTTCTACATCGTCGGCGTATTTCTCTTCTGAAGTCGGGGCGTATACCTGTATAACCTTCAACGAATACCGTTTGGTTATTCTGAGTATAAGGTACACCACCCTATTCGACACACTTTCGATCTTCTCCACGTTGTTCACAAGAGACTTATGGACCATTAGCCCGACACCGTGCTGGGACTTTAGTTCGCCCTCTCGGAAATAGAGCAGGTTACCAGATTTGAGGATTATCGAGTCCTCTCCCTCTCTTCGGACTTCAGATAATCCCACAATATCCCAACGTATCCTGCTCAGTTCCTCCTCGAGTATAGCGAGCGACTCGTCGGTCCGCAGTGAACGTGTGTTGAACGTTGCCAGGTGCAGCTGTTGTCGGTTGTGGTAGCCGGATCTCTTCCGGAGATTCTTCGCACCCCCTGCCCCGCCGTTACCTTGACCGCTACCGTAGCCAGGAATAGCGGGGCCGCCGGGGACTGGGGGCCGTGTTAAGGGCGTACTTGCCATGTTGGGGGGTTTTGCCATAATCGCCACGCTTGGCAGGCGGGTTGGCGATCGCAGTTCGGCTGGATGTGTGTACGCAGAGGATGCTGCTGCCCATCTTCTGGTAGGTCCCTTAGTCGCCTTTTACGACACCCACGGGTAGAAATGGGATGGTGCTATTCTTAGCCGACACCACACGGGCAATATAATATATATATATATATAATATATATATATATAATATATATATATATATATTATATATATATATATATTATATATATATGTATTATATATATATATAGGGTCCTTCTTAATATGCTGACACTTTTTGAAGAGGATGATCAGACCGTCAAACTGAACAACTTCCTCTATGAGACCAACATCGAAAACGCGAAAAAAAAATTATCACTTCCATACAAAACTGCAAACCTACTCGGAGCCAAACGTATGGGACAGCTGGTTTTTATTCGCGATTTCGATGTTGATTCCATAGAGAAAGTTGTTCAGTTTCATAGTCTGGTCATCGCCTTAGAAAAGTGTCAGCATATTAAGAAGGACCCTGTATATTATAGTACTTTTATGCTACCATTTCGACACATATTAACTGAAAAGAGAAAAACAAGCTCTATATATAATCACTAATCAGCTATAACAACATTAAGCAAAATAACTATAATTTGAATGGTTGTCCATTGCCATCCAACGCGGAAACGCGACAAGCGTCATGGCACAGCCCGGACACTGCATACAAAAAAATGAAATTGACAAGATGACGTCAGCATATGCGAAACGGGTTTAGGGCTGCCACAACTTAAGTTGCGTGCGGTACAACTTGTGACGGGCAGATGGTATTGACACCCGTCTATTCAAAAAAGAGTTTTTATCCTTCACCTATACCTATGCTCTTTGTTTCGAAAACATAAATTCTAGATGGTGACAATCTAGGCTACAGGTAACTGCCGAGGGCGATAGAGGGGGTGAGGTAAAAAGTTGGTGGGAGGAAGGGAGTGTCCATACTGTATCTAGTAATAGATACTCTTTCTTATACTGTGGTCATGGGCTCCATGGGCGGTATGACGTGGGGAGGGCTCTTTGACTGAGTGTAAATATTATTGTAAATATTTTATTAAGCTAGTTTTATTTTAATTTGAATGTTACCTATTAGGTAGGTATTGCAGGTGGGGACAAACCAAAGGAAGGTACCTAGGTATGTTTCATAATTCTTCTTTGTCTCCGTTTGCGATACCTACCTAATAGGTAACATTCAAATTATATTTATTTTGCTTAATGTCGTTATAGCTGATTAGTGATTATATAGAGCTTGTTTTTCTCTTTTCAGTTAATAATTTTTTATGCAGTCGGGTTTTTTGTTTTTCGTAATTGTACATTACTGTTTTGTTGTGACCGAATACATTTGAAAGATTTGAAAGGACTGGAATGTCAATGTGTGCCATTATTTGGTTCTGAGACAGCAGATTTCTTTTGCGCGATTTAGATTTATTTTGGTCTCATAGAGAAAGTTGTTTAGTTTGTAGTCTGATCATCCTTTTAAAAAACCGTCAGCATAATATTAAATTGGACCTGGTATTATTATGAGTCATACGCATTGACGTAGTACTATGAATGCCGGGTCTAGTACAAAATTCACGAAAAAAGTGTCCGAGACTAAACTACATAAACCTAAGTAGTACGTAATACGTGTAGTAATATAAATTATATGAACCAACTAAATACATTAATTAAAAACGCTGAAATTCTTTTCCATCCCACTCCCTCATCGGAGAACGGCGCGCGCCCCGCGTGCGCGTATTCAGCCGATCAAACGGACACTGTCGCGTAATTGATTATCTTTTTACGTTTTGGTGCTCTTTTGGTTCGGACACTTTTGAGCGGGACCATACGTCCAGTAGTTGGTATGTCAATGCATATGAAAGTAATTTTGTAAAAAAACACTGCATCATGATCGTTACTAAAACATTGTACATTATTATTTCATGTAAACATAATCTATATCATAAGCTTTTTACATGGTTCCAAGCATCGTGACGTCATACTGAAATCGTAATTCGTATGTTGTTTACAACATATTAGTGCTTAACTACGGACGTAAATATCGTAACTTTTTTGGCGACAGAATCCGTCCCAAATACGTCGGTCGGTCGGTCGGAATCCATAAGTTTGTCTAACTCTGAAATTGATGCTCGATTTGCTTCCACACAAAACTTTAGCCATCTAAAAGACGCGCGTATTTTAATCTAAGTTTTGATGAAGCTATTTCATTTCATTTTCCAATTTCGTGTTTAAACATTAGAACTGCCAAGTGTTTTCGCAATTAGTTTCGAGAGAAAATAAGCCACTAGTGTCCACTTCGCTTCAAATTTTGATTGATTGGAATAAAGTTTCTTTTAGATTGCTTCGTGTTGGGTGGTGTTGGTTTTGTGGGTGTATGTGAATCCTGAAAGACTTTAAAAATTCCAATCCCAGCAACAATTTTCCAACAACATCGAAAGCCTGCTATGAAGCTCTCTATACGAAGAACTAAATTAACCCTTCAAGCGTTCAATGCAGCTTTACCGCGAGATAAAAAACCGACGCATGACGGGATGCATTGAAGCATCCGCGATAAATCATGGAGCGAGTCTTGTTAGTGTCCGAGCGGAGGTTTTACTGCCGAATGCGAAACCGAAACCGAAATCCGGCTTGAGTCTTAGATTCGGCAGAAAATTTTAGTGTTCCGATTCTTTTTTTATGCGACGCTTGTAGCTTGCGATCTATGAAGGTATACCGCCTTCAAGTTCAGACAATACAATTATAGCTTAGCACCGACTTCAAAGATAACATAATGAAAAAAATAATTTTGTGTTAAACTGTGTACTGTTAATTAATTTTTTTAAGTATGTTTTTGTTATAATATCTTTAAATTATTATTTTATATTAGTCTCCAAAACAATTAAATTGCTCCACTTTTTTTTTACTTGATTATCAATAACGGCTCCACGAGAAAGATTGCGTATTAATGCAAGTGTATTGTGTGCTAAAGGCTTCGCAAAAATATGTAAATTTAGTTTAGTTCGCGAAAGAATCATCCTAATCGGTCAAGTAGTCTATTATATCCACACATACGGGTTTCAACCGTTTATTTCAGTATAACTCTTTCGTGGACACTGACCGGCTATAGCAGTGATACCTAACAATAAAAATTCTGTCTCGTTCAGTGTCCAGTCCGCGAATGTGTTAAAAGGTAGTTCTTTGGTAATTGTAGAAAAGTTTCTGTCATTTCAAGTATAGGTGTATGTAGTATGTAGTATGTACATACAATTTCAGTTTCTTCATTATTTCCAATTCGGCAATTTAAACCGATTCCCCTCCACTTCCCTAGCAATACGGTCTACGCTCGAGTTTTATTTGAACGGTTAACAAGCTCCCTGGAGATTACATTCAATCGGATAGCCCGACTACGGTTGTTACCGGACCCCACATCCGAATAACATCCGGGTCGGATATCATAGGATTATTTTAGTATCCATATCCGCATCTAGGGGTGTTATTGGGAGACCGCGAGTTGAAAATGCGTAATCTTCACAAAGGATTGTCCCTTGGTTCTGCGTCGATCTGGATAGGCATTGTTTTGTGAAAATTATACTACATCCTATATTGCGAATGTTATATGATTATTATGATTATACAATTACAAATTCAAAAAAACCCAAACGCAGTAAACGCCGCTAAGAAATGACCATTGATTTTTTTACAATCACTTGCGGTCCCCGACACATTAGTTGACCTAAAATATCTTAAAGAGAGTAAAACATACATGTGCTTACATCAAAAATAATAGGTGAACGAATTATTTTTTACTTTTTAAATGTTTGTTATTGGCGTGTTGGGGTTTCTTTTTATTTGTAATTTAATGTTAATTCATAATTTTTAAAGTGACATAAAAATAAAAACTGCTAAACCGATTTTCATGAAACAAAGCTATAGCAAAAATTTGCTTTCTAATTAAAAAAAAACGCATCGAAATCTGTCCACTCGTTTGGGAGCTACGATACCACAGACAGACAGATAGACAGACCAACTATATAACATATACAGGGTGGTCCAAATAGTGACGTCAACAATTTTTTTTTAGATTCCTCACACCTGGGGGTATCCAAAAATACCCCATGTATGTTCCGCGATTTTTTGTAGTTTAGAAGTTATGAATTTTTAAAGGTATTTTTGAGAATTTTCTACCAGAGCGGCTTAAAACTGTCATAACTTTTTTCATAGCATGAATTTTTTAAATTTTATTTTTGTAACATGATTATATGAAAACACTCTTTTACACGTAAAATAATCAGCAACACAACATCCACACAAGCTACCGAAAAAAGGGTCCAAACTGAAAACTTTAGGTTTGAATTGCACGGAGCAAAATTTTCAAAGTTCTCTTAAAAATACAAAATGGAAGTTCCATAGGTTAAAACTAATTTTAAAAACTTCGGTGATAATTCAACTTACCATACAAGAAATAATAAGTGGTTCTGAATAGGCCATTTTACGCTGGAATCGGCATCCAAAGTTAATTAGGTAGAAAATCCGCTAAGAAAAAATGTTGTTCCAAAAAATAGTTTTAGCAATATTTTTTATTCTTATGGCTAACATTAGTCGAATATTTTCAAAAACATTTAAATAAACTAAAATTCAACGACCAGTGAAACATTTTAAGATAACACAAAAATACCATGATTTAGTCACTAACAAAAATGCGTCACTGATCGTAGAATTTCAGTTTATTTAAATGTTTTTGACAATATTCGACTAATGTTAGCCATAAGAATAAAAAATATTACTAAAACTATTTTTTGGAACAACATTTTTTCTTAGCGGATTTTCTACCTAATTAACTTTGGATGCCGATTCCAGCGTAAAATGGCCTATTAAGAACCACTTATTATTTCTTGCATGGTAAGTTGAATAATCACCGAAGTTTTTAAAATTAGTTTTAACCTATGGAACTTCCATTTTGTATTTTTAAGAGAACTTTGAAAATTTTGCTCCGTGCAACTCAAACCTAAAGTTTTCAGTTTGGACCCTTTTTTCGGTAGCTTGTGTGGATGTTGTGTTGCTGATTATTTTACGTGTAAAAGAGTGTTTTCAGACAATCATGTTACAAAAATAAAATTTAAAAAATTCATGCTATGAAAAAAGTTATGACAGTTTTAAGCCGCTCTGGTAGAAAATTCTCAAAAATACCTTTAAAAATTCATAACTTCTAAACTACAAAAAATCGCGGAACATACATGGGGTATTTTTGGATACCCCCAGGTGTGAGGAATCTAAAAAAAATTTGTTGACTTCACTATTTGGACCACCCTGTATAACACCCCTCTTTTTTGCGTCGGGGGTTGAAAAAGAGCCAGGTCAGATGTACTCAAAACCGATTAGCATGCATGAAGAGGCTAATGAATGTCAGGATCTTAGCAGGTGATGTTTCGTTGTCTCTGCCTTCCCCAGTGCTCCATAGTGAAAGTTGAACAACTGAACAGTTTGATGGTCTGAGTTCACGTTTCAGTATTTGCTAGGATATCACTTACATCCTGTATCTTGACTATTATAAAACTGTAAATTTGAAAATAGAATTTAGTTTGTTTGTTTGTTTGTTTGTTTGGGTGTTTGTTTGTTCGAGTATCACGCAAAAACTACTGAACCGATTTTGATGAAACTTTTTTGTTTGATAGCTTATCTTCTGACTTAAAATCTGGTATATAATTTATGCGGACGAAGTCGCGGGTAAAAGCTCGTTATTAATAACACCGTTTTCCCCCCGAAGGGTAGAAAACGAATATTTAGGTTCCAGCCGAAGCTTGACCCACTGTGAGATAACCTCTTGGATTTTATGCGTGGCAACACTGTTTTTACCATAGAGCGCCCCACTGTACCTGTTCTATGACGTCATTCCCCCCACCACGCGCACGGTCGCAGCGGCAGGCGCTTGCGCTTCCTCAGTACTCTCAAGCCAGCAAGAATGTTAATTCTTAGTGGGTCAAGCTTCGGCTGGAACCTAAATATTCGTTTTCTACCCTTCGGGGGGAAAACGGTGTTATTTAGGTGTCCGAGCCTTCGCTTGACCCACTGTGAGAGGTGTTTATTTTCTGCTGGCGCTGCGATCGCGACGTACTGTGGTTTGGAATGAAAGGGGACGCTAAATGCTGTGACGAACATTCAATAGTAAGACACATTAAGACCAAATCACAAGTCTTTAATGTCTGGAATGTTAATTAATTAAGTGAACATAAACTTCTTATGTCAATCACAAGAAAAAGAGAATACAATTATTCTTCTTTTGATTACCAGCAGTGCATATGCATGCTCACTACTATATATTCCCCGAGGGGGGGTAGTCAGAGATATTCTGAAACCTCAGAACATCCACGTCTTTTGATTACCAAATAACAACAAATATGAGTAATCTATTACAGTTCCATTATTATTAGGTATAATGGCGAAAACCAATTAGCAATAAGTTGGTATTATTACTATCAGTTTTTAGTATGACTTCGGCGAATCTCAGTTTCTAGTAATATTTTATTTAGAAATGTATCAAATGTATCCTATTTCCTCACTTTAAGATTTCATATAAATCTAGATTATAATTTTCCGGTTAGCACTATTCAATGCCGATCTGAAACTGCCGAGTGTATCATAAAATATGAAAAATCCTAAATCCGAATCCATCGTGCTATGATAGTGCAAGAAGCAGTTGCCGTTGTAATGAAAAGGCTAGTAAGGTGTTTGACCTGCGAGCTTCTGCTGTGGAAATCAGAACTTGAATCCAATGTACAAGATCAAACCATTGTACAATTTGTACATCATTAGGAGATAATTTCAAGCCTGACTGACGAAAAGTTGCACAGTCAGTCTTTGAACCGAGTTTAGGCCTGAGCATCAGGTGACCATCAAACTATTTCGAGTGTTCTCCTTCCGGTTGCAAGAAGTAGGACCGCTAAATGACGGGACACTTGAAATAAGCTATCAACGTCAATGGTATAACTCCGGGGATATGCAATTAAGTCTGTTACTTCCCATGTATGAGGTGTCTGAGGAGGAGGTTTACAACGGCTTTTAAGGCTGGACGAACCAATGGATGGTTACTAAGTTCACTCATTCTTATAGGGTTTACGAACATTGTAACTACAGATTTATGAACGGCTATGATACTAGGGGTGAGGTTGATCTCCGTGTGCTAGAAGCAAATAAATTTGGAAGATCGCTCGCGTCTGGATCATTAGTGTTACAATGTTTCTGGGACCATTGTTGCACTCTTTCCCAGGCCGGCTTGTAGGTATATCTTCAGTGTTGACTTGCGCCAAGAAGATTCTAAAAGTTTTTTATCCACGTCTGGCTAAGAAGCTGTTAGATGAACCGGCACGAATTTTCCAGACCTGCAAAGACTTTTTGACTGCTACTGGCAGTCTGTCGGTTGTCAAATTTATCAGGTGTCTCCGGTGTTCCATATTATCATCGGTGGACATAACGCGCGTTGTCAAAGCTCGGCCTTCCAATTCAATTCAATAATACTTTATTGCATACCAAAACAAAACATTCGAATAAAGACAAAGAATTACAAGTAGGTACAAATAAGACCTTCCAAAAAGTCTTCTCCTATTTGGATACTAAAAATAGGTAGACTCCTTTGTACTTCTAGAGGTAGCGCAGAACGTGTGGTATGCGCTGGTGGCGGAAGGACTCAACCCAGTCTGAAATTCAACAGTTGACTGAATGCGTCCACAAACGCGCAATAAATTGTAGTCTTCTGCACTTTCGTTGACATAATTCTTTACCACAGTTCGCTTGCAAACAGGTCTTTGGAGGGTTTGCCACCCTCAATAGACCTGTTCACACAATTTAAGAAATATATTCAGAATTTAGAATGTTTTCTGATAACGTGGTAACTAATGCGTTTTCAAAGCGCAGTTTCTCTTTGTCTCGAAAGACAGTCGGCAATGAGGTTGCATTTGAAATTGATTTGCACGTTACAACCTTATGCCCTGCAGTGGGTGGATACAGGCTAAAGATGATGATGATGAAGATGATGATAAACCTTTGTTATGTACGTTACAACCGTCTTTTGCTGTCTGTCTGCCTGCACCATAATAGTTTGTCCTTGAAGTGCGTCGCCTCTTATTTTTAATGCCTCCAAAATTGTCCATAGGTCCTCATTGCTATGCTATTTGACCTATGTCAGATTCCAAAACCCACTAAGGTTTTGTTTTGTCCGTTTACTGTAGCTCCCCATCCAAGATCCGTCGCGTCCGTACATACAGACGTCGTCGGATCTTTGTTTGCCTCTATTAAGACGAAGACGTCCATACGGTACGTCGCAAGAAGCGAAGTTGATAGTCCCTAATAAGATGTTTGCAGATTGCCAGGTCCACCATCCTTTTAGTAGAGTAGCCTCTATTAGACTTCGGTTTCAGGAGACATGCAATCTGTGAGACTTTTGGTGTTGTGATGTGTATTCCGGATCAATCCGAGATACTATACTCAACTCAACGCAGTTCGTTGGTGTTAGTACTGACTTTTCTTGATTTACGCACCAGCTCAATTTGATCAGCTGATCAAGGACATAGTTAGTGTTTGTAGAATGTCTGGGTTTGTGTCATCTGGAGAAAGTCCTCTAAGTATACAATTATGCGGATTGATTTCACCCTGAAATAATCAGCAATTCAATTAGTGATATTCGCAAAAGTACACGGTGATATGGCTTAACCAAAAGGTAAACCGGTCATTTCATATGTAACACCTGCATATAAGTGCTAAATATGTCTCTGTAGAATGTTGCACGTGATACGGCTATATCACGTCTTTTATCTCGTTCGTTCTCGCGCAAAAAGAAAGAGAGCGAAGATGTTTTAGCACTATATCACGCTGCCATGCTGATGAGATTTTGCAATTGGATGTGAAAGTATGCCCTGGACAGATCAAGTTTAGTCATATAGTCCGTCCGTTCAGTCAGTTTTGTGTTGATTTATTAATCGGAAATAATCGGAATTTAGAGGAGGCGTAAATATAGGTTTAGTTTTCTAAGGTCAAGGTCAGGTGATAGGTCTGCTTGACCCGTTTGCTTTCTTACGTAGGAACATGAATGATAATGATAACGAAACCCGGTTTGCTTTGACACTTGCATATTGCCCCCATTTGTTTCAGACCGTTGATAATTTGATTTCATATCGGATGCAAGTGTTTTTATCTAATATATAACTTGGTGGTCGTTTTATGAACGGGATCCTGTACCCAAGATAGGACAGGTAAAATGCAACGTTAAGCACCGAGTGCCTCGCATTCTGTAAGAAACTTCGGTCTCTCCCTGAACCCTTGCTCTCCTTTAGGTTTAGAGTTAGTGGGTGCGTTGGATTTGTGGAACTTTCCTGGAAAGGCCTTGGATAAAAGTGTGAAAGATTGGGTTCAGCAATAGTAGTTCAGAATAATAATAATAACTGGCCGACGCGACGGCGGGATAGCGTTCAGTAACTCACTCATATATTATTTTATTCAGAGGTTTATAAAGGGCCCGTCTGTGATCTAGTACTTCTGCCCTTTTCCACATGTATTGTAAAAGAGAGTCAGACGCCTTCCTACTGAGCTTTATCTTTCGTTAGAAAGTGCTTACTGAGATAAGCTTTCCTCTTCCCCTAGAGGCGTTGGACTTCAGGAAACCTTGTTGACTAGAGATCCCCCTTCGGAGAGCATGAATAGGACCAGCAGACGGTTGAGTACCTGGTGACTGATGAGTGAGGCCGTAGGCGATCTCGCACAGCCTGCCCAGAATCTCGTTTTGTTGTCGCACGTACTCCGACAAGGATTTAGAGGAGATGCTCTGCTCTTAAGATGTTAGGTGCGTGCTTACGAGGTAGGAAGTGCTGCTTCAACGCGGGAGCATGGCTTCCAGCTTATTCTGAGGGTTACTAGGGCGAACTTTTATCATTATAGCTAGCTGTTTGTTAAATAAGGGCTAGGCCGTTGGGCCACTCTAAGAGTTTTCTTTTTAGAGGTCTGTGGTGGCGTTCCCTAAGTGATTTCTCACAACGGGAGATTCTCACCATCGGAACAGCAAAGCGTAAACGGACTTCAGTGTCCAGAGTCACTGTTTCGCCCAAAAGTTCATTTTAGGTGACTTTCCTGACCCAGTCCTTCCGACAATCTGGGTATAGCCCTTTGTAGAACGAGGGCGCGGTAATAGCTTCATCCGCCGGCGCCGGCGGCGGATGATAGTCCAGCAGCTCTCTTATTGTCGTTGCAAGCGCAACTAAAGCAAATACCAAGCGACGTGCGTAGGCGACGTCGTAAGACTGCAGCATGTCGTCTGGCTGCAAATTGGGCAGCCGACGACATTTGATCAAGGATATGTCGTCTGAACAGCCGACGTCGTCTGTTGGCACAGGCGACATGTCGGCTGCCCTATGTCCATTTAAAACGGACAACCAAACGACAAGGTCTCATTTTACAAACTAGGGCTTTCCTAGTAGTTTGAAAAACACGCTTGCTCTCAATATTAAAATTCATATTGTTTATTGCATGTCAATATAACATAATATGCAAATACGGGGCTTTTCCGTACGAGAAGCGATAGCAACTCGAAAACAGGGCTTTCCTGCTCAAATTATTAAGTACGTTAGGTACGATGTACCTACATACCTACTTACCTTAGTTCACTTAGAAGTCACAGTGTTAACACGTCAAAAATTCAAGACGTACTGAGGAAGCGCAAGCGCCTGCCGCTGCGACCGTGCGCGTGGTGGGGGGGAATGACGTCATAGAACAGGTACAGTGGGGCGCTCTATGGTAAAAACAGTGTTGCCACGCATAAAATCCAAGAGGTTATCTCACAGTGGGTCAAGCGAAGGCTCGGACACCTAAATAAAGCTTTAATGGAGCTATGAGAAGACATAAACAAGAGATTATAATGTTCGTAATCAGATACAGATTATAATTATTTTGGTACTTATAATTAATCAAATAATTTCAACAAGAATAGAATAGAATAGAATAGAAATCATTTATTTGCATGAATACAGTTTTTTTTACAATAGATCTTGTCATCGATATTATTTAGTACAAGTGTATCCAGCCTGCTCGCAGGCGTGCAAATTTTAAGCATGTCAAGATAAAATAAGATTTAAAAATTATTACATTTAAATTTCACAATTTATCCACACAAATAATACATGATGTCAAGCTAAAACTACTAATTTATACAAAATGAATTTATCACAGACATCTTAATCAATCAAAATATTAAACAGCTGAACAACACAACACATGAAATTAGGACAAACAAAAATAGTCAAAATATAATAGTAAATTCAATCCATTCGATGTCAAGCAATAAATAGACTGGCACAGTTTCTAAATTTTATCTAAATATTCTTTGACGCTATAGAAACAATTATCTAAAAGCCAGCTTGTCAAGGTCTTCTTGAACATATTTCCTTCTAGAATTTTAATGTGCTCAGGCAATTTGTTGAAAATCAATATGCTCATATTGTATGCATTTTTTCTATATATGTAAGTCTGACATGATGGCTGATACAATAAATTTACATAGTTTGATCTAAGTTGACGAACAGTAACCTCTGATCGTTTTCTGAAGGATTCCGGATTAGATTTAACGTAAAGACATATCTGTTTTATGTACATACTAGGGAGAGGTAGGATCTTTAAATTACGGAAAAGTGGTTTACAACTGTCTAAAAACCATGCATTACATAAAACTCTTATACATTTTTTCTGCAGTAGTTACATTTTGCGCCAATTCGTTCCCGCTACGCTCTTCGCATTTTATCACAGAAAATACTCACTCATTATTTTTGAATCTGCAAATCTACCAATAATGTTTACAAATAAACAATTCGAATTTTATCTGATACAAAAATAATTGCTACAATTTAAAATCAATTACAAATATAGCAACAAGTGATCACATTTTGCGCCAAATTATTCCCGATACACCCTTATTATTTTATCACAAAAAATTTATAAAGAAATTGCTCACTCATTCAATGATAATGAGGGACAAAAGTAAAAAAAAAAATAGAAATAAAAATCCGAGGGAACTCGGGCGAATTTAAATTACACATGTTGGATAAAACAAAGGAATCACGGTTGACTTATTTGGCATAACACAGAGGAATAACATTCCGTGCAACAGAATTTACATGTGGTGATATATTATAAAAACATTTTTTCTTTTTGTGTTTGCAAGGTTTGATGCAAAGAAAAATTGTTATATCAGTAGCATCAATATGTATAACGAGCTTTTACCCGCGACTTCGCCCGCATAAATTATATACCAGATTTTAAGTCAGATGTTACGCTATCAAACAAAAAAAGTTTCATCAAAATCGGTTCAGTAGTTTTTGCGTGATGCTCGTTCAAACAAACAAACAGACAGACAAAAAATCCAAAAATTGGTGATTTGGAATCAGGGACACCTAAAAACCATATCGTAATCTTTTTTTTTGTAAATATCTTCAATGTACAGACACACTTCCCTTTACAGTTTTATAATAGTTTAGATCTAGGTTTGGAATTTTTAAGTCACTCATCTTACTACTTATGGAAATATAGAAAAAACCTATTGAGTTTATTTCATGTTTATCTAAACTATTATAAAACTGTAACAGAAGTGTGTCTGTACATTGAAGATATTTACAAAAAAAAAGTTATGATATGGTTTTTAGGTGTCCCTGATTCCAAATCACCAATTTTTGGATTTTTTGTCTGTCTGTTTGTTTGTTTGAATGAGCATCACGCAAAAACTACTGAACCGATTTTGATGAAACTTCTTTTATTTGATAGCTTATAATCTGACTTAAAATCTGGTATATAATTTGTGCGGACAAAGTCGCGGGTTAACACTAGTTATTCGTATACAAACAGAAAATTTGGAATGTGCGAAATTGAAAAAGAAAAACACTCACTTTTGCTGAGGAAGCACTTATTTTATTTACTTAGGCTAGATCCGTTTATTATTGTTCTGTATTAATTTCATTCTGATAGTATAAATTGTAGATCGAATTTATTGATTTTACATGTATGTCATGTTAGCTTAATCAAATTAAAGATTGAAAAAGTCGGGCGGCGAGCGGGATTCGAACCCACGATTTGCTTTTCCGGGGCATGCTCCTCTCCAACAGAGCTGTCGGCGCCCCGCAGGCCACGACGAAATTTTCAATCTATATTATCGTCTTTAAGGGACGGCAGTGCCATCTACCAGAGTTCATTCGAACTACTGACTCACAAGTCTAACGTTACAATTAGAATTCATGCGATATAGATGTCACACCTTATTCCAATCGAATTTATTGATTTTACTACTTATTATAAGGACTGGCCTGCGGGGCGCCGACAGCTCTGTTGGAGAGGAGCATGCCCCGGAAAGGCAAATCGTGGGTTCGAATCCCGCTCGCCGCCCGACTTTTTCAATCTTTAATTAAATTGTAGATGTTTAAATTGAAACAAAAAGCTTTATGTCCAGCTGCAGGTTACGTATCATTGTGAATATTTTGTACGACTGTAAATTAAAGATAAGTCCGATATGTACGAGTACGATGTACGGCACTTCCGTTGCTATAAAATTACGCTACAAAAGAAATAAGCCCCTATTTGATACGAATCCTTATAAATGGGGAACATTAAAATCACGGAACCAATATTGGAATCGTTTTGGAATACAATTGGTCCAGGGTATTGTGTAAGAAAAAAAGTTTGCAATTTGTTATTTTGTGGAGAGCAAAATATTGATGTTGGTTATTGTATTCTGTTATTTAGCCTTTGCAAAAAAAAACAGATTGGACATGATATTAAAAATTACGAAACCATTATGATACCTATATTATTATGTATAAAAGAGTAGGATATACTATATTTATTGTGTACGTCTGTGCGTATCTTAGACAATTTATATAGGGACGAGTTACGCGTGTCATCCTACTAAGAAACATTTCTGCCACTTTTTGCTGGAGGCAAGGTAACATGAAATCCGCAACTTTGGATTTTATTCCCCATAAGTTTAGATTATAATTTTGAATGTTAAAAATCATGAAAAGTAGTCTCGTGTGAACCCCAAACGTTCTAAGTTCAAAATTATTGTTTCGCAATTATAGGCTGTCTCGTTTAGTGATAAGGTATACAATTGAGTGTAAATGCACAAGATCAATTTGTCTTATACCGTGGCAGAGGGGAAATGCTACCGCAAGGCCAGTCCTTATAATAAGTAGTCAAAGGTGCGTATGGTCTGAGTTAAGAGGATAGGCGGACTAAAAAGCTATTTTTTTGGAGAATAGGTCACTTTTCCGACTGTATACGTATTTGTCAGATCCACCCCACCCACACCCCGCCGACTAGAGAGCGAATGAGACAACTGCAGCTCGGACCGATTTAATACCATACAAAAAATCTACGAAATCTACGTATTCCCCTGTTTTCTCTTCCAAAACTAAACCGATTTTAATAATTATTTCAAAAATAATAAGGGAAATACTTTGGCTTTTTCTGTATGTTTGGATTTTTTGTTTATATTCGTCAAATTTGTTTACTGGATGTCTAAAAACGGGCGGTAAAATTGGTCATTTTAAAAGGTCCCTAGTTCTTACCGTAATTAATTAATGCAAAAAAGCAAAACATAGGGCAGAGGTGACATAGATTGTATGGTAGATAAACAATATTTGCTCTAGTGTCATTCCAGCGAGAAAACAGGGGAATACGTTTGTATGGACTGAACCGTACTAATCTATCCTCTTAACCGTTTCAGTCTGTGGAGGGCTGTCCCTCACACCCTGTATTTGAAAGCAGGTAGGTAGGCTTCACACTGTTAATGAGAATTTGAGTGGGAGAACTTAGGTAAATTGGACCTCGCATTGCTCATCTAAGTCCTTCACTTACTCGTATGCTAAATGGTAGCTTCGATTCGTTTGTGGATTTACTATTTCGTAATGCAACGTTTAAATCCATCGATGAATAATTCCGTTCCATCTAATGGATGGGCTTACTGATAAACAGAACTAGAAACACTCACCTCCTGCTACGGTAAATTTTCGCAGCATCATCCTTCTCTTGCCCATTTCCCATTATTTGGGGTCGGCGCAATATGTCATCCTCTTCCATTCATCTCTCTTAGCCGTCGTTTCAACACTCACCCCTTTTTTACACATATCATCCTTCACACAATCCATCCATCTTTTCTTCGGCCTGCCTCTCCTACCACAGCCATCCACATTCATACTTAACACTCGTCTCGTAACATGAAACTCATCCCTTCGCATTACATGCCCATACCACGATAATCTATTACCCTGGAATTTTTCCGTCACTTTCAAACTTCCTCTAATATACTCAATTTTCAATATTATGGTCAATTTTCGCAGCAGTCCACCTAATATTTGTTGTAACGAGGTACGAAGTGGTGCGAGGCTTCGTACAATTAAATACAGTTATTTATTCTTTCAATAGGTACTACCACAGTATAAGATAGTAATCCATCTTCATGCAATGATACCAAACGCGGCTTGTATGTGTGCTCACCGTACGTACGACGTTATCTAAGGCAGCCAAGGCAGCACAAGACGGGGCTACGTGGAGATATTGGCCTCGATTCGGAGTGTACCACGACTAAACTAAACTAAATGTATTCCTGTCACTTTCTAAAATAAGATTAAGAAAAGAGACAGAAAACCAACAGCTGACTTTAGTGCTGTCAAAGTGACGTTAAATGCGCAAAATAAGATGCCATCATAATGTACGCCATCTTATTTAAGTCGTTTTTTGGCGTTTAACGTCACTTTGACAGCACTAAAGTCAGCTGTTGGTTTTCTGTCTCTTTTCTTAATCTTATTTTAGAAAGTGACAGGAATACATTTAGTTTAGTTTAGTCGTGGTACACTCCGAATGGAGGCCATTGCCAGTGTGTGCGTACTACGAGGTTTAGTCTGCCTGTCCATTGACGCGAGCTGACTGTGCGAGCTGTGTAGCTGTGTAAATATTAACCAATCAGGAGCTCGGCCAATCTCGGTCGGATCTCTGATTGGTTAATATTTACACAGCTACACAGCTCGCACAGCCAGTTCGCGTCAATGGATAGGCAGCTTTACGCCGCGTTTGGTACCATTGTATGAAGATGGATTGCTGTCTTATACTGTGGTACTATTTGTGAAACGTGGATCAGAATATCTCTGATTACCCCTTTGGAGAATATATTCGTGAGCATTTACTATGCTATTTGATTAAGCAGAATTTCTGTTGTCCATAAAAAGATATCTATACAGGGTGAAATTGATATCATTAGCATCCTTTTAAACTAAGAGTCTACCCATCAAACTGAACAACTTTCACTATGGGAGCAAACCGATCGGAGCAAAAAAATTATCAGCTGTTGCATACATTTTAAGTCGAGTAGGCATTGCAGTTTAGTATAGAACAGCTGATTATATTTTTGCTCCGATCGGTTTGCTCCCATAGTGAAAGTTGTTCAGTTTGATGGGTAGACTCTTAGTTTAAAACGATGCTAATGATATCAATTTCACCCTGTAGATGTTGTTGGTACAATAAAACTTGAAATTTACATGATTTCAAGAGTTCTGGTTTTGATAATCTAATCCCAGTTTGCTTTCATTGAAATATCTGTATTTTACTTACTCAAACCTTTAAATACGTCGTCGTAACAATTTATCAAGGACCAAATTAATGTAATTTAATCCCAATAACTCAAGACGAAACAAGAACTCATAAATAAGAATATTTTCATTCATTGAACAACCCCGACAGCCTTTGTTTATTGCGCTCCACTTCGAAAAGTTCTCGAAGAACTAGTGAAGGAATTTCCGGGAAAAGAAATCAAAAACTTCCACTGGACTTCGTGCCGTGATGACTTGAAAAATAAAATTATGCGAAAACTTTCTGTCCTGGGGTGTACTTTTTTTTGCTTCAAGCGAGGCGAGAGAGCAAATATTGGAACAAACTAAAATTTCGACGTTAGGTTTTGAAAGAGTCGAATTTTGTATCTAGTATTGGCTCGACATGTTAGGTACCAACGTTTATTTAGAAAAAAAAGATTGAATAAATTGTGTTGTTTTGTGTGTTTTTTTGGAGTTATACCTACTTCTTTTGACGCGACATGAGAAATAGATCAGTAGGCCTGCCATGAGTTTTCACTGTTGCGTCGCCAATTTTGTATGAAAGAATTAGTTCTCAACGTAACCACTAGGAGCGCTGTACGAAATTCAATACAAAAACTACAGTAAACACCACCATGAGTTTACACCATAGTAAACTACAGTAAAACTACTATAGTAAACTACTTTACTATAGTAGTTTTACTAGAGTGTATTTTTTCAGCATGTGACAGAAGTTGCGTACGCCGAATCGCCGCATTATCATGAAGTAAGATTTTAAAGAGATTTTTTGTATTCTTGCCAAAGTAGTAGGTATAACTTCTTACGTGCGTACATGATACACGCTTTTTTATATTATTTTGTTTTCTTTCCATCAACTAACCCTTCATCTGAAATGCAGAGTAAGATTAGGGACATTATGAACCGAGTTCTACTCGAGGTGAACTCTTTGATATAACATAATTATACTGTTTTGAATTATTAATTTATCATCAATTTACCATTTTTAACCATTATCAATAATTGTTTTCTGTTTTATTAGTTTTCGTTTTATTTTCAATCTAGTATAAGTTGTATGAATTATTATTACCAATAAAATTAAAAAGAATAAAAATTCTATTTCCTTAGACATTTTATCATAGTCTTGTACACCAGCTGTGGACCATAGATCATTCTAAGAATAATCAACTCTACCAGTTCGATAAATAATGGCAAAGACCTTTGCCCTAAGAAGATTTAATAAACTAACCTAGTATTTGTACACTTCACAGTACCTATTTATAACTTAATACTCCAGTTGTTCTCTAGAAAATACAAAGATATTGTACAAGTTACTTCATATCGATATGATATGAGAAAGTTTGCCTTTGTAAGGGTCGCAGATGTCTAGCATTATCTCGAACCGAGTTAAATCTTAGTCCCGAAACATGTACAAGTTTCTATAATTGGAAAACTTCAAAAGGTGTACGGTCGAGAACAATTGAATTTGTTCTGTAACGAGACCTAGTTGGCTTCGAATATTGTCCTGATAAATAACACACACACGCACTGTGTTATTAGTTGGTGGTCTGTTGTTTATTATCTAACTTAG
Source organism: Agonopterix subpropinquella (assembly GCA_922987775.1). Taxonomy (NCBI): domain Eukaryota; kingdom Metazoa; phylum Arthropoda; class Insecta; order Lepidoptera; family Depressariidae; genus Agonopterix; species Agonopterix subpropinquella. The sequence goes on from OV277712.1 coordinate 11,208,675, forward strand.
ATACTTAGTAGGTTGCCAGCTTGGGGCGTCCGCCCGGTTTTCAGTAACTTTGTAACCATTTTATACATTAACTATGGCACTTTTTAAGCAGAAAACAAAACTGAACAATCTACAGGATATGAGAAGTGATGTGGTTTTTCTCGAAATCAATTTTTAATTAATAAAACTGAAGAAAAACGACTCCAAAGTCACCTCTTTTTTTCCAGTTGTAACCGTTTTACTCTTACATTGTTGATCAGAAGAATATGAAAATTTACGATATTCTTCACAATACAATATGAAATGATGTGGTTTTCTTATTTTTTGAAAATTCATATAAAATCATACAGGTTTTCAAAGAAAACGGAAAATTCTGACCGGAGCCGCGCAATTGAAGCGGGATGGCTAATTGCAAAAGTTTGCTTGTAAGAAAGAGAGCCTTGCAGATGGGAGGAGTAGCCTTAAGGAAATACTGATTTATTCCATGACAAAAGAGGAGTTGTGGTTTGAGTTCCACTCACTACTGAAATGTGACGAAGACGGGTCTGCTGGAAGAAATCTCTAAATCACGGGTCTGTGGAAAGAAATGTATTTAGATATATTTTTTATATATTTTATAGAGATGTTTTTTATATAAATATATATATTTTTTGTATTTAGCTTTTTGTTTTTGTCTGGTATGCTATTCTCATTTGAATAATTGCCGTGTGCACAATAAAGTATTAAATAAATAAATAGTGATGAAAGTATATGTAATATTTCATTAAAATCATATTTTATTGATTACAGCTACAAGTTTGTATTTGCTATAGTATGAAAAGATTTGCTGTATTTCGTACGCGATATAAAATTTTCAAAAAATCTATAACCTATGTACCCATGAAAGCAACCAATAAATGAATATGAATATAAGGTGAAGTCTTTACATTTCTTTTTCAAAATTTCCAATTCCCAATTCAATATTCTTTTTTTCTCGTATTACAATGTCACATAATTACCTACATTATGCCAGGAGTGCAATTTTTGAAACTCATTCGTTGAACTCAACAATCGTAAATGTCAAAATTACTATGGAGATAGTTTATGCATCTTTCTACTGCTGATTTGACTTTCGAAAATGGCACTCCTGAAGTATCTCCATAGTAATATTGATAAATATTAAAAAAAAAAAATTCTACTGCTGAGTTCAAAGTATGAGCACAGCCCGGACACTGCATACTAACATTTGAAATTGACAAGATGAATAAAACCATGATATAAAACCATCAAAATTTAACCTTAAGTCTTCTTCGTAGACCAGAGCGCGGTAACCAGAGGGCGATAGAGGGGGTAAGGTAAAAAGTTGGTGGGAGGAAGGGAGTGTCCGTACTGTATCTAGTAATAGATACTCTTTCTTATACTGTGGTATGAGTTTCAAAAATCACACTCCAGGAAAGGACATTAAATAAATAAATAACGCTCACAGGCACATACATTGTAATGATCCCAAGTTAAGCACTGTAGGCTTTTTAATATGGAAACCATACAACAACGGCACGAACATATAACATCCATGACCGAACCGGGATTCCAACCCAGGTTTGGCAGTCCGGCATGGTAACCATTACACCAACCGGGTCGTCGAAATTTACATTAACATCCATACTTACACGCTCTTAAACTCCTAGAATGATTAAGAACAGAACAAAGGTTTTATCGTATTTAATCGTGTTCTTACGCTTGCTCGGTCACATTACAATCGAGAAAGCTATTTTATTTGTCGTGTGCAGTAGGATGCATCAGTTGATCCGGATTCAAAAAGTAACTAAGCAAAATTAAACATTTCCAGTTACTGGAATTGCGCAAAAAATGTTAAAAAGATTTGGGTTAATCCTTTGTAGGACCTTTTAGATCCTCCGATCCTCCAAATAAGGAGATTTGTTTATATTCCGAAAGATAAGACGTGTACTTTTCGCAACCATGAGCAGCAAGGCTGATTCAGTGTTTATGGGGTGCAGAGCTTCTCTGTGATGGGGTTGGACTAGGTCTGCCTGCATAACTCCAGTCGGTTTAGGAGTTACTGATGATTAAAGGTCTGGAAAAAAATTAATCGTATGTTATTGTTTTAATATGCACTGTAGCTATGTGAGCAGTACAAAAACTGACATGGTTCATCAGTCGGTTTAGGAGATACAGCCATTCAAAGGTCGGAACTTTGACTGGCTATATCTCCTAAACCGACTGACTGAACTAAACAGTCTTTATACTTTTCACATAGCTACACTGCATACTACAATAATATTATACAATCAGCCGTGCAACTGATCGTTAATTTTTTACAGACCTTTATTCATCAGTAACTCCTAAACCGACTGGAGTTATGCAGGCAGACCTGGTCCATCCTCATCACAGAGATGCTCTGCACTCCATAAACACTGAATCAGCCTTACTGCTGATGGTTGCAAAAAGTATACTTATCTCTTATACTATTACGATAAACTATGAAATGTACGTTTTTTCATAGGCATTAATAATGTTTCATAATAATGAATCTACATTTTAGCGTTATTCTTAACCTTATTTCGTTGTCTATAAAAAAATCTTATTTATTTATTTATTACACAATTTATAAATTTTTACCCAGCAAGCTCCCATTTACTTTCTGAGAGCGTATTAAAAAGAAAACATTGGCGAAATGAGCTTACCTATCGATCTCGAAAGACGACTTTTTGATCTGAAACAAATTAGAATAAGCGTAAGCACAATAATGTATGTTTATTTTTATTTATTTATTTTATTTAACACTTTATTGTACACATAACAAAACAGACAAAACAATTAAAGTAGACATGTACAAAGGGCGAGCTTATCTATATTTTATGTTCTTGCTGTTCTTTTATTTTGTAAAATCATAAAATTATTACTAGAAATACTTCGATTATGAGCACGGTACCTAAAACGAAAGATGTCACTAAATATATGAAAATTGTGAAGTCCATAGTCAAGAGCTTTAACTGTATAGGTGTATGGCTGTGTCCATGTACCGTTAGTGAGTCTAATAAAATAAAATGTAATAAAGGGGGTAAAACATAGGGTCCTTCTTAATATGCTGACACTTTTTTAAGGGATGATCTGACCATCAAACAAAACAACTTTCTCTATGGCACCAACATCGAAATCGCGAAAAAAAAAACAACTGTTCCATACAAAACTGCAAACCTACTTGAGTCAAATGTATACTTTTTTCAGTGTTGATCTACAGGGTGAAATTGATATCATTAGCATCCTTTTAAACTAAGAGTCTACCCATCAAACTGAACAACTTTTACTATGGGAGCAAACCGATCGGAGCAAAAAAATAATCACCTAAACCACGGAATATTTAAGAGTTACTAAACTGCAAAGCCTCCGTCAAATGTATGCAACAGCCAACAGCTGATTTTGTTTTTGCTCCGATCGGTTTGCTCCCATGGTAAAAGTTGTTCAGTTTGATGGGTAGACTCTTAGTTTAAAAGGATGCCAATGATATCAATTTCACCCTGTATATTCATAACAACGATACGAACAAAAAATCCCTATGCAACTAAACTCGGGCCAACCGTTCAGGAATGTATTCGAATCATCGCTCCATAATCTCTTGAGTCTTCTTCGACGTCGAGGAAGACGAACATAATTAAGATCAAAAAATTCATTAGTAGTTGAGAAATCTGCGAAACTAAAGTGGGACTAGGCTGGGCATGTTTGCCGGATACACACCGAGCGGTGGGCATCAATCGCTACTCAATGGGTGCCTAACTTATACAATTTATTTAATAGTATGGACGCGTAATGCGTGGCAGAAAAGGAAAATGAGAATGAAGGAGAATGATCTCCTATCAAAATTTTCTGCCACTTTTTGCGGGGGGCGAGGTAACATGAAATCCGCAACTTTGGATTTTATTCCCTATAACTTTAGATTCTAATTTTGAATGTAATAATCATGAAAAGTAGTCTCGTGTGAACCCCAAACGTTCTAAGTTCAAAATCATTGTTTCGCTATTATAGGCTGTATCGTTTAGTGATAAGGTAAAAATTGAGTGTAAATGCACAGGATCAATTAGTCTCATACCGTGGCAGAGGGGAAATGCTACCGCAAGGCCAGTCCTTACTATTAAATTATCTAAGGTGCCTAATTATGGTAGTCGAGGTCGAGGCAGACCCCGGAAAGGGTGGCGCGATGAGTTGTATGCCTATTGTAACGAAAGGAGGGATACCGCATTGGATAGAGATATATTATGAAGGAGTTTAGGGGAGACCTTTGCCCAGCAGTGGGACGAAGTAGGTTAAATATGGCATACCATTCGTCATGATTGGAAATTCACGCCTCGGCACTGCGCGATATCGACGCTCTAATCTGATAGATACTTGATCTACAAGCTTTATAATATAGCACGTATTTAGACAGAAATAAAGGCGCATTTAATCTTACGTCCCATCGTTCTCAGATGATTAGCAATTAAATTCGTAGCACGACGAGGGTCGAGGGTTTAGTACAATTTGATTCGTGGCAGCATGATTGGATTATGGAAACGGGGACATTCTGAGCTATTTCAACCTTTGAACGCGTTTGTGGTCGGTTATTAGATAATTGATATTCGATGTTGTGAAATATTGCGGTTAGGTTAATTATTATTGTTGTTTACTTAAGGCGTCGTGATTTAGCTGCTGCACTTTAACAAATTAAAACCCTAAATGGTGTTGCACAGATGCGGCGGCCAAAGGGTATTCGATTCAGGTTTTTAAAAACTGTTCTACGTTAATCACTGATGTCTAAGGACTTTATAGAAAATATATATATTTTACGTTCCATTACATCTAGTGCAAGAAAAAACGACAAATATTATTTAAATATCCTGCGAAAATGCTTTTCTTTATAATATACGTGGCTACAAATGCAGGTGACGTCATGTCATCGTGATTTCACGTCATCGTGCCGACACCTGCTTGTGACACAACTGTCTACATGCAGTTGACGTCATCAACCCTTTGGCCAATCACATTCGTTTACAATCACGTGACTAAAGTAGACAAAAAAAAATGTTCTTTATCGATATCCAGTATTTTTCTTAACTGACTAAATAGTTTGTTTCCAAAATTCAAATTCAATATGGATGCCATCAATTGATCCTATATTTTACATGCTATCAAATACCCTATAGCGGAACAACGGTGCGATGATGGCGTCACAATAGCGCAAAAATAAAGCAGGGCTCACAATAATCACAATAGGACGCGAGAGCAACCCATGTAGGATGATGATGATGATGATGACGCCCTTGATGTAAGGATTAAATATCGATAAAAAGAAACCACATCTCCTCACCGCATTATTATCCCCTATCTCGGAAGACCAAACAAATATAAAACACCGCGCGTTGGACCAGTCTAATAGGGTCATAAACGTTGCTTTTTATAGTTCTACAGGCGAAGGCACTTTTACACACTATCCTATTATCTCGCGAGATAGTTGACAATAACGTCCTTTAGTGGGTAATAATTAGAAACTTCAATTTCATGGGTATAAAGATTAGGTAGCAAGTAATTCCCTAGTTTGGCTAGCTTAATTTCTCTTTAAAATAAATTAAAGGTTGACAAATTCAGTATAAGATGGGTCTTGACTTGAACCCGGCACCCTATACGGTAGTAACAATTGAATAATCTGAGACCCTACCAATCTAGGCATTCGGGATATTTTTTTCATCCGGTTAAGCTAGCGACACTCTGTCTCCAAACCTTCTAAATCTTTCAACCTCTTTCGTCTTCAAAAGTCATTATATCCGCGACTTCAGCTGCGTGAAATCCATGATGCCTCTGATGATATTTACCTCCTTTTCTGAGTCGGATATTGCAGTTATTAAGTTTCATTGTTAGCTATAGAATAGTAAACAAAGTCAAGATTTATATAGGTAGACCTATTTAGGTAATATTTCAGACCTAAGATAACAAGCTTCACAAAACCTTGTGGTCAAGACTCCAAAAGCCGTAAATCAAGGCCTTTATTAAAAGATTGTTTGCCAGCTATCTACAATAAACAATTTTGAACCATAAAATGGAATGATTAATCGCAGTAGTTCACCAACTCTCTTTACAACTGGCGTTTAAACCGTTAATCATCCCAGTGAACCTCCAAGAGAGCTCAAATCTTACTTATAGAATAAGATTTGAGAGTTTGTTTGTGCGCTATCTTCTTGTCATTCTTGGTTTCTAAAAATTTTACAGACATGTTGCGTCATCAGGTTCCGTTTTTGTGAGTAACACATCTTAAAACGCTTTGTCCTGCAGTGCTCCCCACCACATTTCATCTTTCATTAAGAGATAGAAGAAGACTTTCCGAACCCTCTCACGCAGATGCATAACAATACCACAGAGAAAGAGTATCTATTACTATATACAGTACGGACACTCCCTTCCTCCCACCAACTTTTTACCTCACCCCCTCTATCGCCGTCTGGTTACCTCGCACTGGTTACTCGTTAGGTTCAATTTCTTTGTTTTCGCATGTGCTGACGTCATCTTGTCAATTTAAATTTTTGTATGTAGTGTCCGGGCTGTGACAATACTCAAGTCTCGATTATATAAACAACTAGCGACCCGCCCCGGCTTCGCACGAGTGAAATGCTGATAGGTACTATGCATGTATTATATACATATAAACCTTCTTCTTGAATAACTGTATCTATTAAAAAAACACATCAAAATCCGTTGCTTAATTTTAAAGATCTAAGCATACATAGGGACAGACAGCGGGAAGCGACTTTGTTTTATACGATAAATAAATAATAATCGTGTACCTACTTCCTGAGACCACGAAAATTTTAGACTTCAAATAATTATAAAGTGATAAAATATGAAAACGTGTTTCATGATAGAAGAATGTGTTGTGCTGACCGACGGCCTTGGTAAAGGCGGCGGGAACCCGTTGGATGAGGGCATCGCAGGATCGGTCGTTGTGGCGATCCTTGGGGGAGGCCCATATCCAGTAGAGGACGCCTATCGGTTGAGAAAGAATGATGATTCAAAGTATAGAAGCACAACACCATGACCTTTTATTAAAAGTTAAATACCTACCTACCATTCATTTTGTGTCCACACTTACAAAGTATTTCATTGCCCTGAAATCTGCGACGAAGCCAAAAGTAAATGCTAGTTTGGAATAAAATTAAGAGAAGTGCCGAGGAATTCTTAAGTGAGGTTTAATGTTATTGTAAAATCTAGTTTTAGCTTTTTTATGGAGCCAAAGTGCAGTGAATGAAGATTAAAAACGTGGGAACGATCGCGTTAATTGATAAAATGAGAGATAGTTTTTGGTCCTGAACGCTTTTCTGGAGTTAATGAAAGGTTTCATTAAAATTTTTGTAGTAACTTCACTTTTGTCTTTATATACTAACCTATTATTTAGTTAACAGTGGTCTCACCCTTACTGAAGATTGATCATTTACGATGACTCCTTCCCGCTCAGCTTCAGTGGATACAATAAAGCCAGCAAATCAAATAATGCCTGTCCGAAGCAAAATGCTGGCCCGCAGGTTTGAGCGTTGTACAAGTTACACTTTTTAAAGTTTAGGTACTGCCAGTCATTTTACACGCGCGGTCTGTGATGTTACCACAGAGTTGCGACACTACCAATGAGTGAATCAAGGAAGTGCGACATCATCAAAGAGCGAATCACGGAGGTGTGACACATAAATTGCAAATCACGGAAGTGCGACATTTCAAAATTGCGAATCACGGAAGTGCGACATCCCGACGGTGCGAATCACGGAAATGCGACACATGTTCGACTCACGGAAGTGCGACAGAATGGAAGAGCGACAAAAGGGGTTTGGATGATCGCCTGTCACTTTTGCCATTATTTTGAGCGACAAAAGGGGTTTGGGTGATCGCCTGTCACTTTTGCCATTATTTTTCATCTGTAATTTTTTTATTGTTATTTTTGAGATCGCCTATTACATTCGGCACCACCCCTGTCACTTTTGACATCACCTGTCACTTTTGGTACCAACCTCTGTCACTTTTAACATCACCTGTCACTTTTGGTACCAACCCCTGTCACTTTTGACATCGCCTGTCACTTTTGGTACCAGCTCCTGTCACTTTTGACATGGACTGTCACTTTTTGTACTAACCCCTGTCACTTTTGACATGGCCTGTCACTATATGTACCAACCCCTGTCACTTTTATGTGGGTTGGCTACAAGCGGAGGACATAGAACGCCCTGCGCGAGCAGTATATAACAACGCGTTTAGGGTGCTGACGCCCCATCATCTACTAAGGTTTTGTAGTGTTCCCAATATGTTTGCGGAGGCGCACACTGATTCCACGTGATAATGAGAAAGCGGTGTGCATCTCTGCAGCCCCAACACCATTCTGCGCGCGTTGTGAGACGGATGGGACTGCTGCAGCACTGGATGCGCTTGCATGTCACCTTGTGACTGCTTACATCTTTATTGGACAGGGAATCTTTTGTTATTGTTTTTATAACTAAAATAGTTTGTAGGAACATTGCTAGTAACATAATTATGGATATGAGAGAAATAATTTATTTTAATAAGCATCTACTCTCATCTCCTCTCCGCCCATTTCCGCTTTGATGGTTACCGGACTTGTCATGGATACATTAAATTAGGTAAACTTTCAATAAATAATGACGTCAGAGTCATGAGAGATAATTATATGACTGTAGAGAGCTATTGCCACAGATGACATCGGCCACAACAGTGCAAAATTATAGATCGAAGCCAACAGATGGCGGTAACTGTCGCATCCGCAAATGTGCACGTAAGACAACTTGCGATGTCACACTGATAACCCGTCAGCTGCTACACATAAGGTTCACAATCGTATACAAGACATAAATCGCGCAAGAGATGTTATCACAGTATTTGATAGATTGTATAGATATGCAAGGTCCAACTGACAAAGGTTGAACAACGGCCGAACCCCATGCTTCACAACTAGCCTGGCGGAAGATCTTCCCTTTTCAATACCTGCCACCTAAGTTCCTCCACAGAACCAATAGTTCAAGACTTTCCTAACATACAGAGAGCAAACTCCACCGTGAAAGATGTAGGACATAGACGAAACTTGGCACTGTATCGAGCGTACGCTATATTTATCACAATCGTACGGTACTCGTGAAAATTTTAAAGTTAACAAAATATTACTTGGACACTAATGTACGTTGGGGATAAGCCAAATCGCCTTTAGTGAAGTCACATTGACCTGCAACTTCTTTTGTTTCTTTTCATACGAATTGGGTAGAAAGATTTGGGGGAGAGTAGTGAAAAATGTCGGTAATTTCCCGATTGCCAAGGCTGGATTATACATAGGGGCAGATTAAGCTAATGGGCCGCACTCAGACATAAATAAATCAGTTCTTTTAATCTTTATCTATCTATATATTCTATAAACTATAAGCTAGGAAAGAATCGGATGTTCCAAACTAAAACTACAATTATTATTATCTACTTGAGCTAAATGTATCAAATCAGCTGTCCCAGCTGATTTTTTTTTTCACACTGGTCCCATAGTAAAAGTTGTTTTGTTTGATGGCCTGACTATCCCCTCAAAATAGCGTCAGCATATTAAGAAGGACCCTATCTGTACGATAAAGTTATCTCCAAAGCATTCAATTTAAATAAGTGTGTTTGAAAACAGAAAGAAAAACAAGTAAGTACAGATAGATATATTTATTAGATAAATTCTTCTACGATAACCACCATCTTTTTAGTATTTGGTGGGCACCGATTTATTGTGTGTTTTCTTCATCTTATGATCTCGACGCAATATCCTCCACGTGGTTTATATCCAGTAGGACATGGGACCTCATTTGTTCGGTTGGAAATGTTATCCCCAATTATTGAAGCTTGAACAAAAAAAAATGTATAAAAAAAAATTGAATAACTTTACAGCTATACCTACTTATGGATATCTTCAAAAATATAATTTAACAAAAAAAAAAGTTAGCATATGGTTTTTAGGGGTCCCTGATTCCATATCACCAATTTTTGGATTTTTTGTCTGTGTTTGTTTGTTTGTTTGTGTGTTTGTTTGTTTGAACGAGTATCACGTAAAAACTACTGAACCGATTTTGATGAAACTTTTTTTGTTTGATAGCATATGATCTGACTTTAAATCTGGTATATAATTTGTGCTGACGAAGTCGCGGGTTAACACTAGTAAACTATAAATCTGAGTGGACTATAATACAGGGTGTACCTAAGTGACGGCCTGGCAAATACTGAAACGGTGAGTTAAGGACATGAAACTGAACATTTTTCATTATGGAGCCACCCTCAGAAAAAGCGAAAAAAATAGAAACCAGCTGTATTTACTCGACTCGAATGTAAATAAATTAAATATTTACCACTAGCGGCCCGTCCCGGCTTCGCACGGGTGGACGTCTAATCTTTTCTAGCAATAAATATAGCCTATGTTACTCAGGGTGAATGCAGCTTTCTAATGGTGAAAGAATTTTTTAAATCGGCCCAGTACTTTTTGAGCCTATTCATTACAAACATACAAACATACAAAAATAGGTACAAATCTTTCCTCTTTATAATATTAGTGTAGATTAGCGGTCAATATGACCGCGGGGATGAGTATAACTAAGATACCAATTGCTCGCTTCATTTTACGAATTGGTGTTGCACTTGGTGATGTTAAATCAGGACTGATCCTTTTAGAAGCAACGATCTGTCTTTTAAAAGCTTTAAAATATAAATTACAAAGTCAATTATGTGGTTTTAAACCAGTCTTACATTGTTAAAGCTAAAAGCAAAATTTTTAACACACATTTGACAACAGGGACATTAAATAAATAAATAAATAACGCTCACAGGCACATACATTGTAATGATCCCAAGAAAGCACTATTAATAGGCTGTTTTTTATTATGGAAACCATACAACAACGGCACAAACATGTAAACATCCATGACCGAACCGGGATTCGAACCCAGGACCCTGGTTTGGCAGTCCGGCGTGGTAACCATTACACCAACCGGGTCGTCGTTCATTCAATTCGTTCGTACATTCATCAATAAGATGAATATTCAATAAGATTAATTTTCCTTTTTATCAATTTTAATAGGAATATCTAAACTATTATAATATACAGTATTATAATAGTTTAGATATTCCTATTAAGGTTTTTAGATGTCCCTGATTCCAAATCACCAATTTTTGGATTTTTTGTCCGTCTGTTTGTTTGTTTGTTTGTTTGTTTGTTTGTTTGTTTATTTGTTTGTTTGTTTGGGTGTTTGTTTGTTCGAGTATCACGCAAAAACTACTGAACCGATTTTGATGAAACTTTTTTTGATTGATAGCTTATCATCTGACTTAAAATCTGGTATATAATTTATGCGGACGAAGTCGCGGGTAAAAGCTCGTAATTTTATAAACCTGTTTCCGCGCTTAACGAAACTTTTTGAATGTAGTTTTGTGTTGTTGTGTGAAGGTAAGATATCTAACTATTGTTCTACAGGATGTTGAGTGAACAGCTGCATTACTTAAAGGGGTGATTGTCTTCATGGTACTGAACAACTTTCCCTAAATAAGCTACAGGAAATTCGCAAAAAAAAAAATTGGGCTTTCCATACTAAATGCAATTCTATATTATTAAATTCTCCACATTGCGGTGCTTTCATTTAATTCCTCAAAAAATGAAAAAAAAAAATCCTTTTAAGTTTTTTTTATTTTTCAACCCTGTAGAAACTCACTGATACAAAGATTGCATGACAAAAAAGTATAAATAATGTTATTTTGTACAATAACAACAACAAAGTGTAACAAAACACTTAACAACATTGTGCAAACAATAAAAATACGAACGAGGTTCCGTAAATCACATCCAATAATGCACCATCCTATATACAAATAAGGAGCGGTTTAGATCTCGGTATAAGCTATATTTGAATAAGGAAGAAATTCAGAATACTTAATGACCATTAATCTTGTCATTATGGTTATTTAAATAATATTAATCACGTTGTAATAATAACACGACACACACAACCTGCATGCTTCATTTTCGAGGCATGTATTGTACCTAACTGTCCATTACAAGTGGCGACGGGCTCACTCCCCGTCACACTGGACAGAGTCGGTACTACTGGTGAAACGTAGAGGTTCTGAAGTTTCAGAATATCTCTGAGTCGGGGCAGGGCTGCTGCCACCTCAAAAAATCGATTGGGAGCTAAAACTGTGAAAAAAGCGCTTGATTCCAAAATTTTTGCAGCTCAAAAAAGCGCTAGATTCGGCGCTAAATTCTTATCACATAAATAGTCCTTTAAAGTTCTCTAAATAGTCTTATCAGCTTTTCCAAAACCCATTTTTTAGTCAATTTAAGACGGTCAATTCGTAAGTCGCTTGTAAAACTAATGTTAACACTTCAAATAAGCGTTCGTATTTGATCTCTCGAACGCTGTACGCTCCATGGACATATTTTGACCACAAAATGCTGTCAATATTTATCACATTGCAATAAAAAAACATAAAAAATTTCATATTCAAACACAAATAATGTTTCTTTATTAAGAGTTAAAAAAGCGCCAGATTCTCCGCTAAGCGGTAAATTCTTAGATACGGCGCTAAATATACCAAAAAAGCGCCAGATCTAGCGCCGAAAGCGCTAAAGTGGCAGCACTGTCTCGGGGAATATAGTCGTGAGCATATTATGCTATGCTATAACAACACTTTTCCTTGATGATTTGCGTGATTAGGTCATCGCTGTGAAATAGACCAAGTGCCATGCCGGGAGGAGATTGCTAGGGGGTGCGCTTGCACACACCTGGCATCGTTGCATAGTGCCCTAGATTGAAAATATAAGAGCACTAATATTATCGATTCTTGATAAAACGTATCGACATTGATCGATAATTTACAATGAAGATCAGACCGATTGGTAAAATATGTTCAGTTTGATGGTCCTAAGCACCATGTTCGACAACTCACTGAATTTTACACCATGTATATTTCATTTCTTTCTGGCCTGAGATTTTTCCGTACGTACTTCTAAAGGTGTAAGTAGTTACTTAAAATGAGACAGCTGATATCTTCTATGTTAAAAGTTGATCTTATTTATGTAATTCGTTTTAGAGTCTAAACCATGCCTTACTACCAAATGCTGTTAACTTTTAACACCCTACACTAACCTACCTATAATATAGTACTCGGTACTAACACCTAAGCTTCATGCAAACTCCGCAAAAGGCAGTAAACAAATAGGATAGTTAATCTTTGGTTTAATGTATCGTTACGAACTGGAATAGGTCCCTAATAAATGGCATGGAAAAGGGTTTGGTTACCTTTCGATCAGGGCCGTCTTAATTGTATTATTGGGGGCCGCGGTGCAAAAATCAGACTGCGCCCCCTTTGCCAAAAACGTCTGTTTTAAATTCTACCGCTTTCGATTAACTTATAATTAAATCTCTGTTATAATTAATGACCAAATTCAATGGGTTTCCACCCTTATGTCGTTGACCTACCAGCAATTCGCACGAAGAAGTTTGCTTCTTCTTTTATAATGCGCACGGCTAAGGAGTGGAACGCACTGCCTGCGGACCTGTTCCCTGAGCAATACAACCTGGGCCTCTTCAAGGCAAGAGTGAATAGGCATCTTTCTAGGTAAGCATGCTACATCTTCGGCCTCATCATCACTCAACATCAGGTGAGATTGGGGTCAAATGTTTACCTATCGAACATAAAAAAAAAAAAAAAAAAATCTATCTTGGGTCATAGTTGATCGTGGTATGTAGTATGTAGGGCGTAGATCTAAATTAGCTTGCATATAGCAAGTCGCAACTGAGCAAGCGGAATGTGTAAAAAAGGTGGATAAGGCGTATTTGTAAACAATATTGGTGCCTATATTTTAATAGGTAAGTATAATGAATGTTTACGATACGTATGGTATGTGTGCCTATCTATCTATAAGGCGATCGGCTTGCGCCCCCTAGGTCCCTGCGCCAAGGTACCACGCACGAATTTCTTGCACCCCAGGGTAAAGACGGCCCTGCTTCCGATACTAACAAATAAGAGGCAAATGGAGTCGTGTAATCGATCGATTATGAACGCGCGATCTGAGTTTGTGATATTTTTTCGATTGTTTTAGTGTTCGGACCCTTATGTTCAGGCAAGCGAGAAGAATAAGGAAGTGAGATCGTATTGAAGATTCCGTTTTGGTGATATGTATCATAAATAATCACTCCGTTAAATTAGTTTTCCTTCAAAATGGCGGTACAAAAGTGTTTTATAAATTATAGCTTTTGCAAGCGACTTTGTTCGCGTATCAAAATTAAATATTATCTATGTTGCTCAAGAATAGTGTAGCTTTCTATTATTGAAATCATTTTTACAATCGGTTCAGTAGTTCCAGAGTTTACCCCTTAGATACGAACAAACACATTTTTCCTCTTTTTTTAATATTAGTTTAGATATAGATTAGTATATACAGGGTCCTTCTTAGTATGCTGACACTTTTTTAAGGGGATGACCAGACCATCAAACTGGACAACTTTCGATATGGGGCCAACATCGAAATCGCGAAAAAAAAATCAGCTGTCCCATACATTTGGCTCGAGTAGGTTTGCAGTTTTGTATGGAAGAGCTGATATTTTTATCGTGATTTCGATGTTGGTCCCATAGCGAAAGTTGTTCAATTTGATGGTCTGATCATCCCCTTAAAAAAGTGTCAGCATATTAAGAAGGACCTGTAAGGAGATATACATTTTACAGGGTTTTTCTTAATATGCTGACGGATTAAAATACTAGGTAAAATCTAGAAAATTAAAGCAAGTAACTTTGCATTATTAGAACTATACCATAGATACTACCAAGGCAGGAACAACTAAATGTTTCTCTCTTACTTACCCTTTCTCCTCGGTTGATCAATTATTCAGTCAAGTCTTCGAAAGTTCACCGAACTTTAAATATTTTGTTTACTGTTACAAACTACAGTACCTACCCACATTATACACAAGAGCCTACAGTTAATATACCTATGGGAGAATGTAGGTACGCACAGTCGCACAGTATGAAAACGATATCAACAACTTCAGAAAGAAATCACTTGGAAACTCAAACTTTTGTATTGGATGAAGACAAGATGATAAATTGTCTTACAGTGAATAAATAAATGTGGAAAGAAAAACTCAATGTTTTTTTACCCGTGGTACAGAATGCCTTTTTTCTTGGACCCTTTTATTACGGTACTGTAACTGAACATAGGATTTAAGAAAATCAATTCTTAGCTCGATATACACCTTGAAGGCTACTAAATATAAACATTTATCTTATCTTATCATCATCCTATCTAATTATGTCATAGCACGGTGAAGGCGTATTCTAACAAAACGCGTAGAATTTATAAAAAAGAAAATGACAACATGGGTGATCTTGCCCCAATTCCCTAATATGATTTCTTTTTAAAATTGTACATTACCAATATATATTTTTGTGGTTTCATACCATTGCTAAAGAAATTTTTGCTACTGCATGCTGAAATAGATAGCTCAAAGTTGTAGCTAGATTTCTGATCACCCTGAAATGGACGGTCAAGTGGTTATGTATGCAAGAGACACTAAGAACAATTAGTTCAACACACTTACAAACACACTTTTTGGAAAAACAGAACGTAAACTGAATTTCATGTTAATAGACCGAGATCCGACCGTAAAATTATGCACCTATTTAATAAGCGAACGAAATGTGATTCTAGTTTATGTTTACGCAGGGGTTAATTCTACGCCGCCAAGTTGCCTAGAAAAATCTTGCCGCAAGTTCCTTTTCCATTATGATTTTTGGTATAACTTTTTCCACCTGTCTGTTAGGGAAGTAAATGAGGTACCATCGGAAGGAGACTGACCTAAAGTACTGGAAAAACTAGGGTTGCCACCTCTCAATCTGCCACAACTATAGGGTTGTCAGGTTAAAAAATGACTTCTTTGAACCTGGCAACCCTATAGTTGCGGTAGATTGGGAGGTGGCAACCCTAGTTTTTCCAATGTTTTAGGCCAGTCTCCTTCCGATGGCACCTCATTTAATTCCCTAACAGACAGGTGGAAAAAGTTATACCAAAAATCATAATGGAAAAGGAACTTGCGGCAAGATTTTTCTAGGCAACTTGGCGGCGTAGAATCAACCACTGTGTAAACATACACTAGAATCACATTTCATTCGCCTATTAAATAGGTGCATAATTTTGCGGTTGGATCTCGGACTATAACTAAACGTTCAATTTCTGTCGGAACGTCGCGTCGCTTCGAGTTTCCGACAGAAATTGACAGAGAAATTAATAAAATTCCGCCAAGAATTCCGCATAGTCACCGCTTTGCGTTTGTTTTCCATTCCGTTCCAGTTTTTCCGCCTTTAATCGCATTTGTGTCGCAAATACCTGACTTTTTTTCCTTTTTAACCCGGATCTATTTCCATTTTTAGAGTTCCCTACCTGTATCAGAAAAACATATGCAAAACAATATGCTGTCTACATTTGAAATAGATTTTCATTGAAACCCCATAAACGTAGCAAAATGATCGTGTTCCTTTGGATTTTATGAATATTTTAACATTGAAAATGTTTTTCGATCGCTGCTGGTAGGGGGTCATTTCCTGGAAATAGTACGTCATGGCGATTACTCTAGGAGTTCTGGGTCTATCGCGACGGTTGAAGTGTCGAAATGTGTCTATTTAATGAGGGCTATAATATGAAAAATTAAAACATATTTCTTTGTCTATACAACGTGTTAATGAATTAGCGCAAAACCTCATACACCCCAACTGATTTATAACAAAATAATTAGATTGAAACAATAATTTCATTATTTTGATACTTAAAATTTAAAGTTATTCACATTTTAAGTTTTGAGGCAAAAATGATTTGTCATCATTTCAGCACGAAAAGAAAGCGCTAACGTACTCATGGATACATTTTTATAATCTTGTTTTAGTAGCAAGTAGGGTGAGTGTGCCCGTGCAGTGGGTTGACATTGGGTTCAGAAAATTTATAATTTTGCAAACAAATTATTTAATATTTTGAAAAAAAATTACTTTGTTGAAACCATGATAATTCGATTCTGCTCTCGATTCTAAACAAACTACTTTCTAGTTTTGCGTTAATTCATTAACACGTTGTATATGTTTATTTTTGTCATAGATCTATAAACATTTTCAATGCCCTTTTTAACCGACTTCAAAAAAAGGAGTAGGTTCTCAGTTCGACCGTATATATTTTTTTTTAATGTGTGTTCGCGGATAACTTCGTCGTTTATGAACCGATTTTGATGATTCTTTTTTAACCGACTTCAAAAAAAGGAGTAGGTTCTCAGTTCGACCGTATATATTTTTTTTTTTATGTGTGTTCGCGGATAATTGTTGGAAAGGAGATATCCCAAGGGTGGTCCCATGATAAGGAAACCAGGATCTGATGATGGATCCCAGAGAAATCGAGGGAAACCTTCGAAAATCGTAGTGCCGACTAGAGCGTTTGTCAATTTGAAGCACTACTGTTAAATCGAACGAATGAATTCACCACTGAAAATTGTGAAATAAACAAAATTTTAACAAAAAATTAAAACCGCCTTCAAAAAAACTAAAAAGATAAAAAATAATATTGCAGCCGGTGACTTTTTCGTTCGCATCATAAGAACATTAATTAGTTTTATAGAAGTCGGTGTCAAGCCAAGCCAAAAAAGTAATGCAAGCCCTGTCGCGAATCGGCTTGACAGCGACTTCTATAAAACTAATTAATGTTCTTATGATGCGAACGAAAAAGTCACCGGCTGCAATATTATTTTTTATCTTTTTAGTTTTTTTGAAGGCGGTTTTAATTTTTTATGGTAACAAAAAGCAGGAGATCGGTGAACTGTTAATTCCTTTGAAAAGAATTTAACAAGAGTAATTATGCACGTTATCGAATCTGAGATAATGTTGATTCTATTCGGAACACTGAACGCAGAACGGACTCTCACTTGGCTAGCTTTTCAATGCAGATTTCGTGAATGCATTCGCTACGTCATGTCACAAATCGATGGATTCAATCGGAATATTTGGCGAAATGGCTTTGTCGCTCGACACAGGGCATGAGTCATGGATATTTTCTTAGGCTCCTTTGATTATTTGTCGTGTTTAGTTGTTTCTTTTGGGTATTCCATGTTTTGGAGTTATGTACTTGTAGTCACGTAGATTAGATTTGAATATATGTTTTTATTAACAAGGTATCTAGTTAATCTATAGTTTTTTCCGATTTGTTTATTTGATTTATGAGCTCGGTAATTTCCGAGAAAATATATTTTTTAATTCCGTTTGTGGAGGGTGGCAGTGTGGTAGAGGCCCTCGACGCATACAACTCCTGAAAATCGGGATCAACAGCGGGAACCATAGCAAAAATCAGGCAACAACTAAGTTCAGCAAGCCATGGGATGACTCTAATCTGTCTTGGATGCAAAGAATTTAATGAAAGAAGGATAACGTTCGCTGTATAATGTATACACTAAAATTATAGTTAAAAAATAGCTTGAGCGTGATTGTAGCTCCCACACACAAACCGAGCAATTGGTTTTGCGGGATTCATTGTCATAGTGTTCAATGCAACTTATGTAATAAACAATAAATAAATAATAAATAAGGATTCGTTGGAAAAACAGAACTGTGGTTTTTCTACCGTTCCGTATTCAAACAATAATTGCGTATTTTTTATAATGCGAGGACAAGCAAGTTAGATTGCACTAGAGCTACTACATCAAACGCGTAACATTTTTGAAGATAAATAAATAAATAAATAACGCTCACAGGCACATACATTGTAATGATCCCAAGAAAGCACTATTGATAGGCTGTTTATTATGGAAACCATACAACAACGGCACAAACATATAAACATCCATGACCGAACCGGGATTCGAACCCAGGACCCTGGTTTGGCAGTCCGGCGTGGTAACCATTACACCAACCGGGTCGTCAAGATGTTGGAATGGTTAGCAATTAAAATAAGGAAGAGAAAGATCAAGCTGAACGGAGAATTGATTGTGACAAAATTGAGGTCAACTTGCTTCAAATAGGAATCATCATAATCATCAGCCTATATACGTCCCACTGCAGGATACTGCCACAGTATAAGAAAGAGTATCTATTACTAGATACAGTACGGACACTTCCTTCCTCCCACCAACTTTTTACCTCACCCCCTCTATCGCCCTCTGGTTACCTCGGCAGTATACATATACTAATATTAAGCAAATGCGTATTCCTTTCTCGTTTGCACTCACTCAATTCAATTCAATTCAAAAATTTTTATTCAAAATAATATCATATAGATAGCTTTTTGACGTCATTTTTTGACTCTACCACCGCGTCGGAAGGTGTTCCGTTGAGAGAAGATGCGGCCAGAAACTCTACAACACACATCTTTTAAACAAAACAAAATGTACAAAGTACAATTAAAAAACAATATTAGTGTAAAATTGTCAAGACCAGCCATTTTGGTCATTCAAATAATCATCGAGTTTATAGTAACCTTTTTTACAGAGGACTTGTTTAACATGAGACTTAAACTTTTTGTCTGATAAGTTTAGAATATCCTCTGGTATCTTATTATAAAAGCGTATACAGTGCCCCATGAAAGATGTGTTGACTTTACTGAGTCAAAAATGTGGGAATACTAATTTATTTTTATTTCTTGTATTGTAATTATGAACGTCACTGTTTTTGGGAAAGAGAGACAAATTTTTCCGAACATATAAAATATTTTCGTAAATATATTGACTGTAGAAAGTCAAAATACTGATATCTTTAAAAAGATCTCGTAGTGAGTCTCGACAACGCAAACTCAGTATCACACATGCTTACCATCTCTTTTAAGTTTTTCCATTTGTATGAGATGACAGCTAAGTGTCCAAGATGTGGTACTGGCCTATCCTCAAGGAGTGTGTATGGGCATTAGTCCACCATGCGTGCCTAATGCGGATTGGTAGACTTCACATGCACATCAAAATTTCTTCTTCAGCATATGCAGGTATCTTCACGTTTACCTTCTCCGTTTAAGAGCAAGAATGAAATAAGAATATTTCTAACAAAACACTTCATCAAAAAGAGGATCTGATAAGAAAGAGTCCACTAAACTTTAACATTATAAATCAGTAAGGAAAAGTTCCGTACACAGATGTTACAAGTGGCCCCAGGAGTACTGTCCAGCGACAACTGAATCACCCAACGGATTTATTGGACTTATGTCCTAAATTCTACGATGGATAGAGAAGTTCTGAGAGTTTGATTTCGACAGCTTTCAGCAAGTTCTAGGAAAATATTTGATAAATATGTTAGTTTATCGAAAACTTTTTACAATTTCTAATGAGGATCTTGATTCATGACAATATCGAACCTAACAACAGATTATAAACGAGTCACTATGACCTATTATTAGATTATAGGGTAAACAAACCCCATCTCGTCGATATTCGTACTCATTAGCCTGTCTGTATTTGACCCCCACTGTGGTTTACTCTCATAGTTAGGGTTTAATGAACGTAAGTCCATTAGTCCACACGTATGCCTAAAGCGGATTGATGGATATCCCATTCAGCACGTTTTCTGCACAATGCTTTCTGTATTTGTCGTCGAGATTTGTACTTATTTAATTTAGTTCAGGTAAAAAAATAAGTTCTTACCTCTGTCTGTATAGTTTAAGAAGGTACACAATAGAAAAATAAAATCGGTCAAGTGCGAGTCGGGCTACTCGCGCACCGAGGGCGAAGGTTCCGTACCACACCACTACAACATATTAACGTAAAAAAAATGTTTTTTACTTTGGGACCTTTATCGCGAGACCGACTCACACTTGGCCGGTTTTTATTATTTGTTGTTATACTGTAGAGTTTGTTCTACAATAACACAAAGTTTGACGCTTGTATGTATTACCGTTTTTACCATAGAGCGAGAAGAAAAAACGTTGAGCAAAACTAGTTTCTTGTTTAGAACCCCCTTTAATTTTTAACTTTTGGACATTTTTATTATTTGTTAGCAAATCCACCGTAACAACGCACATTCTGTGAAAATTTCAACTATCTAGCTCTTTCGGTTCAAAAGTTACAGCCCTAAATAGGTCGGACAGACGGACGGACGGACGGACGGACAGACGGACAGACGGATGGACAGACGGACGGACGGACGGACGAACGGACGGACGGACGGACGGACGGACGGACGGACGGACGGACGGACAACGTAGGCTTAGTAATAGGGTCCCGTTTTTACCCTTTGGGTACGGAACCCTAATTATAAAAATAGTGGGCTACATACTAAACTAGAAAAGATTTCAATAAGAATATTATCTACTCCAGTTTTTAGGTCATGTTTTCGTTCAATACTTACCCAAACTTTACACAGCGTCACAGAATAGGTAATAGTGTATAGTATATAGTTCTACCATAGGTTCTACATAACAGCGTGTTACTTTTATGAAAGGATCGACTTATTATGTACACAATACATGAACTAAAATAGGATGACACGTTTATTTAACAAGCTATAAGCTTGTGATCAGAGTAAAGAACACCAAAACGAATAACACTGCGAAACCAAAAATAAACGACAAAAATTTAAATCTATTCCATCAGTCGAGATAATTGAAGCAATTGATTCATCGTTTTTTGATCGGTGTTTTTTGATTTCAGACTGAATCAGACTCAATGAATATTTAGAAATTTCCGTAACATTTTCGTTGAAGGAAAATAAAGAACTGGGTGTCAATCGCGCTAATTTGAACGATACTACTAAAACAAAACCACAACCAAAAACGTTACGTTATGCACAATTCGTATCGCGCTAATTATATTAACGGTAACGATTTAGCTTTTTTTCGGAAGATACGTTGGCGTAACGTTCGATGTCCGTTCGATCGAATTTTCTGGCGTGGTAGGTGCGTGGTAGGTGCGTGGTAGGTGCGTAGTAGGTGCGTGGTAGGTGCGTGGTAGGTGCGTGGTAGGTGCGTGGTAGGTGCGTGGTAGGTGTATGGTGGTAACCAAACTTGAAACGTTTACGGCTTAAACGTTTCGAGTTTGGTTTTGCTTTGGTAACGTCAACGATTTATCCGTTCAAAAAAAATTTGCGCGATAGCATTTTTACATCAGCTAAACCAAATCTAAACCAAAACTAAACCAAAACTAAACCAAAACCAAAAACGTTCCGTCCGAACGGTAAAACCGTATAAAATAGCGCAATTGAGGCCCTGTTTATTGTATCCGCCGGACTCAGCGTCTGGGCTTGGGCAGGGTTTGGACATTGCTAACGAAATGTGTACATTATTATTATATCGCTGCCTTGCTTCACTTGTCTTTGCTCAATCTCTCATAGAAGCAGCCATTGTTTTGACGCATTCGATACGCTAACGCTACGTTTGAAATGTGTTTTCTTGAGCTTTATAATGATAACATTATATTTTACTTCTTTTGGCGCGTAGGAGTTTTAGGAGCTTTAGAAGATAGATAGAGAAGTTGCTCGCGGCGATGTAACACAACAAGAAGTGATTTTCCAATGAGAGGTTTTTTATTCACCTCAAAGAAGTATAACTTCTTACATGCGTAGGATGCGTTCTTGCATGGTTTCTACATAAGTAGTACACACCTTTTTTAAACCGAGTTGAGAATATTCACCGAAGCTATTCTGATAGGATCAACTGTCCTTTTCAGATGTCATAGACCAACCCAGACGAAAAGAGATAACAATTCGATAAAATAAATGGGAATCGTCAGTGAAATTATCTGAGCTAGTAATAGCTTCAACAGTATTACCTCTAGCAACTCGAATTTGTTTTTAAAATGACACTAACACGGTCAAGCGATGTTCTGACATCGGCGCCCTTCGGTTTACCTGTTTAACCTTGTTTACCCTCCAAGACGTAAGTCCGACCCACGTGAGACGATCATGAAGAAGGGTTATTGAAATGCTGTGCAGGGCAACACTCTAAACTTGATTGATTGACACTATTGCTGATTGGCTGGATTGAGCGGGTAACCAAATTTGCA
Organism: Agonopterix subpropinquella; assembly: GCA_922987775.1. Taxonomy (NCBI): domain Eukaryota; kingdom Metazoa; phylum Arthropoda; class Insecta; order Lepidoptera; family Depressariidae; genus Agonopterix; species Agonopterix subpropinquella. The sequence goes on from OV277712.1 coordinate 11,231,684, forward strand.
ATATAGGTCATACTTAATGAACGAAAAAAAATATGTATGTGTTAACTATATTTTATTTTAGCAGACTTTACTAGAAGAATTGTGTTTTGTATTTCTTATCTTATACAAAACACTCAATTTATTTATAAACTACGGACAGTCATTAATATAACAGTCTCACATTATATTTTTAAGGAGATTATGTTAATGAATATTATGAATTATGGGTACTATACATACTCCATTCTAAATATCAACGAAATTTTAAGGCTAGTTTGAATTGCAGAAACAGATATATGAAACACTAAGGCGCTGTCCTATTGCCATCTCTCGCGCGATCATGCGTTCGTCCGACGAAAATCATTGTGCCACTGTGCGTTTAAACATACTTATATTTGAATAAAAATAGAACAATTCGATCGCATCTCATGATAACACGACCTTTTATAGGATATTCCGTAGATATAAGTATGTTTAAACGCACAGTGGCACGATGATTTTCGTCGGACGAACGCATGATCGCGCGAGCGAAGCGATGGCAATAGGACAGCGCCTTATTACTCTCACTTATTCTTATAATAGCTGTAGTAACGTAGAAGATATATCGGATTGTATATCTTTCTGAAAAATTAATTATATTTGCTAATTAGAATTGTCCAGAAAGCTAAATAAGAATCGGAATATCTTTTCATCAAGTATAGGTAGCAAATTCTTCGTCTATGGTAGGTGCAGAACAACGTGCATGACGAAGCTACGAACGCGTAGAAAAAAGTTGAAACCAGTACTGGCCTCCAAACCCTATCCATATACATGCACACAGACATTATTTGTATGATACCTTACGCACACCAACCTAAGAAAGTTGGACCCCTTTGTTTTATACGGTAGAAATGAGGCTCGTTCTAGACATTTGACGAATACTCTATTACTACTTAACTTTTTTCTGACTCTGATTTGAACACATTTTTAGAGTATAGACACTGAGGTCATTTTCACTAAAGGCAAAGTTTTTCATTTATGAGCTCCAAAAATGTTTTCTTTTCTTTTATAACACACTACATTTGCGGTCAGTATTTTCCCAAACGGTGTGTATAACGACCGAGGTTTTTTACTCTGGTGACAAATAGAGCTTTTAACACTCTAAAGGCCTCTTTCTACACGCATTCGATGTATAAATGAGATTACATTATACTAACGCCATATTTTACACGTAGTAGGTGTTTTTTGTGAAAGCTTTTTTGTAAAGTGGTATTCAATGTTTAGTGTGAAAAATGTTGAGAACAGATTTATTGTTATGGATAAGAATTCCTAATAAGATATTTGTCGGTCTATTAGTTTCTTGCCTCTTTAATTCTAAATTACTGAACCGCTTGTAACATTTGGTAAGTAGCATGTAAGAAAGATGGTATGGGAAAGACTATAGGCTATTTGTACCAAGAATTGAAATGAATTATACACAGTCGAAACATCGGACTTAAAGAATAAGACGAAATATGGGTGGCGTTTAGTCCATACAAACTTAAACACACAAACAACATTTTTACCAATATTAAAATCTATACCAACTTTGCAACAACTTTCACTATGGGATCAATATCAAAAATCGGTTGTTCCATACTAAACTACAAATCTACTCCAGCTAAATGTATGGGACAGTAGATTTTTTTTCGTGATTTCGATGTTGGTCGCATAGTGAAAGTTTTTCAGTTTGATGGTCTAAACAGCCTCCATAAAAGTTTTAAATGTTTATTTCTTGTAGGTATAATTTTTTTTTAGAACCGATGGTCGGTGGGGCCGAAAAGTTCTCGAGTGGCGACCGCGTACCGGAAAGCGCAGCGTGGGTGCCGACGACCTGGTGAAGGCGGCGGGAAAACGTTGGATGAGGGCAGCGCAGGACCGGTCGTTGTGGCGATCCTTGGGGGAGGCCTATGTCCAGCAGTGGACGTCCATCGGCTGAGATGATGATGATGATGATGATAACATTTTTTTTAGGACGCTTATAGAAATTAACATACAAAGATTGATAAAAATATTGTATTTGATAGGTATTACATATTTTTTATACACTATTGTTTGCACGTTGAAATGGCTGCACGATTTCAATAAAATTCTGCATAGATTTTGTTATTTGACTAGTCTTTATAGCATAGGATAACAAAAATGGTACGCATATCCAGTCAAAGCTAGTTCCAAAAATTTTGTATTTTGAGGAAACTTTGAAAAAATTCCTCGCCTCGCCCGTTTTACATTTAATTAATTCTAGACTATGGACGAGCGTAGGCTCCTCCATTCTAAAAGGTAAAAATATCCGGTAGGCTGGGTGCGATGGCCGGGGATCGAAATTGGTACGTAATTTATAATAGTTGTCAGTACAGCAATGCAATTAACTAAGCGCAAACATCTTCATAACCTAAAATTCGTCGTTGAAACCATAAAGTTATTATACTGACTGACATGAGTTGTCAAATGAAACCGTTTTTTGTGCATTTGTCGGCACTTATCGGCACCCTAAAACTTCGAGTTCTGTGTATAATTGTGAATCTAACGTGAAATCGTAGGTAATTTAATGAAAGCGTTATGGACACCTTTGCACCTGGATCGATACGAGGCGGGCTATTTGATTAATGTGTTGATTATTAGTTGTTGTAAATAAATAAATTTGCCATTTAATGAAATTGTGTTAGTATATTTCACAAAATAATCTACGACTTCACTTTAGATTCACTAATTATTCACAGAGTACGAATATTTACCCAGTCGACTGTGCCGACAAGTTCCCAAAAACGGTTCTATTGCCTCGCGTCACGTATCTCTTTCTATTATACAGTGGCGCCGCTAGGTGCATCTCGCTCTCTCAGTTGTCAGTTCCTCTAATGGTTGAAACAGAGCGAGCTGACAATTGGGTATTTGACTACATTCAATATATTTTATTTTTAACTACTCAATAAAAAAAGGGTTAGAAAATAACGCTAAACTCCCATTTTCATTGAGTTTTTAGCTTGAATACTATTTTTAATAACAAGATAAACTATAAAAAGTAATGAAAATGTTGATGACGTCACAACTCAATATTTAGTACAAATCTTCATACAAAGTGCATGTTTTGACGTCCGATAAAGAGTAGCTTATTTGACTAGTTGTCAAGTAGCCAATTCGGTATTCGATATGGTAATGCCATGTGTCAAACTCATATAAAACCTTCGCCTATTTGAAGGATGTTACATTTGTGAGCTCGTCGATGTTTTTAACAGCGATGTGACATTCTTTATGGATGTGACGCTTAGTGAATTGCATTCCAGTTTAAAGATTTGTTACCCACTTAAAAAATATACCTTAGAAAAATACAAAACATGGCAGTTTCTTCCATACAACCTCTGAAGTTATTGTGTACCTTACGAGTAATAAATAGCACAGTTCCAATCATCATCATCATCATCATCTCAGCCGATGGATGTCCACTGCTGGACATAGGCCTCCCCCAAGGATCGCCATAACGACCGGTCCTGCGCTGCCCTCATCCAATGTTTTCCCGCCGCCTTCACCAGGTCGTCGGTCCACCGTGTGAGGGGCCTACCCACGCTGCGCTTTCCGGTACGCGGAAACTAAGCAGCAACCGCAGTTCCAATGAGGCCTAGCAATAAATGTGATGTTTGTATTTTAAAAGGTTCTCTAAAAACCTATCTCAAGTTTTATTACAGTATGTTGTTTGTAGATTTATTTGTGTCTTTTTCGAGTGCTTGTCCTGTGGCGTGTACCCATTGAGTGTGTGTGATTGCGATATATTGATGAAACTTCTAAAGTCATAAAGCTGTAATCCTACTATTTTGCACGTAAAGAGATTTATTTGCGACGACGAGATATCGTTATAACGTAGCTTACCTCAAAACACATAACAAATATTCAAAATCCACACAATCCTCTAAGCATTTTCTCTCTCAAATATCGTATTCATAAACTAAGAAGCTTTTCCGCTTGCTTCCACTATTTACATAAATATCATGATAGTTACCCGAGTACTCATACTATGCCACAGTACCTATAGGTAGAATAATCCTCATAATTTTAAGGCAGGTGGGATTAAGGCACCGGAATGATGTGGTGAACGTCGTCCGCAGCCACTGTCTAAATGCGCGACCTGTGGACACAGGCCGGCGGCTGAAACGCGGCGTTTTTGTCGCTGCGTTTTTATAACGCGTAAATCTTTTGTTTTAGGTTGAATTCTGTTGCGTTTATACTAATATGCATTTTATAAAGAAACAAACGTTTGATTACCATCATTATTATAAAATGTCAACCAAAACCTGTAGTTTTGTTGTATTTAATATCGAATCGAAAAATCAGTTTTAAAAATTCATATAGTAAAAGTACAGCTATTAGTATTTCATGATTGAATTCTTTTTTATTAGGTTTCCGTACCCAAAGGGTGAAAACGGGACCCTATTACTAAGCATACGTTGTCCGTCCGTCTGTCCGTCCGTCTATCCTACCTATTTAGGGCTGTAACTTTTGAACCGTAATAGCTAGATAGTTGAAAACAAATAATAAAAAGGTCAAAAAGTTAAAAATTAAGGGGGTTCTCAACAAGAAACTAGTTTTTATTAACGTTTTTTCTTCACGCTCTATCGTAAAAACGGTAATACATACAAGCATCAAACTTAATGTGATTATAGAGCAAACTCTACAAAATAACAACAAATACTAAAAATTGGCCAAGTGTGAGTCGATCTTGCGCTAAAAGTCCCGGACAAAAAAAGTTTTTTTTTCTATGTTAATAATGTTGTTCTGTGGTGGTGTGGTACGGAAACCTCGGTGCGCGAGTAGTCCGACTCGCACTTAACCGGTTTTTATTATTGTTGAAATCAGGATTTGCTAGCTACTTACCACTATATCCCAAACCTAACATAATGCAATTTCAAAAGCATGCTAATAATATTATAATAAACCTCGAACAAAAACATTTTCTAAAGTCAACATCTTCCAAACATGCATTCAAACTATTGTAACAACAATAACTATTTTCATTCAAAAACTTTTGCGAAGTTGTAAAATTAAATAGACCCAACTTCTGCATCCACCTCAAATAAACCGCAAGTTTGTGCCAAAACTTAATTATGCAATTCAAAATTCTAATGCGTAATTAATGCAAATTCTAAAGGGTTCTAACATTATAAAGGACTGAGAAGGTAAAATATTTAGTCTGTAAGCTCCACAGTTTACGTAAACTTTCAACTTCCCCCAAACTTTACATATTAGAACAGAGTTTAAGGCGATTTTGTTAAATTTGTGGGTAAAGTCTAATTTCTAATATAAAATGTAAGTGCTCAGAGGTAAGCGTCGGCGTCCTTTTCGGGACTTGTTCCAGAAAATAGTGCTTAGCTAACAAATTCGTAAAAAAGTTTGGTTTAAATTGTGTCCTTACAAGTTCGCCGACGCGAACACCAAATCAGACTTTGACGTTTTTATATCAATGATTATATTATTCGATTTAAAAGTAATTATAAATTCTAATATTTAAATTTTCAACACAACTACCTTCACAGCACTTCTATTGTACATTTACTTGTTCAATCACATTAAAACTATTTTCATTCGTTTTATATTAGTATATTATTATTCGAGTCTATTCAAGAAAAATTTCTAGTGCTATAAAGAGAACCTAATTGCTTTCTAAAAGTAATAAACTTTATAAATTAAATTCCGTTCTGAATTAGTGAATATTTCAATTTGTACATATGTACAACGTGTTAATGAATTAGCGCAAAACCTTATACACCCCAACTGATTTATAACGAAATAATTAGATTGAAACAATAATTTCATTATTTTGATAATACAAATTTGAAGTTATTCACATTTTAAGTTTTGTTTTGAAGCAAAAATGATTTGTTGCCATTTCAGCAATTAATGAAAGCGCTAACGTACTCATGGATACATTTTAATAATCTTGTTTTGGTAGTAAGTAGGGTGAGTGTGCCCGTGCGGTGGGCTGTCATCGGGTTCAATAAATGCGAAATTTTACAAAAAAATATTTAATATTTTGAAAAAAATTACCTATGTTGAAACCATGATAATTCGATTCTGCTCTCGATTCTAAACAAACTACTTTCTAGTTTTGCGTTAATTCATTAACACGTTGTATAAGATTTCACGCATTTGCTGGCTTTGCTGCTATTTCAAATATAAATTTTCATTTCGTCGGTGCGGAAAAAGTGACCCGACAAAATTACAATCATAGCACCAGAGAACATCTCAATTTCGTCGTGTTTTAATCAAGTCAACGTCGGGGAGGCCGGGCAAAAATGGTATGACTCGTTAACCCGGATCTTATAGCACTATTCCGGTTAGGGGAGGCAGGGGCGTTGAGGAATAGTCGTTAAAATGTGTGTACAGATGGTGTGATAAGGAAAACCTTTTTTTTTGCTGTTAATAGGGCTTAATTTTGGTACTTAGAATGAATGTTAACAATTAGTTAAATTGGTCAAAGGTCTCATAAACTTCGATGTTAAAGTTAAAGGGACAATAATATACACACCCCCCAGACATTCACATACATACACACAATACCGTATATTTATAAAAACATTTATCAAAATATTGTCAGTATGAAAGGGAAAAAAAATGTCTATACTTACCAAAGTTTTTGTTAAAACTTTATATAATTTTAAAAACACCTTTTTAAAGCTTGCTTTAAACTAGCTTACGATAAAGTAGATAAGTCAATTCCTAAAAGTAGTGAAACCTATTATTAGCATAGGAAGTGTTAATATTATTCCTGTGTATATTTTTTGTAAAACCGTTGGTTTTTACAATAAATAAATAAATTAAAATGATCATCCTTAACAGTCACAGACAGTAACATAAAAAATGACTGCTCCAAAACTGACAGGTTTAAAAAGGGCTTTACTTCTTAAGAGGGCTATCGCAGTCCAGTGGCTGTATAATATAATTCAATGTTGTATTTTAAACAGTCAAGTGGCTGTATAAAATAATTCAATGTTGTATTTTAAACAGTTAATTTTGATATCCGTTGAATGAATGTGCCGATAAAGATGAAAAAAATACACATACTACATTAAGGGGGCTATCGGAGTCCAGTGGCGCCCTCATCACATTAAAAAAGATTTCTCAATAAAGAAAGCCTAAATTAAAAAAGTAATTAACACGAACACTACAAAAGCCTTCAAGCTATTTTCATAGAATACTTTTATAGGTTTTTTAAAGGTCTAAACATACAAATTGGGAAAAAAGAAACAAACGGCCGCTTTTGTTTTTATTCGCAATTGTCTAAAAGTGGAATGTTTAGAACCTATAAAAGTATTGTATAACAATGGCTTGAAGGCTTTAGTAGTGTTCGTGTTAATTACTTTTTTAATTTAGGCTTTCTTTATTGAGAAATCTTTTTTAATGTGATGAGGGCGCCACTGGACTCCGATGGCCCCCTTAATGTAGTATGTGTATTTTTTTCATCTTTATCGGCACATTCATTCAACGGATATCAAAATTAACTGTTTAAAATACAACATTGAATTGAACATAAAGTCGCGGATGCAGCTAGTACCTAAATATGTACGCGTCCTAGTTAAAAATGCCTCGGTACTGGTTCCTACATTAATCCTACGGAGACGAAGAGGTTTAAGCTAGCTTTGGTCGATGCTCGCGGTTTAATTCGCCTCCCGTCAAATTAACGCTATAGAAGTTCAGATTGAATAAAAATGCGTTTTTTATTCTAGGACCCACTTCACCCGCTTTCCTCTATGTTCTATTTATTTTAAGATACCCACGTCCCAACTGAGAGCATTCCGAACGAGCGAATGAATACTCAAGCCTGTTAAAGTTTCTGTTTAAACATGAAATCTGAATCTAAAATTAAACATTTTTAACAGGTTCTTACCGTGTTTTGGTATATTTAAGTTCCCGATCTATCGGCAGTGTTAGGTACAACTGCCATAATCACGATTTAATAATAACCGCACCAATTTAACTCTCAAAAACTATGAAATCTGTAGCTCAAGTACCAATTTTGTAACTTATACCGACGAAATCGCTTCAATTACAATCTTTATGAACTACCTATCGCATAACTCCACCCCTATACGACCCGTCGTAGTGTGCTATACCCAGCGGAACTTTTTACAACGTTTAACTTCCGCCACATACATCCGGATTTATTCCTGACGGAATCCAGTGTTGTCAACATTGGTTACAAAAAATACTAGTGTGCTGGTAAAAAAAGCCTAAAATAAAAATAAAAATGAATGAAATGCCAAATAAAATTCCAATTGTATTTTTAGGTATTTATTAAAACGAAAAAAACAATGTCTATACATGATAATTTATTATCATTGTGATGAGGTCATGACGTTACGATGATGATATTTAAATTGTATTACAATATTATGCAACTATATCAAAAGAGTATTAATACTTTTAACACTAGACATAATGTGCATACAAAATGGCTTGAACCATTATCACACAAGCGGTTTTTGAGCGTAGGCGATTTTGCAACTATACCGTAACGACGTCGCAACTGCTCCGTCACGATATGGTATCGTTCCATCAACGCCTACGCTCAAAAAACATTTTAAAATATGCCACCTAAGACATCAAAAAATCACTAGATCTAGTGAAAAGTCTCTGAAAGCGGCAACACTCCATACCGAATCTAATTCCGAATCAGGTTTATTCCGGATGTGTGTGATGTGCCTAATAGTATTACGTCAAAATAAAAATTCGACCCGGTCCGCTCTAGTGTGCAATGTACGCATTTTCCGCTGCGATGCGGCCCGCCATAATATGCGCTTACCTTTAACTTTTTAACCCCCGACGTAAAAAGAGGGATGTTATAAGTTTGACGCCTATGTCGGTCTGTCTGTCAGTATGTCTATCTGTGGCATCGTAGTGCACAAACGGCTAAACTGATTTCGACGCGATTTAAAAAAAAATAGAAAGCAAATTTTTGCGGGAGTGTTCTTAGGTTTATTTCATGAAAATCGGTTTAGCAGTTTTCTAGTGACTTTAAAAATTAGGAAATAAAATAAAATAACTAATTTAAAAAACTCCGTGAAACATACTTTTGCTTACAACAAAAATACCGTGACCGAATTATTTTTCACTTTTTAAATGTTTGTGTTTTGCGCAGGCGGTTTTAATTTTATAATTCCCTAAAACTGAAACAACTTTTCAATGAAAATATTCATATATCGGAAGAAAATTAACAAGGTATAAAAATCAGTGAGCATTTCAGAATTTTCGCTTACACAGTTACCGCTAGAGGAAAATCAAAATTGGTCACGTCCGTGCCGAATCACGCACAAAAAGGGTTCTGTTGTTATTTACAATGACAATGCATGCCACGGAATAAAATGTCAGTCAGAAGGGCAAAAGGTTTTTGACAATGTAATTTGTAGCAGTCGCGTTGTAGGTCTGTTATTAGGTAGTAGCGTGTCGGTTGATCCTCCCTGGCCTGAAACGAAGCTCCAATTGTGGCGAAACAAGATTGTTTTTTCCGAAAAACAACCCCTCACCAAATATTTATAACCGTACAACGTCGATCTTTTTAATTGTTTCTACACATTGGCAAAGTCATCAAGACTAAGAGGGACGCAATTTTCTACAATTAGAATAGAAATAGAAAAAAAGAGGAATAGAATGTAATTTGTACTAGGTATTGTTAAGTAATATATGCCCTGCATGATCCCACTGCATGCAGTGGCAAAGGCCTCCCTTTCTCGAATAAAGGTAGCCTTAAGTATGGGTTTCTTAACGTATTTCCTTCTTCAGGGTTCAAGTTGTATCTATACCTAAAGCCGGGTCCACTGCGCCATGTTAGATGTTAGCAAAACACGTTAGCAAACCGTTTCCCCTCCCCCGCAGGCGAACGCGGGTGATGTTATCCATTTGCATCGGAAAACATCACCCGCGTTCGCCTGCGGGGGAGGGGAAAGTTAGAAAACAATGTTAGCAAACACGATAACATGGCGCAGCGGACCCCACTTAACGCCATCAAAATCGATTAAGCGGTTTTGCCGTAACAATACAACACACGGAGACGCTTTCACATTTATAATAAAAGTTTTGCAGTATGCATTTCCCTTACGTTCGTTTTTTATTCATATATTTATGTAAAATATATTGTTTTTTTCTAATTTGTAACTTCACTATAGAAAACAATAATGTTACATGCTAGAATTATCAATCTATATAATGTTGAATTATTGTTATTAAAATTACAGCTATTTTGATTCTCAGTTTATACCTAGCTGGCAATTTCAAACAACGTTGATTTGTTGAATTGATTAGAATACCTAACACAGAATCTGTATGATCGGAATGATCCCTGGAACTCTTTTCCTCAATTAGCCACTGGTCCCTAAAAACCCCTAGCCTAGAACCCCTAGAGCTGCAGGCAGCATGATTAAAAAACATCCAGTGAAAAGCGTTAATTGAAACGCTTTGAACAAAGATTTGTTTTTCTCTGACACACACCTTCTTCTATTTATGACTTTTTAAAAGAAGAGTTACTAATAATAATAAACTTTCGTTGTTTTAAATCATATAAGATTATAGCGAAATTGATAATAAAACAAAGTTATACACCATACAATACAATGCAATACTCTTTATTTGCACACCAAAAACATAAAATACCAAATAATAAAATAATAAAACCGGTCAAGTGCGAATCGGGCTACTCGCGCACCGAGGGTTCCGTACCACGCTACCAAAGAACACAACATTATTAAATTAGAAAAAAAACGGGATTTGTTTTTTGTCCGGGAAAGGTAGCGCAAGACCGACTCACACTTGGCCGGTTTTTAGTATTTGTTGTTATTCTGTAGAGTTTGCTCTATAATCACACAAGTTACTTTGACGCTTGTATGTATTACCGTTTTTACCATAGAGCGAGAAGAAAAAACGTTGATAAAAACTAATTTCTTGTTGAGAACCCCCCCTAATTTTTAACTTTTTGAAATCTTTATTATTTGTTAGCAAATCCGCCGCAACAACGCACATTCTGTGGAAATTTCAACTATCTAGCTCTTTCGGTTCAAAAGTTACAGCCCTAAATAGGTCGGACAGATGGCCGGACGGACGGACGGACAGACGGACAGACGGACAGACGGACAGACGGACAGACGGACGGACGGACGGACGGACGGACGGACGGACAACGTAGGCTTAGTAATAGGGTCCCGTTTTTACCCTTTGGGTACGGAACCCTAAAAATGAATAAAAATATAATATAAATGATTATCATTTTGTAAGTTCTCATTGAATGAAGTGGGTAGACCAGACCTATTAGTTAGATTCATGAGTTCCGATCTTATTTTTAAAATTTTCGGCATGTTTTCCCTTTTTGTGTAGATTTTGAAGATGAAGCTCGCTCTTGACCCCAGCTGCCAAAGGTGCAGAGAGGAGGAAGAAACTTTGGAACATAATTATTCTGTGTGACTGCGATGTGTGCCTCCTGTTCTAGGAGATGGATATCCAAAAGAGATAACAGGTTTCTGCTCCTGAACATATTGCAGTGTTTTTCTTGATACGGCAATTTAGGGGTCAAAACACAGTGTACTATCGCGGACTTTTCCGCCTGACCACCACTAGGTACATTTTTGCTTGCATACTAAAAAATAAAAGCGATGTCTTACCCCGCCCTATTGATGAATAGACCAATTAATAATAGTTTCCAAACAATACATTTTGGGCGAAATTATGCAATTTTTTTTTTAAGTGGTCAGGCGGAAAAGTCCCCGATAGTACGGCAGCACTTTCCAAAATATACGGCAATTTTCGTTTAGCGACTTTATGACTTCTGCGTAGTTATATACACTTTACACAACAATCAAACACTTTAAAAAAATATTTTTTTATGAAAATCGTAATAAATATTTAACATTCGGCATTTTTTTTTATTTTTTCTTAAAATACGGAAATTTCGGATTTTAAATACGGCAACTGAAAATCTGCCAGGAACAACACTGACATATTGCCTCCTTCATTTACAATATTTTTGAAAGATGAAGAAAATATTGTGTTGTATCACAAAAGATCCCATTGGGTCGAATTGTTGCTGGCTTGCTAGCCCCCATAATAAGATAAGATAAGTAAAATTGCCACATGACTGTGTTATGAAAGGGACATTATTTCAGCTTCTACCTCTTGCATAAAAATTACAATAACAAAATACCCTCATTTATACACCGTATGAAGCGGCATAACGTATTCAAGGCACCACTCAATGAAAACAAACGAGACAGAAACCATTGATTGTCCAAATTGATTTCAACACAATCCGCCCGTGTGATCCTAACTTGATTAAAGTACCTTTGTTAGTCGTGTTCGTTACGAGCCACCTTAATTTAGTTTGGAGGTATCGCTGTCTGAATTAACACGGCCTCTGACTTAAGTGCAGTATTGCCATCTTTTTGGGACTTTAGCGCTAAATGGAAGGTGAAAAAGCGATGGTTTTGCGCTAATTATAAACATGAACAGATGTGACAAGCGAAAAGCTTAAGTCTGATGAATGTTACAAAATCAAAAGAGATTTCTCTGGCGAGAAAAGCGAGCACACTACCCGACCCGTTTGTTCCTCCCCCGGAAAGCCTTTGAATAGGCTCCGATCCTGTCCAAAATGAAGAACCTGTCCAAATGGGTTTTATCGTTGGATCAGACCTTAGGTTTGAATGTGGTGCTGCTCCTTAGACTATGGCCCATCTGATATTATTATCTTGCCCTTCCTGCCCGCAGACTTACACAATGGAGCTTCAGGACGCAGCCGGTTGTGCTACCCATGTGGCCAAATACTGATGTGGGAAAATATTAAATGACATGCCATATCGCCTCGACAGAAGAAGAAAAGCGATGTATCAAAGTCATAGAATACGCACAACGTAGTAATATAATTGCACAGACATTTAATTCTATTTTGCTACAATGCAAATAAGCAAATCACAACACAAATAATAATTATTTACCTTCCAATCAAAAGTGTGCTGTACATTTGGTAAAACATCAACATTTGCACAGTTACGGATAATTTTAAAATGGATTTACATCAGTGAAGCACTCTACATCGCTCTACATGCCAGAAATATTTTATACATAGATAATACACGCAAAGAAATAAACAGACAAACGATACCTACATTTATAATAAAAATACATATTTTTTCCTGAAAATGTTTGGATTTGAATGTCCTAAAGAGCATTAAATCTTTCTACTAAAGTGCTTAACTGGCAACACTTCTTGAGTGGCACACACGTTCCGGGAATCTGAGTAAGCCCCGAGTTGACGCACGTTCGAGTAAAATTACCGACGTAAATTGACAAACATTTATCAGCAGTACAGGTGTTTAGGATTATAGCGTCTTTCCGACTTTAATTAAAAGCAGGTTTAGTATATTTCAAATGTAACAAACAAAATATAAATTTTAGATATATTACAATACACTGAAAAGTAACTGAAGGCTTTCAAAGCTCACAAAAATACTACAATAGAAATAATCTTCTTTTTCAACACACTCACTTATAAAGTGGTTCTTATCGAACCGCTTTTTTAGGTTCATAAAACACGCATCCGTTTTATTTTACATTCCCGCATTATTGCATTAATACCTGCGCTTGGACACAGGCGCACAGCGCGGAAAGAAATAAATCTGAGCGCCATTTTTCACAAATATTTATCTAAACCTTTTTATGAAATTTTATTTACCTTCTCCTAGCAAGTATGTTAAAAAACTTCGTATGAAAAGCTTGAGCGTTGGTTATTACAGTCTCGGCTCGTTTACAGCCCTCGTCTGCGGCTCGTTCTGCAATCCAGCCTCGATTGTAAACTTTTATGTGAAGAAAAGTGGTGGACCATTCTGTAGGATACTCATGAGTTTACGGTTTGCTTATAATAGTGTTGTGTGGCTTGCCTTGGTAGCAGTGGATGATGACATGATAATAAATATAGTGTAACTACTAATACATAAAGATACAATACATCATACAAGATTTCATCTGGCTTATATTTGTCGTGCAAATCTCTTGTATCAATTCCGGCGGCGGCTGTGGCAGAAGTAATATTAAGTTAATCTTTACTATTCAAGTTAAGCCTCTTACAGTTACAGATAGATTGAAACTATGGCGTAGCATAGATTACATTTATACACCTATAGATTATAATATGTATGTATACATGTTATCTACAACTAAACAAGACAGGTGAAGCTTCAAGAACCTAAGCCAAAATCTAGTTAAGTCTGAATAGCCTTTGATCTCAGATTAGTCGATGTAAGGACAAATAGAACAGGTGATGTTAACGTAAGGACGTCTAAGATTGTGGTGGTTGAACTATTATGATATTCATCGCATCTTATGATCTGCCCCGCGTGTCTCATGCAGGGAGTAAGCTGGATTGACTTCTGTGAGGCGAACCAGATAGCTGCCGTGATAAAAGACAATGCGGGTTTTGTATGGAAGGTTGGCGCCTTATTTTTCGACGTTGTTTTTGGCGCGGCCATCAACAAGACTTGAATATTTTAGTTCAGAATAAAGTAACAAACAAAACTTGTCACTGCATATAATATATCCCTAAACTCAGTCCGAAGATATAAAGGCTTGGAGTTGAACATATATTCATAACGTTTACTTCAAGCCTTTAATATCTCCATTCGGGCTGAGTTTAGAGATAATATTTGTCATAACAAGTTTTGTTTGTAACTTTATTTTAAACTATATTATTCATGTTTGATGGTTGGCGGCGTTAAAAAAATAGGCGAAAAGAAAAAAAGGCGCCATTTTTAGTCATTGGCTTTTATCATAACAAAACAAAGAAGAAAAATGATAAGAAAATGAAAAAAAACTAATGGAAAATCTTTTGACAAATTAGCGGATAAAGACTTAGCTAAAACTAAGTGATGGATAGCCTTGAACAGATCCTAATTGAGGACATATTTTTTACTTTAATGAAACGTTATTACAATCCGTTTTATCTTCCTAATAAAAGTAAAAGTTACGCCCAAACTATTATAGTTTGCGATCTTTTAAACAATCTTGAAAATTGAGCATTAAATTAAGATTTTCTTTTTTATCTAGTATTAAATGTTTCCCAAATAAAACACAATAAAAAGGATAATTTATTTTTAAGCTATATGTAAGTCACCCATAAACCTGATCTTTATAAAATGATTGACGCGCGGCTGCTAATGAAATGTGGCATTTTAATCGACGACCTGACGATCTTTTCCTCAGGAATGTATTCGTAAGTGTGTAGATAGACACAATACATACTTAAAGTGATGCGATGAGTCTAGTCAATATGAATACTCTATCGATTTTCAGATCGACTTGCACTTGACTCGATAGAAGAAGATTTTCAGATACACTTACGTAATACCTATTGCATTGGAATCAATTTAGAAAAATAACAACATCTGTATTCGAGAAGTAGGTAAATAATATTAATAAAGATCGTGTTATTAGTACAGTCCCGTCAAAAAATATTGTTCGCAAGAAAAATGATTACCTAACCGAAGGTGACCGCATCATGATTGCGACACTCGCAATCGCGAGCCGCGTTGGCTTAAATAAACCTTAGGTTTCCATCTTATTTTTGTCAAATGTTCTTAAGTACAGGTTCAAGGGGCTTTCCTTTGAGTTTTTTCCTTCACAAAAACAACTGATAAATCGTCTCGTTTTGGCTTCACCTTCCATTACGAACGTTTTCTGTGATTAGATTGATTGTGAGCGATTTGAGAAAAGATTTAAATCTTAAATGATTTTCCAATAAAAACTACTGTAGTAATCAGACTTTACTAAATTAAATTAATAAGAATATTATATTTATTGTTGTTATTGTAGGTAGGTATAAGATCTTAACATATAGTTTTCTATTGAATGCCAGCCAGGGCTGCCACCTCAAAATATCGATTGGGCGCTCATGTTAAAAAAGCGCTTGATTCAAAAATTTTCGCTTTTAGAATAAACACTAGATTCAGCGCTTAATTCTTCTCTCATAAATTAATAAAAATCCAAAAATGCAAAATTCAATTTTTTTTTATTCTAAATAATATCATATAGATAGCTTTTTGACGTCATTTTTTGACTCTACCACCAATCCTCTAAATACTACGAATAAGAATAATCTAAATAGTCTTGTAAGTCAGTCCAAAACTCATCTACAAGGGCTCTTACAGACGAGCGACACTTTGGTGTTGCGGTGGGTCGCAGAGCGCCGCGCTCATACATTTTACGGACCCTCCGCGACACCCTGCGACCGCAAAGTGTCGCTCGTCTGTGAGAGCGCTTAGCCAATATAAGTCAGTCATTCAGTAGGCCCCTATAACAACGCGACGAATCCGGAACAAATCCATTAAATGATTTAGCTCTACAGATAAGCGTTCATATTTGAATCTCCCGAACAATGCACACTCTATGGACATGTTTTGACCACAAATAAGCTAACAGTATTTATCATAATTATTTCAATAGCAACAATATTGTTGCTTTATTAAAAGTGAAAACGCGCTAGATTCTCCGCTAGGTGTTAAATTCTCAGATACGTCGGCGCTAAACATACCGAAAGCGCTGGGAGGCAGCACTGATGCAAGCATCGGCGTTGTTTGGAACCAACAACCGTATAAAGAGACTTGCAGTGGAATTCTACAAGCTAAAAAGGAAAAATAAAATAATAAGGAAAAAGGAAATAAAAAAGAAAAAGAAAAAAGAAAGACTATTAAAGAAATTAGCAAGCTGAAGTGGCAAAGAGCTGGTCACATCTGCCGAAGAACTGACAACCATATGATATGGGGTGTCAGAGTTCTAGAATGGAGACCGTGAACTGCACGGCTAGCATGCCACCCACGACAAAGCGTTTAAACGAGAAAAACGTCATGCGCGCTCTTTCTGGCGTACGTAAAATAATAAAGATGGGGGCACATCTCGATTTTTATCGTTTTCTCGGGGGTGTCATGCGAAGCCTACAGGTAGGCGTAGTGTGGGGACACCGCGCTGGACCGACGACCTAAAAAAAGTAGCGGGGAGCGACTGGATGAGGAAGGCCGAAGACATAGCTTTGTGGCGCGCCTTGGGAGAGGCCCATGTTCAGCAGTGGACGATGATAGGCTGATGATGATGATTAAAGAAATAAAGAAAAATAATATAAAGATAAAGAATATTTATCTTATCTTAAATCGAACTCATAAGAAGGAATCCCAGCTAGAGTTCAGTTTTAATTATCAACGCAAGAAAAATGTATTAATCTTATTTCCATAGTCTTCAATTTAATATTAGCGAAAAATCTTTTAAGCGAGACTTGATGAGTATTTCTACTTAATCCTTTTAATTTGGAATCTTACCAAACTTTCAAATACAGTACGCAACTAAAGTACCGACTTCAATAGCTACGTAACAGGCTAAAAATGTGATAATACTTGGGTGGCTCTTAGTACAGCAATCGTCTCAATCTGCAAGAATTTAGCAGGGACGTTAAATTAAATTTAATGAATAATAAAACTCTTGAACCCTTTTCGTAGTCTGTGACAGTTAATAACGCTCCTCCTTTTGTCCGACTTTAAGTAAATAACATTTTAAGTGGAATTTCGTTGTAATTTGCTTGGGACTTAAAACCACATCGCTTTTATTGCTAGCCGGTCTGGGGATTTATGAAATTAAGTAATAAGACTACTGACTATTTATTTTAGAGCACTGTATTTTAGGGACACAAAAAATCTTTATTTTTTAGGTTTCCTGAAAAGGAAAAATGATACAATTATAGGATCACTTTGCTCTGTTTGTCTGTTGTATTTGTATTTTCTTAGTGTGCAAATAAAGAATATTTATCTTATCTGTTACCTCCGTGGTCTAATGCTTACGAGCATTAGGCTCACGATACGGAGGTCATGGGTTCGATTCCCACGGGGGACACCTAGTGATATGTCACTTTGTGCGTTTTCCCCAGTTGGTTAGGAAATTGCAGGCTGAATTACCTGACTATCTGAAAAGAAAAAAAAAATGATTCCGTGCTTCGGATAGCACGTTAAGCCGTTTGTCCCGGCTACCTATCTCTGGTGGTAGTAGGTATTAGTCGTTATATAAAAACCACGTCAGAGGCCGTAAGGCGGTCTGAAAATACTCTGACACTAGCAGGGCTCTGCCCACACGATAAGAAAAAGGATCACTTTGTTGTCCGTCTATTTGTCCGTCTGTCAAGACCCTTTTTCTCAGAAACGGGTACCGGCACAGATTATTTAATAGTACTACCGGTACAGGTATCACATTTTACTACTCGAGTTAAATGTATGGGAAAGCAAATTTTTTTCTTCGCGATTTTGATCCTGCTCCCATTGAAAACGTTGTTCAGTTTGATGGTCTAATCATCCTCTTAAGTTGGACCCTGTATACTAATATTTTAAAAAGATATATATTTTTACTTGCACTTAAGAGGGCTATCGCAGTCCAGTGGCGCCCTCATCACATTAAAAAAGATTTCTCAATAAAGAAAGCCTAAATTAAAAAAGTGCTCAACAGATAAACTACAAAAGCAATTGTTATACAATACTTTTATAGGTTCTAAACATTCCACTTTTAGACAATTTCGAATAAAAAAAGCGGCCATTTTTTCTTTTTTCAAAATTTATATGGTTAGACCTTTCAAAACCTATAAAAGTATTATATGAAAGTAGCTTGAAGGCTTTTGTAGTTTTTCTGTTGAGCACTTTTTCAATTTAGGCTTTCTTTATTGAGAAATCTTTTTTAATGTGATGAGGGCGCCACTGGACTGTGATAGCCCTCTTAAGTAATTACTCTGTGGTATTATGATTGTTTTCCTTTCAGCAAATTAAAGTTATAAAAATAAAGGCGACGAGTCAGATTTATACCCACGACCTGCATAAGTACTTTATTGCATAAGATACGGTAGTAAAAACTTGGTTAAAGCCAATCTATTGTTAAAACTTTGCCTACCTAATTTTAATACTCAAAACTGGCAAAATCACAAGGGAAGAACTTGTTTTATACATTTCTAACTTTCCCCTCTTCATAGAATAAATTACCAACGCCTCTGGCTTTTAATAAAAACTTTAAGAATCTAATCGTCCCTCTAAAAACACTTGATAAAAGTTATACAAATTGAAAATTTTGATATTATTTTAACTTAATATACTATTATTAACTGTTGGAAATTTTAATCTCGTTTCTCTTAAACAAAGCTAACTTTGTACGTGCGGGTTTCCCCGGAGGTGTTTGTTGATTCTCTCGCCTAATTACCACTTCGCAGTTCAGAATGAAACTTTTGCTTTATACGTACAGTTTTGTACCACACGCGATCTCGGGGGTAACAATGAGGTAACTCAAAGAAGCCTACTATTTAAGGACGCCAGTTATGTAGCAAGAGTTTGTATGTAGTCATACATGGAGGACAGAAATGAGCAGAGGTGTTGCAAAGCAATATTTTCTATCGAAGTAAGTGTCGTTAAAATACAGTGATGGGGGACAAGATGGGTGCGCAGATTCCGCCTCTAAAACCGAATCCAGGAACAGCGCACTTCATTGTCTTAGATGTATTTTATTGACAAAACCCCTCTCAGCAAAAAGAATGGCGATCCGCTTCGAACTGAGCAGCATCATTCATAGGCCATACCTATTGTTATGATACGTCATGACCTAATTAAAATGACGATAGACTAAATTGCCTTGTGACACCTCCACTCCATTCTTTACTCCGTGGTAGTATACATCAAAGGTACCTAGAAAAGGTGTAGACAAGAGAGGAGTAAGTGCCTGCTGGCGAGACTAGAATATGATAAGGAATGAGTGATTGCGATGGGTCATTACATTAGTCATGTCTTATCATTTTATTGGATTATTCTTGTGATTACTATAATTCGTATACTGGATTACTGGGTGAATTTGAAGACTCTCTCCAAATATTCAAGGGTGGTTCAGACCGTGTTACTGCGAAATTAAAACTAAACTGTCTCTTCATCGAACAGTACCTACCATGAAACCGGACTATTTTTACTATACTAGAAAACGTGAAATCGCAAATAAAATTCCTGTTCCTGTTTGCTGATGCTGTTCTATACGTACTAAACTGCAATGCCTACTCAACTCAAAGGTATATGAAACAGCTGATAATTTGTCGGCTTTGCTGCCACATTAAAAGTTGTTTAGTTTGATGGTCTGAACCACACCTGATAACTTGGAAAGTATTTAAAAATCACGTAATATAATTATCTTAAAAATTTCGACTTCGGTTCAATATTGCTTGAATATACAACGTGTTAATGATTAACGCAAAACTAGAAAGTAGTTTGTATAGAATCGAGAGCAGAATCGAATTATCATGGTTTCAACATAGGTATTTTTTTTCAAAATATTAAATAATTTGTTTGCAAAATAAAAAAATTTGTGAACCCGATGTCAACCCACCGCATGGACACGCTCACCCTTATTTACTTCCAAAACAAGATTATAAAAATGTATCCACAAGTACCTTAGCGCTTTCTTTCAGTGCTGAAATGATAAAACAAATCATTTTCGCCTCAAAACTTAAAATGCGAATAGCTTTAAATTTTAACTATAAAAATAATGAAATTTTTGTTTCAATCTAATTATTTTGTTATAAATCAGTTGGGTGGGGTGTATGAGGTTTTGCGCTAATTCATTAACATGTTGTCCCACCACTTATCACCACCACTGTACTCCTGTAAACCAAGATCGACAGTGGCAAAAGCTCTCAACACTGGACCATTAACTGAATTCAGCCAAGGGGGTATAATCACACATCTCCTTTTAGTCCGAGATCCGACCGTAAAATTATGCACCTATTTCTTAGGCGAACGAAATGTGATTCTAGTGTATGCTTACATAGGGATTAATTCAACGCCGTCAAGTTGCCTAGAAAAATCTTGCCGCAAGTATCTTTTCCATTATGATTTGTGGTATAACTTTTTCCACCTGTCTGTTAGGGACGTAAATGAGGTGCCATCGGAAGGAGACTGATTTAAAGTACTGGAAAAACTAGGGTTGCCACCTCTCAATCTGCCGCAACTATAGGGTTGCCAGGTTCAAAGAAGTCATTTTTGAACCTGGCAACCCTAGAGTTGCGGCAGACTAGTTTTTCCAGTTCTTTAGACTGGTGTCCTTCCGATGGCACCTCATTTACTTCCCTAACAGACAGGTGGAAAAAGTTATACCACAAATCATAATGGAAAAGATACTTGCGGCAAGATTTTTCTAGGCAACTTGGTGGCGTTGAATTAACCTCTGTGTAAGCATAAAGTAGAATCACATTTCGTTGGCCTAAGAAATAGGTGCATAATTTTACGGTCGGATCTCCCACTATTTTGTCATTCCGGCATTGCGACTAATTGCCACAACTCTGTATACCCTTTGACATAGCTAGTTCTAAAATGTGATGATGTGTTCGTCCGATTTACCCCTGAACCGTCCACAACCACAACGCTAACGAAATCGTATAACCTATTTATTATTTCTCTCTTTACTTTTGATGAATTAGTAAAGCAAAGTGAAATAAGCAAGGAAATCAAATGATATACAAATAATGGTTTAGGATATTCCCTAGAGATTCAAACGTAAGTCGATACTTTTTGGCTATTAGGCGTGTCTCCGTTAAAATATAAGATAATTTTGGGTATTCCAGACAATTTTCAATATTAACATTCGAATCTCTGAGGACTCTCTTCTGCTTTTAACTCATAAAATAAATTAGGTACGTACCTACCTATATTCCGAACAGGCTTTATGAAATTAAAAGCTGTTAAGTAGTAAATAGAAGTATTTTGGAATGATTGGAATAAACCACCTTATTTCTTCTCTTAGGTGACGTTCGAGGTAGTTTCTTGTACTTTATTTTGGTGGGCACAAGGCTTGACATTTATCCCCACTTGACACTTTATTCCATCTTGATACATGCAATATTCTAAAAGTGAGCCTTGCTACAAAGTTGCACGCTTATGCCCCTTTCACACGAGACAGTAAAGGCAGGACAGTGGGACAGAACGGATCAGAATTACAGAAAAACAATCGCACAGAAAAACAGCTTCATACACAGAACAGTTTGGAAGACAGTTGGCATTCAGATTTCGGCCAGCCGACAGTTTGCGAGCTTATGTGATTTGAGTTTTGTATTGATGATTTCACAGTAATATTCGGTACCTATTTATTCTTATCGAGTTTCTCCTCTAAATCTAAGAGTCATATTTGCTAGTTTATTCTTATATTCATTATCACTTTTCTATTAAGAACTCATGTTTTAAAAACCCGTTTATGCCGTCAATTTGGACTGAAACATTTGCAATGAAGAAAACTAAACAGGATGACAAAAAATCAAGATCAAGACCCGCCCGAGACTTAATTTTTCAATCCTTAATTTGACTAAAAATATTCTGCTTCACAGCACTGCCCTCGTGTTCCCACAGGACCAGCCACAAGGTAGTCAAGATGGTGGGGGAAGCAAACTGCCCTCATAAAATAGACGGTCCTGGTAACTATCCCGGTAGTACTGTTCAGCCTTGGCACAGGCATAGTAACTGTGGCACAGGCATTCGCACGGGAGCAGTTACTGTCCTGCCAAGCACTGCCCTGCCTTCATTTGCAAGGGGCATACTAAAGTTTGTAGTTGTAGAAAATTTTCTGACAACGAAAGGGACTACGTGGTTTTATATAAATAAGTGTATTTTAGAAGTCAATTTAACAAAAATGAAGTAGAAAAAACGGAGCTTCATAAATCATTATACCTTCCGAAGTAATCTTTAGTAGGTAATACATAAAAGATAACAACGCCTGAAACATAAATTCCTTTTCCGAACCATTGATATCCAGGGAAGCGAAAAAGTGTAAAGATGTAACATTTCTAAACGTAACAAGGGAGAAAATCCATTCCACTATAAATCTAACTTTGGGATTTCTTCTAATTTTATATGCAGAATTTTGGACTAACTAGTTGCGTTCTTTGTTTTAGGGGTTTGAGTAGAGATTTCTAGCTTATCGTCATCTTCATTTCAGTTGGAAATTAATGATCTAGGGGATTTATGAGGTATACGCTCATCTGGTATCTATGAAGAAAGGCTCTGGTTGGCCTCGACGTCTGCATCTATATTGTGGGACTTATACCTTTCGATATTATGCATGCGACAAAATAAATGACCTCACAGCTGACGTCTTTCCAACAAATTCACTAGAGTTTGCGTTATAAATTTATGATTATATTGTATTGAAGAAGGAATAAAATCCATCCCAGTAACTATAGCTGAGAATTTAGCGAATTTTCTTAAGGCCTATATCGAAAAAAAATCCTTTACGATGGAAACGATATTTAAGTCGCGCTAAAAAACGAAAAAAATTTACATCTCCGATTTAGTTTCTGTACTTAACGAAGTACTCTATGGCTCAAATTATATTTAACTGCGTGGATCAGCATGCATGGTATTTTGCTATCTATTCCGTCCTACTTTGTCGCGGTAAGGTCTGATTTAATCCAAATATTTGAGCGGCTGCAGCGCTGTATATAAAACCCAGGAAACTGGGATAGGTATTGTGATAAAACCCTCATTAACAATCTCTAATGACTTTTTTATTCAATTACTTAAGTACCCTATATTACCAGTTGCTGTCAAACTCGTCGTCTTCAAGACCCCCTTAATAATATCCCCTCAATACGTATAATAAAACATGATCACACCAATTACGATGCAAGCTGTTGTTCGACCCTTCGCATTCCCCGTAATATCGACGAGAATTTCTCAGGGATTTCCGTCTGCCGTCCGAATGATTAATGTACGCAGGTTCTACGCATTGCTTCGCTTTTATAGCCTGCAGCTCAATTTTCCTTTCCTCCTGGATAGGAAATAGCTGTCTTGAGTAATAGGTCTTGTTAGACTATGCTGGTAGCCGTTGAAACTAACGTTTTCTAGAATTTCAAATACGTTTCTTTATCTTTTACTTTAGATTTTATCTAGTTCAAACATGTATAACTAGATCACCTTAAAGAAGGTAAAATCTCTTTTGGAATATTTTGAAGGTGCCTCAACAGGTCTTTGGTATTAAAAAGAGCTTTATCGGCTAACAAACATGGGTCGAAAAAAGATAAGATTTTTGGGAACTCCTATAGAAAATTGGTTGACTTGACCCGCACATTTTGTATGGAAGGTCCAAAATTGTTTTTAGATTAGAACGGCCACCATTGGTTGTATCATCCAATATTGCTTAAAGTGTAATTTCATTATCATCATCAACTCATATCCACCCATTGCAAGGTATAAGGCTCCCCCATTATTTTATTATCTCAGTCTTAATTTACTATCAAACTGTTGTTCTTAAAACATAATGTTTCTAGTTATACTTTGTTTCTCCTAACTTTTTATGTATCATAGATCAATCAGATTAATATTACAGACTTTTGTAACTTAAATAAGCTGTGGTTGGGGGTGCCTGGAGACTTACAATTCTCAGGTTTACCTTCTGGTTTACCTACGTTAGGCTCCAGTCTCCCTCTAATTGTTTTGTATAAAAATGCTTGTATTTTCTGTGTAATTGTCTATTTGTATGTAACAATTTGTGGAGAAATAAAATTATTTTGTATTTGTATTTGTATTATTTTGCTATTCTTCCTGGTCCTATGCCAGTCGCGTCCAAATCTGATTTCTGGAAGACCCAGTAGTTAACTTATCACGCCTTATCATCATCATCTCAGCTGATAGACGTCCACTACTGGACATGAGCCTCCCTCAAGAATCGCTACAATGACCGTACACCTCATCATGCTAGGAGCCATATATCCTCAAAACAATGTGCCCTGCCTAGTACCACTTGAGTTAATTCTTTGTTCTATGTCTGCTATTCTGGTTCTTCTGCGAATCTCTTTATGTATGATTCGATCTAGCAGAGAAACTCCGAGCATAGCCCTCTCCATTGCCCTTTGGGTGGCTTTTAGCCTTTTTGTGATGCCTTGAGTGAGCGACCACGTCTCAGATCCATATGTCATCACTGGTAGTACCTACATACAGTCGCCATCAGATATATATCGTAGCATACAAGGTGTCCAAATATTTCTGAGCAGTGCTAATTTTCATTAAATTCTTTACAGTAAATGTTACCAATTATATCTAAACGTGTATTTTGTCATAAATATCTGACCAGCAAATATTCAATAATTTCTTTACTATGTTATTTAAAATTAGAATGTAAAACAACGGAGTAAGGTTTTTTTCCGAAACTGTTCAGATGTTTATGATCTGATCACCCTGACAGCGTAGATACATTTGAAGTTCTAGGCGTTCCTATATTTTTGATTGGTTATGTTATGAGTAAGGAAATTATTGAAAATTAGAACTGCTTAAAAATATTTGACCACCTTGCTACGATATATCTGCTGGTGACTGTACAATTTTGCAAAGAAGTATTTAGTGATAAGGGCGCTTGTACCATTCTCTAGTGCATGTAAGTATTTAAATTGTAGTCTTTTTTTGCTCCGTCGCAGTAAGTATATTATATTCGCAAAGCACCATGTTCGCAAAACGCTTCTTTGAACATTGTGTTAGTGTTTTGGTGTGCAAGTAAGAAATATTTATGTTACGTTATGCAAAAAACTAAAACTTACTAAACAATCTCACAAACAGTGCAGATGAATACGTAAAAAGAATATCATTGCCCAAAACACGGAGGTAGAATTAACCGTAAAAACGTAAACTGTGTTCCACGGAAGCCTGCGGCTGCCGTGATGTTTGCCGTTGCATTATATACACCTTGAACCCCGTATTTTGTACTCAAGATATTACTAGTATGAGTACTGACAGTAACTGACCTTATGGTACCACGTGAATATCGCTTGCCATAATACTATAATTTGAGGTACAATCGACATTTACTAAGAGTATTAAGCAGAAATTATGTAATTTTGTAGTAAAGCCGTTTTAAATTAATCATCATAAATTATCAGCCTAAATTATAAATTAATATATAATATATATATTAATATATAATAATAATCATCATATTAATATATAATAATAATCATCATAAATTATAAATTATCATGTCTGTCGGATGCATCCTGAGAGATGGGCAAAAATCATCATGCCCTGGATCCCCGAAAACGGTCGGCGGCGTCCAGGTCGACCCAGGAAAAGATGGCGTGATGACCTGGACAAATTTGACAACCAATGGCCAGAGATTGCCCAAAACAGGAACGAGTGGAAGAGCAGGGGAGAGGCCTTTGCCCAGCAGTGGGATGAAATAGGCTAATAAAAAAAAAAAATTATCAGCCGATAAACCTCAAACAGCTGGACGCGCAGGCTGCTGGAATAACTGACTCACAGACAATGCACAGCCTAAACCACTAAAGATATGTAGGGGTGCACTAAGAAAGGATTTTCGGAAAATCAGGAGGATGCAACAGGGTGTTGAAGTTTACTGACATCCACGCGGACGAATGAACAGGTCAATTCAATGAACTAATTAAGGGATATTTACCAACTTTACTGGGCCCTATTTATAAGCCTACGCTGTCCGTCCGTCCTTCCGTCCTAGCTATAAAGCGCTGTATTTATTGAACCGTAATAGGTAGAGAGTTGACATTTTCACACATAATAATTTATGTGGCATTATTTTGGATACGCTAACAAATAATAATTATTTTGTACTTTTGAGTGCTTTAATAATAACAAGCATGTATTTCAGTTTTTTAAATTATAACATTCTATGAGTTAGATAGAACACGTGTCTCTAAAAGATAAAACTGAAAATTTACATGTTCAATATATTTCTTTCGTTTTAAAATGAGTAAATTTTTACTCCATGTGAAATAGAGTATCTAATAAAAGAAAAATAAAATGTTCAAAAAACACTCATATTGCAATTGAATATCACTGAGATGCTGTCAAATCTATCCTCGATTTCCAAGAAAAACTCTCAAATAATTTTTCTTCCTCGCAATATGGCGTCATAAATATGTCATATGAAGGACTTTGCCCTCTAAGCGTACGAGATAAGTTTTATTTTCGCATTCAACTTATCATTCTCGTTTTTTTTAGGGTTCCTTACCCAAAGGGTGAAAAGGGGCCCTATTACTAAGCCTACGTTGTCCGTCCGTCCGTCCATCTGTCCGTCCGTCTGTCCGTCCGTCCGTCCGTCCGTCTGTCCTACCTATTTAGGGCTGTAACTTTTGAACCGTAACAGCTAGATAGTTGAAATCTCAGATTGCGCGTTATTACGGCGGATTTGTTAACAAATAATAAAAATGTCAAACAGCTGAAAATTAAGCGGGGTTCTCAACAAGAAACTAGTTTTTATCAACGTTTTTTCTTCACGCTCTATCGTAAAAACGGTAATACATACAAGCGTCCAACTTAGTGTGATTATAGAGCAAACTCTACAGAATAAGAACAAATACTAAAAACCGCTCAAGTGTGATTTGGTCTCGCGCTAAATGTCCCGGACAAAAAAAGTTTTTTTTCTATGTTAATAATGTTATGTTCTGTGGTGGTGTGGTACGGAACCCTCGGTGCGTGAGAAGCCCGACTCGCACTTGACCGGTTTTATTCTTTCATAATATGATGACGAGATTGGCTTATTTAAAATGTTTTCTGTAATACATTATTCGATCTGACAATTCAGTATCTTAGTAATCACAGTATCATATCGAACCTTTTAATAAAATTTAGATGATTGATTGTATATTTCGCTGTTCATATTCTGGTTCGCGTACGAAATTCCCGAATTCCTTTAAAGTACGAGTGAATAGGCATCTTCTGGGTTAGCTCGCTACATCTACGACCCCATCTTCGTCCTGAGGACTGGATTGAGGTCAAGAGCAAACCCATAGTTAATAAAAAAAAAAAACGAAAAGAATTTTGTAACTCAATATTGTGTTTTAGATTATTGCTTAAATATTGTTAACTCATTGTAATTTTTTCATAATTAGGTTGTTTTCGTCTAAGATGTTTTATTATAACACTGTATGTATTTTCTTACTTCTTTGAAAACGTTTCTCTTCATCTTATATAAAGTGGCTAAAGTAACATTATCACTTGTAACATAAAACGTCGTGTCGCTCGCACTCTAATAAAAAGTTATCATAACTCGATGGAGGCAAAATAAAATTATTGTTTATTGCAATGAGGTTTAGGTGAGTTCGCACTTTATAACAAGAATGTATTATTTCTCGCTATTTCTTACAAGTTAACCTTCAAATGCTACCTACAAACTTAGATCATAGTAAAATTAATGGACGCGAACGCGAAATTACGCGAACATTTAAAACCAGAAAAATGAAGCAAAACAAAAACAATTGACAGATAGGTATATACTTCAAATATGTACCGAGATGACAGACAAGTGTGCTAGTTTGTATGGACCAAGTGTGCTGTGTGCTACAACTTAACGCAATTTGGGCGGAATGGATAGCCATTAATTTTACTTTGATCTAAGGCGACAAAAGCAACGCCCGTCCTGAAATAAGTTTAATTGCACATTTTAGTTTTTAGAGTTCCGTACCCAAAGGGTGAAAACGGAACCCTATTACTAAGCCTACGTTGTCCGTACGTCCGTCCGTCCGTCCGTCCGTCCGTCCGTCCGTCCGTCCGTCCGTCCGTCCGTCCGTCTGTCCTACCTATTTAGGGCTGTAACGTTTGAACCGTAATAGCTAGATGATTGAAATTTTCTCAGATTATGCGTTATTGCGGCGGATTTGTTAACAAATAATAAAAATGTCAAAAAGTTAAAAATTAAGGGGGGTTCTCAACAAGAATCTAGTTTTTATCAACGTTTTTCTTCACGCACTATCGTAAAAACGGTAATACATACAAGCGTCAAACTTAGTTTGATTATAGAACATACTCTACAGAATAACAAAAAATACTAAAAATCGGCCAAGTGTGAGTTGGTCTCGCGCTAAAGGTCCCGGACAAAAAAAGTTTGTTTTTCCAAGTTAATAATGTGTAGTAGTGGTATGGTACGGAACCCTCGGTGCGTAAGTAGCCCGACTCGCACTTGACCGCTTTTATTTAACTTTGTCTTAATTTCCATTCCACTGGAACCGGCTTCTTTTCTTGCCTTAAGTCTCGTAACTTCTTCTTCTTTGTCTAGCCTTATCGCATTTTTCTCTCTTTTCTCATCATTCTTCGACTGTTGTGTCTGTTCTGGGTTGTTGGGTTTTCTTCGGGTCGTCGTTGATTACGAAAATCCAAGTTAAGTCTCTTAGTTAGGTTAGCTTAGTTAAGTTCTTACTGACCTTTAAACTTCTGTAACTCCTAAATCGACTGGAGTTTATCAGGCAGACCTGGTCCATCCCCATCACAGATATGCTCTACACCCTATGAATACGGATTCAGTCTTGCAACTGATGGTTACCAAAAAATTCTCCTTATCTCTTATGCTATAAGGGCGTCACCAATATTCCTTACTACGTAGCATCGACTTTAGGGCTCCCACAATAACTGCGAATTCGCATCGCATCGCAAATATCTGCGAGAGCTATGATTGAAAATCATACATAAGTCATCGTATAAGTCGCGGCACGAATCTCTAGCGCTGACCTTGAATGCGTTGACCGTATGTACAAGGCACTATGCACTATTTTCCTCTACATTCACTCATTCGAGCGCTAAAGTTTCGTGCCGCGAGGTATAATAAGTTATCGAGCGCTCGCAGATATTTGCGATGCACACATTCTTTTCAGACGGAAATAATGCGGCAACGACACACCAAAGGAAGCAATAATTATCTTTAATCTGAATTTTAATGCAACTTTTCGTGTTTTTAATAACCGATGGTAAGTCAATAAACGTCCCACCTCTCATAGGACAAAATTTGTTGATGTTAATTTCTAGATGACTCAGAGAAAGATATGTCCAACTAGACTTTAGTGCTCAATTTCAGATATCTTTCGTTTTAAAGTATCTGTTATATTTATAAATAATTCTCTTAAGTCTGTGCTTTTATAAATGATTTGAAATTTTGAATTAAATGATTTCAACTCTTGTTCGCTGGAAACTGGTAACATTTGCGATGCGATGCGAATTCGCAGTTACGTGTTGGAGCCAATGTTTGAGCCCTTATTTCCAGTGTTCATTCAATCCTCGTTTAAAAACAGAAGGCGGCATTTGTTTGCAAATCAAAAGCCAATATCATTCCCCGATCAATACAGCCAGCTTTGACATATTTGCATAATAGGATTTTGTTGGGACCGCCGAGTTGCGAATTGTATGTAAGTACACTGAAAAGTCTACGCAAGTCACGTTATGTTAATGTTTAATTTTGTTTCTGCGAAGAATCACTTAGGCCTAATCCTTATTGAGCGAGTTGTGTCGATAAAAGCGAAATTTAGATTTAAACTTTAGTGCTCTAAATAAATGGGTCAAATTAATATGACGCTTGGACTTTGACAGTTTTCAATCCATATACAACGTGTTAATTTAATGAATTAGAGCAAAACCGATTTATAACAAAATAATTAGATTGAAATAATAATATGATTTTTATAGTTAAAATTTAAAAATATTCGCATTTTCAGTTTTGAGGCAAAAATTATTTGTTATCATTTCAGCACTGAAAGAAAGCGCTAACGTATTCATTGATACATTTTTATAATCTTGTTTTGGTAGTAACTAGGGCTCAGAAAATTCAAGAAAAATCAAAAATTTTGCAAACAAATTATTTGATATTTTGAAAAAAAAAAATCCTATGTTGAAACCATGATAATTCGATTCTGCTATCGATTCTGAACAAACTAGTTTCTAGTTTTGCGTTAATTCATTAACACGTTGTATACTAGTCCAATTTCTAATCAGTTATTACAAATTCGTTAATTTATCTGAACCATGCATCGGATTTTATACGATTGTCACTGTTATTAAGATAATTTCTACCGGAAGGTTTATGTGTATAATACAGGATCCTTCTTAATATGCGGACACTTTTTTAAGGGGATGATCAGACCATCAAACTGAACAACTTTCTCTATGGGAACAACATCGAAATCGCGAAAAAAAACAGCTTTCCCATAACATAACATTTAAGATTTGCAGTTTCGTATGGAAGAGCAGATGTTTTTTTCGCAATTTCGATGTTGGTGCCATAGAGAAAGTTGTTCAGTTTGACGGTCTGATCATTTCCTTAAAAAGTGTCAGCATATTAAGAAGGACCGTATATAAATTTTACATAATTAATAGATCTCACTCGACCAAAGCCGGGTTGAAAGTTGATGGAGCTGGGTCGGGGCGCTAGTAAACAATATAATATTGTAAGTCACTATAGGGACGTCAGCTTAGGGATGACAACTTGTCACAATAAGGGATGGGACCATAGAGTAAGAAGAGATGGCATATCGGCTTGTTTCTATAGAAAATGTTGTCGCCAACAAAGGGGGTGAAAAACGGGTGAGGGGAAGGGTTAACATTTAAATACGCTACTTCCCGCTATTATGACGTCAGGCCCAGTTGAGTATCTGTGCACAGTTCGATACAACATCTCTACCCCAGGGGAGCGCGTTATTTTCTCTATGGATGGGACATTCATGAAAACTTGCTGGCCCATGCCAGTTTTATCAAAAGTTACTTTGGTGTTTGTTTGAGTGTAGTTTATTTGCCAGTCTTATAAATTACGAGCTTTTACCCGCGACTTCTTCCGCATAAGTTATATACCAGATTAATTAAGTCAGATGATAAGCTATCAAACGAAAAAAGTTTCATCAAAATCGGTTCAGTAGTTTTTGCGTGATTATCGAACAAACAAACACCCAAACAAAGAAACAAACTGTGATTTGGAATCAGGGACAGGTAAAAACAATGTCGTAATTTTTTTTTTGTAAATATCTTCAATGTACAGACACATTTCAGTCCAACAGTTCAGTTCGACAAACCTATAGGCGAAAAACAGAAGACAATAGTATGCACGAAGCTATGTATATTTCTTGTCTTTCTCGCGCGTATACTTTTTACTATATTCTTATCTTGCACCCCCCCCCCCGTTTGCCTCACCGGCTGCCGCACATAGCACATAAATTTTGTTTGTCGCACTATATCTATACTTCCTTCCTCTATGCTGGACTCTGAAGACATTAAATCTTTATTAGTTATCATTTTCATTAACTTCAATAAAATCAAAAGAGACGTACAAACCAAACTAAACCAAGACAAAGTTCCTCAGCTTCCATAACTCACAGGAATTTGGTCTGAATTTCCGACAGGTGGACGATAAATCCGTGGTTGAGTCAAGCGAATAATCAGTCTGCACCTTTGTATAAATCATGCTGGGGTTACCGATACCATCCAAGGGTTTTAGCTGGGGAATCATCAATCATTGGGCTTGTTCACCTTGATCTTAATGTGTTGATCTTTGGATTGTCTAGACGCGTGTGTGCTTCGTTGTGATTAAGTTTGAGTTACCGTTTAACATTATCACCCGTATCCATTATGTGTGTTTAATTATGTGCTATAATTTCTTTGCTATTGATTTGAATATAACTTTAGAAATAGCATAAAATACTGCCTGCTGGATACAGATAGAGTTGTGACTGGATACGAGACCGACTCACACTTGGCCAATTTTTATTATTTGTTATTTATTATACTGTAGAGTTTGCTCTATAATCACACCAAATTTGACGCTTGTATATATCACCGTTTTTACGATAGAAAAAACATTGATAAAAACTGGTTTCTTGTATGAGGGGGGGGCCTTAATTTTTTTTCTTTTTGCCACTTTTGTTATTTGTTACCAAATCCCCTGTAATAACGCACATTCTTTGATAATTTCAACTATAATAGTTATTACGGTTCAAAAGATAAAGTCCTAAATAGGTAGGACAGACAGACGGACGGACAGACGGACGGACAGACGGACGGACGGACGGACAACGTAGGCTTAGTTATAAGGTCCCGTCTTCACCCTTTGAGTACGGAACCCTAAAAATAATTTGGTTAGTATTTCATGGCAATTTCACTGTTAGTACAGAATCCTAAACGATAGCAAAATGTAACTGCGTTGAAATGGCTAGCCCGACTTTGCAATAAGACAAGGTTAATTTAATTTCTCTGCCCGTTTCTCTACATCTCCGTGGAAGCAATCTAGCTCGGAATCTGAGATCTATCCCAACGGCACGCTGGGGATGCCTAGTTCTAAGTCCCTGAGATTCTTCCTTGGACTTGTTGTGAAAAATACGATACTCGTTTTTAAAATGTTTATATTTCTCACTGCGAAGAAGTATTAAAGAAATAGGTACGCGCTATTAGTTTACCTATCTAAATCCTACTATTATTATTATCTATATCTACAGGGTGTAACAAAACACCCTAGTAATACTTAAGGTAGTGCTGCAGACCATGAAACTGAACAACTTTCACTATGGAGCCAACTGCGAAATCGCGAATAAATAAAAACTAAAAAGAAAAAAAAAACAAGTCCAGTAGTCTAGAATTCTTTTAAGTAATATTGAATCGACTTCAACAGTCGGGATCCATTATTGGTATTTGATTCGGTCTAGAATTTTTAATGGGTCCCGACTGTTAAAGTCGATTCAATATAACTTAAAAGAATTCTAGACTACTGGACTTGTTTTTTTTTTCTTTTTAGTTTTTTTTTATAGTTCACTTTTTACGCAGACGGGTTTTTTTATTTTGTAAATTTTCTTTTTTTATTATTTATTTTACACTTTTTAGTTTTTTTTTAACTTTAAATCGTTAAAGATCCTAAATGGTCATTTCAAATGAAAAATGATAAGAGAAAACTTAATATGATTTTCAAATACCTATTCAACGATACCCCACTCAACATAGTTCGTCAACGTAATTTTTTTTATTTTTTACAATATGGCGTCTGATCGTCGCCATATTGGATTTTGATTACTGTCATGTCTTTAGTGACACTCGCAGGATTAAGACAAATCGATTGACGTAAGAATCATCAAAATCGGCCAACGCGTTTGGTCTCTAGTGTGCCACAAAGGAACAAACTTACATACATATATACATACATACATAGGCTGATAAACACATTACCCTTCCTTTGCGTCGCGCAGTCGGGTAAATACATAGGCTGATAAACACATTACCCTTCCTTTGCGTCGCGCAGTCGGGTAAAAAAATAATCAGCTATCCCATACATTTTAGTCGAGTCGGTACTGCAGTTTTGTATGGGACAGCAGATTTTTTTATCGCGATTTTGAAGTTGGCTCTTTAGTGAAAGTTGTTCAGTTTCGTGAAACACCCTAGAAATCCTTAAGTATTACTTAAGGGGGTGCTTCAGACTATAAAACTTAACAACTTTCACTATGGAGCCATCTTCGAAATCGCGAAATAAAAATTTCTGTTGTTTTTTGCAGTACCGGCTCGATGTTTATTTTCAATTTATAATTTATTTATTAATTGCAGTACAAACCACCACTACGTACTCCGACTACCTCCGTACTCTGACACCAGGGCTCTGTCCACACGATAAGAAGAAGTACAAATGTATACATGTATACATTTTATCTCGGTGTTCGCGCCATTATTGTTCAGTTTGATGGTCTGAAGACATTTTTACATTTTTGTGAATACTGAAATTAAAAATATATACCTACTTACACAATTTTATAATGATTGACCGCAGTCTGATTAAGTTTTTATATTCATGTATTCTGATAGTATGTACTTGATTGAGTTACGTCTATTTTTCCTGGGATTCGATAACAAACGGGACCGAATCCGACTTGGGGTTTATTTCCATTATTCATTTCATTACACGTGTCTCCCTTCCGGTACCTTATTTTCATAGAAGCATGACAATTTGGGTTTTCACGGTTTTCTCTTATTCTCACGGATCTTTTGTGCGGTTGGAAATGTATCATATTTCTCTTAAGCCTAAATACTAAATAGTAAATAAATCATTTTATTTATTGTGTGTTTTTAAACTAGGTAATATATAATTTTGATGCGGTTTTATAACTTCATTAAGAAAATGGTTTACGTGCATAATACATTTACATTAAATAAATAAATAAATAAATATCTTGGACAATGTCACACAAATTATCTAGTCACATTTAAAGTACCAGAATCTAGCCTGGACTTGTATTATGATGACTAGACAACGATATAGAATACATATATAAATACAAACATTACATTATATTTAAAGATCCTACACAGGCGATTCTACAGGGTGTAACAAAACACCCTATAGTAATACTTAACGAGGTGCTTCAGACCATCAAACTGAACAACTTTCACATCGAGAAAAAATAAATCAGCTGTCCCATACATTTGAGTTGAGCTGGTATTGCAGTTTTGTATGAAACAACTGATTTTTATTTCGCGATTTCGAAGTTGGCTCCATAGTGAAAGTTGTTTAGTTTGATAGTCTAAAGCACCCCGTAACTTAAGTATTACTAGGGTGTTTTGTTACACCCTGTATAAATACCCCCTCACCACCACCCCCCACTCCCTCACTCATATCTCTGACTACCTCCTCGGGGAATATAGTCGTGAGCATTATTCTATATGCTATGTATAAATAAACTGTTAAATCACTGCAGAAAATCTCTTAGTTATGAAAAATTTTAGCTTTGTACTTGTAGCTGATCAACGAATTATGTAAGCCTTGTTTTTCATATAGGCAGTCTTATTCGTTTGCAGTCTCTCATAACTGTCTCCGTGGTCTAATGCACTTAGCATTGGGCTCTCGACACGGAGGTCGTGGGTTCGATTCCCACACCTAGTGATATGTCACTTTGTGCATTTTTCCCCGGTTGGTTAGGACATTGCAGGTTGAATCACCTGATTGTCTGAAAAGAAAAGTGATTCCGTGCTTCGGATGGCACGTTAAGCTGTTGGTCCCAGCTATTATCTCTGGTGGTAGTAGTCGTTACATATAAAAAACATGTCAGAGGCCGTAAGGCGGTCTGAAAAAACTCTGACACCAGGGCTCTGCCCACACGATAAGAAGTCTCTCATTTTTGTAGATTTTGATTATTTTCGGATTCTGTCTTTTTAAATTCTGTATTTTTTAAATGTAGGGTAAGGGGAGGTTATATCGCGATATAGGTAATTTCGTGATAATTTTTTAAACGTCTGCCGTGGCCTTTCCTGTAAAGGGATTGTTTCAAAACCGCGTATGTACATGCATTAAAGTGTGCTTGAGATAGTAGTATGATTCTCAGCTCAGTAGCGTTTGAAACAAGCTTGCTATGAGATTTTTTCTCAGAACGAGGGGCAAAATCGCAATCATCTGTGACAAATGACGACGGTAGACAATGAAATTAAGTTTTAATTAGTAAATAAGTAATATATTACAGAATGTGGTATTAAACTGATAGCTAAATGTTTTACGAACAGATTGACGTAAATTGTGCATTGGATTTCAAGAATTTTTCATTCAAATATCCTTGTGTTAGGTGTGCAAAATTTTAAGTGATTTTGCAAATTTTTTTTGTGATTTTGTCGAGGTATTTTGTCAATTAATTTTAATCATCTTAAAGTAAAATTTTAGGGGTTATTTTGATTGTATGGGCTTATATACATCTTTAATCTTGTATTTTAGTCTATGCTATGCCTGAATGACGTAGTTTTTTTTATCATGACATTAACTATTTACCAACTTCACTGGCTCATCTAAGCCAAGAGAAGAACCGAAAGTTGAAGAACCTACACAGAAGAAGAGAATAAAGCTATAAAAGAAAAAAGAAAATAAAAAATCAGGAAAGAAATTGAGAAAAAATGATATGTTTGGATTTGTTGTATACAAGGTGTTAGGGTAAACAGTTGCATTACTTTAAGGGGTGATTGTACCCATGATACTGAACAACTTTCACTAAGAACCGTATAGTAAATTCGCAAAAAAAATCTTTTCATACAAACGTTCGATCAGCTGATTGCATTTAGTATGGAAACTCGTTTTTTTTTTTGGTTAATTTCTTTTAGGTGTCTTTGAGAAAGTTGTTCAGTATCATGTGTACAACCAGCCGTTAAAGTAGTGCAACTTTTTACCCTAACACCCTGTATATTGTGAAGTAGCATATTCAGACATTGAATATTTCTTTTTATTAATTAGGATAGGTATAGAACAGACAAAGCGAAAAAAATCTGTCCACTACGATCAGCAGTACGGAGCGCGCACTGGGGGCATCGCGGTGCAGCAGTGCTATTCTGTAAGGTGTATTTGTACAACTCGAATCTGAATCCGCAGTGAGTTTGCAAATTGGCATTCTGTAAAATGACTCACTAAACGAATTCTATGCCAGCGCCACAATTGCGGGTGTGGCAGCGAGTTGAACTAGTGTTATCGAGTTTTTATCGTTTGTTTGTATGGTTTGACGTCTCAAGTGGCATTCTGTAAGCAAAATTCCGCTCACACTTCGCACTCGATATTCGAAAACAAATGTCAAATAAAAAGTTAGTCCATTGCCAGTGTAAACGTGAACGAGTTATAAAAAACTGTAAATAATATCAAAATTATAGCCGCATTTGATTTGTGCTTATTTTTTAAGGGCCTAATTGTTGAATATGGCACTTTTTTCTTACTCAAAACATTATTTCGCTAGTGGTATTTGTGAGAGCTTAGTACGTCTCTCACATTAATATGCTATGATAGTTACTATGGATAACGATATCCTTATGCTATGCTGGTGCTTGAGTGCCGAAGTCGGATACGGCCGAAGGAAATGAAACGGCTGAGAGATGCTGTTGTATCCACGTATATTCGAACACTGATTTGATATGATAATTGCTCTTAAAAAGTAATGTTAGCGCCCTATGTACGATGCACTTTTATCGAGGTCGCGAGAAGTCCGCGTTCAATGTCCAATGCTGTGCTGTGAACTAACATCTACCGATTGACCCCGATAATTGATGTACGTGCTTCGTACATATTGCCACTCAAAAGAAAGAAGCTAGAAGATAAAGAAGAATCTTTCTTAACCACCTACCGTGAAAGTTTCAATTGTTAGGTGGCATGCTTAAGTAGATACTTGAATTTAGGGTCAATAAAAGACCAATAGGATGGATTTGACCTGTGCTCAGCAAAACTTTAAAAGTAGGTGATAATTAATTGTAAACATTTAACACTAGGTGAACAATTTGCTGACTGTACATATGTCATGTAAAAATTAAACAATGTAAAAAATGTGCTAAATGTACATGCATTGCACATCTTGCCAACTCAAAGAATTGACTTGAATTACTAAATAGATTATTAATAAATTAATTCGCTAAATGCGGTATTAAAATCTGATGTTTTACAAAAGGATTATAAATGACTAAGTAGCTATAAACAATTAGGAATGCTAGACACGTAAAATAGTGACGTAAAGTAGTTACTAAAGGGTTTCGATTTGTACGAAGCACGTACATCAATTATCGGGGTCAATCGGTAGATGTTAGTTCACAGCACAGCATTGGACATTGAACGCGGACTTCTCGCGACCTCGATAAAAGTGCATCGTACATAGGGCGCTAACATTACTTTTTAAGAGCAATTATCATATCAAATCAGTGTTCGAATATACGTGGATACAACAGCATCTCTCAGCCGTTTCATTTCCTTCGGCCGTATCCGACTTCGGCACTCAAGCACCAGCATAGCATAAGGATATCGTTATCCATAGCAACTATCATAGCATATTAATGTGAGAGACGTACTAAGCTCTCACATTATTTTGGTCCTTCGATCGTGGACCTTCGGTTCGATTATTTTGCGCCGTCGTCGCGAGAAAGTTGTACCCTAGGTCTTTCCTAAGAACTAGCGACCCCGCGGTTGTACGGTATCGCGAGTGGCATAGCAATACAGCAGAGCAGCAATACAGCACAGCAGAGCAGCAAGCAAAACAGCATAGCAGAATAGCAGCCCAGTCCTGAGCATGAGCATGTATTCGAGAAGCGCAAGTAAGATCTTTCCATTTAATAAACACTAACAGCAAGACGGCCTATTGACTACACATCATCAGACTTGTATATTCGATTAGAGTGGGAAGATTCTCTCTTAGACTGGGAAGAATTCAGCGAGCAGGAATTCGCTAGAATACGTAGAGATGAAGAAGAATGAGATAGTATGATTTTCACAGTAACATACACACAGCAAGAGCAGTGGGATTTGAACAATATTTAAAGTACCTACTTATATTAAAAACAGCGCTTTATATTAGCAAGACCGTGGCCAGAATAGCTCGGTCTATGAAGAATATCATTACGTTTATTTATACAGAACATATCATAGCATATTAATGTGAGAGACGTACTAAGCTCTCACATTATTTTGGTCCTTCGATCGTGGACCTTCGGTTCGATCATTTTTCCGCCGTCGTCGCGAGAAAGTTGTACCCTAGGTCTTTCCTTAAGAACTAGCGACCCCGCGGTTGTACAGTATCGCGAGTGGTATAGCAGAGCAGCAAGCAGAGCAGCAATACAGCATGAGCATAGCAGAGCATCGACGCAGCGTAAAGTGCCAGAATCACAAGTAAGATCTATCCATTTATCTTGCTTTATCTATCAAGTATGGAAGCCTTAATCGCACGTCAAGCTGAGATCCTTGATGAGATCAGACGGATCTACTCGAATTTTAAGAGTAATTTTTCTGAAAGTAGTAAGAATACCGAGTACCTGAAAGCAAGGGTAGAACGGTTGGATGAATTATGGACGGAGGCTCAGCGTAACGACGCTGAGTTAGTTAAAATAGAGGATCCGACCCAGCAGTATTTCGCCGAGAACATAATAGAAGTTTTATCCGGTTGGTTCGAGGGTGCTCGCAGAGCTATCACACTGTATAAGCTTAAAGAGATAAAAGCAGCAGAATTACAGCAGACCCAGTACGCCAATTTTAGAGCATTTAAAAGATTGACGAATAATATTAGGAGCGATATCACTTCCGAAAAATGGGAGATTGAGGACAGACTAAGATCGCTCAAGTCAAGGTGGGGTGCGATTGACATATTACACTTACAAATTGATGGGATTCTAGAGGGTGCAGACGAGAAATATTATGAAGAGTTTGGTATGAATGAGATGGAATTCGAGCAGGTAAAACGAGCATTGAATATGAAACTACATTCATCAATACAGCAGCAGCATTCTAGGTCAAAAATTGAGATTCCAACACACATCAGTGGCTATCATACTCAATGGCCAACGATTAGGGACTTAAACTCTGAAACTCCTAGCCTAGCTCCCTATAACAATCCTTATCTATCGAAAGCACAGAAAATCGAATATTGTGACAGGAGACAACCAAGGCCTATATTTAACATTGGCATGTTTCCCCATACTCAACCACAAACGCAGTTTAACAATGAATATTTTCCTGATACAAAAGTTCCGAGCAAAGAGGTATCGTTCTCGCTCACAACGCCAACGCCAACATCAGCACCTGACACGCCCAAGTCTCCGTCGCACGCAGTGTGCCACGGAGCGACGCATAACGTCGAGGAGTGCAGCAAGCAACCAAACGTAGCAATGACGTCATCGTCAAAAGAACAATGTTGTGCACAGAAGTATGGCGTACACATGAGTACAAAACGGTCGGAGCATGGTAGAAACGTGGTGAGCAAGCCAAGCAAACAATGGGTTGAAATAAAATCAGGGAAATCAAACACTCAAGTCATAGCAGAACTTAAACAATTAGAGCGAAAGTTCGAGAAAGACGAACAGGTATCATCGAATTCCAAACAGGTCAGGCGCAAATACTTGAGGATAGCTCATATGAAGGAAATGAAGGGGTGCAAGGACCTCAGTTGCGAGTTACCCCGTCTAGGAATCAAGCAAGATACCTTCAGGCTAAAACATAGAGCAATTCGTAATGTCCTGATGACATGGTCTCACAAACTGTTTAAGGTGCAACAAGTGCAGTGTGTGAGTGCGCGTTACGAATCATATGCCCGCCCTACGGTGAAAATGAAAAGGGCATCTTAATCACGTACTTTCTTTATAAAAAAAAAACTATACTTATCAATAAGTTGTGGAACAATGATCATTTACTAACCTAGTTACATTTTAGCATACTTACCTACTAACATAAAATTGAACAATAACTTTTGCTTTGATCAGCACATTCCGATTACGGTCTATTCTATATAATCAGCATTTTAAACTGTGGTTTTCTACCACTATCAAACATATGTTTAACATTATACTATTTACTTTTTTCTTTTTGTTAATTGTTTGAAACCTAATTATTACGGCCAAAGTTATATTTTTCGTAGTTTTACATAATCAGCATTTTTATACTTACTTTGTTACTATAACTTCTATAAAACTTATTAGTACAGTACGATCATACTTATATATTTTTACATTTTTCCTACCATTTTGTCAACTATGGTTAAAGTTAGATTTCTTTATACAATGTTTAGCATAATTAGCATTTCTCTAGCAGACTTTAAACTCGGAATCGAGTTTGTATTTAGTTTTAGATAATCAGCAGATTTTTACACTTTCTTACGATAACGTTAACATGGTTAGCACTCTTGAAATCTATCTTACAACAATCACAGATAACCTTTTATTATTCACAAGTTTATATTTTTACAATTATTTTACATGTTTAGGGAGCATATTCAAAACCCTTTACTACTTGTTTATAGCGATTTAAAATATGTTGCAAATGCATTCTTATACCCTTTAGTAGATACCTATCTACGACGTTAGTAGTATTTAAATCTATGCTACGATCAAGCTTACGTTGTTATAATAATTTACAGGTTGTTTGATTATGATTACTAAGATTTTTTTTTTAAAACAGCAAATTCTGATTTTTTTATATTATCTTGTTAGCATTTCTTTTTCGTCCTATAGATTGTGTTGAGATTTTTATTTGTTTCTTTGAGTTGGCAAGATGTGCAATGCATGCACATTTAGCAATTTTTTACATATTTATATTGTACATTCAGCAAATTGGTCACCTAGTGTTCGGGTGCAATCAGCAAAATGTTTATAATTAATTATCACCTACTTTTAAAGTTTTACAATAAGTTTAACAGCTCAGCAGTTCGTGTACTGGCCATAAAGCATAAACTATGATAACTTTACAACAATTAAACTTTCAGAGTAGGTGGTTAAGAAAGATTATTCTTTATCTTCTAGTTCTAGCTTCTTTCTTTTGAGTGGCAATATGTACGAAGCACGTACATCAATTATCGGGGTCAATCGGTAGATGTTAGTTCACAGCACAGCATTGGACATTGAACGCGGATTTCACGCGACCTCGATAAAAGTGCATCGTACATAGGGCGCTTACATTACCTTTTAAGATCATTTATATTAGCAAACCAGTGTTCGAATATACGTGGATACAACAGCATCTCTCAGCCGTTTCATTTCCCTCGGCCGTATCCGACGTCGGCACTCAAGCATTTAGCAAAGCATAAGGATATCGTTATCCATAGCATCTAGCATTAGCATATCATTGTGAGAGACGTACTAAGCTCTCACATTA
This sequence comes from Agonopterix subpropinquella, assembly GCA_922987775.1. Classification (NCBI taxonomy): domain Eukaryota; kingdom Metazoa; phylum Arthropoda; class Insecta; order Lepidoptera; family Depressariidae; genus Agonopterix; species Agonopterix subpropinquella. The sequence continues at coordinate 11,274,065 of OV277712.1, forward strand.
TTTTGCTCATGCTGCTGCTAATGCTGATGCTATGGATAACGATATCCTTATGCTTTGCTAAATGCTTGAGTGCCGACGTCGGATACGGCCGAGGGAAATGAAACGGCTGAGAGATGCTGTTGTATCCACGTATATTCGAACACTGGTTTGCTAATATAAATGATCTTAAAAGGTAATGTAAGCGCCCTATGTACGATGCACTTTTATCGAGGTCGCGTGAAATCCGCGTTCAATGTCCAATGCTGTGCTGTGAACTAACATCTACCGATTGACCCCGATAATTGATGTACGTGCTTCGTACAGTATTTTACAAAGTGCGTCGGTTTGCCGTGACCAAAGAAACCAATGAACTATCTATAAAATATCAATTACCTATCATGCAGAGATAATAAATATGTGCGTAGGTACCAAATAGAAGAATTATTGCAAGGATCAAACTACTCGCAAAAAGGTAAGTTAAGTAATTTTGTGTAAATGTGTTTGTGATTAGATTATTCGGGATATATAAGAATGCCAGATTTTCCCTTAATTGTTTCCTCGCAAGTCTGAAGACTCCCAATTCAAAATCCGTTGTGCCTTATTTGTGTACATTATTTAGTACTAGAAACATATTTAGTTGCATCAATCTATACCTACTTTGCCCGTGTGATGTTTAGCTTAGAATATATCCACATCTAAATAATAATATTTTCTAGTTTTGACAAAGTTACGGACCATGTTCTAAGCGTGTCTATAATTAACTAATTTCTTTTTTATGTTCCAGGTGAAACACACGTTGCATAATATTACCTCGTGGTACCTAAATGTTATAAGAAAAGAGAAAGAGGGTTGGTTTAAACAATCAATATCTTACAACACCCTTTAGCTGAACGTACTCATAAGATTTAAACAAGGATAACAGGTAATTATAGGTTTTATTAATGTCCCGTATTCAATCTAATTTTATCTTAATTTAACCTAAGGTGATGGAAATACCTAGTTAGTGAGGTGTGATGTAGGTAATGTGTGATGTTGTCATGTATTTACTGGATAATTTCTCATTTCAGAATTTTACGTGAAATGGAAAGGCAAGCAGATGAATGAAGATTATAACGGTACCATTGCCACAAAGGCATCGAATCGAAAATATGCAACTTATAAACACAAATAAACGAGAAGTGAAAATTGTTTATTAATAGAGGAATAATTTAGATTATACCTAATTGTAACATATTATAATGAAATTCAAAATATTATGTAGATAATGTCTAAAATTATAAGGTGTGGGTTATGCCATCTGTGGCAATCTCCACATGGAAGGTATTGAATCTACTTAGAATTGTTTTACTTAAAATATTAATAAATAGGTATAAAATAATTAATGTTTCTGACCACCCTGTATGTATGTGTATGTATAAAATAATTAGGTAGGGGTAGCATTATAATTATAATGTTATCATAAACAATGTAAGTCATAACATAAAACATAGCTTTATTTCATTGCCTAATAAAATAAATAATATTAGTAAAATGAAACAATGATTGCTGAAATAAATAATTTTCCTAAAAGTTTTCATTTTCATTTAAATCTTAGTCACGCAATCAAAACATCCACAACTTTAAGTAATGGGCTACTAAATAAAATGAAGATGTAGGTCGCTAATAGTCCCTATCTAAGTAAAGAAACAATGATCAGAATGAGAACTCACGAAACAAGTAAAATAATAAGGTTTTTTTCATACAACTAAATTATTATCTACTTTTTACTTGTGTCTTGATCCCCTTTAAATGTTCACTTCAGCTGCAAGATTATAGGTATACCTATGGTTGTTAGATATTTGCACTTCAACTTCAGCTCAACCATAAATTGTGATAGCTGATGTACCTATACTGAAAAAGACTTCACTAAAATATATTTATATTCTATATTAACTCCATTACACATGTTACAAAACAAAAAGCTCTTTGTTTTGTTTTACCACTCAAGGTTTGTTTACTTTAACCGCGTTACGTCTCACTTTTTTTTGTCGGTTTGGATACGAGCACATTTTGCCACCTCTTATTAAAATATTTAGTATTACGGCTGTAGGTAGATTTATACCATAAATTATCTAGACTAAGATCCATTTAGTCAAAATAAACATTAATCTGCAAAATCCATAGCAGTATTTCATTAAATAAGCTAAAAGAATTAAGATCGATTATGTTAGCTGATAAATTCTTCAACGTGTCAAGCACTAGCGCGTCGAATCACATTTCGTTGGTCACTTCGCATCGCAAGTGGTTGTTTTTGTTTACAGAATGCGAAATCAAACTCGCGTCTCATCAGAAGCGAAGTGAGATGAGTTTCTTATGCGAGATTCGGATTCGAGTGTACGTTTTATAGAATCGACATACAGCACGCGCCCGGTACATGCTAAGTAAGGTTGAGCCAATTAGCTTAAACGTGTGTTACAAAAAATGTAGTCTTCTGGGTGTCGCCTCTAGTAGGTAACTCAATGTATTCTGAAATCCAAATCCAATCCAAACTATCGCTGTCGACCGTTTCATTAATGCTTGTACATTGCTCCTGATGAAGATGACCTATACTATATTCAATTTTATGATTGTGTAGAAATACATATAAGATTCATAAGCAAATGGTTATGTAGAATATATATAATTTTTTTAAAACCTCTCTCATTAATTATTATGTTGAAATCCTATGAGTTTGGTCTATCACGATATTACCTATCCACTATCACGAAATTGACATACCTTATCACGAATTTACCTATGTCACTTTATCACCAAGAAAAGATTATAAATTTATGAGTGAAGAATCTAGTATCAAACTGTGTGTTTCATAAAGTAAGATAAAATATATGCACAAAACTTTAAACAATATCCCATATAAATTAGTTAATCCTTATTTGAGTTATAACAAAAAATGTTTGGTGTATCACGGAAATACCTCCCCTTACCCTACTTAGATATAATTTTTGAACCTATTAGTTCAACAATTATATTTTTCACATCAACTACGAATCAAATTCAAAATTGTTATTCAAAATAATAATCACATAGATAACTTTTTGACGGCATTTTTGACCCTACAACCGCGTCGGAAGGTGATCCGTGGCCTCGTCGTAGAGAAAATGCGGCCAGAAACTCTCAGAACTCTCCAGAAACTACGATGACAGTGTTTCACTCTCCGAAATGTACCCACAAACACAAAGGGTGAAAACAGGACCCTATTACTAAGCCTACGTTGTCCGTCCGTTCGTCCGTCCGTCCGTCTGTCCTACCTATTTAGGGATGTAACTTTTGTACCGTAATAGCTAGATAGTTGAAATTTTCTCAGATTATGCGTTATTACGGCGGATTGGTTAATAAATAATAAAAATGTCGGAAAGTTAAAAATTAAGCAGGGTTCTCAACAAGAAACTAGTTTTTATCAACGTTTTTTCTTCACGCTCTATCGTAAAAACGGTAATACATACAAGCGTAAAACTTAGTGTGATTATAGAGCAAACTCTACAGAATAACAACAAATACTAAAAACCGGAAAAGTGTAAGTCGGTATTGCGCTAAAGGACCCGGACAAAAAAAATTTCTTAGTTAATAATGTTGTGTTCTGTGGTGATGTGGTACGGAACCCTCGGTGCGCAAGTAGTCCGACTCCCACTTGACCGGTTTTTTAATAAGTACTTCACGTATCTATACATAGCATTATATTCTGATCGCCATTTTTAATTTTCAACATTCAAATATTTTCACGAAATTGCATACGACAAATTAATGAACGGTTGAAATTTTTATTAAAAACTATAAAATTCAATCAGTGTTCGTTCGTAAAAATAAAAAATCTAAAATAAAATGTAGGTACAGTCAACATCAGAAGTAAATTTTATTAATCTTTTTATTCGGTATAATCTCTTTGTTTAAAACCAAAGATAGACAATTATAAATAAACTAAATTATTATCTTGACTAATTACTATTGATGAAAGTAACTTTCAAAGCTATTATTAGGCATTATATTGATTCTGTAAAATTAATGTTTAGTTAAAATGAAGTTAATTTAACGCCCTCTCACGTAACATCTATAAAAGAGTAAAATATAGATTTATTCGAGATTAATTTCATTACTTATTTTTCTAAAGTTCAATGACTTTTGCTGTCGATTGTACAGTATAAAATAAAACATTTTGCAATCTAAGGTACATTTTTACTAAATAAAAGTGTACTTTTATTACGAGATTGGGTAAACATTTCAAGATTAAAAAATAAGAGCGTCCACGCAAAAAGGGTCCAATTGTCGGGTTTTGATTTAAAGTTAGATTCGGGATCTAGATCAGGTCACATGGATCATAATGGAATAAAAAAACAACGGGTTGCACTCCGGGAGTGCCCGCAGAAGTAACAACTAAGAGATCTTACGTCTTACGAATTGTCACGTGACGTCTGAATGGTCCTGACGCGAGTTACCCATCCCAAAATCTTACGTCACGTCTTACGAATTTCGTCTTACGAATTTTCGATCAGGTCACGTAACGTCACGGTCCTGACGCGAGTTTAACATTTTTTACCCATACCAAAAAGTGCACAACGCCGCTAAAGAAGTTTTCACTTCAAAAACGTGATGCAACTGGACCTTTGGATTCTTGCATGGACGCCCACTTGTTTGCGTTCTGCTGACGTTCACCGATCGTAACCAAATCGCAACATTTTTACATGAAACATAGAAAAAACTCAAGATATATTCTAATACTTGTATTAGTTGGGTTCTTCGGCAGAAAAAAAACCAGTGTCATTTTAGTACTAGCTTTCAAACAAATTTGATTTTATTATAATTACATTATAGGTATTATGGACAAAATGATGAAAAAATGTAATAATAAAATACTGTTTCTGATCTCATCTTTTTAAATAAATTAGTTTTAGTATCGGAATATTTATTGGAATGAGCTTTCAAAAATAATCTTTTAGGTTACAGATTTAAGGGTATTCTACTTACGGCACGCGCGGCCGCGTTAGGTATTTGATATTATTGTTGCTGTCTCTATCGAGCGCGGGAGCCGACTCGAGCCCCGCCCCGCGCGCCCGCGTCTGATTCTGGGTGCCGGCCGTCCGTTTTCAGAGTAATGAAAACAATAATGTTTTCGAACCTTTAGTTTAGACTTTAGTTTGTATGTTTTGATGGTCAGATGACAGATACATTCACATATTTTCACACAGTTTATATTTCAGGGTGAAATTAAAATCATTGGTATACATTAAAATTAAGGTTACGTTTAAGTCTACGTTTAAATAAAATTAATGGATTTTGTCATAGGTATGGGAGTAGGTACGAACTAAAACACTTTAAAAATTATTATTTTAGCTTATATAATACCTAGAGATCGGATAATCGGATGCATATTTACCTAAAGTTGAGGTGTTGGCTATTATAGAGTGCACTTTTGTATCGAAAACTAATGTTTTTTGTTTAATTTAATAATTTTAAGACGTTACTTTTATACTATGCATCCGATTAGTTATGCATTCCCGGACTTCCTGATAACCCGGGTTCATTTTAGAAAAAAAAAATTTTTTTTTACTTTTTAATTTACATAGTTTTAAGAAAGTTGCTTCCATACTATGCAACAGATTAGTTATGCATTCCCGGATTTTCTGGCGTTTCGAAAAATATTTAAAAAAGATAATTTTAAGAAGCCGCTTCCATAATTTCATACTTACCCAAAAATGAAGTTTAGGTAAATATGCATCCGAATATCCGATCTCTAATAATAACGGCACACCTTAAAAACTGTATTAAAAAACGTATCTTTATCTTCTCAAACACTGAGACACATCAGACTGAACAACTTTTACTATACAGATAGAGTTTGATGGTCTGAAGCACCCCCTTAAGTTTCACTGGGGTGTTTTGTTACAGCCTGTAGAATACCTGTTCGAGGTAATGACTGTTTGGGGAAAGAATAATGGTAAACGGAAGTTTGAAATTATGCCCGTTCGGGGAAATGGCCGTTCGGGTAAATGGCCGTTCGGGGAAATGGCCGTTTGGGGAAAAGGACGTATCCGGGAAATGGACGTTCGGGGAAAAGGACGTAATCGACCTGATCCGATAGAATACCTAGGTAGATAGATAGACAAATAAGAACGAGACAAAGGTAGCAGGTAACACTATGGGAGCAAACGAGAAATATTTTGTATGGAACAACTGATTTTATTGGCGGACATTTTTGCCATGTCTATTTAAGTTAATCCAAATGTGTTGAAAAATATTTTTTTTTGCGAATACAGTTTTCTTTGGTTCATACATCTTACAAT